>CP141126.1:24405000-25655000 GCA_035236585.1 Warburgia ugandensis
ACACAGAAGCAGAACAATCAAGGCTATTAAGCACATGTCCATCAGTAACACCACCGGTCAGTGTCAAGAGAAAGGTCAGGGGGAGGGGGCCAACACAAATGGATCGTATAAATAAGAAAACCTTAGTTGGAATAAAAGAAACAGTATAATTCAACAGTAGAGGCCAACCAATTAGTGATGCCACACATGCCTATGCTAGCTTCATATGTTGCACTGTTAGAAGACTTGTGCCAGTATCAGTGACTGATTAGAGACTTGTATCTCCACAAGTCAAAGATTTAATATGGGAAATGGTCAAGGTATGTAAATTCTTCCTACATATAACATAATATGTCCTTTATATTTATATTTTTTTGTTTTTGTTTGCACATGAATCACGATACACAAAGTTGCTACAATACTCACTAGTAAGTTAGTCACTTTAACATGCTTCTTCTTTTGTTTTGTAGTCTGCCTTTGATGTATCTGATGAGTGCAAGAAGCAATCATTGCTAGGAGCTGCTGAACAATGGAGGAAATGGAAAAGTGAGCTTGCAAGGAAGTACATACTTTCAAATTCGCATGATCGTTCTATGCTTAACATGGTCCCTTAGTTGTATTCCTACTTCATTGACTAGGAAGCATGGAATCAATTTGTATAGTATAGGCTATCTCCTGATTTTGAGGTAATCCAACTTGAACTAGCCAAGCTAAATTTTGATTCCTGTAATTATTATAATTGATTATATTTTAATAACATTACTTTGATGTCCAGGAAAAGCGTATAAAAGGACAGAAGGCGCGTACACAGAAATATATGCCTCACCGCCTTTCAAGGGTTGGTTATGCACGATTAGAGGCAGATGTAGTAAGTATATCATGTGACATTCCATTTGTCTAATCATAGTAGATTTTTTTTTTTATTAACTCTGATTTAGTGTCTCTTATTACAGCAAAAGAAGGCTGGGACAACGGAGCCCATCGACCGTGCTATTCTATGGAAAATGGCACATTCGAAAGGGCATAACTCTCACACCTTTGCCAACGAGACAACTGCAGCAATTGCTTCAAGAATTGTAAGTGGTTTAAGACTTTAAATTTTATACTTTTACTTTATCTGCATACTGCCTAGTTAAATACTTTTATACTTTTATATCCTTGCATAGTACATTATATAAATATTACATATATAATAGTGATTTGATCATGTTATGATCTTTACGTGTGCAGGAAGAAGAGTTGACCTAAGAGAGTGCAAGTGCAACTACAGGAACTTTTAGCAGCATTGCTGCAAAGGGGGACATCCTGTATAGGGCAATGGGCAACAAGGATGTGCACTTTGGTAGGGTGAGGGGCCAAGGTCGGGGTGTTGTTCCTTCCAAGTTCTTCCCCAAACAAAAGGCTCCCACGCTACAAGAATTCGAAGAAAGCAAATAGTTGTGGAGATATATAGTAAGATGAAAGATCAACTATTGAAGGAACTCTAGGGTGGCGGAAGAACCTCATGTGAGGATGTTGGCCCTCAAGCTAAAGCTCAACCTCAGGTTCAACCACCCAAATTTGACAATAGCTGCACTCCTCGTCCTCCATCAGATGAAGAGGTGGCAGAACAAGTACTTGAATGTGATATCTCGATCAGTGAGGTATGTATATTGACATGTTTAGTTTTACAATGTTACTTATTTATTAACCTTTTTAGTTTCCATTACATCACTAATTATTATATATATGTCATTTCTCAAATGCAAGTGGGTCAGTGTATGTTGCAGCTACATACATCTGAGAACCATGTGGCTGTGGCAACATTGTACGAGGTTTGGCCCATGACTTTCGCCACCTTACATGGTAAGTTGATGCCTCCACACACTAAGTGCGTGTGCATCACTGCTGCGATTCAACCAGATGCTCCCCTTCCATTTCCAGTCGAAGGGGAAGATGTTGAAACTGTTGGGGATGCAATTGGATATCATGTGTGTTGGCTAGAGAAACACATAAAACCAATGATATCCAATTCCAAGGTACATATATACTAACTGTAGTCATGGCATGGCTTCATTTTCTCCTACCTTTTTTTAAGTCGTCCTAAATTGTTAATTGATTAATATTGTTTGCAACATGTCGGATCACCAAAAGCAGCACAAGGGGCAATTGACACAAACCTCGCTGCCGACGAATTCTGGCATAGTAGCAAGTGTAGCCACATCCTAGCCTTCATAGGTAGTAGTAGTTCTATATATTTCATATTTGCATAGTTGTATCATGTTACATGTTAACTTGAATGATGCAACAACTAACAAGTTCAAAGCACTTGTTAGGTGCTCACTAGTCACAAGTCAGTAGTCTCAATGTTATATTATAAAATATTCTAATTTTACCTCACTGTGTCTTCTTTTATATATGCTAGTATACCAATATATGTTGTATATATTCATTACTAATTTCTAAAATGTTACATGATTACATCTACAGTGTAGGGATCACGTGGAGGTTCCACCTAACACACATCCATTCCTAAGGGTACTGTACAAACTGGCCAATGAAGACAAAACAATGAACCCTATAAGGATAGAGGCAGGTGTGCTTTCCAACGATGCGGTTGAGGTTCCACTCTTCAAGGAAGACCTCTTAGCCATATGTAATATGGATCAATTGGAGTACATGCACTTTGTAGTCTATATAGGGTACGTCTTGTAACTGCTCTGCTCTATTACAGTTAAGACTTACGAATCAATGTAACATTACTTAATACTTGCTTTTTTAATAACACTTAATAATTATTTGACATTAACCCAAATTCCAAATGCAAGTATTTGCATGATAGCTTGCAAAGACTAGAGGTCGAGGACATTTACAAGTTCCTTGGCCCTTCTCTTGTCTTTCAATTGAACTATTTGCCTGCGGACAAACAAAGTGAACATATCATTCCTGGTCTCATGAGTTGTGCGAAGGGGCAAGCCTTACTGATTCCCTACAATAGCGGGTACGTTGTAACATATGTTGCTTAATTATGGCATTTTAATTTCACAATTCATACACATGAATACTATATTAGTTAAGATTAGAGAAAATTCAATTCAATTGTTATTTTTAATTATAGGCCCCATTGGATGCTACTAGCTTTGGATGTGCATGGTGGACATGCAATTTTTTTTTATTCATGTGGAGCAGGCATTAGGGAACACCTGATGGAAATTATAAACAAGTAAGTCTTTATTATTCCTTTTATTATAATATAACTACTCACCTAGCAATTATAATAATATTCATAATCTAATGCTTTTCAATTATATGTGTGTAGAGCATGGTATAAATGGGCTGAGAGGGAAGGCATTCACCACCCACCAAAACTCAACTGGAAGAAGGCCAAGGTATGGTTTACTAATTACTGCTCTTTAGACTCTTTTATATAATTTTAAACCTGAACTTATTGGAAATTATATTTTGAAACCTTTTTGTTGTCTTTGGTGGCATTGTTCTGCAGTGCCCTAAACAAAAATCAGATTGGGAGTGTGGATATTATGTTGTTAGATACGTGAGAACCCTCTTTCGCAATGGAGTTACAGCCTCACAATTGAGAAAGGTAACACTTAGACTTACTAACCAATGTTACACTTTTGATTTGTATATTTCTTGACTGAATCCAAGATTACATGTCTAATCTCTGAACTAAGTTATTATATGTTTCTTGTAGGTGGATTTGGGAACCAAGAGTTACTCTCAGTTGGATCCAGATGACATTAGAATGGAATGGACAGATCGTATTATGAATTTTAATTTGTAGTTCAGTGATGTAAATAAATGTATATTATCATTCATGTATATACATTTTACTCAAATATAATACAAAGATCAGTTCATTTCAATGGATGTGTTCTATTTTTCTTTTGATTGAAGTACACTGTTTCAATGCATGTGTTTTCTTTGTTTCAAACTTTCAAATTTCAATGATGTGAATGGGAAGTTGGTGTTTTGATTAGCAGATGGGTTTATACTTGATCATCAATTTTCAATGATGGCTTAGATCAGCAGTAGATGGATTGTATGTTGTATCATGTTGAGGTACATACAGATACAGTATGGGTGATACAGATTACAGAAGTAGATAACTTTGGAGAGGGAGGTAGATCTGGAGGTTGAGAATTGAAATTACTGATATTGAAGTTGTAGATTTGGGAACCAAGAGTTACTCCTAGTTGGATCTAGATGATATTAGAATGGAATGGACAGATCATATTATGAATTTTAATTTGTAGTGCAATGATGTAAATGAATGTATATTATCAGTCATGTATATACATTTTACTCAAATATAATACAAAGATCAATTCATTTCAATGGATGTGTTCTATTTTTCTTTTGATTGAAGTACACTGTTTAAATGTATGTGCTTTCTTTGTTTCAAACTTTCAAGATTTCAATGATGTGAATGGGAAGTTGATGTTTTGATCAGCAGATGGGTTGATACTTGATCATCAATTTTCAATGATGGCTTAGATCAGCAGCAGATGGGTTGTATGTTGTATCATGTTGATGTACATACAGATACAATATGGGTGTGTGATACAGATTACAGAAGTAGATAACTTTGGAGAGGGAGGCAGATATGGAGGTTGAAAATTGAAAATACTGATGCTGAAGTTGTAGATATGATTCATATGAATATGATACCCAAATAAAGACAAATTTATACCAAAATAATGACAAATAAGACGGTTCCAGAAGAACCGACCTATATTACATGAGTAATAACTGTAATATAGGATGGTTGAACCGTCCTATATTACAAGAAATATAAGATGGTTCTTCAATAACCGTCCTATATTAGTATTATATATTTACATGAGTAATATAGGATGGTTCTTGAGGAACCGTCCTATATTTTTAATGTGAGGAACCGTCTTATATTTTCAACCATACCATAGCTTAGTTGGATAGGTCAAGGTGATGAGTAAATAGGTCGTGTGTCAATTAGGTTGACACGATGAGTCAAATTGATTGACTCGAACAAGACACGATTTTTCGCTTATCATTTTCGAGTTGACCCAAAAATGACACGAACACGATAAGACTCGATCCAAACCCGCTAAATTCGTGTCGGGTTCGAGTCGTGTTATTGTGTTGTGTCATATTTTGCCGCCCTTAGTAGAGGGGGCTGGTGGATAGATGGGCGTCTGGCTTGGGTAGAGGTTAGGTTAAGGGTGCGAGAGAGAGAGAGAGAGAGAGAGAGAGAGAGAGAGAGAGAGAGAGAGAGAGAGAGAGAGAGAGAGAGAGAGAGATTGATGGGATATGTTGGGAGTGTGCGTGGAAAATTTGAGCGTCGATCAGAGATGTGGGTTGGGAAAGAGAGAATGATGGGAAGTGTTGTGCATGAGAGATAGAGAGATAGATGGGAGAAGGCTGATGCAGTGAATGAAAACAGAAGTAATAGACAAAAGATAGAAAAAAAAAGTAATGATCAAAGCACTTTATTGGAAAGAAAGGAATGGCAAGCAATAGGAAATCCAAACAAAAACTAAAAAGGAAAACTCCAAACTTCCAACTCCCTACAGCTTCCCCCTCTTTATAACTTTCCCTCCTTCCTAATTCTCCTCTACCTCTTTTCTTTAAGAGTTAGTTTTCTATTAGGAAACTTTCTCTTTTTTCAAATTAGGACTCCTCTTCTATTAAGAAACCTTCAAATTCTATTTTGATAAAGATTTGGTCCAATCGTTGCTCTCTTGACTCATCTACACCATTAAAATTTGATCTGAGTAATCCAACCCTCCTTTACTTGATCTGTAAGACCAAAGACTAGATTAGAGTCATCTAAATAGTACATTAAGCATCCACTTAGCTCAATTGATAATCTGACCATTAATTTTGACAATTTATGGTTAGATGGTCAATTTGAGCTAAATTTTATATTTTATCCAAAATTTACCAAATTAATGAGTTAGATGGTCTAATTAAATGCTAAATTAGAGGTCTTTTGGCCAAAATTAAATACTTAACAAAAACCATAATGTTCAAGAAAAAGATTTTCTTCTAAAATCACTAAATATACACACTCATCACATCAGGATTAGTAGCAAATATGTGATTAAGCATGTCCCATTCCTAATAAACTTAGAATATTGGTCCATACAACATAAGTGTATTTCATGGATATTTCTATAATTACAATTAGATATACATCCAATTATAGAGGTAGGAGAAATAATAGAACATATAGAACCAATTCAGATAACAATGTACAAGCAAGTCTTAAACAACTACCAATTATGATAGTCCATAAAATCTAATCATGGTACATTCTGCTGATTAGCTCTTCTTTGATTGAAGCACATTATCATAGACTTGTATTTCAAGGTCCGTGACAAAGGCCTACACGCTCCAAGGAAGGCCTACTTAGCTTATGGTTGTGATTTGACGAGTTTAGGCCCTTGTTCTTGGATCTATGAAACAACGCCTGATTCCAGTAGACCTGGCTTCTAGAGAATTCCTTATAAAAATCTTAGATCTTTTGTAGTAGTCTAGAATACTCTAGGAGAATGTTAGATTAGTCTAGAAAGAGTAGAAGGGTTCTAGAAGATGATTGAGACTATTGATGTACTGACACATGGAATAATCCTGGCCATCCATTGAAGATGTGGATGGGGGTGATCTCGTATAAATAGGGGTTAGCTCCTCATTTTTAACTAAGACAGCTCACTATAGATTACTCAACTGAGGAATAATAGGTTCTCTTTGAGTTAGTCTCTTCATGGAGTTCTCTCATTGCTCTAATGAGTGAGTGTAGCCCTAGCAAGTGAGAGTGGGAGTGAAAGGCCAACTTGTGCTTTGTAAAAAGAGTTGCGTACAAAGCGCTGCATTGGTTTAGCACATGTGAAATTGTGACCCAGTGATAGTTAGTATCGGAGTAAGGTTGGTACTAAGAGTTGGTATCAAAGGAAAGGTTAGGTGAAGTTGTGAGAGCAATTTGAGTTGGGAGTTGCTTGTGGAGAATGTGTGAAGCTCGTGATAGTGTCATGGAAAGGAAGTCACGAGTGACCAACATGCCCGTGGATGTTTAATTAAAGATAGGAGAGAGAAGTTAGAGATCCATCAAGGGAGTTTGCTTTGGATGCTTACATCACTGCATTTGAGGAAAGGTTTGGTAAGTTAAAACAAACCTTGTCCGATTGTTTGTAGAAGTCTACTCCCTTTGTGGACACCTTGCATAGTCTTAAGGATGACATGCAAAGCATGATCTAGGTATTTAAATATATGGATGTCAAGACCACAGAGAGGGTGAAGTGCATGTTTGATCGCCTTAAGACAAAGGAAGGTGAGTTAGCCAAGCTAGTCGGTGTAGAGAATGTAAAGATTAGTTTGGCCCTATTGGAAATGGCCGTAGCCAGTAAGGGAGGGCCGGGACCAAACGAGTTTGCTCCTAAAGTCAAGATCCCTGAACTTAGGAGCTATAAGGGAACCTGTGATGCCAAGGACTTGGAGAATTTCTAATGGAAAATGGAGCAATACTTTAAAGCTACTAAGTTTTTTGAAGAGGCCATGAAGGTGAATGTGGCAACGATGTGTTTTATAGATTATATGATGCTATGTAAGAGATGAAGGTATGGTGATGTAGTTGATGGTCGTTGCACCATAACCACTTGGGAAGACTTTATGAAAGAGATCAAACCCCAATTCTTTACAGAGAATGTAGAGTGATTGGCTTAGAAGATTTGCAACAGTTAAAGCATACAGGATCTAGTTGTGAATATGTCAACCAATTCACAGCTTTGCTCCTAAACATCTTGGATATGACTAGGAAGGACAAGTTCTTCTTCTTCATGGATGGATTACAACCTTGGGCAAAACAAGAGTTGCAAAGGAGGGGAGTGCAAGACCTAGCCACTATACTCTCAACTGTGGAGAAATTAGTAGAGTCCAACAAGAGGGCTAAAGGCACTAGTGAGGAGAAAAGGAGCAAGGCTAATGGAGGCAATGACAGGGAGGATAAACCTAAGGGTCATAAGGAAGAAGGCAAGGAGGGCCGACATGACTCCAAGGCCAAAGGTTAATTCATCCCTTGGTTGTTTCATATGTGATGGGGATCGTCAGGCAGTAGATATCCAAAGAAGAAGACTCTTAATGCATTAGTAGTTGAAAGGGAGAACCACATAATAGATGAGGATGAAGGGGAGGAGCCTAATATAGGGTCACTTAAACTCCTCAATATTATGATGGGGCAGGCATTATGAACTAAGCCTATTGCCTAGACAGGGAAGAGCTTGATGTATGTGAATGGGTGCCTCAATGGTAATGGCACACGTGCCATGGTAGACAGTGGAGCCACTCACAACTTTATCGTAAAGGAGGAGGCTAAGAGATTAGGCTTCAATATGAAGAAGGATGAGAGCAGGATAAAAGTGGTAAACTCTGAGACTAAGTCAGTGCTAGGAGTAGCTAAAGATACACCTATCAAGGTTGGAGAGTGGCAAGGCACCATCACTTTGACTACAGTGCCTTTTATGAGGTTATCCTTGGAATAGATTTCCTCACTTCGACTAGGGCCATCCCTATGTTGTACCTTGGAATGCTAAGCTTCTCTGATGAGAAGACCCATTGCTCAGTCCCAATGTTAAAGGATGGTAAGAGGCAAAGGAAGATGCCATCTGTAATGCAGTTAGTAGAGGGATCCATGTCAAATGTGGAGTCGGCACAACTAGGCTTACGTTTAGGTGCCATCAGGATGCTATGGTCTAAAGGGTCAAAGGAGAAACTAGTGGTTGACAAGGGTGTGCCACAATGGGGGAGCTCCAAGAGGAACAATACTAAGCAGAGACATGTAGGAACATGATGGCTGGTAGGTGCCACACTGATGAGCAAGAGGCACAACAACAAAGGGCAGTGCAGGGGTGAAAAAGGTTTGACAACTTGCAATGGTGCAAAGGTGCACATGTGCCAAGAGTGCACACAACATGAAGGAGACAAATAAGTCCTCGCGGAGCACAAGAGTGGCTACATGCTAATGTGCAAGAGGAGGAACATAGCAAGGTATCTCATGAGGATCACAAGGTAGCATGGGATGTGCACTATGGTGTAACTTGTGACACTAGTGGATATGTGTTGACAAGGGCATCAACATTATTAGGTGGGGGAGAATGTCACGGACTTGCATTAAGTGGTAATGAATTAAAGCCAATTTCCATAACCACCATCCACCAAGTAATATTTTCCTGTATAACAAAAGATTGTTTTGTTGGAGGTTTTCTACGTCATGTTATAATTGGGCACAAATCAACTTTTGCGTATAGAGAACAAAAAAAATACCTTTCATCATCTTTAAAGATTACATCAGCCTCCATAGTGTAAGATTTAAGACCTTATTGTAATTGATGTCTCCTTTATAAACCGCAGGCACATACGTAAATTGCAAGTCAAACATATATGCTCTTATTACATTTTGAGCGAGATATCCCTTTCAATAATGTCAACTTCCTATAGTAGATCCACCTAGTCTAATAGGGATGAGTGTCCCATCAACAACCCCAATACACTTCTTAAAGCGTGAACCATTATTGCATTGCTATTATGCTGGGAATTGTATTAGGAGGTTCTATTATGAATAGCGTATATAATATAAGGATTCCATCCAATGCCTTGTTGAAACAACGACTAAATCTCCACTTAGACCACCCATAATCATGAAAAACTACATTGTACTTCTAATTCAACCAATAACCATAAAAAATATGGCTAAAGTCTTTTCAACAATGAAAAACCTTATATCGTCTACAAGACTCTCACTTCTAAACATTTAACAAAGTTTATTAAATGGATCACAATGCATCTTGTATCGGTTGTGAAGTACTCCTAATGGCCCATCATGTGTGGCTTTCCAATTTGGGTAATCCTTTATGGAGATAGTGCATGTGGACCAACAAGTTTATATGCTTGCATTGCAGTTGCAAAAATCTCTTGACAAAACACTAAAGCATCATGTAATATCACATTGGTATTGGTGGGCAAAACACCTCTTCAGTTAGGATTTGCTTCTTTTGTAATTAGCATCCATGTCTTGTGTTGTTCTACAAATATATAAAGCATTACTATTACTTTTAAAAAAAGATCAATATGGTCATTGAGAATGTAAACTCATCCACATGTAAATTTCTTTATACAATATCCTCATACATAATCTTGATAAACATTCATCAACAAGCAAAAAAGAAAATGCCCATTACACAACAATAATAAAAAATGAACATGTGCAATCCACCAACTAAATAGACAACAAAAGAACATGTCTAAACATCACCAACTAGACTTGAAATCCATCTCTAATCAACAACAAGATAAACCAAATAAAGATCATATTCATTACATATGATCTAAAAATGCGAACCATTTAGGCACTACAAATGATCACCACGCTCGTCAAATAGTCAACTACACTCTTGAATGCCTGGCTTCATATTGCAACCACTCCCTTTTCCTCTCCAAGCTCCAGTCTACAGACCTTGACCTAAGCGGGCTTGATGCCTACAACAATTAAATAGTGCTTGTTTTGGTAAGTGCCCGTATGAATATTTCTTCTAAATTATCCTCTTCCAACATATCCTTTATGTCCTCAACAACTTTTATCCAAGCTTAGCTTGCCACTAATGCAACATTCTTTATGGTTTCCATAACATCCTTATCATCTTAATGGAGATTTTAGTAATGGGCGTCTTTGGATCACCTTGATTGCACTTTAGAGGAACAAATGCACTAGATGCTGCATTATGTGCATAGTTTAGCCACCACTAGAAGTAAATGGTCTGTCTTCTATAAATGGTTGAAACCCCTCTCCCATCTCATATGGCAAATGGGAATCAATAAAGGGATATGGGCCATTTGCTACAGCATGTTAAATGCCATCATATGAAGGTGTGTAGTAGGTTTCATGAATAGTTTTGTATTCTTATTTTCGTATCTCCCATAAATGTAGAGGTGCCTACTTGTGATGCTTAACCATTTTCTTATTGGCTCCCACTACCACGTTTAGATGATCATAGTTCTGGTAGTGCTTTAGCAATATGTCTTTCATGTTTGGGCGCGACTATAGAAATGGCTACAATTTGAGACAACACACTCTATAGAAGTCCTTAGAAATGTAAAATAGCTTATAAGCACTCATCATAGAATCCACCCCATATCTCCTTATTTACATGGAACACCTTCTTCTCATTATCCTAGCCAAAACCTAAGGTCTCTCTAAGTTCCTTAATCAAAAGGTCCTTTGTTTGAATCTCTTCTATTTGGTCTATATACTTTCTGTTTAGTTCTAATTTTTATTAAATTCAGTGATTTGAGTTACTAACCTTGCCTTCAACAAGCCCCCATTTAAGCGGAGAGACTTCATATGTGATGTCATCATAAAGTAGCTAAAGCAAGTAACATTTTCCTAGGAGCAACCATTGATGGTACTTTCCCTTCCCGATTTATGCTTTTGATGACTCTTGTGGTGATTTCTTTTTAGCTTCTGCACCATCAACGAACAACATTTCATATAAGCATTCATACTCACACTTCCAAAAATAAAAATTATATGCTATTCTCCACCATCACATTAATGTGAACGGAACCATTATCAATAACCATTCATTGTAATCTCCATGGTGACTAACAACCTCATTTAGCATGCATGTCAACAATAACAAGCACCATGCCCATTTAGAATCATGTCAATAGTAACAAATGTACCATGAAATAGAAGCAAACAATAGCTACTCATTCCAACTCAAGCATTTGGCTAATGTTGATTAATCGCTAGTACGGGTCGATCCCACAGGGATGCTCTTTAAGAATTTGGAGTTTTAATAAATTTTAATTATTTAAAAATTAAAATTAAATGAAAAATATTAATAGAAAGATAAATTAGCCTTCAGATGTGTTTAATCAATGAAATTATAGAGGTCTAATTCCAAAAATAAAAGGAAGAAAAAATAGAACCTTGACTAAAACTAAAATTAGGAAAAAAATAAGAAAAATCTACTTCCCTGCCTTAAGTACTGTCTAATTCTTCAATTTTGGTATCACAAACATTGATCACACTTCATAAGTGTCTTCAATATGTCCTTGGTTAATGATCTGACAGATGAATTTGTCTAAATCTTCAAATTTTCACAAATCTAGTCTAATTAAGAAAGTTAAGAATTAATGGCTTAGATCTGATTACATAACTCAAATTGAAGATCAAGAATAGTAATCAAACTAGAAGCTATCTTAAAAACAAGTTCTAAAAGTTAATTAAAATTCTAAATTAAAACAAACAAGAAATAAGAGGTTTCTAGTGGTTAAACCAAAACCTTTGATTTGGTTAAACACGAATTGATAAGATAGTTCCTGGATTAACCATGAAATAACAAAGAACATGAATAACCAAAACTAAAATAACATATAAAGCGAATAGTACCAGTAACAGGGCAAAAAATGTAATTTAAAATATCATACTATGGGCAAAAGTGGATTTTTTTTTCTAAAAGTTCCCTCTTGTTACCGTGAACACAGTAAACTCAAACCAATTCCATTGGAGAAGACACTAGAGATGGGGCAATTGGCCAGCAAACCAGTGTTGAACTAGTCCTGGGCATTGGTGGCTCACCTGGCTGGTGCATACGATGAAGATAGAGGATGCCTGGGGTGCTTTGCTCAATGAAGGAGATGACACCTGGTACTGGACTGGGAAAAATGATGGAAGATGGAGGGCGCCTGGGGTGCTGGAGGGGATGACCCCTAGGCTTTCTCAGGTAGGGGAGCGGATGACTGATAGAGAAAAAGGACACTAGAAAAGGCCGAGTTGCGAGTCTTGAGCTTGGGCAGTCCTGCTGGTGATTGGAGAACTAGGTCCGTAGGATTGCCGGTGTGGTGATTGACTAATGAAAATCAACATTCTTCAAGCAGATGCATTGCTTGGTTGGGTGTTGGAAGAGAATAGAGTAGACAATGCCTTGGAGCATGTCGAGTAGGAATGGAGAGAGGCAGATGATCTGGGTTGTGTTGGAGAGGAGCGGTGACGATTCATTGATGGAAGAGTGGAGGGAAAATGGCTTGGGTTGTGCACATAGAGCAATGAGAAGGGGAAAACTGGTGGAAGTTTGGGCGTGTCTGTCTGGATGAAAAGGTGGACTGGTTAGGTGGAGCAGGACTGCTTCGGGTGCTGCATGATGGAGGAGGAGATGCCGTCTAGGCTGAGGAGAGGGATGTTAAGCAAGTGAGAAGAGAGAAGCTGGGCTAGGAAAGAGGGAAGATAGAACATGTAATGACCCCAAATTTTTGTAAATTATTATGGAAAATTAATAAAGTTTGAATTTTTAGAAATTCTGGGCTGGAATATTAGGTTATTGAAAATTCACTTTTTATAGAGATTATATTATAAATTAAAAAATAAAAATTATGGATGTACTTGGAAAACTGATCGAAACAACATTAAGTACGTTCAATTCTGAGTTAAAATGAAAATTCCTTAAATTTTCCATTTGGGGGTAAAATGGTAATTTTACCCATATCCCATATCCAATAAATAAGACCTCAATATTCATGAAGTAATTAGAAATATGATTCCAACGCCACTAAGTACGCTTGATTCTGAGTTCGGAGTTGATCAAAGAGATCATCAATGCGAGGTAAGGGATACTTATTTTTCAATGTGACATTGTTCAACATTCTATAGTCCATGCACAATCTCATAGATCCATCCTTCTTCTTCACAAATATTACTGGTGCTCCCCATGGTGAACTACTTGGTCTAACAAACCCTTTGTTTAACAATTCTTGTAGCTGACCCTTCAATTCTTTCAATTCTGCTGGGGCCATCCTATAAGGTGCTTTAGAAATTGGAGTTGTACTAGGAATTACTTCAATGGTAAACTCAATTTCTCTACGTGGGGGTACTCCTGGAAGTTCTTCTGGAAAGATGTCTGGGAATTCTCTGACTATGTCAATTTCTGTTATCTTGGGCTGTTTCACATCCAAAGCAATAACTGTTGCTAAAAATGCCTGACACCCTTTGGACATGTGTTTAACAGTCTTCATAGCTGAAATAATGGATTTGTCTAAGTCATATTGTTTCCCATATAGTACTGCTACTTCCTCACCAGGTATGCTAAATGTGATTTTCTTTTTGTGACAATCCATAACTACCCAGTATTTTGCTAACCAGTCCATACCCAGTATGATATCAAAGTCCACCATGTTTAGTAAAATGAGGTCTACATCTCTTCTTTTTCCCAGTACTTCTATTGGTACATTATGAAGGTATTCTTGTAATTTAACTGTTTTACCCACTGGAGTTGTTACATCTAGATTGAATCCCAAGTTTTTCACTGGCAATTTTATACTAGATGCAAATACGCAAGATATAAAGGAATGCGTAGATCCAGAATCAAACAATACTTTGGCATGGTTGTCAGATACAAGTAATGTACCTTCAATTACCGCATTAGACGGTCCAGCCTGGCCATCAGTGATAGCGAATATCCTTCCTTGGTGACGAGGAATATTGTCTGGTTTCACCTCCTTAATAGTTAATGGTTTGTTGCAGTTTATAGAGATATGCCCAAATTCTCCACAATTAAAACATCTGATCAGAGGTCATTGTTGTATCGGAGTGGGACACATATTTCTAGGATGGAATCGTCTACATTTCGGACAAGGCCTTCTTTTTATATGATTCCCTTGATTTCTGGGGGGTTTGAAATTGTTGAAGGGTCTCTTGCCCTTCTAAAAAGTCCTTTGGTTGTAGTTTCCTCCTCCAAACTTAATGGTTTGAGTCTTCTTGAATTCATCTTCAAACCTGGAAGCCATCTCTACACAATCGGCCATGGTGCTGGGTTTGGTACCCATCACTTTCACCTTCAGTGCTGGCTGTAGTCCCTCCATAAATCTATCCACAGTGTGCCTTTCGGTGTCACACATATGTGTAGCAAATCTCTTTAATTGAGTGAACTTATTATCATACTCCACCACTGATAGGTTCCCTTGTTTAAGTTCTAAGAATTCTTTCTCCTTCCTTGATTTTACATGGGTAGGAAAATACTTAGTATTAAAAACTTCTTTGAATTCCTCCCAAGTAGTCTCATTAGAATTTGAGAAGAAGGTGTTGTTAGCTGATCTCCACCAGAAAGCAGCATCTTGTTTTAATAGGTATGTAACAAATTTGACCTTCAATTTGGGAGGAGTACGTAATACATCAAATGTTCTTTTTACTTCGTAGATCCATTCCTTTGTCTTTTCTGCTTCACCCTTGCCATTATATCCAATCACCATCTTCAGAAATCTCTGCAACATTTGGTCAATCTTTTCTGGTGCTAATGGAGAATTGTGAACTTCCCCACTTGGTACAAGGGAAGATTGGCCCTGTTCTGGTGTAGGAATCTCTGGTGTTGGTGTATGGGGTCTAACTTTAGGCTGAGCTTGTGCCTGTATACTAGGAACTTCAACTGGAGGTGATGAACTTTGGGGCAGTTGAATATTAGGAATAAGGTTCCTTAATACTCTTGTTACCATTTCTTCCATATTACTCATTGATAATTCCTCCATATTGTTTTCTGAAGTACCTTGAGCTGTCTGCCTTGTAACTCTCTTGGGCGGCATCTGCTCATAAACCAAAATTTCTATAAGTATTCCTTATACTATATCTATCTTAATCTAAATTTGGATTGTCAATTCTCCCTTAGACATATTGGGATTGTACTGTGACTGGATGAATGCTTTGATACCAACTGTGACTACCTAGGTTTTTATAACACATTTTATAATACATTTTGTAAAGATAGGGCCCTTAGAGTAAAATTTTTTCACAAACCAAAGTAGCTGAAATTCTTTTCTTTAGAATTTTTTTTGTAAAATCTAAGTCACCACCTCATATATAACATAAGTAGAATTTTGTATAAGATAAAATTTCATTGAAGGAATATTCTTTTATTAAACTTCAGGATCCATCTAGTGGTTCACAGTACACAACCCATTGTATCCTTACAATACTTGTCCAAATATACAATCTAAATTACAAAGTTCAAAATTCAATACATGTTCTAATACAATGTTTCAAGGGATATACCCTGATTACTTATTCTTCAATTGTTCTTCAAGTCTTGAGCTCCTAAGTCTCCTTCTCTGTATCTGAGATATTGTAAACATTCGAACATTTACAATATCTCAGCAAGTTATGCTTGGTAGGCGATAAGAATGTAAGTTATTGACAGTATAATCTCAATATTCAAGTATCCCATAATTTGTTCTATGATAAACACATTCATTAATAACTATTAGTTATAAGTACATCTCATTTCCTTGTCATTTGTGTTCACGTTTATGCATACATATTGTATAAGGACAAATCCGTTAAAAATGTAAAAATAATCAAGAATCATTTCTATACAAAGCTGATCAACTCCTTTCATTATAAGAGATTTGTATCTCAGCCAGTTACTATACAGGGAATTTCCCTTCTTGGGAAAAATATTAGAAATATACAATTACCTGACATTTCATCATGCCATCCCTTAAGGCATTTTACTATGCCAATTTCATATGCGTCATAATGCAAAATAATCAAGGACTACTATGCTTGCAGTCTGATCCATACAGCGCGCTCGGATAACTGTTCAATAATCTACTTATACCATTCTCAGTGGAAATTACAATATCCATGTCCATATGGGAGGACCATGGCTGTCACAGTGGTGGCCTTCCCATAAATGCCCCACCCGACTTTTAACCTTTCTTAAGCTTGGTATTCAATATCATCAAGTTTCAGAGAGTGGGTGCCCAAACCCTCTTAACTCTCCTAGCATAGCATCCCCAGGCCTATGCCTGTTTAAAATAAAACCACATGCCTCCAAGCTTGTATGTAAAATAATACTTATACATATCAGACAAGGCGTCTCGCTATCTAAGACTGGAATATTTTCTACTTTCCTATTCACTTAGGGTTGTTCTCAATTCTCAACTTGACCATTTAATACTTATTTTTCTCATCATTTGGTTGGATCATATTTCAATTTAAGGTATTTACCTTAATATATTAGTATCATACATGTCAATACTTCAAAACATAAGATCATGTATTAGACATGTATCTTCATGTAAAGGCATTTTTAATAATCCACCTACCTCAATAAGGTATTCTTACTCCTTGAAATCTGCCATAGTCTCGATCAACATATATCTATCAAATCATATGTATAATGTCATTTTTCTAATCAAGGGTACATACTACATGGTCTTTTGATCATCCTTATGTAGGATGATCTGAATCTTTCTTCCTTGAATATCCTATATCCATGGGTTTAATATCATCTATACAAATACTATCTATATCATACATAACAATCTAATTTACATTGATGTTTCTTTTTCCTTATTGTTTTTGATCATACAAGATCTCATCTTGTTTGATCATCCTTATCTCACTTACTATTTTTATTAGGGTTAGATAATTTGCTATCTTTTTATGTTCTTATTATTATTCAACCAGTTAGTGTCTTACTTGGTTGAAGATAATTTATTTCTTCCTATCACTAGACAACTCTTCCTTATTTCAGGATGACCACTACTTACCAGTTAAAGTCTGCTCAAAAAGTGGTTAATACAACCCTCATGTAAGGAGGCGTTTAGACCTCTCTTACTTCAATGGGAGGTGAGGGAAAAGCACTTAGCTCTTGTATACCCCCTATAACCACAATGTTCAGAGTCCATTGGAGTGGTACTAGCTCAACCTTTGACAAGGTTCCTATGAGCTCTTTACCTTAAGTCCTTTTTCTAATTGATTTTAATTAATTTCCATGGATATGCACAATGTCATCCATGTATGTTCATTATTTTCCTACTTTGGGCCAAGAAAATGATAAATCATTCCTTATATTGTCCTACTAACTATAGCCCTTATTAAGTCAAAATCATTCATTCATCTTAGTTGTCCATGAATTTCTATATTTTATTAGTTTACATGTGTGGTGATTTATGCTCCTTATATTTTAACAATTACTTAACAATTGAATAAAATTTGATAATAAGTAAATCATCAACTTGAAAGCATAAATCAAATATAAGTTTAACAACTATATACTAACATTCTTCCTATGAATGTAACTTAAGCTATTGAAATAAAACTAACATGATCCTAATTTATGAAACACATCTTCTATCATAATGAAATCATGTTTAAATCCTAATTTACACTAACATGATCCTAAGATAATCAAATCTACTAAAAAATTACTCATTTAGGGCATATCATACTAAAATTTAAAGATTACACTATTATGCTTTCTAACTTAGAGCATAAATCACATTTACACTTCTATATCCAATAAAAGACAGTTAAAACTTAAAATATAAATCACATTTACACTTCTATGTCCAATAAAAGATAATTAAACTAATTTTATTAAGATTATTATAAACCATTAAATATGATCCAACAATTAGATCTTAGGTGTTTTCCTTTAGATTAAGGGTTTTAATTACCTTTAGGGCTTTTAATCCATTAAGATCCAAAAATCATATCCACTTGTTTTGTCACATTTCATCCATGATCTAACTGGATTCCATCATAATATCATCCCTTTAATCCATCATAAGGATCTGATCATACTTAATCTCATTGATCAAGTGGGTCTCTTTGGATTTTTTTATTTTTATTTTAGGGTTTTTCTACCATAAAGGGTAGATCCCCTATTTTATCCAAGATCTGTCCAAATTAACCATATATATTACTTTATTACATTATTATATCATCACTAAAATAAATTTCCAAGATCTGTGAAGATCTTAGAAATTGGACATTTATTTCCAAAATACAGAAAAATACAGAATTTTTTTTTGGAAATATTATGAATTCATTAGAAACTAGACATTACAAGCTTTCCATAGCTTCTTTCTGATCTCAATTTGGAGTTCATATGACTTCACAATCTTAAATTGAAGTTTTTAGCCGTTCCTAGGGTTCAGATTTGATCTGGGCCCACCAAAATTAATCTCTCTCAATTGAGGATCTAAACCTTGTTAGATTTCCTTGAAAATTGTATCATAGGGGTTTTTGACCCTTCTAAATCGATTGGAAAGCTCAGATTTTCCATCTGAGCTCTCTATCACCATAAATTGAAGGGTCTGGTATTTACTTTATTTTTGCCATTTTTCATTCAAATTAAATTACAGAAAAATAAAAATTACACTAAAACATAATAAATATGTATGGGAAGTAGTTACACTATCTGATTGGAGAAAAATAATATAATTGATGCCCAATTTGAGAGAATTACCGGTTGATGATAATATAGCCCAATTATCCACCTTTTTGTGATTTTCTATTGTTGGAACCGTTGGATCTTGAAATTGATTTGGGGATTTTGTATATATTGTAGTATATAATGTTATGGATGGTGGAATTGATGAGATTCTTCTGGAACGGAGTGCCTAATTGAATTTAGGTCTCCTGTTCCAATTAAAAAGAGGAGAGAGAAATAAGGAAAAGAGAGTTTGGGGAGAGATGAAGGGGAATTTGGGGCTGAAATTCCAGGGAAGATTTGGAAATTTTGTGGTTAAGGTTGTGAAAATTTTTGGGACATATTTATAGCCAAATTTGAATTTTTTATCATTTCTTTTGATAAGATATTTTATTACTTTAGAATTTTTAATTACTAATGCATTCTCCATTCCCACTACAATCTCCACTACAATCTCCACTACCAGCAATAATGCACTGAGCAATTATTGGTGCTTCTAGAATGTTGGCCCACTTTGTGGGCCCCACTTTTATGTGAAAAGACCTTTTTGCCCTTTTTAACTCCAAAATTGGAGAATAATAGGCAATATTTGTCCGAACTCAGAATCGAGCGTACTTAGTGGAGTTGGAATCGTATTTCTAATTACTTCATGAATATTGAGGTCTTATTTATTGGATATGGGATATGGGTAAAATTACCATTTTACCCCTAAATGGAAAAATTAAGGAATTTTCATTTTAACTCAGAATTGAACGTACTTAATGTTGTTTCGATCAGTTTTCCAAGTACATCCATAATTTTTATTTTTTAATTTATAATATAATCTCTATAAAAAGAGAATTTTCAATAACCTAATATTCCAGCTCAGAATTTCTAAAAATTTAAACTTTATTAATTTTTCTTAATAATTTACAAAAATTCAGGGTCATTACAATAATTCGGGGTCATTACAGAACAGAGGACAGTGGAGCATGGTAGGCAAGGAAGTGGGACTAATGGTTGTGGAGAACAAGGAAAGAATGGTGATTGGCTGGGCTGTGCATGGAAGAGAAACTATAAAGAAGAGGCAGAGAAGGGTATGCATGGAGTAGAGGTGGGGGAAGGAGAACTCAAGAAAAAGATAGCCCATGAACACAAAAGGGGGTAGAAAAAGTAATGACAAACAAAATTAAGGAAAGTAGAAGTAAAACTCCCAAAAGGTCAAAACTCTCCTTTAGAATCCCACGGTTTCCCCTCTTATAGATTTCCTCCTCTCTTATCATCTCTTCCTCTTTCTTTTGAGAGTTAGTTTCTTGTTAGGAAACTTCCTCTTCTTCCCAAAAATCCCATCCATTATCCTCTCCTTATTAGGAAATTTCTTCCTATAGGAAGCCTTCCACCCTTGCCTTATTGATCTTCAAGATGATCTGCACCATTGAAATTTAATGTGATTCATTGATGCCGCTTTTGATTGATCTATGCTTTTGAATATCGATCTGAACCATCCAACCCTCCTTTAGTTGACCTGCAAGACTAAAGACTAGATTAGAGTCATCTAAACCATATATTAAGCATCCAATGAGCTAAAATGATAATCTGACCATTAATTTTGACAATTTATGGGTAGATGGTCAATTTGAGCTAAATTTCATAGATTATCTAAAAACCATTTTACAAAAACTAGTACAAGGTGCCACTTTCATTGGTAATCACGATTGCATTTAGCCCATGTAATAAGCCCTTGAACCCCTAGGTTACTCCTAGTGGATGAATTATGCCTCGTGAGGGTTTGTAGTGAATATACTCACAAAATTCATTAAGGCTGAGTCTCTTATTTTATCTTAGAGAATCCTCATTTATTAGTAGTCTACTAGTTTTTCACAAGTTAATAGAGAAGATTTGACAATTTTATACATCATACGCATATTAAAAACATTTTATTTGAGTTATTTTGTCAGAGAGAGTGTGTGTGTATAGCCACATAAATCTTGACTTCTAATTGGATATGCTTAAATTCCATTAGAAATATGTCTTGACCTCAAACCCTCACAGGTATATGCTCATAATTGAAACTCTCAGATAAGGGGTTTAAACATATTTCTCTCATTATGTGGCTAAATCCAACAAGTTAATGGTTCACAAAAATCTTTGGATGCTCATGAGATAAAGAAGAGTGATCCTTAAGAGTGGATGTTATCACCAAGAATATTAGGGGTCTTTTGCCTTGATTCCTTCTTTTTATCTACTCTTTAAGGCTATGTTCCACCTAAGATCAATAGGTCTTTAACTAGGATGAAACATAGGCTTAGGACAAGTTTAGAAAAGAAGGGTATAATGATTTCAAAGTTTCAAAATTGAGTAGAGGTCTTCAATGGCTATCTGTTAGGACAACTTTTTATTTTGGGTTATACTTGAAGTGATACTCTCTTTCAGATTTTGGTCCTTCTCTTCCAATTTCATTTCATCATGATTTTTTTCTCACTTCTTTTTCTTTGGAAGAAAGACTACTCATTTTTCTCACTTCTTTGACTTTTTATCCTGTTTTGTACTTTTTCTACTAACTCTACTCATTTTAACAGTGGGTAATGGATATTTATTTTACTAGCTTGTTCTGGGTTAAGGTGAGTGGGGTTAAGAAAGAAAAAGGCTTAATAATAGGCTCAAAGGGGCTAATTAGTGGTATGATATATTGGGTAGGCTTTATGTCTCTAGGCTAAACAAGAATGACCTATATCATTTCCTAGGTTTCCTAAAGCCTATCAGATTCAATAAATTTTTTGGAAATAAAGCTATTACTCCTATTTATTCTTGATGTTTAACCAAAACAAGGAGAACATGACCACGTTAAGTTAGGTATACTGAATAAATTGTAAAATTACTTATAACTCTATGAAAAAAGATGGTCTCTAAACTCACTAGGTTATAGGTCTCCATTGGTTTTTCTCAGGGTCCCTAAGTCATACCTCTCTATTAGTCTTGACTATGTGCTGTGTGCAAACGGGTCTCGAGAATTAAATTTCATAAAATACTTCAACACATGAATAATATGCAAACTAATAATATACATTCCCATTAAGAGGTGAAAACTGTGGAATTACTAAATTCTGAACATCCAATTATCATCACATTAAGGGAACTCTACCTTAAAACCTTTTTTTTTTCCTTTTTTTTCAATATAATTAAGAAAATTGAAAATTCCTATATGCATTTGCATGCAACCTAAATGAAACATTGTCCTCAATGTTGGAAAACATAAAATCTATATGATAATGGAAGGACGTAGAAGATGGAAATTTGAAAAACATTTGGGTTGTCTCTCTCGAAGTGTTCAGTTTTACATCTTTTGCTAGACATGGCTTAACCTAACTTTTTAAACCTAGAGCTAACTGTGTTAGCTTATTTGTCATAATCCTAATTCTAAGATAAAATGGCAAGATTTCTCACGCCACTTTAGTATCTTGCAGTAATCTATATATTGCCTCCGCCCTAAATTTTTTTGTGGTGGTAACATTAAAACAATGAAGATCACCACAACTTTTAACTATGGAAAATCATATTGGTGGTCCCCCATCTTCAAAATTTCATGGTAGTCAATATAATTCCTCCACCTCGAAAATTGAGGTGATGGTATTACAATGACTTCGTGTACTACTGTGTATTTTGTTGGACCATTTGGAGAGAAATGACCCCTTTCTTGACCAAATTGGGGGATAAAAATGAGCATTATATTCAGTTTATCTCTTTCCTCTATTTTCCTAACATTGTCCTAAACTAGGGTAATAAGCTGACTCTGCCCTTCCCTAAAAGGTTCTTCTTGCATTGTTGGAGATGGGGACAAGGTTTGGCTTAAACCCTGGTTATTTTCTAATGTGTACCATAGAGTTGGTGGATGTCCATCATTTGACTCTTTTTCTTCCTATTTTATGGGAACATGTAAGGTGTCAAATGGGCCTACATGCCTATCTTGTGATTGTTCAAATAAGGTTGCTAAGTTCTAATCAAGTACATCTTCTATATTGCAAGGTTTAATATGAATTTCAGACTCTATAGGGGGATCTACTCTGGCTTGCCATTGAGAAGTATCCATCAAAGGTGATGTATCCAAAAACTCATTCATCTCTTCAATGAATGTGTCTTCATCAAAGTCATAAGAGTAAGCGGGAGGTTTTGGCCAAGATGTTTTTAAAGCTTCAATTTCTTCCCCAGTGGACATCCCTTCATCATAATTGTAATAAGGAGTAGGACATGACTCAAGTAGATATAAGTTGGAGGCTTTTAAGGATGGTTGTGGACTTTGTGGCTCAGAAGGATCATAAGAAATCTCCATCCTATTATCAGTAATAAATGACTCTTCATTATCCTCAATTTGCTTTATTTCTTGCGTCCTTTTTATAATTTTAGCAATGTTTCTGTTAGTATTTTCCCATATTAGTTTCATTTTCTTTACCCATTTCTCCATCTCTTGTCTCATTTCCTTTTGGTTAGCAGCTATGGCTTGTTCTATTCTCTCAAAAAATTGTTGCACTTGTAATGGTGGTTCTTCATGTTGTAGAGGAAATGACTCATAGGATTGGTATTGCTGTGGCATCGGGGTACTGAAAAAGGATTGAGCGGGTTGAACACATGATGATTGACCTTCATATTTTGAATAATCATGGTAGTGTTGACCAAGGTGGGACCATTGTGGTTCTTCCTGATATTGGTAATCCTGAGACCATGGCTATTTGTGATGCCTAGCTCATCCATTGTAGTCTTGGTAATTTGTCTCAGGATAATAATTGCTAGGGTTTGTGAATGCATTATGTACATCCATTGGCTCATGATAGTATTCATTGTATGTGGATCTTGATGGGGTCCAGGAAGGAGTGGAATAGGGATGCTAAAAATAGGTATAGTCATTATGGTATTGAGGTTGTGGCGTAGCTTGCCGAGAAGCTATTAGCTTAAGCAATTGACTTTCCATAATATCTAACCTATCCATTGATGTATATAATATACGAAATCCCTTCTTGATAGGCTTTTGTTATCAACTTCATATACAACAAAACAAATTGTTCTATACAACGTTGAGTTATTATTATTTTTTATTTTTTTAAGAGGAAAAACTAACGTACATGATGCAACCTAACTTTCTAGAATGATGCACAGATAAAGGGCATAATATAATCCTTAAGGATAATAAGCATTAATCTTTTGATATTCTTGACTTTGTGTGGGGACAATGCTTTTAGATTAGCCTAATCTAGTGGTCCTCCTCTCTTTTAGATTTCACTATTGCTTACCAGTTATGTTTGTGCAAGCTGGTTAATACAATCCTCATGTAAGGAGGCGTTTATACTTCAACAAATGTCAACAGAAGGCGTGGGAAAATCACTTGGATTTTAAACACCCACTATAACCACAGTGCTCAAAAGCCACTGGAGTGACAACAGACCGCTTCTTAGTAAGAGGGTCCTATGAGCATGTGATGGCCTTATAGGTCCCTTCTAATTGATTTTAGATTAATTTTGAAGGGTAGGGTTGCTCGCTTGAGGTGATTGTCCTAGGTGGGCCAAAGAGTTGTGATGAAATTCGCCCTTGATCATGGGAGGTAGGGTGCCCTTACTAATTAATTTTCACTCTCCATGGTAGTTCAATCAGCATATATATCACTTTAAAGCATTAAACGTGTCGTAAGAATGTAATTTAAATAGTAAACTAATGCAAAACCCTAAAAATGCAACAATTATCAAATATGCTTTTTATATGCAATTATATTACCAACTAATATAAGATTATCCTAAATGCAAACCCTAATTTGGGAAATAAAAGGAGTGAGTGATACTTACAGTGGGGTTTCTGATGACGATCAAGTGTGGGATATTATACAACCCTTTAAAAATAAAAATAAAAATTGTAAATTACAAAAGGACCTCACTACAAGATTCACTCAAAAGAAAAGAAAGACCCTAATATAGGAAAGCAGGGAAGTTTCTATTTTGATGAAGATCCACTTGCCAATTTCCTCCACTTTCTTGTTTCCATGAAAAAGAAAATTAGAAATAAGTACAAAATTCAGGAAACGAGGTAATTATGCATTAAAAAAATTAGAAATTGCATGTATAAATGCCTAAAATCCTAAAAGTATGCAATTCCTAAGTTTTTTTTTTTTTTTAGATTTTTTTAGATTTTTTGAATTTTTTTTATTAAATTATATGAAAACTTGGTTGTGAGTCCCTAGCAATGACCCCAAAAACTTGTTGATTAAGCAAAAGTGCATAGGTTATTGTGGCATAGCTAATACAAATACGGGTCAATCCCATAGGGATGCTCTTTAAGAATTTGGAGTTTTAATAAATTTTAATTATTTAAAATTTAAAATTAAATGAAAAATATTAACATAAAGATAAATCAACCTTCAGATGTGTTTAATCAATGAAATTACAGAGGTCTAATTCCAAAAAGAAAAGGAATAAAAAAAACAGAACCTTGACTAAAACTAAAACTTGAAAAAAGAAGAAGAACAATCTACTTCCCTGGCTTAAGTGCTATCTAATTCTTCAATTTTGGTATCACAAACATTGATTAGACTTCATTAGTGTCTTCAATATGTCCTTGATTAATGATCTGACGGATGAATTTGTTAGATTCTTCAAATTTTCCGATATCTAGTCTAATTAAGAAAGTTTAGAATTAATGGCTTAGATCTGATTTTAGAACTCAAATTGAAGATCAGGAATAGTAATCAAATTAGAAACTATCTTAAAAACAAGTTCTAAAAGTTAATTAAAATTCTAAATTAAAACAAACAAGAAATAAGAGGTTTCCAATGGTTAAACCAAAACCTTTGATTTGGTTGAATAGGAATTAATAAGATAGTTCCTAGATTAACCACAGAATAACAAAAAACATGAATAACCAAAACTAAAATAACATAGAAAGAGTAACAGTAACAGGATAGAAAATGTAATTTAAAATATACTCCTATGGGCAAAAGTGGAATTTTTTCTGAAAGTTCCCTCTTTTTCCCGTGAACACAGTAAACTCAAACCAATTCCACCGGAGAAGACGCCAAAGATGGGGCAATTGGCCGGCAAACCAGTGCTGAACTATTCTTGGGTGTTGGTGGCTCGCCTGGACGATGTGTGCGATGAAGATAGAGGATGTCATGGTGCTCTGCTCAATGAAGGAGATGGAGCTTGGTACTGGACTGGGTAGAACGATGGAAGATAGAGAGCGCCTGGGGTGCTGGAGGAGATGACGCTTGGGCTTTCTCAGGTAGGGGAGCAGATGACGGATAGAGAAAAAGGACACTGGAAAAGGCAGAGTTGTGTGTCTCGAGCTTGGGCGGTACGATGTAGAGGAAGAGCCGCATAGATGAAAAGGAAGTAGGGCCAGTGATTGGAGAACCAGGTCAGTGGGATTGCCGGTGTGGTGTTTGGCTGATGAAAATCAACGTTCTTCAAGCAGATGCGTTGCCTGGTTGGGTGTTGGGAGAGAATAGAGCAGACAATGCCCTGGAGCATGTCGGGAGGGAATGGAGGGAGGCAGATGATTTGGGCTATGTTGGAGAGGAGTGGTGATGGTTCATTGATGGAAGAGTGGAGGGAAAATGGCCTAGGTTGTGCGCACAGAGCAACGGGAAGGGGAAAACTGGTGGAAGTTTGGGCGTGTTTGTGTGGATGAAAAGGTGGACTGATCGGGTGGAGCAGGGCTGCTTCGGGTGCTGCATGATGGAGAAGGAGATGCTATCTGGGCTGCGGAGAGGGGTGCTAAGCAAGTGAGATGAGAGAAGCTGGGCTAGGAAAGAGGGAAGATGGAACAGAGGGCAGTGGAGCGTGGCAGGCAAGGAAGTGGGATGAGTGGCCGTGGAGAACAAGGAAAGCACGGTGATTGGCTGGGTTGGGCGTGGAGTAGAAACTATAAAGAAGGGCAGAGAAGGGGTAAGCATGGAGTAGAGGTGAGGGGAAGGAGAATTCAAGAAAATGATAGCCTAGGAGAGGGGAGAAGTGGTAGAGAGAGAGGGACATGAAGAGAGTTGTGAGAGGGATGAGATGAGGAGATGGGGGAAAAATGATGAACACAAAAGGAAGAAGAAGCAATGACAAACAAAACTAAGGAAAGTAGAAGTAAAACTCCCAAAAAGTTAAAACTCTCCTTTAGAATCCCACGGTTTCCCTCTTATAGATTTCCTCCTCTCTTATCATCTCCTCCTCTTTCCTTTGAGAATTAGTTTCTTGTTAGGAAGCTTCCTCTTCTTCCCAAAAATCCCATCCATTGTCCTCTCCTTATTAGGACTCTTCTTCTTATAGGAAGCCTTCCACCCTTGCCTTATTGATCTTCAAGATGATCTGCACCATTGAAATTTAATGTGATCCATTGATGCCGCTTTTGATTGATCTGTGCTGTTGAATATCGATTTGAACCATCCAACCCTCCTTTAGTTGACCTGCAAGACCAAAGATTAGATTAGAGTAATCTAAACCATACATTAAGCATCTAATGAGCTCAAATGATCATCTGACCATTAATTTTGACAATTTATGGGTGGATGGTCAATTTGAGCTAAATTTCATAGATTATCTAAAAATCATCAAATTGATGAGTTGGATGGTCTAATCAAATGCTAAATTAGGGGTCTTTTGGCCAAAATTAAACTCTAAATAGCTAATATTCAACTTTATGTTGATTTTACACAACAAGTCTACCATGATCATGTGTCTTATATGGTTCGGTCACATACTTTGTCACTTTATTCTACCTGGACATATCTTGAAAAGTTTCAATAAAAGGCAAAATTATTACTAGAATAAGAGGAAAGATTATTATGGTATAAGCAATTTCTAAACCTCAACTAGACAAAAGCCTTTTCTTAGAAAATACTAGAGATATGACCAATTAAAAACCCAAAATTGGTTGTGGATTAGTTGAATAGTTGAACAAGTCAATACCTTATAACCATTTGATGCCAGACAAACAACAACTCAATCTAATGTGAATTCTAATTGTATAGATCCAATGAAGTTGTTTTGGGAGACAAAAAAAACAAAATCTGAGCAATTATGGAAATCCAAGAAAAAGTGAATTGTAGTTTTAGAATAAAGTAGAAGAATTGAGTGTGAGAAATCCATGATTTGGACACCCATTTATCTAAAATCAAGCAATTAAACAAGACATGAATTGAGGAAATAACGAACGAAATTGTTGCAATTTTAGACATAAACACAAAAAGACAAGAAGAAGACTCTTGAAACGTATATGTTTCAACAAAAAATTACATTATAAACTAAGCAAAAGCCACAAAAGCACAAAGATGTAAAATGAAGAAGAAACGCAAATGCATATAACCTTCATGATTATCTTGATGAAATGGAAAATAGATGTTAGTGACTACCCCTTTTAGGCACCAAAATTTAGGGCCCACCTAATCATCTCAGGCCAAATTTTAATCTCCAATGATGGATGTTCACATTAAGGGATCCTCATTTGTATTGGACACACTGAGTCAATGACGGTAGAAAGTACAAGTATGACCCTTTCAAGAAGCCTATTGCTCATGAAAATTACCAAAAAACAGGTCGTCCAAATTGGGTATGCACCCAAAAGATTGAAAATAATGTGCACTCCCCGGTTAAGCCACCAGTCCATGGTTGAGTCTTTCATAAAAAAGTTAAGCTACATCTAAAATTGGGTCACCATACGCATGAAATTTTATCACAAAAATGCACCAAAATTTAAAAATCCAAAAATGGAAAGTTCTAGAAGCACATTGAAGTGCATGCCCAAATTTGATGAGAAATGAGGCGTGCACCCTAACAAAGGAGTTATATGTTTGTCCGTCTCCAGAAACTTTCCAAAAGCTAATATTTCAAATGTTCATGTGCACCACTAAAAATTTCATATGTATGGTAAAAATGTGTCACATTGACTAAAAATTCATGGTTATGAATAAACTTATGTGAGAAGTAACTAAATGACTCAAATACACCTATTTTCACCCAATTGACTAGCGTAAGATACTTAAAGAAAAGGCATGGAGTAGCAATCATTATGGGAAAAAGAAAACAATCCTTATGAGGAGACTCCACTATTGAAAATCTCTTTAAGTAGAAGAATTTAATGTAAACTCAACTTTTTGCAATTATTTATCTTCGCTACTAGATAGGAGGGTTTTAAAGTTGGTTAATATATATATATATATATATATATATATATAGAGAGAGAGAGAGAGAGAGAGAGAGAGAGAGAGAGAGAGAGAGAGAGAGAGAGAGAGAGAGAGAGAGAGAGAGAGAGAGAGAGAGAGAGAGAGAGAGAGAGAGAGAGAGAGGCTAGTTAGCAAAGTGATTTTTATCTAGTTGACTTTGAAAATTGATAAGAGAATAAGATAAAAAGAAACCAACTTTAAAAGTTAGTTTACATAACCCTTAAAAGTATAGGATTTTATAAATTGGTGTATGGAAACTTACTTTAAAAGTGTTAAACTTTTAGAGTTAATTTACTATTTCAGACTTTAAAAGTCCTTAAATTGTGAATGACTTTTAAAGTTGTATGGAGAAAACTAGCTTTAAAAGTATCATACTTTTAAAGCCAGTTTTTGAAATCGACTTTGAAAGTCATGTAAAAATTTTTGTTCATTGCTTTGCACTATAATCATAACTTGCATTCCTACATACATTCAATGTACTGCTGCTACAGTGTTCCTACATTCTTTAAAGACATGAAAAAGGAATTCACATTCACTTTTACATTTAGTAGAACATCCAAATTCAATATCCATCCATGTTTATATAAAATATAACATTTCTGTATCTTCAAAAGACTTGAAAAAGGAAAGTACAACTCATTCACTTCATTTACTTCAATATCCACATTCAGTTCCAATATAGGAAATTCAAAGAAGTGATAGAAAATTACAAATACCTGCAAAGTACACTTATTTATACACACTCATTTATTTCCACACTCCAACTTTTTCTCATTCATCTTATAAAATATATATGCTTCAATGAAAACAATAAAAATTAGAAGAACACATGCATATAAATGAATAAGATTGGTATTGTATTAATGGATAAGGCAATTTAGATTAATGCAATTACTTCACTTGTTCTAATTAAAACTCATTACATACTTAGCCCATTTGCTTCGTATTTTGTTGAGGTTTGCTTTGGAGTAACTCTTCTTGCTTGCCTATTTAAAAACCACATCAACTTGCAATACAACAAACTTAATTTAGATGACACATTCTTTTAAGCTAACATCCATAAAAAAATATGAAAAATTGTAGGATTATGATCAATAAAAGGTGTCTTACCTTTTAAATTGTGAGACACCAACACCATCGAGTACTAGCGTTCTCACATATCTTAACACATAGTAATCACACTCCCAATTATACTGTTGTCTAGGGCCCTATGCAATAAGGAAAACAGAAAGGATCAATAAATACCATTTGCAATATCGTAGGTTTAGTTTATAAAATAAAGTAATTAACTATTTTTCATACCTTAACATTCTTCCAAGTAAGTTTTTATGGTTGCATAGTCTTGGTTAGATTAGCCTATCTTAATCATGTACTACAAATTTATAATTTAAATGCAATAGATATAGATAAAAGAAATTACTTATCTGCTATATATAATACATAAAAAGATTAAAACCTTACTTATTTATAATTTTCATGAATGAGGAACAGATGTGCAACCCACAAGAATAAAAACAAGAATGCATGCCCACCATGAACATCCAAAACCAATAACATCCAATGAGACCTATAAAAATAATCATATGAATTACAATTAAAGTTTACAATCCTTATCTATAAAATATAAGTTGGCAAGAAAATAAAAATAAAAAAACTTACTCGTTATTATAGGGAATCATTAAGCCTTGTTCCTTAGAGCATTAGAAGAACCTTGATAACATATCATCAACTCGCCTCTCCATTGATCATTGCTTTGCCGCTACATAAATGACACCAAGGTCAAGGAATTAGTAAAGTACATCCTCGACCTCAAAAAGCCTCATTTTATCATTCATAAAGCTACTTAAAAGAAATAACTATTACTTATCATGAAAAAATAACATGTAATGTCATGTATCAAGAAGTAGATATTTGCATATACTCCATGTAGGAGATAATGTGAAGGTACTCGAGTTAGCCTCATTGGAAAACTCCTAATAGGTCCTCTGCCATAAGTGACATTTCAATAATGTCATTGGCAAGTACTTCAGCCTTGATCCGGATGGGGTTAATTACCCTATCTTCATTGAGGAGTCTATAGGGTAACCTCAAAGATCGAGGCATGCTAGGTGGGACTAACATGATCCTTGGATGATTGCTGTAAAAGTTGTAGAGATTTTTAATCAATATTGATCAATGAAGACATTCAATTTTATGATGAAAAATAAATATAAATACTAGTATTGATTCCATTGGTACGATGATAGTTGATGGTGTAATGGTGGGCAACCTCAGTGGCACTTTTTATTGTATCTAATTATTGCAGTCTCTAACTAAAAAATATTGTCGAGGATGATGGTATGAATATATATGTATATATATATATACCGTGAATTCTGTGAGAATGTCGAATTACTCTGGCTAAACAATGTGATATGCAATGGCCTGCCCAACATTAAAAATATCATCCATTTTTTAAGGAAATGCTAAGCAGACATTAGCATTCAGAACCTTAGTAATAGGCACACACTTAGTGTTTGGAGGCATACTGGTTTATACAAAACAATTGATTTAAGCTCATAGCAATAACCAACTACAATGACATTTTTGAGGGATATTCAAGGCCCATAGGTATTGACTCTCCTAGAAATAAAAAATACATCATATGGTAGAAAGGTTGAGATAGGAAAAATGCAGAAAGTTGAGGAAAAAGTTTCAGTGTTTACTTATATACCTCCTTAGCTAGAATTTAACTTTTCAGAGTGCAAGTTGTCCTTCACAAAGTTTTTTTGTAGGAGAGTTGCAGGTAGCATTTGATCGCATTGTTGAGGTATAAGAAACTAGCTCTAAACCTCCTTCCTTTAACTGCCTAATTACATTCATTTTTTTAATCTTTTCATAGAACAGTCCATAGGCCTCCTTGGCTCCTTACTCAGCCAAGGTGGTCCTTCTTATTGCCTAAAGCCCTATATAGGATGTCATCGTTAGTAGAAGTGTTGCTTAAAATTCTTATAACTACACTTTCTTGGGTAAGTTGTCATATAAAATTTAATTAGAAGGACATAATCAGTTTAATTGATTAATAGTATAAAATTCAAGGTAGTTAAGGATAGACATGTAGAACCACTTATAATGTGAGTAGCAACGTCTACATTAGCTTTGTCGGTGAAGGTGTAAGCATTACAACCTACTGAATGTGCCATCTTCCAAAGGACTGCATGGTCAATGGGATTTGTAGTCTCAACTTTTTATTTTGCTATCAAGTAAGACACTATAGCTAAGTAATGATATATATATATATATATATATATAACTACAATATAATTTGAAAGGAATAAACTACGACATATACTTAATTCTCATTCTTCTAAATGAACATAGGCCAAACTAGAGAAGTGGTGCTATATATTGGTTTCATGCTCATTTCACCCTCTCCCACTCTTTTCCTGCACATTTGTATTAAGTAATTAAGTACAATTGGATGTTACATGTAAATAGTTCAAAGAAATGTTATTTTAGCACACATATCATATTCAGTGGAAGTGCGAACTTTCATAAATTCATTCCACACATCATAGTTAATGACATCAAAATAAATGGCAGGCACTATGTACAACCTTAGATCATTGACATTTGGAATTATGTGATTGTGAACAATGTAGTTCTTCCATTTTCTCCATTGCTCACCAACTCCTTGCAAAGCATACATCTTCTTCTCCTCAGGTACGTCAAAAGTAGTCTACATAGTAGAAACAAGAATGTTACTATATTTGAAAATTAGAAGATAAGGTTTACAATATATTATATAATGCATAGTATTTTTGCAAACCTTCACCATCTCCCATATTGAATCTTTGATTGTAAGTGACACATGTCTCTAATCATCAATTCTGATATGCACCATGCTTCTTATTGTAAGCAAAGGAAACTATTATAAGGTGTCGCATTGTCACCTATCGCTTGCCCCTTACTATTGGACTAGATAATTTTTTTTGTATTTCCTTTGACTTGCTCTTAATAACTTTTTCCATTATTGTTCCCCCTCTGCCCTTTCTCTTTTAAGTGCTACTCAAGTTGGCCGTTTGTTCATGTTCTTTATGTTCCATTTTTATTGCAAATGAGAACATAATAAAACAAAAAAATAAAATAAAATAGTCCATCTAATGCACTTAAAGAACACAAGTGGAACAAAACATAAGAAACATCTTTTTCTTTCTTTTTTTTTTTGTACGAAGGTGGCATTAGCCTGTGAATTTACAATAGAATTTAAATGGAAATCATGTCATAGACATTGACTATTCTTTTTTATTTTGTTATCTAATAGTTTAATGTCGAAAGTAAGTAAATAAGAAGGATCAAGCCATGACAATGGATGACCTCTTTTCATTTGAAAATTGGATCTATCCATAGTGCCTATCGTAGTTGTTTGATTTCCAAACAAGATCAAGTTGTTAACAAATGGTGCTACTATGATGATCACAAGAATCAAAGCTAAAGGAGGAAGAATGAATACTTGCAATAGGGAATTCAAAATGGATAAGTGTGGAAACTTCACTATCTTCAATTGCATAAAATCAACTTTCAAGGAAGACCAAACTGACTATAGATATGAATGATTATTCCTTTTCTAGTTATATGGAACTAAAAACATGTGTCCATCTCTCAAAACTTGCTCTACATTCTATTCAACTTAGTGATGATTTCAAGAAAACCTCTGTTGTATATTAACATCCAACAGGAAATCCAACACTCACTTAGAGTTGCATGACATGAATTCCCCAGCTATACAAGGAGATTGATTGTTCTAATATTTATTTTTTCCCTTGTAATGTTAGCGCATGATTCAGATTAATAAAATCTAACATTAAGACATGATTCAGATTAATAAAAAATTCTAGTGGAAAAATCCAAGGTAAGCCGAGTCAAGGCTATGATCACTCAAGCTTAAACCATTATAAGGGCAAAATCTGATTTAAGAGATTATGGATGGATAGTACACCTTTGTAGGGAATGCAATATAGAAGTCCTGTAGAAAGTTATAGTTCATTAAGTTAATAGAAATAGGCTAAGGCTAAAAGCCATGGATAGCATAGACCTACATTCCTTTAGTTAATGCTACTAGCATGCATTATCAATGGGTGCTGAACATAAAGAGGAAGAGGCCTATGATACAACAGTAACCAAAGAAATAGAGACTCCATTCAAGACAAAAAATTCGTTATGATTCTTTACCACATGCTAAAAATGAGCATACAACCAAAAGGCCTACATAACAAATTCAAGAACTACCAAAAGAACAATCATTTTTAATTGACCAATTCAACAAATAGTACACTAAAATAGAATAATCAATTATCCTCAGGCAATACTTCATTCTAATTGAATCATTAAAATCAATCAAAGAATAGATTACACATAAGAAAAAAAAAAAAAGGTACTAAGAGGGAGAAAATGGTGGGGGAGGGAAGGAGGTCATGCACTTTTTTAGCCATGCACAAGCAACATGTATCGATCGATCGATCGATCGATTGATCGAGAGAGAGAGAGAGAGAGAGAGAGAGAGAGAGAGAGAGAGAGAGAGAGAGAGAGAGAGAGAGAGAGAGAGAGAGAGAGAGAGAGAGAGAGAGAGAGAGAGAGAGAGAGAGAGAGAGAGAGAGAGAGAGAGCTCATTAGGCGGTGAACATGTAGTAGCTATTATGAGGGGTTGTGGAACCATTTCACAGGAAGGAACTCCTGTAGAAGATTGAGACAAAAAGGAAAATAGCAGGATGATGAAAATGACCTTCTTTAAGTTAGTTTTGTTTCTAATAGTTTTTATAGTTGATTTTTATTTTCTACTTTAAAACTATTTTAAAGTAGAAAAAATTGACTTTGAAAATAATTTTTGAAGTTGAAAAAATTGACTTGATTTTTATTATGGCTTTAAAAATACTTTTTCAAGTTGACTCTTTTTTGCAACTTTAAAAACCTCTACTAAGAGCGACATAAGTTTTTCATACAAATTCAAGCATTGAATCATGCATTTTACACACACACACACACACACACACACACACACACACACACACACACACACACACACACACACACACACACACACACACAAATAAAAACTAATATAAGAATAAGCAAATCAAGTAATTTTAGGATAACTCCTTATTTATCATCCTTTTATTACATATATCAAATATTACATAGTATTCCATTTAACTAATACAAGCTAACACATAATCAAAGAGCTAATCTTGAGCTATTCCATGAAAATTTGGTATCTTAGTATTATCATCGAATCCTAATTTTGGACAAGAACATTAAATCATGTGGCTCTCCCTTTCTCTTATGAGGGTTAAATTGAGAAGTAGTTGTTCTTTCCACTAAAATCATACGATTTTTGTCTAAGTTAACCAGGATTTGGCCTCTTTTATTCAGCTAACATTGCACTTTCATGGTGAGGGAGATGCTAAAGCTTCAATGTCAACATTCTCTGCCAAGGTAACGTTTTAAGAGCCACTGTCTTATGATTTGGAGTTTTTGTAGCCTTTTGTGCCCAATTGAAAGCTCTTGCATTAGAAAACATATTTCTCATCATTGAATGCTAATTTTGGACAGGAACCACAAACCATGAGGCACTCCCTCTTCATATGAGAGTTAGATCGAGAAGCAGTTGTTCTTTCCACTAAAATCCTATGATTTTTGTTTGAATCACGACGATCTAACCAAGATCTTAACCTCAACATATGTAGTGACAAACCCACTTCATCCATAATATGCTATATGGAATTAGTAACAAGAAAATGCACTAATGACAATAAGAGGTTTTACTATTCTCACTGTATTTTTCACACCACAATTGTACATTCAAAATCTGACAGCAAGAGAGCAATAGAATAGAGAGAGACAAAATAATTAGAGGAAAAAAGAGAAAGACCAAATCAATGATCTTAAGTTTCAAAATCAAAGCTGAAACTTTGTAATCTTAAAACTACTTAACTTGATTGTTCTCCTTTTGATTCTTCCAAGCTTTCGTAGCTTTATCCTCCTCCTTCATCAACTACTCCCAAATCATTTAGTTGCTCTCATAATTCCCCCTTTCTCTTGTTCTCTTCCTCTCTCTTTGTAACAACCCTCATAATTTACTCTTTTCCAAGTAGTTATATTTTACTTATGATTGGAATGGAGTATGGAGTGAATTCCAATGAAATCACATTTGATGTAATTATCTTTTCAAAACTCTGAATTTGATTATGAAACCTCAAAATTTGGATTATACTTTGAAAAGGATTTCAACAACACTTAAAATACTAAAATTGGAGTCAAGATGAGAAAGTTATGTAGCTTGCAAGTGAGGGGCAATTTAATAATTTTGTATATTGGAAACCATTCGTTAAAAAAAGGTAGAACAAATATATATATATATTTTTAAAAACAAGGGCCATTTTAATAATGGCAACCCTTTAAATAGAAAACTGGATAGTTTTCTCCCCTCCTTTTCTCTCTCCTCTCACTCTCACTCTCACTCTCACTTCCTTCCCCTCCTTCACCAATCAATCGCTGAGCTCCCCCGTTTGTCGACATGGGATGCTGGAGCTGATCACATCACTGTCCTTCTCGTCTTCTCTCCTCCCTTCAACAGGGCTGAAATGCAACACGTATTTTGACATTTTCCCCCATTCCCCTATATTGCTCTCTACATGTTTGGACAATAAGCAATGACTGAAATGGAGCCATCAATCACCACTATCTTCTCTCCCACATTGGGTAGCCTCCACACAACGTTGTTGAATTTTGGTAATGACCAACGGCATGAGTTTTTGGGGTTGGATAGGGCATGAGAGACACCAGCAACCAAAACCCAATGGCAACGACCCTTTTGCTCCACTCCTTCCTTTTCTCCTCTTCCACTGGCTCTACCTTTCCCCCCTCTTTCTATCACTAGTGATAGAACTTCAACAACGGTAAACAATGCATGAATATCAAAATGACTCGAATTGAAGATTTGAACTATTCATTGTGCACCCCTTGACACCATAAACAAAAACCCTTAAGAAAATTGATGATCTAACAAAGATCCAGACACAACAATATTGTACGGCCATGATTACACTAATGCATGACAATCTAGCAACGATATGACACCCTTAACAATATGTTAGATGAGGATTAATATGATTGCAGGCAAGATTATTACCAATATTATCCAATTTACCCTATATTTCAATTTGAGTGTAATGTGCATAGTAATCGTAAAATCCCTAGGAATTTCATGGATAATTAAACATATTTAAGATCTTTTAGGTCAGATTTAGTGTCTTAGATTGTTAGATGAACCAATTTAGATCCATAACCTTAGATCTAATGGTTAATTCATTATTTTGAGATCTTGATGGCTATGAGCCATTGTTTTCCTATTAAGTACACAAACATCAAACCGATTAATTACTATTCTCATGCTATAAAATATAATCTAATAGTTGGATCAACTAAAACCTTAAATTTGAACATGTATGGGCATCAAAAGTGTATGAACCCTAAATTCGACTATCCAAGAATGGATTTGGTTATAGATTAAGTTTTTATGGTCACTAATTTATGAAAGTGACTTGTAATCCGTGGGTTAGTAACTCCAAATGTTAAAGAGTGACGTGGATTGCCAATTAGTGATCAACAGTGTGGATTTCATAATTTGGTAACCATTCATCATCATATTGGTAATCAACAGTTGATGAAACATGATTAGTGCTGTGAATGAGGATGATCATATTTCCCTGTGCTAAACAGTGCCAGGGACTAACCTAGAGAGAGTTCTAGAGGGTGGAAAATTAAGATAAAACTTAGATCACATATCTAAATGTGTATTTATATTGTTACAAAGGTGTGATTAATCATGAGCGCATGCTTGAACTAGATAGTTATTCATGTCAGCAAATTAGAAGCACTTGATCAGAGGTAGGTGGAATTAAGATTGCTATGTTTTTGTTATATATGAAATTTGATTTTTCTAATGAGTTTAATAGAATTTTGCAATGAATGAAGTAAATATCTATTGTGTATTTGAATGATGATTAAATTGTTCATGCATAAGTGCGTGTTATTTATCATGAGTTAAGTAAGAAAATTTTAAGATTGTGGTACTAAGGTAATATCAAGTGATTTGTAAGAGTTGAAGATTGTGGTACACAAGTAAGGTAGAAAGACTCATAAGAGTTGTAAGACTATGAACCATAGGTAAGTTTAGATGAATCATGAGAATTGCAAGACCATGAACCACATGTAAGGTCAGACATAATTCATAAGCATTGTAAGACTTTGAACTAATTGATTAAGAATAATTAAAGTCGAGCCAGTCATGGGAGTTAGCTTTGACTTTGGTATGGACTGCATTCTTTTGGTGACTTGTGGTGGGACACCACTTCAAGAGGACACACACACACACACACACACACACACACACACACACACACACACACACACACACACACACACACACACACACACACACACATGTACAAGTTTTGGTCATGCTTTAGCATGATTGCGATTTTGCATTTAAATGTGAGTTTGATACGTATATACATATATTGCGACTTAAGCAAATTTTTTTGGCATTGTTGAATCAAGAATTTCATTCATTAGTAGCATATTGAAGCTAAATCCTAAATGGGATGTGGCTATATGGAAATGTATCATAAATTCATGATTGTTATGAATGCCTTGAATTATTTTAAGTTAAATAGCAGATGATTATAGCTTTACATGATACACATCATGAAATTTGTTCTATATAGAATAATTCATGATTTTGCTTATATATAATTGTGTCTTATTCCACCTGCACAAGCTTGCTGAGACATTGTATTTCTTTCCAATATCTTAGATAAGAGGAATCCACATTCATAGGAGTTGCAGTTTGCATAGTAGGAAGAGTGCAAAAGATTTTAGAAAAAAAGGTAAATTATATACCATGTTATAAATGTAGTACTTGATAAGAGAGAGATTGTATTGTATTTGTGAACATGTATGGGCGTGTAAGTACTTTGATAACTTATGTGATTGTGTTTGTGACTAGAAGTCCTAGGTGATGAAAGTCATTATGTAGTGTAAATATATTGTTTTTGAATGCATTAAATTCAAACAATATGAAAATTTGTGTTTATCAAGTGAATACATCACACGCGTTAAATGTGCAGGCTTAGAAAAACAGAGGAGACTCCATCAAATTTTTGGTAAAAATGAGCATCTCATTTTTTTCCCTATAATCCATGTTTTGTAAATGAAATGACTCTTGGTGTTTAGAAAATATACCATTTATTTTTCAAACGGAATTTTAACTAGAGGCCTTGCATTTCAAAAAGAATTTTGAAAAAGTCATTTAAAAATCTTGGTCATCATAGTTGGTATCAGATCCCATGTACAATCCACTCACAACCAATCACATTGAGTAAATTCTAAAACTATGTCAAAAGTAAGATATTATGATTAATGAGTTCAAGAGTAACTTAATAACGAGATCCTATGATGGTGAACAAATGCCACCTAAGAGGGCAAGCTAGAGGATAGCAAATCCCTCTACTTAGTCATCTAGCTAGGAGAGTTAGATGACAGGCTTCATAGCCAACATGATGCAAAACTTCACTTAGCTAATGTAGCAATAGCGGATGCAACTGCAATTGTGGAAACAATAGCAATAGTTACAACAACAACTACTACTATAGTTGTAAGCACAATCTCATGTCTCATCTGTGTTGAGCATGGGTGAGGGAAGTTTAGGTGGAGGTCAGAATAAAGTGGATAATCTTCTAAAAAGGTTCAAGAAGATTGCACCTAGTTTTACTAGCAATGATGAGTCAAAAGCTATTGAGTTGTGGATACATGAGATAGAGAAGGTATTTGAGGCTATGGATGTTCGAAATGCTCGAAAGGTGAAGGTGGGGACATTTGTTTTAGGATTAGCTTCTTTTTGGTGGCTATCTACTAGGAGAACATTCTTCGAGGACAAGGGTGATATTTCTTGGGAGGGGTTTAAGAGTGTGTTCAATAACAAGGATTTCCTTCCCCATAGTAAGGCAAGGAAAGAGAAGGAATTTTTAGAATTAAAATAGGAGAACATGATTATTTTCACTTTTGAGAACAAGTTCCCATAGTTTAGGAGGACAATGCTAGATGTGTGCACTACATAGGAGAAAGCATCCCAGATGTTTGTAGAAGGGTTGAATCTTGGATTGTGGGATAGCGTTTGCATGACATAGTCCACTACTTTGGCTAGGGCATTGGAAATGACTTTCATTGCTGAGGAAGATAAACAAAGGATACAAATTGACATAAAAGAAAAGGAAAGAGGAAGATTTGATGATAGTAGTAGTGATGGATACCACGGGAAAAGGAAGAGGTTCATATCCTCTTAAGGAACTCAGAAGTCCTAGAAATGATAATTTCATAAGTTAGATGGAAAAAGGGATTCTAGACCGTGCTCGTACTATAAGAAATTCCATGATGGCCAAATGTGTTATCATCAGGATCAGAGATGTTTTGGCTATGGCGAGCGAACAAGGACACATGATTAAGGAATGTCTAAAGGGACAACATCAGATAGATTCAGGTGCTAGAGCAGAGAAGGTTCCTAAAAGTCAGGGAAAACTTTTTGCTTTGACTACTAACCAAACTCGCACTTCTAATGCATTAGTTGAAGGTACACTCTTAATATTTGACAGGCATGCACATATTCTGATAAACCTTAGTTCTACTTATTCATTCAAAGGACTTAGTTCTACTTAGTCCTTTGATTTGTTACCTAGAATAGCTCCCATTTCAAAGGCACTGTATCGTATGTAGAATTAAAGGAGTTGACGGTCCAACTGCAAGAAGCATTAGATTGAGGGTTTATCAGCCCAAGTGCCTCACTGTGGGGAGCTTCAATTTGCTTATAAAGAGGAAGGATGGTTCTATGTGATTATGTATTGATTACAAAATTTTAAATGGGGTAATCATTAAGAACAAGTATCCACTACCCCATATTGATGACCTTTTTGATCACCTGCAATGGAAAAAGTATTCTCTAAGATTAATTGGACATTGAGCTACCACCAACTCAGGATTCAGGACAATGATATTCCTAAGATTGCACTCTTAACTCGCTATGGACACTATGAATTTCTTTTGATGCCATTTAGGTTGAGGAATGCACTTGTGGCCTTTATGAATTTGATGAACCAAGTGTTTAAGAATATCTTGATAAGTTTGTTATTATTTTTGTTGATGACATCCTTGTTTACTCTAGCTATGTTGAAGATCATAGAGAATTTTAAGGGTTGTGTTAAGCTCACTTCAGGCTCACAGGTTACATGCCAAATTCTCCAAGTGTGAGTTTTGACTAGACTAGGTCTAGTTCCTTAGTCATATCACATCTAAGGGTGGTGTTGCTGTCAATCCTAGGAAGATCGAGGGAAATGCCATTTGGGAGACACTTAAGACAGTGACAGAGATATGCAGTTTGCTTGGTCTCGTGGGATGCTATCGATGTTTTATTAAAGGGTTCTCACATACTACACAAGTACTAATGAGGTTGACCAGGAAGGAGTAGAAATTCATATGGAGAGATGATTGTTAGAGAAGTGTTTTAAGTATTAAAGGGAAGACTTGCTTCTACACCTACTTTATCTTTTCCTAAAGGAAGTGGAGGACATGTTGTGTATAGTGATGCATTTGAAAAGGGATTGGGATATGTGCTCATGCAAAATGATCGAGGGAAATGCCAATTGGGAGAGACCTAAGACTGTGACAGAGATATATAGTTTTCTTGGTCTCATGGGATGCTATCGATGTTTTATTAAAGGGTTTTCACGTACTACACAACCACTGATGAGGTCGACCAGGAAGGAGTAGAAATTCATATGGATAGATGATTGTTAGAGAAGTGTTTTAAGTATTAAAGGGAAGACTTGCTTCTACACCTACTTTATCTTTTCCTAAAGGAAGTGGAGGACATGTTGTGTATAGCGATGCATTTGAAAAGGGATTGGGATATGTGCTCATGCAAAATGATCGAGGGAAATGCCAATTGGGAGAGACCTAAGATTGTGACAGAGATATATAGTTTTCTTGGTCTCATGGGATGCTATTGATGTTTTATTAAAGGGTTTTCACGTACTACACAACCACTGATGAGGTCAACTAGGAAGTGGAGGACATGTTGTGTATAGCGATGCATTTGGAAAGGGCTTGGGATATGTGCTCATGCCAAAAGGCAAGGTAATTGCTTATGCATCTAGACAATTAAAAAACCAAGACTAGAACTACCCTATACATGATCTGGAGCTTGTTTATGTGGTTTTTGCTTTGAAGATATGGAGAGACTATCTGTATGGCAAGAGATTTGATGTGTCTACTAATTAGTAAGTGCCTTAAATATATTTAACCTCAAAGTAACCTCAATATGAGACAAAGATGTTAGGTTGAATAGCTGAAGGATTTTGACTTTACCATTCAATATCACGAGAGCAAAGCAAATGTACTTGCTAATGCCCTTAGTAGAAAGTCAAAAGGCGTGTTTGCTAATATCTCCTTTGGATTAGCATTTCTAGATCGAATCTTGCAAGCACAGCAATTGTGTGAGGATATTGAGGTCTCATGTGAAAAAGATGGGTTTGAGAAAGGATCTTATGGTAGTGTGAGATTTTGTAAGAGCCATGTCATGCTTACAAATGCAGAGTTGAGACAGGAATTGTTGAAGGAAGCCCATGAATCCAAGTTTACCATATGAACCAAGATCTAAAAAGGAATCTTTGGTGGCTAGGAATGAAGCGGGATATAACACAGTGTGTTGTGCAAGGCCTCACCTGTCAGACGGTGAAAGTGGAATGCTAGAGATCAGTTGGTTTATTATAGACTTTGTAGTTTTCAGAGTGGAAATGGGATGATAGGACTTTATTGTTGGGTTGCCTAGAACCTTTAGTGGATATGATATGATATGGGTTATTGTAGATCTCCTGACCAAGTTGGCATATTATTTACATATATGGTAGAAGCAGTCACCTAAGAGTTTAGCTGGATTGTACATTAAGGGGATAGTGAGTTTGCATAGAGTGCCACTTATGATTATATCTGATAGAGACAACAAATTCACATCCCATTTTTTGTGGAGTGTATAGGAGGGATTGGGTACCTCTCCATGATTCAGCACGACATTCTATCCCCAAACTGATGGATAATAAGAGATGACCATCCAAACCCTTGAGCATATGTTGAGGGCTTGTGACTCAGTGGAAGAGTAGTTGGGATGAACACCTTCCTCTGGTGGAATTTGCCTATAATAACAATTATCATTACAGCATAGGCATGACACCTCATGAAGCATTGTATGGTAGGCAATGTTATACACCTACTTGTTGGAGTGATATCTTAGAGCAATAGTTTATCAAATCAAAATTGATTGAGTAATGCACCAAAAAGGTCATATTTATTTAGAAGTGACGAATGACATATGTAGTAGACAGAAGAGCTATGTAGATCGGAGGCATAGGGACCTAGTTTCTAGGTTGGTGATCATGTTTTCCTATGAGTCTCATCTACAAAGGGAGTAATGAAATTCTAATTGAAAGGTAAGTTGAGACCAAAGTATGTGGGACCCTTTTGAGATTTTGGAGAAAGTGGGCTGAGTTGCCCATTGACTTGCTCTACCTCCTCAGCTATCCAAGGTTCATAGTGTTTTTCATATATCAATATCAAGGAAATATGTTCCAAATCCCACACATATTCTTGAGCAGTTACCAATAGAACTGCAAATTGATCTTACATTTTAGGAGCACGAAATATAGATTTTTGATAAGAAGGAACAAAGGCAAAGGACGAAGACCATCCATTGGTCAAGGTAATTTGGCAATACCATTATTTTGAGAAGGCTACTTGGGAGATAGAGGACAAGATGAAGGACACACCTAGAGCTATTTGATGAATGATGTAGAGACAATTTCTAGGCCAAAATTTCTTTAAGGGGGGTAGAATGTAAAAACTCTTATTTTTGGACTCTTTTCCATGTAATTATGTTTCATTTATGATTGGAATGGAGTAAGGAGTGAATTCTAATGAAATCACATTTTGTGAAATTATCTTTTCAAGAACTCATAATTCGACTATGAAACCTCAAAAATTGGATTATAGTAAAGAAGGGAATCCAAAGACACTAAAAATGCTGAAATTGGAGTTCGGATGAGAAAGTTATGTAGTTTACAACTGAGAGATAAATTTAGTAATTTTCTATGGTTGACCCCATTCTCTAAAAAAAGGTAAAACAAATGAATTCAAAAAAGGGAGGTGCTATTTTAATAATGGAATCCTCTATGAACAAAAAACTCATCAGTTTTCTCCCCCCTCTTTACCTCTCCCTTCCCCCTTTGATTGATCGATGTACGAGATCCATCGCTTGTTGACATGAGAAGCTGGAGCTAATTACATCACCCTCCTTCCCGTCTTCCTACCCTCCATTCAACTAGGTCTAAGGCAACTTGTATTTTGATGTTTTCCCCCAATTTTCCATTCCCCTCTACTCTCTTTGCCTGATCAGACAACAAGCGATGATCAAAGTAGAGCCACTGTCACCACCATCTTCTCTCCCACACCGCCCAGCCTCCACACGACATCACTGTATTCTGGCAATGATCCACGTCATGAGTTTTTTGGGTCTAATTGGGGACAGGCAACACATGCAACTAAAATTGGCTAATGTCGACCCTTTTCCTCTCCCCTAGCCCTACCTTTCCCCCCTCTTTCTATCACCCAACTAAGATGAAAAATCATTGGGTACAGGGATGCACGATGACCAAAATAACTCACATTGAAGATTCAAACATTTCATTGTGCTCCCCTTGATGTCAAGAGCAAAACCCCTTAAGAAAATTGACAATCGAGGTTGATCCAACACAAATTCGAATGCAACTATGTTGTTCAACCACAATCATGCCAATCCATGACCATTAACAGTGATCTAATGCTCTTAACGATATGATAAATGAGGATTAATGTGATTGTAGGTAAAATAGTTACTAATCTTCTCCAATTTATCGTATATTTCAATTTGAGTATAATGCACATTGCAAATTTCATAGATAATTGAACATAATTAAGCTCTTATAGGTTAGATCTAGTATCTTAGATTGTCTGATCAACCAATTTAGACCCATAACCTTAGATCTAATGGTTAATTCACCATCGGATTTCTATCAGGTACACATACATCGAATGTGACACCCTAGGTTTAACATATCATGTAAACATAATATTTTTCAAAAATCATAACCCCTATTTAAAATTTTCATTTTTAAAATAGACTAAAAACTAACATTTCAAATAAAAAACCCTCATTTCAAAACCCCAGAAGTCATAGGACCTACAAAACCTCAAATATAATGGTGAAATGATCTTCCATTTCTACTAAAAATCTGACAGAGTCTCCTCTGTATTCTAAACCAAAGCATTTAATGCATGTAATGGGACAAGTACCTTATAAACACAATAACTCATAAATACATAATCGGGAGACTCAATCTCCATAACCATCTACCCTGATCATTCACAAGTTCTAACAAAAATATATACATCATGAATGAAAGATTAATCTAAAAATGATGACATAGCTTAAGGTCTGTTTGTACATAACCAACTCATTCAACATTATGATATCCATGCATCCATGTATTAAAAGTGAAAATCATTACAAATACAGTTTGTAAACAATATCCAAAGGCAAAGTTTTTACAAACCGCATACATAACTAAAATCTCCTTTGCACATCGCTTACGGCCACCAACGCCCTTAGTTGCTCTCTATTTGCATGCCTTTCCCGTTGCATCTCTCAATATATGAGGCATTGTAAAACATCGCAATGCCTCAGCAAGCTATGCTTGTGTAGGTAACTATAATAATAATAAATTCATGAGATATTTGACATATAATAAACAATTTATGTGATCAAATCTCAGGGCATGCAATAACAACTTTCCCATAGAAAATAACTCTATCATGATGTTGATAATGTGAGTACATAGTGAGAAATTAGAGCATAAATAGCATGTGAAACCAACCAAATCAACATGTAGTAGCAAAGGTATCAAAGATCATAAAGCTGTTGAAAGCAGGGCAATTCAACTACGCCATCTACGTGTTTCTAAAAACATACATCTCAATCAATGCAACTCAAGCTATATGCATATCTAAAAATGTACCAAATCAACTGAGATTCTAAGGCTCATAAATATGCCAAAACCACATAATGTAGAGTGTCAAAAGCTCGAAGAATATCTCAGATGAATATCTTAGTGCAAAGCGTCAAAAGCTTGAATAATATCTCAAATGATTATGCATATCATCAACAAGGGCACCCTCAAACATGGGTCCTATGAGTGCCCCATACCCTTAAATCTTTGGTCATGAGTACTAATCCTAATTCTCTACCTGTCGTCATGCTGTGTTTACCTAAGGATATGTCTATCTTAATGTGCTTATAATGTTGTATGAGAATATGAAACAACCATATGGACCATCATGTTGTAGTGATAACCAACCCCTGGATCTATTGATATGTCTCTAATTTTGCGTAAAGCCTACCCAATTAGTTACCCATGTTTTATAACTTATAGGGGTAAAATAAGATATTTGATCAAAATTCATAACACATGCATTTCTAACCTAATGGCTCAAAAATTTGATATTTTGTAGGTCCAGAGACTAAGACAAGGTGAGTATATGATTAATCATATTTTTTTTATGATTTAATTAGAGTTTTTTACTTTTTGTAGGAAACCAGATGGTGACCTGACGAATGAGATCGATCGAGATGAAATTAATGATCAAGATTGAAAGATTGAGTCAAGACCTCAAAATCATCAATCCCAGTGAGATAAAAGGTTAAGATCATCTTTAAGATAAGAAATGTATACAATTAGAGGAGCCAAAGGTGGCCAGAGTAGGCTCATGCACAAGCCATGCAAAATCTACCACCTTTGCATGGGTTTCACTTAAGCCACTTAGCCATATTCAAGCCATGAATAAGGTAACAAGCTAAGAGCCTAGCCAATCACCAAACCAAGGGTTTGATCATCAAGCTATGCCAAGAAAGCCATCAAAGTCAGCCATGAAGCCAAGCCAATGAAGCTTTCAAGGTTAGCCATCATGCCATATAAGCTGAGCTACATGGAAGTCCATGGTTGGAGGAGAATCCAAAGAATTATCCTTGGGATTTATGGAGATATTTTGAAGATAATTAAGGGAAAATCCATTAAGATAAGGCAACTTGTGGACCAATAGGAACAACCCAATTTATTTTTATTGTTTTTCCTTATTTTTCTGACTATTTTCTCACTTTCTACTTCATCACTAAATATCACTATGAATTTCACTTTTCATTTAAAAGTTCTATCTGTCTAAGATTTCCCCACCTTCCTAAACTTCTATTCAAATCATCCAACCAATCCCCACTTTCTAGGAAACTAGCTAGCCAATCATCTTTTTCTACTCCACCACCTTCCTTATTTCTCTCTGGCTCAACCAATCACCATTTTCTACTCTCCACCTCACACACTCTCTCTTACCTCATCCCTATCTTCCCAACTTGTTAATTTGAAGGGCCTTCAATGATTTTTTCAAGGGGAAGATGCCCTCTCCTAAAAGAATGGTGTGTCCAAACTAAAGGCTTTCCAAAGTGGCCCACTTGCTTTCCTCGTTGAAAAAACCCTAACTAGCCACTCCTATGTCTAATCCTAGCCATCCTATTCCATTTATTTATTTTTTATCTCTTCCCTACCTTTACCTTAGGTCACCCTATAAAACTTAGGAGACAAATTATAAAAGAGCAAAAAAGCATTTAAAGAAACTACTTTTGAAGGAAGAAAAGAATGCCTACTCCAAAGTGAGGAGGTGTCCTTTTCCTTCACCTTTTTGCATTCAAAGATCTTCTCCTCAGGTGGCTGCCATCTTGTCCTAGTATTCCATGCATGATTCAAAGCTATTGTCTTCTAGTTCTTCATTAAAGGTTAGTGGTTTATCTTTTACTCTTCATTGCATTTTTTAATCCTTTTTAATTTCATGCTTAGGAAGTTGTCTTGCCCATTTATTCTTTTGCATCTTGTTGTTTAGATCCAAGGTTATTTCTCCCTTGAATTGACATCCAAGAAAAGTCACCTTGAATCTATTCTATCCCCTTACTTATGACCTTTGGTTTCACTGAAATCCATTTTTGCTTTCCTTAGCATTTCTTAAGATTTGCCTTTACTTTCTAGTGAATTTAACCTTAATCTTAATGCATGCTTATTCATGACTGATGTTGGAATATTAAAGAAGGTTTAGATTGTAGTTTTGGGTTAATTAAGATAGGTGGCATTCATTGTAATAGGAACAATTTTCAGGTTTTGATTACATGTATTGTGGGCATTATGTTGATGGATTTTAAACTGATTCAATGAGGTTAATTGGATTTTTTAGTTCATACTTGTTTCTAGTAGTTAATGATCTTCAAGCATGACTGTTTACTTGCATTATAGGTGACTACCATGCTTTTCATGTCTCACTGATTGAAGGATTTAATTGGCATGCTGCTAAAATTTATTGGAATGGATTGTTATGCTTAATTTCCAGCACCATACACTTCATATTTGCTTGATTTTTCAAAGACCCAATTAGAGAGTTAGATTGCTTAATTAATGCTTAAGTTATATTGCTTGTTCTAGGTTTTTAATGTTACTAAGTATATCCATTCCTATCCCATGAATCATGCGTACCATTGCATGGTCATACACATGATACTTGGGTAGTTCTCCTTTGATTGCTTTCGTTCTTTTATTTAATTGTAGTTTAACTAGATTTCATTGTTTACTAACTTTTATCTTAGTTAGTTTCTAATTCATAGTTGCTAAATCTCATGTTTAAAAATTTTGGTTTAGGAAAGTTACTCAATTTTGTTTTTAAAAAGTTTTCAAATTAGGTAAGTTATAAATTTAGGAAAGTTTTATTTTTGGAAAGTGTATTTTAGAAGTTGTTTACTTTAACATGTTTTAAGTTTTGGCATAATTCCATCTTTCATGTTTTAATTTTTAGTTTAGGAAAATGATTTTTTTAATTTGGCCAAGTTAGATAATTTAAGTAGGGACCACTAATATCACATCTGTTCGATTCCTCATTGGATCGACCTCCTCGTATGAATTACCACCCCTGATTTATGTGCTTGCGAGTTTAACTTAGAAATTACAACTTCTATCTCTCCCCCTCGATATTAGACTGGAAGACTAAATGTTCATCGCACATGGGGGGGGGGGGGGGTTTGGACTTGTAATGTGGACTACCCATTATACCACTCCCTACAAGGTTTGCCCATTTATGGGGCCAGTGTCTATTATCTCACAAAGGTAGAGGGCATGTGGTCAGCCCTTAATCCCTCCCAACATAGTATCCACTGAGTAGAAACACCCATCAGAACCTGCAAAATCATGAAAATATTTTAATACCTTGAAATGAAGAGAGGAAGGAAAAGTATCTAATGCATAAAATACAGGAGCACTTGTGGCTCACCATCCCATAGCAATACCACTATCACGAGGTCAGTCTCTTAAGGACTAGCCACTAGGCCCCCTTAGCAAGTCCATGTATATACATGAACAATAAATTGAATCATCCAATTATTAATATAGTAAAATCATGCATCTGTGGAAACATGAAAATTAACACAATCATGCATATGTGCACTGGTGTTGCTTTAAAATTACTTGCAAGTGCATGGATTAATATTTTATTTTTACCAAATGAGGTAGAAGCCATGAGGATTCTCACATAGTTGCAATGGATTGGATTATATTTAAATTGACTAACTTCAGCCATAGAAAGAAAGTAGGATTGAATTAAGATATCAAAAGTAAACAAGAATGTAAACATGCACAAAATTATAAACTAGAACTAAAGGAAACTTGCCTAAATTAAAGCTAAACAATGAAAATAGAAAATTACCTAACTAACATGCATTGAAATAAATAAAAAATAGTAAGCTAATCATGAATTACAGTAAGTGACAAAGTTACGACAATTACTAAAAATGAAAACTTTCCTAATCTAGAATTAAAAGTAAAACAAAACTTAAACTAAGAAAATGGAATTAGAAACTTAACTAGTGAACAAGTAAGAAAATAAAGAAACTACAGAATTAGTAAGATTTAAACCCAAAAAAGCATGAAAACAACTAAATTGACTACTATTAAACAAAATCTAACAATGAAATTGACCAAAGACTAAAGATTAATGGGAATTAGTTCCATGCACATGGTTCTAGGACTACTTACATGGTTCTAGGGCCTCAAAGATGACTTGATTTGATGGTTCTAATGCAAGCTAAAATGCAAAAAAACTATGAGATCTAACAAATAATATGAAAATCTAAATGGCTACTTAAGGACTCAAGCAAAGGAAGTGTTTTAGTAGTTAGAAATAAAGCACAAAATTAAGGAGAAGGCAATTTCCATATTTCAGTACTTAAGAACCTTAACTAAAACATGCATAAATAAGAAACTCCAACCATAGCTTTTATGCAAGGAAACAACCCAGATTTAAAGTACTCTGATGAAATAAATAATCTATAATAAAAATTCTTAAAAAAGCTTATTGAATCATCTCCAAATTACACAAAAAACTAGACACATAATACATGTTTTATGCAAAATAACTATGAGAAGAACTAACTTGAATATGGAGGGAATAACATTAAAATACAAGTGAAATTGTGGTAAAGAAGAAAGGGAAAGCTAGATGGAAAGAGGAGTGCAAAACTAAAAAGAAAAATAATGGAAACTAAAGGAATGAAAACTAAACTAAAGCAAGCAAACTACTAACTTGAATTGGAGAGAAAACAACTAGAAAAACCAAAGGAAGAAAAGTATCAAAGAAGTCCCAAAGTCTATAAGCAAATAGGACCAAAGAAAGCTATGTTTCAAGTTGTCTCACCCACCTCTACTTGCAACATTCGTATGGACCAAGAGGGTAATATATAGATGAGTCAGTTCCTAACGTAGGAAAGCGTGAATCCATGAGGAAAGTGGCTCTAAGGCTTGGGTATTAAATGAGGAAGGTTTAGAGGAGGGAATTTAGGTAGGAATGATGTCATGAAGGATATATAAGAGATAAAGGATCATGATGGGCTGGCTGATTTCCTAATTATTAAGGGGAAAGGTGTCCTTTCCATGGAGGAAAAGTGGCTCTCCACCTTCCTAGTTGGAGAAGGAATAAGACAGGAAAGGGGGGAAATCTAGGGTTTAAAGAGTTATTTTTTAAAGTAGATCTAGGGTTTCCTATTTAGAAAACCACTTGATCATCAATTATGGGGGGCGTTTTTTTCCTAAGGAGGTGTCTCCCTCCTTTAACTTGTAACCCTAGGTCAATTGAATGGAAAAAGAACGAGACATAGAGTTGGAAATTAGGGTTTCTTTCTAGATGGATCCACCTGTAATGACCCGGGTTTTTGTAACACATTTTGTAACCCATTTTTCAAAGGTAGGGCGCTTCGTAAAAAAATTTCACAAAACAAAACAGTAAAAATTCTTTTCTTTAAAACTTGTTTTGAAAAACCCAAGTCATCACTTCATACATAACATACGTAGAATTTTTGTACAAGATAGAATTCCATTGAAGGAATATATTTTTATTAAATTTCAAAATCCATCTAGTGGTTCACAGTACAGCCCGATATCAGTACAATATTTGTCCAAATTACATAATCCAAATTTCAAACCTCACCATACATTAAAAACTCTTAATACAATACAATGCTCTCAAATAAAAATACATGTCTTCAAGGGATATACTCTAATTGATTGTTCTTCCAAATCTTCTTAAGTCTTGAGCTCCTAATTCTCCTTCTCTATATCTGAGATATTGTAAATATTGAAACATTTATAATATCTCAATAGGTTATGTTTAGTAGGGGATACAAAAATATACTACTTCACCAAAATAAGAATACATACCTCAATCATTATTCCATCATGGTTATCTATTCATGGGTTATCTCAACAAAGATTATATACGTTATTTATGTAGTATAGGATAAATTAGTTAAAATAGTGAAGATTACTCAAAACTAGTTCCTTCCCCTGGCTATACTTCCACTTAGGAGATCAATATTCAACCAATTCTCATACAGGGATTTTCTCTCCAGGAACTCATGTAGTGGCATCTCATCATGCTATGGCATTTCACTATGCCTATCATATGTGCATCATAATGCAAAATACATTAGGACTACTATGCCACAGTCTCAATCAGTACAAAGTGCCTGGATAACTACATAATAATCCATTGTACCAACTGTGAAAATAACAAAATCCAGGTTCGCATGGGGGGAACCCTAGCTATCACAATGGTGGCCTTCCCATGATTACCCCACTCAACATTTAGCCTCTCTTTGGGCAAGGTATCCATCACATAAATTTCAGGAAGCAGGTGGCCAAACCCTCATAACTTCCCTAGAATAGCATCCCCAGTCCTAGTACTGTGTAAAACAAAATCACAAGCCACCATGCTTGTATGTAAAATACATTGTACATATCAGGCGATGTGTTTGTTTAATTAAGGCTAAAATATTTTCTATACCCTATTCTTAGGGTTTTCTTAGTCTACACATCTCATTACTTTCACCTCATTTGGTTAGATCATTAGATTGGGTCAGTTGACTTAGATTATGGGGTTGGTTAACTTGGTTGGATCATGTGATTGGATCATTATTAAGCTAAGGTACCAAGTATACTTATATCATGAAGGTCTACAATTCCAGACAAAAGATCCTGTATGTATACACATGAATCCTTAATACATGCTTGTACATCCACCTACCTCAAAGTGGTATCATGGTCTTGATTCATACATCTCAAGTAGTATTCCTCCACATTGCCCATCATGGTCTAGATTCATACATCTGTTAAACCATACGTATAAAGCTATTTCTCTATACAAGTATTCTTTCTTCATGTATTCCTATAAGGGATGCCCTAATTTTCCTTGAATCATGTTTGATCAAGGGTTTGGGTTCTTTATCTATATTTTTCTACATATACATATATAATTTCTACCTATACATAATACAATATGACATTAGTATTCTTATTGTTTTTTATCATACAAGATCCTCCAGATCTTGTTTGATCATCCTTATCTTGCTAACAATTTTTATTAGGATTAGCTGAGGATAGCTTATTTCATCCTAAGTCTACACAGCTCTTCTTATGTCAAATTGGCAAAGGCTTACTAGCTGAATTGTTGTACACAAAGTGGTCACTTCAATCGTCATGTAAGGAGGTATTTAGACCTCACAAATGTCAGTGGAAGTTGGGGGAGGAGCGAGGATCTATTAGAGAACCTCCTTAACCATCATGTTCATCATCCACTAGGATGACCTTAACTCAACCTTTCATAAGGTTCCTATGAGCATTTTAACCCTAAGTACTCTTTCTAATTGATTTTTATTAAATCTATGAACATTAAGATGTCATTCATGGAGTTTCATTATTCTCCTATTTTGGTCCAAGGAATTTATATTCCTTATATTTTCCTCCTAACTATGGCCCTTACTATCATTAAGTCCATGTCATTCATTCCATGTAATTGTTCTTCAATTCTATTTTTATTTAGTTACATTTTCAATGTAATTTTCATAACACAAGCATTAAAGCATAAATAAATAAATAAATCTATAGTTAAATCTATTGAGCAATAAATGAAAATTAAAATAACATTTAATACTTCAAATGAAAATCTAACATGCCATAACTATTCATCATGATCAAATGGTCATTTTTCATTTTTCATCTCTTTTAGGGTTTAGATCTTGATCTTTTCATTTTCCTTTAGATCTAATACATCTTCTTAATTTGATTTCATCATTAGCTCATTGATGCACCTCATCAAATGATCGGTTCCTTCTTGATCCAACCTATCAAGAAGATCTAAAGTCATTTTATCCATTTCAAGGGCATAGATCTTAATCTATCCCAAATCATCATCATCAAGTCCATAATTCATATGATATTAACTTCATATCATCATCCAAATACTTCCATGTTGTCCAATCTTCCTTGATCAACTAGTATTACCATTCATTTTTTTGGATTTTACTACTTTTAAGGCTAGATCTCTTAAGATTTGCCGATTCAATTATATATAACCCATTTATTTAAGTTAATATATTATTAGATCATTATCCAACAGGGTTTGAATGGTCTGATCATCCCATATCTTGTAGATCAAGAATGTTAGTACACTTATCTACTTAAATTCAAAACATTTAATGAATTAAACTTATGATTTTATTAGTTTAGTAGGTTCTTCTCATTAGAATTGGGATTTTAAGATTTCATCTTGTTTTAATGGTTGAATTTTGATCTTACTATTTTTGTTTAGTTTCTTGATCTAGAAACCCAGAAATTTCACTGTGATCATGGTCCTTAAGGTTTTGGGACCTCCTGAACCCATCCATCGGTTTAGATCTCAATTTTGATATCATCTTCATCATGATCCAATACTGTTACTACCGATTTTTGTGAGTATAACCAATAAATACAATTTAAAACATACATTTCATGAGTTCAGTACCTTAAGCAAGTGATAAGGAATCTACAGAAGCTTTCAGATATAAAATTAGAGCTATATTGAGCTCTTAATTGAAGATCTAAGAGTTCAATTAAAATTTAGACGGCTTAGATCTAATCTGGGAGTAACAGGTGCAGGGACTACCAGCGGCCCACGTCTCCGTCATGGAGACGTAAGTGTTGTTGTTCACGAGGCACCTGGCAGCTTGCATGCAAGTGCACGCATGGGGGCACGCCCATGGGGAGCGTCCCTACTTGCATTCCACTCTAGTGTGCTGGAACCCGATCTGTTGAGATCGGTTGAGACGGTCTGATCTAGACCATCGGAACAACCTTTCTCCAGATCTCCTAAATTAGAAAACATCAAGGGTTATGATTTCTTATCCTAAAGTTTTTGGCCCCTGAAACTCATCCAACGGCTTAGAATTTGTATCTGAGCCGAGAAATGGGGAGATCTCAACCTTCCATGTCGGATCCATCGTTCTCAATGGATCAATGGCCAGGGAGATCTCCAGGTGGCCAAAAAACACCCAAGAGATGTAGAAATTGAAAGAGGAGTGGTGGATCCACCTACCTATGTTGGTCTGGTGAAGAGATGGTCATTGGAAAAAGAGAAATCCTGCCAGAGAAGATATAAAAACCCTAGACACAGGCAAATGCATACAGTCATGAAATTAGCGGTTGTCGTTGCCGGAGAGGGTGGGGGACCATAGGGCTTTGGTAGATCACCACAAAAGGAAGAGATTTAATGGTGTAAGATTACCGTTTAATAGCTAGATTGGCCAGAATAGCTTGAAAATTTCATCAGAGACGGTAACTAGTACTATGCTTGACCTTCGTTTTAGATTTATCGACGATCCATGAGGTGGATCATCATGGAACCAAAGGGCTTTTGTAGATCTCCTTAGCCCGAATACATCTAACGGTGAGGATCTGGTTTCAACGATTGGAATGTGATGGCTAATTGAATTAGGGTTTCCAGGCAAAAACCCTGGTTCATCGGGGACAACGCATCCTTAGACGTGCCCAATGTAGATATGGGGTCGTTTGCCCGGGTGTGTCTGAGGACACACCCACAGAGAATAAGAGAGAAGGAGAGAAAGAAAGAGGAATTGGGGGAGATTGGGAGGATTTTGGAGCTGGGATTTTGGGCCATTCTAGGTGACCTCATGAAGAACATTAGGAGAAATTTTATGAGCTATTTATAGGGGTTTTTGGAAATTTCCATGATTACTTATAATTATCATGTTTGATTTATTATTATTATTAAATTGTCTTTGGATTTCCACTACCACCTGCTTTTCCACTAGCAACTGGTAGTGGTTTGACTTATGATGGCTTTTTTTTTGGCTATTGGATCCCTTTGTGGGTCCCTTGTGGGCCCCATGGAGGTGTGAAAAGACCATTTTGCCTTTTATGAAGAAAAAATGATTTTATTCTCCTAGACTGGGAATTGAGCGTACTTAGTGGTGTTGGATTCGTATTTCTAAGTGCATTCCAAATTTTGATATCTTAGGTCTTGGTTATTTGTAAAATTAACATTTTACCCTTTTATTCTTAAAAATGAAGAAAAATAAGGGTTTTTCATCTGAATTCAAAATTTGTCGTGCTTACAATCGTTCTGAAGGGTTCATTGAGTATGTTTTTAACTATACATGTCTTATAACTTGATTGTACTTCTATGAGAAGTGCATTTTTAATAACCCTAATATTCCAGCCTGAATTTCCTTGAAATTTTTAACTTCATTATTTATTCAATCTCCTTACAAGTGTTAGGGGTGTTACACCACCAATGCATATTCATCTTACCTTTTACATAATTCTCTCAAAACTTCTCATTAAACCTTGAAAATCCAAATTTAGAAAGTTGATCATTGCTTGAATTCTCCTCCAATTGTATGACTCCATGTGGCATTTGACTTAATTGGCTTATGTGGCTTCACTTTGAGGGCTCATTTGGCCTAAATTCATGCCTCACACCCTTGGATTTAATGGCTTGGCTTGAATTCCTTAGCTTGTCACTTCTCTCATGGCTTATATGGCTAATGTGCCTTGAATTGCTCCCATGCAATGGTGGTGCAAATGCATCACTTGCTTCATACACCCATTTTAGTTACCTTTAGCTCTTCCAATTGCTTCCATTGATCCATCATCTTGCTTGATATGATCTTAGACCTTAACCTACTTTGAAATGTTGAAATTTAGGTGTTGACTCAATATTTTGATCTTAATCTTTAATTCTCGTCTCGATCATTCTCTGCCTTTGGATAATCTCTCCAAGGCCTTTGCTTTCTTCAAATTTCTTTCGAGGACTTTGGTCCCATACCCCTGAGCTGGGGCACACCACCCCTTGCACCCCCAGCGAGCTAACCACGTAACTCAACTCGTGAAAAAGTCTATGAAGTGTAATATATGTTGTTGGGCATTCATTCCACTTCCTATAAAAGAGTTAAAACCCTAACTAAATCTTAGAAAAATATGATCATTCACATATTTTGGATTAGCCTTTAAACCTACAAAATATCAAACTTTTGGATTCTTTGGTTAGAAATGCATGTGTTATGAATTTTGGCCAAAAACCCTAAAATTACAATATAAATTATAACATATGGGCTACTAATTAGGTACTTTTTATACAAAAATGAATACTTATCATGCATCACTCACATCTAAGAAAAGTATCTTAATAAGAATCAAGGCATAATAATATATGCAATGTATTCATTCATAAATACTAAGCTGATGTGATAAAAATTTGAAATTTCAAAACAAAAACATCCCCATTATTAATTGTCATCACATACCTTAGATGAAGAACCACTCGTTTGTACCTCCAAAGTAGCAATCAGACTGAACTTTGGGATTGATCAAACTCAGCATCCCTACCAAGATACACATCATATCCAAGTCTATCTTAGAATTTAAGTTAGTTATCTAAGTTGGATTATTGGTTATAAAGTAAATATTATATTTTTAGTTCTCAATTTTCTATGTCTCAGCACAATTCAATGGTTCATAGCCGTGGGATCTCAAGGTGGGCCCCCTGATTGCTGAAAATCCTAATCATGCTAAATTGGGCTCACCAATAACCATCGAATTCATTTCTTACTCCAATTTATAATGAAATCCAGAATTATCATACTCATATTAGTTTAATTCCAAGAAATCCATTGCTTAATCAACTAATTAGGATGTTTAAATGCATATCATACTCAATTTTAGCTAATTATAGCCAAATCAACCAAATTAAATGGTTGGAATATTAATTCTATCTTGAATTGGAAAATCTAAATGATTTCAGGTTGTATGTGTCGTCGTATCATCAACCGATTATCTCAAAGGTTTCTAATCTAACCACAATCATCCACCTTACAGCCCCAGATCAAAGAATATGTTAGTGATTCTCATTAAATAATCTTAATGAATTATTTGAATGGTGTGGATCATCAAATTGGATCTATTTTCATACATGTACCTCAGTTGATCTCAGCTATTGAGCAAGATTGGTTAGATCACCTCAACAATGTTTAGATTTGAAGATCTCTACTATGGATCTTGATCTGCACATCAAGCGGATCAAAATGAACAGTGCAAATCATGATGGATGGTCAAGTAATCTAATATTCGATCTTGGGTCTGATCATGATCAATGATTGGATCTTCCTCAATCAATAAATGAGATATAAGGTTTTGTTCCTCACGTTGTTAGAATTGCGATTGCCATCTTGGACATACGACATCTCTCCTGGATTGAGCAGTAGAAGAGGTTAAAGTCTACGGTTTAGTGGGGTCCATTGTGCAACTAACTAGGGGCATAGAGAGTGATAGTGGGAGGGGGGAGACAATGGTGACCAACAGTGGCTCTGGCATCGTCAATGCTGGGTGCCCAGCCACATAGAGGGAGATTAGGCACAGCTTCCGTTCCGTGTATGTAGGGGCATCATGCCTTCAATGCGCGTGTCCCGTGCCACAGGCTTGGTGTAACCCAAAGGGTGACAGGGAGGGAAAGATGGGGAAAACAATTTTCTAGAGAAGGAAGAAGGAATTGGGGGAAAAGGGTGGCTTGTTCGACCAGCCTATGCACACAGGCTTGTTGATCCACCTGCGCATGAGGGGGAAAACTGATAGGGAAGGAGAAAAGGGGAAAGGGGATTACTAGCATGGAGGTCCAAATTCGGCATCATATCAGCTAATTGCAGTAGAGAGAGGGGAAAGTGAAGACAAGGAAGGGTTCCGGCCAATGTTACTGGAGGAGAAAGGGGTATCCTGCACATTGGGAGATCGAATGGAGGGGGTGGGAGTCTCTGGGATTTATTTCCTTTGCCTAGCAACCCCCTTTTCTCTCTCTCAAGTTGCCACCTTAGTATGGATTAGGCAATGCATGGTGACTGAGCTGTCGAGTCATAAGTTAATTGGTGGAGGTGTCAATATCAATTTGACCTCTCTCAATTAGTAAAATATTGATATTTTTTGACATAAATGTTTGTTTTGTGCAAATTTAGTATCATTGGAATCATTTCAATGAGTGCATTCCATTTTTTATATTCTTAATTTAGAGGTCACTTCCATGGAACTCAATTTTGATAGAATTCAATTCCTGGTCCAATTTCAAAACAAAAATATAATATAAATGCTTGAAAAAGGGACCCAAAATTGATGGTTGTTACATCGAACATATTACTTACTATCCTCATGCTATAAAATATGATCCAATGGTTGGATCAACTAGAAACTTAAACTTTGAACATGTATGACCATCAAAAGTGCATGAACCCTAGATTCGACTGTCCAAGATTAGATTTGGTTATGGATCAAGAGTTTGTGGTCACCAATTTGAGAAAGTAATTTGTAATTGATGGTTAGTAATTCCAAATGTTAAAGATAGATGTGAACCACCAATCAATGATCAACAATGTGGAATTGGTAATCTGGTAACCATTGATCATCAAATTGGCAGTAAACTATTGACGAAACATGATCGGTGCTATTAATGAGCACGATCGCATTGACCTATGCCAGTCAATGCTAGGGATTAACCTAAAGAAGCACTCCATCAGAGGTAGGAGGAATTAAGATTGCTATATGTTCAATTTATTTGAAATTCCATTTTTATAATGAGTTTCACTAGATTATGCATTGAATGAAGAAAGAATGTATGGTGTATTTGAATGATGATTAAACTATTCATGCATAAGTGCATGTTTTTAATTGTGAGTAAAGTAAGAAGAGTTTAAGGCTGTGGTACTGAGGTAACATCAAACAACTCATAAGAGTTGAAGGCTATGGTACATGATGATTCGTAAGAGTTGGAGATTGTGGTACACATGTAATGTCAAACAAGTAGACAATTTGGAAGCATTGCAAGACTATGAACTAAGTGATTCATAAGAATAAATAAAGTTGGGCTACCTGTATTTGTTTGGTGGCACACATTTACATGCGACGATTTGACTTTTGTTCATGCTTTAGTATGATTGTGATTTCACATTTAAATATGAGTTTGACATATATATGTATATATATATATATATATGTATACATATATTGTGATTTAAGCAAATTTTTTTGGCATAGTTGCATTGAGAATTACATTCATTAATTACATACTAAAGCTAAATCCCATATGGGCCTTTTTCTTTGTGAACCCATTGGCCATTACACACATTTACCCTAAATATGTCCATTACCCATTTGCTTTGGAAATATGTAAAGATGATTGAAGAGCATCTTGAGAAAAAGTATGAACAAGATAATTCAAGAGATGAATATCAAAAGGCTAACAAGAGAAAATTTCAAAGAAGACATATGTCAAAAGTGGAAAAAAGAAAAGAAAAGAAAAGGATAGCTAATGAAAAGGAAATGTTCGCTCTTATGGTAGAAAAGAAAATACTTTGTAAAAGACCTTTGCATATTTTTCAGACGATCTTTGTTTATCTTTATACCCATTCTTTTGTTGACCCTGTCCTAAGCTTGTGTTTTGTCCTAATAGAAGTCCCAACTTGATCTTAAGAGAAGTATGACTTGAATATGGTTATGAATGAAGAGAGGTTTGGTAGAGTGTAACATTCTTGATAGTTGAGATCCTTTCATGAGACCATTATTATTCTTTCTAAGTTGTTCTTCTATATGAAATATGTGAGAATTTGACCATGATGAATATTATTCTACTCAAATATTAATGAGAGATTTACACCTTTTTTGAGTCACTTCTTTCTGATTATCAAGAATATCCCATGAGATTTGAAGTCAAAACATACTTTTGGACGTAATTATGTTATATTTTACTTGAAAACTAATAATTATGTATATGTTGGCTATGTATTTACAAACTCACATTCTAAGGCTTGATGAATTAATGAGATATCTTTAGTATAAGAGTAAGATTTTGAACACTTGATCATTTCTATTTGTATGCTAAAGTTGGAAGTTAATATAAGCTAAATACAAGAAAATTCTTTAGGATACATGAAGGACTTTCATAAGATTTTTGAAAATTTTTAGGGTTGGCATTTCCATATAATAAATTCAGAGGATAGCACCTACAAAAGTGGTTAGGATTTGTTTTTAGATTTCTTCTTTTCTATGATCCAATGGTGGAGAGAAAATGAAGTATTAAGGAAGATCTACATGGCATCTTATCCATTTAAGTAAGGGAAAGCATGATTTGGGGGCTAGGAATGAAGTATTGGGATGATCAAAACCCTAGCCCCCTTTCCCATGTTAAGAAGTTAACAGAAAACCCAAAGGAAAGGAAGATCTCAACCGCCAACCTTCATTTAATGCTCATCTCATCTTAGGATTTCTAAAAACAAAACACATACTTCCACTTGAATTCCATGCCCACCCTTTTAGGAACTTCTAATTTTGAATCTCTTATATTCCTCCACCTACTTTCTATTTCTTTCTCTTGTCCTTCCATATGTATCTCTTTCCACTTATTCCTTACCTTCCCACAAGCTTATTTCCTTTTCTTTTCATCTTATGACCTTCCATTTTCCAGTCCACTATCCCACATGAAAAAGATGCCCCCCAACCCCAACTCCTTACCCACATACTAAAATCCACCACACCTCATTAATTCCCTCCTAAGATACCTCTTTCCTTTTCTATTCTACTTCTTATTTTCATCTCCTACTCTCATATATAAAAAAACAAATGCCCCCATCTAGTCCTCCATTCCATTCTAATTAAAGTGGTTTAATCTCAACCATTCAATCCTCTTAATTACCACTCTACAAACTTATAAATAGAGGTGTTATGAATGAGTTTAGTGCCTTCAACTTTCCCTAAAGGTCAAGCTTTAAACAAGGAGAAACAAAGGGAGGAAGACCGCCCTCACTCAGGCCCCTTTCAAGCATCAATGTTCAAATCCTTTGGAGATAACTGTATGGCCTCAACCTATTCCAACTCCTTTCTAGCTTATTTTCTTTTTCTTTTTCTTATATTCATCATAATCTAGCTTGCATTTACTTAGGATTTTGTTTTAATTATATAACTCATGGATGGCACACATTATCCATGTTCTGTTTGTTTGCATGCATGATTATGTTTTAGTTCTTTTTTAGTTTTTCATACAATTTATTCCCTTTTCTTTGCTTTGTAATTTATGTATAGGATCTTAGTTCCTTTCATCTTAGAGTAGTATATGTGCATATCCATGTTTTGCTTTCAATTAATCAAGTTTTGAGGACTTAGGTGTTACACGCATACCATTCAACTTGAATGGATGCATCTTTTTTTATTTATTTATTACACACATGGAATATACTGTAGCATATTTAGGTTGCATTCATTGTAGTTTTATGAGTTAATTTTGTTTCCTTAAGTTATCTTTCACTTAGTAGATCATGTTCTTAGTATAACATTCCATTTAGGTTCTTTACTTTACATGTTTTGAGCACTTTCCTAATTTAGAAGTGAGGTAGTTTCTAATTTTAGAACTCGTGCTTAATTCTTAAATCTTTCCCTTTTAGATTTTAGTAAATTTATGTTTTTATTTACATGCATCTTAGCATTATATTAGGACCATTTTAGAAACTAGTTCCATGTTAGATTCTTAGATTTAGCACAATTCTAGTTTAGAAACATAGTACTTTCCTAACTTAGAAACTCATGCTTACCTTAGTTAGACTTACTAATTTTCTTTGCATACATTCTAGAATCAATTTGGAACCCTCATGCATTTTAGTTTCTTAGATATAGCATGCATCATCACTTTCTAATTCCTTGCATAACATTGTAGTTGCATGCATCATAGTTGCATATAATGACACATATCTCTACTTTGTATTTTCATTACATGCACATACTTGCTTAATTACATGTATGAAACTTTCCATGCTAAGATTGCATCCATCATCCTCTCTTCCATCTCTTATTCTCACTTTTCTTCACTTCCATATATACTATTACCATCTTTCCTTCTCCATTCACTTCTTATTTTTATGTTACACACACCCACTTTTCAATTTTAGATTGCATGCATAGTCCATGTTAATTAGTTCATGCATCATTCTTCTCTCTCTTCTTTCTAATTTCTTTTATGGAGTTGGAATAAGGAAAAGGAAAGGATTCTTATGCATTTTTATGGAAATAAGCGGACTTCCTAAATCCTTAAATAAGGTTGAGAAAACATCTAAATCCATCCACAAAGCCACCTAAATTTCTAGCTAATAGTTTCATGTTGAAGGGTAGGATTACACCATGTACCTATCTCTTGCTTCATCTCCTAAGGCTAGCATTGGTAAGTCCTAATCCAAAGGCCACTATTTCCTCTTTGTTTTTCTTTTATTCTATTTCACATTAAAGGTAGGAAGATTCCTCTATGGCCACCCTTAACTTAAAGATGAATGACCTCTTATCTCCTCTCTTTCAAGTTCCTTGAAGTTACCCTCTTTTTAGAGTTTATAGCTTAAGAAAAATGACCCAAATTTTCTATTTCCATTTCCATAATATTCTTTCTTTCCTGGGGTGGTGATTGTTTAAGAAAGGTGTTAGGCTCCTCTTTTCTTGGATGCCCTAATACTTCATTCTTAAGGATCATTGATGAGATTTGTTTTGGTTTGTAGCATGTTAGGTTAAGGAGATGAAAACACTTGGTGGTAACTTTACTGTATTTTGGGTTCAAAAGAAGCGTACAAGCTCCTGTTGAGTAACACAACATGAGGGCCCTACAGTGGAATTCAAGCCTAGATTTATTTGACTTTTATTTCTTTATTTCTTATGTAATAATTCCTTATAATTTTTCCAATAATGAAAAAGTTCTTTGCTTTCTTGGTTAAGCCTTTCCCTACTTTAATTCTTACTTAGATGCAGTTTTAGAAAGTTTCCTTATTTATTTCCTTGCTACATTATTTAGATAGTTTCCTTAATTACTTTATTTCCAATTTAGGGTTACCTTCTAGTTGCTTAGTTGTTTAGCTTAACTATTACTTCCTAGATTAGTTGTTTCGTTGTTAGTTAGTTATTTTCTTCTTAATTAGTTCCTTTCTTTTATTTACTTACTTTATGTCTTTAATTCCACTTTAATTATTTTCATTAATTTCAATTAGAATTAATCCTTATTTTTTGAATGCTTATTTAGGTTAAAGTGAGATAACCTAAACTCTAATTAATTTTTTTTACTAAAGAGTCTTCATGTGATTGATCTATATTTATCGATTCTATACTCTAATAAAGCCATGCACTTGTGGTAATAATTAAGAAATAACATCTATCATGGAAGCTATTTTCCATATTAGAAAATTGATAGAAGAATATTGGGAGATGAGGAAGGACTCCACATGGTATTTATTGACTTAGAAAAAGCTTATGATAGGGTCCCCCAGAGAGTTAATATGGTGGATGTTGGGCGAGGAAGGGCTTTCATGTGGGTATGTAGATATAATTAAGGATATGTATGAGGGAACGACAAAAAAAGTTAAGACCATTAGTGGAGAGACTGGTGATGGTCCTACCACTATAGGATTGCACGAAGGATTGGAATTGAGCATGTACATTTTCAAGTTATTTATGACTAAATGAAACCATGACATTTATGTGACCAACCCCTAATCGGGATAAGGTTTTGATGATAATGATGATGATTCCTTTAAAGAATCTACATATTTCTCCCCATAAGCTAAGAAAAGGAAGGGCACCAAACTTAAAATATTTAAAAGTGTGGGGGTGATTAACTGATTATTGAGCTTTTGATCCTAAAAAGACTAAATTAAGACCGAAGAGAATTAGAAGTTTATATATATATATATATATATATATATATTATGTAGAAAAGAGTAAAGAAAATAAGCTACTTGACTTAGATTAAAATATTTTGGTAGAATCAAGGGATGATGAAGTTTGTTAAAATAAGACGGCTTTGTAAACTAATGATGATGAAATACCTTCATCTAAACAAGATATTGGATCATCTTCACACAAGAGTACTAAAATACTAGTGAGACTCAAATTGAGCCTTGTAAGAGTACAAGAAATAGAAAAAGAAAAGGACTTAGGTCCCTATTACATAGATTCACAATCTCTCATCTTCTTGGTTGAAGGAAATAGAAATAATGTAATCACAAAGGTTATATTGTATCCTAAAATGAACCTAAGTCTTACAAAGAAGCAATGACATCTAGAGATGTGGCATTTTGGGAAGAAACTATTAATGACGAATGGGATTCAATTATGTACAATACTGGGATATATACTAATCTACCAATTGGTTCTCAACCCATTGATGTAAAGTGGGTCCTTAGAAAGAAGTTTGATTTTAGTCATTCTTTACAAGCATTTAAAACTAAATTAGTAACAAAAGTTTTAGAAAAAAAAGGTATAGATTATTTTAATACATATGCACTAGTAGCTAAAGTTAAATCAGATGGACGTGAAAACTACATTGGCATCTACTTATAAACTTCATGTCATCAAATGGATGTGACATCTACATTTCATAATGGTGATCTTGATAAAGAACTTTATATGAAATGATCATAGCAATTTGCCCATCATGGACAGGAAGACAAGGTATGCAAATTTGTAAGGCTTAAAACTTGCACCAATGAAGTGCCATGAGAAATTTGATTTTGTAACTTTATCTCATAGTTTTAAGAATAATGACACTAAAAAAATTGGGGTTTTAGAACACGACAAAATATAAGACAATAAAAAATCAACTATCTTATTAAAATTAATAAAAAAAAACCCATTTTACAAAATGTAACTTAAGAAGATGATTTTTGGAAACTATCTTACATGTATATAAGATGGTTAAGAATAACTGTCATATTTTATTTATATAAAAGAAGGCAATTTTTTATAATTGTCTTATTTTGTTTATAAAAGAAGACAGTTATCTTTAAACATTTTATTTTATAAAGTAAAGACGAAGGTTTCTTGGAAATTGTCTTTTAAAACTTCTGTATAAATCCAACTAATAATTTTTTACTTTGGTAGATTCAATGAAGAACTCTAAGATTGAGTTGGATTTCTATACATTTTGTCCTGAACTTATATGATCTTAGCCGTTATCGAAGTGGGTACATTTATATTATTTCTTATTTTTATCATGTTTAATTTTTTTGGCTAATTATGCTATAAAAATTTCTTTCCCAAAGTTTTCTCTTCTTATGTGTGAATCATTTATGTGTATGGATCAATCATGTCCTTGCTTCAGTCTTTGTTGTCCCAACCTAGAGTTAGAAAATTGATTATCTAATATATATATATATATATATATATATATATATATTCCAACCGCAAATACAATCTCTTTGAACACCAAATGTTGGTAAAATGACTAACCCATCATCTTACATCTTTTTCATATCTCAAAAGTCTCTACACATGTTTGAACTCCCATTTTTTTGAAAAAGTGGACAAATATATTTGGATGACCACAAAAAGATCATCAACAAAATATGATGAGGGAATAGAAATTTCATTGAGTTTGCACTTAGGGCATATGGTGATTGTAATCACATGAGATGTCCATGCTCGAGATGTGAGAACCTGAAAAGGTAACTATAGGTAAATTGTGAGAACATTTGTGCTTCAATGACGATGATGAAAGTTATTCCCTATATCTAGTATGGAGAGGCACTTTTTCATTGGCCCTTAATAAGGGTGAAATGTATTTATAATCATGAATATATTGTAGGAAGTTTTGCATATAGTATATCTACATTAATGTTTCAAGATGCATATGATGACTTTTAGGACATTCTTGAACAATTCCAGACTATATTGGAGGGAGGCAATGAGCCTTGTACTTTGGTATATAGATTATACCAAATTGTTTATAGTAGTATAACTTTATAAAGTGAAATTGAGATTTGATTTTTTAGTTCAAGGTTTTACATAATTGTTCAAAGTGACAGGTAAAATGTTGTCGAAGGAGAACAAAGTGTCTATGTTGACATAAGAGGCAAAGAAAACTCTAGCTATACTAGGGTTAAATTATGAAAAGATACATGCTTGTCCCAATGATTGTATCTAATACAAGAAGGAGCATAAGGAGTAAATTGTATGCCCAACTTATAGACAGTGCAGACGAAAGTTGAAGAAGAATTCAATTAACATTCCTGTAAAGGTCCTATGATATTTCTCCCCATTATAAGGTTTAAAAGAATGTTTCATATCACAAAAATAACAAAGAAACCAGTATTGGGTGTCGAGGAGAGATAAGGCGATAACTATTTACACCATCCACAACATGGAAGCTCATAGACTTCATGTGTCCCAATTTTGAAAAAGAACTCAGAAACCTACAATTTGTGGTATTTGTAGACAGGATTAATCCTCATGGTTCTATGAGCAGTAGGTATAGTTGTTGGCATGTTGTAATGGTTTGTTATGACCTTCAGCCATTGTTGTGCATGAAGAGAAAGTTCATGATATTAACTATATTAGTATTGGATCCCAAGCAACCCGAGAATGACATTAATGTGTACTTAGCTTTGTTGGTCAATGATCTTAGAGGATTGTGGGAGGTACATGCACTACTGCACATGAGGCTTTTAACGTCGGTGTAAAGAAGTCATTATATTGATTGCTGACTTCGTAAATATTTTATAAGTCAGTTAGAAATAAATGACTTTAAAAATAGAGACTTAAGAAGTTGTTTAATTGTAAATGACTTTAAAAGTCTAGCAAGAAGAGAAAAAATTTCACGGGAAGGACTTTTAAAGTTGTTTACTTATAAATGACTTCAAAAGTTATTGGCTTTTGAAGTTGTTTAGACCTAAATGACTTTAAATGTCACAAACTTTTGAAGTCATTTAAGCCAAACAACTTCAAAAGTATACACATAAATTTGGTGCAAAGATTATTTTATGTGGGAATTGGCTTTTAATGTCATTTGATGCTAGACGACTCCAAATGTCAATTACTTTTGAAGTTATTTAGACTAAATGACTTTAACATTCAGTTACTTTTGAAGTTGCTTGAGTCAAATGAATTCAAAAGTCCTTTCCTGCCTATACTTTTGAAGTCATTTAGTACTAAAAAACTTCAAAGGGTACTGACTTTTAAAGTTGTTTCGTACCAAACAACTTCAAAAGTCCTTGTTCATTTATAAATAGTTGACCCCATATCATTTTTTCTTTTATCTCTCTCTTCTCACAGGTGGCATGATGGCATCCTCCTTTAGTCCTTAATGCTTCTCTTTGTTTTTCTTCTTGTTTTCCATTTTGGATATTTTGATTGTTTGTTCATGAAAAATGTAAGTAAACCATAACTTCTTTTAATCATAAATTGCTTTCTTGTTACTAACTCTTTGTATTTTGATTTTGTAGATCAAGTGGGTTTTCTTATTACAGATGATGGGGTTAAGAAGTGTGTTAGATCATCTTAATTTCACAAAAATTGTATGATTTCATTGCAAATGACAGCTGCTTTACTCTCTAACCTTCACTATTTGAGAAAGGAAGAACATTACAAATTGTGGGTCTCATCCAAAATTAGGGTTTGATGAAGAGTAGTGGTTATACCATCATGTTTTGGTCAAGGAAATTGCATGACACTCTCTCTCCTCATAGAATGGAGTGAGTTGAATACTAGGAGGCCAAATTTTGATGAAAAAGAGCAGATTCACTCTTTGACCTTATATTAATAAGATATAATAATATGTTACATTTGATATATGTAGCATTAGATGTAATAAAAAAATAATTTGATTTCCATATTCACATGTTTGTTTATGTGTGTGTGTGTGTAAAATTTAAAGTGTAAATTTGTAAAATTTTAAAGTTGTTCGCTTTAAATAACTTAAAAGTCAAGACATTTAAAGTCATTTATAGTAAACAACTTCAATTTTACGAGTCTATTTTAAGAGTTATTTTGTTGACTTTCGCTGTGCTTTTTCCGATTGTATTCATGATCTATATACAAAAACTAAGCCATATTTCTGTTTGACTATCCTCAACCAAATCCTAATTGTGAATTGGAACTATATTCACAAATTCGGGGTCGATATCGATTTTTGAGTGCTGGTTAGTATCTTTGTGTCATATGTATTATGCATATTTGAAATGTTTTTTTACAAGGTTATGGTTTAAAAACTTTTCTTTTTGAATGTTTTTGTCATATTTTTATTTTTATATTGTTAATTGAAAATTTTCATATAATGTAGTCATTTCAAATACTTCTAATTCTTGTATTCCTAGTATTTGGTAAATTGCCTAATCTAATCTTTTCATATCTAACAAGTATCCTCACAAATTTGCTTTAATTTCTATTGATAATAGACAAATATGCTACGATGATTGCGACAAGAACATCAAGAGAATATGTGGAGGGAACAGGAAATTTCATAGAGTTCATTCTTAGGGCAGGTGTTGATTGTAATAGCATGTGTTGTCCATACTTAAAATGTGGAAACTTGAAAAAAGTAATTGTAAGGGTGTTGAGGGAACACTTGTGCTTCAATGAAATCGATGAGAGCTATCACCCATAGATTTGGCATGGAGAAGAACTTGCACATAACCCTCGACAAGGCACGGAAGATATGATCAAGACACTGTAGGAAGTGTTGGAGACAGTATAACTGTACCAATGTTTCGAGATGCATATGATGACTTCTAGGATGACCCTGAACAATTTCATATTACATTAGAGGAAGCCGATGAGCCGCTATACTCTGAGTGTAAAGATTATACCAAGTTGTCTGCAGTGATAGAACTTTACAATGTGAAATCAAGATTTGGTTTTTCAAATCAAGGTTTTACAAAAGTCTTAAAGTAGTGGGTAAGATGCTACTGAAGGATAATAAATTGGTGAGTTCCACATGAGAGCCAAAGAAAACCCTAACTATACTAGCTTTAAAGTAAGAGAAGATACATGTGTGTCCCAAAGATTGTATCTTATATAGAAAGGAGCACAAGGATAAAACTACATGCCCAACTTGTGGACAGTAAAGATAGAAGTTAAAGAAGAATTTAACTGAGATAATTACATATGTTCTTATAAAGGTTCTATGGTACTTCCCCCTTATTTCAAGGCTAAAAAGAATGTTTCGTATAACAAAAATTGAGTAGGTGATAGCTTTTCAAGCAATCTAGCACATAGCCCAGCATGGAAGCTTGTAAACTTCATGTAGCCCAATTTTGGTGAAGAACTTAAAAACCTATGACTTGCATTATCTGCAAATGGGATTAATCCTCATGGTTCTATGAGCAGCAAGTATAGTTATTATCTCGTTACATTAGTTTGTTACAACCTCCCACCATCTCTATGCTTGACGTTCATGATGTTAACTATGTTGATATCAGGTCCAAAGTAGCCAGGGAATGACATTGACGTGTACTTGTCTCCCTTGATTGATGATCTTGAGACATTATGGAGCATAGGCGTTGAAGCATATGACGCATACAAGAAAGAGTCATTCACCTTAAAAGCTATATTGTTGTGGACAATAAGTGACTTTCCTGTGTACAGTAATTTGTCTGGATACACCGTGAAGGGATAAAATACTTGTCTTATCTGTAGCGCTCAAACATGTGCTGTACGACTTAAACATGGTAGGAAAATGGCATTCATTGGCTATAGAAGATGGTAGCACAGAGACCATCCATATCATTTGAAGAAGGGAATTTATTGTTAGTGTAGAGATAAGGATGCCTCCAAAGATGTTGACAGGATGACAAATATTGGAGCAGGTTGAAAACATTAATGTAATGTAGGGAAAGAAGAATTCAAGTAAATGTGTAGGTGAAAGTTATTGTAGGAGTTGTTGGAAGAAGAAATTAATATTCTTTTGGCTTGCATACTAGAAATCATTACATCTACACCATGTGCTTGATGTCATGCACATTAAAGAGGAGGTTGCATCTAAAGGATAGGGTAGTCAAGGAACATACCTGCTTAAGACAAATTATACGCTCAATAGAGAGGAGAGGAGAACAACATGTGAAACCCTGTCCAATCTAAAAGTCCCTGATGGTTACTCTTCAAACTTTAAAAACCTTGTCTCCATGAAAGAGTTAAAATTGTTGGGGATGAAGTCTCATGATTGGCATGTATTAATGCAACAACTCTTGCCTATAGCAAAACATTTAGTGTTTTCGAACAAAGTTAAGGGAGCTATTACAAATTTCTACTACTTCTTTAATGCTTTGTGCAAGAAGGTGGTGGATGTTTCAAAATTACAAGAAATTCAAGGTCATCTAGTGACAACTTTATGTGATCTTGAGACAATTTTCCCACCATCCTTTTTTAACATCATGGTATAGCTAATAGTGCACCTCATTGACGAGGTCAAACTCCATGGGCCAGTTTACTTATGATGTATGTACCCGTTCGAGAGATACATGAAAATTTTAAAAGGGTATGTATGTAATCACAACCGGCCAGAGGAGTGTATAGCCAAATGTTATATTGCAAAGGAAGCAATGGAGTTTTGCACATAGTACTTATCAGGAGTGGATGCGATTGGAATCCAAAAAAGAAACAATCAGTTGCATGTCATGATCCCAAGGTTGGTGAGCCTCTATTGAGTGGTTGTGTATTGATAGTTGACTATAAAGAATGGGACCATGTGCATCTTTATGTGTTGCAAAATATTGATGAACTCTAACCATACACTGAGTAAGTTGATCACACAATTAATTAAAAATCAATTATTTATGCTTAAATTTACTTTTATCACTCCATTAATTTGTGTGTGTGTGTGTGTGTGTGTGTGTGTGTGTTTCTGTGCGGTAAGCCCATGGATGTTCTCAAGGAAAAGAAACCAAGTTACGCAAAGAAATAGAAGTGGCTACAATTTGAGAACTGTCACAATTTTAATACTTGGCTCTATTAGAAGGTAAAATGAAAGAATTCACACTTAATTAATAAATTATATTTTGTAAATGTGTATATAAATATAATCTTACTTGCAACAATCATATATCCTACTTAATATGTGTATACGCATATTTAAGATCAGTGAGAAGTAGCATGCAATGGTATATTCGAATCCTTGGTCTAGATGGCGATGGGACCATGACTAGAAGTAATAAAATATGCTGGATATGCCATCAATGGTTATCGTTTTTACACAAAATACTGTGATAACTCAAGAGTGGAACAGAATAGTAGGGTTAGCTTAGTTACCAATGCTACATTCTTTTCCAGCCAAAGAATAATAAGCCAATACTGACGAATGATATTTATTACAAGGTTATAGGAGATATGTGGGCCTTGGATTATAATTTCAGAACTATGGTTGTGTTTAAGTGTGATTGGGTCGAACACAGCAAAAATAACATCAAAATTGATGCCCTTGGATTGACATTGGTTGACCTCAACAAGATTGGCTATACAAATGATCAATTTATTTTGGCATCTCGAGCAAAACAAGTATTTTACCTGCAAGATGGACATGATAAGAGATGGTCAACTATTTCATCATCCTGTTTGAGGGATTTTTATGATTAAGATGACCCAGGAGATACTGAAATAGATTATCCTTCTATTACCCATACAATCCTATTAATCAAAGTAATACTTGGTGACAATGAGGATTATGTGTGTGATAATGGTAAGGAGGATGCTTGGGTTTGAAAAAAATATAGCTAGGGGTATATGGATGGTATTAGCAATTTTGTAATATAATTTCAGATTTATAATTAGCCCTTTTTTCATGAGCTATATGGATTGAAGTGAGATTAATATACTATATAAGTGACTATATATATTATATATACACACACACACACATATATATATATATATATATGTAATAAAAGGATGATAAATGAGTAGTTAATTATTCAAAAGAAAAAACTTTGATTTTCTTGTTCATGTGTGTGTGTGTGTGTGTGTGTGTGTGTGTGTGTGTGTGTGTGTGTGTGTGTGTGTGTGTGTGTGTGTGTGTGTACAAAGAATGCATGAATCAATTTTGTGGTTTCTTAAGGTAGATGTGGATGGATAATTAATGATGAATTTGTTGTTTTGTACCCAATGTGGAAGTGAATGTATCTTTGTTTTTAATGATTGAAATGAAACAAAAAAGACTTTTGAAGTCACTTCAAAAGTGATGTACTTTTGAAGTCGTTTATCCCTAAACAACTTCAAAGTGGGGGTATTTTTGACACTTCAAAAGTTGGGTACTCCTTAAATGGTTGCATAGTGAGAGAAAAAACTCAACCAAACCAACCAAACTCCCTTACTTTTCTCTTCCCCAGTCACTACCATCTCTCCACACATAGCCTGCGATTGCATGATAATCTACAGTTGCACAGCCGATCAACAGATCCCAATGTCCCTCTCTTCTCCACATGCATATCTCTCCTCTTCCTCTCTCTCTCTCTCTCTGGCCACCCTACTGAAAAACCCATAAAACTTGTCAACTGTGTGCAGCTTGATTGACTCAACCACCACCTCTCTCTTCCCCTGTTATAGCCTCCCTCTCGTTTCCCTCTTCAATTAGCCACTAGCAATGGCCAAGTAGCCAATCAATAGCCCTATCTCACTCTCCCTCTTCTTTCCCTCTTCGGCTAGCCACTGGCAATAGCCAGGCAACCAGTCTCCCTCTTCTCTCATCTCCCTCTCCTTTGTTCCTCCTGTGTTCCCTCACAAGTCGCACAGTGAAACCCGATGACAAAAATCAAGATATGCAGAAGATAGATATGAGAAAACCCAATTAAGATCTACCTTCAACATTAAAAATTGATTCAAAACAGTGAAGATCGAACGGAGTTTCAAAATTTGGACACTATGAATTTTTTCGCAATATCCTAGTGGAGAATCACACTTTTTTGGCATAAAAAATCAATGGATCGTCTCCAAATTCGACAAGAAAGTAGATAAGCTTCTCATCTACAATTTCCTTGAAGAAATTTTTGAAAATTTTAGAAGAAAGTATCGCTAGAGGTGATCGCGTTGGCTATCTTCTCTGGCGACGGTAGGTCATTGCCAGCAACTTGATATTTTTCAATGAAAAGTATGGTTGTGAGATAATTTGGCCTGATCTATGCATCAGAATAGCAGATCTGAGATCTAAGATCAACTGATCATTAAAATTTAGATATGATCTTGATTTGTGATTGGCAATTCAAGATCTGCAAATTCGATCATACAATAGCAAGATCATGATGAGTGAAAGATAATAATTGATAATTGATTATCCAAAAGCCATTGTCTTACATTTGACCTATATATCAATAGCCATAAGAATCGATCTGATTGTATATCTTGGTTGGATTGTACATCTATGGCTATAATATTGGATCTAAACATATATCTTACAGATATGGTAATCTATAAGAGATCAAAATTTTCCAATAATCTCAATTGAGCCCTGATATTCAATTAATGATAAGAAAAACATGATATGATAAAATTATTATCATGGATTAGATTCTAAGAATGTGAACTGTTAATCTGTAAGAGAAAATATACAATCAACGCATTACATTGGATTTTTGTTCACATACACTATTATTGGGTAGTCTGAACAGTTTGATTTTGATGGTAAGTGTACTTTCATATGAAATTCTCATTTATGATATTTACTTTTCAAATTGACACATAGAAATTGTACTTTGATTTGAAATTTCCATTTACGATATGAAGTGTTCAAGTATACACATAGTAAGCGTACTTTCATCCAAAATTTTCATTTATGATATTAAATATTCAATTACACATAGTAATTCTACTTATATCAGAAATTAATGTTCAATTAGGCACACAATAATCGTACTTATACCTGAAATTTCCAATTATGATTCTAAGTTTTAAATTAGACATACAATAAGCGTACATTTATTTACATTTGAATGTGACTTTAAGATCCATATTGAATGATCAAATCTGCATTGAGTGTTTTGCTTTATACTTTGTGTGATCAGATATGCTTTTAGTATTCAGTTGGCATATTGTATATCAGATTTGAGAATTGATACTTGTATGTTATATGGATAGATTATGTTTTGAGATTGACTTCATAAAAGTTGAAGTATTTGACACTACGTTTGAGAATTAGTTAAGTAAATTGAAATCAAAATTAATATTTGAAATTTACTTGGTACTTGAAATATAACAAATTTGATGTCTGGTTATGAATAAGATTTCCAATTCCATGATCAATTATGAGAATTTATATTGAAATTTATATTTGAGGTATTTGCATCTGTATTTAAGTCTGATTTGGAATCATCTTTAGACAATGAGATAAAATTCTCAATTATTCTATTTTGATGATTAGATTTGTAATATTATGATTTGAATATGTCGTTGTTAATTAGTGTATATCTATAGGAAAGATTATGATTATAGAATTAAGATAAGACACGTTATAGTATTTGGATTTCTGATTTATTGTTGGAAATATAAACTTTCATATATCTAAATTCATGCAATTGATGTTTAGTCCAATTAAATAATATTGTGATTATGGAAAGTAATGTAAATGCTGATTTTAGATGGTTGTGCACTTACATAAACCCAAGTTTTGAGATGTTGTATTTGTTTACAATATCTTAGATTAGGTGAAATGATTGTGGAAAGAGCAACAATGCAAGTTAGGAGGAAATTCTGATACAAGACTGTGGGATCATATGAAGAATTTTCATTATGTGTGATTGTGTTTTGTAATGTATGCATGATCAAACTTTTATTAACTGAGGATTGTGTAATATGTTTTCACTATACTATTGAAGGATTTGTATGTCATATTTGAATTTGTGAAGGTGAGAGGGTAACTCTCCTTGTATAAAGAATTGTCATATCATGATGACATATAGGTTGAATAAGTACTTTTGCTACAATGACTTTTAGGAAAGTGATGAGACAGTCTCTAAATACATTTTATCATATAAATAAATGGTTTATCAGGTGAATTGCATTGCATGCGTTAAATGCAAAAGTTTGAAAAACAAAGGAGACTTTGCCAAAATTTTGGTAGGAAAGTTGAGATTTTAGAAATGTCTTTAAAAAAAAAAAATTGGTTTGAAAATTCTAGGTCATCATAATTTAAGAACAAAAGATGGGTGTGTGTATGTGCTTAAGGAAAAGTGGTAATTCAATTCTAAAGAATTTATATGGAGTAAAAGGGATTAAAACTAAAGCAAATACATGTTTGTTTCTGTCGAAAATTGATGCACTTTCAAGTGCAAAAAATGTGTAAACAATGATGCATGTGTATCCTAGAATGTGGAGACTTTAATGCTAGTTGCTTTGAGCTTAAGGCCCGTTTGGGTGGTGTTTAAAGAAATAAAAAATGCAAACAATGTTGACCAGGACCTAGCTAACTAAGCAATACAAATCCTAAGGAAAAGTGACCTAAAGGTAACTTCATGAGGAGAACTAATACATGGGTTTACACCCTTAGGCTAAAAGCATTACATGCTAAAGAAAATGAGTGATGCAATACTACATCGAAGGGAATATAAATTCAAAATAAAAGGCATGTTATAATTGGCCTAGAGTAGACTAGAAGCATCATCCAATCTAATTAAAACTCCCAAAACTAATCAATAGGTGGTCCTAGTGTACACTTGATCATTTTGATAAGATTGACTTATAGTGTGTTTTTAAAAATAGGCATGAACAAGACGCAACAAGAGATACATATGAGTTTACTAGTAAATGTTTTAAGATGTATCTCTTGATTCTTGAATGGAAGTAGTTGCTTATATAAAGCGAAATTGTTTCAAACATGTTTATATGAGTGCAAATGAATGTGTGTGTGTGTGTGTGTGTTGTGTGATGGCTAGTATCATGCAAGTTAACATTGCTTTACTTATATCCCGAGTAAACAGGAATATGTGGTGGATTGTGAATGATTATTGCAATGGGTAAGGCTCATCATAAATTGCATGCTATGTTGGGTTTATGTTTCATTCCTTAAATTTGTTGCATCTTCAAAATAGTACTTTATTTAGTTTCTAGGTTTAGTTTTAGGAAAGTTTAATTTTAAAAATATCCATACTTTAGAAAGTTTTTATTTTCATGCATGTTTTATCTAATTTGTTTTTGGTTTGTTTACTGCATATGTCATGTTAGTTTGTTTTCTTTAAATCAATTACATGGCATTTTTTACGTCATTGTTCTAATATCATTGTGTTCTTCTTTGTAGTAACAATGGAATGAGAAGAACATCAAAATGAATATTACGATCAAAATGAAGAGCATGAACAAGAGTCTAACATGAGCACTACTCTAAAGAGAAAGGGTAGAGGGGAAACGATAATGGAAAAGGTTGTCAAGAGAAAGTCTAAGAAAATTAAAGAAATTGTCCAATACAATAGTAGAGGGTAAGAGATAGGTGATAGTGTAGCCACCTATAGTAGTTTCCTTTGCTCTACAATAAAAAGCATGGCTCCTATCACATTTGAGGACTGGTGATTTGTACCATCCTTGACAAAAGATTCAATATGAAAAACGGTGAAGGTATGTAAACATCAATAACATTTGTTATATACTTTATAACGTACCTTATTTTCAAATACAATAATTTATTATGTACTTTGCAAACTACCTTGACGTGCCTAAGGATAAGAAGACGCGTGCTTTGTAAGGAGCTGGTGAGCAATGGAGAAAATGGAAGAACTATCTTGTTCACAACTACATAGCTCCATACGTCAATGATCCATCCAAGCTATACATGGTACTTGCCATTTACTCTAATGTCCTTGACCGGGATGTTTGGAATGCATTTGTACAAAACCACACTTCCACCGAATTTAAGGTATGTGCAAAAATGATGTTTTCATTTAATTAATTACATATAACATCCAATTATTGCACTTGATCACATATATACACTTGTGCAGGCAAAAAGTGCAAGGAGAGGAAAGGTGCATGAAACAAATATGCATCACCACCTATCTAGGTTGGACTACAACTCATTTAGAAAAGTGCAAAGTAAGCATTTGTGATAAATTATCCCTTTCACATTAATGTTACTATAGTTATATACATTTTGCACTCTAACTATAATGTCTTTGCTTGACAGCAAAAGAAATCTGAGACTACACAATCCATTGACTGCTCCATCCTTTGGAAGATGGCACATTTAGTGGGTCGTACTGGGAACAAGTTCTCAGATGAAAGTACTGCACAAATTGCTTATCATATTGTAAGTGGTTCCACTTGTCTATAAATTTTATACAATTAATTAGATGACATGATCATGTCTTTCTAATTAAAATTTGCAAGACATTCTTACCTAAGAAAGCACAACTATAGGAACTTCAAGCAATATTACTACCAACAAGGACATTCTGTATAGAGCTATGGGCAATCAGAAGGACCACCTTAGTCAAGTTAGGGGCATGGGGTGCGGTCTTCTTCCTTTGAAATTCTTTGGTAAAGGACGTTTACCTACAGTTCAAGATGATGAGTCCAACAATGAGTTGGTTGAGAAAATAAAAACAGATATATTTAGTTAGTTGTGTGAGGGAGGTTTGATGATAGTTATTGCATCCTTGCTCATAATTCTCTCATTGTCCCTATACCTCTATCAAATGCGAGCTACAATTCGCCAACTACAGAAGATAATGAAGGACATTCAACGTCCCTCACAAAGGAAATATCTACCTAGGAGGTACATATAGACAAAAGAGGAAATTTTCATTGTCCTTCTATAATAATTCCTTATCTCAAGCTCTCTATTGTATATTTGATTTGCAGGTGGGTCAATGCTTGTTACCCTAAATTCTTGTCAAAACACCGTGGTAGTTGGTTCATGCTATGGGCATGAATCAACTGTTCTGCACGGAATTAGTATGCCACAACATACTAAGCAAGTATTCATTACCATCACTTTGAATGATAATGCCTACCTACAATTCCCTTTGGAAATGGGAAATATATAACCGTTGGGTAGGCAGTTGCATGTCACGTTGCTTGGCCAGAGGCATTAGTCATTCCCATAGATTCCACAGCATGTATCTTATCATACTACCTTCCTCATCAATATTTTTTAGCTAAAGACCTCAATTTAATTGTTTAATAACTTCATACTGTTAATTAGAAACAACATGTGGCGTCAAGGTCGGCTGCCTTTGCAATATCGCCTATTGCTGCTGCACCAATGGAACAGGTACTTATATATATATATATTTGTTTTTCTTTTTGATCATAAATTAGGTCCTCTTCATTGATTAATATTTTTAGCTGAAATTTTTTACATCTTTTAAAGCAATCGTCTAAGGAGCTTGTGGAAGTTGCACCTAACATGCCTCAATCCTTAAGGTTAATCTATAGTGTCATCCACAACGATATGGTGATCAACCCCATATGAATCAAGGAGGGAGTGCTTATAGAGGATGTTGTTGAAGTGCCACTTATGGTAGAGGACCTATTACCTTCTACATGGGGTATATGCACATACTTGCTTATAAAACATTCAACATTTACTTGTTATATTTTCAGCCTATTGGTAATAATAATTTCTTTTATTCATCTTCTTGAATGATGAGACTAGCCTTTTCAAGGGTGAGGGTACACTTTACAAATTCCTTGACCTTAGCATCATTTCTAAAGCAGTGAAGCAATGGCTAATAGAGAGGCGTGTATAAGATATTTTATAAGGCTCCTTTCGCTGCTCTTTGGGACATGGCTTAATGATTCCCTATAATAGCATGTAAGTTTTAATTTCCATGTTTTCTTGCCAACTTATTCTATACTTTGGAAATGTCAACTTTAATTACAAGTCATATGACTATCTATGTAGGTCTCATTGGATGCTGCTCATTTTGGATGTGCACGGTGGGCATGCTTTCTTTTTTTATTCTTGGGGATCACACATTTGTCTCACCCTCATAGAAATTATAAGTAAGCTTTTATTTTTTCCATCTGTTATGTGTAGATAAATAATTTGTTATTCATCTATAATACATTTAGAATTAAAATTTGTAGAGTATGGTATGAATGGGCTAATATGACCAAGATTGTACAACCACCAAAACTAACTTGGAGGAACATTTAAGTATAGAAAATAGTTAATTACTCTATATTACCACTGATTAAACCTATAATATTACAAATGATATTTATGAATGCTTTTTGTTGTCCTTGTTGCATAGTGCCCCAAACAACAATCTGATTGGGAGCACTGGTACTATGTCCTGAGATACATGAGAACTCTCATATTCAATAGTATTCCTATCTCCCATTTTAGAAATGTAAGACACCTTTTACTTTTCATAATTTTATATTTTTGTACAAGTTTTTATGGATCTAGCTTAAAAATGTGACCTTAGTTAAATATGTAGTATTACATGTTGCTATGCTTTTTGAGTTGGCAAATGAGAAGAGTTACTCTAGAGTAAATCTCAATAAAATACGAACTAAATGGATTGAGTATGCAATCAGTTTCAATTAGATCACTTGGAGAAACTACATGAATGTAAAATACATAATAAAGTATTTCTTACATTCACTTGTGTGTGTTTTTTTAATTTTCGTTATTTTCTTTAAAAAATATATTTTTTAAGTGATGAATGAGTGGAAACTTAGAGCATGGGATTAAAGAGTATGGATGAAGTGAATTTGGAGCTTGTAGAAGAAGTGAATATGCGACAGTTGGTTTTCAATATATTCATTGAATTATATAACTTTTATGAGATGATGAATGAGAGGGTTACTTAGAGTGTGAAAGTAAATGCGAATGTATATGGATTTACAAATGAAGTGAATGTGAATGTTATAGAGAATGCATGTATTGTAGTTTCTTTTATAAAGTATTTTCAAGATAGATGTGGATGGATAATGATGAGTTTGGATGTTTTGTACCTATTATGGAATTGAATGTATTAGGTGTTATATTGTAAGAAGTATTGAGTGCATCAAGAAAGATGTGGATGCATGTTGTAATGGATATTGGTTTTTCATGTTTATAAAAATTGTTTGAAGTATCAGGTGTATAGGATATTTGTTATTCAATGTATATAGGTGGCATTGTATCAAGAAAGATGTGGATGCATGTTATAGTAGATGTTGGTCTTTCATGTTTGGAAAGATTGTTTGAAGTATCAAGTGTGTAAGATGTTTGTCATTCAATGTATCAAAGTGGTAGTGTATCAAGAAAGATGTAGATGCATGTTGTAGTGGATTTTTTCTTGTTCATGTTTATAAAGATTATTTGAAGCATCATGTGTATATGATGTTTGTTATTCAATGTATACAAGTGGTAACAGGTTTTTGAAGTTTATAAAGATTGTTTTAAGTATCAAGTGTATATTGTTATTTAATGTATATAGATGGTAGTACTCGGATGTAAAAAATGAAAAAAATACTTTTGAAGTCTTTTAACCCTAAACAACTTAAAAAATGTTGGACTTTCAAAGTTGCTTAGTCTAAGCGACTTCAAAACTACTAAACTATTGAAGTAGTTTAGCCTATCTGACTTCAAAAGTTATAACTTTTGAAGTTGTTTAGGACTAAGCGACTTCAAAGGTGCTTCAAAAGTGTTGAACTTTTGAAGTCGCTTAGACTAACTTCAAAAGTATTGGACTTTTGAAGTCATTTAGGCTAAGCGACTTCAAAAGTATCAAACTTTTGAAGTCGATTAGTCCTAAACAACTTCAAAAGTTTGGGACTTTTGAAGTCGTTTGTTTGAGTGACTTCAAAGGTCCTTGATTTTTAAAGTTGTTTACCTAAACAACTTTAAAAGTTATTGACTATCCAAGTAGACTCGATAAAAGTCATTTAGTAAGTAGCTTCTATTATCACTTTTAACTATTTTAAAAGCCCCCTATGTAGTAGTGAGGTTGAAGCTTATGATGCATCCAAGAAAGAGACATTCACCCCTAAGGCTATGAATAATAAATGACTTCCCCACATATGGCATTTTGGCAAGATGCACAGTGAAGGGATATAATGCATGTCCTATTTGAAGTGACTAAACATGTCCCATATGGCTTCAACATGGTAGGAAGATGACATTCTTAAGTCATGAAAGATGGTCTCATAGAAAACATCCATACCATTTTAAAAAGGAGAATTTAATGATAGTGTGTAGACTAGAACTGTGATGACCCGAGTTTTCACATGCACTTTTAAATGCAATAACTAATTTCTAGGTTGGGATCAATCCCTATTTGAAAACACTTTTAGAAAAACAATGCAATGCAGCAAAAAAATATCTTATTTGTAAATTCATTTTGAAAACCCCGAGTGTCATTTCTTTTCAAGATGGACAAGGAGATTTTGAAAAAATGAAGAAAAACATAAATATTTCCCGGGTCTATCTAGTCACAGCTCACAACCCAACCGTAATAAATGCAGATACATGTCCAAAAGGTAGTGATTTTACTTACATTCATACTTTTCCCTTCTTCTTTTACTTGATCGTAGTACTAACATTTCCTGATGCTTCTCCTAATCCTGTGTGGAGCTAATTTGTAAAAATAATATATTTGGGTGAGTATTACTCATACTCAAGTAGGTGATCTGATACAACTATTTATAAAACACGGCAGGCAACATGCATAATTCAAAGAGCTTTTCATGTAGAATATTAGTGATTCCATTTTGTGTCAACATGCATATTTATGCATAAAACGTAAGCTCATTGATGCAATTTCAATCCTGGAATCCCTTACCAAAATCTAGTATTCAACGATATAAACATGACTAACATCATAAAGTAGAAATCAATAGTATATCTTCTTATGGCAAACACATCAAAACTAATGAGTCAAATATAATAATCATAAAACTCTTAAAATAGTCATCATTCGAAGAAGATGCTGGCATCACTATAAGTATCATGCACATGGTCTTTTGGCTTTGTTCCCACTACAGGCTGCCTCATTCGGTGATTTGCCCACTTGGGACTCAAGCCGATTGGTCGATAACCATATAAAACCCACTGGTCACGAGTACTTGTTTACAACCATCTCAATGCTATATGCATATTAATACAATTGAAATCATAGGGCCAACTATGCTCACAACCAGAGCACCTCTGAATCGTGTGACTCTGATATCTAGAGACCAATCCCCCATAACCTCCACAGCGACTATGGATATGTCCTCGAAAGGGTACCGTGAACACCTCCAGTGGTTGTCCCTATTTACCACAGCAGTCAGGAAAGGGACAGTGCCATTTTGGCTAGCAATACCATCCACCTTTTTGGTGGTAGAGACGGGGAGGCCAACCCTATACATAACAACCTCTTAGCATAGTGCCCACCAAGATCAATAGCCCAAAAATCATATATACATAAATCCAAATCTCAATTATCGAAATCATGCAAGTTATGCATTTATTTTCAACTACGAGCAATGCATAAAATCAGTTCATGCTAATATCGCATTCAAAGCTATAAAACATGAAGACAATTCTGCATGCTTGTATAAGAACATCACAACTCAAAAAGCATGCTAAAAATACTAATAAAGGCAAGTAAGAGTTTAAGATGCATTTATAAAAACTTAGTAGTATCAAACTACCTACCTCGATCATTGTCACTTAGCTCGCGTCCTTCTTCCATGCGAGTCCTATAGTACCTTGGTGAAGTCTTGGATGTTATTTGGACATGCGAATGCAAGTGTTATTTCCTATTCTTTATACATTATCTATAGGTTATAGATCTCTGATTTACAGGTTTCTAATAGTTAATTTATGTAATTTAGGGTTAATCTAGGTATATTGACGTCCTAATATATGAAATGGATCAATCTATGAGTTTTGATCATCTTTGATCTTACCGATCTATGAGATTTCTATGGTTTTTGGCTATAGTCATATAAAATAGTTCTCTGATCCTAAATTTCATAGTCTCATTAGGTCTGCATCGTCAATACAAATGCAATGATTCTTTTGAATCGTCAATAGGAGTTATATAGCCTCCTTAATTGTGTTTTTAATGTCGCCCATCAATGGATGAACTAGAATTGTCTGCGTAGGGCCCGCTCGTCACGGTTCCCAGGACACATGCGCTTCCCAATCAAACCACGACTGCACTTGCATGACTGTACATGCTCAAAGGACACCTCAAGCATGCGTCCTGGTCGCGCATCATGCACGTGCATCCTTGGCACGTGCTCAGGGCGACCTGGATGGGACAGTTCAATCTGGACCGTCCAACCATCCCATCCTTGGATCAACGCCCAAGATGCCTCAAATACATCACTATCATATGTTTTCTAGGCTTTTGGGTTTCACCAACTCATCAGACGGCTCATATCTCCCATCTGAGCTGTCCACGCGGTGGATCTAAAGCAGATCCACTGTTTCTGGTTTCACCAGCAATTTGCTGGCCGGCGAGACCAGATCACAGCTTGGTTCTTGAGGGAAATGGAGGGGAAGAAGAGAGGGAAGGAGAGGGGAGTGGACCGTACCTAGGAATCTTGAGATGGAGTCTGTTGCTGGCTTGAATCACCAGCTAAAACCCTCCTTGCTGGAGATTGTAAAGAACAGATTTGATTTGAGGAAATCATAGTGATGGAAGAGGAGTGGAGGAATTTATAGGAGGGGGAAGGCGGTGCTGCCATTTTTGTTGCGCCGTACTGCTATGCACCGCCTAGCTTGAGGAAGGAGATGATGCAGGGGGTGTCGTTATCAAAACAACCCCTATGTTTTCAGCCCTTTTTCGTTTTAAAGATAAATCCCAAAAATGCCCTTGATCTTTAAACGTCCATAACTTGGTCATACGAGCTCCGTTTTCAGTGTTCTTTGAGGCATTGAATTCCATTTCACGTTTAGAATCTAATGATACTAATTTTTCTCATAAATTCCTTTGTTTCATATTTTAATTAAATTAGAATATTTAGTATAGTTAATTATATATATAATTTTACAATTTAATCAATTTTTATCAATTTAGTAAAAGTGATGCAAAAATAGCGTGAAATATTTGAGTCATTACAAGAACACCTCTAAAGAAGTTGACTGAAGAATAAGTATTTGAACATGTTGAAAATCTTAATATCTCATGGGAGAAGAAGAAAGGCAACTATGCATACATTTGAGAACAAGTCTAAAAGTTGTTGGAACAAGAAGTCAATATCATTTGAACTTGTATATTAGAAATCCTTACAAGTGCAGCATGTGGTTGATGTCATGCACATGGAGAAAAACATTTGTAAAAGCTTGACCGGTATCTTACTCGACATGCCAAGAAAAGAAAAAGATGGACTTGCAACTCAAATGGATCTTATTAGAATGGGTTTGAAGAGAAGGTTACATTCAATGGATAGAAATATTATCTCCATAGAAGTGCTAAAACTTTCAGAGATGAAGTCATATGATTGCCATGCCTTGATGCAACAACTTTTGCCTGGAAGAATACATCTAATACTGTAAGATAAAGTTAGAGGATCTATTTTGTTACTTCTTTAATGCTCTATGCAAGAAGCTGGTGGAAAATTTGAAATTACTAAAAATTCAAGAACATCTAGTCACAACTTTATATGAGCTTGAGATAGTCTTCCCACCATCATTCTTCGTTATCGTGGTGCATTTAACAATGAACCTCATTGATGAGGTCTGGCTTTTATGGACTAGTTTATTTACATTAGATGTACTTGGTTGAGAGTTATATGAAAGTGTTAAAAGGGTTTGTATGAAATCACAACCAGTCGCCAGATGTTACATTACAAAAGAAGTAGTGAATTTTTACATCAAAAATTTATAAGGAGTGGATGCTATTAGAATCTCGAGAAAAAAATGATTAGGTGGACTAAGTTATCCAAAAGTTGGTGAACCTTTGTCCAGTGGTTGTATATCGATCATTTATCATAAAGAATGGGATTAAGCACACCTTTATGTCTTGCAAAACATTAATGTTGATGTAGTTAAGCATACATTAAGTAATTAATTAATGCTCTTTCTCTGAGGTTTGTCTCAAATTTTCCTATATATGTTTATGTCTAAAACTTAAGGGTATAATGTATTGCATGCATGCTATATATAATTCTCATCTCCTCATTATAGTGAGCACATGGACTTCCTAAAAGACAGGTATCCAAGAGATGCAAAGAAAAAGTAGTTGCAATATGAGTGTTGTCGCTCCTTCACTACTAGTCTTCATCAGAAGATAATTACAATGAATTAACACTTCATTCGCTTGTTGTTATTAAATTGCATATACATGTATACATTAATCATCTCACTTAAGTAATATATGAGATGTTCCAAGTCAATAGTATTTCTAAATCAACCAAATAGCGTTGTTAGCTTAGTTGCTATTGCTAATTCCTTTTCTAGTTCAAAGGACAACAACCCAATTGTAATGAATGATACTTATTAGGAGGTTATATGCAATATATGCTCACTAGATTATACTTATAAAATTATGGTTTTATTTAAGTGTGATTGGGTGGAACACAACAAAGATAGTATCAAAATTGATGCCCTTAGATTGACATTGGTTGACCTCAATAAGGTTGCCCATCAAAATGATCAATTTATTTTAGCATCTCAAGAAAAACAAGTGTTTTCTATACAAGATAAACTTGATACAAGATGGCTAACTGTTTTATTAGCCTCACAATGGGACTTTGATGATGAAGGCAACCTAGGTGACATTGCATTTGATTACTTTGTATCACTACAATAATGCCATCAATCAATCTAATAAAAAAGAATGAGAAGGATTATGTCAGTGATGCTGGTGAGGAGCGTGCTTGGGTGGAAAGCAATTAGTATGAAGGGGCAAATTAAAATATAACATTTGATATATGTAATTGATGGATGACCATATAATTAATTAGGATATACATCTTGTGTCATGCCAAGCATATAATATCTTCATATCTTGGAAATTTTGATGTCATGGCTAGGAAAATTAAGGATGTCAATAGGCTCCCCTATGGCCCACAGGCTACTAAGATTTGCAACCCTCCGTGGAATAGAGTAATATATTGGATTCAATGTAAAAAAATGAAAAGAAGAAGAGATAATTAAGAAAAAATGATCTTATTTTATATAAATAAATAAGACAGTTTACAGCAAACTATCTTATTTTGTTCCCATAAATAAGACAATTTACCTTAAACTGTCTTATTTTATACGCATAAAATAAGATGATTTACTATCAATTGTCTTATTTTATTGGCCATAAAATAAGACTGTTTACAGTAAACTATATTATATTATTGGCATAAAATAGGATGGCTTACTGTAAACCATCTTATTTGTCTTAAAATATAAGATGGTTTTTCATAAACTGTCCTATATTTTATATTACTATATAATTAAAAGTCAAATCTCTCTCTCTCTCTCTCTCTCTCTCTCTCTCTCTCTCTCTCTCTCTCTCTCTCTCTCTCTCTCTCTCTCTCTCTCTCTCTCTCTCTCTCTCTTATTTTCCTGCTTGTTCACTTGTTCTCTCCCCTAGTATCATTGATGCTCTCTTGAATCCACCGAAGACTGGATCATGCTCAACCCACCCTACACATAATCTATGTTGACGTACCCAGTTGCTACACCCATTCATCTATGGTTAGTTGAAGAAGAAGGCAGGAAGACTGAAAAACACTTCCTCTCCCCCCCCCCCCCCTCTCTCTCTCTCTCTCTCTCTCTCTCATTTTCCTGCTTGTTCACTTGTTCTCTCCCCTAGTATCATTGATGCTCTCTTGAATCCACCGAAGACTGGATCATGCTCAACCCACCCTACACATAATCTATGTTGACGTACCCAGTTGCTACACCCATTCATCTATGGTTAGTTGAAGAAGAAGGCAGGAAGACTGAAAAACACTTCCTCTCCCCCTCTCTAATCTCTGTCTCGTGAGTTCTCTCTCTCTCTCTCTCTCTCTCTCTCTCTCTCTCTCTCTCTCTCTCTCTCTCTCTCTCTCTCTCTCTACTATTACAAAATGCTAGATTTGTTTATAACTTTTGTTTTTTCATCTGATTTGGATGGCACCTAATAGTAATCGATGATAGTCATCATCATTTTTTCTCCCTCTCATTTTCCCCCTCACTTGTGTAATGTCTGCTAGATCACTCGCATTACCTATGAGGAGCCTTGTCTCACAACCAATAGAAACCCTTTTATTTTGGATATACTCTTGGTTACTGTTTGTTACTGATAGCAAGTGCATGTCACAATGTCTAGGAGAATCTTCCCAGATTGGGAAATTTTCACCACTTTGCTTACTTATTTTTGTTTTATGAAATAGCTTATGAGGGGCATGCCCTTTTGTTGCTTTTTTAATTTTCATGGTTACGTGGGTTATGGAAAGATGGAGCCAATTTACACAATTTACAGTGTGTATCCAACTTTGAAGCTCTCAAGTCAGCATCCAAGTATGAACCTTGACTAGTTCTAAACTAATTCAATTACATTTTTTTCTCTTTTAAGTGCTCACTAAGTAAACTCCGCCAATGCCGGTCCCAAGCCCGGATAAAAAAGGAGGAGGGTCTTGCGTCAGGTGCCAGCCGGCAAGGGGGAAGGTGAAGATGATTCTATTATTTCTTTCTTACAAATGAATATGCATTTGTATATTAGTTTGTGAGGAAGAAATGAGAATCATCTCCAGCTTCTTAAAAGATGGCAACCCTTGTATCAGGTAGCCAGCCGGCAAGGGGGAAGTTGAAGATGATTCTATTATTTCTTTCTTACAAATAAATATACATTTGTATATTAGTTTGTGAGGGAGAAATGAAAATCATCTTCAGCTTCTAAAAATATGGCCACCCTTGCGTCGGTGCTTGACGGCAAGGGTGAAGTGAAAGATGATTTTAATGATTGTAATGATTTTAATGATTTTAATGAAAATCATCTTCAGCTTTTAAAAACTATGGCAACCCCAACATGACATGAATCGAAATCTGAAATTCGCTCAAGCTAGGGCGTTCCCCATAAGTGACGCGTTGCATCGGATCCCGGATGCGGTGAAAAATAGGCAAGGGTTGCTAGGGCGTTCTCCCAGAAGCGACGCGCTACATCGGATCCCGGGTGTAGTGAAAAATGGGCAAGGGCTGCTAGAGGCGTCCCTCGGAGCGACGCGCTGCATCGAACCAGGTGCAGTGAAAAGTGGACATGGGTTCATACCATGGAGGTCGAGAAAGGCGATAGTAAATAGGGAATCTCCAAATCATAAGATTCGCATCGCTACATGGAACATAGGGACATTGACAGGTAAGAGTTTGGAGTTAGTAGACACGATAAAACGTAGGAGAGTCAACATCGCTTGTATCCAAGAAACCAAGTGGAAAGGGGCTAAAGCTAGAGAAATAGATGGGTATAAATTATGAGTACGTAGGAAAGGAAAATAATAGAAATGGCGTAGGAATAATAGTGGATAAGGAATTAAAGGATAAAGTTGTGGACGTTAAAAGAATCAGTGATAGAATAATAATAATAAAAATGATTCTAGGAGGCTTGATTATAAATATTATAAGTGCATATGCACCACAAGTAGGCTACAAGATATAATTAAGAGACGTTTTTGGGAAGATATGGAGGGAGTCATGCAAGAAATTCCCAGCAACGAGGGAATATTTATAGGAGCGGAACTTAAATGGCCATGTAGGAAAAAGATAAAGAAGGATATGATAGAATACACGGAGGGTATGGTATAGGTGAACGAAACGAGATGGGGGAGAATATCCTCGATTTTGCTTTGTCATATAACCTATCCATTGCAAATACACTCTTTAAGAAGAGGGATGAACACTTAATAACCTTTAAAAGTGGACTTCATAAAAGCCAAATAGACTTTTTTCTACTTAGGAATAATGAGCGATCTATATGTAAGGATTGTAAGGTGATACCGGTGAGAGTTTAACCTCACAACATAGGTTAATGGTTATGGATATTCATATCAAGATGGAGTAAAAGAACCGAACTTAATACACATCCAAAAACTAAGTGGTGGAACTTAAAAGGAGAGAAAATAACCTCATTCAAAAATAAGTTGATGGTAGAAGGAAATTGGAATTATGAAAGCAGTAAATACCATGTGGAATACTATGGCTGAGTCCATTAAGAAAGTGGCAAAAGATGTCTTAGGAGTATCTAAAAGGTAAGGCTATTAACAAAGGAAACATGGTGGTGGAATGAAAGCAGGTGCAAAAAGCTATTAAAGAAAAACGAGATGCATTTTAAAGCATGGCGAGAAGATTAGAAATAATGAAAACTATGAACAATATAAGAATGTTAAAACGTTAACTAAGAGAATAGTAAGTGAGGCTAAACTTAAAGCATATGATGAGCTCTATAATAGACTAGGAACAAAGAGAAGGTGAGAAAGATGTGTTTAAACTTGCAAAGGTAAGAGGAAACAGGAAGAGTAAGGACTTAGAGCATGTTAGGTGCATTAGAAGCGATGATCAAAGGGTATTAGTCAAAAGCTGAGATCAAACAAAGGTGGGAAATCTACTTCCAAAAATTGCTAAATGACAATGGCCACGAGAATAGAGGAATTGAAAAAATACTATAAATCTAAATAACACTTTGGATATTATAGATATGAGCATTAGGGATTAAAATGCTTGAAGTAAAAGAGGCCTTGAGAAAGATGAAATCGGGGAAAGGCCATGGGGCTGATGGTATACCAATAGAGGTTTGGAAGCATATGGGAGATATTGGGGTAGTTTGGTTGACCAAGTTGTTTAACAAGATTATAAAATCAAAGAAAATGCACGATGAGTGGAGGAAAAGCTCTATTGTACCAATCTATAAGAATAAAGGAGACATTCGAGCTGCACTAATTATCGAGGATCAAACTTATGAGCCACACCATGAAACTTTTTGAAAGAGTCATTGAGAAGAGGCTACGACATGAAACAAGTGTATCGGAGAATGGAGTTTGGTTTCATGCACAGGAGAGTCTACATGGAAGCTATTTTCTTACTAAGACAATTAGTAGAGAAATATAGGGAGAGGAGAAAAGACCTACACATGGTCTTTATTGACAGAGAAGGCTTATGATAGAGTCCCTAGAGAGTTAATATGGAGGGTGTTAGGTGTTAAAGGGGTTTCTCGGGGGTATATAGACATAATTAAAGATATGTATGAGGGAGCGGTAACAAATGTTAAGACCACTAGTGGCGTGGTAGGTGATTTTCCTGTCAGCATGTCGGATTGCACCAAGGATCGGCATTAAGTCCATACCTTTTCACATTAGTTATGGATGAGTTAACAAAACATCTGCATGAGGAGATTCCTGGTGCATGCTATTTGCAGACGATATAGTCCTACTTGATGAGACAAGGGAGGGTGTCAACATAAAGCTAGAGCTATGGAGAGAAGCGATAGAATCGAAAGGATTTAAAATTAGCCGAACTAAGACGGAATATATGGAATGTAATTTTAGCAAGGAGAGTAGGAGTGGAGCACCAGTCCAAGATTGATAACCAAGAAGTCCCCATGAGATACCACTTCCGATACTTAGGATCATTGATCCATGAGAGTGGAGAGATTGAGAGGGAGGTTGCAGAGAATCCAGCGGGTTGGAACAAATGGAGATGTGCATCGGGGTTTTATGTGATCGGCGGTGCCACTCAAACTAAAGGGAAAATTCTATAGGATGGCTATTAGGCTGGCCATACTCTATGGATCAGAGTGTTGGGCAGTTAAGGAACATCATACTCATAGGCTGAATGTGGCAGAAATGAGGATGTTGAGATGGATGAGTGGTAAGACAAGAAAGGATAAAATTAGAAATGAAAATATTAGAAGAAATTTAGGGATAGCACCAATAGGTAACAAGATGAGGGAGATTAGACTTAGATGGTTTGGACATGTTCAAAGGAGGCCAACAACGGCACCAGTTAGAAGGAGTGAGGCAATACAAGTTGAAGGTTCTAAAAGGGCAAGGGGAAGGCCCAAAAGAACGTGGATAGAAGTGGTGAGGAAAGATTTAAAAACTTTGGGACTAAATGAAGCCATGGTATTTAATAGAGTGGAATGGAGGAATAAGATTCATGTGGCCGACCCCTAATTGGGATAAGGTCTTGATGATGATGATGATGATGAAGTGCTCACTAAGTACTAATATTGGCAATACATATTGATTATGAAATGAATGTTTTTGTAGCGTAATAAATGTTCTTTATAGTGTTTTTCAATGTTGGGCCAATATTATGCTTGGCATATTATTTTCATTGCTAGAAATTCTCCATTCATGTGGTTTGGCTTGACCTAAATGCATTTCATGAACAATCTTTTTGCCCTTCTTCTTTGGATATACAATGAGTGATAAATGTTCAATTTTAAATAAAAATAATACCCAATTAATAGTCCATGTGTTATAAATTTAGCCATTATTTTAGGGTTTTTTGAAAATTTCATAAAACATGAATTTCTGACCTAATTATTCAAAATTTTGATATTTGGAAAGTTTAGAAGCTAATTTAGAATCATCATAATTTTCTAGTATTTAATTAGGATTTTTACTCTTTTGTAGGAGTGGGAAGATCATCCAACAACTTATATTGTGCTTTATAAAGTTTTTAGCTGAGGGTGTAGGGCGTGGAGCCCCAAAAAGGTTTGCAAAAGAATTTATGTTCTATTGTGGTGTAAGCCAAGCTTTGAAGCCAAGGGATTAAGCCACTCATGCCAAGCCCAATGAGATATCAAAGTGAACCACCAAGTGACATGAGATCTATGCCACAAGGATTCATACTATTGGAGGAGTCTTTAGACGTAATTATCCTATGCTAAATAGTGAAATTCAAGTGATAATGAGAAGAGAATTTGGGTAATAATCAACATGGTAAAATATGAATGCATAAGTGGACCAATCAAGAGAGAAACCTTTTCTTATTATTTTTTATTTTTTTTTCTTCTTTTCTCTCTCTTTCCTACTCACCATGTCACCTAATTAGAAGGGAGGAATTCAACACCACTTTTGAAAAAAGTTCCACTTTTCCATCTAATTCCAACCATTCACCTACCAACTCTACCTCCTTTCCTATTTCCTATCTTTTTGCTTCATCTTTCCTCTTCTTTCCTCCTTCCTACCTTATTCCCTTTTTCTTTCTTACTTACCACCTCACCCCCCTTGGACTTCCATGCATGGAAGCAAGGTGGAGACACCACTTTCCTAAAAAATAGGTGTCTCCCACCTTGCCTCCACAAGGTTTCTACTTTGGTTGCCCTAGACTTCCACCTCCTTTCCTATTTCCATTCAGCCATGTCACTTTCCACTTTGATATCTTAACTTTCCTAGCTTCTACCTTTCTTTCTTTCTCCCTTATATATCTTTTAGAAATGCAAAACATCCATAAAAACACCATAGGAGTTCCGCACCTCATACAACCAGCAGCATAGGTTTTCCACGCCTCCTTCCATTGGCTGCCTATCTTTGGTGTTTCAAGCATTCCTCATTGGAGTCTTCTCCTTTCTTCTTGCACTTCAATTCCAGGTTGTTACTTTGTTCCTTAGTTTCATTGCCTTACTTTGTTGCTTACTTCTGTAGTTCTTTGCTTTATTTCCATACACATAGAACTTAGCTAATCTTTCCTTGATCTTTGCTTCTATCTCTCTTGTTTTTCTTGGCTAGTTCTTCAAGATCTAAGTTATCTTTTCTCTTGTAGTAATAGCCAAGAGAATAGTATCTTTTATCCTTCTTGTTTCTCCTTCATCTTTTCCTTGTTTCTAGCCTAGATCTAGGTCTATTTTGATTATTCTTTGCTTCCATCTTCATGTTATTTCATGCTTTCATTATCTTGAATTCTCTTTGGGTTCTACATGAAACATATCTGTGAATAGTTTGAGAATAGTGGAGTGTGTTTTATTTTTCTTTCAATCAAGTTCTAGGCACTAGAAAAGTGCACGAATTTTGATATACTTTTCAAGACAATCAATAAATTTATTTGAAGATCATGACTACTGTTTAATTTTAGCACTAAAATACTTCAATTATTGAGTATTATATTCTTTTCAAAGTGCTTGTTAAGTTTCTTTCCATGCCTTACTTGATTTGAGTTTCATGTAGACCATGTTGCTGGAATTTTTCACTTAATGATTCATGCATAATTTTCAATAGTCCATACACTTTGTTTGTTTAATTCCTTAAGAACCCACTTAGCTTTTTAGTTAGTTTAGTTAGTTCTTTGGTTATATTTCACTTAGTAAGCTTGTAGTTCATGCATTCCAGCCATCTTCTCACTCATGAACCATGAGCACAACTCCATGGTCATGTGCATGGTAATTGGTGATTTCCCTTTAAATGGTGGTATGTTTGTTGATATCATGATAGTTTAGCATTATTTAGACAGTTGTTTGCAATCATAATTTAGTTTTAAAAAGTTTATTTTTAGTAAGTTTCTAATTTTAGTTTAGAAAAGTGTTAATTTAGGATTTTTAGTTTTAATAAGTTTTCTTGGTTTAAGTTTCCTAGATACATTCATTCTAGTATTGTGTTATTTTCTTTTATTGAATGCATGTTAGTTAGGAAAGTTTCTCATTTTATTTTATTGAATATCATTATTTTTAGAAATTTTCCTTTAGTTGTAGTTTCTAATTATAAGCATGTTTCCTATTCTATGTTGTTTAGTTTCCTAGTTTAATCAAAAACCTCTTTATTTGGCCAAGATAAGTAACTTAAATAAGATCCAATCAATTAAAAATTCTAAGAGATTCCTTGTGGGATTGACCTCACTCATGTGCAATTACTACATTGATTCATGTGCTCATGAGTAAGTTTAAAGCTACACCAATGAGCTAAAGTGCCATGACATTTATTCCTAAGTAATAATTCATCCCAAATAATAAACTGTTTTACCTACTTCCTTACCTATCTTCTATTTTTGGCCAAGGCATGAGGAACATATTCACCTTTGCTCATGTAATACCAAATAGGATAAAACCAAGCATATGAAGAAGGATCAACTAGAACTAATTCCATAAGGCTAATAGGCTGTTCATTATTGCCTTTCAATCTGAATAGGTTCCACTATAATAGCAGTTGGTGTCAAAGATGCAATAGTAGCTACCTTAGCTTATCTACTAATTTCTCAGAATATTTAATTAAATGTGATCTCTTCAAATTTGTCAACAACCTCTATAAGAGAAGCCCAATATGGAACGAGCTTTTCTTCTTTCACTTCCCAATCTTTATTGGCTTGAAATACAACAACAATGGCCTTAGTGGAGATCGGTATTGGTGGTGCAAGAACTGGTGCTTAAGGGAAATATTACTTATCAACATCAAAAGATTCCTTACATTTATTCGCCTAATGTTTAGAATTATTCCTTTACAACATTCTTATATTGGCCTTAAACTTTTCAAAAAGTTGGTCGGTCAATTTGTTGTGGTACTATAAATGACCCAAGAATCTTCTAATTTTGTCCTTGGTTTGTACAGGCGACATCTCTTTTATATCACAAATCATAGAAGAGTTTGCTTCAATACCTCATCGACTAATTAGAAGTTGAAGCAACTTTACTACTGTTACTCCAAAAACACACTTGTAAGGGTTTAACTAAAGATTATACTTCAGCAACCTTTCAAAGAAATTTCACAATGCCTTACAATGCGAGTCTTTTCATTTTTACTCGATTATCATGTCTTCATCATAGACTTCGAACTCATTGTTTATCATATCATGGAGCAAAGTAGTAGTTGTCCTTTGATATGTTACACCTACAATTATCTATCCAAAAGGGATGACCTTATACTTGACCTTTTTTGCCATCTCGTGTTTCATATGCTAATGTTTTGTAATATCCTCAAATTTTAAGTTATAACTTAGTAATAAATTAAATAAAAAATTTATGCATAGAATTTGGTTATGAAAACCCAAAAACTAGAAAATGCTTATCGATAGAATTCCAACAACATAAAAAATGCAAAAAACAAAGCTCAAACGAAGAAGTTATGAGCCATTGAAGTAGAAGGGCAATTTGGTAATTTGGAGAGGCTAGAAATAAAGGGGCTGTTTTGATCACGGCACCCCCTTCTACAGATCTGGCAACTTTGCTGCAGAAATCATAGGGGGTAGTGTATAAGGGAAAAGCTTCCCTTCCTCCCAGCATGATCTCTCTCTCCCTCAGGCTTCTCCTCTCATCATCTTCTCCGTTGCGTCCCTTCCCTCTAACCCTAGCCTCTGCAAATCACATTTTTCAGCAACTAGAGCTCCGATAACGTCAATGATTGCCCAGCTGATCGAGGTAAGTCCCAACCCTCTTTTCCCCTTTCCATGTATGGTGTATACGTTAGTTGCACGCATGGAAGTTGAAAAAACGATGAGGGTTCATCATTTTCCCAAGGATCTGATATACCCTACTATTGGCATGAAAATAGGTTGATAAAATGATGTCAAAACATAGATCGAACCATCTATCAAGTGCATAAGAACCCACAAACAAACCCTTTAAGTTTGAAGGAGATCCAACGGCTTGTGAGCCCGAAAATCATAAAAAATAGTACTCATGAAAATTTTAAGAACGTGAAAAAAATTGATTAAAAACCTTAGTTTTTATCAAAATCAATCAAAAGGAGTGTTAAAAATTGGAAACTACATAAAAATCCGAGCAAAAGGGTGCAAAAATCACTAAATTTGGGGCACCTGTGGGGTCCTCGGAAACGATTGGACCTTGGTCGTCTTCCCTGGCATTGGCTCCTGTGTCGGCGCCCTAGCACTAATGTTGGGATGCCATGCAGGGCAGCGAGAATGCATGCATAGGCGTGCATCGTCATAGTGACCAGGACTCACGCGACGCGTCCCGCTGCGCATCCTAGAGGTGTGGTGTCTTGGGGACACTGGTTTACGCTGATGTAACCCGGTGTAAAAGGAGTCACCGGTGTAAACTGGTGCAAACAGCCTACCCGGCCCCCTATAAATTAATAAGTATTATTTTATGAAGTATTTTAACAAAAAAAACTTGATTTTAAGAGCTACAGAGATCCAAATCATAATTGGAAACATCTGTTGTGATTGTCTTGACGACGTAGACCTAGATTTAACTTAAAAACTTACAATGGACCACTTTTAATTTAAAAAAATTATAAAATAGTATTGTGGTATTGACAAGTACATCTGAATGTACAAAATAAGGGGATTATATGCTCGAGTTGAGTGATCTCACATCGAGGTCGGTGACGACATTTAATGTTATATTTTGATTTTAAAAAGCTTGCATTATCATACCATCATGATTGACTGTGAGTTAATTGCATTTGTTTATTTAGTCTATGATTTTGTGAGACTCAGAGTTTTATGTTATGATCGATATTAGATTTTGATAATATATTGAATGAATTTATGATCGATGGTTTCATGAGATTGATACTATGTATTTATGCATAATTAAAAATTATCTTTCTTTATTGCATCACTGAAACTGATGCGTTTTCATGAGAAAGAACAGTGGAGGCATGGTGGCTAGTCCTTTGAGAGGCTAACCCTGGGATGAGGGGCGTGCCTTAGGGATTGAGAGACACGAGTGCTCTTAGTTTTTTAGATACGTGATTTTTGTGTTTTGTATTTTATGACAGTGCTCTCACTCGGTGGATGTCATGCTAAGAGGGAGTAGGGCCAGTCACCCACCCTCCGAAATTTGTGATGTGATTATGATATGATAGACACTTACCCACATATGGCTTTTGATAGGGGTTTGGAACATGGATAGTCCACACTACCGGTCCGGGCCTTTTCATGGGGACAGACGTTAAGTCTCTCATTATAGTGTCGACAGAGAGTGGTGGTAGTTGAGACCTTGGAGGGTTGCCACTGCGGCATGATGATCCATTCTCTTGTTCTATATGCTTACATGATGAGCATGGAGATATTGTTGTATACGTGGGTGTGATGACACTCAGAGGAGTAGTATGAGTACTTATGATCTATTTATATGAGTGTATAGGACACTCATGGGACCCACGTACCTTGGGATGCCCTGTTAGTATTCTATGCTCATTTACATTAGCTTATATCATGTTTTAAATCCATAAGATGCATGTTTTATTGTATATGATGTTTTGAGATTTTATTAGCATTGCCTAAAATGATTATAGTTTCATAGAAAATTGCTTTACCCATTGTATCAGTATGATTATTCGATTTTGTTCCATTGCTATTACATTAAATATCTATATACCTACTACAAGCAATATCTTGCTGAGGCATTGCTTTGTTTTGCAATGCCTTAGATCTCGAGCGCGACAGCAAAAAGGGCAAGACTGTTAAGAGACTGTGATAATAGTGGGAGATTTCTTTACTTTGATTGATAGATAGTGACGTGAGTTAATAAATGGACTAACATTTGACTTTCTTTATGGACTATATATTTTTATTTTATAGAATTGATTATGATAGTATTACATATGATGGACGTTGAGGTGGGATGTTATGATGGATAGACCCTGGGCCACATTATTATTATGTTTTGGACATTTATTATTTCAAAAATAAAGGCGTAGATGATTTTGACGTTGGTTTGACATATGTATTATTTCAAATGTATTACCGCAAAATAATAATTATGTTTTAAATTATAATCATGATGTTTTGGAAAAAGGAAAATAAATTTCAAAGGTTTTCAGGAAACATTCTAATAAAATAATTAATGGAATCTTTTATTTTGCGATCTCGACTACGACTATTATTATTAGTATTATAAAAATGATGTTAGAAAATTCCAGGGTGTCACATGTTTCTGCTTCATAGGTTTGACTTCTTTAATTAGAGGAAGTTTTTGTGTTATAATTGGTAGATTTAACCATAGCATATAATAATATTTTCATGCAAACACTTCTTGAAATTCGATAAGCAAGTCTTTGACTTCTACTCATTCACCTCAAGATAGGAGTTTGTGTTTTATGGTTGGATGCATTTAGCCTATGTTTCTCTAAGACTACAACCATGGTTATTGAACGCTTATAAATGCTCTATTTTTTATTAAGTTTGACACAACTAGAGCCATAAATTTATTAATTGTTATTCCTCTGTTGCAGTATTGGTTTTGATTACCAATGCAATGACTTTCATGATCATTGTATACACTGATGTATTTATTTTAAATGCAATGTTTTCTCTTATGTAGGAAACACGGAATATGAAAAAAAATCCACAACATGAAGAAAAATCCAGTCCAAGTATCACTCTTAAGAGAAATGGTAGAGAGCCAACAAAAATGAGCACATTGTTAAGAGAAAGTCAAAGGAAATAAAAGATTCTATTCAATTCAACCGTAGGGGGCAAGTGATAGGTGACCATGCAATAGCCTATACCAATTTCATTTGTTGCACTATAAAAAGCATGGTGCCAATATTAGTTAATGAATGGAGACATGTGTCACCATCAATCAAAGATATAATATGGGAGATGGTGAAGGTATGTAAATGCTTCATACACATAACATATTGTGTATCTTATCGGATTATTTTCAAATAGAGTAATGTGCTTAGTTTTACATTGAAGTCTTCCTTTGACGTTCCTAACAAGTGCAAGAAGAATGATCTATAAGGAGCCAGTGAACAATGGAGGATATGTAAAAGTGAACTTGCAAATAGGTACATATTTCCAAATCCCTGTATAGTATTCCAGCATCATTGACTAGGATGCATGGAATGGATTTGTACAAACTTGCCTATCTTTTGACATTGAGGTAATAACTAGCCCAAAGTTTAATTCCTTGAATTATGAAAGTCAATTGTGCTTAATTACATTCCTTTGATGTATATAGGATTGATTATTCCATCTAGCAAAACAAGAAATATATGAGAGTGGTTCTACATGTCTACCTTTATATCACTTGAATTATATATAAGAAAATCACTGTGTTCTAATAATTAAATTGTGCAAGAAGAGTTCACCTAAGAAAGCACAACTATAGGGAACTATAAGCAGCATTGCTGTAAAAGAGACTATGTTGTATAGGGATATGGGCAATAAGCATAACACACTAGCCGAGTAAGGTTCCAAGGCCACGATGGTGTTCCTTCAAAATTATTCCATACAAAAGTATCTACAATATAGGACTTGGAAGAATGGAAAGAGAAAACCAAAGAGCAGTTGCTTGAGTATTTATTACTAATTTTTGAAACTTTATGTTCATAGTGTAGGGATCAACTAGAGGTTCTACCTAATATGCCTCTGTTCTTGAGGGGATTCTATAGAGTTATCAATGAAGATAAGGGAATCAACCCCATATGGATTGATCTTGAAGTGCTTGTCATTGATAGAGCTAAAGTACCACTCATGAAAAAGGAATTCTTAATAGTATGTAATATAGAGCAATTGAAATACTCACAAATTATCATCCATATCAGGTATGCAAATATATGCACTATTAAGAATCCTTGACATTACATGTTAATAAGATGTGATAAATAATAACAATTTCATTTCTATAGGTCTTTGTACAATAAATTGCAAAGATTAAAGATCATGGACATTTACAAATTCCTTGAACCTATTTTTGTCTCTGGACTGAAGGAGCAATGACCCATGGACAAAACAAATAGAAGATACTATACCTGGGTTCTTGCGTTTTTGAAGGGGCATATCTTAATGATTTCCTATTATAGCAGCTAAGTTTTAACATGTCTTGCTAAATTATGTTATATAATACATATATTCACATCTATATAATTTAAGTGTTGCAAACTTTAATTGAATGATTGTGTTTATAGGTCTCATTGGATGTTGCTTGTTTTCAATGTGCATGGTGGACATGCATTGCTTTTTTTATTCTTATAGAATGCACATTCATGGCCTGTTGATGGAAATAATCAACAAGTAAGTCTTTATTAATTCATCCATTATAATAGCTTGGTAGTTGATAACTTTTCTATTATTGATATCTAATGCTTTTGACTTATAAATGTAAAGTGCATGGTATAAATGGGCTAACATCAAAGATACTAAGCACCCACCAAAACTCACCTGGAAAAAGGTCAAGGTAAGGTTTACTAGTTCATTAGACTATTTTATAACCTAAAGTTACAATTGGACATAATATACGATCTTTTCTATTTTCTTTGTTGTATAGTGACATAAACAACAATCCAATTGGAAATATGGATATTATGTTCTCAGTTAGATAAAAACTCACATTTGTAATGGATTTATAATCTCATAATTGATAAAGGTAAGACAATTAATTTACTGATCATCATCTTATAGTCTTCTACAATTTCTGAATGATTCCCAGATTGAATGTGTCAACTGATTTAAATAGGTTGTCTTGCCAGCCAATTTGGAAAGCATGAGTTACTCAAAATTAGATTTGGATTACATAAGTATGGAATGGACTAGGTATGTTTTGGCTTGTAATTTGTAGATGATAGATCAACTTCAATTTATATTTTCAATGAATGAAATACAAAACAAAACTTCATTTATATGGATGTCTGCCATTTGTAATTTGCTTCAAGTCTATATGTGGTTTCTTTATTTCAATGAGGAAAAGTTGGTGTGTCAAACCAAACATATGGGTATATACGGAGAAGTGTGAACGTACGTACTGGTAACTTTTTTTTTTTGTAATGTCTTTGAAATTTTGAAGTTCAACATTGATATTGGAAGTGAATGTATATTCTAATGAAGGTTTCGAATGTTAAATGTGGATATTAGAGGTTTTATGATTTTTGCACATATGTGATTTCAAGAATAGACAGGGGAGAGGAGAAAAGTTGTCTTGTTATAACAGGCTTCCAAGAGGGACTAGTATAAGGGTGAATTGTTTTGAATGTGAAAGTTAAATTGTGTTTGAAGATTGTAGAAAGATTGTAGCCAAAGAAGTACATTTTTCATGAATTTGAAATGAATGTGGATTCTTTTGACTATTGAATGTGAATGTTGAATGTATTTCGAACCACAAAAACTGCAAGAAGAATTAATGTTAAAATAGAAACTGGCAAAAGAAGATGGTTTCCCAAGATCGTCCTTTATTATGTGAAAAACAAGACGCTTAAACAATAAACCGTCTTATTTTGTTGAAATGAAAGAGGACAACTTACAAGAAATTGCCTTTTTTAGAAAATAGGACAATTTTCACAAAACAATCTTTTTTTTAAAATAAACAAGATGGTTTACCCAAAGTGTCTTATTTTTTAAACAAGAATGTTCATTGTGAACCATCTTATTTTGTTAGAAAAATAAGACAATTTTGAAAATCATTTTATTTTATGGTGAAAAGAAGATGGTTTAGAAACTGTCTTATTTTGGTTTGGATTTTCTAAGACATATAAGTAAAGACAGTTTGGTAACCATCTTACATATGAGTTTTTAATCATCCTAAAGACCCTTCACTGTAGTAGTGTGATTCCAATAAATGCATTTGCTCTAAGTCATATCATGCTCATATTATAATTGTTCAATTAGATGTGGATGATTTGCTAATTCTTAGTTCAAGCACAAATAGTCTTTTCTATCTTGTAGTTTTAAGATGAATGATCCATGAGAGGTAGATACCATATTAGGTATTAAATTCTATGAAAATAGTAGGGGATATTGATTGACTCGAGCTCATTACATGCAAAAGGTGTTTTAGAAATTTCAACGTCTTGATGTGAAAATTTTATAGTGTCCCTTATAATTGGAGTATTAAACTAGAAAAATGCAAGGGTAGAGTGGTAGCACAGCTAGAATATGCTCATGCTATCAGTAATCTAATACATGGAATACCTTATATAGCCTTCACAATTTGTAAATTTAGTAGGTTTCATAGTAATCCAAGAGTGGAATATTAGAAGGCTATAGTGAGGGTTCTTAGTTATCTCAACTTAACCAAAGAACATTGTTTATCATATGAATAATATCCAGCAATTAATGGTCTTACTTATGCAAATTGGATACCAAATATTGGTGTCAATATGTCAACTGCCTGTTGGATTTTTACCCTAAGAGATCAACTGTATTTTGGTATCTAAAAAACAAATTTGCATTGTGTATTTGACTATGGGCTGAGAATATATTGTACCAAAAACAACCAGAAAATAGGATGAATGGTTGAGAAATCTATTATTAGATGTTCCAATTTGGCCAAAGCCAATATCAGAGATATTGATTAACTATGATAATAAAGCCACTTTAGCAAAAGCCTACCATAGTAAATATAATGGCAAAGTCTAAGATGTAGTTATGTAAGCCTTAACATTTGTAATATCCATTTAGATTTTATCTGAGCCTTTTACTAAAGATCTCACAATAGATATGATGCGACTTGCATCCAAAGGTATGGGTCTTAGACACTTGAATTCACAGAACTACCATTAATGGGAACCAAATTATTGTTTGACAACTTCAAATAGTTAAGATCAATGTGTTAAAATAAGTCGCTAATTAGTGTTTGGGATAAACGTTATTTTTAATGTTGGTCATCACAGCATTTGGAGGTTGGTTTTTGTACTTTATGAAGTATGAGTATAATAGGCAAGTGCATATAAAAGTAATGGGTAAACTATAAGGACTTCACCTTTATGAGTGTAGGGATGGTGCCACTTCTCATGAGAGTAAGGGTTCTCGCAGGTCATAAAGTAGTGTAATATCCTTAATTTTTAAGATAAAAAATAAGAAATTATTAAATAAATTAAAATAAAAATTTATGGATGAAATTATTTCCTGAAAACATAATAATTAGAAAGTGCTCGTCGATACGAATCCAACGCCACCAAGAACGCGAGAAACGGAGCTCAAACGAGGGAGTTATGAGCCGTCAAAGTTGTAAGGGCAAAATGGTCTTTTGACAGAAACGTGTAACACAGGGGCCCAAATTGATACTGGCACCCCCGTCTTCCACACGTCTCTACCAGTGCCGGAAAAATCGCCGGAGAGACGTGGAAAGAGGCGTGAATGGAAGAGGTTCTCTTCCCCTGGGACTCTGAGCCTATATCTACCCTCCTCAGGTTGCCAAAACGCTCCACTTTGAGCGTTTTCTCCGAGTATTTACGCAAAACCCTAGATTTGTAAAAACTTGAATTTTCCGGCGAGTGGAGCCCCGGCAACACGAGCAACTCCGGCCAGGTGCAAGGTAAGCCTCAAAACCTATGTTTTTATGTATTTATTAATTAGAAAATTAATTAGAAAACCATTTAAAAATTAGGAAAAAAATTGGATTTTTGGGGGTTTTGTGCACGCTACTGTTGGAGCGTGATTTCATAGACCAAACGTTGTCCGTTTGGAAATCGCACCGTCCAACTAGTGCACAAGACACCCAAGAGAAAACCCTTTAAATTTGGGAGTGATCCAACGGTGGAATTGCCCAGAAAACTCAAAAACCAAGACCTAGGAAAGTTTTTAGGAACTTGGAAAAAATCATTTAAAAACCATGGTTTTTGAGAAAATTAGTGCAAAAGGAGGGCATAAATGGATTCTAGAGAGAATTCTGAAGAAAATGGCGCAAAAATCGCGCAAAACGGAGCTCTGTAGCTCCGCCGGAGGCGACCGGAATCCGGTCGTCTTCTCCGGCGTTGTCAACGGCGTCGGCGCCTTGGCGGCGACGCCATGACGCCACAGCGGGACGCACAGCAGGACGACGTCGGATGACGTCGGCGTCGCACGCGTGCGCGGCGGCGCGCGCGTGCGGACGCCCCGCCGTTGGGCTGTCGCGGTGGGGCCGGGAGGCGGCGCGTCCTGGCGACCGTGACGCACGCGCGCGTCCCGTGCGGCGTCTGCGACGCCGTGCGTCTTCGTGCGCCAGAGTACGTCGGTATAAACCGGCGGAAAAGGGTGCCGCCGGTTTAAACCACCTTATGGTGGTTAGCGAGCCCCCTTTTGCGTAGTTTTCATTAAAACTTGATTTTTGGGAGCTAGAGAAGTCCAAATCACGATCCGGAAGAGGCGTTGTGACCGTATTGACGACGCGGACCTAGTTTTAACTTAAAAACTTAGAAATGACCACTTTTTATTTAGAAAAATTTTTAAATAGTGATGTGACATGTACAGGTGCACTTGAATATACCAATTAAAGGGAGTTATTAGCAAGCTAGTGATCTCACACTGAGGTAGGTGACGACAACTAATGTTTTGACTTGATTTTAAACCATGTTTAAACATAGCATCATGTGTGATTGTGTTTTAAATTGCGATTTTTATTTACCATGAATTTCATGCGACATTGCGTACAGGATGGTTATTCCAAATTGAAATCTTTTACTGAATAAACTTATTTCAAATGCTTTTACAAGCATGATGTTAATTTGTTATGCTTACTTAGAGACTTATTTCTTATTATATATATAGAAAATGCATGGATTTACATGGAAATGAGAATAGAGGCTTATTAGCTGGTCCTTTGATAGGCTAACCCCAGGATGAGGGGCATGTCTTGGGGATTGCAAGCTATAAGTGCTCTTGAGTTTTAGCATATACATATGATTTCCGTGTTTTATATTTGATGACGGGTGCTCTCGCCCGGTGGGCGTCATGCTAGGAGGGATAGGGCCGGCCACCCACCTTCGAGATTATGATGTGATGAGTTTGTGATATGATAGACACCTGCCCATAGATGGCATTCGGTAGGGGTTTGGTAACATGGATAGTCCACACTACCGGTCTGAGCCTTTCCATGGGGACAGACGTTAAGTCTCCCGTTATGGTGTCGACGGGGAGCGGCGGTGGTTGATACCCATGGAGGGTTGCCACTGCAGCATGATGGCCCATATTCTTGTTATGTGTGCATGTATGATGAGCATTGTTATAGATGGTATGCCTGGGTGTGACGACACTCAGAGGTTGACTATGTGTACTCCTGATCAGGGATGTTCGTGCGATGTGGTGGGACCCATTACCTTAGGGTGCCCTTATTCTTGTTGTATGCTCCATTTATTGATTCATGTCATGTTTTAACTCAGTGAACTTCATGTTTTAGCATATGGAATAAATTGGCATTTATTTGAACATGGCATTATGATATCACTATTTCCATAAATGTTATACTTTTCATAAATGCTGTTCATTATTTCTTTCATTTATTACATTAATTGTCTATGTACCTACACAAGCGATAGCTTGCTGAGGCATTGCTTTGTTTTGCAATGCCTTAGATCTCGAGCGATAACAGGAAAGGCAAGGCTGTTGAGAAGCCGTGAGAGCTGCTGAAGACCATTTTTCTATAGTATTAGACAGTGATGTGAGTCATTAAACAGGATTATCATTTGGATTTTTATTATGGACTGCATATTTTATAATGGGATGTGATTTAGATCTTTGGACATTTATGTGGGATGTTATGATGGATAGACCCTGGGCCATATTATTATTGTCTTTTGGATGTTTATTTGATTTAAAATAAAGGCGCCTATTTATTTGACGTTGATTTATACGCGGATCATTTATTTATGTTTAAATTACGTATACGTCATTTTGAGAAAGGAAAAATTAACACCCGGAGTTTTAAGATAGGTTTAGTAAAATGTTAAATAAATCTTTTCTCATGGGATCCCAAATGTTCTTATTTAAATTGCCATTAAAAAAAAAAAATTGTCTTAAAAATCCGGGGTGTTACAAAGTTGGTATCAGAGCCCAGTCTAGTCCATCATAATCCTTGTGAATGTCCATTTATATGTGAATAACAGTCCATAATAGTTGTAGAGAGAGAAACGATGAGAGAGGAACTTACACTTAGTGACATGTAAAATTTTGATAGATGGCTCCTCGGAGAAGGACAAGGTCTACCCCTGCTACACCCGTGGCTCCACCTGCAGAGTCCTCTGATCAAGGAGATCGAGATGCCGAGTTATTGAATCGGTTAATGTCAGGACTCGTACCACTTATACAAAGAAGAGGTTAGGAGAGCTGTTGACGCAGCTAACCCTAGCCCTATTCCACCACCTAAAGTGGTACCCATGGTTTCATTAGTTCAGTCCTCACAACCAGTACAAGAAACATCAGTACCTAGAGCTACGGAGGGCGATGCTACGAGTGACTCTAGTAAGACGGACAAATTACTAGAGAGGTTTCAAAAGATGGTAAAACCCTTTTATGGAAGATGGTAACACGGAGGAGGCCGAGCGATGGTTATTTGAGGCGGAGAGGACATTCGACGCTATGAAGATCTCACGGATGATCAAGTTAGAGTAGCCTCCTACCTGCTGAAAGGTGAGGCCGGCTTCTGGTGGCAGACTTTCACACTCACCCTGGCACACTATTCGGACGTATGCACATGAGCCTGGTTGCAGTGCAACTAAGGCGCACGCGTATACTAGAAACCGTAGAGCGCGCATTCTAGAACCGCGGCATGTAGGACCCTAGGCACTACAATTGGGTCGTCCATTAAGGCGCGACCTTGAAAAATCCAATTTCGGAGCCTATATAACTCCGCTTGACAAGCCAAAAGGGACCGTTGCGTCCGTAATTTTGACACGGACCCAATTATACAATAAAATGCAGGACATTCTTAGATAAAGATCAACCTAAAATATCAGAGAGTAACCCCTAGAAACCAACAAACCATATAGGATGGCTCCAGTGAGTTGAGAGAACTTCGGGTACAATTGCAAGAGTTCTTGGATAAGGGCTTTATCGTGCCGAGTGGATCACCATGGGGAGCACCAGTCTTGTTCGTGAAGAAAAAGGATGGATCAGCGAGACTATGCATTGACTATCGGTTGTTGAATGGTGTTACTATAAAGAACCGATACCCTTTGCCACGCATAGATGATTTATTTAATCAGCTCCAATCGGCACAAGTGTTCTCCAAGATTGATTTGAGGTCAGGGTATCATCAGCTGAGGGTTAGAGAAGAGGATATCTCGAAGACTGCCTTTAGGAGTCGTTATGGTCATTATGAGTTCCTAGTGATGCCGTTTGGATTAACGAACGCACCTGCAATGTTCATGGACCTAATGAACCGTGTCTTTCGAGCTTATTTGGATAAGTTCGTGATTGTATTTGTGGATGACATCTTGATTTATTCGCCTAGTCATGAGACACATAGAGAGCATCTCCACACGGTATTAGACACACTTCGTCGACATCAGTTGTATGCCAAGTTCAGTAAGTGTGATTTTTGGCTAGATCAGGTGCATTTCTTAGGCCACGTCATATCTAAAGATGGAGTGGCCGTGGATTCAACAAAGGTAGAGGCGGTACTACACCGGGAGAGGCCCAAGACGGTGGACCGAGATACGCGGTTTTCTCGGTTTGGCAGGGTATTATCGTCGTTTTATAGAGGGATTCTCTAAGATCGCATTACCATTGACCACCCTGACTAGGAAAGACACTCAATTTGTATGGACCGAGGCTTGCGAGGAGAGCTTCCAAGAGCTCAAGAGGAGACTTACTCTTGCTCGGTATTGACCTTACCATCCGGGGCGGCGGTTATGTAGTTTATTGTGACGCCTGCGGCAAGGGATTAGGAGCGGTGTTGATGCATCATGGGAGGGTAATTGCCTATGCGTCTAGGCTGCTGAAGACACATGAGGTATATTACCCAACACATGACCTGGAATTAGCAGCCGTGGTATTTGCGTTGAAGTCTGGAGACATTATCTTTATGGTGAGAGATTTGAGGTATTCACGATCACAAGAGCCTCAAGTACTTCTTTACTCGAGTGAATTGAATATGAGGCGGCGCAGATGGATGGAGTATCTCAAGGACTTCGACTTCACCATACGGTACCATCACAGGGAAGGCTAATGTCGTTGCGGATGCCACGAGTAGGAAGGCGGGTGTGATGATGGCCAATTTGACGACTCGGTCTAAGTTCTTTGACGGGATCTTAGAGGCACGGGGTAAAGACAAGGAAACACGAGGATCGGCGATAAGACAGATTTTTCGAGGGACCGGATGGAGGAGTTAGATTTAAGGGGAGGTTGGTAGTACCGGCGGATGACGAATTGAAGCGCGAGTTACTTCAAGAAGCACACCAATCCCCTTATACAATTCATCCCGGGGGTACGAAGATGTATCGAGGATCTCAAGAGGCATTTACGGTGGAATGGTATGAAAAAGGATGTTGGAGAGTGCGTAGCACGATGTTTGACTGTCGGCGGGTCAAGGCCGAGCATCGGCGTCCATCGGGACTACTTCGGACACCGGACCTTCCAGTGGAAGTGGGACCATATTACCATGGACTTCGTTCTAGGTCTTCCGAGGACCGCTAGCGGCCACGACATGATATGGGTCGTTGTGGACGGGTTGACCAAGTCCAAGCTCATTTCCTTCCTATCAGACAAAATCAGACCGTGGATAGCTTAGCGAAATTATATGTTAAGGAGATCGTCAGTCTACATGGCGTTCCCTTGACAATTATATCGGATCGAGATACGCGATTTACCTCAAAATACGGAAGAGCGTGCAAGAGGCATTAGGGTCGAGGCGAAATTTAGCACAAAGATTCCATCCTCGAGACAGACGGACGGAGCGAGAGGACCATCCGGACTATTGAGGATATGCTACGAGCTGTGTTATGGATTGGAAGGGTAGGCGGGAAGATCATTTACCTTTGGTGGAATTTGCTTATAATAATAGTCATCACGCTAGTATTGGGATGGCTCCATATGAGGCACTTTATGGCAGACCTTGTCGGTCACCTTTATGTTGGAGTGATGTAGGAGAAAGACGCGTGGTGAAATCTGAGTTAGTGGAAGAATGTGCGAGAGAAAGTTCAACTCATTCGGAAGAGGTTACCGACGGCTCACGGTCGACGAGAGAAAAGTTATGCGAGACAAGAGGCGAAAGGACTTAGAGTTCTTTGAGGGCGAGCATGTATTCTTGAAAGTTTCTCCTATGAAAGGGGTGTTGAGGTTTGGAAATAAAGGAAAGCTTAGTCCCGGGTATATTGGACCTTTCGAGATCTTATGACGAGTTGGGTCGGTGGCATACCGGTAGCCTTACCACCACGGTAAGCAAATGTGCATGACGTCTTTCACGTGTCTATCCGAGGAAATACGTGCGGATCCCTCACATGTATTGGAGCAGATCCCGGAGATCTACGGGCTGACATGACATTTGAGGAGAGACCGGTGCGCATCTTAGATACCGAGTCAAGGAGTTAAGGAATAAGACCATTGCCTTGGTCAAAGTCCTTTAGCGGCATCATTCAAGACGGAGACTACACGGGAGACTGAGGAGGATATGCGAAAGATCCATCCAGAGTTATTTACATAGAGGTATGTAGCTAAATTTCGAGGACGAAATTTTTATAAGGAGGGAAGAATGTAATATCCTTAATTTTTAAGATAAAAAATAAGAAATTATTAAATAAATTAAAATAAAAATTTATGGATGAAATTATTTCCTGAAAACATAATAATTAGAAAGTGCTCGTCGATACGAATCCAACGCCACCAAGAACGCGAGAAACGGAGCTCAAACGAGGGAGTTATGAGCCGTCAAAGTTGTAAGGGCAAAATGGTCTTTTGACAGAAACGTGTAACACAGGGGCCCAACTTGAGACGGCACCCCGTCTTCCACACGTCTCTACCAGTGCCGGAAAAATCGCCGGAGAGACGTGGAAAGAGGCGTGAATGGAAGAGGTTCTCTTCCCTGGGACTCTGAGCCTATATCTACCCTCCCTCAGTTGCCAAAACGCTCCACTTTGAGCGTTTTCTCCGAGTATTTACGCAAAACCCTAGATCTGTAAAAACTTGAATTTTCCGGCGAGTGGAGCCCCGGCAACACGAGCAACTCCGGCCAGGTGCAAGGTAAGCCTCAAAACCTATGTTTTTATGTATTTATTAATTAGAAAATTAATTAGAAAACCATTTAAAAATTAGGAAAAAATTGGATTTTTGGGGGTTTTGTGCACGCTACTGTTGGAGCGTGATTTCATAGACCAAACGTTGTCCGTTTGGAAATCGCACCGTCCAACTAGTGCACAAGACACCCAAGAGAAAACCCTTTAAATTTGGGAGTGATCCAACGGTGGAATTGCCCAGAAAACTCAAAAACCAAGACCTAGGAAAGTTTTTAGGAACTTGGAAAAAATCATTTAAAAACCATGGTTTTTGAGAAAATTAGTGCAAAAGGAGGGCATAAATGGATTCTAGAGAGAATTCTGAAGAAAATGGCGCAAAAATCGCGCAAAACGGAGCTCTGTAGCTCCGCCGGAGGCGGCCGGAATCCGGTCGTCTTCTCCGGCGTTGGCAACCGCGTCGGCGCCTTAGCGCTGACGCCATGACGCACGCCGGGACGCACAGCCAGGACGACGTCGGATGACGTCGGCGTCGCACGCGTGCGCGGCGACGCGCGCGCGTGCGGACGCCCTGCCGTTGGCTGTCGCGGTGGGACCGGGACGCGGCGCGTCCCGTGCGGCGTCTGCGACGCCGTGCGTCTTCGTGCGCCAGAGTACGTCGGTATAAACCGGCGGAAAAGGGTGCCGCCGGTTTAAACCACCTTATGGTGGTCCGGCAGGCCCCCTTTTTGCGTAGTTTTCATTAAAACTTGATTTTTGGGAGCTAGAGAGGTCCAAATCACGATCCGGAAGAGGCGTTGTGACCGTATTGACGACGCGGACCTAGTTTTAACTTAAAAACTTAGAAATGACCACTTTTTATTTAGAAAAATTTTTAAATAGTGATGTGACATGTACAGGTGCACTTGAATATACCAATTAAAGGGAGTTATTAGCAAGCTAGTGATCTCACACTGAGGTAGGTGACGACAACTAATGTTTTGACTTGATTTTAAACCATGTTTAAACATAGCATCATGTGTGATTGTGTTTTAAATTGCGATTTTTATTTACCATGAATTTCATGCGACATTGCGTACAGGATGGTTATTCCAAATTGAAATCTTTTACTGAATAAACTTATTTCAAATGCTTTTACAAGCATGATGTTAATTTGTTATGCTTACTTAGAGACTTATTTCTTATTATATATATATAGAAAATGCATGGATTTACATGGAAATGAGAATAGAGGCTTATTAAATTTGGTCCTTTGATAGGCTAACCCGGGATGAGGGGCATGTCTTGGGGATTGCAAGCTATAAGTGCTCTTGAGTTTTAGCATATACATATGATTTCCGTGTTTTATATTTGATGACGGGTGCTCTCGCCCGGTGGGCGTCATGCTTTAGGAGGGATAGTGGCGGCCACCCACCTTCCGAGATTATGATGTGATGAGTTTGTGATATGATAGACACCTGCCCATAGATGGCATTCGGTAGGGGTTTGGTAACATGGATAGTCCACACTACCGGTCTGAGCCTTTCCATGGGGACAGACGTTAAGTCTCCCGTTATGGTGTCGACGAGGAGCGGCGGTGGTTGATACCCATGGAGGGTTGCCACTGCTGCATGATGGCCCATATTCTTGTTATGTGTGCATGTATGATGAGCATTGTTATAGAAGGTATGCACGGGTGTGACGACACTCGAGAGGTTGACTATGTGTACTCGATCGGGGGATGTTCGTGCGATGTGGTGGGACCCATTACCTTAGGGTGCCCTTATTCTTGTTGTATGCTCCATTTATTGATTCATGTCATGTTTTAACTCCGTGAATTTCATGTTTTAGCATATGGAATAAATTGGCATTTATTTGAACATGGCATTATGATATCACTATTTCCATAAATGTTAGACTTTTCATAAATGCTGTTCATTATTTCTTTCATTTATTACATTAATTGTCTATGTACCTACACAAGCGATAGCTTCTTTGAGGCATTGCTTTGTTTTGCAATGCCTTAGATCTTGAGCGCGATAACAGGAAAGGCAAGGCTGTTGAGAAGCCGTGAGAGCTGTTGAAGACCATTTTTCTATAGTATTAGACAGTGATGTGAGTCATTAAACAGGATTATCATTTGGATTTTTATTATGGACTGCATATTTTATAATGGGATGTGATTTAGATCTTTGGACATTTATGTGGGATGTTATGATGGATAGACCCTGGGCCATATTATTATTGTCTTTTGGATGTTTATTTGATTTAAAATAAAGGCGCCTATTTATTTGACGTTGATTTATACGCGGATCATTTATTTATGTTTAAATTACGTATACGTCATTTTGAGAAAGGAAAAATTAACACCCGGAGTTTTAAGATAGGTTTAGTAAAATGTTAAATAAATCTTTTCTCATGGGATCCCAAATGTTCTTATTTAAATTGCCATTAAAAAAAAAAAAAAAATTTCTTAAAAATCCGGGGTGTTACAAAGTTGGTATCAGAGCCCAGTCTAGTCCATCATAATCCTTGTGAATGTCCATTTATATGTGAATAACAGTCCATAATAGTTGTAGAGAGAGAAACGATGAGAGAGGAACTTACACTTAGTGACATGTAAAATTTTGATAGATGGCTCCTCGGAGAAGGACAAGGTCTACCCCTGCTACACCCGTGGCTCCACCTGCAGAGTCCTCTGATCAAGGAGATCGAGATGCCGAGTTATTGAATCGGTTAATGTCAGGACTCGTACCACTTATACGACGACGAGGTTAGGACAGCTGTTGACGCAGCTAACCCTAGCCCTATTCCACCACCTAAAGTGGTACCCATGGTTTCATTAGTTCAGTCCTCACAACCAGTACAAGAAACATCAGTACCTAGAGCTACGGAGGGCGATGCTACGAGTGACTCTAGTAAGACGGACAAATTACTAGAGAGGTTTCAAAAGATGGTAAAACCCTTTTATGGAAGATGGTAACACGGAGGAGGCCGAGCGATGGTTATTTGAGGCGGAGAGGACATTCGACGCTATGAAGATCTCACCAGATGATCAAGTTAGAGTAGCCTCCTACCTGCCGAAAGGTGAGGCCGGCACGGTGGCGGACTTTCACACTCACCCCGGCACACTATTCGGACGTATGCACATGAGCACGGTTGCAGTGCAACTAAGGCGCACGCGTATACTAGAAACCGTAGAGCGCGCATTCTAGAACCGCGGCATGTAGGACCCTAGGCACTACAATTGGGTCGTCCATTAAGGCGCGACCTTGAAAAATCCAATTTCGGAGCCTATATAACTCCGCTTGACAAGCCAAAAGGACCGTTGCGTCCGTAATTTTGACACGGACCCAATTATACAATAAAATGCGAGGACATTCTTAGATAAAGATCAACCTAAAATATCGAGAGAGTAACCCCTAGAAACCAACAAACCATATAGGATGGCTCCGTGAGTTGAGAGAACTTCGGGTACAATTGCAAGAGTTCTTGGATAAGGGCTTTATCGGGCCGAGTGGATCACCATGGGGAGCACCAGGTCACATTCGTGAAGAAAAAGGATGGATCACTGAGACTATGCATTGACTATCGGTTGTTGAATGGTGTTACTATAAAGAACCGATACCCTTTGCCACGCATAGATGATTTATTTAATCAGCTCCAATCGGCACAAGTGTTCTCCAAGATTGATTTGAGGTCAGGGTATCATCAGCTGAGGGTTAGAGAAGAGGATATCTCGAAGACTGCCTTTAGGAGTCGTTATGGTCATTATGAGTTCCTAGTGATGCCGTTTGGATTAACGAACGCACTGCAATGTTCATGGACCTAATGAACCGTGTCTTTCGAGCTTATTTGGATAAGTTCGTGATTGTATTTGTGGATGACATCTTGATTTATTCGCCTAGTCATGAGACACATAGAGAGCATCTCCACACGGTATTAGACACACTTCGTCGACATCAGTTGTATGCCAAGTTCAGTAAGTGTGATTTTTGGCTAGATCAGGTGCATTTCTTAGGCCACGTCATATCTAAAGATGGAGTGGCCGTGGATTCAACAAAGGTAGAGCGGTACTACACCGGGAGAGGCCCAAGACGGATCGAGATACGCAGTTTTCTCGGTTTGGCAGGGTATTATCGTCGTTTTATAGAGGGATTCTCTAAGATCGCATTACCATTGACCACCCTGACTAGGAAAGACACTCAATTTGTATGGACCGAGGCTTGCGAGGAGAGCTTCCAAGAGCTCAAGAGGAGACTTACTACTGCTCGGTATTGACCTTACCATCTGGGGCAGGCGGTTATGTAGTTTATTGTGACGCCTCTGGCAAGGGATTAGGAGCAGTGTTGATGCAACATGGGAAGGTAATTGCCTATGCGTCTAGACAGTTGAAGACACATGAGGTAAATTACCCAACACATGACCTGGAATTAGCAGCCGTGGTATTTGCGTTGAAGTCCTGGAGACATTATCTTTATGGTGAGAGATTTGAGGTATTCACTGATCACAAGAGCCTCAAGTACTTCTTTACTCAGAGTGAATTGAATATGAGGCAGCGCAGATGGATGGAGTATCTCAAGGACTTCGACTTCACCATACAGTACCATCCTGGGAAGGCTAATGTCGTTGCAGATGCCCTGAGTAGGAAGGCGGGTGTGATGATGGCCAATTTGACGACTCGGTCTAAGTTCTTTGACAGGATCTTAGAGGCACAGGGTAAAGACAAGGAAACACAGGATCTGACTGATAAGACAGATTTTTCGAGGGGACCAGATGGAGGAGTTAGATTTAAGGGAGGTTGGTAGTACCCGGCGGATGACGAATTGAAGCGCGAGTTACTTCAAGAAGCACACCAATCCCCTTATACAATTCATCCTGGGGGTACGAAGATGTATCAGGATCTCAAGAGGCATTTCTGGTGGAATGGTATGAAAAAGGATGTTGGAGAGTGCGTAGCACGATGTTTGACCTGTCAGCAGGTCAAGGCTGAGCATCAGCGTCCATCAGGACTACTTCAGACACTTGGACCTTCCCGGAGTGGAAGTGGGACCATATTACCATGGACTTCGTTCTAGGTCTTGAGGACCGCTAGCGGCCACGACATGATATGGGTCGTTGTGGACGGGTTGACCAAGTCTGCTCATTTCCTTCCTATCGAGACAAAATCGGACCGTGGATAGCTTAGCGAAATTATATGTTAAGGAGATCGTCGGTCTACATGGCGTTCCCTTGACAATTATATCGGATCGAGATACGCGATTTACCTCAAAATACCGGAAGAGCGTGCAAGAGGCATTAGGGTCGAGGCGAAATTTAGCACGACATTCCATCCTCGAGACGGACGGACGGAGCGAGAGGACCATCCGGACTATTGAGGATATGCTACGAGCTGTGTTATGGATTGGAAGGGTAGTGGGAAGATCATTTACCTTTGGTGGAATTTGCTTATAATAATAGTCATCACGCTAGTATTGGGATGGCTCCATATGAGGCACTTTATGGCAGACCTTGTCGGTCACCTTTATGTTGGAGTGATGTAGGAGAAAGACGCGTGGTGAAATCTGAGTTAGTGGAAGAATGTGCAGAGAAAGTTCAACTCATTCGGAAGAGGTTACTGACAGCTCACAGTCGACAGAAAAGTTATGCAGACAAGAGGCGAAAGGACTTAGAGTTCTTTGAGGGCGAGCATGTATTCTTGAAAGTTTCTCCTATGAAAGGGGTGTTGAGGTTTGGAAATAAAGGAAAGCTTAGTCCCAGGTATATTGGACCTTTCGAGATCTTACGACGAGTTGGGTCAGTGGCATACCAGCTAGCCTTACCACCACGGTAGCAAATGTGCATGACGTCTTTCACGTGTCTATGCTGAGGAAATACGTGCCAGATCCCTCACATGTATTGGAGCAGATCCCAGGAGATCTACAGGCTGACATGACATTTGAGGAGAGACCAGTGCGCATCTTAGATACCAGAGTCAAGGAGTTAAGGAATAAGACCATTGCCTTGGTCAAAGTCCTTTAGCAGCATCATTCAAGACGGAGACTACTGGGAGGCCGAGGAGGATATGCGAAAGATCCATCCAGAGTTATTTACATAGAGGTATGTAGCTAAATTTCGAGGACGAAATTTTTATAAGGAGGGAAGAATGTAATATCCTTAATTTTTAAGATAAAAATAAGAAATTATTAAATAAATTAAAATAAAAATTTATGGATGAAATTATTTCCTGAAAACATAATAATTAGAAAGTGCTCGTCGATACGAATCCAACGCCACCAAGAACGCGAGAAACGGAGCTCAAACGAGGGAGTTATGAGCCGTCAAAGTTGTAAGGGCAAAATGGTCTTTTGACGAAACGTGTAACACGGGGGCCCAAATTGATACGGCACCCCGTCTTCCACACGTCTCTACCTGTGCCGGAAAAATCGCCGGAGAGACGTGGAAAGAGGCGTGAATGGAAGAGGTTCTCTTCCCCTGGGACCCTAGGCCTATATCTACCCTCCCCAGGTTGCCAAAACGCTCCACTTTGAGCGTTTTCCCTGAGTATTTACGCAAAACCCTAGCTGTAAAAACTTGAATTTTCCGGCGAGTGGAGCCCGGCAACACGAGCAACTCCGGCCAGGTGCAAGGTAAGCCTCAAAACCTATGTTTTTATGTATTTATTAATTAGAAAATTAATTAGAAAACCATTTAAAAATTAGGAAAAAATCGGATTTTTTGGGGGCTTTGTGCACGCTACTGTTGGAGCGTGATTTCATAGACCAAACGTTGTCCGTTTGGAAATCGCACCGTCCAACTAGTGCACAAGACACCCAAGAGAAAACCCTTTAAATTTGGGAGTGATCCAACGGTGGAATTGCCCAGAAAACTCAAAAACCAGTACCTAGGAAAGTTTTTAGGAACTTGGAAAAAATCATTTAAAAACCATGGTTTTTGAGAAAATTAGTGCAAAAGGAGGGCATAAATGGATTCTAGAGAGAATTCTGAAGAAAATGGCGCAAAAATCGCGCAAAACGGAGCTTCGTAGCTCGCCGGAGGCGACAGGAATCCGGTCGTCTTCTCCGGCGTTGTCAACGGCGTCGGCGCCTTAGCGCCGACGCCATGACGCACAGCGGGACGCACGGAGACGACGTCGGATGACGTCGGCGTCGCACTGCAACGCGTGCGCGGCGACGCGCGCGTGCGGACGCCCTGCCGTTGGCTGTCGCGGTGGGACCGGGACGCGGCGCGTCCCGTGCGGCGTCTGCGACGCCGTGCGTCTTCGTGCGCCAGAGTACGTCGGTATAAACCGGCGGAAAAGGGTGCCGCCGGTTTAAACCACCTTATGGTGGTCCGGCAGGCCCCCTTTTTGCGTAGTTTTCATTAAAACTTGATTTTTGGGAGCTAGAGAGGTCCAAATCACGATCCGGAAGAGGCGTTGTGGCCGTATTGACGACGCGGACCTAGTTTTAACTTAAAAACTTAGAAATGACCACTTTTTATTTAGAAAAATTTTTAAATAGTGATGTGACATGTACAGGTGCACTTGAATATACCAATTAAAGGGAGTTATTAGCAAGCTAGTGATCTCACACTGAGGTAGGTGACGACAACTAATGTTTTGACTTGATTTTAAACCATGTTTAAACATAGCATCATGTGTGATTGTGTTTTAAATTGCGATTTTTATTTACCATGAATTTCATGCGACATTGCGTACAGGATGGTTATTCCAAATTGAAATCTTTTACTGAATAAACTTATTTCAAATGCTTTTACAAGCATGATGTTAATTTGTTATGCTTACTTAGAGACTTATTTCTTATTATATATATATAGAAAATGCATGGATTTACATGGAAATGAGAATAGAGGCTTATTAAAGGGTCCTTTGATAGGCTAACCCGGGATGAGGGGCATGTCTTGGGGATTGCAAGCTATAAGTGCTCTTGAGTTTTAGCATATACATATGATTTCCGTGTTTTATATTTGATGACGGGTGCTCTCGCCCGGTGGGCGGCATCCCGGAGGGATAGGTAGGCCACCCACCTTCCGAGATTATGATGTGATGAGTTTGTGATATGATAGACACCTGCCCATAGATGGCATTCGGTAGGGGTTTGGTAACATGGATAGTCCACACTACCGGTGCCGAGCCTTTCCATGGGGACGAGACGTTAAGTCTCCGTTATGGTGTCGACGGGGAGCGGCAGTGGTTGATACCCATGGAGGGTTGCCACTGCAGCATGATGGCCCATATTCTTGTTATGTGTGCATGTATGATGAGCATTGTTATAGATGGTATGCACAGGTGTGACGACACTCGAGAGGTTGACTATGTGTACTACGATCAGGGATGTTCGTGCGATGTGGTGGGACCCATTACCTTAGGGTGCCCTTATTCTTGTTGTATGCTCCATTTATTGATTCATGTCATGTTTTAACTCAGTGAATTTCATGTTTTAGCATATGGAATAAATTGGCATTTATTTGAACATGGCATTATGATATCACTATTTCCATAAATGTTATACTTTTCATAAATGCTGTTCATTATTTCTTTCATTTATTACATTAATTGTCTATGTACCTACACAAGCGATAGCTTGCTGAGGCATTGCTTTGTTTTGCAATGCCTTAGATCTCGAGCGCGATAACAGGAAAGGCAAGGCTGTTGAGAAGCCGTGAGAGCTGCTGAAGACCATTTTTCTATAGTATTAGACAGTGATGTGAGTCATTAAACAGGATTATCATTTGGATTTTTATTATGGACTGCATATTTTATAATGGGATGTGATTTAGATCTTTGGACATTTATGTGGGATGTTATGATGGATAGACCCTGGGCCATATTATTATTGTCTTTTGGATGTTTATTTGATTTAAAATAAAGGCGCCTATTTATTTGACGTTGATTTATACGCGGATCATTTATTTATGTTTAAATTACGTATACGTCATTTTGAGAAAGGAAAAATTAACACCCGGAGTTTTAAGATAGGTTTAGTAAAATGTTAAATAAATCTTTTCTCATGGGATCCCAAATGTTCTTATTTAAATTGCCATTAAAAAAAAAAAAATTGTCTTAAAAATCCGGGGTGTTACAAAGTTGGTATCAGAGCCCAGTCTAGTCCATCATAATCCTTGTGAATGTCCATTTATATGTGAATAACAGTCCATAATAGTTGTAGAGAGAGAAACGATGAGAGAGGAACTTACACTTAGTGACATGTAAAATTTTGATAGATGGCTCCTCGGAGAAGGACAAGGTCTACCCCTGCTACACCCGTGGCTCCACCTGCAGAGTCCTCTGATCAAGGAGATCGAGATGCCGAGTTATTGAATCGGTTAATGTCAGGACTCGTACCACTTATACAGCAGCAGGTTAGGACAGCTGTTGACGCAGCTAACCCTAGCCCTATTCCACCACCTAAAGTGGTACCCATGGTTTCATTAGTTCAGTCCTCACAACCAGTACAAGAAACATCAGTACCTAGAGCTACGGAGGGCGATGCTACGAGTGACTCTAGTAAGACGGACAAATTACTAGAGAGGTTTCAAAAGATGGTAAAACCCTTTTATGGAAGATGGTAACACGGAGGAGGCCGAGCGATGGTTATTTGAGGCGGAGAGGACATTCGACGCTATGAAGATCTCACCAGATGATCAAGTTAGAGTAGCCTCCTACCTGCTGAAAGGTGAGGCCGGCTACTGGTGGCAGACTTTCACACTCACCCTGGCACACTATTCGGACGTATGCACATGAGCCTGGTTGCAGTGCAACTAAGGCGCACGCGTATACTAGAAACCGTAGAGCGCGCATTCTAGAACCGCGGCATGTAGGACCCTAGGCACTACAATTGGGTCGTCCATTAAGGCGCGACCTTGAAAAATCCAATTTCGGAGCCTATATAACTCCGCTTGACAAGCCAAAAGGACCGTTGCGTCCGTAATTTTGACACGGACCCAATTATACAATAAAATGCAGGACATTCTTAGATAAAGATCAACCTAAAATATCAGAGAGTAACCCCTAGAAACCAACAAACCATATAGGATGGCTCCAGCAGAGTTGAGAGAACTTCAGGTACAATTGCAAGAGTTACTGGATAAGGGCTTTATCAGGCCGAGTGGATCACCATGGGGAGCACCAGTCCTGTTCGTGAAGAAAAAGGATGGATCACTGAGACTATGCATTGACTATCGGTTGTTGAATGGTGTTACTATAAAGAACCGATACCCTTTGCCACGCATAGATGATTTATTTAATCAGCTCCAATCGGCACAAGTGTTCTCCAAGATTGATTTGAGGTCAGGGTATCATCAGCTGAGGGTTAGAGAAGAGGATATCTCGAAGACTGCCTTTAGGAGTCGTTATGGTCATTATGAGTTCCTAGTGATGCCGTTTGGATTAACGAACGCACCTGCAATGTTCATGGACCTAATGAACCGTGTCTTTCGAGCTTATTTGGATAAGTTCGTGATTGTATTTGTGGATGACATCTTGATTTATTCGCCTAGTCATGAGACACATAGAGAGCATCTCCACACGGTATTAGACACACTTCGTCGACATCAGTTGTATGCCAAGTTCAGTAAGTGTGATTTTTGGCTAGATCGTGTGCATTTCTTAGGCCACGTCATATCTAAAGATGGAGTGGCCGTGGATTCAACAAAGGTAGAGGCGGTACTACCCGGGAGAGGCCCAAGACGGTGGTGAGATACGCAGTTTTCTCGGTTTGGCAGGGTATTATCGTCGTTTTATAGAGGGATTCTCTAAGATCGCATTACCATTGACCACCCTGACTAGGAAAGACACTCAATTTGTATGGACCGAGGCTTGCGAGGAGAGCTTCCAAGAGCTCAAGAGGAGACTTACTACCGCTCCGGTATTGACCTTACCATACGGGGCAGGCGGTTATGTAGTTTATTGTGACGCCTACGGCAAGGGATTAGGAGCGGTGTTGATGCAACATGGGAAGGTAATTGCCTATGCGTCTAGACAGTTGAAGACACATGAGGTAAATTACCCAACACATGACCTGGAATTAGCAGCCGTGGTATTTGCGTTGAAGTCTGGAGACATTATCTTTATGGTGAGAGATTTGAGGTATTCATCGATCACAAGAGCCTCAAGTACTTCTTTACTCGAGTGAATTGAATATGAGGCGGCGCAGATGGATGGAGTATCTCAAGGACTTCGACTTCACCATACGGTACCATCTGGGAAGGCTAACGTCGTTGCAGATGCCCTGAGTAGGAAGGCGGGTGTGATGATGGCCAATTTGACGACTCGGTCTAAGTTCTTTGACAGGATCTTAGAGGCACAGGGTAAAGACAAGGAAACACAGGATCGGCGATAAGACAGATTTTTCGAGGGGACCGGATGGAGGAGTTAGATTTAAGGGGAGGTTGGTAGTACCGGCGGATGACGAATTGAAGCGCGAGTTACTTCAAGAAGCACACCAATCCCCTTATACAATTCATCCCGGGGGTACGAAGATGTATCGAGGATCTCAAGAGGCATTTACGGTGGAATGGTATGAAAAAGGATGTTGGAGAGTGCGTAGCACGATGTTTGACCTGTCAGCAGGTCAAGGCTGAGCATCAGCGTCCATCAGGACTACTTCGGACACCTTGGACCTTCCCGGAGTGGAACTGGGACCATATTACCATGGACTTCGTTTTAGGCCTTCCGAGGACCGCTAGCGGCCACGACATGATATGGGTCGTTGTGGACAGGTTGTCCAAGTCTGCTCATTTCCTTCCTATCAGACAAAATCAGACCGTGGATAGCTTAGCGAAATTATATGTTAAGGAGTTCGTCAGTCTACATGGCGTTCCCTTGACAATTATATCGGATCGAGATACGCGATTTACCTCAAAATACCGGAAGAGCGTGCAAGAGGCATTAGGGTCGAGGCGAAATTTAGCACGGCATTCCATCCTCGTACGAGACGGACGGAGCGAGAGGACCATCCAGACTATTGAGGATATGCTACGAGCACGTGTTATGGATTGGAAGGGTAGGCGGGAAGATCATTTACCTTTGGTGGAATTTGCTTATAATAATAGTCATCACGCTAGTATTGGGATGGCTCCATATGAGGCACTTTATGGCAGACCTTGCCGGTCACCTTTATGTTGGAGTGATGTAGGAGAAAGACGCGTGGTGAAATCTGAGTTAGTGGAAGAATGTGCGAGAGAAAGATCAACTCATTCGGAAGAGGTTACTGACAGCTCACAGTCGACAGAAAAGTTATGCAGACAAGAGGCGAAAGGACTTAGAGTTCTTTGAGGGCGAGCATGTATTCTTGAAAGTTTCTCCTATGAAAGGGGTGTTGAGGTTTGGAAATAAAGGAAAGCTTAGTCCCGGGTATATTGGACCTTTCGAGATCTTACGACGAGTTGGGTCGGTGGCATACCGACTAGCCTTACCACCACGGTAGCAAATGTGCATGACGTCTTTCACGTGTCTATGCTGAGGAAATACGTGCCAGATCCCTCACATGTATTGGAGCAGATCCCAGGAGATCTACAGGCTGACATGACATTTGAGGAGAGACCAGTGCGCATCTTAGATACCAGAGTCAAGGAGTTAAGGAATAAGACCATTGCCTTGGTCAAAGTCCTTTGGCAGCATCATTCAAGACTGAGGAGACTACAGGAGACTGAGGAGGATATGCGAAAGATCCATCCAGAGTTATTTACATAGAGGTATGTAGCTAAATTTCGAGGACGAAATTTTTATAAGGAGGGAAGAATGTAATATCCTTAATTTTTAAGATAAAAAATAAGAAATTATTAAATAAATTAAAATAAAAATTTATGGATGAAATTATTTCCTGAAAACATAATAATTAGAAAGTGCTCGTCGATACGAATCCAACGCCACCAAGAACGCGAGAAACGGAGCTCAAACGAGGGAGTTATGAGCCGTCAAAGTTGTAAGGGCAAAATGGTCTTTTGACAGAAACGTGTAACACAGGGGCCCAAATTGATATCGGCACCCCGTCTTCCACACGTCTCTACCAGTGCCGGAAAAATCGCCGGAGAGACGTGGAAAGAGGCGTGAATGGAAGAGGTTCTCTTCCCCTGGGACTCTAGGCCTATATCTACCCTCCCACAGGGTTGCCAAAACGCTCCACTTTGAGCGTTTTCTCTGAGTATTTACGCAAAACCCTAGCATGTAAAAACTTGAATTTTCCGGCGAGTGGAGCCCGGCAACACGAGCAACTCCGGCCAGGTGCAAGGTAAGCCTCAAAACCTATGTTTTTATGTATTTATTAATTAGAAAATTAATTAGAAAACCATTTAAAAATTAGGAAAAAATTGGATTTTTGGGGGTTTTGTGCACGCTACTGTTGGAGCGTGATTTCATAGACCAAACGTTGTCCGTTTGGAAATCGCACCGTCCAACTAGTGCACAAGACACCCAAGAGAAAACCCTTTAAATTTGGGAGTGATCCAACGGTGGAATTGCCCAGAAAACTCAAAAACCAGTACCTAGGAAAGTTTTTAGGAACTTGGAAAAAATCATTTAAAAACCATGGTTTTTGAGAAAATTAGTGCAAAAGGAGGGCATAAATGGATTCTAGAGAGAATTCTGAAGAAAATGGCGCAAAAATCGCGCAAAACGGAGCTCTGTAGCTCCGCCGGAGGCGACCGGAATCCGGTCGTCTTCTCCGGCGTTGTCAACGGCGTCGGCGCCTTGGCGGCGACGCCAGGACGCACGGCCGGGACGCACAGCGGAGACGGCGTCGGATGACGTCGGCTGCGTCGCACGCGTGCGCGGCGACGCGCGCGTGCGGACGCCCCGCCGTTAGGCTGTCGCGATGGGGCCGGGACGCGGGGCGTCCTGTGCGACGTCTGCGACGCCGTGCGTCTTCGTGCGCCACAGTACGTCGGTATAAACCGGCGGAAAAGGGTGCCGCCGGTTTAAACCACCTTATGGTGGTCCGGCAGGCCCCCTTTTTGCGTAGTTTTCATAAAAACTTGATTTTTGGGAGCTAGAGAGGTCCAAATCACGATCCGAGAAGAGGCGTTGTGTCCGTATTGACGACGCGGACCTAGTTTTAACTTAAAAACTTAGAAATGACCACTTTTTATTTAGAAAAATTTTAAAATAGTGATGTGACATGTACAGGTGCACTTGAATATACCAATTAAAGGGAGTTATTAGCAAGCTAGTGATCTCACACTTTGAGGTAGGTGACGACAACTAATGTTTTGACTTGATTTTAAACCATGTTTAAACATAGCATCATGTGTGATTGTGTTTTAAATTGCGATTTTTATTTACCATGAATTTCATGCGACATTGCGTACGGGATGGTTATTCCAAATTGAAATCTTTTCTTGAATAAACTTATTTCAAATGCTTTTACAAGCATGATGTTAATTTGTTATGCTTACTTAGAGACTTATTTCTTATTATATATATATAGAAAATGCATGGATTTACATGGAAATGAGAATAGAGGCTTATTAAATTTGGTCCTTTGATAGGCTAACCCCAGGATGAGGGGCATGTCTTGGGGATTGCAAGCTATAAGTGCTCTTGAGTTTTAGCATATACATATGATTTCCGTGTTTTATATTTGATGACGGGTGCTCTCGCCCGGTGGGCGTCATGCTAGGAGGGATACAGTAGGCCACCCACCTTAGAGATTATGATGTCATGAGGTTGTGATATGATAGACACCGGCCCATAGATGGCATCCGGTAGGGGATTGGTAACATGGGGAGTCCACACTACCGGTGTGAGCCTTTCCATGGGGACGGACGTTAAGTCTCCGTTATGGTGTCGACGGGGAGCGGCGGTGGTTGATACCCATGGAGGGTTGCCACTTTGACATGATGGCCCATATTCTTGTTATGTGTGCATGTATGATGAGCATTGTTATAGATGGTATGCACAGGGTGTGACGACACTCGAGAGGTTGACTATGTGTACTACGATCGGGGATGTTCGTGCGATGTGGTGGGACCCATTACCTTAGGGTGCCCTTATTCTTGTTGTATGCTCCATTTATTGATTCATGTCATGTTTTAACTCCGTGAATTTCATGTTTTAGCATATGGAATAAATTGGCATTTATTTGAACATGGCATTATGATATCACTATTTCCATAAATGTTATACTTTTCATAAATGCTTTGTTCATTATTTCTTTCATTTATTACATTAATTGTCTATGTACCTACACAAGCGATAGCTTCTTTGAGGCATTGCTTTGTTTTGCAATGCCTTAGATCTCGAGCGCGATAACAGGAAAGGCAAGGCTGTTGAGAAGCCGTGAGAGAGCTTGAAGACCATTTTTCTATAGTATTAGGCGGTGATGTGAGTCATTAAACAGGATTATCATTTGGATTTTTATTATGGACTGCATATTTTATAATGGGATGTGATTTAGATCTTTGGACATTTATGTGGGATGTTATGATGGATAGACCCTGGGCCATATTATTATTGTCTTTTGGATGTTTATTTGATTTAAAATAAAGGCGCCTATTTATTTGACGTTGATTTATACGCGGATCATTTATTTATGTTTAAATTACGTATACGTCATTTTGAGAAAGGAAAAATTAACACCCGGAGTTTTAAGATAGGTTTAGTAAAATGTTAAATAAATCTTTTCTCATGGGATCCCAAATGTTCTTATTTAAATTGCCATTAAAAAAAAAAAAAAATTGTCTTAAAAATCCGGGGTGTTACAAGTAGGGACTAGCACTCGATCATTTATAGAGCTAAGCAAAATTTTGAACTTCTTATTTAGTAGTATTATTATATGCGTCGTGTCTTCCGTTTTATCAAATGGGTTACCTAGTTTAACGGCTTTTTGGACCACTAGAAAATCCGATAAAACTTGAGTTGCTTACTTAATTAAATTTATGCATTATAATTTTGTAGTCATCTAACTTAAATAAATTTATTCAAATGGGGGAGTGTTTTATTAAATATATTTAATTAAGTGAGAGATTATTGGTTTTCATTAAATAATTTAATAAAATAGTTTTAAATTATTTTCTTAAAAAAAAAGTTCTAAAAAACGTTTTTCAAACTTTTTGTGGAGGAGCTGACTTTCATTATAATGTTTACAAATGTTGGGAATCGACTCCTTCAAAGGGAGTCAACTTTCTCCACGACTTCCTTGCTTTAACGCATTGGGCGTTGAGTCTCATATGGATTGAAAAGTTACAGGATTTAACTCTTTTAACAGGTTTTGAACTTTAACACAGTGGGAGTTGATGCCTTAAGCGAATAGACTATTGTTAATGGCATTTTCCAGCAAGATGGGTCTCCTAGCTAAGGAAAACTATATCTTGACCAAATTTTGATTTTCTAGGAAATTGTTTTATGACTGTTAAAGTGGTTTTTCATATTTGATTTCAAGAATTTTTCTAATCTATAACTAGTTCTTTAATTTGAAAATTTTAGAAACAAAAATATAGAAAAACATATTTTTGTTCTGTTTTCTTCCTCAATTGAGCTTCCATTCTCTAAAACTCTTTATTTTATTACATCAAATCAATGCTTACCTACTTTAGAGTTTGGGGTGGGACTATGGAAGTTGCTTACAATATCCCATATAAAGACATGTAGTATTGCTGAAGTGGTTTGCCACAAATCCCATAAGTAATTGGTCATCTGAGGAAGTATATGTAAAAAATACTTTAAAGAAAGTGTATTTAATAACTCTTAAGCTATACTTTATTCCATTTTTATTGTCTCCATTTTCACTCTCTCTCCCTAATTTTTAAACACTAATAACTTCTTTCATGTTCTCTACTATGAAAACACAAATCCATGCAATTTCAAAAACAAGCCAAGGAAGAAGAACCTTTTTGGGTAAAAGAAGAAGAATTCCCCAAAATTACATTCATTCATTGATCCTAGCTAGCATATTTTTTGGTAGAAAGCCAATGATTAATAGTTATTCGCCCATTTTCTAACAAAAGGTGGCATGTGTTAGAATAATAAAAGTTAGTCACCCATCTAAAGCACTATTTGGATTCTAGAATATGAACACATTCGATCACTTTGAGGCCACTTGAACTTATAGCTTGCTAAATAGTCTCTTTATGTTAGAAGTCTTGCACAAACTTAATTCAATGAACCTTAGCTTAGTGGTACGCTTATAGCAGCTTCTTAAGATACTTGAAGCCTCCCAAATTATGTAAGAGATATGTTAGCTCTATCTCCAGGATTAAACCAAATCAGACTAAATCTGTATCTCAACTAACCTGCATAATAAGAATTGATCCACACTTTTGTCTTGAAGAATAATGCAATAAAATAAAAAGTCTTCAAAATCTCTCTTTAATTACTAATAACTCCTTGAAGAGAAACAATAATAGAAACTCAATTCACTTTAGAATCAAGATTAAAATGGATTAAAAATTTGAAGTTTCAAGAGAAATTGAAAAGCCAGAAGAACTTCACAACTTTGGAAACTCTAGAACAAGAATGCTGGAAAGAGATACTCTCAAGTCTCATCTTTCTAAATTAAACTCCAGAACTAAAGATCTTCATAAGTAGAAGAACCCTTGAAGAGCATTGTTAATATGGTGATCTCTAGAACAAACACAAAGTAGAGAATAGAATAGAGTGGTGAACTAACTGGCAAACTCTAAATAGAAGAGAGACAATGGGAAATGTCTCAGTTGTACAAACTCTTATAAAGGTAGAATTAGAAAGCTATGGGTAAAAAGATGAGAGGGTGTGAGGAACAGCACGAGGGACACCCCCTTATATAGAGGAGCCTTGCTTAGGCATCAAGTACTCTGGCTTGGTGGAAAGGCACCCAACTTGGCCCCCAAGCTTCTCAAAAAACACCTCCACGTTTTCCTTTCACACTAATGAGCCCCACTAGAGAGTTGGCAGTTTTAGCACTGACTATCTTTGCAATGATGAGCCTAATCATATGGACCACTCACACTAAAGGCATCATAGGTATACATCATTCTAACTAGGGCCCACTTACAAACAGTTTTATTTTTCGTTTTGACACACAAGGCATAGGGATGCATATATTCTCATAGGCCATGTAGAAAGAATTTGTCTTGTTATTCTTTAACTTTAAACTCTCTCTCTCTCTCTCTCTAAAGAAGACATGAAGAGTGCTCGACTAGTTATATTCTTTTTAATTTAAGTCATCATTTGTACACGCTCAAGAGTGGAAGGTTTACAAGCCCATTTTTCATGCAAGGCAAAACTTTTATTGGAGATCTAACTCATTCATAAGATGCCGTAAATAGGCTGGAACTCAAATTTCATGCCCATTAAATGTTTAAGTATATTAAAGCCATTGCAGTGGTATTGGATTTTTAAGAATATTTTTAAATTTTTTCTAATTCCACTATTACTAAACCTTCGTTTCATAGTTTTCTAAATAGTAAATTTTGTACGGAGAAACTCTCTTATATTTGATAATCTCTAAAAGATTCTTTAATTATCAAATATGAGATTGATTCACTAACTTTATATTCTGTTGGATTTTATAAAAAAAACCTTGTCACCATGGACATAAAATATAAGGGGTCAACTCTATCTGTTTGCTGGTTTTCAAATAGAGTTGTGCAAGCAACACGCAATCCTGGATACGCAAATCTTGGTACTGTTAATAGCCTCTATCCATGTCAGATATCTCTCCAAAACTTACGGAGAAAATCAAGGAATTGATTTATTTTGGGCTTTTCTTTCTTTTTAACATTTTTTCCTCACTTGATCGCAGGACCCAATCCTTTGCATGCCGTGTATCCCAGCGCCTATTGACCCTGCATTTCCCTATCATTTTCTTTTCAAATAATCTTAAGAAACTTATGCAACTTGCATCAAAATGACAGCTTTTCAGCTGATCCGAATTGGGATGGGCCATAATCTTCTAGATTGCACAATCTTAAGCTTGATTCCATGATGCAACCCTTGTATCCCATGAGCTTCCCAAAGATTTTCTAGATTTGATTATCAGTTTTTTTATTTTCATAAGATATAAAATTAACTGCTGGACTAGTTTAGAGATAACAGATATAATAAATTCATGAAAATTTGTCAGTTCAGACTGACTAATATTAAGGTTTTGGGCATGTCCTATCGAAGATGTGGCAGGTAAATGGCTTATATAGTAGGCAACTTATGATTCGTGTTTTTGCTCGTTTGCAAGCAATGATTGTCAGAATTAATGAATATGAGCAACAGCTTAGACCAACCGAGAGGGGTTCATCACTCGTCAGCTCTACAGATGTTGCAGTACAGCTGGAGGAATTTGGACCTTTCCTATGGTAGGTCACGTAATGGATTTCAGAGCAAAAACTATGGACAAAAGTCATGCCTAGTGGATGGTATGAGCCTCCTGAGCTAAGTATTGCCATCTGTGTGGATCATTTATAATAATAAGTCAACTTCAAGACCACAAATCAAACGACATGGGGTGTCTACTTGTTTGATTTCTACACCTTGGACCACTGTTAATAGAGTTACATATCATTTGTACAAACACGTTTATTGATGATGTGTGGAAAATCTTCTGGATTAGTCACAACAAACCACATTTTCCAGTTTTCAAATGCATGAGTTTTTTTTTTTCCCTTCCACTTAAATCTCTATCTGGTACGTCACTTTGCCTTCCACTTCTTCAATGTTGTGCATCAGAAATTTTAAGCGAAAAACGTCGCTTTAAAGCATCTTCGAGATGTGGCCTAACCTTGGCCAGAGGAGTTGGATTGCTCAAAATCTCGACTCTCGGTGAGTGTGGGTTTGGGCCTAGTAATTCACAGAACGTAACATGGCTCCGACGAGCTATCAGAAGAGTCAGAACCCATTGAATGTGGTCATCGTATAACAATTCATGAATTCTTATTACTCAGGCTTTGGTAATCCAGACAATTGCCTGAAGTAGAGACTAGAAGCAAGATTAAAAATGAGTTTCGGAACATTTCTTACCCCATGTGAGAACGGGAGAGGAATAGGAACGGCGATGGCAACGTTGGGTGAAAAGGACTTCCCTGGTAATGGTATTTGGTTGTGGCAATTCCTCTGAAGGCCACGATAGCTGCCAATGAACGGGAAAGAAATTGCAAAAGGGTGTCGAATGCCAATGTAACTGGACAATTGCATGCTAATATATAGATAAGGAATTTGAGGTCTTGCCAAAACCTGTTTGCTTTTCATGTGATTTGATGTCATGATTATTGTCATGGCAACGTATCAGATCGGAGTCTCTGATTGTTGCTCTAGTTAAACCCTTAGAAATAAGGGTGTGCATAATGGACTGTGTCAGCTAAACATATAAATTGTTTGATTGATCCATGAAAATTTGGAGAGATAGAGATAGAGGATGGAAGATCTGTAAGAAGTATGCCTTAAGTGTGTATAGTACAGCTTTCTTTAAAGTGTATTCACCCCACTAAGATTGTTTATGGGATCAAATTGGCAAATCACTTCCATAGTATACTACAAGCTTTATGTGTGTTATATGAGCAACTAATAAAAAAAATCACCTACTATTTAAAGTAAAAAATAGATGTGCCTTAATGTGGTTGAAATTATATATATATATATATATATATATATATATATATATAGAGAGAGAGAGAGAGAGAGAGAGAGAGAGAGAGAGAGAGAGAGAGAGAGAGAGAGAGAGAGAGAGAGAGAGAGAGAGAGAGTTTTGAAGTGGAACAAGAATAGAAATTGGTGTATCTTAAATGGTGAATTTGATCTCTATCATAGATTTTCAAACAACCATTCAACTCTCATATGTAAAGCCACTATCACATATTTAACTATCAACTTCCGTCTTATAAAGACACTCAAAATAATTAAACCCATGTAAGGTCGTATTAATAGCTAATTAATCATGTGTGTTCTTAAACCATATGAAAAGACACAAATGATAAAAAAAAATAGAACAAGATAACAACGGGTGACCAAAAAAATATCATGATTAAATAATAGTAATATGACATTAATTAAATGAGTAATAAAAAGATAGGAATTATCCAAGCAACTCGACTTGGAGAATAGGTGCAAGCAAGCACATGTGCAAGTGACAAAGATTCTCTCTGCTTCTCATGAGAAACCCCCTCCATATATAAACTGACTAGAGAACCTTTCACTCTCCAGTGTGGGACTAAATTTCTAGCTACTTCTCTACTTTGCAAAACAATTTGGAGGGAAAACAAAATTTCAAAATGCAGAAAAGATGCTTTTTAAAATGTAGCTAAAGACAAACTAGTTTAAAAAATTTATTTTGACTTTTAAAATTATATTTTGTTGAATAATATAATTACAAATAAAAGTCCAACATGTACTCCCAACACAACATTAATCATCAATTAAATGGTTTTCCCTACTTTTGATGCTTATTAAGGGCCTAATTGACAACTGCAATTAGATTTGTAATATTATGCCTGATATACCATATAAGTCTGTGTGGAGAAATCTCGCATAATACATAAACTAGATTAACTATGCCACGCCAGTCAGGCCTAAGCAAACATCACAGTGATTAATATACATGTCAAAATTCTTCTTCTTTTCTTTTTCCTTTTTTTTTTTCTTTTTGGTGTGAAAGCAGTGATTTACATAGAATTATGGATAACCCCAAATACACGAGTTATTTGAGCTTGTGACTTAGCACAAGAGAGACCATAGTTTAAAAACTTGAAAACCTTACTCAACTTTCAAGTTAGGTGAGTTTAGTCTACTCAAAGCAACTTCTAGGTAAGTCAAAAATATTTGAGGGAGATTTGAAATAAGCTTTTTCTAATTTATGCTCATTTATTATTTTCATTTAATATTCACAAATGTGCTATAAGCACGACTAAAAATTGAGGTCTTGTGAGATGGTTTGTACACATCCATCTTTTATTAAAAAAATATAAAGCACGGTGAAGCAAGACCATCCTTTAATTTGAAACAATATAGGATGGTTTGTGAAAATCTTCCTATATATAAAATATATAGGACAGTTTTCCAAAACCATCCTATATCGTTTCAATTTATAGGATGGTTTTAGAAAACTATCTTATATTATTTTATGTAAATACGATGGTTACCTAGAACCATCCTATATGTGTTTAAATTATAGGATGGTTTTTGGAGAATTGTCCTTTATATCTTCTTTTTAAACTAGTAAGTAGCCCTGTATTTTTTTACTCTTGGTTACTCAATAAAAAACTCAAAGATTAGGTTGGATGTATGTATCCTTTGTCCTGAACTTCAATTTTCATGGTTGATATTAGTTTGGGTATGTATTCTTTCTTGCTTTATTCATATGTACTTTATTTCTTAATTATGTAACCTTTTTCCCTAAAGTTTTTCCTTCCTGTGTGTGCATCATTCATGTGTATGAATCAATCAATAGTGTGTGACTCATTCATGTTAATGCATGAGTAATGTTTTTACGTCATTCTTTCTTGCAATTGTCTCAATGATAGATTTGTCATTTCTAGCCCTCTCTAATATATATGTTTTTTTTTTCAACTATATGTACATTTTCTTTGAACACCCAATTGTTTGGTTAAATGCCTAACTCAATTTTAATAATCTTTTTCATATATAGTAAGTCTTCGTACACACCTGAACTTGAAGTTTTCAATAAAATGGACAAACATGCTTGGATGACTACGAAAAGATAATCAAGAGAGTGTGAGGAGGGAATAGAACATTTCATAGAGTTTGCACTTAGGGTACATGGTGATTGTAATTGGATGTGATGTCCATGCTAGTGATGTGGAAAACTAAAAAGATTACTGTAGATGAGTTCAGAGAACATTTATGCTTCAATGGAGTTGATGAAAGCTATCAACCTTGGATGTGGCATGGAGAGGGAATTCCTCATCATAAGCCCTCGGTACGAGCAAAGTGTGAATATGATCACAACGCTATAGCAACACCAATGTTTCGAGATTCATTTGATGACTTACAAGATTCTCCTCAATAATTCCAAATTACATTGGAGGAAGCCGATGAGTTGGATTGCAGTTGTGCATGAAGAGAAAGTTCATGATGCTAACTATGTTAATATTGGGTCCCAAGCAACCTAGGCATGACATTGATGTGTACTTGGCTCCTTTGATTTATTATCTTAGGACCTTGTGGGAATGGGTTGAAGCCTATGATGCATACAAGCAAGAGATATTCAACCTTAAGGCAACGACTTTCCTTGGTATGGCAACTTGGCAGGATGCACAATGAAGGGATACAATGCTTGTGCTATTTGTACTAACCAAACATACTCCATACGGCTATAGTATGGTAAGAAGAAGGCATTATTAGTCCATCGAAGATTGTTACACAAAAACCATCCATACGATAGGGTGGAGACTAGGACACCTTGAAAGAGGTTGACTAGACGACAAGCATTGGAATAGGTTGAAAACATTAATGTTTAATGGGGGGAAGAAGAAGGCAAGTAAGCATACATTTGATAGCAACTCAAAAGGTTGTTGGAAGAAGAAGCAGTATTCTTTAAGCTTGTGTATTGGAAATTCTTTCACGTGCAGCATGCACTTGATGTCATGCATATTGAAAAGAATGTTTGTGAAAGCTTGACTGGTGCCTTACTAGATATGAGGGAAAAAACAAAGAATGGACTTGTAGCTCTAATGGATCTTATGATAATGGGTTTGAAGAGAAAGTTGCATCCATAGGATAGCTACTGAGGAACATACTTACCCAAAGCAAATTATACTCTTAGCAGAGAGGAGAGAAGAATAATGGGTAAAACCTTAATAGATATCAAAGTCCCAAACGGGTACTCTTCAAGCTTTATAAACATTGTCAACATGAAAGAGCTGAAACTCTTAAAGATGAAGTCACACAATTGTCACACAGTGATGAACAACTCGTGTCCATAGCAATACACTCAGTTTCACCAGATAAAGTTAGAGGATGTATTATTAAATTATGCTACTTCTTTAATGCTTTGTGTAAGAAGTTGGTGGATACTTCGAAATTATAAGAAATCAGTGACAACCTCATGCGAGCTTGAGATAATCTTCCCACCATCCTTCTTTGATATCAGGGTGCACTTAATGGTGAACGTCATTAATGAGGTTAGGCTATGTGGACTGATTTATTTGTGATGGATGTACTCATTTGAGAGGTACATGAAGGTGTTAAAAGAGTATGTATGAAACCACACTCAATTAGAGGGGTGTATCACTAAATGTTACATTGTAGAAGAAGCGATAGAGTTTTACGCTGAGTATTTATCAAGAGTGGATGCTATTGAAATCCCTAGAAAGAAACGATCACGTGGATTAAATGATCCAAACATGGATAAACCTTTCTCTAGTGGTCATGTATCTACAGTTGTTCATAAGGAACAATTATGTGTTTTGAAACATTAATAACAATGAAGTTCAACCATACATTGAGGAAGTAACTAATGCTCGCTCTAAGGTTTCTTTCACTTTTCCTATATATGTTGAAAAAAAATGCATATACATTATTAAATTTGATCTCTTTATATACATCAAGCACATGAGCTTCCTAAAATAGAGGTATCCATGAGGTGCAAAGAAATAGAAGTGGCTGCAAGATAAGCATTATTGTTCCTTCATTACTTGGCTTTGTTAGAAGGTAAATACAATGAATTAATGCTTTCATTCACTTAATTGATTTATAATATATTAATAGTCTCACTTAAGTAATATATTATACACAAGTTTTAGATCAATGAGATGTTCTAGGTCATAGCATTTTGAAACCTTGGGCTGGATGGTGATGGGAGCTCTACCAGAAGAAATAAACTATGTTGGATATGCTATCAATGGTTATCGCTTTTACAAAAAGGGCCATGATAGCTCAAGAGCACAGCAAAGTAGTGGTGATAGCTTAGTTGTTAAAGTTACATTGTTTTCCTGCTCAAAGGACAACAACCCAATTGTAGCTAACAATACTTATTATGGGATTATACACTAGATATGTTGGATTATACTTGTAGATCTGTGATAGTGTTTAAGTGCAATTGCGTAGAACACAACAAAGATAGCATCAAAATCTATGCTCTTGGATTAACATTGGTTGACCTCAATGAGATCAACTATCAAAATGATTATTTCATTTTGGCATCTCAAGCGAGATAGATATTTTATGTACAGGATGGACATGATATGAGAAGGTCAATTGTTTTATTAGCCTCCCCAAGGGACTTCTACAATTAAGATGAGCCGGATGAGAGAGAAATTGATTACCCTTATATCACTATAATAATGGCACTGATCAATTTAATCGGGAAGAATGAGATGGATTATGTGCGTAATGCTAGTAAGAAAGGTGGTTGGCTGGATCAAATTATATATGAGGGGTCAAATTAAAGTGTTTGTAACATTTGAAGGAGTTATATAATCATAATCAAGTTAATTATACATATACATGTGTCATGTCAATCACTAGTTATACATTAGGGAAAAAGGGATGAGGGCTAGCTAAGGGGAAAACTAATTTTTTTTATTATTGAAAACATAGGAGGGGTTTTGATTTAATATATATAGGACAATTCCCACAGAAATCATTGTATGTTATTCAAATAAAATAAAAAAGGTGATGAAGTACATATTAATTTAATCAAAAATTAATATAGGATGGTTGTGCCCAAACCATCCTATATTTTAACAAAATATAGAATAGTTCCCATAGAAAACATCTTATGTTATTCAAATAAAATAAAAAGCATGATGAAGTTATAATTTAATTGAAAATTTAATCTAAGATGGTTGTACCCAAACCGTCCTATATCATAACAAAATATAGGCGATTTTCCTATAACCGTCCTATATTTACTAATAAACATAGGACAATTATGATAGAATCATCCTATATTTTGTTAATAGGAAGGTTCCCATAGAAACCGTGTTAATTATTCAAATAAAATAAAAAGTATGAGGAAGTACATATATAATTCAATCAAAAAATTAATAGAGGACGGTTGTGCCCAAATCGTGCTATATTTTAACAAAATATAGGACAGTTCCCTCATAAACTACCTTATGTTATTCAAATAAAATAAAAAGCATGATGAAGTTATAATTTAATCACAAAAATTTGGTGCAACCGTCCTATGTATTAGGACACTTATACCCAAACCATCCTATATATTAACAAAATAGAGGATGGTTTTTCTCAAACTATCTTATTTTCTTTACATAGATAAGTTGCCCAACTCGCCCCCAAACCCACGATCTTCTCCCCACTCCACGTAGGTCACTTAAGAACACACGAAACTACTTCCCCCCTTCTGCCTCCCCAAGAACGCATGGAACTACTCTCCCTGTCACAAAACCCTAGTCTGCTAGCTAATGCAAGGAGGGAAGAAGAAGAAGAAGAAGAAGAAGAAGAGAGAGAGAGAGAGAGAGAGAGAGAGAGAGAGAGAGAGAGAGAGAGAGAGAGAGAGAGAGAGAGAGAGAGAGAGAGAGAGAGAGAGAGAGAGAGAGAGAGTTAACACATGCACCCCCACATTGTGAGACAATGTTTTTCCCATTTTCAGTTCTTGAATGTTTGTTCTCCTCTGCTTTGGTTCTAATCTAGATTTCATTTGGTCTTTGAGAATTTGCTACACTTTGTATCTTTTGCTTTATACATTGCCCATCCGTCATTCCCAAACTAATGTATGATGATCCAAACCAACCATGAATAATAGCATCATGTGCTACAATAAGGTGTTCGTCTGATTCTTACCAGTCAAAAACTCATTTGACCAATGACTGACAAACTTTGTAGCTAAGAGAGGTGCCCCAGTGATTCATTGCATATAGGGGATTTCATCTACTATTGAGAAAGAAGAAAAGAAATGGTCATGGCTAATGATTTATGAGATGGATTGTATAGGAGATTCACACATTACCAAACATATACAAATATGTTTATTCCCATTTCTCCAATGCATGTGTTTTGTGTCTTAGCAGTATCCATCAAAATTTTCTGTTAGGAGCTTCATGGCTTCTTGATTATCAAGAACACTATTGAGCTAGGAATGTAGAGGTATATGGAATCCAAGAAACAATGGTGCTTTGCATATTGTCCTAAAATATATGCCCCCAAATCCGTAAGAAAATTTTCTAGTGGAAAAGAATAATGAAAAGAGTTGCATTCCCTTTGGATATCGAATGGGTTTTTTGCAATAAGAATAAGAGCCATAAGGGAAGTAACTTTAGAAGCTTAGGCTAAGCTTAGGCTATTTGTTATAGAATAATTTTTATTTCTGTCTTTTGATTATTAATATCAAGGAAATTTTCACTATTCTAAAATAGCTTAATCTATAAATTTTGTTCTTGTTGCAAATGGCCTAATGGGTTAGCATGAGAATAAGAAACCATGGATTAAAGTTGTTACTACGTAGTGCTTCATTTCCCATTAGGTTCTTTTATCTAGCTAAAACTATGGTTTCTTTGTTCACTAATGGTCCATTTATCTGATGATAGAATGACCCCATTTGGTGTGATTTTTAGTGTAGTAGAAATCTTATGCCAGAGAAATTAGATGAACAAATTGATCAAGTATGGAAAGAAATGTAATTTATTAATTAGTATATTTTCTATACAGAGATTCGATCTGATTTGTGTTTTAATTGCATCTGATTTAAACTGCTCGGCAAACTACAAAATTGGGTTTTGCTGCTGGTCTTTTATTTAAGTTATATTTGATTTGAAAATTGAAAATTATGTATATTAACTATAACACACACTCACATTTTGGTGTTTAAATAAAAGTGGAATAGCTTTAGCATGTGGGTAGACTTTTGAATTCTTGTGAAAATAGGCAATATGACCTAATCTATAAACCTCCCATTCTATAAACAAGATTCATTACTAACAATTTCATCTTTACTTTCTTCTTCTTTTAAGCATTCTACCCTATATTTCCATATAAATTAAACATAATGTATTAGTTTCTTACATATTTAGTTCCTAATTAAAGTCAAGTTTCCAATTTCTATACTCTAGCATCTCTATTATATTCATGTTCAATAAGTGTTCAATGCATTTGCATTAAAACCTCTTAGAATCTTGCTCATATTTTCTTTATGCGTACTTTAAATTTGTTCTATACTCTAGTTTAGATTATTTTCATTTATGTAGGAAACATAAAATATGAAGGAAGTGGATATTATGAAGAACAATCCTGTATGGGGCCTCCTATTAATAGAAAGAGCAGAGTGCCAACAAAAATGGAACATATCATTAAGAGAAAGTCTAAGGGAATAAAAGACATGGTACAGTTTGATAATAAAGGGCCAACGATAGGTGTCAATGCACATGCTTATACCAATTTTATATGTTGCGCTATTAGAAGCATGGTGCCAGTCTTAGTGATTGATTGGAGACATGTTTCGCCATCAATAAAAGATGCAATAATGGAGATGGTGAAGGTATGTAAATAGGAGTTAGATATAACACACTATATGCCTTATCTTGTCTTATTTCAAATAGACTAACTTACTTATTTTTACTTTGCAGTTTGCCTTTGTTGTCATTGATAAGTGCAAGAAGATTGCCTTACAAGGGGCCACTAAACAATGTAAGACAGAGAAGAGTGAGATTGCTAGAAAGTACTACTTCCAAATGCTCATGATCCATCAAGGCTATAGACTATCCATGAGTTGTATTCTAGCTTCATTGATCAGGAGGCATGGAATCAATTTGTACAGACTCACTTGTCTTCTGAGTTTAAGGTAATTTCAAGTTGTCTAAAGTTTGATTCCTCTAATTATAAAAGTCGATTGTGGTTAATCACAAGTTCCTTTCATCTGTAGGCAAAACATATGAAAGGACAAATGGTGTGTGTGACTAATCATATGCAGCACCACCTCTTTAAAGTTGGTTACACATTGTTAGAAGAACAAGAAGTAAGTACATGTGACAGTTCACTTTTTGTCTGAATATTTTAGACTTTTATTTTATTACCTATGATTTAGTATCTCTCTTAACAGCAAAAGAAGAATGGGACCACGGAGTCCATAGGTTGTGCCCTTCTCTAGAAAATTGCACACTCACAAGAGCGTTACTCCCAAACCTTCACTAACAAAAGTGCTATGGTAGTTGCTTCATAAATTGTAAGTGTTCTTACATTTCTAGTTTTGTATTTCTTCCATTATATTATGTATAATATGGAATTGATCATGATTTGATATTTACATGTGTAGGAAGAGTTGACCCAAGAAAGCGCAATGATGAGGACTTTAAGCAGCATTGCTACAAAGGAGGACATTCTTTATAAGGCTATGGGCAACAAGGACAAGCACCCTGGTCAAGTAAGGGCCCAGGGTTGTGGTGTCATTCATTCCATATTCTTCCCTAAAGCAAAGGCTACTACAATAGCAAACTTAAAAGAATTGACAAAGAAAATGCTTGACAAGTTATATGATAAGGTTAGCAATGAATGTTAGGAGGAGTTTTAGAATTGGAGAACTTTTCGTGAGAATGTTTCCCCTCGACCCTCATCTCACAATAGTTGCAATGCTCCATCTGAAGAACAAGTGGAGGAGCAACTCTTTGAGGGAGATATCCCGATCAAGGAGGTATGTATTCACATGTTTATTTTCTTAGTGTTCAATTTCTTAATAAACTTCATTATTACTAAGTTTATGTATATGTTATTTCTGATTTGCAAGTAGGTTAATGCATGCTATAGCTACATACAACTGATAACTATGCCGTTGTGACTACACTATACGAGATACAATCAGTCATGCTGCATGATTGGTTAATGCATCCACAAGTAAGTGTGTGCATCACTACCACCCTCCAACCAGGTGTCCCCTATCATTTTCAATAAAAGTGGATGATATTCATTTGGCTGGCATGCAATCAGATATCATGTAGCATGACTAAAGAAGTATATTAAAGCTATCTTATCTAAGATATGTACATGGTGTAATAGCCTCATTTCAACAATAATTTTAAGATATTAGCTATATTTTTTAACTTTATCTACATCTAATTGTTAACCAGAAGCAGCGTAAGGCATAGTGATTGTTCTGTCCTATGTGTTTGAGTCTATTTTTAAATATCCATCTCTCTTTTCTTATATATTATTAATTACTAATATCTGGAACATTGTGAGCACATTGTAGAGATCAGGTGGAGGTTTCACCTAATATGTCTCCATTCCTAAGGAGACTGTGTTGACTAATTGATGAAGATAACAAAATCTACCTCATAAGGATAGAAGTCGGTGTGCTTGGAGACGACATAGTTGAGGTTCTAGTCATGAAAGAGGACCTCTTAGCCATATGTAATATGTCTCAACTAGAATACACTCACATCATCATTTATATAGGGTATGTCATGTAACCAACTCTATTAAGAATTAGATTGACATTACTTATTAATAGAAAATGATAAGTACTTTACATTAAGTTTTTGTAGGTCTTTCCACTATAAATTGCAAAGATTAGAGGTGAAGGACATTTATAGACTCCTTGAACTTGCTATCATTTCTTCACTAAAGGAGCAACATCCTATAGATAAATAAATAGAAGATATCATACCTGGTTCTTACATTATAGGAAGGGGGAGGCCTTACTAATTTCCCACAATAATGGGTAAGTTATCAAATATATTACTAACTAATGTCATTTAATAAAGATAAAAATCTATATAAGTTTAGTTTTGTAAATTTCAATTTGAATGATTGTGTATATGTAGGTCTCATTGGATGCGACTAGCATTAAATGTGCATCGTGGGCATGCATAGTTTTTTGAATCTTGTGGAGCACACATCCGAGGACCACTGATGGAAATGATCAACAAGTAGTTCTTTATTATTTTATACATTATGGTAGCTACTAGACAACTGATAATTACTCTCCTTCTGATATTTAATGCTTTTTTAAAAAAAATATGTGTAGTGCATGGTATATGTGGGCTGAGTTAGAAAATGTAAACCACTCAGCAAACTCTCTTGGAAAAGGATTAAGGTAAGGTTTACTTGTTCATTAGTATTTGATTTTAATCTAAACTTACAATCAGACATGAAATTTGTTACATTTTCTCTTGTCTTTTTCTTGCAGTGCCCTAAACAATGTCCAATTGGGAGTGTGAGTATTATATTCTAAGAAATATGAGAATGTTCATTCGCAAAGGACTTACAATCTCACAACTTGGAAAGGTAAGACAAATTAGTGATCATTGTTTTTACATTTTTCTACATTTCCTAAATGACTCAATTAAAGATATGTCTCAACTAATTTAATACATTGTTATATATTTTGTAGGCCAATTTAGGAAGTAAGGGTTACTCTCAAGTAGATCTAGATGACATCAGAATGGAGGGGACTAAATGTATTTTGACTTTTAATTTGTTGATCAATAAAGTTATTGAATATAAATACAAAAAAAAACTTCAATTATATATGGATGTCTTTGTTTTTTTACTTTTGATTGAAGTATCATGTGTGTCTTCTTTATTTGAATGATATATGGTAGTTACAATGGGGGAATAATATGGAAGTGAATGCATGTACTGTTCTAAAAATGATTGTAGCTTACGAAAATGAGGGTGTTCTTTATGTTTGTTGATATTCATTGAGTGTATATTTTAACTACAGGAAAAATATATACAAACAAAAACAAAAACAAAAATACAAATTGCATGTACTGGAAGTTTATTCAAAATAATAGGACAAATGTAGGATGGTTTTCCCAAAACTGTTGACGTAGAGGGTGTAGCAGAGCACCTTGAATCCACAAGGTAAGAAGATAGAACTTACTTGCTCAAAGAGAGAAAACAAATCTACTTAAAGGATAGAGAATTTGATTCGAACTTTGATATCTCACCCATAGGTTTACATGCCTATTTATAGAATTAGAAAGAAAACTCTATTACATAAATAGAATTATCTATGACCTAAAACTATCTACTCCTTTTTTATTATAAGCTGGAACACTCTACAAATTCAACCAATTATAGACTTTTCTCATATTATTATATTTCAATTATTTCTAGAATGGTCTACCCTCTGAACCTTCTTGATTTGGACTCAACTCATGGGCTCATGGGCCATCATGTTTACAGAGGTTCATGGGCCATTATGTCCAAAGGCTCATGGGCCATTATATCCTACATCAGTCCCCTCTTCTTGGAAAGATCTCCATCCTGAGTTCTAATATGGATAAAGAGGCTCTTGTGCATGGTACTCAAACAAATCTACTGCATTGAATGTCTTGGAAATCTTCAATTCATATAGCGGATCAATCACATAAGCATTGTTACTTATTTTCTTCAGAACCTTGCATGGGTTGTATTTCTTAGGATTTAATTTGTGATAAGTGCCTATGGGAAATCTTTCCTTATGCAAGAACACTATCAATGAATCTCCTTCATTAAATTGTTTAAGGCGTCGATGTTTGTCAGCAGCTTCCTTATACTTGGCATTTGTCTCTACCAGTTTCTGTTTCACTTCCTCTTACACAGCTTGATCTTGTTTAGCCTTGGTCTCTACTGCCACATTCACTTTTGGATTGTGAGGTAACTAGATCAAATCCACAACATGCCTAGGTGGGGTCACATAAACTATAGAAAAAAAAAAAAAAAAAATTCTTGGGTTAGGGCATAGTCCCATTGCTTTGGTTTGTCTCCACATATATTGCAAAATAAATTCCCAAGAGTTCGTCCATCAGTTTGTGGATGTGCTGTAAAACTATAGTTCTGAGAAGTGTCAAACATCTTCCACAATGTCACCCAAAAATGACTAAGAAACTTCAGATCTCGATCATAGGTGATGAAGCGAGGTATGTCATGCAAGCATAATACCTCCCGGAAGAATAATCAAGCTATATGAGATGCGTTTGAAGTCTTTCGACAGGGAATGAAATGAGTCATTTTGGAGAACCTGTCAACAACCACAAAGACAGAGTCTACCCCTCATTGGGTGTAAGGAGACTTAGTACGAAGTCCACAGACAAATCCTCCCAAATGTTGTTAGGAATAGGCAATGGCATATAAAGACCAACATTTTGAGATTGTCTTTTTGCTACCTGACATGTGGAGCATTTCTTGACCAAGTTATCCACGTCTCACTTTAGTTGAGGCAAAAAGTATTATTCCTCCAAGATTGCAATAGTCTTATCTGCTACCAGATGCCTACTCAATCCTCCACCATGTAGGTCTCAAATTAGTTTTTCCTGCCAAGAATCTTAGGAATGCATAAGCGATTGCCTCTAAACAAGTACCCATCAGTCATATGAAAATCACTAACAAGTTGGCTCTCAACATGCTTAGACCAAATCTCTTTAAGATCTTCATCGTCTCTATGGAGTTGTTTTAGAGACTCGAAACGCACAACGTCATGAGCCAATGTGATGAGTAAGTTAGTACTACAGCTCAGTGCATCTCAATGTGATTCGTAGCACCAAATTTGTACCAAATAGTGAAAGAAAATTTATGAAGGAAAGTAACCAACCTAATGTGCATTTTGTCCAAGTGCTTCTGATTGTTGATGAACTTCAAGGCCTGATGGTCTGTATAGATTACAAACTCCCTTTGAATCAGGTTGTGTTCCCATTGCTTGAGAGCACTCACCACAACATAAAGCTCTTGATCATATGTACACCACTTCTGGCGAGCCTCACTTAGCTTCTCACTAAAAAAATGCAATAGGCCTTTTCTCTTGGGATAATGCAACTCCAATCTCCACACCACTAGCATCACACTCTACTTCAAAAACCTTATCAAAATTAGACAATGCTAGTACTGGTGCAGTGCAAAGCTTTTCTTTGATTAGCATGAAGCTCTTATCCACATCTTCACTAGATGCAAACTTTCCTTTCTTCAAACACTTAATAACCAGCACCATAATGGTGCTGAAGTTTCAAATAAACTGCCGATAGAAGGTTGCTAGCCTATGAATTGGTGTCGGCCAAATGTGTATAACGTGGACCTTTTAATTGTCGACATGAATCCCCTTTGAGCTGATCACATAACCCAGGAAAAGTGTACTATTGGCCATGAAGCTGCACGTTTTTAGGTTGATGTACAGCTTATTCTCCTGTAAGATAGTCAAGACTTTATGTATCTGATCTATATGCTCCTTTTTAGGTTTGTTATAGATCAAAATATCATCGAAATAAACAACCATGATTTTTTTAGAGAAAAGCCTCAATACCTTATTCATAACCCACATAAATGTGCTAAGAGCATTGGAAATGTCAAACGGCATAACCAACCACTCTTATAGAACATCCTTAGTCTTGAATGTTGTTTTCCATTTGTCGCATGATTTGATCCTAATCTAATGATATCCTCTATGTAGATCAATCTTTAAGAATAATTTGGATCCCTTCAACAAGTCTAGTATGTCATCAAGGCGAGGAATTGGGAATCTATTCTTGATGGTTATCTTGTTGATGGCGCGACTGTTGATATAGATACACCAACTTCCATCTTTATTTGGGGCAAGCATGTAATAACCCCAATTTTTGTAAATTGATTGAGAAAAATCAATAAAGTTTGAGTTTCAGATATTTTGGGCTGAAATATTAGGGTTATTCAAAATATACTTTTTATAAAAGTATAATCAAATCATAAGATATGTAAAATTGAAATTAAACTTAGCAAACCCTTCAAAATTCATGTAAGCACGACAAATTTCGAATTCGGATGAGAAATCCTTAAGTTTTTCATTTTTTGTACAAAAGGGGTAAATTAGTAATTTTACCCAAAAATCAAAATATTCCAAAAATCAAAATATGAAACATCAAAATTTAGAATTTACTGAGAAATACGAATCCAACGCCACTAAGTACACTCAAATCCGAGATCATGAGAATAAAACCCAAAGTTTTATGCTTAAAGGGCAAAACGGACTTTTTACACCGTGTGGGGCCCACATGGGGACCACCACGTCCCCAACAACCAATTTGATCAGCAGCCCATGTGAAACATGGGTCAACAAAGATCAGCTCGTCATGGGGAAGAAAAATTAGGCATGGGAGCATTGAAGACTTTCATGCCATTTTATATTAAAAAGATAACATATTATAATCATGGAAAAAGACCCAAAATGCCTATAAATACAACCCCAAAAATCTTCCAAAAATCCTCATAAAATCCCCACAAAATTCTCTTCAATATTCTTGAAAAATTAGATCTAGATCCTTCCCCAAAAACCCAAAATTTCCAAGAGTTAGATCTCTTTTCAACTTGTTTTTCTTTTTAGATTGGAACAATAGACCTAAAATCAATTAGGCACTCTGTTTCAGATCGAATTTGATCAATTCCACCGTCCAAAACTTCTCAACATATCTATTCTACAAAACCCCCAAATAAATTTCAAGATCCAACGGTTCAAACAACGGTATTTACAAGAAAGGTGGATTTTAGGCTATATCTTCATTAACAAGGTATTTTTTTAAATTGGGCATATAAACGAGGTTTTGTCTCTAATAAAGTAAGTGAAAATCCTTTTCATATATGTTTAGTATTGTTTTATGTAATTTTTATTTTACTGTAATTAATTTTGGTAATAAAAAGGTAAAAATAAAGTAAACAATAGAACCCTTAATTCATGATGATGGAGTGCTCAGATGAAAAATCTGACTCCACCAATCAATCCAGAATGGTCCAAAATCCCTAGGATAGAAGTTTCAGAAAGATCTAAGTAGTTTTGGACCCTCAATTGAGAGAGATTAATTCTGGTGGGCCTAGATCAAATATGGACCCTAGGAACGGCTAAAAACTTCAATTTAAGATTATGGAGTCATATGAACTCCAAATTGAGATCAGAAAGAAGCTATAGAAATCTTGTAATGTCTAGTTTCTAATGAAGTCATAATATTTCTTAAATTTATTTCTGTATTTTTCTGTATTTTGGAAATAAGTGTCTAATTTCTAAGATCTTCAAGATCTGAGGTGATCAGATCTTGGAAATTTATTTTAGTGATGATATAATAATATAATAAAGTAATATCTATGGTTAATTTGGACAAATCTTGGATAAAATAGGGGATCTACCCTTTATGGTAGAAAAACCCTAAAATAAAAATAAAAATAAATACAAAGGGACCCACTTGATCAATGAGATCAAGTATGATCAGATCCTTGGGATGGATTAAAGGGATGATATTATGATGGAATCCAGTTAGATCATGGAGGCAATGTGACAAAATCAAGTGGATATGATTTTTGGATCTTAATGGATTAAAAGCCCTAAAGGTAATTAAAACCCCTAATCTAAAGGAAAACACCTAAGATCTAATGGTTGGATCATAAATAAAGGTTTATAATAATCTTAATAAAAGTAGTTTAATTGTCTTTTATTGGATATAGAAGTGTAAATGTGATTTATGTTCTAAGTTAGAAAGCATGATAATGTAATCTTTAAATTTTAGTATGATATGCCCTAAATGAGTAATTTGTTAGTAGATTTGATTATCTTAGGATCATGTTAGTGTAAATTAGGATTTAAACATGATTTCATTATGATAGAAGATGTGTTTCATAACTTAGGATCATGTTAATTTTATTTCACTAGCTTAAGTTACATTCATAGGAAGAATGTTAGTATACAGTTGTTAAACTTATATTTGATTTATGCTTTCAAGTTCATGATTTACTTATTGTCAAATTTTATTCAATTTTTAAGATACAAGGAGCATAAATTACCAAAAATGTAAACTAATGAAATATAGAAATTCATGGACAACTAAGATGAATGAATGATTTTGACTTAATAAGGGCTATAGTTAATAGGACAACATAAGGATTATCAAGTCCTTAGCCCAAATTAGGAAAAGAATAATAAATCCCATGAATGACATTATAAATATTCATGGACTTAATTAAAATCTATTAGAAAGAGTACTTAGGGTAAACATGCTTATAGGAACCTTATGAAAGGTTGAACTATGGTCATTCTAGTGAATGATGAACATAGTGGTTAAGGGGGTTATCTAATAGAGCCTCGCTCTTCCCCTACCTTCTGTTGACGTTTGTGAGGTCTAAATGCCTCCTTACATGAGGATTGAAGTAACCACTTTGTGTTCACCCATTCAGCTAGTAAGCCTTAGCTAATTGGAAATATGAGGAGCAGTCTAGATTTAGGCTTGAATAAGCTACCTTCAACCAGTACATTAACTGGTTGAATAATAATCATAAGAGCATAAAAGGTTAGTAAATTACCTAACCCTAATAAAAATAGTAAGTAAGATAAGGATGATCAAACAAGATCCATTAGATCTTGGATGATCAAGAACAATAAGAATAAGAACACTATATTGTACTTAGTATGTATGTTTAGTAGTATACTTGTTATAGTTCATTAGATTAGATAATCCAAACCCTTGATCAAAGGTGATTCAAGGAAGAAAACCAAGATCATTCTCCATAGGGATGATCCAAGAACTGAACTTAGATCAAAGAAGAACTAGATGATAGAAGATCTAGGACCTTGATCTTTATCAACATGTGTAGATTGTCAATCAAAGGATCTATGAAAGATCAAAATCAAGGAGATGAATATACAAAGACTTAGAGATAGAAAAATACTTAGATATGAATGATTTAAAGATCATTCTAAACATCAGATCTAGTGATCAATAGGATTGTTCATAATTTATATATTGACAATATGTATGGATGTACAAATTACATACATCGGTCAGGATCATGGAAGATTGGGGAAAAGAGATCAATCCTTAAAGGTAGGAGGATTTGATGAATGCATTTACATGAGATATTCATGATTGTACTCATGATTTTATGTTGACAAGAGTAATGATAATACTTGTAGTAAATCTCTTGAAAACCTTATGATCCAACCAAACACCTATAAGATGGTTAAGGACTAAACTATAAGTGAATAGGGAACTAGAAAATATTTCAGCCCTAAGTAAACAGACATATGGTCTGATATATATGAAATCTATTTTACATACAAGCTTGGAGGCTTGTGAGTTTGTTTTAATAGGCATGAGCCTAGGGGATGCTATTGCTAGAGGAGTTATGAGGGTTTGGCCACCCGCTCCTTGAAATTTGATGATATGATGATACCTTGCCCAATGAGAGGCTAAAAGTCGGGTGGTGGCAATTATGGGAAGGCCACCACTGTGAAAGTCTTGCCCCCCCATACGGGCAGTGATATAATATTTTCCACCATGGTATCAATGGTGAACAGGGCAGTTATCCGAGCGCACTAGTACGGATCAAACTGCAGCATAGCAACCTTTTTGATTATTTTGCACTATGATGCATATGGGAATAGGCATAGTGAAATGCCTTATGTTATAGCATAATGAAATGCTAGGTAATTGTATATTACCAATGTTTTCCAAGAAGGGAAATTCCCAGTATGAGATTAGCTGTAATACTAAATTCTCAAAATGAAGAGAATTGATCAGCTTAGTTGGGAGTGATATTTGACTATTTTCACGAATTTAACTGGTTTACCCATGAAGGGTATGTATGTATATAGATATACATAACTTACAAAGTACAGAGTATGTTTAAGGATAATGAGATTATGAAGTATTGGAATTACATTGTCAATTATTATGTTTCTTGAATCCCCTACCAAGCATTGCTTGCTGAGATATTGTACTTGTTGCAATATCTCAGATCTAGGGAAGGAGAGTTAGGAGTTGAAGACTATAGAAGACTTGAAGAGAATAATCTTCAAGGTATACCCTTGAAGACATGTATTTTTATTTGTTGAGAGTTTTATTGTATGGTGAGCTTGAGTTTTGGATTATGTAATTTGGACAAGTATTGTACTAGATTTGGTCATCTTGTGAACCATTGGATGGATCCTGGAGTTTAATAAAAGTATATTCCTTCAATGGAATTTTATTTTGTACACAAATTGTACTTATGTTATGTATGAAGTGGTGACTTGGGTTTTTAAAACAAGTTCTAAAGAAAAGAATTTTCGCTGTTTTGTTTTGCAAAAAAATTTTACACTCTTAAGGGCCCTGCCTTTCAAAATACTTTACAAATCATGTTTTCAAAAAACCGGGTCGTCACAAAGCATATCAAGGACGACACATGGACTGAGGCTTTTGCGGATGTGACCCTTCTATCGCTACTCTTCTACTTTCTTCTTCAATATTTCATCTTCTTGTGGACTCATGTAGTAGTATGGCAAATTTGGGAGGTTGGCTCTGGGTACAAAGTCAATTTGATGTTGAATGTCCCTTAATGGTGGCAATTCATTTGGTAACTCATCAGCAATGAGTTCCTTAAACTCCTCAAACAATAGTCGCAGTGAGTCAAGAATAGGTACTACTGAGTTGTTGTCATCTTTTCTTTCAAGAGATTTTACCACCTGGCATATACTTCCTTGGTAGCTTTCATGTCTGACATGAATTCAGCCTCAAAAGTAGTAATGGTGAAAAGAGATTGTCTCCTAATTTTTAGAGATTTATTTGACACTATCTATTGTCTTGAAGGAGTCATCGCTATTTTATGACCTCTCCAAATAAATAGATAAGTGTTATCTCATCCCTTGAAAGTAACATCCACATCAAACTACTAAGGTCTACCTAGTAGTATATGACTGGCACATATTTACCACATCACATACCGCTTCATATTTATAATATTTTCAATAGAAATAGGTACGTGTAAGATTTTTGTTACCTTAATAGTAGGTCCTTTCTTGATCTAACTAATGGAGTAGAGTGAAGGATGTGGTTTGTTGGCTAGCTTCAAATGATCCACAAGTTGCTTTGCAACAAAATTTTCATAGCTACTGCTATTGACAATTAGATCACAAACATTTTGGTTGATCAAGCAACTTGATCAAAAGATATTATGGCATTGGCTAAAGTCCTCGGCCTTTGGAGCAAAAAGCACCTGTTGTACAATGCAGTTAACTCGTTCTTCCTCTTCAATTGTGAATTCTACCCCTTCATAAACATCATCCTCATATGCTGCATCATTATCACTTTCTACGTCTTCTTCTTCTTCTTCCTCTATGAGATTAGCAGGCTTGTGGGTTAGACAATTGTTAGAATGATGACCAATTTGGTTGCATTGATAACACTTGTCTGTTGTCAGTTTGGCGTAAGGTTTTGAGTGCTTTGGAATGTCATGTCTTCCTAGCCCCACAACTTGGCTAGACCCTCCTCCGCTAGTAGGTTTGAACATGTTTATAGGAGCTGATGGGTGAACTCCTTTTCCTTTGTCCATAGAAGGAAAAAACTCTCAATAGAGTTCTTGTGATAGGTTGGAGTGGGTTGAGCTCGTTCTAAAATTTATGCCTTAATAACCATGTTATGTGCTTCCTCTACTATCCCTAAAACTTGCAATTCCTATCTTTTCTCTAATGGAGGGTTTTAGTCCCTTAAGATATCTGGTTACACATTGAGCTTCTAACTCATTCAGATTATTACATTCTAAAAGTCAAAAAAATTCTGTCATGTAGTCAAATACAAACTTGGATCATTGGAAGCAATCTTGATATAACTGAAATAAATACTGCTCATAATTTGGTGGTAGAAATCTATCCATAAGAAGTTATTTCATTCTATGCAAAGATTGGATGAGTGCCTTACCGTGTCATTGTCTATTCCTTTGTAATTTATCCCACCAAATTGCAGCACCACTTTTCAGCTTGTGTGCGACTAGTTTCACCATTTTGGTTTTAGGAACCTCCATCATCTCGAAGAATCGCTCCACTTAGGAAAGCCAATCAAGGAAGTCTTCAATATTTAGATTCCCACTAAATTGGGGTATATCTACCTTTAGTTGATAATCGTCGATGTATTGTTATGGCTCCTATAGTCAATAATTGGCATCTTCATTTATCTCAAGTTCGAAATCCTCGCTGTCGAATGGGTAACGAGGCTATCACCCAACAATATGTTGAAGAGCAGGATATCATTGGGTAACTCTCCTAACATGCATTCGATCACGGTTAACAAGTCAGGCTTGGGCCACTCCCTCAGCACGATTCCTGTCAACTATTGGTGGCCTATTGGCAGTATTGAGATTTAACCCAAAAGGCTGCTCTTAAATTGTGTTGAGCTGCAGTCGTATCCTCCCAATCACCTCTTATATAACACTAACTCCACAATCACCATCAGTGAGATGTACACACTATGCTTCATTGTGGGCCATTGAAGGCGAAATTTTGCCCTTATACCACTTGACGTAAAGGTGTAGGAGAAGAGAACCTTGAATCCACATGGTAAGAAGATAGAACTTACTTACTCAAAAAGAGAAAGCAATTCCACTCAAATGATGGAGAATTTGATTCAAACTTTGATGTTTCACCCATAGGTTTACGTGCCTACTTATAGAATTAGAAAGAAAACTCTAGTACATAACTAGAATTATCTATGACTTAGAACCATCTATTCCTTTTTTACTATAAGCTAGAATACTGTACATATTCAACCAATTCTAGACTTTTCTCATATTATTATATTTCAATTATTTCTAGAATGGTCTACCCTCTACAACCTTCTTAATTTGGACTTAACTCATGGGCTCATGGATCATCATGCTTATAGAGGTTCATGGACCATTATGTTCTAAATCAATCATTCTATATAATAATACAATATAGGATGGTTTAGGAAAAACCGTCCTATATAATTGTCCAATGTAGGATGATTTAAGTAAAATCTTCTTATATCCCTTATATAATAAAGGACGGATTTGCTATAACCATCCTATATTTTCCATATAATATATGACAGTTTTTCTCTAACTATCTTATATTTACATGATTATACAGGACAGTTTTATCACACCGTCTGTATTATTATATAGGACGGTTCACTTAACCCTCTTATATTGCTCTTTATTTTATAAGACGACAGGGCATGAGAGGGTGGTTAACCGTCTTATATATTCGGTTTTAAACAGGTGATAATCCGCTCGCCTTAGTAGTGAAATGAGTTGGTTACGGCGTGGTGCTGTTGTTTGGAAGGTTTGGTTATTCAAACCTTAGCCTAAATTAATTTCTTTCAGAGAAATGCCACGTCTGGGTTTTGCCTAAAGGTCTTTCCATGGGTATGGAAATGTGGACAAGTCATTTCCTTAATTAGTTTGGACAACATGTTCCGTAGACTTTTGGTTGGACTTTACCTCTTTGTCCTGAAGTCTATTTACTAAGATGCAGTTCTAATTTTCTGTAGTGCGCAGCGAGCTGGAGTATGCATTTGCACACATGACAAAGTAATATTTTCTGAAATTGATGTTAAGATGTTCGTTGCTTAATGAGATGCGTGGATATGGATATCTGCAGAGGATAATGTTTGGGAACTACTTGTATAGGAAATTAACGGCTGGGAATCCATTGGAGGACGTGAAGTGGGCCAACCTATTTAAAGACCAGAACCATTGGCCACTGCAATAGATGGACAGTCAGAAACACTCTTTAAAAGAACGGTCCACAATCACATATTTAAAGGCACATATTTTCAGATGTTATATTCATGCAATCACCACAAGCGCACAGTGAGAGGAACAGTTTTTCAGATGTTAAAATGATGCAATCACCGTTGTTCGGGAGACATGATATCGTTGGGGAGCCAGGAATCAATGAGTCTGAAAACCAAAGTTGAGACCCCATCATACAAAAGTGGGGTGTCTAGTGTGGGAGCTCCCATATGAAAGAACGAAGAAGAACCAAAGGAAAAGGTCAGAAGTCATGTCTATACACTTCCAGAGGCAAAGAAATAATGTTGCAACCAAAAGCTTATGGAAATTTGAAAATGTCATCGAAAACCAGTAAGGAAAAAACTGGTGAATGTATCCACCTTCATGCTACTGAGTCGACTTGATATCCCGTCAAAATTCATGCACACAATTCCATATTTCTTTGCGGCATCCATAGTTTGCTATAATGTGAATTACTAGTGGGCATGAAATCTTGGCAACGGTAGCCTTGGTGCAACAGTAAATTTGTCGTTGTGTGACTTTAAGATCAAGGGTTCAATGTGTAAAAATAACCTCTTGCAAAATATAAGGTAAGGCTGCATACTGTTAACCTCTGTGATCCTCCCCTTCCCAAGACCCTGCATATGCAGGAGGTTCGTGGATCAGGGGGCTGCATGAAATCTTGGCAATGTCAAGCAATCTTTAAAGCCCATGGAAATACTGGGCTCCTTGAACTGCTGATAGTTGGGCCTGCCCACTTATCAACAAGCTAAGATCAGGTTAAGTCCCCAAGTGTAGAAGGATTTGCTTAGCGTGTGGGCGTAGTTGCTATCCCAAATAAGCAAGACAACCAAAACAGTAAAGACACTGCAACATCAAATACATGTGGGCAAAGTAAATGCTTACAAGTGTTGGTAAAACACGACAAATTTGGTACAGCAATCGGAAGATGGCTTCAACTGTGACCAGGTCTGATCTAAAACGCTCTACTCTTACAGCGCCAGGGCATCTAATGTGGGTCCTTCTGAAAAAGAAGGATGTAAAGTCTTAACTGAGGAAGGCAAGGCCTCATTAGCAAACAATTGAAACCTCCCTTTGGACCATGATCAGAAGTATTGTCTCCTGACATTTGTCACGCCAATGTATGTGCAGGTAAAGGACCCGCCCAAAAGGATGAGTGTCTGAGCAGATCAGTCAGTGTGCAAAGATTTTTGTGGGGTGGTCTCAAACTGCTCAAAGTTTACGTTTAAGCGCCAATTTACCTCTTTGGACGCGAATCTCTGCAACAAAACTGAATGTCAAGAGTAGTTTGTCAAATTTTTAAACATTGTTGGCAAATATTGGTATTTAGATAAAGAGGATATATCCAAGTCAGTGTCACACTTTATGCTGCCCATGGAGCATAGACCATGCCGTTCATCGCCACTCCGTGATTACGAATACTGGTGTTTAAAGGCGTCGAAGTCATAGTATGACTGTTTGCATGTGAACATTGCCCAGGAAAAGTTTAAGGAATGATGTACCAGACAAAGGCTGGGTGTATACAAAATACAAAAATAAAAAAAATAAAGAATCCATTGATTGGTTGATGTTTTACTGCTCAAGCATTAATGTAGATGGCAATCAAGGTTTGATAGTACAGGAGTTCCAGATGAGGTGAACCCGAAATTAAGGTGTTAAGACAATTTCAAGTAGAAAATTTTTAATTATTTTAATTTGTTTGAAAGGGAAGAAAAAAAGTTTGATTCTTTATAGGATCGTAAAAACCCACTTTACAGAGATCTCTTCCTTCGCTTGGGATTTGTAATTGCTGTGAAACAGAAAAAGTGGACATGAAATAAAAATCTCACTGCTAATTTATTCTTTTTCGAAAGCGAAGAAAATAATAATAACGTGATAGAACAATAAAAACGAAATTTGATTAATGTCACTTATGAGAATTTGAAATAAAAAATAGGATCTTAGACATAAGGAATAAACCATGAATAAATCCAAGCAACCCTTTCATACCGTGTAGGCAACCTTTTTTTCTTGATGAGGTGCATTTCTTAGAAGAGGAGTACTAAACTGTTTGCACTGTTGCAATCACATTTGCTGCAGCCTAAGTTTGAATAATTGAATCTACTCATCTTATTGATCTAAATTTTAATATTTTATAAAACAAAAAGTATATGATTTTCATAATTACAGCCTTTAAAAAGCACATGACAAAGTGGGCTTAGTTTAGAAACTTCATAAACATGACAGAGGTATATAGAAGCTAAAATGATCCATTTCATATGATTTTTTACCTAGCTGAACGATTCAATTCCGTTCATGCAAAGAGGGTTCTACAAAATGAGGTCGCTAGACACGCCTCATATTGCGGTCAGTTTAGAATTCCTCTTCTTCGTAATTACTACAATTTTTCCAATCAACACAGCGGCACTGTTCTTTGGATATTATGTAAATAAATCAGATGAACGGCGTCGATCAATCATAGATGGGTCCCGTTACGTCAAGTGGGTGCTCGACTAGCAGTAACTTATTCTGGTGTTGCACCCTTGAGCTACCAAATCTGGACGAATCAGAGGCTTTAGCTGGTTTGATGCATGAGATTCCGAGTTCTGCCTAAGATAAACGGCTCGGATCAAGGCTGGGTCTAAACGCGTACTCTTGGGACTTTGGCAATTTCTGGTCTCTGTTTCAAAAATCTGGATCTAGCTCAACTCCACATGCATCCATCATCATTTCAGTAAGACAACAAGAGAATTGCAGGGACCACATACACAGTGCACGACTTATGTTGCAGCCAGCCAGACGGCCCAGACCCTAGACCATGGTCATAGCCAAAGGAGGTCAAGGGCCCACTGATGTGAATTCCTCTCTCTCTTTCAAGAGGAAATAGAACGTTAATGAAGGCGGTGATTCTCTGTTCAGGATCCGTTACACGTGGCATTCTATGGTATGTTTGTGTTGGCGGGAAGGTATGGAAATGTCTGCCTAGATACCACCTATAAATAAAAAAATAAAAAAAGGCAGAAAATCGGATGACGTGTTTTGAGATGCTTTCTAGGTTGTAGGCCCCACAAAGATCTAGATTAGATAAGAGGGTGTGATTAAAATAATAAAAAGCTAGAAAATCTATGTTAATTTATTCCATTGATTTAGACTTGGATCTGCCCTCAAAGTCTTTGAGCCAAAGGGATAATGGGCTTTGCGCTTTCGGCTCCTTTGGTGGTCTCCATCGCCATCACCATCGCCAATTCGAGCTACAGTGAAAAGCTTGGGCTTTATTTGTAAAGGGTGAATTTAAACGGTGGTCACGCGCATGAAACCAAGGGAATACACGAGTGGGTTAAAGCACTACGGTGGGGCTCGGCTTTTCCTTTTCATCAGGGGATTATATATCGTCGTGGGCCCACAGATTATGGCTCAAATATCGGGATTCTGCTTTAGACTGTTCTAACTCCCTACCATTTGATGATTTTTATACCCGTTCGCCTTTCAACTTTTGGCCTTCCATTTTAATCTCATAATTACAGTTAAAAACTTCGTATTTGGGACCAAAATTGTCAAAGAGCTTAAGAAGAAGTCGGTATGATGAGCATGATTTGTAGGTGAATGCAAAAGCTATTTATTTAGAAAATGTTGCACCAAAGTCTTCTAGTGCACTTTCGCAAGGAAGAATCTCTCACTTGGGTGACCAGGATTCGAGACTTTGCATGGTTATGCGCGTGTAATCTCTGAGGATCTTCACAATGTGGGTACCTACATTATTTTCCAAAAAACTTAAGTTAATTTTCCAAGCCATTTGGACACCAACAATGATCAATTCTTAAAGGAGGATTTAAGTCATAAGATTACAATCATTGAAGCTAAATAGAAAAGAATTAGAAGCTACATCATTAGGGTTCATGAGATGGGCCTCCCCATCAAACTATTTGTTTGATGATCAATTCATCTTTGCTAGTGCAGCTGCAATGATAGGGATGTTATTGCATAGATGTAACCAACACTTGTCACTGAAAGCTTGTATCATGTATGAAGCCATGGCAAGCATATCTGCTTGTATATTTTTTTACTATTGGCGCATAGTTTAGGGTGATGTCATATAACTTCTCAATGAGCTTAGTAGCACAATGACAAATAAGGGTATTATTGCTGCTTATACAAAGATTTTAGCCTCTAGTTTTCTGGGTACTAAAATTACCTTCTTTTTCGTAAGCTGTAATTATCCAACGATGGACATGATTTTTAGACTACTAGATACCCGAGTTTAGAGAAATCGTATGAACGGGCTCGATCAAACAGAGGTAGGTCCTACCATGGAAAAGTCGAGTGCCTTGTGGTGAAACTTACAATAAGGAGAGCATTTTGGGAAGGGCTCTCAATGGGTCTAGATTATCCTATTTGACTAAACCTAAATATTTAAAGCCGTTTTAAATATCTAAAATGAAAAAACAAAAACAAATAGCAGGTAGTTTTATAAATTAGAAATTTATAGATCATTCTAAAATGAAAAAGAAATGTTACTTGCATATGGATTAAATACCCTTTTATTAGAATGATAAATTCATTTTATGTTTCGTACATAAAAGAGTAAGAAAATAAATTTTCTTTCTTCTTCTTTATTTACTGAACAATTATCATTATCATCGCCATCAAGATCTTATTGTGATTAAGGGTTGATTTTTATTTTCCTCTATTAAGTGAAATGGTTTCATTTAGTCTTAAAGTTTTAAAATATTTTCTCACCACTTTCATCCATATTCTTTTAAGCCTTTACTTTGCCTTTTTAGAACCTTCAACTTAGATTGCCTCACTCTTTTAACCGGTATTGTTTTTTATCTCTGTCAAATATGTTCAAGCCATCTAAGTCTAATTTTTCTCATCTTGTTATTTATTGGCACTATTACTAAGTTTTCTCTAATGTTTTCATTTTTAATTCTATCATTTTTTGTCTTGCTCTTTATGAATAAAAATATATAAAAAATAGGTTAAAGTATATATCAATATTCTTCATCACTAAAGAATATTTCATTTTTATGCAATTTCTGATTAAAATTATATATTTTATTTCTTATTAGATGGTTAAGTTTCGGATATTAAAAATAAAATCTCCAAGTAAAATCTAAACCATAGTATCGAAATGCATCTCGTAACCTAGAGGCTTGGCTAAGTTTATACGGTGTTATACTTTTTACCAATTTTATCTTGGACTCGGCCGCATTTTGCAAAGCGAAAGGCAAAAGGATTTTTATAATAAATATATCTTATGTAATAATGTTTATTTATATTTTCTATATTTTTTTTACATTATCCTCGGAGTTCAGTACATTAACCTTGAGTGGACTTGTTTTTGCAAAGTCTGCATTTTAAATTTTGACGCTTTGACATGAGCTGAACCAAAAAATGTAGAAACTCAAATGGTGAGAGCGAGGTTACGGTAGAATTCGACTGAAGTCGACTGATTAACAGCTCTAATTTTAGGTGATAAGAATGCTCGGTAGGCCTTGACTTGAACAACATGAAAAGAGCCGAATTAGGACGAGTGTGAACACCGATTCCAGTGGTGGGGCAATTTACCCTTCTTCTTTTTTTACCTGCACAAGGAACAAGGAGCCAGTCTGAGTCTTAGCAAGTGAGCCGACTTGATACCAAGAGAGAGAGAAAGACAGGACCGAGAGGAGAAAGCGAGCGAGCTGTCTTGAGCTGCAAGGCTGTGCGGAGATGCCAAAAATCCTTCTATTATCCAACCATCTTATCTTCTTGAAAAGTTAATATTACGTCAGGCCACGCATGGTCATGACATCATTGCTGGCGCTGTGGGAGCCTGGTTTACTCCTTGCTCCTCCTTAGTTTATCAAAATACCAGCGACATGAATGAGATCTACGTTTACACTTGTCTACGATAATTCTGACACGATTACGAAAAAGCCCTTGGAAAAATTTACATTTCCACACAAAAAATCATAATAAATAAAAAATAGCTGGGATGCAAAAAAGATGGAATTTTATCCGCCTTTCGATGCGTATACCTTTCGTGTGGCCGACTCCTATTTGGGGTAAGATGTGTGGTGATGTATAAGTGCAACCATTGGTAATAAGAAAATAATTTTTGGATACGAAAAAGCACGCTAGAGATGATTCTAGGCATTTTTTTTACTATTAAATTATAATCTTTAAATATAAAAGCAAGTATTTACAAGCCTATGATGGGGGTGATTTTTGGACAAACAACCTCTATTGCCTGTCTTGGTTTCTCTTAGTACAAGAAGATCCAACTATTTCATCTCATTGCTATAGACTTAGAATTAGATGAAGAAAAGATTTTGAGGATTGGATGATTCTAACATCCTCAAAAGCCATTTTTTTTCATTAAATTTAAAATTTTGGTTTTTTTAAAAAGAAAATTTTAAACCATTGTTTATACAATTTTTTTGACCATTTATATTCTCTAAAAAAACTACTTATTTTTAGATGCTAATATACATATATATATATATATATATAAGTTCTGATTGAACTACTAATAATTCAAGACTAAAATATGAGGTGTATAGATTAAATCATTCAAAGGTAGGAGATTTGGGTGTAGTACTCCTCCCCCTACTAAAGGATTGTGTATAAATTATAAGAGGCATAAATACCTATATAGTATCTTACTGGCAAATATGAATATAAAATCATCATCATTATCATGAAGACCTTATTTCAATTAGGGTTGGCCACTTGAATCTTATTCCTCTATTTCACCCTATTAAATACCATGACATAAATCTAAACATAAAATATTTCTTGAAATTACTTCTTTCTTTTTTACTCAACACCTCATTATTCTCTTGCCTTTACATCACCTCCTCCAAATCCTAGTATTTGATTACTTTTTTGGGAATTTTTCATCTAGTCCTAATAAAACAACAACGAGGAGCTTTGGAACAATAATAAAATTATCGAAATGTTACCTTAAAATCACAAGTTAAGGACATGAAAAATAGTATCTTACAAAGATACAAAGTAAAACTGTGTGCTTGTATCTGCCCTTTTTTAGATGCGAACCCAAAAAGACGGGAGCACCTAGCTGCGATGGAAGGCATTCTCGTAATTGAGGTGTGATAGAGCCTAATTAGCTAGCTGTCAGTGGAGCACGTTAATAATTGGAAAATCGGAAAGAGAGGCGCCCATACAACGAAGGAAGGAAGATGCCAAAATCAAAATTTTCGGGGGACGTGTAGTTTTACGCGTCTACCACGCAATGACGCGGCTTGACCGTCAACGTCTCTCTCTCCAGTCTCTTTCCTCCCCACAGCGGAGAGGAGGAACCCTAATCCTGTCCGACTAAACCCCATGGCCCACCACCTACTAATACGTAACCCCATCATCCTAACCGCGGTTAATCAGTACGGAGATTCGACACGTGTACCGAGAAACGCGGTTTCATCCACCGCCTTATTTATCACCTCGACCCTCCCTACTCCCGCCTCCCCCATGTCTTTCTCTCCAGTGTTCTTCGACCAGTTGAATCTCTCTGAGTAGCGTGCGCTCTTATCTCGTTCCGCTCAAATTTGAACGTATTCCGTCGGACTGGAATTGAGGGCGACGATTGGATTTTCACTCCCAGAAGAGCAATTTGGCTTTCTTCCTTCAAGTAATAGAGGATTTCGCTGTCGCTAGATCTTAATCGTCAGTAGTAGAAAGTGTTTTGTTTCAAGGCGAGCTTTTGCTTTCGCTGGACTTTGTTGTTGCCGTAGTGAATTCTGTAACGTGTTCCGCGCTTCGGTTGGAAGATTTTGCAACTCCTCTGAATATCATAACCTCCTGCTCTGCCCTTTTCCTACAGTTTCCGCTTGTTCAAGCTGTAAAATTTCTCTGCATTATATCTTCTCTTGTGGGTCACCTGTCCCGGAATCGGAGATTGCAGGGTTGTGATTCACAAAATCCAATTAAAAAGGACGAAAATTTCGATACTAGAATGGACTAGTTTTCCTTTTCCTCTGGAGAAAGCACCGGCAAGATGTGCTAGAAGCGATTCCTTCTCTCCATTCATTGGATTCTCTCTCTTTGTCCCAGTAGGAAGCGAAAGGAGGAAAAATGACTTCTTCGGAGAACTTGGCGAGTTTTGAACACTGGTTCCGTCCAACATTCCCGGACGCATGGATCTCCGAAGCCTTCTCGCGTGACACTGACATCCTCACCAAAGCCCTCCAGAAATCGCTCTCCACCCCTAAACAAACAGATCCCGTTTCCCCCTTCCTCAACCCCATCAGACCCGAGCTCACTCCCATCTCAAGCTCCGATCCCGAATCCCCACCCAAACGCATCCCAAACCCAACTCCGATTCCACCTTCCGCCGGGAAAATTTCCAAGAGAAAATCTCGCACTTCCAAACGATGCCCCACCATGTTCATCAACGCTGACCCTTCCAACTTCCGGCAAATGGTTCAGCAGGTGACGGGAATCCGCCTCGGGAACGTGAATTCTGCTGTCGCTCCGGTCTTGAAACCGGAACCTCATAGGGCCAACAGGGTCCAAGGCTGCCTGCCGACGCTCGACACGTCTGCATTTTTGCTGGACCATCACCAGCAGGTGGTGGGGCCAGATCCAAATCAAGTTGGCCCAGTCAACTTTTCTCCGACGGCTGTCTCGGATGGGCAGGATATGGATTTTGGGTCGTTCCCGACTTTCCCGACGCTGGAGTCGTGGCGGCCGGTGATGTAAGAAACTTGCGCTTTGTTTCCGTTTTGGGCGTGGGCTTATGTTTCTTTTCCTCTGTTTTTTGCCTCTTTTTATGGGTTTTACGTCTTGTAATATGATCATCAGGATCGTCATCAGCGTAGCTGAATTCGGTAGTCCCATTCTGTTGTTATTCCTACCAGTACATATATGTGCTTTTTTCTTCACTTTGGAGTACAAATTATCAGCGCCTTCCCAATTTTTCTGCTTCCATTTGAGAGTTTGAGAGAGAGGGAGAGTTTATCATTCACCCGGTTGGCTCAAGAAGAGGTAAGGTCATCGTACTTTGAACATCCCCATGCAGTGAATAGGAGGCAGAACCAATGAATGGGCCTGCTTGGTCCAAGAACAGTGTGCAATTATCGTTGTTGGGCAGATTCCACGACTGTAATGGATGATGCAATTACAGTACTGGGTCCAAGTACCAATTATTTGTGTACATATTCCTCTTTCTTACGCTTGCTTTCTTTCTTGCTTTTCTAGATATTAGACACGGAAGGAAATGAGGATTTCAAATGGGTTTTAGTAATTTGAAGGAAAATGTTATGTAGTGATTTTGTTTTCCATGGAGATGCCGTTCTTCATGTTAACATGGGCATTATTCAGAGGTTGTTTCCTAACTTAGAATATACTGGTTGGTGTACCAGGAATAGAAAGCAAGCACGCGCTTGTATGCAAGCTCAAGATGTAGTGCGGCACTGCCTAGTCGGAATACTAACCTTACGATTAACGTGGATAACAGGATAAGTGATACAAAAAAAGGACAGCCTCCCGAGGAAGGGGGCACTATAGATGCTCTTATCTTGTATTTTGCAAGATGCTATTTTTACGCCTTAACTTATGATCTCAATATCACACAATAACAACTCTACCATTGCACAAAGGCACCTAGTTGGACAAATACGCCAAAGCACCTAGTTGGATAAGTGATACCAATGAAACGAAAAATCTAGCAAAAGAGTGTTTTGGAAGCCGTAGCCGCCTCGCCGAAGGAAATTACGCGAACTGTTAGAGAGTGGAGAGCTATACATTATCAGGACGTAGTAGATCAACCACCAACTCTGATCGTCTACTAGTCGAATTCTGTACGCGGCTTCTTTGTGTGCTTGTCTCTTTACATTTGCGTCTCGGCCTGATTTCCAACATCGGCTTGTTTTCTTCTTGAAGAAGAAGAAGACAGACAGTTTCAAGATATCTTTCCGTTGCTTATAAGATGGTTAACTTCGATGTTCCAACACTAGTTGCTTTGTAAAAGCTGCTTGCCATGATTTGAATTATCATTTTATTTTTCTTGTGAATTTTAAATGATGATAAGGAAATTGGCAAAGTAGAGGAACACTACCATGGCATGTAAATCTGGGAAGAGACACATAAATGTGTGAATATGATTGATGGTGTTGTAGAAAGCAGAATAGGGACGATAAATTTTCAGTTTCATTGGACCATTCTCCTCCAGCTTGTACGTATGGTTGCTTATGGTAAAACCACTTTCTGACCTTGTTATATCGAGAGGCAGAGGTGGAGGATTCGTTTCCAAGTCAAGCCAACAGTTTTCTATCATAACTTTGCCAAACTTTTGCCGAGACACAGAAAATAAACAAGAAGTAAGAAATGAAGAAGCCAGAGGAAAATAATGTTGGTCACCTGGTGGCTTGTTAAACCAGATGGTCCATACTGATGACACTTGAGTTATGTGTGCTTGTACATTGATGCTTGTTGAAGAACGCATTTCTTGCTTCTCAAGCTTGAGGATCATATCAGAGAACCGGTAGAGGGGAGGTGTAAAAGAGGATTATGGATTTTTAAAAAAGTTTTCCCTTTATCAGCTACTTGCACATCGATGTGAGCAGCGGTAATTTTTCACCTTTTCTATGCAATTTTATATTTTTTGAATACTCTTTCGCCTATTTTCGAAATGCTTTCCTGCCCATTTTCTGAAATGTTCTTCCCTGTATTTTCTGCTTCTAGATATATAATATTTTGTAAATTATTATCTATATTATATGTAAAGCAAAAACCCCTTTCACTTGGTCTATTTTGGCATGTTCTTAGCTCAGCAAACTCGACCACAGAAGAGCTTGCTAGGGTCAAATTCTATGATGCTAGTCGTCCCAGGGTGTGGAATTGAAGATGCTTTTAATATCCTGCCTTTGATCTCCCATTTTGGATCATTCATCAACTGGGAATAACTGCGAGCTGCAGTTAAAGGTTATTATCCTTTCTAGTTGTTCTCCAGCTTTTCGTTTCATCTTTGGGGTATCTCTAGTGGCCACTTACGTCCAATTGGTCAGCTTTGTGAGTTCTTTTGTTATCTTTGTTTATGTAAGATTATTAACTAGTCAAAGATGGTTCACCTGAACTTTCTTCGGACATCTCCATCTAGTGTAGCTCTTAGATTGAGAGGAATGATATACTGATTGCCGCAATCTTCTCTGTCGCCTTGTAAGAAAATTTTCATACCTATCTTTAAAAAGAAAAAGAAAAATCTTCCACTTGGTGAATCTGTCCATGGTCTGTGTAAAGGATGATTGCTTTATATACAGTATAGATGTTACCCTTGACTAATGGGACTGCGTGACCGCTTCTCACGCCCTTCCCCTTATGACCTAAAGGTAGTATACTGAAAAAATGTAAGCTTGTCCACTTGGTTTTTAGGCCCCTGTCAACCATTGTTAATATAGTACTTACAGGTTGCTCAGCGTCATCCATTACCCCTTTAACCCTAAACTTAATATCTGCCTTTGATATAAATACCTGGACTTGTAAGAAAAGGTCCAGGAACGTTCCTGTATCCTCTTTCACTAGCGAAAGCCACCAACAGAGCTCCTAGACTCTCCCCTCAAAATTTCAAAATTAGTTCATCTTTATTAGCCTTTCCATCCATCAATTCTTAAACCAGTAACCGCAAAAAATTTTCCTTCACGAGCAGTATGGTCCGTGGTGGGCGTTAAAGCCGACGACTACATAAACGATTAAAAATTGGAGCAACAAATACAAAGTCAAGACATACTTTCACTTTCCATCTTCCTCTTACTTACCTTTCAAGATACTTCACTTTGCCTACTTTCTTTATTAATGTCTCATTCAAGTGTATTTCGTTTGTCAGGTTGGAATTAGAAAATGCAAGCCCCTTATCTCATAGTGGTCAGCAAGTGCATTTAATGACCTCTTCCAGCATTAGAACTGCAGTAAACCTCCTCTAGTTAATACCTTGATTAATCGTATACTTTTGTTCCGATCTAGCACTGACCAAGAGTGCAGTTCCTTTAGTTTAACTTCCAACAAATAAGCCGACCCACTAAGTGGAAAACGAGAATGATTGTGCCATTTCATTGAACGATTCCTTATGGGTCGAACCTCTCAACAAATCAATATCACAAAATCAAATAAAGATAAATGCTCCAGAAATCGAAGGGTCAAACTGTTTTATATTGAAAAATTCTGGGTCTGGATCATCGGCAGTTGCCCTACTATCATCAACATGGGGGATCCACCTCTTGTTGGACAGATATTCTTTAGTTTGACTGGTACAGAACGGACCAGATATTTGTCAGGAATCACAAACGCCCATTGTCCGTCATCTGCATTAAAGTATCAAGAAGCCGAATTCCATTGAGGGAACTTGATGGGCTCCAGTGCTTTGTCGTCCGAGTAACTAAACCATAAAAAAATGCTAAAACAAAATTGTCACCACCTCTCTCTCTCTCTCTCTCTCTCTCTCTCTCTCTCTCTCTCTCTCTCTCTCTCTCTCTCTCTCTCTCTCTCTCTCTCTCTGTGTGTTTGTGTGGCACGAAGAGCAAAAAAGAATTACCAATTACATAAACCTTTCGTCTTTCTACTCCTAGCTAGGCTCAATCCTTTCCACATGATTCGTGCATCCCTAATTGTGAGCTATCATTACAAATTATTTAGTGGGTCTCCAGCGTATCCTATCGGAGAATCTACACTGTCTAATTCCATGGCGAACCAGTAGTGGAACTTTCAGAGCAAGGACACCCTCTTGAGCATTCTCACTGGATTGCATGAAGAAGGGTGCCTAATCCTGTGATTCTGTTGCTGAAAAAGCTAGCACTGGCTTCACTAAACTACTTGATTGAGACATCCACTGAAGGTAAATTTCCATGTGGGTGCTTGACTCTGGACTGCTTCCTCGATTAACATCTTAACATATGGGACTTGCGTGGCCGAGAAAATTGCAAAGAGATCAAATGAAGGTTTTACGACGTCATAACCAACCAGGCTCTTGCTACATGATCCATATACATAACAATATATTCCCACTTCGTTTATCACCAGGTCTAGCAGCTTAATAACCAGGTTTAACGACGTAATAACCAGGTTTAATGACCTAATTCATCTAATACGCTTATTCATCATATAATCTCCTACACAGACTTCTCACGTGTATGGATGAAGTGCTAATATCAAGAAGATATCTTTCGCATTTCTGATCATATATTATACAACATAGACCACTATTGTTGAAAGTTCTTGGAGAAGAGAACAGTAATGGAGGAGTCAAGAAATGGGTGCTGGGTGTACTTGCAAGTACGCTCCTTGTGACTATTTCTTCTTTCCTTTGCAGTTTCCGATTGAGAAGGACAGCTGAATTTTCTCCAGAAGCTAAATAGTTTAAGTAATTAAGAAATGGATATACTAGTATACGTTGCTGTTTGTTTGATAGTAACGAGGGGAGTTGTTGACCAAATAACGTGTCCCAACACCTTTTCGTGTTTTTGTCTTACTTTTTTCATTTTTTAATTTTGACTCACTAGTACAACTTAGTGGATGTTGATGCTATCATCAGGCAAGCATGACGCAATTATTACCGAGGTTGTTCTATTTGATCAGTTTTGGGGGCGTTTGCCAGGGTTATGTGAAATCTAGTTCTGAAGTGAGATTTTCATTTTCGCAAAGCTAGATTTCACTGGTTAAGTATGCACTTATAATCACTAGAAACTGAATTTCTTAGAATGGAATGCAATACTCATCTATTAACTAAAACCGATATTTAGAATTAAATTCTCACATAATGAGGTTAAGACCAACTCTGTTGTTGCCAATCCCGAGTTTGGATAAAAAGGAAGAGGGTTTTGTTTCTGGTGCCAGCCGGTAAGGAAAACTCTTAACAAACCCCATGCATGAATCAATTTTTTACATTCCCACAGACTAAAAACTTTCGGACTAAATGAAGTTATAACACTTAATAAAATGAAATGGAGAAACAAGATTCATGTGACCAACCTTAATCAGGATAAGCTCTCGATGATGGTGAGGTGAGGACCTCGTTCATGTTCTCACTTGGCAAACCCATCTGCATTTTAGCACAACAAGTAGATTCCAAGTAAAAGGAAAATTTGCAAAAGTAGACTTCAAGGGATCATTTCCCAACGAAAAAATGAACTCCAAATGCACCACCCCCAAATAGAAAATTGTGCTTCAGAGTTTGGTAAATCATCTTCTTACTACCTGCCTTGCCATGGTTTTGGTTGGGTGGGCTTAGCTGATATGTGAGATTAGTCTACTAGGATGAACTCACTTGCTGAAAATGAAAGTAGATCCCACCTACTTAGTGATCTCAATAAAAGTGCGCCCTCTTTGAAGATCACAAGTTTCTTTGATTAATTGATTTTAGAGTAGACAGTTGGAAAATGAAAAATGACGGTCTAATTCATCAACGAAGCCACCACCTCCACCACAGAAAGCTAGAATCATCAAACGGGGAAGAAATGCAGGCTTTGCAATCTAATGGATACTCCTTGTAATGAAAACTAGAAAGCAACGCGAACTTTCTTCCTTTCTTTGATAGGGAAACTTGCCCCATAGAAACATTGGCGGACCTCATATACCACGAGTTCTTTGCTCCACCCACTTAACCATGAACTTTGTAGTATTCTATCTAATTCTTTATCTACAACCAAGGACACTCACTCATTGTTGGAAAGATTCTTGGTATACAATGCAAGGAACTGGGATCGTCTATTTGGTAATTAGCATGTGACTGGTGATAGTTTTAAAAGATCCTAAGCATCAGTTCCAACTTGCAGAGAGCTAGGCCTTGATTACAAGGAAACCGTGTTGAGAACAGAACAACGTTAACATGGAAGATGACTTGCACTGATAAGGATAGTAGTGGGACAAGTTTTAACTGATACAGTCATCCCTATATAAAGAAGTCGGTGAACCTGTGAAAATGGGATAAGGATTAATCAAGATCAAGATTAGTTAGGATAAAGATTAATCAAGATAAAGCTCAATCAGGATAAGGATTATTTAGGATAAGGATTAATTAGGATGAAGCCCAATCAGATAAGGATGATCCGATAAGGATAAGAGTATTAGATAAGGATGATCCGATAAGGATAAGAGTATTAGATAAGGATGATCATATAAGGATAAGAATGTTAGATAAGGATGTTCAAACAAGGATGATCATATAGAGTTTGAGTTAATGTAGAAAAGATCAAGCCTTCCTTTGAACTTCTATAAATAGGAGCTAGAGACAGTGTAGAAAGCATCCCTTGCAATTTCCTCCTCATTGTGAAAATCATATTTCCCACTTCTCGTAGATGTAGGCCAAATTGGCTAAACCACGTAAATCTATTGTATTGTATGTGTTTGTGATATCAAAGCTGGTGAATACCTAAAGAGTGCTAGAGTAGACTAGAGTTCAGTTTAGAACCAAGCCAACATGTGGCCCAAATGCAATCAGACCCAAGCCAAGGAAATGACCCAGACTAGATCCAGACTAGGTGCGGCCCAAGTCCACATCTAGTTCAGGCCATCAAGCCTAGATTGGAGAACCTTTTTTTTTTTCAACGATCGGGTGTCGCAAATAGACACTCTCAACAGCCAATAGGGTTGTTTGAAGGGCTGCTGAGTGGAGGAAAAAAAGAGAAACCAACAAGTTAGGGTTTCGTCCTTATACTTTTATACTAAGTGTTAAAAAAAGCAAGTCTCAATTTTATAAGGTCACCCCCTAAGGCTAGAAATAAATTAGACCACTGTTGATAGTGACTCCCCAGATAGCTTAAATTAATACCCCACAGAATTACATGGGCACCCATTTATGGCTAATTAGTACCCCCCAGTTTTGATAGAGACCCCCTACACAAGAAAATTTAGGGCACCCCTCAAATTTGTTAAAAACACCATTCCTAATGTTTTTGACAATTCCAGACTCAACTGTACACTCCATTTTTCACAATTTGACTTAGAAAAGACAAAACCAAAGTTTAGAAACCCATGGAGGAGTCTGGTTGAAATATATTATGGCTGGAGCCATGATAAAACTCAACACCACTAATTATACTCCATTGAGACCTAGGATGGAGGATCTTTTATACTATAAAGATCACCATGGCCCACTAGATAGATCAAGGAAAAAGACATGAGAGAGTTTCAGAAAAAGATTGTATTAAAATGAACAAGAAAACTATAGGTCAGATCAGATAATGGATCAACCATAACGTATTTCATCACATGGCCCAAAAAGAAAATGCCTATATTCTTCGAAAAAAGTTAAAGAATATGTATCAGGCTAAAACCGCGCAAAATAAGGTCTTGCTAATAAAAAGGCTTGTAAACCTCAAACTAAGGAGCAGAATGACAATAGCTGAACATACCAGTGAATTTTAGAATATGATAAATCACCTAAGATCAGTTGCGCTACAACTAGGAGATAAATGGTAGGCCGTATTACTGCTAAGTTCATTACTAAAAAGTTAGAAGATACTGGTAATCTCTCGTAGCAACTCAACTGCAGAAGGATAACTGATCATGACTATGGTCAATGATGCCTTATTCAATGAGGAGGCTAGAAGAAAAGAAGCTGACACAAACCAATCAAGTGTCCTGGTAACAAAACATAAGCATAGTGAGAGAGACAAGCACATAGAGAGGAGTAGAAGTAGACACAGGAGGAGATCACAGACTTGTGACAGATCAAAGAGTCAACCCAGAGGATAATTCAAGTGCTTCCACTGTGGCATTCCCGGTCATATGAAGAAGGATTGCTGAACACTCAAGAGGGAGATGGGACAAAGCAAATTAAAGGAGAACAATGGTGAAACACTAGTCATCAATGCTCAGGACATAGCAATGCTCACTACTAAGGAGGAATCGTGCTTGCACATGACCAAGAGTGAAGCAAAATGGACAATAGACATGGTAGCTTCCTACCACACCACTCCACAGAAGGACTTCTTCAATACCTACAAAGGAGACTTTGGCACTTTAAAGATGGGGAATGACAGTTCCTCAAGAATAATTGGGGTTGGTAATGTATAGATAAAGGCAAACATTGGCTGCGTAGTGGTGCTAAAGGATGTGTGGCACATACAGGAGCTCAGGCTAAACCTGATCTCAGTCCCAACTTTTGACAAACAAGGCTACCCTAACTACTTCGACAGCAGCACCTGAAAAATAATGAAAGGTGCTATGATCGTAGCAAAAGGACATATCTACAACACATTATACAAGATCCACATGAGAATATCCAGAGACAACCTTAACCCAGTAGAGGATGAAGCATCACCAAACCTTTGGTGCAAAAGACTTGGTCACATGGGAGAAAAAGGGTTGTTCACACTTGCAAAGAAGCAGCTCATCAAAATAGCTAAAAGTATAACTCTTAATCCGTGTAATTATTGTTTGTTTGGCAAGCAACATAGAGTCGCTTTCTCTTCTTCTAGTAATAAAAGAAAAGAACTTTTGAGTTTAGTGTACTTAGATATATGTGGTCCTAAGGAAGTAGAGTCAGTAAACATGAACAAATATTTTGTAACGTTTATAGATGATGCATCAAGGAGAGTATGGGTATACTTTGTAAAAAAATAGGGACTAGGTATTTAAATACTTCAAGAGATTCCATGTGATGGTGAAACAGCAAACTAGAAAGAAACTAAAGTGTCTCAGAACAGACGATGGAGGAGAATGCACTTCAAAGGAGTTCAAGGCATATTACGTAGTGCCAAGGCATTCAACACGAGAAGACAATTCCACATACCCCACATCACAATAGAGTAGCAGAAAGAATGAACTGAACCATTGTGGAGAGAGTAAGATGTATACTCAGTATGGCTAAGCTACTTAAGCCATTATAGGGTGAAGCTGTAAGAACCGCTTACTACTTGATCAATAGATCACCGTCAGCACCACTAGACTTCGAAGTCCTAGAACAGAAGTGGACTGGTAAGAAGGTGACCTATTCACACCTGAAAATATTTTGGTGTAAAGCTTTTGTACATGTATCCAGGGAGATGAGATAGAAACTAGACTTGAAGTCCACTCCTTGTATCTTCTTAAGATACGAAGATGAAGAATTTGGATATAGATTGTAGGACCCTGAAGTAAGAATGATCATCCGAAGCAAAGATATAGTGTTTCAATAGAATCAGTTCTATGAAGAATCAAGAAAGATTAATAGAGAAGATGTAAGTGCTTCAGATCTAGTACTTGATTCTACACCTAGACAAGTTGATTCAAAAGCTATGCCTGAAGTTGAAGAAGAGGTAGAGGAACTTGAGTAGGGGAGCATCAATACCATGCACTAGAGGATGTAGAAACATCAAATGGTGGATCAACTTCTCAGCTAAAAGTAGAGCCTCAGCCAAAGATGTCAACAAGAGATCATATTCTGACTCCATCACAAAAATATCTAGAATTAGAGTATATTATGCTCACTGATGAGGGGGAGCCATATAGTTTTCAACAAGCCCTGATGCATGCATACAAGGGCAAATGGGTGCAAGCAATGTAAGAGGAAATTAACTCACTAAAGAAAAATCAGACATATGAGCTAATGAAGAACAAGGGTGAAAGAGCACTGAAGAACAAGTGAGTCTTCATGTTAAAAAGAGGTAGCAATGGAGAACCAGTTAAGTACAAAGCGCAATTGGTCGTCAAAGGCTTCGAGCAGATGAAAGAAATTGACTTTGACGGGATCTTCTCACAGATACAAAAGATTAAATCAATCAAGATCATACTTGGACTAGTGGCAAGACAAAACCTAGAGCTTGAGCAAATGGATGTAAAGACAACTTTTCTACATGTAGGTTTAGAAGAAGAGATATACATGGAACAACTAGAGGGTTTCAAAGTTGAAGAGAAGAAGCATTTGGTGTGTAGATTGAAGAAAAGACTCTATGGTCTTAAACAAGGGCTAAATTCATTCATGACGAGTCAAGGTTTCAAAAGGATAGTTGCAGATTAGTGTGTGTACATGTAGAGACTACCTTAGGGTAAATTTTTCATTCTCCTACGTTATGTAAATGTTATGCTAATAAATAATCAGGATACAACTATGATTAGCAAATTGAAGGAGTTATCTAAGTCTTTTGACATGAAGGACTTAGGAGCAACTCAACAGATCTTGGGGTTAAAGATCACACATAACAAGAAAGTAAGAAAGTTATGGTTGTCATAGGAAAAGTACATTGAACAAGTAATTAAGTGATTCAACATGGAGAGTGTCAAGCAAGTCAACACTTTGCTTGGCAATCATTTCAAACTAAGAAAACAGATGTGTCCCTCAACAACATAGGAGATAGAGAAAATGACCGTGATTCCTTATTCAGCAGCAATTGGGAGTCTAATATATGCAATGGTATACACAAGGCCAAATATCGCTCATGCAATAGGTGTCGTGAGCAAGTTTTTATCCAACTTAGGCAAAGATCATTGGAAAGTCTTGAAATGGATACTAAGGTACATGAAGGGTACATCAAAATTATGATTGTGTTTTAGAAGTATAGAGACAATCTTGGAAGGATTCACAGATGCTGATATGATAGGACATCTTGATGAAAGAAATCAACATTAATATTTCTTTTCACTTTTGCAAGGAGAGCTGGATCTTGACAATCCAAATTGCAGAAGTGTCTAGCTCTATTGACAACAGAAACTCAATACATTGTCATAGTTGAAGCAGGTAAGGAAATGTTATCGATAAAGTAGTTAGTTTAGGAACTCGATATCATGCAAGAAGACTACAAGATACATTGTAATAGTCAGAGTACTTTGGACTTGAGCAAGAACTCAATGTATCATCTACGCACAAAGGAGATCGACATATGGTATCACTGGATATAGGAAGTGACAAAAGAACAAATGTTAAAACTAGAAAAGATTCACACTGATGACAATCTTGCAAACATGCTAACAAAGGTTGTAACGTATAAGAAACTGGTGCTGTGTAGAAACATAACAAGCATGACCTCAAACTAGAAAAGTATGGCATGGAGATGGAGGGGGAGAATTGATACGGTCCATCCCTATATAAAGAAGTAAGTGAACCTACTAAAATGGGATAAGGATTAATCAGGATGAAGATCAATTAGGATAATGATTCATCAGGATGAAGATCAATTAGGATAATGATTAATTAGGATAAAGATAAGGATTAATCAAGATGAAGATTAATTAGGATAAGGATTAATCAGGATGATGCCCAATCAAATAAAGATGATCAGATAATGATAAGAATGTTAGACAAGGATTATCAAATAATGTTTGACTTAATGTAAAAACAATCAAGCCTTCCTCTGAACTTCTATAAATAGGAGCCAAAGACAATGTTGAAGGCATCCCTTATAATTACCTCTGCATAGTGAAAATCATATTCCCTCTCTTCCTATGGATGTAGGTCAAATTGGCTAAACCACGCAAATCTATTGTGTTGTATGTGTTTGTGATGATGTTTTAATTTTAGTTTCTGCATAACATTAACTGGGCATTACCCTGCTCTCATCGGTGGTGGTGCAAAAGAATGTGATGAGTTGTAGGTTGTGGGACATAGTGGTGGTGGAAGAATTCGAAGAATTGACCCCTGCAACTTGGGTTACTTCAATTCTACAATGCCTTTGTATATCATTTTTAACAAAATAACATGTATGGAAAAATCTTCTCTTTTTTTTTTTTGGTTATATATAAAATATGTTTATACATATTACACTTTAAAAATAGGGAGAATTTTGTAGTCAAGTTTTTTCACAAAAGTTAAACCCATAAATAGGCTTGTTGACCAATCAATTTCATATTTGGACCGCTGACTAAGTTCAATCTATTTTAGGAACAAAATGCTCTTATCATCCCTAAATCTCTCTCTAATGAGTACCTCTTAACTCCATTAAAGTACACCACAAAACTCTAGCAAAACTTTGATTTGTCTTAAAATCATATGTATAAAATGGATGTCTTATCAAATGTCCAAAAAATTCATCAAGTTTTTCTTTTGGATAGGTAGAAAAGATGAGGGTTTTTTTTTTAATCCTAGTTACTGTTTGTTTGGGTGATAGAAACAAATTGGAACCAATAACATCAACAAGGCATAAGAAGACAAAAGTAAGAGGTGTATTGATTTCATCTTGTCCTTTTTTTAATCTTGTTTCTTCTCTGTGTTGTTAATTTTGTTTCATTGCTATCACATCATCATCATCATCATCATCATCATCATCATCATCATCAAGACCTTATCCCAATTAGGAGTTGGCCTCACGAATATTATTCCTCCATTCCTCTCTATTAAGTATCATGGCTTCATTTAGTCCTAAAGTTTTTAAATCTTTTCTCACCACATAAATCTTGTTTCATTGCTATCAACCCCCCAAAAAAAGAAAGAAAGATAGGATCAAAGAACTCACCTTTTCCACCAATCCAAAAGAAAAACTTCATGAGTATTTTTATTTTGAATTTTTAAGAAGAAACCATAATAAAGACATGATTTTAAAGACAAATCAAAATGTTGTCAAAGTTTTGTGGTGAGTTTGTGTAGTTTTTGGTTTCTAATTTACCATAAAAAGATATTGAGGAAAAAGGAGGTATTTTGATCCCAAAAGTCTAAATATAAAATTGACTAGTCAACAAGCCCCTTCATATGTTTGACTTTCCTAAAAGGCTCGGCTTTAAAAGTTCTTCCCTAATAATATAATGTCATCTAGTACAGTGACTCAAGGAGTCTCTCACCAAGATAACTAGGGTTCACTTTGGTTTTAGACTGCATTATGAGTGTGGGTTTGGACAGGAGGGTGGGTTTCCTTAACAACAACAACAATAATAATAATATGAGTTAAGAAAATGCAACAAACAACTTCCGGGGCCCAGCTGCTCCACATGGCCACAAAGGATCAAGACTGATAATCGACGACTGATGACAAGTCCATCCCATTGCTTCGGATATTTTCTCAATCAGATGATTCTAAATACTTGATCCACGAGGGGGTGTTTAGATATTCATCAGCGTGAACCATTAATTTGTATTGAAACGCATCCTCAAGATGGGCATCCATTTGGCAGGGAACCAAAACACGCATCCTGATGTGGGCTTCGTGACAGTGACTTTGTTGTAGTCGGCCTCTTGTTACTCAGACGTGGTTACCCACATATGACCCAAAGTGGCGCAAAGTAAGGAGGATTGCCAGGAAGAACTGGATGCATGTGATAAATGGCTGGTCCTCTATTTTGATCCGTTATGACACGCAAATGTCGGTTTGTGATGCATAAAGGCAGGTGGATCCCACCTAAATGTGGATCCAAGACCAAACAATGAGGAGACTTATCCTCAAACCATGTCTTTAAGCTCAAAAGGCAAGTCTACTACACCAAACTTTTGACCTACTAGAATACGAAGACTCCATATGGTTGTGTCTCTATCTGCTCCCCTTCCTAGCAACTGCTTCCAAGCATCAAATGAATATATAACTTGGTTTTCTCCGGACTTTGTGGCTTCCAATTAAGACCAACACTTTGACTTGCCGATCATCTGTTTCTACTAGTCTATTTGACTATGCTATTAGTGTATATACCTTGCGTATTTCTAAAGAATATTAATTACATGAACAGAAGGGAAGCCTTGGTGCAATGGTACAGGTATTGTTATTTGACCTTGAAGTCACAGGTTCAAGGCATGGAAACAATCTCTTGCAAAATGCAAGGTAAAACTGCATACTATTACCCCTTATAATTTGCCTCTTCTCAGATCCTGCATACGCAGAAGCTTCATCCACTGAGGCTGCTCTTTTATTAACTACATGGACAATGTCATTTTGGTTGGGTATGGCAGTCAACTGTTTAAGCCCACACAGGAAAATGAATGCGTGATCAAAGCCGTAGGCTACTGGCCAACATGGTTCTGTTCTCGTGCTATACCTTTCATGGATTAATGGTCTAGAATCAACTAATCAAGGGAGAAATAAAAGGCAATAGGATAGATATGACATGCCCAGTTAGAATGAGAGTTTGGACCATGTTCATGTGGCGAAACAGCATATCACGAAAGATAAATGACAGCCACATGTTTAGCCTTTTCCTATTTCGAGTGAATCATCAGGTCGATCTCATGCATTTTAATGGTTCGGAGTTTAGTCTGTCCATCCTGGCTAGCGCTTATTATCTAAATATAGAAGGCCTTCACATTTGTCCAAGTGCGCAATTAGAAAGCAAACCACTCACCCACTCTCAAATAAAATCCCTAACCACAGGAGAAGGTAGGCAAGCGACTTAAACCTGCAGCCAAATATATTCTAAGGAAAATGTCGCACTGTCTGCAACCAAGACAACCAACCGCAATAGACATTCATTGACCAAGTAACGAAGATTTGAGCTATGGCACTTAGCGTAGAGGCACAACAAAGAGGTCCTTTGGAAGTTCCCAGGATCTAAGGTTGAATTTCATCCAAAAAAATGAAAGAAAAAATAGTTTGCTTAAATTTATTGCTGCTTCTTGGTATGGGGTAACAATGCAAGGACAAAATTGCTCGTGATAGCCGACCAAATCTTTTTTTAAAGAGAAGTGTTAAACTCAAAGCGCTTTAACTTTCTACACGAAAGACTCCACCTTTGGATGATCAGAATTGTTTTTCCAGTTGTTCTTGCTTTGTATATCTTGTAAACAAAAACTAAGAAAATTGGCGTCTTCAAAATCTTACTTTTGGTCGCTAACATTCGTTTGATAAAAAGAATTAACTTTTGGGTATTTTAGAATCATCCAATCCTCACAAATTTTGAACTTACAGACATCCATAGGCCAAGCAATCAGATGAAACTAACATCATCAAAGATGGCCCCCTCATACAATAAGTAGAAACGCTTCAGTCCAGTCGCTTATAAGCGCTTTGGTTTAGCATGTTAAGAACTGTAAAGAATAATTGGCATCTTTTGATGCAACCATCCATGTACTTGTATTTTTCTATTTGATAAAAGTTACTTGACTGTTGTGTACGGTGCTCTTCCCCTGTTGACGTGTGAGCTGCATCATCGACAGAGTCATTCTAGAAGGTCCCTTATATTATTTGAAAAGCAACAGCCCATTATTTTAGGGCCGTATTATCTCATGTTTAAATAATATTATCTTGTTTAATGCACTAACCTGTTTTTTATACCAAGCAGGTAAGTCCCCATCCATGAATAATACATAATTATGTTGGAAAATTGTCACTTTCAATGCATAATATTGTATTACTAAAAATATTATCTAAACATCACTCTTAAGAAAATAGTATATTACTTAAACATCTATGTGGATTCCTCATGGTTTTGCTTAGTAATAGAGATGTTCAACGCATCAACATATAAGATCTTGGCCATGAGAATGCCTATCGTAACTCCTAAGCATCTACTCATCCATTAAAAAAATAAAAAATAAAATTCAACACCTTTTTTGTTTTATAATATATATGATTTTTGAAAGGCTTACATGAAATATCTTCTACAGAAGTCTTGTTTCAAAATATATATCAAAACAAACCCGACTGTTCTATAAATCTACTCGGGATTATGCTCAAATGTTAACATGCACAAATCTACGTGTTCATTGACATTATGTTAGTTATTTTCTTTACTAATTATGCTTACTGTCTTCTCATAAATTTGTGGAACTTAAACTGATGCCATTCTTAAAGAAGAATTTTGGGGGCAGATCCACACATATATACACATAAAAAAAGGCAGTCCTGGTGCATGAAGCTCCCACCTATGCAGGGTCCGGGAAAAGGGCAGACCACAAGGGCTTATAGTAGGCAGCCTTACCTTGCATTTTGCAAGAGGCTGATTCCACGCCTTGAACCTGTGACCTCAAGGTTACATGACAACAACTTTTACCGTTGCGCCCAATTTACTTTTACTTTTGAGTAAAGTAAACATATAAAGAATGATGGCATATATCAGCATTCACAATTTACTTTTGAGTATAAAGAGTGAAAGACAGACCAACTAGATGATCTCAACTATCCATTAAATAGCTGATTACCAACAACGAAAATACTGTCTGTCTCACCAGTGATCTTTCATATCAGACGCACAAGACTTCTAAACTCAAATAATTTGGGGCAAGAAAATTGACAGTATTTTGGCTTAAGCATTTGAGTGACTTCCAGGAAGAGGGGAAGTCTTATATAGTCGGATGATTGCCTTGCGATGTTTTGCTACAATGAATGGGATTTTCTGTTCTCAAAAGCCTCAAGTGATTTTCGCTTGATGGTTTTGTATGAAAGATTCTAAGACATGCAACTCTTCATTTAGCTTTTTGACTAAAGTGGTTAAATCAATCTGACACTTATCAAACTAGAGTTCTGTTGCACCCTATGGAAAACAGTAAACCGAATAGAACTTGGTAAAAGTTCTTCAAGTATTTAAATAGTCCTTTAAGCTCTAATGGCGTCGAGAAATCATATCTGTGCTGCAGAAAATCATCCAGAGATCATAGGATGGTGGCTCCAATAGGCATGTACTTAACTGATCTAGCTGTAGACGTGGAAACACAAGTGTTAATGCAGTTCAATTTTGAAGTAAACCAAATCAATCAATAATATTTAACGCCTCAACTTCAAGTGGGTTACAGGATAACCTTCTCTCTTCTTTGCATTTCTACTTGTTCTTTTCAAAAGAAATACATATGATCCCTATGAATCAAAATTTTGAAGAAAAATTGTCAACTCATTTCAGCAAGAAAAAAAAAATTGAGGAAAAACAGAGCAAAGAGAAGTTTCATACCCACAGCATCCTGGAAAAACTTAAAAGAGTACATCTGGGTGTAGTTCACAAAGTCATACTGCTTCCAGTCCCTATCGATCTTCTAACAGCTGTTTCACAAAACCAAAAAAACACTACTAAATGGAAGCAAGTCCTGCCTTTTTTCCTGCACACTTTCATAGAAGTGGCTACAATTGTTGACCTATGATTGTGCAGAAAATTAGAATTTGATAGACACCATATGGTTTTTTTACTATATTGCCTGATATTTATAAATTTCTCTGGTTGGCAAGTTGTTTGAGGCAGACTAAATTATGCTTAAGTGAATAGAATGACCAGCATCGAAACCTTGACCTACCACGTTAGAGGCTCCTCTGCAGCTGTGCTACTCTGCCACATTAGAAGGCCTTTTTCCTGCTGTTCCTTATCGCTTGGCTTCTTTAGAGCATTTAATGTTTTCTCTCTTGTGCTATTGATATGGATACTGTATAATCTTCCATAAGCTATTATACAACACAAATTTGATGACAACATTTTAACCAAGGAAACAAAGGCATACCTATTTAGAGAGAACGGCTTTGTGAGCTTTAAATGACAGAATCACATTCCATGCTAACGCAACAAAATTTGCTGCAAGAACCTGCCACAGGAGCAGGATATTAGCATGAGCAACAATCAGACAAGAAATAGGACCAATACATTTGCATTTCATCAGATAAGGAACGTTAGAGAACACCCATTCTTTTGAGAAGTCTGGCTTAAATCCCTTCTGCTTTGTCTATTTAATGAAGTCTATATTGCTAGAAAAAGAAAGAGCATACATCACCCAATCTCTTGAAAAATCTTGATTAAATCCCTTCTGATTTGTCTATTTAATGAAGTTTCATTGCTGCTAGAAAGAGAAAGGGCTTAAATCTGACATAATATTATAGATACACATATATCTCATTTGCATGAATAATGATTTTCTTTAGACACTGCAAAAGGCCAGACCCTTCCCTGACATACAAATGTCTCGAAGGCAACCTGTCATCTTGAGTTTCATTAGAGATTTTAATGCTTCAACAGATACATGAATGAAGAGGTCGATGACTGGATGGATGCACATACTTCCAAATCTAGTTGGTTAAAAGAGCTACTTTTATGTGATACTAACAGTTTAAGTGTCAGAATCTAAAGATTATTCAGAATTATTGAAAGATTGATTGCAAGATGAAGGCTTCCGTCCACACCTGGAATTGCTGTGGAACAGACCGAAAGTTAAGAAATTGAAACGGTATCCAAAGTTGCCAATTTGCCAGCACTGACGAGAACCATTCCTACAAATAATGATGAAAAAGCAAAAATTAGTAAAAAGAATAATAATAACTACAGTCTTACCACAAAAGATACTTCACAATCCAGATGACGAATTGTGTAAAAACTTTACCTGTTGAAGCTTTGGCACTACTTTCGATGGCCTTCCCTCTAGAGTCATTAGGGTAGATAAGAAAACTCCAATGAAGATGGGAGAGAAAAGGAACTGCAGCAAAGACAATGAACACAGACATTTGACAGAATTAACTACAGAAGCAGTTATGAAATGAAACCAAAAGAAACAAAACTACTAACCTGATCAAGTACAAGCCGTAAGAATGCACCTTGAGCTCCAGGATGGGTCACCAATGTACTTAAATTTAAGTACCTACAAATCCTCCACTAAATCTCAGGAATGGAACTGCACAGTCATAAGATTTTTCGGTACTGCTAAAACAGATTTTTTCCACTAAGGAGTACTATTAGATGGCAAGTGAATGAGATGGAAAAAAAATAAAAAAACAACGTATCAGTCAAATACTTGGGACACTAGTGAAAATAACAGGTTCGATGCTATTGTTTGATAAGCAAGCAAGCAATGTGCAGCAATATTCAACCAGTGTCATCAAAATGAAGAAGCAGCACTAAGCAAACAAATCAACAGTATCTTGAAATAAAAAGAATAAATAGCTGCTAGCAAATAAGCCCCAAGTTCCAAATATAACAAGCTAGAGATCCTGAATCATTACCAGAAATGCAATGTGGGGCCCACCATAACAAATCCCAAGAAGGTAAACAGAAATGTCCGCTTCACATCCAATACCAATACTTGATCAATCAAAATCTGACAGAATATATAATTGAAAAATAAGCTACAAGAAAGTCCGAAGATGCAAGAGATACTTTAAGTAAATAAGCAAACGGTTGGTGAGTGGCAAATCATCACCAGGTACATGCCATTTGCCAAAGAGCAATGCCAACTTCCAAGGGAGAGAGAGATTCTATTGTTTAGTCACATTAACTGCAATAATTCCCAGAAATGTCCATGTAATGTAGGATAGCAAGATTATTTCACAAATCACGTGCATAGTTTCTCAATTTGGTCCTTCCTTTTAGTTTCCCATTCAGTTAGGTTGCTTACTTTGGATTTTAGCATCTTACTTTTCCTTTCCAATTTTACCTTTAGTAGATTAGGTATGTTTTCTTTCAACAGTTGAAGTATAGAAGTAATTTATTCTTTAATGTAAGACATTCCAATGTAAAGAGGCAACTAGTTTTTCTTATCACTGAATAGAAAAGGCATAAATTTCTCATTCCTTGTAGATTCAAGGCGTTCAAATCCTTTGTGGATTCAAAGGTTATTCAAGGTACATGACAGTGATCTTCTTCTGATTGTTCTTCTACCCCCAGACGTCATTTGGTATCAAGCTCTTTGTCTTTTCCTGGTTCTATGGCCACTAATGCGGGGATCAAGTTATGACCATGATGCTGTTTGAGGCTTTCGAATGTGAAAATTGCAGTCTACGCAAAAGATGCAAGCAATAATTACATGAATGTCGGAGGCTTTGGAGCATATTGAGGTTTGTGAAAGTAAAAGGGTTCCAATCAACAAATAGGCTCGTGATCCTTCTATTCATGTTCATGGACCAAGACAATTGCAGAGGCCTAAAACCTATGTGGAAGAGTCTAGCTATGCAGAAATCGATGCTTATTCTTGGAGGGGATGCTGTTGCTAGATACAATCAAAATTGTCATGATCTTGATTTATAAAGCTATAAGATGAAGATTGAACAAACTGAATTCTTTGAATTTGGCTAAGAGGTACGCTGCAAACGCCACCCAGTAGTTCTATCTCGAAGATTCAACCAAACCAGACTCAGTCTTTTGCCCTTAATAATTTGCACTATCAGATTATGGTTACTACTTTGGTCTCCAATTTATGTATACCTTTTGAAAAATTCAAATCTCTCCTTTTCTATCTATAGTTCGTTCAAATTTCAACTAGTATGATCATCTAAAAGAGACAATCGTTATTTCTCCCATATTTCTTGTAACAAATCTCCAAGAGATCAGTAACTTCATATCACAAAAGTATGATGACCTGGAAAACATAATCATAACTCAAATCATTTTAGAAACAAGATCATAGATCAAGAATCCAAAGTTTCAATAAGAAATTGAATAGCATGAGCATACTATGACTTGGTAAACTTGTATAACAATAAGATCTTCACAAGATCGGTAACTCTAGAACTAGAGTGCTAGAAAAAGATACTCATAGGTCTTGTCTTTCTTAATTTGAATTCTAAAACCAGAGTGTTTCACAAGTGGAAGAATCCTTGAAGAGTCATGCCAAAACAGGCAAACTCTAATGAGCGCACAAGAGAGAGAGAGCGAGAATAAAGTGATGCACAAAACTAAAAACTCTAAAAGAGAGAGAATAGACTAGAGAGCTCCAAGAAAAGAGAGAGAATGATTTGGTGTAGCATGATCAGGGGGCGTCCTCTTTATATAGGAGTTTATAGTAGCTGCCCTCTTAAAGCCAAAAACCATTACTCTATAATGGTTAAAAATATTAACTACGTTTGAAGCAAAAACTGTTATTATATAACGGTTATGTAAAACCAAAAAACAGTTGCAAAGAAAGCTGTTAAAAGAATCAAATAAATCATTTGTAACAGCCCATGAAGTCAAAATGAATAAAGTCCTTTTTACTTAAAACATAATTCAACACTGCATTCAACTAGAGGAAGAGTTTAATTCAAGTGGAGGGGGCTGATGCAATAGCACAATTACCTCACAAATAAAAACAACTTGTGTGCCTAGTTTCTTAGCTTGGATTGTTTCCTTAGAGTTCCCTATGGAGCTAGGTTTCTTATGTCTGATTGTAGCATCTACTTTTGATTTGTAATTTTAACTTTAGCATATTAGGTATGTTTCTTTCTAGTAGTTGAGGTATAGCAGGAAACTATTCTCTTATTGAAGCCAATGCAATGTTAAGAAACTACATGTTTCTTATCATTGAATAGAAACTTACAAATTTATTGTTCTTTGTGGATTCAAAGTAGAAGACAACGATTTCTCCTCATTGTATTTCTTTGCATTTAAGCTACATTACCATATGAAAAGCAAAATAAAAGACATAGATGTCAATTATGGGAAGCTTATAGAAAATAGCAAGTGCATTACTCTTTTCCTGAATGGGGGTGAATGGCATTAAGGAGAGTCGAGAGATTGATAATCGGCAAGCTCAAATAACAAAGCTATCATGAGCCTAGGGAAAGAAAACCAGCAACCAAAGCATGATTCATAAACAACTACAAAAGAGTGTTATGTTGCCAAAAAAATGACAGTAATTAATGCCTACAGACATGTAGATAAGACTCTGTAAGCATCCAAAATTGCAGCAGTAAGCCTGCTTGGGTCAGAGCATAAGTTAGTGATGCTTTCAACTCTTGAACTCTAACTGTTGAGGATGCTTCACTCTACTGCTTTGCCTAGCAGTACGACACTTGTATTGCTCTCCCACAACCCCGTTTTCATGCTTTAGGCTGCTCCCATTTCGTTTGCCGCTACTACAGAAATCGCTTTTGCTTTCTTTCTCTTCTAGGGCACTGGTGCAAGGGGGCTCATAGAATGTCAACTGTTCAATGCTAATCATGGATGTATGTGTTCGACATTCAAAAAAGAGCAAAGCGTCCAAGGTACTTTACTAATTTCACTTCTGCACTCTGTCAATTATATTCACCAACTAGCATTATAGAAGAAGTCTCGTATCTGTCTTGAGGATTTTCTGTTTTGGTAATCTTTAAGAGTATAATTTGTTATACTAAATCCAGTGAGTAAGATTGATGCCCCTTTATATTGTTGCTAGTAATATTTATCAATAGCACATGCAAATTAATGAACATTCCATCAATTTTCTTCTTACAACTGTCTCAAGCTACACCAAAATATTGAGTAGATTCAATGAAAACTTTAGATTGATTTGATCAATGGCCTAGCTGCTGCCCACATCCAGAGCAAATGGTATATTGATACTCCATGAAAAATTCAATTACTTCCATGCATTTATAATCGGGTATAAAAATAAGCAATGGCTACAAATATGGTTCCCAACCCACATCCACCCCATCCCCGCACCAGGACTTGGACCATTTGCACCATCAAAAGTTAATTTAAACACTGCATTTTGTGGTAAGGATCAATTGGAAATTTATTAGTGATGTTAAACTTAGTTCGCTGTGCATCTATTTTCAAAGAATCAACAAAATTTAATTCCCATCATTGTGAAACCTTGCAATCATGAATGAAGGTATTTCAATCAATTCCCAGTAATGAGGCTTCCAAAATTATATTCTACCTCCAGAAACTTCAACTAGTGAAAATAAATGCTTACCACAACAACATTGCATGGTCTTGAAGAAAAAACAGAAAAAAGGTTTCATAATGTTCACAGGCATGTTTGGACTTCAAGTATACATGACAACATGGCATGCATCAAATATACATGACAACACAGCATGCAGAGCCAATTTCATATGGTTACGATGAAGGTCATGACTGGAGTCTCTATATACATGACATCCAATGCCAATCACATGTAGTTAAGATGAGAATAGACAAAGACAAAAATGTTAATATCTTGAGTACAAAGAAGAGTCATATGATGCACAATGCCATTTCCAACAGCCTGGACACTTTGCTCTGAAATAGAAAAACACTCAAGAACATGAATAATTCAATGCATACGATCTCATAAGAAGTCAACTCTAGTATACGTGCTTGGACTGGGTGTTAGACTGGACTTTGATTGGTATTCATCTATGGACTTGGCAAGGAACTGGACAAAAAAAATCACTGTATAAGCCCGTTGGGTAGGAACAAGCTAAAAAAACTCAGAGAATCTTTGACAAGTCCTCTTTCAGAAATCTGATACCAACTGAAATGGTGGTGTGGTAAGAAATCATCCCTTCAATGTTCAACTATCCTATTTGCATCTGATAGGTGGAATGATTCAAGTAAAATGGAGGTAGACCGGCTGCTGGCTGGCCTTAAGAGGTTCATTAAGACGAGATTCTTTTGGTGGAGGAAGACTCTTCTAGGCGTATCGCTTGGTCTAGGAAAGGAATATTGAACCGCAACAAATTAGTAGCATATGCTTATGAGATTGACGAAAGGGAGCTTTGGAGCAATGGTTGAGTTGTTGCAATGTGACCAAGAGGTCATGGGTTCTAGGCATGGAAACAGCCTCTTGCAAAAAATGCAAGGTAAGGCTGAGTACTATAGAGCCTTTGTTGGCTGCCAAAAATGGAAGGTAAGGCTGCGTAGTATAGAACCTTTGTGGTCCACCCCTTCTCCAGACCCAGCATAAGTGGGAGCTTCATGCACCGGGCTGCCTTTTTTTTTGTTAATGAGATTGACAAGCAATGCTCTCCCATACTTTTTCTTTAACAGGTATTTAGATCAACAAATGAAACTTCCTAGCTGTTGCAAACCTAGGAAGCTCTACATCAGGTCTGTTTGTGGACAGAACCATTTTCTTTGTTCTATCCTCATAACTTAAACCTTATTGGTATAAGGGACCAAAATAGAGAAGCATACACAAAATATGGCATGGAGATCTGCTAGTGGATGAATATTTAGTCAGGACAGGATGGATATTTAGTCGGATCATAACCTGTTAACTGAGATAAAGACCAAAAGAGAAAACCATACGCAGAACATGTAACATGGAGATCAGTCAGAACATTTAGTCAGGTTAGGATGAATGTTCACTCAGGTTCATGACCTCAAAACTGAGATAAGCCACATCTCGTGGGAAACCTAATGCATGTAATGATGTATCTTATTGAAACAAATAACCAGAATAGATGCTTATTATTTATCCAACTTGTATTTAGTGTGGCACTCTTTATCAGTTGGACAATTTTCTTTGTCGATAGTAGTTTACAAATCCTTTTCATGCACTTCATTTATTCTTTCATTTTATAGACTACAGCTACTGAAAAGAATATTGTAGGCTTCTGTTTTTGATGACAGGAAACCATCAAGATTAAGATGCAAATAGCTGTTGGTTTTACCATTACAATGATTATTTAAACCTTAATCAAATGCAAAAGCTTATTTACAACCATGTTCAACCTAGACCTATGAAAATTCATCAAGAGTCAAGACTGAAAAATAAGAGTTGAACTATCTTTTTCCACAAAATTCAGCCATCATATCAGCCCAGTTTGCAAGCTTTTGGTATGGTCTTGGTCATGTTTCATTCCCTTGTCAAATAAAAAGAGACATTCTATCAGTGTATTATTCTTCCCTTTTTCTCTTTTTTGAATGTTGAATACACACACACAAGCCCATGAGCACCTTGAACCTATAACCTACGGGTATCACAGGAGAGGCCGTTCTTGTGACACTATGCTAGAAGGCATTTGCTGATTCTGTCAATAAATGTTATGAGAAAAATGTGTTGCCTGAGAACAATTGAAAGACTAACAGTGTTCCTTTAGTTTGGTTCAAAGTCCAAAGAAAACTCTTCTTAAGCTGGTTTAATCCTTCATGCACCAAACCCCCCATCAAGGGCACTCTTAACCAACAATTGCAAGAAACATCAATGGCAGTAGTAGAGGCTGACACCTTTTTAGAATAGATTTGAGAATTACGGGGAAGGGGAGCCTTGGCACAACAATAGAGTTGTTGTTATGTGACCTACACGTCACAGGTTCGAGGCGTGAAAACAACCTCTTGCAAAAATGCAAGGTGAGGCTGTGTACTACAAACCCTTTGTCGCTTGCCCCTTCCCTGTACCCCGTGCACACAAGAGCTTCATGCACCGGGCTATCCATTTTCATTTGAAAATCAAAGAAGTTTGACTGCTGGAGACGGCAACTAAGTAAAACCCTTCACTAGAGCCAGACAAAAGCTAAGAAGAGGAAGATAAAAGTTGAGAGGATGACAATGACAAACATCGACTCTACCCACTGAGAATTTAAGACCCAATTTGTAATGGCCCAAGTTCCAACAATAACAATATTTTCTGCGCTAACTGAAGCCTCACTATTTTGCTCCTCTGTAGGGAACGCATTGTTACCATTAGATACCTAGACTTCTTCTCAGGATCACCCGAAGCCTGCCATCCTGTAGCTCGACATCCTCCTTTCAGGACTACCCATCAAGACCGCTCTCTAGACTTCCTCTTCCCCCCTTAAGGAACAAGCATCCTCGCATGCGACCACTATTGTTAAACAGCCTAGGCTCCAACAATAACAATATTGTCCACTCTAGCCAAAGACTCACAATTTTTCTCTTCCCATAGGGAAAATGCGAGTGCACAACGAATATAATATTGTACTCTTTGGGGTCGCTATGTCCCTCAAGGATTTGTTTCCGTAAGTCCCTTACCTTTCTTGGGCTTTGCCTCTCAAAACACGTTGTTACCAATAGAGATACCTGGAACTTTATAACCAGCCCAGACTTCTTCTCTACAGGCAATGTGGGATTAAACTCTTAAGATCACTCGAAACCTTCTATCTTGTAGCTCAACATCCCCTTTTGGGACTGCCCTCTAGGCTTACCATCACAAGGGGATCAAGCTTTAATACCAATTGTAACAGCCTGGGCCCCAACAGTAACAATATTGTCCACTCTGGCCAAAGCCTCACGATTTTTCTCTTCCCAATAGTGAATAGTGCGTTGTTACCATTAGAGATACTCAAACCCTTATAACCAACCCAAACTTTTTCTCTCGAGGCAATATGGGACTAAACTCTCAGGATCACCCAAACATCCCCCTTTCAGGATGTGCACTCTAATGCTAAGGAACAACATGTTTTCCCACGAGGAAGAGCAAAATCGTGAGGCTTCGATCAGAGCAGACAATATTGTTACTGTTGGAGCCCAAGCTGTTGCACTATCTAAGTACCTATATCTACCATTGTGTTTATCAGGGATGTCTTGTTAATACAAATTAGGGAACTATTAGTAGATAAAACCACATGTGGGTCACAAAAATTTTGATTAGTAGGAAAGACTCAATTTCTCATCTTTTCCCTCACATCAAAGCGCATACTTTCTCAAACAAATCACATTCAAGTTAGCTGTGGCATTTGAGAAGTTATTTACTCTTACAACTCAAAAAGGATATTCTCCATCAATTGGATCTTACACTCTCATACATATGAATACTGCCCTTAAATACAACCAGATTCTCAAGGAAGAAAGTAACACAAAAGACATGGAGCAAGGAGGTGGTAATATTATTTGTTACTTTTGACAAGCTGAACAAAAATAACCAACAATGAGAAAAGGTTAAGGTTTAACAATAATGAAAGATAACGGTTGAAAGATGACCACCAAAGAAAAAGAAATACCTGGCAAATTAGATCCCCAATAAGAGTTAGAAAAGCAGATGTCAATGACTTTGTGAATACTGGATGCTTCTCAAGAGCTACCAAATACCTGGCAAAAAGGGAAAAACAGAATAAATTACAATTATCATTCCGATTGGTACCTTGAGATGCATCTCTATGGAACACAACTCTGATGGTAAGGTTATTCCATGACTATCAGTGTAGGTTTTGGTATCCATTATGGTGAGACTCACCAGATGACTTGGTCCAGATTATATCAATAGTATGTGGAAGGTTCAAATAATGAGTGTCTCAAACAAGTGAAGTTATATAATGCATGCGAATGTTTGTCACCAGAATGAAGCCAAAACATAAATGGGACCATTTGTACAGTGATCAAAAGAATCCATTTGCTAGGCTCTGCTATTAATGGGCCGTGCACCAAAATTCTTGACATTGGATGGCTCTAAACACAAAATGTGGAGGCCTTGCTGATGAATGCAAACTGTTGCATTTTTATTTTCCAACAGTACATTTAAAGCAGCCACAGAGAATGGGCAGGCAATTGCCAGATTGGGTTTGAACTTAGGTGCCTGGCTCATCGATGTAAGCCTTGATTATAAATGGTTCCAAACATAGGATCATTATACAAGTAAGCGGCAAAATATGCATTATTTTTTCTTGGTTGGTAAGAACCCCAATAGGGGCTCGCTGTTGTATCATACCCTTTCCTCTTCCAGTCGAAAATCACCATACTAGTATCTCATGACAATAAAAAACAAGTCTTCCTTCAAGTTTACAGAAGTATCAGTCTATATATCAATGAAGACCACAATGTTCTTTCTTACGAACATTTAATTTCATGAAGAAATATCCACAGAGACACTAAGCAGGTTTCAAGACTAGCAAACAGAAAGATGTGACAAACGAGAAACTTAAAATTAAAATACTAAAACATAAAATAAGTACACGAAATCACCATGAAAGGAATGAAGGAATATTTCCGCCACTTTCTTCATCATCTCTCCTGCCTGAATTACTATCACCAGAGCCTCCAAAACCTCCAGAACCCCCATCTGAAACTGCTTGATTCCGAAAATAGTCGAAACCCGCCGGCCAACATTTCATTCTAGGAGAATCCGAAAAGCCAAAACCGCCACCGCCCCTAGAATTCTGAAACTGGTAAGAATGAAATGAAAAAGAGACCCTAGAAATGCTTTTCTGATTGCTGGTGGCAGAGATTCTGCGAGGGCTATTAAGAGGAGAAATGGGCTCCGGAGAAAAACGGGTGAAACTGAAAGAGGAAGGACATTTCTGAAGGATTGTTGCTGTATTTGGCGCCATTTTGCTCTTAGCGAGACACGATGTTTTGTGTTTTGAAATGCTTACTTTTGGAGATATGGCTTTGTGCTCTCCGAGTTCTTTTCATGTGTAATCCAAAGGAGTGAAATTAACACTAGCTAGTGTCAGTCTGTCCATAATTCACCACAAAAATCCAACGAGCTCAATGCCACTCTACGGTTATAACAGATATTACCCTGAAAAGGGTACAGACAAAGTAGCTTTTACATTTGTCTTGTATACTCACCTAATTTGGAATCTCCTCTATCCTACAGCAATACAATTTTTCATCCAAACTCTAATATTTTGCTCACACTTTTACCATTTATCATTATCCCCTTTTTTAAGTTACTAAAGGTTTTCTCTTGTTTTTTTTCCTACCAAGAATCTCTAAAATCCTTCCTCTTCTAACTTTTAATTATCTTTATATTATAATATTAAATTTCAATACTTATTCTTCATATAAATTGACCCTACATGAAACCCTAAAATCTCTCTAACCTATCTTTATTTATTTATTATAATTCTAATTTTTCTCTATTATATAATCTTATATAATTAATTAAAAAAGTGAAAAAGGAAAACTTCAACTCTCTCTCTCTCTATAGAGATTTCTTTTTGTTGTTTACTATTTTAGTTGAAATGTTTGCAAGGCTTACCTAGTTCACAAGATCAAGGGTTTAGATCATCCAATAGAAATAAAAAAAATTTATGTTCTTCGTGTGTATGATCTTCCTCTCAGATGAATGTTTTTATGGTGGTGCTTGGACTCCTTGTAGTTGACCTAGAGAAAATCATATGGTGTTCTAGAAGCACATTCAATCTAAAGTTGCATGTGGGTTCCAAATGGTTAGTACTCACAACCTTTCACCATATGAATCATATCTTAGATTTGGGTTATGCCAAAAATCTTCTTGAGCACATGATTTTACCCCTATGATTTTTAAGGTTTTAGTACTATTGTGTTTTGTTTTAGTAATGCTATTTTTCAACCTCTATGAGCCGTTCATTGTTCATACTCATTTGATATATCAAAGCTCTACCATGAAAAAGAAAGTGGCTAAAAATGTGATGTCTATGTTGTCGATGACCCAAACTATTCATATTTGGAGGTTCAATCTAGATAGGTAATATCTCAATAATATTCTCAACTAATATGATCTTAACCATCAGATTGATTAATTGAATGGCAAAGATGTCTACAAAGTTGATATAACTGTGGCCTAGAAGATGACAACTATAGGTCACCACAAATTCAAGACCTACTTATAACTTGAAATAAAAATGCTAAAGAAAAATTAAAAAGAAAATAGAAGAATTGTTTCTATATTTTAATTGGAAAAAAAGGAGAAGGGGACTTTCAAATTAATGATCAAGTTTTAGAACTAGAAAGATTTATTAAGCCTAACCAAATTAGGCTTGAAAATAAAAACAGAATTTGAGAGTGGATAATAACAACATCTTTGTCCAGTTTTCTTAGACATTGCTCAGGGCACCTTGCTATTGGAAATCTATATACTTTATATAATAGTAGAATCCTACCTTTCCATGTGGTAGTCTCACCTTAAGTTTAAGAACACGTGGCCCAACTAACAGATCGCTTGAATGTTTTCTCTTTTTTGGAATTTTCATGAGGTTTTAGATTTTTTTTTTTTTTTTATAAGCAATCCTATCTTTTCTCTTTACTCTTTCTATAAAAAAAATTCTTGTGGTTAGGAATACATGGTTCCTTTTCCTTCAACTCTCCAATAATTTGTTATGACAAATTTCAGATTTCATAAGCTTATTGTGATATTTTATCTCCCATGAATTCTTCTTTCAGGTAAAAAAAAAAAATGGTTTTAAACTTTGTGTCACTTTTTTATTCATAATAGAATCTCAATAAATAATAGTCTTAAGCATTTAGCTAGTGAATTAGTACAAGTTGCGCTCAAATTTTTTTGGAAAGGGATGCATCTTTTGTATACTATTGCTTTTATGAGAAATCTATATTTTTTCCTCTATACTCTCTCTATCTCTCTAGTGGATCTACATTAACCTTATCCTAATTTTCCTACAACTTTTCCCATTTGCACTCAAACATCAACACCAATCTATCTCTCTTGAGGTTGTGGTAGTATCAACTTGCCTTTATCTTTTCCAACTTTTCCACCAAGCTTTCTAATTTTCTCACCAATAATGTCTAGCTCCTTTTCCTTCCACTCTCCCCAAAATTGTTATGACAAGTTTCAAACTTCATGGGCTTGTGGTGCTATTTTATTTTCTTTGAAATCTTCTTTTGGGTAAAAAAATACATGGTTTTAAGTATCTAATGTCATTTTCCTTTTGTACATAATATCCTTAAAATATTTAGTTAGAGAATTAATATAAGTTAGGCACATATATATTTTTGGTGAAAGACGGCTTTTGTTTATGTTATTGCCTTATGAGGAATATAGATTATTTTTCCCTATGCTTTCCTTTCCTATCTAAATATCTCTCTCTCTAGTGGATGTTCATTATCCCCATCTTAATTTTCCCACCACTTTTCTATTTCACTAAAATAGCTACACTAGTCAATCTCTCTTTTATGTACTAGTAATATCCACTTGCATTATTTGTTCCAACTTTTCCTCCAAACTTATGATTTTCTCACCAATAATGACTAGTTCCTTTTTCTTCCATTCTTTCAAATTTTTATTGTGACCAATTTCAAATTTCATGGGCTTATGCTACTATTTTATCTTCTTTAAATTCTTCTTCTAGTTAAAAAACATAATTTTAAGTATCTCATGTCCTTTTTTGTGCACAATAAAATCTCAATAAATAATAGCCTTAAATATTTACCTAGTGAATTAATATAAATTAGGCACAAATATTATTATTTTTGGTGAAAGACCCTACTATTTTACAATATTGCTTTGTGAGAAATGTAGATTGCTTTTCCCTATGCTTTGCTTTGGTCTCTCTCTCTCTCTCTCTCTCTCTCTCTCTCTCTCTCTCTCTCTCTCTCTCTCTCTCTCTCTCTCTCTCTCTCTCTCTCTCTCTCTCAACTTTTCGTATGTTCACTAAATAGCTGGACTATTCTCTCTTTTATGTTGTGAAATATCCACTTACCTTTATGTGTTCTATCTCTATAGCAACTTTTCCTATGTTCACTAAATAGCTGCACCATTCTCTCTTTTATGTTGTGAAATATCCACTTACCTTTATGTGTTCTAACTTTTCCTCCAAACTTTCTAATTTTCTCAACAGTGATGTTCTTTTCACTTGAGTGTGCAATTGTGTGACCCTATTTCTCATCTAATTTTTCGAAATCTGTGTGTGCGTCTCTACATGTTTGCCCAAACCTTTCTCCCAATATTCAAAATCCAATGTTTTCCACGCCTATAGAAGATACGAAAAATTCAGCCTTTCCTAATTTAATACATATTGAGTAGGGATGGTGTTGTGGTCAATGCCTCCAATAATGGTAAAAGGATGCGAATAAATGAGAAACAATTTGTTGCAGAAATATATCAAGTCATTTGAGAAGTATCATGAAAAACATAACTAAGATGATTTAACATCTATATAATAAGATAATTTGACAAATTGTTCATGTAATTTGTGATTACTTTAGTAAATTTCAATTAGGCTAGAAAGGCGTTAAAACTTTAACTTTTGAAGGGATTAATCAAAATATCAAAGAATCAGAACTTGACGAGAATGGATGAATATGGTTTGTGATGATGGATGCTTTCATAGGCCTTAAAATATTAGATGAGTCGGAACCTTGGTGTGCTAATCCACATAATGATTTTCAAGTCGGGTAACTGAGAAGTAAGGCTAAATTAGATAAGGCCTAAAAATTACAAAGCTAAGATTTGCAAGCAATATAGTTGGGTCGTCGAGAAGCGTGGCTAAATTTGGTGATAACCTTCGGTTTGTCAACATATTTTCCCATCTTATATAAATAGAAACAAATAGTTTAGTTCCATATTTAAAATAAAAAATAAAAAAATCTTACTTTTAAGGATAATTCGCAGGTTCAAATTTTTTTAATGATAATCCGTAGATAATTCTTGAACTGTGCTTTTTCACGGCTCATGTTACTAGTGGCATGTAACATAAAAGATTCTGTTTCTCACGATACTCCTGCGACCATCTCTCATAATTCGAGCTGAAGTGGATGACAATGTACCAAATCACTTCTAATGTAATATGGATGTTCTAACTATCTTCTTAAAAAACTGTCCATTTTACACCCACAAGTGGGCCCCAGAAAAAGGCCATCGTGAAGTAAGTTGGATGTGATTTTTGGTACCTTGGCACTATATATAGGCCAAGTGAGACAAATTTTGATCCTTGAAAAACTATAAAAAAAGTAGGCCTGAACCTTACTTTTCTTTCTACCTCCATGCAGTGTAGCAGTGATCGTGGGACCATCCTGTAAACACCTCCCCACCCCTCCTCTCTCTCTCTCTCATGCACACCCATGCGTGCCTCATTTTTTAGGAAGTACGTCACAAGGGCCTTAACCACTGATGGATGGCCACATTTTCATATGAAAATTTTCATGTGAGTAGGGTAACCATTCATTTTTATGATCCTAACCATTTATCTGGTAGGCAGTGCTATTGTTGAGTTGTAGTAAATGGAGGCAGCCTAAAGTGCACCCCAATTATTTTTTTTGTATCTTTTTTTCCAGAATCACCTAGGATTTCGACTACAAAATGAAGGGATTTTTCATTATCTCAATTGAAGTAAACTTTAAGAGCACCCAAGATTGTATGAATGGCATAGATTACATTCATTAATTATGGACTCATTACCTTCCATTAGAAGATCATTTACTTCTTCTGTTATCTTTTCATATCTTGTATGATATATATTCTTTGTTCTTATATGTAACTATTATGTAAAGTATATCACATACATTCACCCCAAGATTGGGTTCTCACGCATAAAAATAACCCTCTTATTAAGTATCAAAACACTATTCCTTCTTCTTTTTACATGGTATCATAACCTTCTCTCTAATATCTTTCTCTATTGAAAGATTGTGTATATTTTTTCTTGAGTTATTCATAAATGTCACTTGTCCCAACTTCGCCTTTGTCAACCCTCAAAGCTGATGGCACTAATCTTGGGTTTCATCATGCTTTCTATCACACTTGACCGAAAGAACAAAATATTGTGGAAGGGACGTGTAGCCGCATCTCCAAGGTAATTATCTTATGGTTATATTGACGGTTTAACACCTTGTCCACCACGTCTATTGCCCATAGATCCGACCAAACCAGTCCAACAACCATCAAATAACCCAGAATATCAAGCCTGGATACGCCAAGATCAGCATCTCCAAAATTGGTTAAAGGGCAGCCCTAGTGCACAAAGCTCCCATGTATGTTGGATCTGAGGAAGGGGTGGACCACAAGGGTGTACAGAGCCTTATCTTACATTTTGCAAGAGGCTGTTTCTACACCTTGAACCTGTGACCTCAAGGTCACATGACGATAACTCTACTGTTGCACCAAGGCTGTTTCCAAAATTGGTTATTTCATCTACATCGGAAGTAGTCCTCAGCCATGTTGTTGGGCTAGCAAGTGTTAGAGGTCTGGCTAAAACTATTAGATATTGGACGTGTGTGTGTGTGTGTGTGTCTATATATATATATATATATATATATATATATATATATATATATATATATATTAAAGTGATCTAATAAAGTTAAGGTTAAATGGGCCATAGTCATTTCAAAAGGTATGGTTTTATTATGTGTAGATACCTAACCTCTAATTTCTAATTTTATGATAGGTTAAAATAAGAAATAAGGAAAGGGGATACAATTATAAATGGTTATGGTCCCCAAATTGTATGTATAATTCTTTTCTGACATCCCATCATTAGAAAAGAGGGAATATCATTCTCTAGGAAGGTCAAATGCATCAGTTTGGAAGATCAGGAACCGCAAAGCTCAAAGATCACATCCGAACTCATGGATTCAAGTAAACTTCCGCATCTAGTCTTTATTCTTTATATTTTCGTGGAGGATCTTGGTGTGATGAAGGAATATTCATCAATAAAGTCATTAAACCCCAAAAAGTGGTATCAAAGTCTCTGCACATGGATTCAAATAGGAGATTTTTTTAAGGATTAGGGCTTTAATCTTTGAAAACTGTGCTATAGTAGAAAACCCATCATATAGGCACTTCAAATGAATGATCTGAACCGATAGATAGATTCAGAGACCTTCAAAACCCTAGAAACGGTGAAAACAGAACAAAAATTGGGTCATTAGGGACCTTGGTCAAATCACAACAAGATCAATAGCTCAGGCTCATTGTCTTCGCTGGACGATGCGCCCAGGACGTCATTCGCGAGATGTACTGTAGGATGATGAGTGCAGGTGCTCTGTCACTAGTTTGCCACAATGCACGGGGGTAGAAGAGCAGAGCTGCGCGGTCATGTTAGAGAGTTATGGAACCTGGGGATGCACGCAGTGAGTGTCCCGGTCACAGGGATGCACGTGGCGTGTCCGCACTGGGTGTCCTAGTGATGCCAAACGGTAATTATCGTTCCAGTTCGGATTTTAATCTAGGCCATTGAATGGTGTACTGAAATGGAAAAACTCCAATTCTAGTAGTTTTAGAAGCCCAATTTAAGATTCGAAAGGTCTGTTGGAAAGCTCTTGATGAAACGGACATAATTTTGGCACTAAATCTTTGATCTAATCACACTTACCTAGGTTAAATTCATAAAATAGTGTCAAATTACTCGGATCGGGCTGATCAGAGGGTGATTGGGCCCTAATGACCCAATATTTGATAATCAATAAGGGGACAATTGAATTCAAATCTTGGTACAAGTTTCTTTTGGATGTCTAATGTTTAAAATGAGTTGATTGAAACAACATGCTACCAAAGTAGCCCCTCTTGTGTAAATCAATTTAATTTTGAACATCAAGATGGTTGTGGGTATGTAATTCATGCGGATATTAACCGACACAAAGGAAGTCAATATTTGGCCAAATTACATGCCCACTTATGATAATAAATATGTGATAATTATTGGGTACTCCATGTGAATAATAAGTCGGTCCAAAGAAAGGCTTATTGTTTGACAAGATTTATTGTCAATATTTGATTACTACACCAAGAATACCACTCACAAGTTAATATTTTTGTCTAAAGACTAAATATTAATGTTGTGCTAGGTATCTTGTGATGGGCCCTACCATTATTTGAATTTAATTTAATTTAAATATGATATAGAACTTATGTGAGCATCTTGTTTTGTTCTATTGTTTAGTTAATACATCTGTTTCTATCACATCTGCCAACACCAGTTCTATTCCCATGTTGGATGTGACCAACTTTAAGGAATGGAAAGAGAACTTCATGATCCTTCTTGGATGCATGGATCTGGACCTTGTGCTAAGGATTGAACAACCCACTACTCTTATAAATAAAAGCTCCATTGAGGAAGGACTTTGAGAAGTGGGATTGTTCAAATTGCATGAGTCTTATAATCGTGAAGTGTGGAATTCTAGAAACCTTCAGGGGTGCTATGTCCAAAAAGGTAAATATTGTCAAGGAGTTCTTTAAGGAATTTGAAAAATGTTTTGCTAAAAGCGATAAGGCTGAAACGAGTATGATTCTATTGAACTTGATTTCAATGAAGTGTAAAGGAAAAGGCAACATCAAGGAGTACATCATGGAGATGCCTCATCTTGCTTTAAAACTAAAGGCACTAAAGTTAGAGCTGTCTAAGGATTTGCTTGTGCATTTAGTTTTGATTTCTCTTCTGCATAATTCAGTCAATTTAAGGTCAATTACAACTGCCAAAAGAACAAATACTCTCTTAACGAGCTCATTTCTCATTGTGTACAAGAGAAGGAAAGGTTGAAGCAAGAAAAGACTGAAAGTTCTTACTTGGCAAGTACCTTTAAGGACAAGAGCAAGAAAAGGAATAAGGAAGTTGCAAGTGGTCCACCTCAAAAGAAATAGCAAAAGAAACAAAATGAGAAATTTGGCTGCTACTTTTGTTGGAATCCTGGACACATGAAGGACTGTACCAAATATCATGCTTGGTGTGCAAAGAAAGGTATGCTTCTCACTTTAGTTTGTTCTGAGGTTAACTTAGTATCAGTACCTAGACACACTTGGTGGGTAGATTCTGGTGCTATTACTCACATAAGTGTGTCTATGCAAGGTTGCCTAAGTTGTCGAAAGCCAAATAATGCTGAAAGATTCATCTATGTGGGCAATGGAAAATTAGTGGAGGTTGAGGCGATAGGGACATTTAGGTTATTATTAAAGGCTAGTTACTATTTGGATTTAAAAGAGACATATGTTGTACCATCTTTTAGACGGAATTTGGTTTCTATTTCTCTTTTGGACAAATTTGGTTATTATTGTTCATTTGAAAATAATTAATTTAGTATCTTTCTGAATTCCAATATTGTTGGTACTGGTTCTTTGTCATTTTATGATAACCTTTATTTGCTTGATAATATTGCCTCTTTTAATGAAACCTTATATGTGAGTTCACGTGATATAAAGTGCAAATTAACCAATGATATTTCTGCTTCACTCTAGCACAAGCGTTTAGGGCATATATCTAAACAAAGAATTGAAAGACTTGTGTCAGATAAAATTCTTGATCCCCTTGATTTGTCAGATTTTCAAGTCTATGTTGAGTGCATTAAAGGGAAATAAACAAATATAAGGAGATTAGGTGACAACAGATCTTCAGACGTCTTAGAACTAATACATATAGATATTTGTGAGCCATTCCCTATGGCTTCATGGAATGGTTAATAATATTTTATTACGTTCATAGACGATTTCTCAAGTTATGGCTGCCTTTATTTCATTTATAAAATGTCTCAATCACTAGACGTGTTTAAGGTATTCAAGGCTGAAGTTGAGAATCAACTTGGCAAAGGCATTAAGGCTATCAGATCTAATCGTGGTGGTGAGTACTATGGCAGATATGATGGATCAAGTGAACAATGTCTAGGGCCATTTGCCAAATTCCTAGAGGAGTGTGGTATAGTCCCACAATACACCATGTCAGTATGTCTTAGCATGAATGGTGTTGCTGAGAGACGAAACAAAACATTAAAGGACATGGTGAGGAGTATGATTAGTCATACTACCTTACCAAATTCACTCTAGGGAGAGGCACTCAAAACTATAACTTACATCCTTAACAAAGTTCCAACTAAGGCAGCAACTAAAACCTCTTATGAATTATGGATGGGTAAGAAGCCTAGTATAAAGCATTTACACATTTGGGGTTGTCTGGTTGAGGCAAGTCCTTATAGGCCAAATGAAAAGAAACTAGACTCAAGAACGTTCAATAGTTATTTTGTTGGGTACTCTGAAAGGTCTAGGGATTACAAATTTTATGTTCCCACTATCAGGTCCTTTTTTGAGATGGGAAATGCACGATTGTTTGAGGATATTGAGTTTGGGGGGAGAGATAAGGTTAAAGACTTTGTCTTTGAAGAGGAATCTGTTTCTCTTCCTACGATTGTTATTGACAATGATTAGGCTCCTATTCCTGATGTTGCTCAAGAAGCAATACAAAACCACAAGACAATGCTGAAAATCTCCCTAATCAAGGTTTATAGATTATTCTTGGAGAGCAAACTCAACAACCTCAAGAATAAATGCCATTAAGGAGATCCACTAGAGAAAGGAGAAGTGTGGTTTCTGATGATTATATCATATTTCTACAAGAACATGAGGATGACATTGGATTGGTGGAAGATGATCCAATGAACTTTCATCAAGCCATGCAAAGTATTGATTCTCAAAAGTGGATTGATGCCACAAATGAAGAGATTAAGTCCATGAAAGACAATGACATTTGGGAACTCGTCCCATTACCTGAAGGTGTGAAGCCCATTGGTTGCAAATAGATATTTAAAAATAAGAGGGATTCGAAGGGTGATGTTGAGAGATATAAGGCGTGTCTTGTTGCAAAGGGCTTCACTCAAAAGGAAGGCATTGATTATAATGAGACTTTCTCTCTGGTTTCATTGAAAGAGTCTTTCAGGACAATAATGGCATTAGTAGCACATTTTGACCTTAAGTTACATCAGATGGATGTAAAGATTGCATTTCTCAATGGTGATATTGATGAGACAATTTATATGTTGCAACCAAAAAACTTTATGTCAGGAGATGCGAAGAATATGGTTTGCAAATTAAGGAAATCCATCTATGGGCTTAAGCAAGCTTTTGTCAATGGTATTACAAATTCCATCAAGTTATTATCTCATTCGGTTTTGAGATGAATGTGGTTGATGATTGTGTATACCACAAGTTCAATGGGAGTAAACACATATTCCTGGTTTTATATGTAGACGACATATTACTTGCCAGTAACGATATAGGCTTGTTGCACCAAACCAAGAGATTTCTATCAAAGAAATTTGAGATGAAAGATCTTGGGGACACATCTTTTGTATTGGGAATCCAGATACATCAGAATCGCTTTCAGGGTATTCTTGAATTATTACAGAGGAGCTATTTCGAAAAGGTACTTAAGAGATTTGACATTCAAGATTGCAAACTAGGAGACACCCCTGTTGCTAAGGGAGAAAAGTTCAGTCTTGAATAGTGCCCCAAGAATGATTTTGAAACTAAGGAAATGCAGAAGATTCACTATGCTTCAGCAGTGGGGAGTTTGACGTATGCTCAGGTTTGTATGCGTCCGAATATTGTGTACATTGTTGGGATGTTAGATAGATATTTAAGCAATGTGGGAATGGACCATTGAAAAGCAGCCAAATGGGTCGTGCGGTATCTTCAGAGAACAAGACATTGCATGCTTACATATAGGAGGTTGAATAAGTTAGAGATCATAGGGTATTTGGATTCTGACTTTGTTGGATGCCAAGACAGTCGTAGATCCACTTCATGCTATATCTATCTACTTGGTGGAGGAGCTATCTCTTGTAAGAGTACTAAGCAAACGCTCATTGCTTCTTCCACCATGGCAGCTGAGTTTAAAACATGTTATGAGACATCCAATCATGGAATATGGCTACGGAATTTTATCACATAGCTGCGAATTGTGGATAGAATTGAAAGGCCACTTAAGATATTTTGTGATAATAAGTTAGCAATTTTATATTCCAACAACAACAAGAGCTCGACGAAGTCAAAGCATATAGACATCAAGTTTCTAATTGTTAAAGAAAGAGTTCAGAGTGGTCAAGTGTCTATAGAGCATATTGACACAAACTCTATGATTGCAGATCCACTTACTAAGGGATTACCACCCAAGGTCTTTCATGAGCATACTGCTCATATGTGTAATAACCCCAATTTTTGTAAATTGATTTGAGAAAATCAATGAAAGTTTGAAATTTTAGAAGACTGAGGCTGGAATATTAGGTTAAAAGTAAATATCTTTTCATAGAGATTAAATCATGAGTGAAAACTTAGAAATTAAGAATGTACAAGAAAAATCACATCAAATGACACTAATTTCGTTAAATTCTGAATTAGAATGAAAAATCTCAATTTTCTTCATAAAAGGGTAAAACGATCATTTTCACCCATAATCAGGATTTAAAATTTGAATATTTGGAATGTACTTGAAAAACTTGAAGGTACTCAAAAAATCAATTCTGGCACCATTGAGTACATTAAAATTCGAGTTTGGATAAATAATATCTATTTTCTCTATTTTTATAAATAAAGGGCAAAATAGTCTTTTCACATGAAAGTGGGGCCTACAAAGTAGGCCAATATTCTGGAATCAACAATAATTGAGCAATGTACTACTAGATTATAGTGGAGGAAAAGGTGGAGGTGGAAACTCCACCCATAAATAAAATAATAAAAAGAATGAATGAGATTTTTATTAAAAATTAATTTAAAATTCAAAAACTTGTCTATAAATAATTGTGAAATTTTCCAAAACTTCACCACAAAATCCTCTAGATTCTTCTAGAAAATCAGAGCAAAACTTCTCCCTCATCTTCCCCAATCTCTCTTTTTCCCTCTTTCTCTCTCCTCTCTCCTCTCTCTAGAATAGTACAAAGAGCCATATGTTCAATTAGACACTCTGTTCCAAATCAAATTTTACAAATCCCACCATCCATATTGTTCTAAATTCCCTTCTATAGAACTCTTAAAGTAATTTCAAGATCCAACTATTTAATTAATGGAAAAATACAAATCAAGATTTATTTGGTGTGTTATGGCATACGGCAAGGATTTATTTATTTTGCCATCAATTTGTTAATTTTGATCAAATTAGGTAGGAGGATATCATCCAAATATTCAGTTTATGTCATTTTTTATATTTTTAATTTCACTGAATTTGATTTTCTGTTAATGTTTTGAAAGATCAAGTTTTGATGAAAAACCCTCCAGATCGGCATCATGGAAGGCTTAGATGAAAAATCTAAGCGTCCAATAGATTCAAAAGGGTTCAAAACCCCAAGGTATGAAATAACAGACAATTTCGTGGAGATATGATGGCCCAATTTGAAGGAGAAAAAGGGAATGGTGATTTGAAGGTCTAATCTAGATCGTCTCACCATTTACAGGTCACCACCCTGTTTCCACTGGTGGTCACCTGTAAAACAGGGCGGGATGACCTGTACGGCCAGTTTTGTCCTGTTCTAACGGCCAGATCAAATCTAGCCTGTTAAAACGTCTGTGAACTTCAAACTTGAATTTTGGAGTCATCTGAGCTCTAAATCACAAGCGAAAAGAAGTATGGAAAGCTTATGATGTCTAATTTCACATGAAATAATAAATTTTAGGAAATATTACAACAAACTTTCTATTTAAAGAAAATAAGATTCTTACTTCCATGATCTTGAAGATATGAGATGATCAGACTTTAAAGATATGATCTATTTATATTATAATGATAAGAATATGTAAAATTGAGAGTTTAATATGACAGATCTATGATAATTTAAGAAATCTACCCTTTACGGTAAAAGTTACTTAAGATTTATAAAGGACCTCTCTTGATCAGTAAGATCAAGCATGATCAAACCCTATGGATGGGTTGGATGGAGTTAATAATGATGAGATCTAGTAAGATCTTTGATCAGTTATGACAAAAACATGTGAAGATGATCTTTGAACCTATAATGAAGTAAAAACCCTAAATTTAAGGAAATGACTTAAGATATAATGGTTGGATCATATTAAAAGCCTCTAATGATGTAAATTGATTAGTATGATTTTATTTAATTATTAGATTAATTTTAACTTTAATTTATGGCATGATTGTAGGATCCATGCTAAGCTATTTCTTCATTTTGATGTAAATGATCTACATGTTATTAGATGGATAGATTTAATCATCTTAGGACTATGTTAGGACACCTGATTTTCTTTAAATATCCTTAGGATAAGTAATATATGAATTAGGGCCATGCTAGTTTAATTTGAGTATGGACTGTAGTATGATTTCCATTTGAGATGGTAATGGAATTGTAATTTAAGATCATGTTAGTTTAATTTGATTTCATTAATTAGGGATCATGATAGTAGTTACATAGTATTGCTATCCTTAGATTATTGAATTTATATTAGTTTTATGCTTTGAAGTTTATGATTTATTATTATCATATTTCTTAAAAGATTTAATTGATAATTAGTTATGATAAAGAGCATAAAACACTAAAAATATAACCTAATGAGAAATTAGAGTTTTATGACATAAATAAGAAGGAATGACCTGACTTGGACTTAATTAGTAAGGGATATAATTAGTAGGACAATATAAGGAATGATTTATCATATCTTTAGCCTAAATTAGGAGAATAATACACATCCATGAATTACATTTTATATGATCATGGACATTAATAAAAATCAAGTAGAGATAAATTAGGGTTTACAAGCTCATAGGAACTTTATGGAAGGTTGAGCTAAGGTCACTAGAGTGGACGTTGAACATTGTGGTTAAGAGGGTTATCTAATAGAGCCTCGCTCTTCCCTCACATTCTGGTCACATTTGTTGATGTCTAGATGCCTTCTTACATGAGGATTGAAGTAACCACTTTTTGAGCAACCTGTCGTTGGTAAGCCTTAGTCATTTGGAAATAAGAGGAGTTGTCTAGAATTAAGAGTGAATAAACTATCCTCAAACCAGTAACACTAATTGGTTGTGAAATAATAATAAGAACATAAAAGGTTAGCAAATTAACTAATCCTAATAAAAATTATAAAAAAGGATGATTAAACAAAATCCAAGAGGAGATCTTGAATGATCAAAAACAACAAAAGAAAAGAAATACAAATGTAGAGTAGATTATTATTATGTGAATATACTTGTAATATAGATTTATTAGGTTAGAAGATCTGAACCCTTGATCATATGTGATTCAATGAAGAAAGATTCAGATCATCCTACTTAAGGATGATCAAAAGACCATGTAGTATGTACCTTTAGATACAAAGATGACATTATACATATGATTTGACAGATATACGTTAATCAAGACTATGACAAACTTCAAGGAGTAAGAACACCTTATTGAGGTAGGAGGATTTTATGAATGCATCTATATGAAAGATACATGTTGAATACATGATCTTATGTATGGAAATATTAACATGTATAATGCAAATACCTTGTGTTAAATCCTTATGATCCAACCAAATAATGAGAAAATAGATATAAAATGGTTAAGTGTAGAGTTGAAGAAAACCCTAAGTGAATAGGGAAGTAGAAGATATTTCAGCGCTAGATAAACAGACATATTGTCTAATACATATAAGAAATATTTTACATACGAGCATGGAGGCTTGTGGTTTTGTTTTAAATAGGCGTAGGCTTGGGGATGCTATGTTAGGGAAGTTATGAGGATTTAGCTACCCGCTCTAAAAAATTTGTTGATGATGAATTCCATGCCTAAGAAAGGCAGAAAGTTGGGTAGGGTAATTATGGGAAAGCTACCACTGTGACAACCATGGTCCCCTCATACGGACATGGATTTTACATTTCCATCAAATATGGTATGAGTGGATTATTGAGTAGTTATCCGGGTGTGCTGTACGAATTAGACTGCAAGCATGGTAGCCCTTTGATTTTTTTTGCACTATGATACATATGAGATAGGCATAGTGAGATGCCTTATATATGGCATAATGAAATGTCATGTAATTGTTTATTATCAATATTCCCCGCAAAAAGGGAATTCCCAGTATAGTAACTAGCTGATATACTAATCTCTTACAATTGAAAGAGTTGGTCAGCTTAGTTGGGAATGAGAATTGAATATTTTCACTTTTTGATGAATTTGTTCATATACATAATGTATAAGGATGTATATTTTTGATAGATATGAGATTGATCCATAATCATGTTTATGATAAAAATGAATAATGGGATTAATGAGTATTAGAATTATATTGTCAAATTATGTTACTTCTTTAATCTCCTACTAAGCATAGCTTGCTGAGATATTGTAAATATTTGAATGTTTACAATATCTCAGATACAGAGGAGGAGAGTTAGGAGTTCAAGACTTGAAAGAATAATTAATCAGGGTATATCTATTGAAGACATGCATTTTATTTGAGAGTATTATATATAGAGAGTTTTTATTGTATGTGATCTTTGAAATTTGGACAAGTATTGTAATGATATCGGGCTGTACTATGAACCGCTGGATGGATCTTGAAGTTTAATAAAAGTTTGTTCCTTCAATGGAATTTTATCTTGTACAAAACTCTACTTATATTATGAAGTGATGACTTAAGTTTTACAAAACAAGTTCTAAAGAAAAGAATTTTTGTTGCTTTGTTTTGTGAATTTTTTTTATTACTAAAGGCTCTGTCTTTGCAAAATGTATTACAAAATGTGTTATAAAAACTTGGGTTGTCACAATATGAGTGTTGTATCATTTGATGATATGATGGATTAGTGGGATATTTTCTGCAGAAATAAAGTGTTTAGTTTCAATTTTCACTTTGATTTGGTTTTAATATGATCTCATAAGGAATAAAGATGGACAAGTTGGAAATAGGCATGTTTATATCACATTGCATGTAATTTCCATGCTACCATCCATACTTGATCTATGTCGTTTAGTTATGTTAATATACGTGACTATGGATGGATTTAGTTACAATATATGTAACAAAGATCGTTTTGATTCTATATTAGCATAATTGATGGACAAGATTGTTCAGAGATATTTTTTGTGATATAAAATTTTGAGCTCTTAAGGTTATACTTTGATATACAATTATAAAGTAATATATATATAGTCTAAGTTGGAGATTGTTAGATATTGGACGTGTATGTGTGTCTATATATATATATATATATATTGCATATTGTATGCTATCATATGGTTTTGGCCTATATTAAAGTGATCTAATAAAGTTAAGGTTAAATGGGCCATAGTCATCTCAAAAGGTATGGTTTTATTATGTGTAGATACCTAATTTCTAATTTGGGCTAAAATAAGAAATAAGGAAAGGGGATACAGTTATAAATGGTTATAGTCCCCAAATTGTACGTATGATTCTTTTCTGACATCCCATCATCAGAAAAGAGAGAATACCATTCTCCAGGAAGGTCATACGCATTAGTTTGGAAGATCAGGAACTGCAAAGCTCAAGGATGATATCAGATGCATGGATTCAGGTATGCTTCTGCATCTAGTCTTTATTATTGATGATTTTCGTGGAGGATCTTAGTGTGATGAAGAAATATTCATCAATAAAGTACATTAAATCCCAACACACACGAGTGCATATCTTTGCGTCAAGATCGCTACTTTCCGTACTTAATCTGCGATCTCAACTTCAGAAACTACAAAAAGCAGCGGTATCTATGGATGAATATCTCCTTCATGCGAAACAATTAGGGGATGAGTTGGCTGCTGTTTGTCAGCCTTCAGCATATGCTAACCTGATCCTACACAATTTAGGCGGTTTAGGACCGGCCTCTGATATGCTTGCCACTGCAGCTAACGCACTTGGATGATTATACCCTGGAGGATATTCATAGCATGTTTATGGCACAAGATCTGAGAATTCTAGCAACTGATTTTCAGACATCTGAACCAATTTCTGCTAATGCGGTTTATAAGCGGAATACCAAAGGAGGGAAAGGTCGTGGCATGCTAAACTCTTACTAAATAAATTCGGGTAATTTTTCTTCTAATGCCACTTCATATTCTGCTGGAAATAAAGGGTGAGGCCATGGAAAGGGGTCTCATTTCACACCCATATCCAGTCCGGTCAACCTGGCCATATACGACCAAACTATCCTCGGCGAAATCCACAAGCATACCATGCACGTCATGCTCCCTTGTCATCTGATTTTGCTAATCTTACCAATGCGATGGACCCGGCTTGGTATCCAGATTTGAACTATCTGACCCAATCTCCTTACACAGGATCCGATCAGGTCTTTGTTGGAAATGGCCAAGTTTGAACATTCTTCACAAAAGAGTGAGTTCTTTTCAATAAAAGGCTGACAAATCTCTTCATCTTAGGAATATTTATCATATCTCTTGAATGACTAAAAATTTACATTTTGTTTCTCAGTTTACAGGGAACAAAGAAGTTATCTTTGAATTTGACAAACATTTCCATCTTGTGAAGGATCTACTAACCAGGGACGTAGTCTCTAATGGTGGTCTCTACTCGCTAGACTCGGCCTCACAAATCACAGTGGTGGCAACCTGTGATCAATTGCATCATTGCCTCCGACATCTGACCCCACCTGTAGTTCATCAAGTGCTGTCAGTGGAGCTTAATTGGTTTGTGCAATTACGTAGAGCAACTTATCGTGTAGTCTCTAGGCCATGTCCACGAGCTAAGCAGGCTTCCTTTGAGTTTGTTGGCCCTAGTTAGGGACCTGGCAAGACATATCGGTGCCAAGCTACTCTTCCATTGGTCGGAAGAAAAATCCAAAATATTTAAAGTACACGCTTGTTTAAAGGGTGACGTTAGTGGCCAAATTTAAAAACAATTTTTTTCAAATTAAAGCAAATTTCGACCGAGTTTCTCTCGCTCCTCAGTTGAAGTGTCATTCTCTCGCCTCTCTCTCTCTCTCTCTCTCTCTCTCTCTCTCTCTCTCTCTCTCTCTCTCTCTCTCTCTCTCTCAATTGAAGCATCGTTCTTTCTCTCAGCTGAAGTGTCGTCCTGTCCTTATCAGGGTCTATAACCCCTACAACTTTCTCAGATTATCCTCTTCTCAATCGCTCTCTTCTTCTCTCAACTGCATCTCCACCTTGCAAATGCTCACCTATTGGAACCCTAGCTCTCTTTGCATGTTTTGACTACAACCCCTATAGGCTTCTCAGATCGCGTCTCTCCTTCTCAACTAAAGATTGGCCTGAAACCCTACCCTATAACTACCCCATGCATCTCATGCCTACATCTCTGCATCTCATGGCTACAAGGTCTTTAGCTATTGCCTCTTGAGGTCACGGGTTTAAGGCGTGGAAACAACCTCTTGCAAAAATATAAGGCAAGGCTGTCTATTATAGGCCCTTGTGGTCCACCCCTTCCCCGAACCATGCATAGGCAGGAGCTTCATGCACCGGGTCTGCCTTGTATTCTTGATGTACTTGGTTATTCCTTATGAAGAATCAATCTGAATTATTCTTAATTTTTTAGAAATTTTGTGTTGAAATTCAAATTCAATTTAATATTGCTATTTGTGTTTTACGTAGTGACAATACACGAGAATATTTTATTACACCTTTTCTTCCTTTATGTTTCAACAAGGAATTCTTCATCAGTCATTGTGTGCCCACACTCCTCAACAAAATCAAGTAGTTGAATGCAAAATTCATCATCTCATAGAGACAGCTCGCACTTTACTTCTTTACAATCGTGTTGCTTTTCGTTTCTGAGAGGATGTTATTCTCATTGCTTGCCACTTAATTAATTGTATGCCTTCTTCTATGTTGCATGATCAAATTCCCCATTCCATTCTCTTTCCTATACAACCTCTTTATCTTCTTCCTCGTGTTTTTGGATGTACTTGTTTTGTACACAACTTTGCACCTAGGCAAGGTAAGCTTTTTGCAATGGTCGCAAAATTCATCTTCTTCATGCTTCAGAAGGGGCATCGTTGTTATTCTCTTGACAATAAGCAGTATTTTTTCTCAACAGATATAACTTTCTTTGAGCAGTCATCATTCTTTTCATCCACGGTTGAGCCTCTCTCCATTTCTAAAATTTTACCTCTTCCCTATATTTCCATGCTTGTGTTGATGCCTCTGGTCCTCTTTAAGTTTATCGTCGTCGGCTTCCTCTTGAAACTATTGTAGGTTCCACTAAAGTCCTTAGTGACTCACTCCTTGTCCCATCGGCTTCACCTACTTCAACCTCGCATTCGGTTGATAGCTTACATATTGTTCTCTGAAAAAGTAATCGATTTACTTGTAATCCTCATCATATCTATAATTTTTAAGTTACCATCAATTATCTTCACCCTATTATGCATTTCTTTTCCCCTTGACCTCTATTTTTGCTCCTAAAAGCACCAGTAAGCCCCTTTCACATCTTGGGGTGTGAGAGGCCATGATAGATGAAATGATTATTTTGCATACGAATGGTACTTGGGACCTAGTTCCTTTGCCACCTGGTAAAACTACGGTGGGTTGTCCTTGGATATATACTGTTAAGATAGGTCATGATGGATAAGTTGATCGACTTAAAGCCTGCCTAGTTGCTAAGGGCTATACTCAGATTTATGGTCTTGACTATGATGACAACTTTTCCAGTTGTGAAGGTTGCTTTTGTTTGATTATTCCTCTCTATGGTTACTATGCGGTATTAGCCTCCTTACCAGTTAGATATTAAAAATGCTTTCCTCCATTGTGATCTAGCAGATGAAGTTTATATGGAGCAACCAAAAAGGGCAGCCCTGGTGCACGAAGCTCCCGCCTATGCGGGGTTCAGGGAAGGGCTAGACCACAAGGGCCTATAGTAGCAGCCTTACCTTGCATTTTGCAAGTGGCTAATTCCACGCCTTGAACCCATGACCTCAAGGTCACATGACGACAACTTTTACCATTGTGCCAAGGCTCCCCTTCTTTTATATGGAGCAATCACCTGGTTTAATTGCTCAGGGGGAGTTTGGTTTAGTGTGCAAATTGTGTTGTTCTCTATACGACTTAAAATAATCTTCTCGAGCATTATTTGGACGCTTTAGCTCTGTTATTTAGGAATTCTAAATGCTTCGGAGTGAAGCAAATCATTCTGTTTTCTATTAGCACAACTTTTCGAGTCAGTGTATCTATCTAGTGGTCTATGTGGATGACATTGTCATCACAAGTAGTGATCAGAATGCCATTCACAGGCTTAAACAACATCTCTTCCATCACTTTCGGACTAAAGACCTAGGAAAACTCAAGTATTTTTTGGGAATTGAGGTAGCTCAGTCTAGTGCAGGTATTGTCATTTCACAGAGAAAATATGCTTTAGACATTTTGGAAGAGACTGGTATGTTAGATTATAAGCCCGTGGACTCGAATGTTAAGCTTGTACTAGGACAGGAGGAACCTTTGGCAGACTCTGGAAGATATAAGAGACTTATAGGTAAATTGAATTATCTCATCATTACTTGACCAAATATCTCTTTTGTTGCAAGTGTAGTCAATCAATTCCTAAAGTCATCGTGTGATAGTCATTGAGATGTTGTGGTTCACATTCTTCGATATATTAAAGGACCACCAGGTCAAGATGTGTTATATGAAAATAAAGGGCACACTCAAATTGTTGGGTACACAGATGCTGATTGGGCTAGTTCTCCTTCAGACAAGCATTTTACCTTAAGATATTGTGTTTTTGTTGGAGGTAACTTAGTATCTTGGAAAAGCAAGAAACAAGATGTAGTTGCTGGATTAAGTGCAAAGCTAAGTACCGAGCCATGGCTCTAGCAACATGTGAACTTATTTGGCTAAAATAACTACTCTAAGAGATGAAATTTAGAGAGGATGGAAGTAAAAGGGTAGCCCCGGTGCACTAAGCTCCTGCCTATGCGAGGTCCGAGGAAGGATGGAAGCTATGTAGTTAAAGGCGCGAGGTGCATCAAGGTGCAAAGGGGTGCGCCTAGAGCTTGGGGTGCCTAGGTCCGCGCCTAAATCATGAGGGGCAAAATCATGTATTTAATAATTAAAAATAGCTTAAATGCTAAAAATAATAAATTCCTAAAAATCCTAAAAAGTATTAAAACATAGAAACATAATTCTATTATGAAATGTTATCTAAACATGCAATTTTTTATGAATAAAATAATATGTAAGCATAATCAATCAAGTAAAATAACTTTTAAGATTTTAAGAGTTAAGACTACACACTTCAATCATCTCTAGAGGGATCTTCAGGCTTAGGGTTCAAATTATCATTAGAGCTATCATAATCCTCCTCAACATATCCAGCAAGACCACCACTCTGACCTTGTAACTCCTCAATGTCCTCCTTAGAACCAGTTTCCTCCTTTGGTTCTATAAGTACCTAAGACATGTTCCTCTGTCTCCTTTGCCTCTAGTACTGCCTAATGGGAGGAGCACCATGTGAACTAGATCTCATAGCATGCTCAACGTCAACCCATGTGAGGCTATCATCTTGATGGACGAAGTCATCCTCTGCATTTGCTTCAATAATCCACTCATCACTCTCATCAACCCCTCTCAATACAATGAGATTTGTATATGTTTGAGATCTCAAACAATCTTCATGTCGATGGCGGAGACATTGATTATATTAAACGTATACTAAATTGTTCAATATTTTTATGTGCAATCTATTTTTCTTCTTTATGCTGCTGCTGTAATAAAATATCAAATTTTATAAGGTTGATTGTAAATTATATTGTTGAATGCTTTATAAATTAGTAAAGTAAGTAATACTTACATTCTCAAAAGCACTCCAGTTTCGCTTTTAAAGAGATGCATTACAGGTTTGGGAGAGGACTTTGATAGCAAGTTTTTGGAGAATTGGGCATTTAGCCTCAAAAGTAACCCACCACGCGCCTATAGGAGTTAAATAACAATGAATTAAAAAACATAAATTTAAGACAAATAAGTTTTGAAATTGTAAGACTTAATAAGGAGCCATTGTCTTCCTTTTCAATTTAGCCAAGTTATTCGCAAACAGGCCTACAACACATTTATATGGGCCTAGCTCATCAATTACCTTGCTTACATCATCTTGATTTGTAGATAGGGTATTGATAGTATCAAATGGATCTTACTAAATCTATCCGTCTCAACATCTTCTTGCTTATCGTAATTAAATGTAGGGTTAAGACAATAACTAGCCGCCTGCAAAGGTTGACAAAGCTTATTTGTCCATCAACTATCAATAATGCCACAAATATGGGTGGCCTATTGCTCATTATCTTTAAGATTTGCCATAATCTTTTCCTTGGATCTTGCGATAGCCTCATATATATAGTCCATTGTAGGCTTTTCTTTAGTATCCACAAGACTCAACACCTCTACAAGTGGTGCCATTATCTTTAAGCAAAATATAATATTATTCTAGAAGGAGCTGCGGCTAACAATATCCTGTATTCTTTGTCCAACTAGTGTATTGCTCCATTTGCTATTGCTCCATGCCTGACAGTGAAACATCTCCCTCAATTTCTCCTTGACATTGTCGATACTCTCTAAACTCAAGAAGTTTGTGCCAAAACGAGTGACTGCAGGCCTGACCAATTCTCTTTGCTTAGTCATCGTTCTCATCAAATGAAGGACATGAGTGTGACTGTATATGAAAACAATCATTGCCTTTGCTTGTTTCAAAATATGCTTCACTTTTGGCAATTTGCCAATGCCCTCCAACATCAAGTCAACACAATGAGCTGCACAGGGTGACTAAAATAGATGCTTCCTTCTTATTTGTCAGCATCTTCCTACAACTACATAATTTGATGCATTGTCCGTGATGATCTGTAATATGCAATGGAATTCATGAGTAAATATTAAAACTTTTAAATATTAAATTTTTTAATAAAAAACTTAATTGATATTGAGAGAAGGGATTACCTGGGCAATGTTTTCCTCTCCAACATCATCTATGACGTCATCCAACATTTTAACAATCAAATATGAGCTCTTTACATGCTTAGATCCATCAATTGATTTTAGAAAAACTGTTGTAGTTGGAAGTTTACCAAAAAATTGATTAAGGTGCGACCCTTGCCATCGGTCTACCAATCTGACATTATGGAGCATCCGTAATGTGCCCAATCTTTTCTGCATTCGTGTACAAATTCATTCATCCTTGCAACTTGTTTTTTAGAAGAGATACGCTCAACTCATTGTAAGAGGGTACCTTGAAATCTTAAGATAGAAAAAAAAAAGAAAAAAAAGGTTAAATACTCTTTAACTTAAGAATATGGGTAAAAGGTACTGGTAATATAAAGAAAAACAGAAGAAAACCATTTACCTAGACCATGTTGTGCAGTCGCCTCAAACATGGTCTGAAATTTCTAACACCGAGCTGCATTGAAGGCGATGTCATTCTCACAAAACCAGCTTGTAATGTAATCACATGCTCTGGTTCTAAGCTCCTTCTTATATGCATTATTTATTGTTGTTTGATGCAAATGAGTCTTCTCAAGATCAGGGGCAAAGTGAATATTAAGAGGTCCCTTTATTCCACTCATGGACCTCTTACTACTCCTTATATCAAATTCACTAGAGCCTAGGCCACTACTACCCCCAGTCTGTCTCCCACTATCAATGTCAACATCTCCCTCAATAGCTTCAAGATATCATGAATCCCAAACAAATTTTCTGGTCGTGTTTGCTCCATAATAATTCTCTCATTTTTCATCCTTCTTCTTTTTTGACTCATTCATATAATCACTTATTCTTTTTGATATATCGGAGGTCACCTTATTACATTGTTTAGCATTCTTATTGTGACGACCCGGGTTTTCTCATGCATTTTTAAATGCAATGTCTAAATTCCTAAGGCGGGATGCATCCCTATTTGAAAACCATTTGATAAAAACCATGCAATGTAGCGGAAAACCTTTAGTTTTAAACTCGAGTTCAATATCAGTATAAGAATCCATAATCAACTGAAATTCAAAATATGCGTATGTTTGAATACTCGAGTTTGATGTCAGTATAAGAATCCATAATCAACTGAAATTCTCATAACTTAAAAGATCACATAATCCAAAACTGAAAGTATCATATATATATGATGACATCATGATATGTAATAGATGCTTCATGGAGTCCAACTCATGGACCTCTAGTATGGTATGGTCGACCAACCTCATATCATGTTATATGAAATGCACATCAAACCATAGGGTCCACTATGCCCACGACCTCCTCGCCGTGTGGTCCCCAAGTACCTGAGGACACTTGGTTATAGCCTCCACGGGGCCTATGACACGCCGACCCAGTGCCGTGACACCAGTGGTAGCCCCCTGTACCACATGCAGTCGACGTAGGGACTTGCCTCTTTTTAGGCGTGGTACCCATCCACCTATTAGTGGTAGAGGCCGGGTGGCCAACCCAGACCCCTCGGCATAGCACCCACGGGCTTACTTGCCCAAATCACATAAGATAAGTCAAAACCTTTTGTTAAAACTTGTCCTCTTTTGGGTCCCTCACAACTGCCTAGCCCTCAGCACTCCAACGTCTTTTGGCAACCCTTAAGGACATGCAATCTTTGCAAGTACTTAAATCATGCAATGCATGTACTTGTTTGCAACACATATATGTGCATAATGTATATGCAGTCATTTCAAAACATGGCTATGTACAAAGCATTTAACATGCATGCTGAATTAATTCATGCAAATCACATGCAAATCAAGTCATATATCTAAAACATATGTTCTCAAATAACAATAGTTCTTTTAAAAGAATCTAATAGTAATAGATCACCTACCTGACTAGGTCGCGTTAACCCTCTTGTCCTCGTACGCTCCTGAACATGGTTTGGGGACTCAAGGTTAGTTTAACCTATCTTTGATGGGTTTAGAGCAGTTGGGTCTTATTACTTAGGCATTAGGGGTCCATCCCTATGCCTATGGGTGTCCTAAGGTCCTAATTGGGCCTTGGTATTCTCAGTTTTCCAAAGTTCTAGTGGTCACGCACCACCATCCTATTCTAAGAGTCATGCCCTACTTTGATTGGGCCTTGATCAGGGATTTTATGATTTAGATGTGTCCATGTCGTCGATACGGAAACAAAGCCTTTTGCGGTGCCTCAATCGGAGTTCTAGATCTCAAGTTATAAGCGTTTTAGTGTTGTATGTACATAGAGTACTTAAAGACAAAAAAATCGGAATGCTAGGGCGCTGCGCATCGGCGTCATGCGCCCTGGCTTCCTTAAAAACAAAAAAAAACGACGCTCTGCTAGTGCGTTGTGCGTCTACGGCGTGCGCCTCAGTGAGCGCGTTTGCAGACGCGCGAGACTTCTCAGTCGTCTTCCTCTTTAGCGGGCGCGTCCAAGGACGTGCCTGTTGGTTTTCTTCTTAGACGCGTTCGACGCATCTCGTCTGGAGCGGGCCATCTCCGTCGTTGGGGGACCGGGGCGTCCTTGGGATGCCCTAGTTCGTCCCTGAGGAACCAATGCGGCCCTGGGGACGTCCCAGGGTCCTTGGTGGCTCCCTAGAGGCCTATTCTCCATGGTTTTTCATGCAAAAACCTAGGGAAACTGAGCCTAGGACTGTGGGTGAGATGGGTTTGGGGAGTTTTTGAGCATACCTGCTTCGTGGCTGGTTTTCTCTCCATGTTTTCCCCTCTTGGTCACTGCTCCACGATGGGTTTTCTTCAAGGTTTTGGGCTGCCATTAGAGGCACCGAAGAGCTCTATTTATAGAGCTTTTAAAGAGGGTTCTGGAGGGGTTCTAACCGCCTTTGAATGGCGGTGGAGAAGCCTCCAGAATGGCGGTGGTTTCCCCTTGAAACACTGCCATTCCAGAAACCTCTAGGAGGTTGAAGACGACGGGGTGCCCGTATCAAAACGGGCACCTGTGTTTTTCAAGTTAAGTCGTTTTTGTAAAATTTACAATTTTGCCCCTGAACTTCAAAGGGCCATATCTTGCTCATTTTTACTCCGTTTTGGGTGATTTTGGTCTCGTTGGATTCCTTTTTCCGAGACGCATCTAATGGAACTACTTTTAGGACCAAATTCCTGGGTTTAGTCAAGGAAACTAGTGAAATGACCAAAATGCCCTTATGTTTAAAACTGAACTTTTTATGGGCTTTTAATATTACAAAAATTGGGGCAGTACACTTATGCCCTCCAACCAAATGTTGTTTTAGCCTATAAATTCTACCACTATATTTATTTCCACACAATTTGCACTAAACTGTGTTTTTATCACCTAAAATTCTTAACTCTCCATACTCCCACCCTGGGTCTGCAGATCTAGAAATAGCTAAAGTATCTAAAGTTGAACCCCTTGATGATGACATCTTTAAATTTTAGGCCTAAAATGTAGAAAGCATAAAAGAGTGAGTACTGTTATTTTCGTAAAAATTGAAAAAAACTCTTAAATAGAAAAATAGAATTAAAAAATCACATATGAAAACACAAGCATGGAAAAGCTATATATGTGGATAGACATATGTTTTAAAGAATAATAATTAAAAAAATCAAATTTTTGTAATTGGTATTTTCAAAAAAATAATCCTAAAATACAAACACATCATGAAAAATACATCACACATGAAGACACAAGCATGGAAATGCTATATATGTAAATAGGAATATATTTTAACTAATAAATATAAAAAATATTTTGTTTTCTAATTTCTATAACTGTTATTTTCTAAAAAATTGATAAAAATAACATAAAATACAATAAAAGCATGAAAAATACATCACACATGAAGACACAAGAATGGAAAAGCTGTACATGTGGATAAGAATAGGTTTTAACTAATAAATATTAATAATAAAAAATTTGTAACTGTTACTTTTGGAAAAATTAAAAAAACCCTAAAATACAAAAAAAAAGATAAAAAAATTATCACATATGAAGACACAAGTGTGGGAAAGCTATATATGTGGATAGGAATAGGTTTTAACTAAGAAATATAAAAAACAATTTTTTCTAATATTCATAATTGTTATTTTTGAAAAAATTTAAAAACCCTAAAATTAAAAAAAAGATGAAAAAATTATTATAGACAAGCATGGGAAAGCTATATATGTGGATAGGAATAGGTTTTAACAAATAAATATAACAAAACAATTATTTTTTTCCAATTTTCGTAACTATTCTTTTAGAAAAATTTAAAAAACCCTAAAATACCAAAAAAGGATGAAAAAAGTATCACACATGAAGATACAAGCATGGAAAAGCTATATATGTGGATATAAATATGTTTCAATGAAGGGATACGAAAAAATGAAGACTTTTTTATATTTTTGTAACTATTTTTTTTTTTAAATAGTAAAAAACCTAAAAACAAACTCAAATCTTGAGCAAAGAAGTGTAAAACTCAAATGGAATGTTTCTTTATACATATAAGATAAGAACCCATCACGATCTACGGAAAAAAGTAAACAAGGGGGGGCAGCCCCGTTGCATGAAGCTCTCGCCTATGCAGGGTCTAAGGAAGGGGCGGACCATAAGGGCCTAAAGTACATAGCCTTACCTTGCATTTTGCAAGAGGTTGTTTTCACCCCTTGAAACCCGCAACCTCAAGGTCACATGACGACAACTTTTACTGTTGCGCCAAGGTTCCCCTTGGGAAAAAAGTAAACAAAAAATTTGAAAATAATGGTACTGTTTTTTACATTTTTTACAAAAACTATTAAAAAAATGCTAAAATTTGTGAATCTATACCTTTTTTTGCTTAAATATGTGAAAGATCAAAGAGGAATGATCGTTTTCACCTTCTCAGTAGTTTGGAATATTGAAATTAGGGTTGGAAGATGAAAAACGAAAAAAAAATAGATGTTTATAAGTTACCAGCTAAACATACTATGCCTAAAGTCAAGGGCGTGCCTAAAAGGAGGCTCTAGGTGCACCCAAGCACATGCCTAGGTGACCGCGCCTCTATTCGATTGCGACTTGCACTCTCCTAGGCACACAACTTCCGCCTTGCACCTAGGCGTGCCTTTAACTACATAGGATGGAAGTATGACGTATGAAGCTAATATGTGATAATCAAGTAGCCTTACATATTGCATCTAATCCCGTTTTCTATGAAAGGATCAAATACATAGAAGTGGATTGTCGTTTTATTAGAGAAAATATCTTGTTAGGATGAATTGCCACTAACTTCGTCAATTCAAATTATCAACTAGTAGTCATTTTCACAAAATATCTCGAAGGACATTGAATTAAATACATTTGTAACAAGCTTGGTGCATATGACCTATATGCTCTAACTTGAGGGGGAGTGTTGAATATAGCATTGTATTATATAGCATTACTTAGCCTTAGTCTTAATTTTGTTTTATTTTTAGTACCATCTTGTACACTTAGGAGCACGTAACTATCCTTGTTTAGTATATATATGAGTTAAGTGTGAGGTGCAAAACCATTAACACACATTCACCCATTCTAAGGGTTTCTCTTTATCTCTCACTCTTGGCTCCACTTTAATAGGAGATGATGGGAGTTTCGTTCTTCAGGAGGAGAAAATAAATGCTTTAAGAGAGATGAGGAGAGAGAGTGACACGGTTGCCTCCTTTAATTCGAACAATTTATTTTTTATTAAGGCTGTTTATGGTAACATTAAACGGCTTCCTTTGTCTACGTTCAAAATTCAATTTATTCTAAACCAATGGGATTGTAGTTGCTGCTTGTGGCTGCGCTTAGTAGCTAAAAATTACCACTACCCATGAAATATATACACACACATGAAAAGCAGTAATTTAATCAAGCAGTTGCTAGTGTAAAGTGTATATGACATTTGATTCGCAGGAAATAAGTTTCTAACAGTTATTTCTTTTTACTTCTGTTTTTTACTTTTTTGCAACTAATCAAATGTCACATGTTACTTACACCAACATGGAACAACTGAAATTAACACATCCCTCCCGTGACTCCAAAGCTTGGTTTGGGGAGTTTTTCCTTTTTCAAAAACTGCAATTTCTGACAGTCCAAATCTTGGATCCTCTCTCAGCCAAGTTCCCTCGCTAACAAACCCTCTATTTCTCTTTCCCTCTCTCTGCCAAACAACCAATGCCTTCCTGAATCTCTCGACTTTGTCTTGGATTGCCTTCTTGTTTGCTACTCGCCAGTCTTCCTGATCTTTGCTCGGCACTCGATCTCCTCCTCTCTCAACTCTGTCCACCACTCGCTCGAAACCCATCTATTAAAGGTGTCTCTGATTACAGCCGTACTGAAACCCTTCTCTCCAATCACGGCAGTGACCCATCTGATCGTGATACCATCTCACGGCTGCAATTGTTTGCACTCTCCTCACTGCCGTGACCTAGCTCACGGTGACACCATCTTCTCTGTCAGGTCGTGTCCTCATGACCAGAACCTTGCTACTACTACCGAGGTATATCTATGTCTTCTCACTCTTTTGTTATAGTTTCTATCCTTGTTCTATTTCTTGCCGTTATTATGGAATGTGATTGTAGTTGCATAATTTTAATTGAAAATTTGTCTCCATATCACTTATTCGAGTAAACCATTAACCACAGCAGTCACGTAGCATCATAAGGTTGCCAAGATAAATGGAATAGTTGTTAGTAAAACGTTTGTTCTCAGGCAGCCAACCCAGTTTTCATTTGAATACACTTAAAGTTTCGACGATGGTGAACAAGAGAGAACGAGACCATGAGTGATGAATTTTAATAGTCACCAATGGTCTGAAAATGATGTCTGCATGAATTGAGAGGCTCTGTCCATGGCAAAAGTTAGATCTTTTATAAAGATGAGGATCATCAAATGATGTTCTAGAAAATTTAGACACTGTTTGTGATGTAAATAATGAGTGTTCTCTAACTTGTAAATCATTCAGCAGTAAATTATCTGCTATAGGACAACCAACAACTGAAAATTGTTATCTGTTGATAGTTCTCCTAACTGTGAATCAGTAAGCACCAAATTAATTAGAAACCTTACTTCTAATGCCATAACGCTGCTACTGCAACCTAGGTCACTGATTGAAAATCCTGTGGTATTTTTAATTGGAAATCTGCTGCCATGTTTATAATAGCACTTACAGTCGTGTGATTGAGATATTTGTGAAAAACCTTCAATTGATAGGCATGATAAAAAATGAAATCAGCCCCTACTTTGTTTGTTGCCACTTCAACTGGACTCCTACTTTGTTTTCTCTATTATATTACAAATGTATAAATTCGCTTCAACTGATACTAGACTCTTAGGTAGTTTTCCCAATTACATGGTAGTTGTATGATTATCCTCTTCCATTACCATTGCAAGCATTAAAACCTTGTCATTGATATGTATGAAATTGCAATTGTAGGAGCTGATAGAGAAGGTACTAAAGTGGAAAATGTAGGAGTAGATCCTAGTATGCCTTTAGATGAAATTAGAATAGATTATATTATACCTTTTGATGAAGTTGGAGTAGATCCTACTATACCCTTAGATCTAGTACCAAGGTTAGGCATGCAATTTCAGAGTCCAGATGCTAGTTATTCATTCTACAATTCGTATGTTAAGTTGTAAGGATTTTCCATTGCCAAGGACTCATTATATAAAGCTATGGTAGATAGGAAACCCATGACATGCATAATTAGATGTTCCAAACACAGAAAAAATAGTTTTGGTGAATTAGTTAAATACTCAAGGGGCAAAATAAAGTGGGGTTGTTGAGCCTTTGTGAAATTGAGGAGAGACTTAACCACCCAAGTGTAGTCTATACATGAGTTGCATTTGGGGCACAATCATAACCTTCAACCTGAATCATCTCAACTTTTTAGGTCTCACATACGTATATTAGATGTTGAGAGACAAAAAAATAAGCAATTGTCTCACTAGGGTCTTAGTGCTCAACAAATTCATCATATAAGGGCAATTGAAAGTCAAGGCCTAGAGAATATGACATACACAACACAAGCTTGTCGTAATGATAAGATGCAAAAGAAATATTTGCAATTCTTCTTTTCGATTGATTATGATTATAACAAAAGGTTAAAATCTATCTTTTGGGTTGACTCAAATTGTAGGATTGACTACTTGTACTTTGGAAATGTAATTTCATTCGATAGTACTTATGTTATGAATGCATATCACATGCCCTTTGTCCCCTTTATTGGAGTAAATCAGCATGGTCAAACGTGTCTGCTAGGGTGCAGCCTCATTTCAGATGAAAAACAAAAATCTTATGTTTGGCTGTTTAAGCCATGGTTGACTTGTATGAGTTCAAATTCCCTGTCTTCAATTATAATAGACTAAGATCTAGCTATGAAGGCAGCAATTAGGGAAGTCTTTTCTAACACCACCCATCGATTTTATCTTTGGCACATCCTACGGAAACTAGCGCTCAGGCTTTCACAGTTTGGTTCAAATGACCAATTTGTAAGTAAAGTTTAAGTCATGTGTCTACTCTCCTTTTACAATTGAGGAGAAATGGCGTCAAAAAGTACAAGAGTATAATCTAAGGAGTAATGAGTGGATTAATAGTGTTTATGAAGACCGTAAACAATGGGTCCCTGTTTTATTAAAGAATACATTCTTTGTTCGCATGAACACTAGTTAAAGGAGTGAAAGTATAAATTCTTTCTTTGGCAAGCGTCTGCACAGAAAAACGTCCCTAATAGAGTTTGTAAAGCAATACGACCTGGGATTAGAGAGTAGATATTATGCAGAAAGTCAAGAAAGCTTTAGGTGCTTTAATGAGGTATAACCCCTCAAGACAAGAAGCCCATTCAAGTTACAGGTACGTGATGTGTTCACGAGGAACATGTTTTTGGAAGTTTCAAGATGAAGTTGCTAGGATGGGTGGATGTTTAGTTGATGAACAAGGTTGCATTGAACAACTTATGATATATACTATCAAAGAATTTGTAGATGATGAGGATAAGAAAAGAAAAGTCTGGAAGTTTTTTAAAGTTACATGAGATGCAATTAGGATAGAAGTATCATGTATATGTCGATGCTTTGAGTTCAAAGGATACCTTTGCGGGTATGCCATGTTTGTTCTTCAGCTTAATGGTTGTTCATTCATCCCATCAATGTATGTCTTGAAGCATTGGTCAAAGGAATTGAAGATGAGACATAATTTGAACTGCAATAACAAGGAGAAAGAGAGTATGTTTGAAGATCCAACAAATAGCCTGAACTTCTTTTACTATAGAGCTCTTCCCATATTTGGGAAAGTTGCATCATCTAAGAAAGGAGTGAATTTGTTATGTCAGGCCTTCAATGCTGTTGAGCAAAAGTTAGATGATAGTCTAGGAAAACCGATAGCAAAGGTTTCTGAGAATGCAGCACTTATAGGAGATCATTCCGAGGATGTAGCACACGACTTGAACATAGGCAATGTGATGTACACAGAGTCTCCTTTAGAAGTAGAAGAATCTGTAAGTCTAGATGACCAATCTATAGTATTGCAGGACCCATTGTTGGTCTCCACAAAAGGAAATCATTGTAAAAGATTCAAAGTTTTGTTGGAGACATACATGTAAAAGACAACAACACACATGTAGTGCCTGTGGGAAACAAGGGCATAACACTAGATCATGTTGCAGGGAAGGAGATCTGATCACGCATGGAGCTGAGGTGACAGTGACAAACCAAATTGAACAGGAGCAAGTAATGCTAGTTGTCTTGGATAGGCAAAATAAGAACGACAGTGGTAATTGTAGCAACTTTTAATGTCTAATTTTCAATTATGTATTTATTTCAGAAAGATAAGTTGGAAGATAGCAATGAATTTCTGGGTGTGACTCAAGAGAGCTGAAATGATTAATTTGGTAGCTTGTCTTTATCTCATAACAATAGATGCTGCATTATGAAGAAGATAAGTATACATTCACTGCCTTCTGGGTTTACTTACACTTGTATTTTTTTAGCTATTAATTTGGCAGCTTATCTTTGTAGGAGACAGTTAATTCGAAGGAATACACGGGATTGAAATTCATAAGAGGACTTACACTTTAGGCTTCTGAGTCTGAGGAGGAAATTGACTACTACATTCAGTTGCTTCATTCATCCATCCACCCCATGCCTCTTCTACATCTAATCTTAATCCTGTATGGAGGACTTTGTTAAAGAACCTCATTAATCCTCTGAGCTTGCAATTTTAGTTCAAAAACCTGACCAACAGTTTAATCTTGTTTCCATTAGCAATTGTATACGGTGTTAATTTCTGCTTGGAGGCTTCATTAGAATCTTTCTGATGAGCGAAAATCTTGGTTTGGTGGGGAACTATCTCCTGCCGAAATTAGATTCCGTGGCAAAAATGCAGTGAGCTGGTATCTTTGGAACAGCAGTGCGATACAGACTACTGTTAGTCATGGAAGTTTTCTGATCAAATGGAATTTATTTTTACATATTTTTGTATATTTCTCTCCAGAGTAGATTATGTTCGTAATGTGAGTTTAGTTTTTGCTGAAAGTGACAATTTAACTGTGCCAATCACTTACAAGTTATGAATATGTTGATTTTTACTTAGTATTCATGGTCTTGTTTAATATAAAGATTCAAACTCTCCTGCTTGTTTATCATGCAGTCTAAGATACTGCTGTTTTCCTGATCGTCAACTTTTCAAGACTATAGTTTGTTCACATGCTGTTATCACGTCATCAATCTTATGAATTAATCTCCTTAGCTGAGATATATCTGCAGAAGCAGCAATTATCGGTTCCAGAAAGTGTGGACAGGCATTATTTGCCTCGGGATTTATCGACGAGCAGAGAGCACACTTTGCAAAAATCGATGCATTTGAACTACCAGAGGAGGTTGTTTCAGAGAGTGAACTGGAATAAATTGCAGAGAGGAGGTTGCAAAGTGGAATAGATTGCAGATGTAGACGGAGTTCTGTCATCAGCATGACTTTTCTATATGGTATCAAAGGAAGTTCTCTTACTGCTTTTTGGGTTTACTTACACTTGTGTATTTTGCAGCTATTAAATTGGGAGCTTCTCTTTTTACAGGAAACAATTAATTGAAATGTGGAAAAGCTTCTCTTTCTGGTGTAGGCAGGCATTAATGCTTCTGTTAGTGTGTCCTTGTATGCTTTTGCTATTTTTTGTTTGTTATCGCTTATTTAGTCTTGTGCTGATGCAGGTCTGAACACATACAAGGTAGTAAGAGTCAGAATCTTCAACACATACAAGGCAGTAAGAGTCAGAATCTTGATTGATGTGCTACTACTCTCCCAATGGGCTGCAAGCTCTTTCACGAAAGCTATGCTGACGATGTGGGATGTTACTAACAGGGACATCGTTTGCTTCACTAATGCTAAGCTCGATTTTCAGCACCATTCAAACAATGTCTTGTTGCACTCAATTTCTAGCACCATTCAAAAGCACCCACAGAGAAATGTACTTCATAACTGTTCTATAGTTGTACTTTCACTTTAGGCTTACTTTGTTATTTTCAATGTAAAAACAAGTTTGTACTCTCATACCAATTGATTTATGAATAAATTTCTGTTGTTAGGTGATGCTTTCACAAATTTGTTATTCTCCGAGGAGTATCTGTTCCAAATCAAGCCAGATCTATGTATTGCTGTGCACGAAATTTATCATTTCTTTGGGTAATTTGACTTGTTAATCTAATGAATCATTATGATGTACCATTTTTTAAGGTTTTGCTTCAACAATTTTGTTATTCTCTGAGTATGGCTTGGGCATTTCTGTTGGCACATCTCCTGTGATCTTCTGCGATATCTGAGATGTATCCTATGTTCTGTAATATCCTCTGTGATATCTGGGATATGTGACATATGTTCTGTGTTATCTTTGGTGATATATCATATGTTATGTTGTTACTTTTTTGCTTTGAAAACTAAAAGATTGAGCAATATACAAGTAAGCTCGACACGAACGTCAACGTTTGACCAACTGACAAAGTTTTCCGAGGCATCACTGAAACTGCATGAAGACGTTCGTGTGGCAACCGAAAAAGCACGTGTTGATTATACAAATCTTATAATAAGGTTTTGAGATGGTGTAATTAGATGGGAGTCGATGCGCCAAGGCCAGTGATTGCTCTTTGTAAATTTGATGCAGAACTTTCAGTAGGACATGAATAAACTCTTCTACAAGCAAATTCAATGTATCACTATAATCTATAAGGACCTTAATGTCAGATGAGATCCACTTGTTGCAGTTGATAGCCTAAGGATTTGCACAAGCCTTTCTAATTTGAGGTCGTCTGGGAAGAACTCAAAATGTACAAATGGCGGTAGCTACAAAGGCCGTCGAACAACTGGAATTTCAAAACTAAGAACCAGAATTGGTTATGTTGAACAAACACTGAAAGAACAAGATTGTTCTCCTTTTGGTTAAAAAAGAAAAGAAAAAATAGGGACACTATCATTCACCAATGGACCATATGCCAACTACAGATGTCGTCCCAGCGTAAAGCAAGGTTATCACCGATAACAAAGTCGATAGAAAGGAGATTGAAGAGTAAGGGACAACTAAGATAAAAGAACCATTAGATATCTCATTTTCAAATAAGGAACACATAACTCAAAGAGCCACTGGAGACAAACGTTCAAATGCAATAATGTATCGTATCACACATCTGTTGAACAAAATGATGCCCACGAAATGGGATTTTCGGTACTAAAAAGTATTGCGAGGATGGCGACTGATGCATTTATATGAAGAGAAATAACAGTCCACACTTCCAATGAAGTAAGAAAACTATTCCAAAATTAGTCCCAGATTCAGGGTCCAAGATAACATCCCTGGTTAGTCTTCTTCTCTGATGAACGAACTTGAAATCAAAATAAGACAGATTCATGGAAAATATGAAACCTTGATATGCGGCACAGAATTTTCTGACCAGCTAATCGACAAACTAGAATGTCAGAGAATCCAAATCCTCATCTCCATCAATTACATCAGGAATTTTAACTCGCCCGAGAAAACCAAACGATTCCAAAGAACAATCAAATGCAAAGTCATAAAGTACACCAGGTAATCGACTGAAGGAATTGCCTAGTTCAAAGACCACCTAGGAATTATCTGATGCTACTATGGAAACATGGGAGCAACAATTTAGCGGGGACGAAGAAACAATTTCTCGATTGGTGAAAGATAAACATCAATGTTTGTTCTTCAATGAACAAACTTCTAAAGCCAAAGAAAAGTTGGATTTCTTGGGAACATGAATTGCACAAGGGAATGCTGAAAAGCAGTCCTGTTAATTGCAGATAATATGAAAATTCTTAACGAGCTAGTTGACAAATTAGTGTCAAAGATTCCTCGAGCATGTCGATTACATCAGAAACTTAATATGCTACATAAAACTGAATGGTTCCAAAAGATAATCAAACTAAACTCATAAAAGGGAACCATGTGACCCACTGAAGAATCATGTAGCTCAAAGACCTACAATGCAACCATTTGTATTATCTCACCTTTCATGCCTCTGCAGAAACATGGGCAGTAAATTTTCCGCAAGAACGAATATGCAAACGATAACTTAAGCAGATGAACTCAATCATATTCCATCCAAACTAAAACTCCACGTCAAACTCAATGGATCTCAAAAAGTTTGATACTTTGTCTACACATGTAAAAATCATAGGTGCTTGTACCAGCACTGGGTCCCGTATTTGGCAGGAGAACTACTAGGCAGAGAGATGGAACTCACAAAACTTGCATTTCTGTTGAAAAGAAACTCATCACCAGCAACTAGAAGCTCCTATGGAATTGCCTGGTGGGCCTGGTGGCTGCTTTTGTCAAAGCAATACACATCCACCAATCACCATAGAACATACTGCAGCAAAAAAAAAAAAAAATGCAAACAGAGACCTAAACAGAACAGATTTCAGCATTTCCTGGAAAAGATCTACCAGTAAGGACAGCTGAAGGTCTCTACTTTCAGAAAACATGAGTAGCCATATGATTGCCACTCAAGCAAAATTAATATGTTGACAGTATAAACAGCTCTAAGATCATTCCTGTTAATATCATTTTGTTCTGGCAACAGCTCTTAAAAAAACTGCAAAGTTCATACTTATCTCGGGTAATAGCCACTAGGAGCACAACCGATAAAACTTTATTAATAACTGACAGATGGCCAACTTACAGAGCATAATGAATATACTTTCTCAAGATTAAGTTCGCTAGATATGATATCATGAAACTTCTACAAGCCAGTTACAGGGTTCCCAGAGCAAAGAATGAAAGTCAGAGCCACAACCATCTGCGTACCACTATAGAGGTGGAAACAGCTCCAGAAAATTAATAGAACCGCAGTACAACAGATCAAACCATAAATCATACCAATTATTTAAAAAAATTCTGTCAAAACTAAATTCAAGGAAATGATATTTGCCGCCAATTTGAACTCTTCTAATTAGCAGCATAAGTGTAATCAATGCAAAAACTTTCAATAGCCAGCCACAAATAGTTTCACAAAATGATGAGTGAAACTGCTACATCTCTTGAAATTAAATATAAACTATGACTAAAAATAAGCAATAAGATGAAGGGTCGATCACCTAATTAATCAGATAACCCTAATATCCCAACTCACATTTCAATTGAATTACAGCATTCAATGGCGTGCATTCCTATGGATTGAACAATTTTATTAGGAACCAGGACAGGATGGTTGCTCCACCCAATTGTTCTCTGTGTTCAGGCAAAAAGAAAACAATGAAGAAAGCAGTGCCTGGCGGATCACGTGTAGAATGAGGGGATCAGCCCCCTTTTTACACATTGCACGATTCACAATTTAGGATGGAAGTAAACTGCTCTGACAAAGAACAAAACCAGACCATTGTTATTAAAAACTGACTTTGTAGGCCCAATCTTTCCATTTTCTCTAGATTTAAGGATCATATACCTTATTTGTGTCACGAATGATTGTGGGCTAATTGCAAACTATTACAAAATTGTCTTTTTCATAGAAAAGCTTGGAGCATAAAACAAACATGATAAACATAAAAATGAATATTAAGCCAAACATTGAGTTCGTACATTTGACAAGCAGCATGAAGAACATAACTACTTTTTCAGTATGTTGTTGGATAGGAAAAAAAGGGCAGCCCAGTGCACGAAGCTTCCGAACATATGCGCGGTCCAGGGAAGGGATGGACCACGAGGGGTCTATAGTACGCAGCCTTCATATTTACATATTTACACAGGTTGGCTTAGATGGAAGGAGCAAGGAACGTCTTCATACTCTTTTTTTCTGCTTGAATACTTGTCACCACAGAACAAGAACCAGCATTAGATAGAACCACTACTGCAGCATACTTTTCAATGTCTGGAAGTTGAATCTTAATCTAATTTGAAATTTCTCCTCCAAATACCTCCATGTTCTTCATGCTCCTAGCCATTCCTCTTTTCAAGGATAAGTTGTTTCTTCTAAATTGATTCTCGAACATTTGTAGCAATCATGAAGCCACCAGGTTTTGTACTTTTCTTTTTAGATATACAAGTTCATTTTATGCCGTTGCCACAACTATGTCCAGATATTGCCTCTTTCAACCACATTGATTTACAGAAGGAACAAATATCTAGATAATCTGGACAATGATGGCCGACAGAGAATACGGAGATTTTTGGCATGGAACTGTGACAGACACTTGTTAGTAAGACACTACATGGAAGAGAAGCTGGCTTCATCAACCTAGATTCACAGGCTTTTTTCTTTTCCCCTTTCAATCACTGACTACTGCAACATCCAATTCTGCTACAGATATAGCACTTTCAACATCTACAGAAGATAAAAGGCGAGTGATAGTGCTGGCAAATTCTTGCTCGTTCTTTTCAATCACTGACTACTGCAACATTCAATTCTGCTACAGATTTAGCATTTTCAATGTCTGATGCATTTTAATAGAGTATATAAAAGACAAGTGATGGTGTTGGTAAATTCTTGGTTGCTCTTTTCATCCTTACAATCAAGTCTTGGATTGATACACATTTTTCTTTCCTCCTAGCTATCTTGTTCAAGCTCAAGTCAAGAGTTCCTCTGACAAGGCGGACAAGTATGCGGAAAAACGCCTTAGTCAATGCATTCAAACATAAAAAATGAAATCAGAATTCCAATCAGAGTAAAAGGAACTGGAAGCAAACAACCTGAAGTCCCAACTTGGTATGGCTCCAAAATTGGCAAATAGAATCAATAATCTGAGTTCCACCTATAAGTTGGCAAGGAACAATTGTCAGATTATATCTAAGTAGGATTTTGAGTATGCCTGTTGATGGTCTACAAGACCTTTCTGGCATTAGGTTCTATAAGCATTACTTTTCTTTTTTGACAGGAAAGCAGAGTACCACAACCTCTTGTTTGCGAGATAAGGCACTTAAACAACTCGGAAAAAGTGCTCAAGTCCTAACTATTACTTTTGAAAACGTGGATTATCTACCTTCCAGACAATATCCTCTTCCATGACCACATTGGCAAACAATAAATATACAATATCCCCTCAACTTTAATATTATCATATGCAAAGCTTACTACAGGCTGGACGCAAAGTAAGAAGAAGATGATATGTAAAGATTTCTAGGCGAGAGTATATATTTCTATTTCCTTGGTGGCAACAGGGTTGTGGCCCAAAGAGCCAGAGACAGAACAACATGACATCCGATGTCTCTCTGGGTAAGAAGCTTATGCTAGGTAACCATGCAACAAGTTATGAAATTTGAACTTGTGACAGCACAAGTTGCCGACGATGGAAATTCCTGTGTTAAAATGATCTCAAGCAAAAAGCATCTAGAAGAATCCATATGAAGAAGAATAACAGAAATTTCATTCAGATCCTGATGCCACAAATTGCTGGAACCTAACCATCATGGAGTGAAAAGAACCTGAAAGCTAGACTGCAAAAGAAACAAAAACTGGTCCAAGGCGTCTTAGGGGTACAATAGGAAAGTGAAGCTGTTCAGCAAGCAATACACATTAGTGGTTTAGGATACGCTTTCACACACCCAGGGATAGGAAGTAATAGAAGAGCTTATGTGACAAGTACAATCTAATCGGTCCTTGGGCGCAATTTTGTGTTAATCATGCAACTTACATACAGATTGAACTCAAATCTAATCTTCGAAAGATAAATTAGCCTGATCAAGCCACTCCCAAACCCAAATTTAATCAGCGATACATAAATTAGGCTGAATTTCAAGTCCCTCCCAAATTAGCCTTTCAGAGTCTGTTACAAAGTCTATGGCAAATAATTTTCACGTTTTACTGTGGATTATCTAGTTGAATGCCAATAACATTTTTCAGGTGCACCTCAAAAGTGACACCTATATCATAAGGAACACCCTCTTAGGGATTAAGCTAACGCGGAGCTTAGTGCATCAAGTTTCAGGATCCATGGTGCTTAGCTAGTGATTCCTCTCCTCAATCAGGAACAATGAAATGCAAATGAGGTGACTGGCTTGCTTCCTAGTTTTTTGTCCTTCTTTCTGAATGTTATGTGCTTGCTGTAATGATTTGACAGAATCGGAGATCAGAATGAGTAAGAGTTTCTCATCTACTGATGTTCTGACTTGGGTGAGTTTGCTTTTCTTTAACTTTTCTCTTTTTACCTTTTTGCTGTGTCTGTTCTCCATGCATATTTCCCCATCCCCTTTATTGCCCTTTCTGGTTTATCACCAAAGTCTTTAGATAATGGAAGGTGTAATACATTTCCTGGGAAGCATTACCTAGTTATTCAACCCTTCAGGGTGAACAGGTGAAATAGATGGTTTGGCAAGTGAATGCACTTAGTAGTAGTTTAAGATATCATCAACATATAGTCTCAATAAAAAAACAATAATCCATTATCTTACCAAGCAAATAAAAAGTTGAAATTGATGTTTCATTCATTGAATAACTTGCACGTTCTGGGAACATTGTCAATAGCAACATCATGTATTCACTGCAAAGCTTCAAGCAAAAGCAACTTCGCATTTTTTGCTTTCACGTAATGGAAGGTGTGGCTTACATTAAAAGTATGTCTAAGAAAAATGGCAGGAAGTCTGAAAATAGTAACTAGCTGAAAATTATAGTAACAATTCATTCATATAGAGGTAGCAAAAATGCAGACTGTGGCAAAGTAAATCCATCTCATCAATTGTCATTCTGCCATCGAGGAAACATGAAGAAGCAAAAATGCAGACTATAACAGAAGAAACCATGTTATAACAATATTGGGCAATGCAATCCACAAAATAATCGAGACAATTGACAGATGATGTCTAACATCAGGAGTGCATAGTTATTCTACAATGATAACAAAAGCCACTTGCAGCAACAGTATCTCTACCCTAAGATCTCCATGTTGTGTATTTCTTGTACTGGCTCAAAGAAGCATGACTTGTCACAATAGAAGACTAAGACACCAAAATAACCATGCCTATGCACATTATCATAAGTCTCATCCCCAGTGATCATTTAAGCAGTCCCCATTTAAGTGACCTACTGTAATCAACCTCAAATTGAGCTGCCATAAAGAAAGCTTCAAGGAAGTTCAGACATCTGGCATACAGCAGGCATATTATTCCAGGCACAAGAGCCAAGTCCCCATCCCTGATTCAATGTAGAAGTTCCAGAACCCATATGCTTGAAGTCGCTGCAAAAATCTTCACCAAGTAGAGCAGCTATGTCTTTGGCACATTCAGGACTTTGTTCAAACCAGTCAGCTCCCAGTAAAGCATCAGGCCTAGAAAAATCCATCTGAGTAGAAATTTCCTTCTCTCCTCTGTCAGGTATTGAAACATGCTCTATTGTTTCCTTTTTAACGCTCAAACCTGCAGCAACTATCAATCAAAACTGAAAGCATGGGAAATAACATTTGTAGTTTAACTCTTAAATATGAAAACAAAAAATAAGCACACTAACCAGGCACTATTTTAGTAGATGGAGATTCATCAAGTGAGCAGCCACTGATAGGAGGGGTGCACTCACTGAAGACAGATGCAGTAGAATGACCCAATGGAGAAATTGGGTCTCCACATTCTTCCCATTCTGTCTCACATAAGTTCAGCGGCGAATTTTCTATTACATCAGCAGGCGTGACAACAGATGAGCTCGAGCTCTTCTCAGAAGATTGATTCTTTGCACTGCTCTTTGATTGTGATTCATGAAGTAAAGCTTCTAACAGACCACAGTTCCGTGGGGATAGACAATCAGATTGTACTTGCAAACTTCGAGAAGGAGACTGGATATATGTATCAACAGCCTCAAGACAAGGTGGTGGCAGAGGACTTGTGGCCCAGCTACCAAGATCAGTTGGTGCATATTGGAGTGAAGGGAGCTCCGACTTCATAGCCCCAGTGAGAGGCTTAGAAGCAGAGAAATTGCCATTTAAAAGGGCATGGCTGCCAGTCATTAAACTGCCAAAGGGTGCAGTGTTTTTGCTGTTGGGGTCAGGATCATAGGGGAAACCCAGTCCATATGGCCGATGAATCTTCTCGCAAGCATCGCTCTGGAACTGGTCAAAAGGGGAAAGCCCATTGGTGACACTGCCACTGAAGCCAGGAAACAAGGTTTCTGATTCTCGAGCTCGCTTAGCACAATGAATTGCTGGGGTTATGAAACTATAATTTTGAGAAGATCCCAATCCCTGGTTCAGCATGCCACTCATGGACACATCAGGAAATGGGGGTGCATAAGATAAATTCCCTTGATTGGCTCTCAGATTGTCGAATATGACATCAGGAATATCAATGCCGTTTGCTTGCAGGAGGTCCTGATGCTGTGGATCACTGCCATTGAAGTCACCAGCATTTTGACTCTGTGGACTTTCATTCAATGCCTGTAAACACACATCAGGAGGATAGAGCGGCAAACCAGCACGTTGTCGCCTCTTGATTCGTGTGTTCCAGTAGTTCTTTATTTCATTATCAGTACGCCCTGGCAACTGCAACAGAAAAGCATATATCTCAGAAAAGCTATCATCATCATCAACAAGCCCAAAAGGACCCAACAGTTATAAGCAACAGCAGAAAAGCTGTACCATCAAGGAAATTTTGTTCTGAAGTTGATATTGTGGCATGACAAGATGGACAAATTCTCAGGTTAATTTCTTTGATAAATACACTTAGGTAGAGTTTTATTATTTTCAATATACTTTAATATGCCACTGTTTTAGTAAATTGGTGTGTGTTATACTTCCAAATATTAGAGCTGTTTGGATAGATATTTCATACTTTGTATATGTTATAAATTTGACATATGTCACCATAATCAGAGTAGTCACACTAGATATTCCACCTCTCACTCGGTGAGGCATGCAACCATGAGGTATCAGGCATAAGCATCACATCATCCTGAATTTACCCACCTTTTTTTTTCTTACTAAGAAATTCTTTTAGAAAGGGATAAACACTCGAAAATTGTGGTCCATTTCCCAGCATAAACCTGAATACTTTTATCAGGAACATACTACAATTTTTGAGAGTCAGTATATGGATCCTGTTTATAACCCCCATGTCAACCCCCCCCACACACACACACAAAAAGGACAACATGGAGCCAGAAATAGCCAATGACATACAACTGAATAAGAATTGAGAACACGAATTGAAGATTGCCTCACAAACCTCATGTGTTTACTAAGTGTCACAATATAAGCAAATAAGTTATTCTATTTTTCCAATATGTCATCATCGATTCATCATATCCAATTCCTCTTAGGCATATGCCTTAGACCTGAAGACCATGCCTCAAAAGGCCTAACTGACAGAGGCAATGTCCCTCGTATATCTTGCTTTTTGTGCTTACGGCTGAGGCATGCATCTTTGAGAACATGGGTAAACATTGCGTAATTTCATTTGTTATAAAATATTTGCACTTGCCTATCACCGTGTCCAATTTGCTAAGTCTAGCAAAGTGTCCCCTGTCAGCTAAATTTGCAGAGATAAGTGCTGTTTCTCCAAAGGTCAGTGAACCCTTCATCTCAAGCAGATTGAAATTACTGAGTTTTAACACGATCAGGACTACAGTCTTAAACAAGCACAAATGAGAAAAAAAAGGGAATCTGTAACTTCACAAACAGGAATGAGATATATACATACATGTGCAGCCATCCGTGCCCATTTGTTCCCCATTTTAGCATGGAGTTCAATGATCAACCGTTCTTCATCCGCAGTGAAGGCACCTTTTTTTAAATTTGGCCTCAAATGGTTTGCCCATCGTAAACGACAGCTTTTTCCACAACGAAACAAACCCGAGTGCTTTTGAACAGCATTCCAGTTACCTTCACCATGTTTTTTAACATAATCCACCAAAATTGCATCCTCTGCAGAGGTCCAAGGCCCTTTCTTCAGAACACCTCCTCCCAATCCTCCGCCACAGCTACCTTCATCAATTGATGGTGAGTCCGACTGATCCTTCGAGAGCATCTCGTCGTCACTCTCATTTGTTGTATGACTCATCTGCTTGAACCCAATTCTGAAGTCCAAACAGAAACAAATGGCCCTGAATGGAAAAAGGAAAATAGTTGATTGTTAGATTATGCAACAAACAGTCACACCTGTTGAACTTCAAATGTCCTCAAATCAGTCCAGAAGATTGAATAAGAGATCCCACCGCAAGGTGAAAGGAAAAAACAAATTGAAAGAGCCAATCAGGAAGGATACACGAAAACCAAAAAGTTCAATAGTTACAGCTATAACAGACGTGGACCAGTAAATGTTTAGCTTCTACCCTGAACCTTAATATCCAAAAAAGCTACACAACCAAGATATCGTAACAGCTCAGCCAGTTTCCAAATTAATGCATGCACCTGCAATCTTGACGAGTAATTGGTGAAGAAATGAATGGACGAAGTCTGTGGTCGTCAAGCAACATCCACTATGTATTGAATCACTATAAAATAAGAAAAGGACTCGATGGCCATTGTACAGGAACAGGCTAGAGAAGAAATAGAACCCTAAAATGTTAACTAAATCTCTAAATTCTGAGAATAACAGAAAGGGCCATAGCAGCAATAACAACCAAGTATCCTTCCCTAAACACAAGCGTCGATTACCAAACTGTCTCAGAACAGAAAAAAAACAACGATCACAAGAAAGACGATTTGAAATTAGAATTACGAAACAGAAAATAAGATACCTGAATCAGATACAAAAAAGAGTTGTTGCAGGATCAAATTATCAACAACAGTTCACCGGTACAAGCACTTAACTTTGCCAATCTTCCAGAATCAAATCCACAAACCCCGGAAGCCCAATTCCTAGTTCTAATATCAACAATCGGTCATTGAGCCCGGAAGGAGGACCTTAATATAAATCGACAAACAATAAAACAATCTTGTGCAGAAAAGAAGAATTTCGAGGAAGAAGAACACTCTAAACCAGAACCAGCCAGGTGTAAGACGATCAAGCTCAGCACTAAGAATCAATTAATCAAACAGAGACAAATTTCATAACCCGTAATTCGCCCGTACATATCAAATCCCACAAACTCTAAAATCCCCGAAAACTAGCTGTGAAAAAAACAACAAAAGATCCCCGAAAGTATCCAACTCTCTTCCACCCGCCAGTCGAAACAAGGTAATCCAAGAACTGAAATCCAAAAGCCCTGGCCGGAGACCAGGAATCAGCAAATTCTCGCCCACAAGAATCACAATCCAAGCCGATATACCACAAGGAAAAACAAATGCACCAGCGAAGACCCTAATTTCCCCATATCCGTCCAAAAGAACACGTGAAAGCCCGAGAAATGAGTGAGACGAACACTTATCTCAGCTTCCAAATGCATCAATTGTCCTTTGCCAAGCTGAGATCCAAGAAACAAAAACAAAAACCCCAATCTTGCAAGAAAAGATCAAAAGAGAAAATGCCGAATGCAATTACATTTGAAGAAACAAGAAAAGCAGAGAAATGAAGAAGCAAAAGATCAGATCTCAGAGAAGAAGACGCATTTCTGAGAAAGCCTAACCCTAGAAAGAGAAAGAAGAGAGAGATAGAGAGAGACAGGTGGGAGGGCTTAGAGAAAGTGGGGAATAATGGAGGAGGAGAGAAAGAGGAAGTGTCAACTGGAGAGACAAAACAGGAGGAGAGAGAGGGGGAGAGATTACCAGCGAAGAGAGATTTTTTCCTCACTTTCTGCCCCAGCCCATGGTCGCGGGCAGAGACTCGATCAACGCACCCACGAACTACTTCGTTTCTCTCTCCCTCCTCCTTCCTTTACACATCATAATCATCATACCATACCATCATTCCTGAGAACACTCCCTGTAGAGAGCGAAAATATTCCTCTTTTTAATTCCTATTATTTTATTTAGGCAGAAATTTAATGCACTGTAGGAACATCAAACGCCTGCCCGCGTATAAGTAGACGATTTACAGGCGCGCCTAAAGGTATATGTAGTCCCACTTGTTTGGCGATCCGAACCAATCATTTTTTGTGGGTCAATTACTTTCATAATAGATCGCGCGCCGTAGATCTCCAAGAACTAACATTTATTTTATAGATCGGCAAGACAAAAATGTTCGAAAAGATCAGCTTTTGATGATCTCAACTGTTCATACTCTCAATTGGAAGATCATAGAAAAGTTTTGACTAATTGGAGGGTTAAGATGATTTATGCTAGCGAGTTAATCGAGTGGATGAGCGTTCACATTCGGCCCACGCGCACCTTTATCTGCACCTGTAATACACGCGCACATGCTTGCAATTTCTGTAGAAGATGACAAAATTATAATTGCATGGATGGGCTTTGTGGATGCAAGATAACGGTGATGGCGACCGGGATTTTGGGGATTATCCGGCGCACTTACCAGACTGGAAGGTGATCGATCGGCGATTCAAATCTGATACGGATTCTTGCATGTACATTTCTACGCGGTAGACGACGCTAACGTGCGCGGTAAGTGCACTTCTTACACGAAATGTGTTGTTACTTGGGAGTTAATTTTCTTGTTTTTGTACAAGTGTTAGGAATAAATTGATAAATGTCATTTGCTAAATGACATCTGTGAAATCTGAGCAGTGAATTGGTGGGCCTTATTTCGAAGACATTTGAAGATGAAAAAACGGGGGAAAAAAATAATCAGACGGCAGGTAATGGATGATTACTTTCCTGCAGAGAGCCCTTACATCTATAACATTTATATAGCTTTCATCTTGATCAAACGACACCCAAAGGCCCCACCTTCTAGTGTTCCAGGATCAAAGAATCTTAACCATCCATCAAGATCCTATTAAATAGACAAATAATAAATAAACGCATGCATGCACAAATTTGAAGGGGAGCCTTGGTGCAACGGTAAAAGTTGTCATCATGTGACTTTTAAGTCATGGGTTCAAGATGTGGAAATAGCCTCTTGCAAAAATACAAAGTAAGGCTGCGTACTATAGGCCCTTATAGTCCGTCTCTTTTGTACTAAATGACTAAGAAATGCATTTATTTTGAGTTGTAGCTCCGCAAGACAGCCTATACTTTATGATCTCAAGTATTAAGACTTGGAAGAAGGATCTGAGCCAGGAGAGCTAGTGTGTATAGTGCCAAGCGCCTCTCTACTCATATGATGAGATCAAAATCTTTCATTTTCTAGACAAACTTGATCAAATGACTTCAAACATGCGATTCCTGACAAGGACCTGCAAATACAAGTTAAAACAAGGAAATTAAGTAATCAACTAGTCATGGTCCTTTACATTGTGCCATGTTTGACAGAATTATAGATAAAAAATGAAACCATAAAGTAATAAAAAGAAATTAGCTTTCTTTAACTTGTGAGATCTTTGAGCCTTGTATGTTGTCAACCGGACGAGCAATTAACCAAGCAAAGTTTTGACAAAGGGTTGAATCAGCAGTTGAAAATGGATTTTAAGAGGATGCTGGCTGAAAGAAACCAAGCAAGGGATAAGAAGAGAGAAAGATGTATTGCTCAGGAAAGACTTTTGGTTGCTTGATCAGGCTTGAGGAGAGAGACAGAAATAGCAGCAGAGAGGGAGGAAAATACTAAAAATAAGGTGGAAGAGTTATTTAACAAGAAACGATTGGTGAGTTGTCAGCTCCACATAATGTGTAATGAGTTTTGCTATTTCCATGAATGGGTTTGCTAATGTCAAGAAACCCTTCCTTGTTTACCATTTTTTCTTTTTTTAATTTTCATTCTTATAATGTACAAAATTCTGCTTAGAGTATATGCTCTAGAGGAAAGGAAGGTTTACGCACTAGGAAGGTGCATAGATAGGCTAGGCATTGAATTTCATGCCCATTGTATGGTTTTAGCCTATATTCCTTTGAGTAATAAAATACGTTTATCCATTTTTGGTGATTTTTGCAAAGACCCAATACAAGTAATTAATTATGATCATTCAAAAGCATTGATTTCTCAATTGGCACCTACTTTTGGTATTCTGAACATGATCAATGGATTAGATCTACAAAAGAAGTCTTACTTGCATGAAAAAAGTGGCGTGTAGGGTATTTACTCTTAAAAGGAAAAAAGAAAAAAAAGAAAAGAAGAGCCCCCTAAATAACAAATGGGTTCTTCGGCAAATCATTCGTGAAAATAGCAAAACCCTAATGTAATAGATATGTTTTAAGGCATCTACATGTGTGAGTACATAAATAACTCATGCCAGAATAAATTAGTTTACCAATTACACATGCAGATAACATATAACCGGAAGTATTGGACAAACGCCTTGCACCTTCACCCACTCCACTTGCAGCATAGGTTTTTCTCTTGGTGTGCATGTAGTCAAAATGGAAGTGAATTCTAGGCGTTGACCTTGAAGTCAATGGTTGAAATGCAAAAGACTCACCCTTCAAGTAGTTGCGGGTTCAATCTCAGCTTATCGACCTTAAAAAAATAAATAAATAGAAAATTGTGGCAGATTCCATCATTTCTACCCTCTTTTAAGGAACGCGCTGCGGGTTCCCTACAAGTGAAAGAATTGAGCACTATTTCTTAATTTGTGTTTTTCTCCAAGCATTTTGATAAATCCTATTACTTCACGTGGCATCAAGAGAAAGACAAGTTTTAAGAAAAGTGTCATGTGGTTTGTAGTAGTATCTAAATGTGCAAATGTCATAGTAGAAGCAAGGTCGGTCAAATTATCAGCAAGTACATAAACTACTTGAATGGAAGTTATACATCTCTCTTTGGTAGAAGTAATTCATTCATGATTGTACTTCTCCCTCAAGCAAGCAAGTACCATAATTCAAAATCTCCTCCTTTGATTTTGTTTTTGAGCATAGTGAGGAAAACATACTTTGTGTGTGGCAAGGAATAATGGCCTTTCTAGGCCACCAAGCGCAAGTGCTTTAGATGTCTAGTAGATCATAAAACATATTGATCAATGATTCTAACGTCTCAAAAGCTATGTTGTCTTTTAGAGTTTCTAACCCTTTTATTTCTAAGCATACTTTTTAAATATTAGAATAATCCAAACCACATGCTTTTCAATCTACTAAGACATCTAAAGCAAAAGTAATGAGATAATGAGATGAACGATTGGAATCTTGCAATTGACCGCACCTCATATTGAGGTCAATTTAGTATTCCTCTTATTATCAAACCTTTTCTATAATCAAAGGTGCTACATTTGGAAACAAACCAAAGCTGCCCGTGGCACAAATTAATATCCACTTTTGCCTTGGTTAAGTGCCTTCTCTCACAACCAAGTGGTTGTGGGTTGAAGTCAAGGCTTACCTAGTTTTTTCTTTGCAAAAGGAAAAAATAAAATAAAATAAAATAAATTTACTTGTTTGCTTATATTTTATTCATAAAAAAATATTTGCATTATCATAACAACTTATTTACCAATCAATAAGATAAAAAAGAGCTATGCCCTATTTATACGATCAGGATGTCTAACTGGGCTGCCTTCTTTCTTCTTCATCTTTTATGGAACGGTTGCTTGCTTGTTAGTTAAGATTGCCAATGATTAGAATCGCCGCGCTGACATAATATTTGAATTATGGCATCTTTCCAACGATAACCATAATAAAGCATGAGAAAAATTATTTAAGGATGGAGAAAATATCGATTGACCAATTCTTCTTTGAATACATCCCCATAATGTAGCGATAACTCTGTTTTGTTGTAGATTTTTGATGTTTGACTCTGGCATGAGGTGACAGGGTTGGCTAGGTAACATAATGGAAATGTATTGGACTGCAAATCCTAGAAGTCCTTGGCCTCAGAAGATATTAGAACTCCTTCTAATGACCTATGCATTCACTTATTATTTTCAGCCAATTGAGTCTATGTTGCAATGATATTGTTCTATGGAATTCTAAGTGGATAAATTAAATTATAACGCTACAATTAATTAGATGGTCCAAATGGCTGTGACTGTCCTTATCCGCTGTAAATTTAAATGATCTTTTCCCTCCCTTGCTTTAATAATGGCTGAGATTAACAATTAACAGCATCACAGAGATCTTGATTTACTTTGCCAACCAAGAAGGAGGAACAGCAACCCGCATGCCAAGGCTCCTTGCGCTTCAAGGCGATGCATTCCCCAGCATCCGAGTTCACCACCTTTGCGACTGCTTCCCACGAAACCCATGGAGATGACATTTAACTCCACGCCTTACGTACACGGAACTTAATCACGCTAAAGAGAGATCGTGCTTCTGTTTCCAATTCTCTTTTCCGAAATGGTGAATGGACTCAAACCCACAGCCGAGTGGTGAAATTAAAGATATTATGTGCGAAATCAGACGTTGATATGCCATCGCAATCTCCTCGCCAAACCTTAATCCACGTGCTTGCTTGACGCTTGCTTTGATCTCGCTGGAGAGTTTCCTTGTTGCTAGATCCATATGCATCTGATCACCAACTTGTTCATTTCCTTAATGCGGCTTTTCTTGGTTGGTGTCTTGGAAGATGATACTACTTATAAGAAGCCTGAGTAGATACACATCAACGCAGATTAGGCAGTAGATGATGTTGGCAGATTGGGTAGCTCTCGATTGTTTGGAATTCGCGTTAAAAGCATCAGTCAGTGTTCTAGTTGGCTGCTGGGTCCTGCACCAATACAAGTAACCAGACCCATAAAGAAGATCATTGCCCATCAGTTCTATCCACTCCAAGCAAATTCCCGAATTGGAAGGTCAAGATCAATCGCTTTCTCCAGAGATGAAATTTGATCTCCAGTCTCGTGCCCGCTCACGCACCCAACAAATTAGAGAAGCATGTCAATGTCCATGCAATGTGTGTTTGCATGCATGTATGGACATGTCATGTTATGGGAGACGTGCATGACTCGTGTCATTGGTGGGATAGCGGGTAGTACTTCTCAAAAACATTTGCCAGACTTAGTCTTCCTATTTGTAAAGTCAAATGCTTATCCATGCCCATTAGTGTTCCTTGCCACTTTCTTAATTTTGGTTGGCTTTGGGAGAGCCCACCACCCAACACGCCATCGTCACCAAGCCGATCTCTTTTCTTAGATGATTATTCAAGAAAAGTCCTAATTATCTCAGCTATTATCCCTTGCGTTATTGGATAACTAAGCCATTTGTGTTGTTAATTGTGGTAGATTGTGAATGTCGTCCCCGTGTATTCCGTTGGTGGATCTAGATCGGCCATCTGATGGGCCCAATGCTGATCTTACTATGTCTAAACAATAATTGGTCGTTGCTAGATAGATCCTTGAGAAACAAAACTGACTTTAATCATAGAATAATCCAATTTTATAGTCACACTTATTATATGCTTTTGACCAGAAGCTGCCCATGTTAGGACCCACCAAAATTGATTGTCCTGATCTTTCAACCTTACAGCTACAATGACGATCAAATGTATTGGAAATTGTGACCACACTTCCTTGTTTTAGCAATGGACCCTCTCTTTATTTCCCCACAAATGAAACCGTCGCCATCGAATCAGAGAAATAGTGATGGAACATGAGTCGTTCAACAAAGTGAAGGGTGTCACTATCAAATTAAGACGGCACATTTGCAATACACGAGGAAATATTTAATCGCAGTATCTTTTTTCCTACAAGCGGAATTCTAAACGGACGCTCCTTATGAGAGCGTTCGTGTACTAGGAGCCAACCATTGTTTTCAAATGCTGAATGGAAAATTTAATACAGGTAGGCCCGATGCTGTTTTCAATGCTCACCCATTTGGGCCAACATTGTTCCTCATGTGTATTCACCAATTATAAAAGGGTCCCACTAAAATCAAACCATAATCCGCAAGCGCATGCAGGTCGCCCACGCTATCTTGGAAGCGGTGATGCTTTCACCAATAATAAGAGGGTCCCAATAGAAATAAACTATGATCCTCAATTTATGCAGGTGGCCCACTCCATCTTCAAATCGATCCATAATAAAAGGCTCCCACTAAAATCAAACTATATTCTCAAGCGTATGCAGGTGGCCCACGCTATCTTAGAAGCGGTGATGCTTTCACCAATAATAATGGGCCCCACTATAATCAAACCATGATCCTCAATGTATGCAGGTGGCCCATGCTATCTTCAAAGCGATGATGCTTTCACCAATAATAAATGGGTCCCACTAGAATCAAAAGGATGAAACTCATGCCTTTCTTAAGTTTCTAATGGGACCCACTTAAGACTCACAAACTTCATGGCATTAATGGGTCCCACGCAAGAACACATAAGAAACAATACATCGTCGGCCCTTTCCTCAATCCGCGTAGCAACCAAGACCACGTTTTGTTTCATCTGTCCCCCTTTTCGGGACCCACCAAATGCTTGAAAAGATTCCTTTCTATCAACTTGGTTGATATGCCACGGTCATCAATATTGACCATATACTTCGGTGGTCCAAGCCATTTTTCGATTGGGTTCCTGGAGAAACGCCATTCCGCAGAGGGGTTTTTACATGAAACCCCTTGTGACCATAGATCTAGCGCATTTAAATAACAAGTCATATAAAATTTGGACCCATAATATATATATACACACACACACACCACACATTCAAATAAATAATAAGTTTTTTAAGATCTTGCCTACATAACACGAATGATTATAAGAATTAGAAATGCTTATCCATATGTTTGCAATAAACAAAAGCATAAAGAAAGTAGTACAATTTTTTTCCACATGGTGAGTTCTTATTAATCCAATAAAAGTTAGTACATATCTCCAATCCTTCAAGTTGTTAATTACATATCATTAATAAAAGACAAAATCTTTGATTATTAATTATATTATTTGATTACATGCCACAGTCTTAAGTCTAGAATAAGTTAGTTGATAGGTTTTATTGGAGCCATGGAGTGAAAGAAAACCATGGGCATAGTATGACTAGCCACGGAGATGTTCAAATGATAATATATTATGAGGTGCTCAAGATAGTAAGGCCACGAGCCTACATGGTGTTGGCTAGCAAATACACAAATAAATAGACTTGAGGATTATGATTCATGCCTTCTTAGGCATTATATTTGTTATGACATGAACGCTTAGTCCTTGAACTCAATAAGAAAACACCTTTGTTATGTCTAATAAACACCTTGAACTCAATAAGAAAACATAGTTCCTCACTTTGTGAGTAAAGAGAGAGACAGTGAATTAAACTTCTTTGAGAGCTTTTGTCGAATTTGGTTTTGATTCTAAAGAGAATTTGGTTTTGATTCTAAAGACCTGAAATCCTTTAAGTAGTTATTTTGAGCAATTGATAAGGCTATAAAATTAAAATATTAAATATCACAACCGTGGCACTGATAAAAAATACCCTTGTAACTATCCAGTGTCAATTAGACGACTGCAAGGCATCACTCAAGTCTATTTATGTAATTATGTGCAGTATTATTATATAATTGTTGCCATGGGAAAGAAGCATAGAACACTCTCATTTGCTAGGTTCTAGTGCAAGTGGAAGTGAGAAGGTTTGTGACCACAAGAAGAGGAATAGACCATCCAATGCCAATAGTGACAAATGCCTTTATGAAGCAATTTGAGATAATACAGTTCTAGTGGTTCTAGATGCCTTTTTGAAGTAGTTTGGGAGCGTCTTGCACTAGTGATGCAAGATGCCATCTTCAGGCCATTTGAGAGCGTCAGGGCACTAGTGGTGCCAGATGCCATCTTGAGGTAGTTGGAGATCATTTGGTTCTAGTGGTGTTGGACTCTTGCTTGAGATAGTTTGTGTGTGTGTGTCCTATGATGCTACTGCCAAACTCCGCTTTTGCTTGAGTAGATTTGGCACATGTAAGATTTGTTGCCACAGTGACTGTTAACTGGCACAATAGCATGCCTACAATGCATGTACCTTTGAGGAGCACTTATTTACATTATAATATAATGTAAGCTATTATTAATTTATTTTATTTACTTAAGAAAATTATAATGTAAATAAGGAAATAACTACATTTGAGTTCAATAAAAATAGTCATAAGACCTAATTCCTAATGGATAGAAAGTCAATTCCTTGGTTAAGTGTCAAACATTTGGAGGTTAGGCAAAATTTCTAAATTTCAAATGCTGAGGTATTTTTCCATTGTTAAAAGCTCAAAAATTTTACAATGTTGTATTACTGTAAAAAGCCAAAAGTCTGGTTAGAAAACTATGGTTTTAGGTCCTTTAAAATATAATTTTTTCAACCAATGACATCCCTATAAAAGAAAACTTTGACTGATTGATAGTATGTCAAGTTCTTGTATTTTCCTCCCACAATCTTTCTAAGTAACTTTAAACATTTAAAATTGAAGCTTACTCTTAGCAATCCCTTGAGGATTTCCTTGTGCAACTATGCATATTAACTTTCCAATTACCTTAAATCACTTATAATTCTAGCTTAATCTTGGAAATCCTTTAAGGACTTCCTTGTAGAACTATGCAAATCAACATGAATTAGCTGATTGGTTCTAATTTGCACCTTCTTGAAAATTGATCTTCTAAGATCACTTTTTTGTTTAAACAATTATTTAGATATTCTAAAATGTAAACATCCTCATTTTTGCAATGCTCATCCTATGAACATGATGTTCCTTAACTGTCCAACACTTAGATCCATAGAGCATGGGGAGCCTTATGGCCATTCTATAGAATTTTTCTTTTAGTTTGAGTGGTACCTGCTGATCATATAAAACTCTAGATGCACATCTCCATTTGTTCTAATTTGCTTATATTCTCTAGGTAACCTCTCTCTCAATCTCTCCACTCTCATGAATCATTGATCTTAAGTATCGAAAGTGGTCTTTTACAAGGACTTCTTGGTAATCAATCTTAATTGGTGTTTCACTCTTACTTCTCTCATTACTAAAATTGCATTCCATATATTTTGTCTTAATTTGGTTGATTTCAAATCCTTTAGATTCTAATGCTTTTCTCTATAACTCTAGCTTGGTGTTTATGCCCTCCTTTGTCTCATCAAGTAAGACTATATCATCTACACATAGCATGCATCATGGAATCTCCTCATGCAGATGTTTTGTTAACTCATCCATAACCAACGTGAAAAGGTATGGACTCAATGCCGATCCTTGATGCAATCCTATAGTGATAGAAAAGTCACCGGTCTTACCACTAGTGGTCATAACATTTGTTACAGCTCCCACATACACATCTTTAATTATGTCTATATACCCTTACAAAACCCCTTTCTCCCCAAAACCTTCCATATTAACTCTTTACGAACTCTATTATAAGCTTTCTCTAATTAATAAAAACCATGTTGAGGTATTTCATCCTCTCTTTATTTCTCTATCAATTGTAGTAAGAAAATAGCTTCCATAATAGACCTCCTAAGCATGAAACCAAATTGGTTCTCAGATACACTTGTCTCATGTCGTAGCCTCTTCTCAATCACTCTTTCAAAAAGTTTCATAGTATAGCTTATAAGTTTGATCTCTTGATAATTAGTGCAGCTCTGTATGTCTCCTTTATTCTTATAAATTGGTACAATAGAACTTTTCCTCCATTCATCCAATATTTTCTTGATTTTATAATCTTGTTAAACAACTAGATCAACCAAACTACGCCAGTATCTCACATATGCTTCCAAACTTCTACTGGTATACCATCGGCATCATGGCCATTCTTGATTTCATCTTTTTCAAGGCCTATTTCACTTCAAATATTCTAATCCTACTTTTATATCTATAATCTCCAATGTTATTTAGGTTTACAATATTTTCAATCCCTATATTTTCAAAGCCATTATCATTTAATAATTTTTGCAAAGTAAGTTTTCCACCTTTGTTTGATCTCGTCATCTTTTACTAGTACCCTTTGATCCTCACTTCTAATGCACCTAACATCATCTGAGTCCTTACCCTTCTGTTCTCTTATTTTTGCAAGTTTAAACATGTCTTTCTCACCTTCTCTTGTTCTTAGTCTGTTACGAGATCATCATATGCCTTAAGTTTAGCTCCACTTACTATTCTTTTAGCAACCTTTTAGCATTCTTATACTGTTTATAGTTTTTATTATTTCTAGTCTTCTACCATGCTTTAAAAGACACTCATATTTCTTTAATAAAATTTTGCGCTGTTTCACTCCACCACCATGTTTCCTTTACTAATTGCCTTTTACCTTTAAATACTCCTAAGACATCTTTTGCCACTTTCTTAATGGACTCAGCCATATTAGTCCAGATGGTGTTTACTTCTATTTCATAGTTCCAATTTCTTTTTACCATCAACTTATTTGTTAATAAGGTTATTTTCTATGCTTTTAAGTTCCACCATTTAGTTTTTGAATACCTATTAAGTTCATTTCCTTTCTTCCATCTTTTAATATAGATATCCATAACCATTAACCTATGTTCTGAGGTTAAACTCTCATCAGGTATCACCTTTCAATCCTTACACATTGATCTTTTAGTATTTGGCTTTTATGAAGTCTACTTTTAAAGGTTATTAAGTGTTCATCCCTCTTTTTAAAGAATATATTTGCAATGGTCAGGTTATATGACAAAGTAAAATTGAGGATAGTTTTCTGATCTCATTTTGTTCTCCTATACTATACCCTCCATGTATCCTATCATATCCTTCCTTTTCTTTTCCTACATAGTCATTTAAGTCCCCTCCTATAAATATCCCCTCAATGTTGAGAAATTCTTTGCATGACTCCCTCCATATCTTTCCAAAACTATCTCTTAATTATATCTTCTAACCTGACTTGCGATGCCAATGCACTTATAACATTTATGACATGCTTTCCTAGAATAAGTTTTATTATTATAATTCTATCATTGACTTTTAACATCCACAACTTTATGCAATATTATTCCTATGTCATTTATGTTATTATCCTTTTTTAAGTACTAGAGTTTATACCCATTAATTTCTCTAGTTTTAGCCCCTTTTCACTTGGTTTCTGGAATACAAACGATGTTAACTCTTCTATATTTCATTGTATCTACTAACTCCAAATTCTTACCTGTCAATGTTCCTATATTCCATGTGGCTATACAAATCTTATGCTCTTGAGATATCTTATTTACTTGCGCACTTCTCGACCTCTATAGTATGAACCCATGCCCTCTTTTCACTGCACCTAGGTTCTAATACAGCGCATCGCTTCCGAGGGGACGCTTTAGCAGCGCTTCCCTATTTTCCACTACACTTGGGATCTGATATAGCATGTCGCTTCTAGGGGAATGCCCTAACAACCCTTGCCCATTTTTCACTCCACTCGGAATCCAATGTAGCGTGTTGCTTATAGGGAACACCTTAGCTTGAGGGAATGTCAGTTTTTGATTAATGTCATGTTAGGGTTGCCTTCTAAGAAGTTAGAGGTGATTTTCATTTGTTACTTACAAATTAATATACAAATGCATATTCATTTGCAAATAGGAAAGAAATAGCACAATCATCTTCAACTTCTTCCTTGCCGGCTGGCACTTGACGCAAGACCCTCCTCCTTTTTTATTCAGGCTTGGGACCGGCATTGGCAGTGTTGTGAAGATGCTGGGGCTACTAAGTACCAAATAGCAATATATACATTGAATTATCCATAGTATCAAAATATGGCATGTCGACTTGGAATTTGAAAGAATTGATGCAATATTAGACTTTTCGCAGTTTGCATCTTGGACGAGTTGTATTCTATTGAGTCAAGGAAGTAAAAGCCATCGCGTATCAAAGATATATTATCATCTGGTCAAGACAAAATGAATGAGAGCCCTGTCAGATTACCGGATTCGATTATGCTCACAGGTGCATATGGGCCCGGAAAGGCGTTTATTACCAAAGAGTGACAATGGCTTTCCTTTTGGCAATTCTCATCAGTTCCTAGTCCAAGGACTACCTATAGCATAATAACCTCTCTCTCTCTCTCTCTCTCTCTCTCTCTCTCTCTCTCTCTCTCTCTCTCTCTCTCTCTCTCTCTCTCTCATGTGTATAGGAACAAGAATCTCTTGTTCGATGCTTCTCCATCAAGTGACTTGGCCTTTTCCAAAGAAATGATATCTTTCTGAGGAGAAAGTGAGGCGTATATAGTCATACAACGAAATGTTAGTCTGGAGATGGAAAGACAATGGGAAGTCTGAAGCAGGCATCTCGTGATGGAAACCCATACGTTATTTTCTTTCCTTTCTAGTGTAGGAACATTTTTTGTCTCCACTTCTCAACTTGCAAGCCCATGATGCAAGCATCATTATACGAATTTGGGTCTTACAAGGTAAGCCATTTGCTATGAATAAAGTTGCTGCTTTATCTCATATGTGACGATACATGTCCATTGCTACTTCTTTCTTTTGTCTCTCTCTCTCTCTTTATCTCTTCCATCATTAATGGAGAAGGATTGAGATAGTGGAACGCCCCATCTATCGACAAAACGTGAGATGAGAAAAAGCTATATAGCAAGGTTTCCATGACCTGGTGATAAAGAAGGATAGAGTGGTTTTGATACTTGCTGACTGCAAATGGAAGTCTCTGCAGCAACGGGCCAAGCCACTAGGAAAGGAGGCCCCATCTCAGCAGCACCTAGCAGTGGCTTTTTCGTGCCAAATAATTTTCATCGATTTATTTTTTTCAAGATTGATTGATAATGGGCATACTTACATATTAAACGAATAAGAAACTATAGCCACAAGTATAGATGGGCTAGCTAGAAAGCTAGACATCTAAGCTCTCATCTTTTAGCCCACCTCTAAGGGACAGTCCCTAAAACCGTTGAAGCAGAGGGATTTGAGGATGAAGCAGAAAACGAAGCAGGACATCCTAAACAGCTTAGGCTTCCAACTGTGAAACTAAGAAGACCATTGAGGAGGACTTCCTTTATCATTAGTTTCTTTTCTTAAATTTTGGCTTTGTTTTTAAGCTAAAGGGACTATTAGTCACACATCACCCATTTTAAGATATTATATAGTGGTATTGCTATAGAAGGCACATGAATTAATAGTTAGAGACTAGGGGAGAGGAAACTCTATATGAGTGGGTGAGCCCTAATCCATTCATTGCACCAACTCTTCTTTCCTACTTGAGATATCTAGTTTTTGGCTTTCTAGAGTCTATCTAGTTGATACAGTCTTGATTCTCTTTCTTCTCTTTAGAATTTGCTTATTTTGCTATGCTTTATTCTCTTCTCTTCTAGGGTCTGCCTAATTAGAGGCTTTGTCTACTTTGGTTTCTTATTGAGTTTGATCATTATCGGTATTGCTCTTTAAGGGTTCTACTCATGACGCTCAGTAATTGTAGAGTTCAAGCTAAGAAAGACAAGACTAGAGAGTATCTTTTTTCTAGAACTCTTGTTCTAGAGTTCTAAACTTGAGATGTTTATCTTGTCATTTAGTTTCTCATTAAAACTTCATATTCTTGGTCCATTCTTGATCTTAGTTTTGAAGTGAATTGAGTTTTTGAGCTTTTTTAAAAGTGGTTTCAATGAGATTTGAGGACAAATGTTTGAGATTTAATTTTAGGAATTCGTTTTGGAGATAAAAGTACAAAATCATCTGATCATGCAAATCAATTGAGGTATAGATTGAGTCTAGCTTTGAAGATAGAATTGTCATATCTATGTAATATTTGGGAGGCTTTAACTATATTTAAGAAGCATATTTTGACATGTGCCTTTAAGCTAAGGTTCATCAGCGTCAATTTTTGCAAGATTTTTAACAATTTGAAGATATGTTCTCTCCTTGGTTCTTTGAAGTTAGAAAATGACAAAGGTATAAATCTCTTTAACCTTTGCATGATGATTTCTAATAAGCCAATAATTCACATCGCATAATTTTGAAGATCTTTGATTTATCTTTTTCAATACATGGAATTTCATGATCATATTTCAAAGAAAAATAGATTTTCCTTTAAGAAATTGAATGAAGGTGTACCCCTTTAAATTTTCTTGATTTTTGGATTAGTATTTTGAGAAAAAATAAAATTTTAATTCTTACTATTTTGCATAAGTATTTGATAATTTCAAAAAATTATATGTATTAGATTTTCTCAAAGAAAATCAAACAAGTTTGTATCATGCATTAAAATTGATGACCATAAATTAAATTTATATGGTTTGACATGGGTCAATTTTGTTTTCATAATGTACATGTAATTGATAGAATTAGTGGATTTCAACAAGTGATAAATTATTTATTTTCTTTATTGTGAAACGATTTTCACATATTTAATGATTAGATGTAATTTTAAAGGAAAATATGTTTCTTTAGGATTTAAGATTTGATGTATAGTTATAATATTTAGATTGATAATCAAGCTAAGAGAGTTGATTTATGGGATGCTAATTAACCAATTGCCAGACTCCTTGATAAAAGGGAGGAAAATAAAATGTAAATTATGAAGAGTCCCAAGATTACTTTTTCAACACAAATAGAAGTTTCAATTTCTTAAAGACCCTTAAAGTTTAGAATTTTTTCTTTTCTGAGAAAAGAACATTACAAAAAGACAGAAGGTTTGACTAAATAATATAAAGATAGAATATACTAAGGATTTTACTACTTGATTAGGGAGTATATTCTCTAATAAGATGGATTTAAGGTATGTGCCTTCTATGACTATTTCTTTGTGACAAAAGTAGTGCCATAACAAGGCATATAATAAATGCTACAAGGAGAAATCTCACCAACTATGTCTAAAACATGACAATGTGTAATAATTTACAAAACTTGGTGTCATAGTGGTCAAGAAATGCTCAAGATATATTCAATAGTGAGGATTAGAAGACTAAAAGTTGTTATTGACATATCTTATAGGAACTGGACTACAACTATGATAGTTGAACAACCTAATGTTTACTTCTAAAAAGTAATGACCTCAATGTGATGAGTACACAAGTTGAGTAAAGAAATTCTGGTATCAAGAACTATTTTATTTTATGAGGTTTAAATAAGAAAATTAGGACACAACTGCATAGTCAGACAAAACATGCTAAAATGGTAATTACATAACTTCTATTATAGAAAATCCATCAACAAAAGCTGAAAAGATGGCTAGCTTAGAAAACTAATACTTCTTTACATGAATAGTAAGAGGATCATATCATTTTATCTAATTACATAGATTCTAAGGTGGGATATAGAAGAAATGGTTGCATCTTTATCAGCTACTCCCTGACTAGTTGAGCCTACAGATATTCTAATTTAAAATTTTGTGGAACAACTAATGTAAGTTTTCTCAGGAGTTCATTTCCCTCTAAAGTTAGTTCAAATGAAATAGAATAAATTCATTCATCTAGTAAACAAATGAATTCTTCATGGACTAATGTTACTGTATTATGATACAACAAGGCCCTACCACATTTGTAGATGCAATGACTTAACATATGCTGAAAATGCATGGCACAAATTAATAAATTTATTTAAGTTTAAGTACTTACTTTAAATACATACTAAGAAATTCTCATCATAGATATGTGAGATCTTCAATTTTGAACATGAAAATTAAACTCTATGAGCTTGGTTGGCGTTATCTATATGAAAGGAGGCACAGATTCGACGGAGACAATCATGAATCATATCCATCATCAACTTACAACTAAAATATAAAATGGGTCTATTTATCATATTAAATTTACTCTAGTTAAATGATTTCAAATGTATTACTAAAATCTCTATTTTCATGAGTTCAAATAGTGAGATATAACAAGGATGTATGTAAATGAAGTATGAATTATTTCCAAATAGTGAGTTTGATTGAGACATTGAGGTTTGATCAATAATTGATTCGGGTGCTAGTGTTTCACAGATGAATGATCAAGACATTGAAGTCTGATTCAGGATACTTTAAACAAGTATCGCGCTAATAATTTTGAAAGTGAAGGGCTACCTTGTAAACGCAATGATGAAAGTAAAATAATCAACTTTGGATTGTTGGATAATGGAGTATGCTTTATGTTAAAAGACTATACATAGATTGAAAGAAAATATTATTTCTTTTCCACATTTTTACACACACACACACACACACACACACACACACACACACACACACACACACACACACACACACACACACACACACACACACACACACACACACACACACACAAAAATTAGGCATGATTGAAGGTCATTGATGGTGTAGTGATTGTGGATCTATGATGATAGTGGATTTAAGTAAATTTGCATTTGACTAGCTGATTATTATGATTCAGTTAGTCTGGTAATTGCAGATTGGATCTGGACAATTGACAAATATGGTTATTTGGTCAATCTTGGATTTCTTAACACTCTCCCTCAAGTTAGGAATGTATGTTAATAATTACTAACTTGTTAAGTAAGGTTGAAAATTGTAGAGAACTCAATGGCTTTGTGAAAATGTTGTCTAGCTAATGTGATGTAGATATGTGACTTATTTTGACCATCCCTCTTGATTCTTTTCTCGTACCAAGTGATAGTCAATTTTGATATGCTTTGTTCGCTCATGAAAAACTGGGTTTGAAGAAATATGAAGTGTTGCTTAGTTGTCACAATATAGATTTGCAGTACAATGATACTTGATGCTTAAATCTTGTAGAATATATCTTAACCAAATAATTTCACAATAGGTGGCACCCATGGATTGATATTCTACTTCGGTACTAGACCACGACACAGTAGCTTGCTTTTTGATTTTCCAAGAAATTAATGAGTTCCCTAGAAATATGCAATATCCACTAATGGAACGTAGGGTATCATGACATCTTGCCCAATCTGCATCACAAAAAGTGTTCAATTGAATTGAAATAAGAAAAATTCCTTAGCCAGATGCATGTTTGATATATCGTAAGATTCAATGAGTTGCTTCTAAATGTGGAACACATGGCTTGTCAATAAACTGACTTAAGATGTTGACTGCATATGTTAGGTTTGGTCGTGTGATGGTCAAATAAATCAGCTATCTCTATATTGTTGATGCAATCACCATCAAATTAGCTAAGGGATAAGTTTGGTTTCATGGGAAATGAAACTGGTTTGGCACCCAGGTATCCAGTATCTTCAAGGATCTCAAGATCATATTTTCGTTGTGAAAGGATAATGCCTTTATTAGATCGAGCAACTTCTATGCCTAGAAAGTACTTCAATTGTCCAAGATTCTTCAATTTAATTGATTATTCAAGAATGACTTGGTGTCTTTAATATCGTAAAGGTTCTTTCCAGCTCGGATGACATCATCCACATAAATAAGAAGAGCGATGATTTTACCATCTTGGGATTGGACGAATAATGAACAATCACCCTTTGATTGTTGATCATTGGCCTGTTTGAGATCATTTGAGAATTTGATAAACCATTGGCATGAAGATTGTTTGAGATGTATAAGAATTTGTGGAGTTTGCAAACACGTGTCTCTCCCTTTTGTCAGAGACCAGGAGGTAAAGGCATGTAAACCTCTTTGTTAAGATCACCACATAGAAAAGCATTATGGACATCGAGTTAATGGAGGTGCCAAATTTGGATAGATGCAACATCTAGAAGGAGATGAATAGTTATAAGTTTGGCAAGTGGAGCAAATGTCTCATGGTAATCAAGACCTTCGATTTGATTGTATCCTTTTGCAACTAGTAGAGCTTTGTATCTTTCGACAATGTGAGGATTGAATTTGATCTTATACACCCACTTACCCCCATTTGGTCTTTTCCCAGGAGGTAGATATTGAAGTGACCATGCCTTATTAGCTTCGAGAGCTTCAAGCTCATGTTGCATGGTAAGACACCACTTCGGATCCCAAATTTCCTGGGTATAACTTTGTCATTCCTTTTCAATTGAAAGGAAAATGGTAAAAGCACAGTGCTTGGGAGATGGTCTTTCATAGGAGATAACATCAAATAATGGGTAGGCAATGTCTTTTGCTTTGACCAAATTTGAGTCAAATGATGAAACGTTTCTTAAAGAAGAGGAATACCAACATGATACTCATGGAGATAACTAGGTTTTGTTGTAGTGCACATTAATAGAGAGGTTTATGGTTGTGTGATGGAGGATACATCTATAGGATCTTGGATAGTTGATGGCAGAGATGTTTGCAAGGAAGATGGAATTGAAGGAATGTCTGGTGCATAATTTTCAACATTTGAAGATGGATTGTTTGGTGAAGAAGATTCATTTTTAGTATGAGAAATGAAATCATGATCATAAATTGATGATTGAGTATGAGAAAGTATCAGGGGAAGATACATGCATGAAGAGGGAAATGGAAAAATTGTTTCATGAAAAAGGACATCTTGTGAGATAGATTTTACTATTTGATAGATCATAAACTCAATATTCCTTTTGACCATATGGATATCCAAGAAAGATGTAGCACATGGCTCTAGTTTCATACTTTAAAGGACAATGATGATGTGTAGATGCAAAGCATAAGCATCCAAAAACTCATAAATGATCATATGTTAGTTGTTTGAAAAAGCATCTCAAAAGGGGTCTTATTCTCATGTACAAGAGCAGGTGTTTGATTAATGAGATATGTGGTAGTTAAGATAGCTTCTCCCAAAATTGTTTAGGAAGGTTAGCTTGAAATAATAAGGCTCCTGCCACATTGAGAAGGTGACGATGTTTTGGTTCAACCCCTCCATTTTGTTGTGGGGTTCAGACACAGCTAGCTTGATGAATGATCCCTTTATCAGAGTAAAATTTTGTCAAGGTGAATTCAGGGCCATTATCACTATGAAGAACTTTGACTTTCAAGCAAAATTATGTCTCAACAAAATTAATAAATATGATAATGTGTTTTTGGGTGTCAGATTTATGACACATTAAATACACCCATGTGCATTGAGTATAATCATTAACAATTATGAGAAAATACCACGCCCCATTGATTGTAGGAATATGATACCTACCCCAAATATTGACATGAATGAGTTCAAAAGATGTGTGAGTATGAATGGAACTTAATAAAAATTGAGAATGAGTTTGTTTAGCTAATGGACAAATTAAGCAACAAGAATAGTCATAAGAATTTATATTTGTGATGGAGGAGGAAAGTACATTTAAGCTCTTATTTGAAGGGTGATCAAGACGTTGGTGCCAAAGACATGAAGGATAAGATGCCTTCATCATGTCTGAGTTGCTTGTGATCTTCAGAGTATTAAGATAGTAAAGTCCTCCTCGTTCAATTCCTATTCCAATCATCTTCCCTAATTGTTGGTCATGAAGCAGACATGTATTATTAGCAAATGTGGCAACACATTGGGAACTGTGAGCAAGTTTACTAATAGAGATCAAATTTAGTTCGAAGGATGAAACACACAACATATCATGTAATGTGAAATCATTAAATGAAATGCTACCTATATCTGTGACAGTAGCTACTGTTCCATTTGGAAGTTGCATTGTTGTTTGATGACTTTAGAAGTTGTTGTCAAGAGACCTGGATAGCAAATCATGTGATCAGTTGCTCCCGTGTTAAGCATCCAACACTTTTTATATATATAAGAAACAGAAGCACAAAAAAAATTAATGTACCTTAGAAATCATGCATTGCAGATGTACTATTAACATTATTAGCCATGGAATTGTGCTTATGACTATTAAGAATTTTCGTCAAATTTTGGTGCTATTCTGTTATAAGAGTGAAGCAATTTTGAGTTGACATGTTGGCATCGATATGATTGACTTTAGAGCCAAAATTTCTACATTCTTGCTGATAAAGTTTTTGACTAGTTGAGTTTTTCTTTTGCATCTTGCAACAAACATCAATAGTATGACCTTTGAATCCACAATAGTCACACTTAAGATGTGATTGACATGTTGTAGAAGCGTCACCAATTTTGTCACAAGTTCCACATTTCAAGTGAGGACTTTTGGTTGTGAAATTCTTTCCACAATTTCATGTATTGTTTCTAACTGCTAATATTGTGATATCTGTCATGGATGTACTAACCTTTGATATTGCTCATTTTTTCTCATCTTAAAAAATGAGAGAGTAAGCTTTGTTTGCAGTAGGAAGTGGTACCATTAGTAGAATGCGTACTTGAACTATAGAATAGATTGTAATAATACTGATGCGAGTAATGCTTCGTGTTCATCCCAGAGTCCCTTTAGTTTGCTATAGTAGTTGCCAATAGTCATGTTCTCTTGTTTACAATCATGGATGACTTCTTCTATGTGAAAAAGGTGAACACTATTGGTTCGTAAAAAACACTCCTTCAAGTTGAACCAAATATCATGAGCACTTTCATTGTATATTATGCTTGCCCAATCTCATGTGAGATGGAGTTGAAATGCCATGTCTTTATGAGATTGTTGCAATGCTTCCATCTCTATAACTCCATGATGGATGTGTCTGGTTGTTGCTGAATAGTACCATTGATGAATCCTACCTTGTTTTTAATACTTAGAGCTATAAGCATGGCATAGCTCCAAGTGCCATAATTTTCTCCATTTAAAGGTTGTGTAACAAAGATAAGTCCAGGTTGGTCAAAATGATGAATAAAAAAGGATCATTTGGATTGTCATACCTATTGGTTTCAGGTGTGAATGAAAGTTGAGTCTCTCTTTCTGCCATGGCTCAATTGTTAGTTTAAAAAGAACAATATAATGATAACTAATTTAGGGTAGGAGATCTTTGATGAAGATGATTATGGCTATCTTTTGAAAAGTTGTTGTTGGATTCAATTCACAGATGTAGCAGAGAAGAAGAATTAGTTGCCACTTTCCCTTTAGGTTGGTAGTAGATCCAAACTTTGAATCTTTGAGAAGTGCTGGGGAGCGCAGTGTGGAGACCAACACGCTTTCTAGCCAGGAAATTACAAACACTATCATGAAGAGGATTGTTCTCTAAGGGTCGATGTTGGCTAGTTTAAGGGCTTGCTCAATGGCTTGCAGAAAACTGACATCCTTTGGAATGGATACATGTTTTAGATGTAACCTCTATTCCCTTTTGGTGCAATTTTCACAACAACAAAAAAAAACAAAAAACACAACTGTGAGATCTCAAGCGGAATAAATTTGAATGTTGGTGTTAGTGGTGATGGCAGCTATAGCAGTGTTTATTGTATCTGGCTATGGAGTTGGTGGTTGGGCAAAAGGGATGGTGGTGTAGTTAGGCTTGGCAAAATACGACACAACACGATAACACAACTCCAATCACGACACGCATTTAGTAGGTTAGGGTCGAGTCCTATCATGTTCGTGTCATTGATGGTGTCAACCTAAAAAATACACGATCAAAATTGTGTCGTGTTCGTGTCAACCATTAGGACCTGCCGCATTGACCTGTCTGACACGAGACTTGGTAAAACTTTGAGTTGACCCGAATGACATGTGACCTTACACTAAATTGGACGGTTTCTGAGTAACAGTCCTATATTTGAACTAATATAGGATAGTTAATAAATAGCCGTGTTGCTATACGATATATAAGATGGTTAATAAGTAACCGTCCTATATAATTAAAGGTTTTTATAGTCGTATATTTATTTAGGTTCCTATAGGCTATAAGACGGTTAATACAAAATCGTCCCATATTTTTATACGTTCTGTAAGATGGTTGATAAGTATGCATCTTATATTTGTATGTTATATAGGATGATTATTAAATAACTGTCCTATATTGTAGGGTTCAATAGGACAGTTATAACTGTCCTATATTTTAATATTCTATAGGATGGTTATTTGTTAACCGTCCTATATTTAATTAATTATATAGGACCGATAGTAAATACCTGTCCTATATTAGTTAAAATGTATAACTTGTATTATTGTCTAAGTGTCCAGTGTGTGACTCCACACACAATTCTCTCTCTTCATTATACACAACCTCACATATCAAAACCCTGTCTTGACTCTTGAAGCCTTGAACACACCAACCTTCCATCATTAAAAATTTGAAATAAAGTAAGCACACACATTGACACATACTTGAATCAAAACAAAAAATGGAATACATCCATAGTAATGGACTGATGTGTCAAAATAACACATTCAATATATTTATAATCATTGTACACATTCAATTCCAGCATTCTATAACTTCTCCATACAGTTCACATTGAATTGAACAACTAAAAGCACACCCAATCACCCATACTGTACATGATACATTCACTCTTCTTCATGGACAGCCACATCCCATATATCATATGTCTAGTTCAAGACACCCACTTCCCAATCTCATCATTGAAAGTTTAAAACAAAGAAAGCACATACATTGAAATAGTGTATTTCTATCAAAAGAAAAATAGAACACATCAATAGAAATGAAATGATCTTTGTATTATATTTGAGTAAAATGTATATACATGATTGATACATTCATTTACATCATTGAATTACAAATTAAAATTCATAATATGATTTGTCCATTCCATTCTAATATCATCTAGATCTAACTAGGAGTAACTCTTCTTGCTTCCAAAATCTGCTTGCAAGAAATATATAATAACTTAGTTCAGACATGTAATCTTGGATTCATTCAAGAAATATACAAAAAAAAAAAAAAAATGTAACATTGGTCAGTAAGTCTTACCTTTCTAAATTGTGAGATTGTAACTCCATTGCTAATGGGGGTTCTTGTGTATTTGAGAACATAATACCCACACTCCCAATCGGATTTTTGTTTAGGGCACTACAGACCAATGTCACCAAAGACAATAGAAAAGGTTCAAATATCATGTCAAATAAGTTCAGGTTTAAAATTATAGTAAAGAGTTTAAAGAGCAGTAATTAGTAAACCTTACCTTGGTCTTCTTCCAATTGAGTTTTGTTGGGTGGTTAATACCTTCCCGCTCTACCCATTTATGCTATGCACTACACACATATAATTGAAAAGCATTAGATTATGAATATTATGATAGTTGCCACTTATCAAGTGAGTAGTTATATTATAATGAAAGGAATAATAAAGACTTAATTGTTTATAATTTCCATCAGGTGTTCTCAAATGTGCGCTCTGCATGAATCGAAAAAAATTGCATGGCCACCATGAACATCCAATGGGACCTATAAAAATAATAATTAAACTGTATATTCTCAAATTTTAACTGATATAGATATTCATGTGTATGAATTATGAAATTGAAATGACATAATTTAGCAATATATGTTATAATGTACCTACTATTATAGGGAATCAGTAAGGCTTGCCCCTTTGCACAACCTATGACCGTAGGAATGATATCTTCACTTTGATTGTCTGTGGCCAAATAGTCCAATCGAAAGACAAGAGAAGGGTTATGGGGCTTGTAAATGTCCTTGACCTCTAATCTTTGCAACTTATCATGCAAATACTTGCATTAGGAATTTGGATTAATGTCAAATAATTATCAAGTGTTATTAAAAAAGTAAGTAATGTTACTTTGATTTGTAATAGTCTAACTCTAATAGAGCAGTTACACGATGACATACCCTATATTGACTACGATGTGCATGTATTCCAATTGAGTCATATTACATATGGCTAAGAGGTCTTCCTTGAAGAGTGGAACCTCAACCACATCGTCTGCAAGCACACCTGCCTCTATCCTTATGGGTCTCATTTCCTTATCTTCATTGGCTAGTCTGTACAGTACCCTTAGGAATGGAGGAGTGTCAAGTGGAGCCTCCACCTAATCCCTACACTGTAGATGTAACATTTCAAAAATTAGTACTGAATATATACAACATATACTGTTATACTAGCATATATAAAAGAATAGAGACAGTGAGATAAAATTTTAATATTTTGTCATATATTGGGATAAGGTCTTGATCATCATGGTGATGAAAGTTAAAAGAAACACATGAATTTCATAAAACACCTCTAATCATTACTTCAAGAAAGATTACAAGTTTTAACTTAGGATAAGATGATAAAACTTTTTGATCTCTAATCATTACTTCAAGTAAGAATCTAAGATCACAAATTCTAACCTAGGATAAAACAACAAAACTTTTTGAGCTTGTGGGCATTAACAAGTGCTTTGAACTTGTTAGTTGTTGCATTGTTCAAGTCCACACATAACATGATACAACTATGCAAATATATAGAACTACTTAGGAAGGCTGGGATGGGGCTACACTTGCCACCACGCCAGAATTTGCTGGTGGGGAGGTTTGCTTCCATTGCGCCTTGTGTTGCTTCTAGTGATCCGACATGTTGCAGACAATATTAATCAATTAACAATTTAGGATGACTTAAAAAAGGTAGCAGAAAATGATGCCATGACTACAACTAGAATATATGTACCTTGGAAACGGATATCATTGGTTTGATAAGTCCCTCTGGCCAACTCACATGATATCCAATTGCATCCCCAATAGTTTCAATATCATCCCCTTGTATTGGAAATGGAAGGGGAGCATCTAGTTGAATGGAAATAGTAATGCACATGCGCTTAGTGTGTGGAGGCATCAACTTGCCATGCAAGATAGCAGAAGTCATGGGCCGAACCTCTTACAGTGTTGCCACAGCCACATAGTTCTTAGATGTATGTAGTTGCAACATGCATTGACCCACCTGCATTTGAGAAATAACATATATATAATGATTAGTGATGTAAATTGAAAAGGTTACTAAATAATTAAACATTGTAAAAGTAAACATGTCAATATACATACCTCACTGATCGGGACATCACCTTCAAGTACTTGCTCTCCTACCTCTTCGTCTGATGGAGGACTAGGAGTGCAGCTATTGACAGATTGGGGTGGTTCTAGTTGAACTTGAACTTGAGCTTAAGCTTGAGGGGCAACATCATCTTGACATGAGGTTCTTCCGCCACCTTGGAGTTCCTTCAACAATTGATCTTTCACCTTGCTATATATCTCCACAATAGTTTGTTTCTTCCATTCTTCCAATTCTTGTATTGGAGGAGCCTTCTGTTTAGGGAAGAACTTGGAAGGAACAACACTGCGACCTTGGCCCCTTACTCAGCCAAGTTACTCATCCTTATTGCCCATTGCCCTATACAGGATGTCCCCCTTTGCAGCAGTGCTGTTAAGAGTTCCTATAGTTGCACTTTCTTGGGTCAACTCTTCCTGCACATGTAAATATCATAACATGATCAAATTCCTATTATATATGTAATATTTATATAATTCAAGAGTATAAAAGTATAAAACTAGTTAACTAGGCAGTAGGCGCATAAAGTAAAAGTATAAAACTTAAAGTCTTAAACCACTTACAATTCTTGATGCAATTGTTGCAGTTGTCTCGTTAGTAAAGGTCTAAGAGTTGCGCCCTTTCGAATGTACCATTTTTCATAGAAGAGCATGGTCGATGGGCTTTGTTGTCCCAGCCTTCTTTTGCTGTTAAGAGAGACACTAAGTTAGAGTTAATAAAATAAAAATCTACTATGGTTAGACAAATGAAATGTCACATGATATACTTATTTCATCTGCCTCTAATAGTACGTAGACAACCCTTGAAAGGTGGTGTTGCATATGACTTTGTGCACGTGCCTTTTGTCCTTTTATATACTTTGCTTGGACATCAAAGTAATGTAATCAAAATATAATCAAATATAATAAATACAGAATCAAAATTTAGCTTGGTTAGTTCAAGTTGTGATTACCTCAAAATTAGGAGATAGCCTATACTGTACAAATTAATTCCATGCTTCCTGGTCAATGAAGTAGGAATACAATTGAGGGACCATGTTAAGCATAAAAGGTTTTTGGAATTTGGAAGTATGTACTTCCTTGCAAGCTCACTCTTCCATTTCCTCCATTGTTCACCAGCTCCTAACAATGCTTGCTTCTTTCACTCATTAGATACGGCAAAGGCAGACTACAAAACAAAAGAAGAAGTAGGTTAATGACTACTGACTAGTGAGTAGTGACTTAGTGTATCATATGCAAACAAAAACAAAATATATAAGGGACATACTATGTTATATGTAGGAAGAATTTACATACCTTCACCATTTTCCATATTGCATCTTTGACTTCTGGTGATACAAGTCTCTAATCAGTCACTGAGACTGGCACAAGTCTTCTAATAGTGTAACATATGAAGCTATGAAGCTAGCATAAGCATATGCAGTACCACTTATTAGTTGGCCTCTACTGTTGAATTGTACAGTTTCTTTTATTCCCTTTGATGATCTCTTATTTATATGATCCATTTGTGTTGGTCCCCTGGCATTTTTCTTGACACTGAAATGTGGTGTTATTGGTGGACATGTGCTCGATAGCTTGGATTGTTCTTCCTCTGTGTGTTGTAACTGTTGTTCTTATTCTACTTCTACTCTTCTAAGTGTACTTGTACTACTTCTTCATGTTCTTGTTCTACTTCTTCATGTTCCATGTTTGCTTCACAAATGAAAATTGAAATGACTATAGTTAGAAAAGTAAAAACTGGAAAGTGTAAGTGAAATAACTTGTGTCAGATGCAATCATGAATCATGTAGATGAAGATCGAAGTTGTATAAGCTTGCAATCATTCATATTGCAGATGAAGAATATTGTTAACCTTAACGGTTTAACCCTATCTTGTGAGATGTACTATAATAAGAGTGTTACATAATAAAAATAGGGCAGAAAATGGTGACATAGGGTTTCCAAGAGCAGAATCAGGTACTTAATGAACCTCCTTCCTCCATTGCGGTCAGTTTTTGAGTTTCTCCCTTGCTCTCTCACTCTTTAGTTCATCTCTCCCCTTGATCAGCTAACACGCTTTCTCTCTCCCTCTCTCCTTCTTCTTCTCACTGACACTCTTTTGGTTTTTGCCTTGGTTCTGGTTGAAGGGGGTTTGGTCGGCTTAGGAGCTTGGACTTCGAAGGAATTTTCTTAAGTTAGGGCACAAATGTGAAATGTGAAGTGAAACAGTGAATGGCAGGAGAAAGAAAGGTTCATAGTGTATAACGAAAAGATAAATATAGGACAGTTGTAACGTAACAGTCCTCTATCATCAAAACAATACAGGACCGTTCTACAAAAACTATCTTATATTATGACAACTATAAGACAATTATTAATTAACAGTCCTTTATTTAGTAATAATCAATAAATTGTCCTATAAGTAACAAGCGATAATACAAAATATAGGACGATTATTATATAACTGTCTTATATCATTATATTATAAAGGATAGTTTTGTATTAACCATCCTATAGTTCTTAAATATAGCAAATTGAATAATTGATATAGCAAGAGACTCTAGGCTACTAGGCAGGCTGTAGCCAGTTGTGCACAATTAAATTGAATAATTGATATTGATTAAGCCTTAAAGCATATAGAATCTTAATTGAGGATGAGCTTAAAAAGAGTTATGTAACTCATTAGTTGTTGAGGTTGAGGATGTAATTAAATCATTGTTGAGGATGACCTGGATGAGTATGTAACTCATTAGTTGAGGATAAGTAAAGAAAGAGTCATGTAATTAACTCATTAGGTGAGAATGAGAATAGCAGGAGTTATGTAATTAACTCATTAGTTAAGAATGAGTATAGAAAGAGTTATGCAATTAACTCATTAGGTGAGAATGAGAATAGAGGGAGTTATGTAATTAACTCATTAGTTGAGAATGATTATAGAAAGAGTTAGGTAATTAACTCATCAGTTGATAATGAGTATAGAAAGAGAAGAGTTTTGTAATTAACTCATTACTTGATAATGAGTATAGAAAGAGAAGAATTATGTAATTAACTCATTAGTGGATAATGAGTATAGAAAGAAAAGAGTTATGTAATTAACTCATTAGGTGAGAATGAGAATAGGAGTTATGTAATTAACTCATTAGTTGATTATGAAATATAGGATGGTTATGAACTAACCATCCTATATGTTTAAAATTATAGGACGGTTTGTACGTAATGGTCTTATATTAGATAAATTATACAATAGTTAAATACATAATATAGGATATGTTTCAAATAACCATCCTATGTTGTTTATATATATATATATATATATATATAGGACGGTTGCATGGCAGCCATCCTATATTACAGTTATCATACTTAAAGGATGGTTACGAAATAACTGTCCTATATTTTAAAACATATATAGGACAGTTCATTACTAACTGTCCTTTATGTTTGCATAATTATAGGACTGCTATTTCTTAACCATCCTATATTGCTAAGTAAAATAGGACAATTATTTGTTAACTGTTATGTTTTAACCGTCCTATACTATCCAATAATATAGGACAGTTATGTTGTAATGGTGTTTTATTTTGTGATATTATAACTGCTATTATTGAACCATCCTATATTAGGTTTTTAATTTACCTTTTATTTACTAACTCAATGCGAGCGAGAGGAATAATACATTTACACTTAATCTTTTGCTTGAATTGGTGAAAGGCCTAGCTAGTTTTACATCTCTTTCAGATTTTTCTTCCTAGATATCTTCAACCATTCTCACACAATGAGAAGCACACCTACAGCACTATAGGTATGTGTTTGTTTTATGTTATTTCTTTATCATTCTATTTCTCTTTTCATTCCTCACTTCCTTATTAGTAATTGGTGTTTACTGTGAACTAAAATTTTCTTGTCAATTGCAATATAGGCACAAGTTGGAAGCACTGATGTTTCTAATAATTTGAATATGTTGCACGACAACGACGATGATGAGCTTGCTGATTTGGAGAACATGGAGTTAGTTTCAAAATCCAACAGAGGTAAAAAGCATAGGAAGCTAATGTCTCCAGTTTGAAATTTTTTTGAACACCTTCCGATATCAGAAGATGGAACGCAAAGGTGTAAATGCAAGAAGTGCTTTGCGATATATATTTACGACAGCAAATTTGGTACATGTAACTTAAAATGTCATAAAAAGACTTGTCAGTGGAGCTCTTCTAGTGATATAAGCTAGTTGCTTTAATCTCAAAGTCAAGGGAGTATGTCACTAAGTTCAAATAGTAAGTTTGATCCTGAAGTTTTTTGTGAGCTAGTAGCAGCTGCAGTTGTTATGCACGATTTGCCTTTCCAATTTGTTGAGTATGATGGAATTAGAGCTCTACTAAAATATTTGCGTGCAGATTTTCATTTGATTAGTTAAAAAAACAGTAAAAGTAGATGTTCTAAGAATGTATAAAAGAGAAAAAAGGAAAGATAAAAGAGATGTTAAAGTTGGCATCAGGTAAGATAAGTTTGACATCTAATATGTGGACTTCTTGTATTACTAATTGTTATATAAGTCTCACAGCACATTTTCTAGATAGTAAGTGGGTCTTACACAAGAGGATATTAAATTTTTGTTTCCTACCACCTCCACATAATGGAATATCATTAGCAGAAAAGGTATACTCATTATTAGTAGAATGGGGGATTGAGAAAAAGAATTTTTCAATCACTTTAGACAATGCTTCTATTGAGCTGTTAAGGCATCAATTAAACATCTGAAATACTCTTGTTTGTGGTGGAGAGTTCCTTCATCTTCATTGTTGTTGTTATCATGTTTTGAATTTGATTGTACAAGATGGTTTGAAATAAATAGATGATGATATTAAAAAAAATTGAGAGAGTATCAAGTATGTCAAAGCATCGCAAAGTAGAAAACAAAATTTTTTTGAGTGAGCAAATCACTTGTTAATTGAGATAAAAAAGGGCTTAAGACAAGATTGTCCTACAAGATGGAATTCAACCTATGTGATGCTTGAAAGTACTCTTTGTTACCAACGTGCATTTTGTCACTTAGAACTAATTGACTCAAATTATAAGCATTGTCCTTCTATCGATGAATGAGAAAAGGCTACAAAAATTTTGAAGTTTTTGGCAGTTTTTTATGATGCTACCTGAATATTTTTGGGATCTAAATATCCCACGACAAATCTCTACTTTGGTGCAGCATTTGTAATTTATTTGAGTTTAACACAATACATGAGAAGTGATGATGACTATATGAAGCATATGTCCACCCAAATGTTTGTCAAGTTTTCAAAGTATTGGTTTGAATTCAGCACCATTTTAGCAATTGTATGTGTCTTGGATCCTCGATATAAGCTCTCCTTTGTGGAATTCTCATACAAGAAATTGTTTGGTAATGGTTGCTTGGAGTTTGCTCAAGTTCAGGAAAAGTTATTCTCTCTCTTCAATGAATATATGGTTAAGAGTTCCCCTAATCCTTCCTCATCTTCCTCAATGGCTAAAGGTAGTGCTCTTGATGCTAATGATAAACAGAACTTGTCATATAGTCAAGATGTTTTAGATGTCATGAAGGTAATTATATTTATAATTATATCTTTCATTATATGTCGCTTAGCATATTAAAATTTACTATGAATTGTCTTACATTAAGTTGAATAATATAATTGCATTTGCATTAGGAATTTGATTCATTTGAAAGTAAAGAAGGTTCTTTGGCTATGAAAAAATCACAATTGGAGCTTGATTTGGATGAACCAAGATCGTAAGAGTCAAAGTTGGACATTCTTGCATTCTGAAAAGGCAATCAATGCAGGTTGGTTGATTAATAATCTCTTGTCTCATAAAAATAATATTTTTTATAATCTTATTTACATTTATATTTGATTCAAATGTTGATTTTAGGTATCTTGAACTTGCTACCATGGCTCATGATGTCTTAAGCATTCTCATATCTATAGTTGTATCAGAGTCTGCTTTTAGTGTTGGTGGTCGAGTTCTTGACCAATATAGATCTACCTTAAAGCCAAATACATTGTAAGCATTGATTTGTATAAGAGATTGGCTATATGGATTGAAAGGTAATAATTTATGATGCTATATTTAAACTATATTTTATGTGAGCTTAGTAATGACTAATGCATGTTTATTCTATATCATTGTAGACTCTGCTGTTACAGTTGCCATGGATGAACTTACTAAGGACATTGTAAGCATAAGTAGCAGTGCAAGACTACCTCAACCAACTGAAGACTCTGGAACAATTCATTTTGATCAATTTGTATAATTTTCATAAATTATATTAATTTGTTGTGTTTGATATATTGATAGAAGTAGATTTCTTTCATGTGCTACTTAATCCTCAGTTATTTACTACTATTGTGATTATTTGATTCATTTGAATCCCTTTTAGACCTCATGTGAGTGGTGTAAAGTACTGTATTGCTTCTAAATGAAATATTACAGGAACTTTATTGGTAATTTGGTATGGATCAAGGTTCACCAATACTAGTTGGAAATGCTTTCTGTGTTTGTCTGTGTAATTATCGTGTGGAGAATGAAAGGAGTTGGGGAAATGAATTCCATCCTAACAATTCATGTCGGGGTTGAAAATTTTAGTTTATAACTAAAAGACCCATGCCATCTAGTCTTCTTATGTTCTTTCCATTCATTGAAAAGTGTATTATTGGGTCCTCGATAACATTTGCAATAATTCCATTCATTGGTCATGCTAGCCTCTTTAGTTGGCTCTTCACCCTACGCAAGAAAGCATGAATATGAAGTTATTGAATGAGGACATCTTACCCAAGTTAAGCATTTAAGTGCCATGCCATGTGCCATTGTGTTGAACTCAAACACTGAAACAAGTAGATGCAATTTCTAATTTTCTGCTACAGAACCTCATTGCTGCATTTGAGGAGGAGCAGACAACATTGAGAGCTCCAATAACTTAATCGATGAAGCATTTGCATCAAGGCATCATCCCCTTTAGAAGATCAAAAGTATTCATTTGAGGCCAACTTTTCAGGTGATCAAAGAAGCAGTTCAGAATCAGAAGACGTTATATAGGATGGTTAATAAGTAACCATCCTATATAATTAAAGGTTTTATAGTTGTATATTTTTATATGTTCATGTAGGCTATAGGATAGTTAATACAAAACCGTCCAATATTTTTATACATTCTATAAGATGGTTGATAAGTAGGAGTCTTATATTTGTATGTTATATAGGACGGTTATTAAATAATCGTCCTAGATTTTAGGGTTCTATAGGACAGTTATTAAGTAACTTGTGTTAATGAATCATGTCGATTCATGTTGTTTTGTGTCGTGTTGTGTCATCCAAACACTACTCAGTCACTTAATCGTGTTACAAGGATCATGTCATGTCAATTTTTTAAGAATCGGGCCGTGTTCGAGACATAGCTTTTTGACACGACTATTAATCATGTTGTGTTCGTGTCAACCCATAACTCTAATCTTGTCATTTCCATGTCGACACAAATACAACCTGCCAACCCGAATTACCAGGCCTAGGTGTAGTTGCTTGTTTGAACTCATCACAAAAATGTCAATTTGGATCTTGTTCATGCTTTCAATTTCAGCTCTACTTCTCATCCATGTATTCTCTTCAACTGCTTCCAAAGAATTATCTGATGATCTAAAATTATGAATACTTCGACTGATTGAAGTTTGATCACAACAAATCGTACTCACAGCCTGCTGTTGATGAGAAGGATGTTGTTGTGCTAAAAGCGGGGAATTTTCGTGAGTTCTTGGAGAGAATCGTTATGTGATGGTGGAGTTCTACGCATCGTAGTGCAAGCACTGCCAAGCTCTTGCATCAGAGTATGCTATGGCTGCCACGAAGTTGAAAGGAGAGCGCTGCTAGCAAAGGTTGACACAACGGAGAAGAATGAGATTGCGCAGAAGTATGACATGCAAGGGTTTTCGAAGGTGTTGTTCTTACCTAGCCAAAGGACCAATGATGCTATTGTGACTTGGATTAGTTGTGAGTTGTTTGTCCAAGGATTTTGGACAATAATTGGTGACGAGAATGTTAATTGTTTGTTGCAAGATAATCGATCTTATTTTCTATGCATCAAGATAAGAGTTCCTCAACCTTGCCACAAAAGAAAATATTATTTCTTTTCTACACAAAATTTACACAAATTAGGCATGATTGAAGGTCGTTGATGGTGCAGTGATTGTGGATCTAAGTAAATTTGCATTTCACTAGCCAATGATTATGATTTAGTTAGTTTGGTAATTGTGGATCGGATCTAATCAGTCAATGAATATGGTGATTTGGACAACCTTGAATTTCATAACATAGATGAAGAAATCTCCAAACATATTTTGTTGAGCCATGAAAACTTTAAAGTAAAGCGATTAAGATCCTAAGTACTATATTTTTTGGGTGCAATTATAGGATGGTTTTGTCCTTCCAATGCAATTGTTAACTACAAGGGATAATTACTATAACACTACTAGACTGTACATTGGTTGTATGGTTATTAGTACTAGGATTCAAAAAAAGAAATTAAAAATATTTATGAATTATTACTAACTAATCAGCACTATTGAAAGATTAATTTGTGACTATTTATATGGCATCAATGAATAGCCTGGAATGACAATTTATGACATAGGATATTTCCCTAGTGGGTATTCATGTCAAAATAAGAATTGGAATATACTCCAAGGTAGTACTTTAAAAAGCTAGGAGATGTGAATGTATCTAGCATAATAAAACAAATGGTTAGAGATACTTAATTATGCAACATGCATAATGGCTTGTAACCTTGTGCAAATGATGTTTTGATCCATGAGACATATTTGATAAGTGAATCTGAGGGCAATTTTTGTGATTTTAGGAATCAACATTGTCAAAGAAGATAGCGGTTGATTCATGTACTTTATATCTACTGTGAAAAAATTCTTAGAGGTTTTAGTCAATTTGATTAATGATAGACACCTTGGATGTTTTGAATGGGATGCAATTAAAGCATATCTAGAGCCCATTTATTCAGCTAGAGTACTACGAGTACATAGTGGTTTGATAGAAGGCATGATTAAGCAGTGTAGATAAAATCCAATTAATCTAAGTGGTGAATACTAGATAGTTTTTTGAAAACTAGCATGTGTCCTCAATGACTTTACATTGTTGACTTTAAGAATTGAGATGAACTGAGTCAATGCTAGCATGGATTTTCACCTAAGAGGTGACCCAAGAAAATTGTGAAGCTTTGAGTGAAAATTTCTTAAATGACTATGTGTATGAGAATCTACAATAAGCATATTCTTATTTAGTAGATTGTTAATCATCTGATTATAGATCCGTGATAAACATCTAATTTTGTTCTAGTGGAGTGTGAAATCTCTTCAACCAAAGGATTCATTGGGCTTCCTCAAGGAGCTTTGTCTAGGTGCACAAACCAATTGACTAGATGAGGCCCATCTGGAAAGAGCTTCATTTAAGAGCTGGAGCCCATTGATAGCCTTGGATGAGCCCCATCTAAGAATGGTTTTATATAGTAGTTAAGACTCCTTGGACTGTCTAGATTGCCTTTACTAGACTTACAATTTATATGAAATCTAGGCATAGTTTATCTGACTCTCTCTCTCTCTCTCCAAAGGCCTAGCACGAGAGTTGCTGACTATGACAACAAGGGAAATGGGCTTAAAGATATTTATTTGATAAATAGTGGCAACCTTACCTTATGTCCTTGATCAAGTTTTAAGGAGAAAAAAAGCTATTTGGATCTATCAATAGCGCTATTTGGATCTCATTCCTATCGTGTCTTCAGTGTGACCTACAATATTGAGAATAATTTATGTCCTACTAAATCTATGGATCCACAAATTCTGGATTATGGTGTATACAACCATACAAATTCACCTATTCTAGATGTGGAGGTTTGACCACCTCTTTTGAGGCTCAGGTTGGTTTTTGGAGCACTTGGTGAATTACCAAATTAGTGCATGATCAACAACAAAAGTGCCTAGTTTAAGTGCAACTATCTTCTTTATAGAAATGTGTGTTGCATTTCTTACTTTAGAGTAATAGTTTATGATTCATTTCACTAGTTGACATATTCTTCTTGATTTGTAAATGCTAGGAGAAATTTTAAGACTACATTCACTTTCTCTAATACATAGATCTTTTCGAATGCCAAAATGCATGGCATCGATTTTATTTTAATATGACCTTAAGTAATCTTCTTTGTTTTAAAATCCAAGAACAAGTGAGGATATTTTTTTGAGTTGGTTTAACTTAAACAACAAGTTGAGGATTGTTGGCTTTGTTTTTAAGCTGAAGGGATTATTAGTCCCATATGACCTTTTTTTATAAGGGATGTAGAGTGGTATCTCTATGTAAGGGAAATGAGTTAATAGTCTCATGTTACTTCTGATAGAGAGACTAGAGGAGAGGAACCTCTATATAAGGAGTGACCCTTAAGCCATTCCTTACACCAACTCCTCTCTCTCACGAACGCTCTCTCGTTTCTGGTTTTCTAGAGAATTATCCAGCTGTGAAATTCTCTTTGTCTTTCTTCTCTTTAGAGTTTGCCTACTTTGCCATGCTTTATTCTTTTCTCTTCTAGAGTCTGTTCAGTTAGAGGTTTTCTCTACTTTGGTTTCTTCTTGAGTTTGTCTCTTATCGGCACGCTCTTTAATTGTTTTTCAAATTTCCCGTTGTTAGCATGCCCACCGAGGGTTCTTCTACTTGTGAAGTTATTTGGTTCTAGAATTCAGGCTAATAAAGATGAAACCAAATATCACTTTCTGGAACTCTTGTTGTAGTGTTTTTAAACTTAAGCAGTCCTTCTTGTCATTCAGTTTCTCTTTGAAATTTCAATTTTTTTTTTATCCATTCCTAATCTTGTTTCTGGAGTGAATTGATTTCTTAATCTTATTTCTTTAAAATGGTTTCATTAAGATTTGAGGACAAACCTTTAAGATTTATTTTTAAGGCATTCATTTTTAGAGATAAGAGTACGAACTGAATCCAATCATGTAAATTAGTTGAGATACATATTGAATTTAGCTTTGTTGAATTCAAGAGATAGAGCTATCATATCATTGCACCATTTTTAGAGGATTTAACTATCTTCAAGAAATGCATTTTGATGCATGCCTATAAGTTAAGGTTTATCGTATTTGGTTTTTAGCATTTTTTACTCTAATTTAGTCTTAGTTCTGGTTTTTTTAAGATAATTTCTTTAATCGTCTACTTAAGGTTGATTTTTAAAAATGATTTTCTTAAAATGTCTTCTTAAGCTCTACTAAAAAAAAAAAATTCACTCCCAACAATGACTTTTTAAAACGATGTTCTCTTACTATCTTCTTAAATGTATTTTCGATGATAGTTTTATTGTAACTATCTTCTATTTTCTTTTCCGAGGCAGTTGTGTAAAAATTGTCTTCTTTTTGGCATCTTCATAAGTCCTAATTTTAGTAGTCTTAGAATGAACACTAAGATCATCTTGCTTTTGTTTTCTATTTTCAAAACTCCATTGATAGACAAGAGTTTTAAATTTTCCTATTTTAAAGAAATTACTCAAGAAGGAAAATTCCTTTTCTTCTCAAAGACTTGAAACACTTTCTGGGTTCCTTGAGGAGTACCCACTTACACTAACCTAGAAGAGTTAATTGGTGTTTAGAAGAACACATCTGACTCTTATTTTAGATTTGTTGCTAGGTTCCTTTCTAGTGGTTATTGATGCACTAGATTTTGGAACTATAGCTGAACTTGTGATGAGTGGCAAATCTTCTACTCTTTCTTTCATTTTTTTCTTCTTCTGTTTAACTCTCTTATCGCCTATTATTCTTCCACATCAGTCTTTCTTTTATTCTTATCCTTTGTTCTATTCTGCATATATTGATGTTGTTAACATGCATGAATTATGAGTTGTATTTATTTCCTAGTCTTCCTAGTTTTTATCAATTTTATTTGTGTCATTGTTTATTGCTATTACAAAGTGTTCTAAGACTGATTCCGTCCACTTTATTCTTTCTAGTTGAACATCAAATTTGTGCAAGTCTAATCATTTTCTATTATTTCTAAGAAATATAATTTTAGCCTCTTACACTTGTTCCCATAGTTCTTCTTTAATGCATATATGTTTTTCTTTTTCATGTTAGGGTTTATATATATATATATATATATATATATATATATATCTTGGTTTCTTGGCACCATTTGGTGTTTTGATAGGTGTTAACATGCCATCATAGCAAACAAGGTACACATTGCTACTCAAATAGAGGATATAATGTTTATAATTCAATGCAACAATTAGAAGTATTATCAAGCCACATTATAGAGATGAGAACAAGAAGACAATTCAAAAGTTTCTCCTTTTGATAACAACAACACAACTAGGGAAGCCAAGTGCAATCCATCATCTAATGATTCACAATGATGGTATTTTGTATTTAAATGTATTCCTAAGTTTTCTTGAACATTGGCTGAGGTGAATTCTTAGATTGGCTAGCCACTGTGAATCAAATTATTGAATTTAAGAAGGTTCCATATCACAAAAATTTGAGATTGGTTGCAGTGCATTAGGGAGGTAGAACTATAGATTGGTGAAGGTAAATAAAACAAAATTGACAAAATCAAGGTAAAGTAGCCATTAGAGTAAGATGGAATAGAAATTATGTTTTTTGAATTTTTTCCACATAACTATGATGAACATTAGTTGTGTTCATAAAATTTATGCCAACAAAATTATACCTTTGAATAGTATACAAATGAAGAAAAGTTTGTTCAAAAACTATATTCCTTCAGCCATCATAGAAAATTGGTGGAAAATAAGATAGTTAAAAAAAAATTGTCTTATAAAATTTCATGCATCTTCTTGTAATTAGATATGTCAAAGGCAGACTAAAGAGTAGAAACTCACAAGAAAAGATACATACTCTATTATCTAATATAAAGCATTTACATACTCTCACCATCTCTCACATTAAATCTTTGACTGTTACCCCTAATATTGTAGTCGATAACAGTTTTTATTCTCTTTGACTTTCTCTTAATAATCTTTTCTATTTGTGTTCGCATTCCACCCTTTCTCTTATGAGGACTACTCAGGTTGGACTGTTCTTCATGTTCTATTTTCCTACACTAAGCAAAACATTTTATTTAAAAGAAATGCATCAGATATCGCTTTTGCATTCACATATGTTCAATATGAACATGCAAAAGCAAATAAATATCTCTTAACATTAGTGCCCATACACAAATATCCTATAAATACATAAAATTATTAATTATTGCAATGTAGATGCTATATATTTAGTGCAGGCAACACGAATAATAGGCATAAGCTCTTATGCATTATTATTTGACAGACATCAAATGGTCTTTTCATCATGCAACTAAGGAAAATTATGTTAACATAAATTGACCGTTAATCAAACTACTAAGAAATCCCTCACCTTCCCATGGTGCTAATACCAAAATCTTTTAAGATGGGGCATGTACAGAACTCGTTGTATTCAAGATCAAACCTTGAAAGTCTTTAAAAATGTCGTTTTTAAATATAAACTTGAACCTGTAACAACCCTCAAATTTGAGTTCCTTTTTGTGCATTTATATCACATTTTAAATTTCGAATAGAAATAGAAATTGAATTCTGCCAAAATTGAGTCTCATAGAAGTGATCTCTTTAAAAAAACTCAAATTTGAACTTGAAACTATTAAAATGGAATGTATGTGTTGATACAATTCCAACAACACTAATTTAGTACAAAACGAAGATCGGGGCAGAAGAACCCCAAAATTTTACAAATTGAAATGGGGGTCAAAATTGATAACGACACTCCCAAAACAATGAAACCTCATCTGACACAAGTGGGAGCCAAGCTCCGCACATGGGAGTTGAGTCATCGCGTGGAGCTAAAGGATCACTAAGAACAAGAGGTTGGACAAAGAGGAGAAAGAAAGCCCAACAGAACTGAACACCTCCCCAATCAGCTCCTCCATCACGTTCCAATGGCCTCTCCTTCTCCAGTGCCATCCTATCTTGTTCTCCTCTAGCGTCAGTGGGAAACCCAAAAAGAAGAAATCTCTACCGCACCATCCCTCTCCTTCCTATCTGGCGTAAACACAAAAACCCCTTTCCTTGTTATCCCTTCTCCTCTCATTAGACACATGCGACCCCCACGCTTCCCTGATGCCAATGAGAAACCTAAGAACCCTCATTCCCTTAACCCGATTGAAACCTTTCTTCTTCTTCTTCTTCTTCTTCTTCTTCTTCTTCTTCTTCTTCTCCTCTCTCTCTCTCTCTCTCTCTCTCTCTCTCTCTCTCTCTCTCTCTCTCTCTCTCTCTCTCTCTCTCTCTCTCTCTCTCTCTCTCTCTCTCTCTCTCTCTCTCTCTCTCTCTCTCTCTATGCTTCACGGTTTCGGTCGAGCAACGACCTAGCTAGGGACTACTAGCCATTGCTGGAACCCTTCTCCCTCGTATTTATTTTTGTTTTCTTTTACCCCTATTCTCTATTTTTCCCTCCTACGCAACTGTAACAGTCACTATTTTAAATTCTAGAATAGTTAATTTTTATGAATTTTGGAAAATTAAAAATTTAAGAAATTTAGAGATGGAATCTTGAGTTAAAACCTCAATATTTGAGATGTGCTAAAAAAATGGAATCCAACACCACTAAAAATGCTAAAATCAGAGATCGGAGTAAAAATGTCGAATTATTTTAAATTTTGTATTTAAAAGAAATTATTTAGAAGGGCAAAATTGTCATTTCACATGTGGGGCCCACAAAAATCACCACAGTCGTCCAAACAGCAGGGTGATGATTTCCAGCATTAAATGCTGGTCATCACATATATATACGTATATAATTAATAATAATAATATATAAACTCATTTAAGAGGGGGGGGGGGGCTTTAAATGCGCTTCCCTACCCGCACCCTCTATATTCACAGTCACTGCCATGCAGCCACCAAAAAATCGTATCCCTGGCAACAAGCTCCCGCGCGAGGACACTGTTAATCTCCTCCTTTAGCCCATGATGGGATGACTAAGGTAGGCCGTCTCTATCCCTCTTCCCCTGTTTCTTCTCTGTTTAGTGCCAGAAAACAGCATGGACTACCGTTTTTCAGTGAGTTGAATGAGTTATTGTTGCCCTCGGAGTAAGTTGATGAAACGGTGTCAGATGAGGATCTGGACCGTTCATCTTGAACGTGATAATGCAAGGGACAAACCCATAAAATTCTATGGTGATTAGACGGCTAGGGATGCCGAAAAACCCCAAAAACAGTAGGGTGAGCGTTTTTTGACACGTAACAAAATCGTGAAAAAAAGTGATAGATAATGAAGGAATTTGTGAAAATGGAGGGTGGAAATGGAATGTACGTGAAAAACTGGACAAATAGGTGTAAACATTGCAAAAAATGGAGCACTTGGGGTTGCCAGTGACTAGATTCTGGCGGTCGTCTCCGGCGACGGTGAACCAGTCCGATCACCGTCCCTGGCAACGGCGACCCGCGACAGGGCGGCGAGTGCGGCAGGCAGGGAGCGTACGGGTGACACATAGCACACGCGTCATGGCCAGGCGCCTTATTTTTAATAAAAACTAGATTTTTAATAAAATTTTGTTTTTGCCTTTCCTCTTTAAATGCAATTACATTTATGTTCTTTTTCATTAATTACATCTGTGTCCTCATTTTAATTATGTTTCTATCCCCGTTTTAATCCTGTCTGAGTCCCTGTTTTATTTATAGATGTGTCCTTGAATATTCTAGTTTCACCTTATCCCTATTCTGCCTATCCAGGGACAATGATATCCAAGGCTGCTTATTTAGTTTTATTTTATGTTTTCTTGGATTTAGAAATTCTGTAAATTGTAGCAGTTGAATAAATCTAAAATTTTATTTTATTTTCATTTTATTTCTGTTATATTTTTTAGTTATATTTTTTATTTTTATTAATTTAATTTTATGTAAAACTCCATCTTTTAAAGCGAGTCCTTATGGGATCGACCCGTATTTGCATAGCTATACTACAATAGCCCGTGCACTTGCAGAAAATATCAATGGGAGTCTCTTCTAGAGCATTTCCAAGAGATGAAGTTCTTTATATTGGTTTTCTAGTATTATTGTCTTCTCATTTCTCTACAGAGTCTAGTATAGTTATTCATCTTTCTTAGTATTAATTTTTAAATTTCTTGCATTTAAGATTATTCATATAGAATAGGAGATGTGATACACATAAATAAAAATAACACAAAAATACATGCAAAGAAATGGGATAGCTCCTAACTAACCATCCTTTAATTGCATACATCAAATGTTATATTTTGATTTGCCCTCTGATATAATTATTTTCAAACCAAGTTAATTCATCTCATTCCAACAATTATATTGATTGATAGCATTATTTTAGTAACACATACCTAGTAATACTATAGGCACTTATGTATAAGATCAAAGAGCAAATAGGGATTAAAACATATAATTTGATGGTATAGCTTCTATATAAAACATATCTTATTAAAATAGGAATTCTAAGTCAAGACCTTTCAATGAAAAAAATAATATGGTTCCTATGGTTCACAAAAATTGACATTGCTAGTTAGAACTTCCTTTCCTAACCTCTTTCTTAATTTAATTCTCTTAGCAATGTTGTTACTCTCATAAGCAAATCAACTGTTTTTATTAGTCTTATCATCATTGGAACTTCTAAGTTCATCTGAGTTGATGAGTTCATCAGATGATATTTCTCATCATTCAACCCTAATTTCAAATGGGAACTAAGAATCCTAATTTTAAATCCGGCTTTTCTCGTTCTCTCGTTATTTCCTGCCTTCGATTCCTTAAACTTTCTTGATTCAAGAGACAAGTGGCATTGTACAAATTCATTCCATGCATCTTGTTATTAACCCTTTTCATTTTTGTTCTGCCTCTACCCTTTCTCTTATGAGGGCTACTAGGGTTGAACCGTTCTCAATGTTCTTGATTTTTTTCATGTTTCATTTTTCCTAAACAAGCAAAACATATCTATTACTAGCAAATCAAGTAGCAAATATCTGGTTTCTTGAACATTTAAACATTGACAAAACTATAGCAAAATAGTAACAAATCAATTAGGAAATCAATAACAAATTCGATAGCAAAACAGTAGCAATTGCAAACTGAGGGTGGCTAAAACACCTAATGTGGAACCAAAATGATAGGGGAAGACAGTGTTTGTGACATTGTGGAAGAAAAGGGTGGCCGACCTAGTAGTATTGCCACTGAATTCTTACCATGATAAGAGTTCTGCTAACCCTTAGGCATCATTCAAGAAAGAAAAAAAGAAGAACAAGAAAAACCACCAAAAAGAAAATGGTGTTTTAGATTGAAAAGCCTTTTTTTATATTGAAAAAATGATTTTTGCCAAATCCTAACAATCAACCTAGTTCTCACAAAACCCACTTCCAAAAAAAAATAATCCTTATGGAATTAATAAAACAAATGGGATAGAAAAGGGTTTTACTATTCTTATTGTGTTTTTCTAGCCACAATAGTCAAAATCTAGAAACTAGACAGTAGGCGGGTGAGACAAAAGAGAGAAGAATTTGAGGAAGATGATGTCCTTTAATTAATTTGGTGGATGAAGAAATTTGAAGAGAAAGATAGGGGAAAAAAAAAAGAAAAGAAAAAAAAGAAAGAAAAGACGTTGAAACATCACATTCTCTAAGTAAATTTAGGTTTTTAAACTTGTTTTTTTTTTAATCGTATTTAAAACTATGTTTTTTAAGGATAGTTACTAAAAACAGTATTCTTAATTATGTTTTTTTTTAAGACAATTTCCCTTACTGTCTTCCTAAAGAAGATTTTTTATTATGGTTTTCTCGAACCATCTTCTTAAGCTTTCCTGCAAAAAAAAATAAAAAAAAATCACTCTTGCCAATGAATTTTTAGGACAATTTTCTCTATCTATCTTCTTAAATGTATTTTTAAAAATGATTTTTTTATAACTATCTTTTCTTTTCTTTTTCCAAGATAGCTATGTAAAAAGTATCTTCTTTTTTCCATCTTCCGAAGTCCTAATTTTAGTAGTGATGTTTTGATAGGCAAGCTTAGATTATGATTGCTAGATGAGTACTCATGACCACTTTGGTAGACATTGCCAATAAGAATCGGATTTTTGTTTATATTAGAGAGCTTGAATTGTTATGTTAATATCACTATTTTAACAATATTTGATGCGTCATGATTTTACTTGAATTGTCAACAAGTTGTTATATTTATCTTTTATAGATAAATATAAGTGTAGATGCATGTGTATGCTAGTGAAGTGCTTTGATAATTGGAATATTTTGTGTTTGTGGTCTTAGATCTATCTACTAAGTATACCCCATATACTTACCCCATCATACCGCATATTAGAGGGACAAGGAGAAATTTTAGAGTAAGGAGTGAGAGAATCTACAGTCCAAAATTGAAGCAAAAAAGTGAGATACTAAACAAACTAGAGTTTATTTTTTTATTGTTATTATGTTGACTATGGTTGTACTCAAGCATGTACTGTTTGAACTTTACATTATAATTGGGCTATGACTTATAAACTTTAGGACTATTTTTGAAATAGAATGGAGTGTTACGACCTTAGATGCAAGTTAGAATTTTATTAATGTAGAGTTTGAATAATTAATAGTATAGTATCTTAGAAATAATTTTATTAAAAAATATTCTTTCACATGATTTATTTTACAAAAGAAACTTTCAGAATAGGAATCCAACCTTTCAAGATGAATTTAAATGCTTAAAATTGTGTTTTAAATGCGGGGGGGGGGGGGGGGGGTTACATAAATATAAGTCAAAATCAAGAGTAAAATAATTTGAAAAAAGAAATTAGTGGTTTAAAATTGATAAAAATGCTCTTAAGGGCATTTTAGTAATGTTTCCACCAGTCCCACCTATTGAGCATTTTTAGAAACTACCATATGTAATAATGAATCTTTTAAGACCAAAAATATATCACACTTAAAGCCAATGATTATACATATAATTGGAAAAACAAAAGGACATAAAAGTAACACAATCCTATAATAAAATAAACATTATATTAGACTTAATCCTATTAAATCACATTAAAGTATAGGTACCTTAAGTCTTAACATAATACATTATTCAACAAATGAAAGAAGAAGAGAAGAATAAACAATAGCCAACTATTTGCTTCCACTTTTGGCTTTCCCCTTCACTTGCAATTTCTCCCTGGATCTCTCAAAGAAACAAAACCATACCTCAAGATGTAGTTCTTCCATGATAAAAAATGCCATTGGCCAAAAAAAGCTCTTCTTTTCCACAATCATTTCAAGGTATGTCAATTAATGAAGTTTTAGTTGAGATTTTTTATTTTCATAGGTCTTCAATTTGTTATTACTTTAAGGGAAGCTAAGTTTGAGATCAAATCATGAAGAAATAACGAATCTTACATAGATTTAGGCAAACAACAAGAAGTTTTAGGGTTTTCCCATAGGATCGATTGGGGAAGAAACTAGATTGAAGGTTTGATTTTGACAAATTTTGATGGGTAGAAGTTTCTCTCTCTCCCTCTCTCTGGTTCTCTCTTGCCATTGTGTGGCTAGAGAAACATATCTGTGCTCCCAACTCTCCCTGTCGGTCTTGTTTACCTATTTAAGGCAGAAGGATAAATATGTGATCTATGACTCTCTCTCTCTCTCTCTCTTTGAGAAAACATATATGTGATTTCCAACCCTCATTTTGAAAGTTTAGTCAGTATGAGAGAGATTTGGCATGCAACTCTATTCTATTTCTTTTTGTAATTAGAAATTTCTAAGTTTTATATCTATTGTCATCAGTTGGTGATTAAATGGTGTTCTGATGTTGAAGAAAACCTTACTACAACTTATTGACTTAATTTTAGTTTGTTACTCTTGATATGTATCTCACATTAGGAATTTAGATTAGTTTTTCCTCTAGTAATCATTCACGTTCAAACAGTTCTTTATTCCTCTATATCTTAAATAGTTCATCATGCAAAAATTGGGTATTTTTTAAAATTCAAACCATATATTGCAGAATTCTATGGGTTGTCAAATCCTTACTAGCTATTAGTTTCCTCTTTTTGGAATATTTATATTATATCAATTTGATCAATTCACAAATGAAATTTTGCTTAGTGAATATTTATTAGATAATGATCTTTGTTAGAGAAATGAAATCTTGATATTGACTAAATTAGATGGTATTTACATTTAACTAAATTGTACATTGTCCCAAATGTTTATTTGGTAATATTAAGGCATCAAAACAGTATATGGGCTGCAATAACTAAATGTTGTTGGTTTTTTTTACTATCTTTTAGAATAAATAAGATTTATTTAATTCAATTTTTCATAGATTTTAATGATGAATGATTTTGAAATATATCCATTTCCATTGTAGTACATGATTTTAGTTCTACAATTTTTGTGACAAATGAAATTGTTTTAAAAGAATATATTGTCCAATTGTTTCAATCATAGTGTTGAGTTTTGAAATGCTACTACAATAAACTTTGTAGTGATTATGAAAAGTGAACAATGAAGTTTGAAGGATCTAAAAGTAAATGAATAAATGAACTTCAGTTGAATTAGAAGTGATTTCTATTATGTTTCAAAATGTCAATGTATTTATCAATTTTTTTTTATGAAATATGGCTAGAAAAATGTTTGATTTAGTGGACCTTCGTGAGATGTCATGATGATAAGTGGCTCCATTAGAGGCATCAATGGAGATTTAGTGAACATCGTTTGATTAGCAGTGGTCAAGTGGCCTTAGTTGAAACGTCAACAAGGGTTTTTAGACTACTAGCTTAGATCTAAGTGGACCATCATTGATCATATTTGAACACATGAATTGAGTTCTATTACTTTGGACTAAATTTAATAAATTGAACTAGATTATTTGATATCAATCAAATTTATTGAATCTTGTGGATTTATCAATTTGAATCAAATTATCCAATCATGTGATCTATTTACATAAAATTATTTATCTAAAGTGGACCAACATTGAATATGTTGGGAACTAGCCTCTACTGATTCTTCAGAGAGGATAATAAGTTGACCAGTGTTGAGTATATTTCGAAAGTGGCTCTACTAATTCATTAGTGAGGATGATTGATTTAATAAGTGGACCAACATTGATTACATTGGGTAGTGGCCTCTACTAATTCTTCAATGAAGACGACTGAATGTGTTTGAAAGCACAAACCATATTTATCGTCTCAAAGTGGATTTATTGGATTTTGTAAATCATTTCCTGAAAATGAAAATTTAAATATATGTAATCGTTCACAAATTGAAATATTGTTTTATTTTGAAGATTTTTTGATGTGCTATAAGTACTAAAAATGTGAAATTTATCTTTAATATGATATTGTCCGATACAAATGAATTGCTCATTGAAAGTATTGAAATTACAACTTTACAATGTATTTTTATTATATAAATGAATTGTTTTATTAAAATATCAAAGATGTTTTTAGAAGATCGTCAGAGGAAAAAAAAGGCAGTTTGACAAATAAAGGGCTAGTTAAGGAAGATACTAGTTGGAACTAATCAGCACTGAAGCATCACTTCTTTAATGATTTACATTTTAAGGTATATTTATATATGACTATACATTTTATTTGATTGAGGATTATGTAATATGTTGTTCTTAGATTTTATGGAGTGTGAAGAATTATTAAAAGAACCTATTTTTGCTTTTCTAGATTTTAATAAATGCTTTTGGAGATTCAATGTTTTACAAGATTACATTTATTTGATGCTATGATAGACTAACATAGGTATCTATCACACTTTAAATTATTAAAATAAATCCAAAACTTTGGGCGTGATGGGCAATCGACTGGATGTGCAGTAATTCCAACGTAAAACTTACCAAGTTTTTGTTGAAAGCTTGCCTTCAAAAGTAGTTAGTTTGACCCCAAGCACCTGACTTGACACTTAAAATAGTTGACTATCCAACAAATCATTTGATTGGTTTTTCTTGAAATTACCTATAAAAGTAATCAACTTTTTGTTAACATTTTGTCCACAAAATATATGCCTATGTGAAGGGATAGTCAACCGGATGTGCTAGACTTGCATGTGTTCACTTTAAAATAGTTGATTATGTCTCTAATAGCTGCCATCTGTAACATCCATTGATAATAGTCTTCTGTCATTTAGCCAAAATAGCTAACTGCTCATCCTTTAATAATCAACTAAATTTTATAGAACTTTGATACTTTGATCTTTTTAGTCTCATATCTTCTTCTAATATTCTTTGAATTGCTTCTAACTTTTTTGAATACTCTTGCACACTCAAAAACCAAGTTAGAAACAATGAATGGAGATTTTCTTATTATCCAAAATCAAAGAGTTGTGAGGCAAGGATTTAGAATGCAATGTTGTTGAGGCTTGATACAGGGGTGAGGGATGCAACTCTATATGTTTCAATAATTTGTTCTAAGTTCTTTTTCAGATTTGAGGAGGGAAATTGTAGTATGGGATTTTTGCTTGCTAGTGAGGGGAGAGATAAGGTTGGGGTTATGGATTGAGGTGAAATTTCTATAGAAAATGGAACAAAACTAGATGTAAGTTATAGAAGCCATGGATTCCTTTTATGAGTTCTAAAGAGGTACAATTTTCTAGGGTTGTGAGATAAGAAAGAGAGTGTGTTTGTGCATGTGAGCGCACGCATATGAAGTAGAGAGGTTTCTGCTCCTATATAGCAAGCATGGTAGAAATTAGGGTTTTCAGTGATTTTTTGAGAGAGAAAGTTATGGTTTAAGCACAAAGGATCCCCAAAAGCAACAATGTTTGAAATGTTGCCTACAATACACCAAATATAATATTCTATATTACATTGATGGGACTCACTGTAGCCAAGAATGAATTGTTTACATTGATTAGATGATGCTCATAACATGGATTACATCCATTCGATGCATGTTATGAGAAAGAGACTCACATTTATTGTTGCTCAGATTGATCTAAGTCCTCTATAGGCTCCACTATTCCTTTCAAAATGTTCAAGTGGGCATCTCCTTGTTTGAGGACAATGATGCTAGCCACTTTTTTATTTGGATCTAAACCCTAAATTGGCAATAACCTAAATCTATAATGGTCTAAACTAGTATTTATTGGACAATCTTAATGTCCGATTAAATGGTCTTTGGTTTTGGATGATTCAATGGTCAAATATCTTCAAATTCTAATTTTATAGGTAAAATAAAATGTGTATAGGGGAGGGTAAATTCATCAATAACACATGCACATAAACAGAAGGATTGATTTGAAATCGAGTCAAACCTCAAGGGGCTAATTGATTGAAATTAAACAACAAGGGTCTAAACATTGACCTAAACTACAAGGGGTATTCTTAGTATTTTTCCCAAATTCTAAAACCAGCAACATTTATTGTTGATAATCAAGCAAGATGAATAACCAAACCCCTCAAATAGCTAATACCACCAAATTAGTGTCTAGGGATAAGCAATATCTAGTCTCCCTAGCTAGCTAGTATAGTACCAAAAGAGAGTTGAAGATAGTAAATCAGGCATTATTGGCATCCAGACATTGAGAAAACTCAAACTTAGAGCAACTTGCTCAAGAGAGTGGAAAAAATATTACAAAATTTGAAGTTCCAATCTTATAATAGAAAAGGAAATAATGTAGTAAGAGAGAAATCATATTTTTAGGTTTCCGTTTGCAAGAAAGGGGTTAAGTTCAAAGTGAAAATGAGTAGTTAGAGATTTCTAGTTTTTGCATGGCCATGCATAGTCACAAAGTTTGAAGTCCAAAAAAAAAGGTGAGGGAAGAAGAGAGAAACTATTAGAAAATTAACAACTGCTTAAGCATAAAGTTGTATTCTTATAAATAAAATGAAATATCATATCATTGATAAGACTTATATTAATATTGACAAACTTCAAGCTTGGGGTTAAAATATTGAAAAACCCTAAAAAAATGAAAAGTTACAAAAAGAAAAGGTTGTAGAAATTGGTTTTTAACGACATATTTTAAATTTAAAATAAAAATAACTCCAAAAGTTGAGTTTTATTGTAACAGATGGGTATTTTTTAGTTTAATAAGGTGCACAAAAAGATGCGATTTTTAAGTAGTAATTAAAAATAGTTATTTTCTTTTCTTTTTTTTATAACTTCATGGTTATGTTTAATAAGTGATGAAGTGAACAAAGGAAATTGTGGCTATAAAAATTTGTGAATAACAACAAAAAAATAAAGAGATAATGCTCTTATATAAGAGGAAGGTTCGACCAATATGCCACAAGAAGCAAGGGAGTAAAGTCAAAGAGCCCCACTTTTTTCGTGAAGGGACTCTTGCACCTCTTGATGATCTGACTCATTTAACTGATTGCTCCAACTTTTGATGCCTAATAGTTCAAAGGACCTGTGGCTTAGAGGACTCAGAAAGGCCCATAAAAAAACAAAACAACAAAAGCAAAGAAGCAATGCGAAATAGCAGAAAGAGAGAGCCCAAAAATAAAACTATGAATATCCTATTGATGGCCTCGCTCACCCAAATCTTAAAACGGTCACCGCAGCAGTCTATCAGTGTTCTTCTTTTTACCTTAATCAATCCCACTCTAGAAGACTTCATTTTTCTTTCCTTTGCCTTTTGGGAAGCTATCCTTTGGTAACAGGTTGGTCTGTTCTTGCTCTTCCTTCATTGATCTGGTTGCCTAACCTCGGATTTTCACTAGGCAAAATATTTAGAAGAAGGCTAGAAGCATCATCATACATAGTTGAAGAGGAATTCAATCTTTCCTTCTCGTCTATTTCGGCTTTTAATTAACCCTTTCCTGCTGAATCAGTGTCCTGACTAGGTCCATCATCACCATGACCACCATAATCATCTTTGCTGAACTCTCTAATAACAGACATCATCAGACTGGATTCCTTTCCATTTTCATCATATTCAAACCAGGCAGACCGATGAGGTTTTCTCCCGCAATTAACGTGACTATCAAGCTTCTCACCTCCTCTGAATGTGGGCTAATGATCTCTACCCTCATATTTAACATCTATCAAATAACAACTTGGGAACCCACCTTTTTGAAACCATAATCTCCACCAATGACCAGCATAATCAGATTTTAGACCCCAATCAGTTTCTGGGTCAGCCTCAATAACTTCACCCTGATGTCGGCCAATAATCTCTGTCATTTCAGAATCCCATAGTGAAGGTGGATATTGTAAAATCTGCCCCAAAACCTCTTAAAATCTGATCTGGGTTTGGCTCTCCATCTCTTCAAAAATTGCAGGGCCCAGACGTCGTGCTTATAAAAATCATCAAGAACCCTTGTAACACAATCAGGAGAGGAGAATGAGAGAACGTATCGGGACCCACTTAGATGTCTGTGGCTTATGGGAAGATCCTCTTTCAAGTATTTGTTCTTGTTATCAAAGGCATCATCGATGTCCCTACCATACGCTAATGTGGTTCAAGGAAATGGTAATGAAAATGGTGGATGACCTTGGAAATAAACTGTCAACATAGAACAGATCTCTCCAAGTTCACCGCATCTATGGTAAGTTACAAGTATGCATATGAACGTAGTTTGGGTCGTTGCTAATCGAGCATTCCCAATGTTGCGTGCGTTCTTTCGAGCAACGTGTATCCCGGGGTGGAGAGCGGGGGTGGCGCGAGGTGATGTTAAGTTACTAGTTAAAAATAAATAAATAAATAAATAAATAATAATGAATTTTCATATTTTAACGACTAAATATGCACTAAACTTAAACAAATGCATTTAATTTGAAATAAAATAATTTGTCATTTGACATTATTATTCTTACTATTATTATTATTATTATTATCATAGGGCATCATAGGTGTAATCTAACAACTATATTTTTTGGAGCCTCTCTTTTAATGATCCGTTCATCTCATTATTCTAGACTTAGATGTTTTAATAGATTAAAAAGCGCCTAGAAATGAACAGTTAGAAACTTTATAAACAACAAATAGCTTCTTAGAAGCTAAAATTATTCATCATACCATGTGATTTTTTAATCTATAATAAGAAAGCTAAAGTTAGAGCAATGAGATGAATTATTCTGTTCATAAAAAGGTGGGCTCCACAAAATGTGCTTGCTAAAATCACTTGGTTCTTAATCTATAAGATATCTAAATTTGGAGCAATGAGATGAATGGGGTTCTAGAAAATGTGGTTACTAGATCTCACCCATAGGCAATTAGTGAAGCACTTCGCTATTATTAGTAGGTTTTTTGTAAAAATGCCTTTATATTTTTGCATTTTTACAAAAAAGTTCAATATATTTTTAGTTTTGCAAATTTGTCATTAAGTTTTCATGAGCATTGCAAAATTGCCAATCTAATAGTTTTCCATCCTCCTTCCATATTAGTTTTTTCAAATTTTCGATATTACCCTTCTCTATTTCTCAACACAAATTAGAACACAATTAATGTTTTTGATCAATAAAAAACACTATATATAAAAGAAAATTTCAAGTTTAAACTATAAGCAAAATAATATTATCGTTCATGCAAACAGCGCCAAGTAGCGAACTTCAAGCTCTTAGTTTAATGCCTTTTTAAATGAAAATTGAAAATCAAAGACTTAGTCTTCTTCTGCTCATTATCTTCTATCTAGCACAATCAATTTCAGAGATTTCTATTTATTAATGAAGCGAGAAATCAAGTGCAATAGTAGCTCTATTAGAATGTATTAACAAAGAAAATTAGAGAAGGGTAATGTCAAAATTTTGAATACTAACAGGGAAGGAGGAATGAATTCTATACTAACAGGGAAGGAGGAATGAAAACTAATAGAATGACAAAATGTATTTAAAACTTGTAATGACTAATAGAATACAAAACTTAAAAAATGTTGAGTTTTTTGCGAAAATGACAAAATGTAATGACATTTTTGCAAAAAAAAACTCTTATTACGTTAGCAACTAGAATTTCAGGATGCGGCCAGCAGATAAAAGGGCCATATCATAGATCAGTGAGGCCCGCTACTTAAAATATGACCGTAGTGCAATGAGAGGCTTGTGGAAAGCTGTAAAATAGAGTAAGTGGGTAGCATGATTTAGAATCTGCACTATTTATCTTGTTGTCTCTACCTATGATAGGAGCAAGGAAGTCCTAATCTTTATGTCTCAAAAACTTATTTAAGCTGCAAATAGACAGTAAAAGCTTTTGCTTTGATCTTTTATTATTTATATTTTTTTCAGGTAGCCCATCACATCCCTTCAGGGATGCAAGAAAGGAGTTTGCACGTTAGAGTGTCTCAAAAATATATTTAGAAAGCGTGTATATCTAAAGACCTATCGGATGTGTGAATTATGAGTTAAAATAATGAATTACAAAGCAAATCACTCATGCACTCTTCTAAATCCTATTGACAGCCAAAAGAGAAAGCTGCAGGACCAACCTTATTCTAGAACAGGTGCTGTTATCCATAACTAGCTGCAGTAGACATTGCTTGGCTAATTTCATTGTCCATTTTACAACATAGAAAAGAAGGATTAGAATCGCCCACTGACACCTTTTCGGCCCACTCCCATACGCCAGCCAGCAATATCAACGGTTGGGATCTTTACGCTTGCCTCCACGTATACTCCAAACGAAATCTACCTCAGTACACAGTTTGATCTCGTGTTTCTAAGTGTTGAGAGTCATTGCAGAACAGATGAATGCAAACTCTACGCTGCCGATGTTCTAACGTAACTAATGTTTCAACGAAGAGTCCATTTCCGCTCAAGTTTGCATTAAGGCCTCGTGTGGGTTGATTTAAAATCTCCTGACCTCCTAAATTCATAACCTAATACTGTGAATAGCAGGTTGTAAGAGGTGAGATCATGACCTGCCTGTTTGCACTGACAAAACATAGTACCCATCTGATTCCGTTTCTTCACTGAATGAACGAATTGACAATCTTTTGTTTTCAACATGCATTGAAAGCAATAACTTGGATCTTATGAATGGCTCTACCAATGTAGTTCTACACCTATTAGGCCCTTACAATGCAGTTCATCATAGAGACGATCTATGATTGTCCATCATGTCCAGTATCCAATTAAATAGGCCAAGCATGCTTTGACACAAGTGTACATTTACAGGGAAAATGATATTCCTGGGGTTCATAGTACTTTTACCTGAGGGGGTCTACCTTTTTTATAATCTGAATCGTTCATACTAATTGAATTGACATAGATGAGCACTATTCCTAGAAATCCTCTGGATGATCCTACCACTCTTCTTTTCTAAGCTATTTAGAGTTCTAAGAGGGACAGTAGCAAAGTCAACATTGACAGTCCTAGCCAAAGTGACTCAGAAAAATAACAGCAGGATCACCCAAAGTATGTATTTTTTGAGACATGACACATCTACAACAAGATGAGTTAGATGGACGGTTCAGATCATTTAACACAATAGTCTTCTCTTTTGCATTTACTGCAAAATCCCATATGGCATGGGTTTTCGTTTAAGTAACAGATTCTAACCAATTGAAAGGATCTTCTGATCAATCCAGAGATCATTTTGATTCCATTAGTAAAGAGGATTCTGAATATCACACATTAATCGATCAAACAAAGATTCAGCAACAAAAAGAAAGAATGATTCTTCGGAATCTCTCCTTTATTCAAACGGAACGAACAGAGATAGAATCAGGCATACATGAAATACACCACATGTCACGTTCACAATCAACATCGGGGACAAACTTCACAAAATCTTCTCTAATTGATGGAGTCCCTTTCCCCCCCGGTGTTTCAGGAACATTTTCATCATACGTTAAGCTGTAACATGGGGTGAACATTAGAAAGAACGGGATTTCATGGAGCTGTTCTAATTCCAGCCTAAAATTCCCCCACGCCAATAGCTCTAGCAATGGGAGCCTTACTTGCGGCATCAAGAAATTCCGCCTTTCCCATTCTTTATCACAACTACACCTTCACTTCTGAACTCTGCCTCCATGGCGATGTAGCAGTAAGGCTAAACGCCAACTTCTGCTTGGCGGGTCAGATTTTACAGGATGGACTTAAGAAATGACGGAAGGGAAGAATAGGGAGGAAAGGTAAATCGAAGTAAAGAATCAAAGAAGATAAAAATGAATGAGTAAATAAATAAGAATTCCAGATAAAGAAATTCAAACTCAGAAGGATTTTTCTGATTCTCGAAGAATGAATGAATGGCAAAGGAATTGATCGAGAAAGATTTGGTCTGATACATGTTTTAACATATAACACAAACGTTCCAAGAATGTCAAATGCCAATCTCTACGCATTCACCACTCCACTGGAAACTCCCTATGCCCCTACCATACTCCAGCTTGGTAGTTTCCACTGCGTGTCCCAGGTTGAGCCCTGGGATTTGACGTTTAACCAGACTAGTTCATTCTTGAATAAAGCTTTCAATCTTAGGATGTCCTTGCATGTTCCGATCAATTAGGGTTAACCGCCTGTAGAAGGTCAAACCAAAAATGACAGTACAGGAGAAACCCTAACATTAATAGGCGGGATCATTGATAACGGTTGGTCATTTGGGTGTACCAGTTTGTCTTACCAAGGCTCCTCATACGCAAGTACCCACAGAATCATGCAAATGTTTCTTGATCATTTTTGTGGTCGATGGAAGGTCTATCATGGATCGCCACCCGAAGACCAGGAAATTATAGAATCTTTTCGACCATCTTATAGTCCATTACGCTTCTGGTAGTTCATCGCCCAAAGAATAGGCTTCATCTTGAGCATCTTCGACTCAATGGAAGGTTTATTGCTTATAACTGTGTGGGAAGTTGCACAGGAGGTGATAACAAGATGCCTCCAAACAGTTCATAGAGAGGTGCTACAATCACGGGTAATCCTGATGCTTCCTGACAATTTCCCGGATTTCTTCAGGCCCCACTCCGATTCAGTTTGGTCAGTGCTGCTCCTGCTCAAAGAACACCTTGGGTTCCCAAGATAGTCCATTTCAACTGCCCAAACTTCAATCTCTCCGATGTTGACAGAAAGCTAAATCAGTTTGGACCCATACAGATCTAATTGATAATTAATGCATGCTTGACCTAATCATTAAAGCCTGTAAATGTTCTGAGTAATGCTCGAATCATTTCAAGTAAGCATTTCCTCACCCAAGGATGCCTTGAACAGCCCAAGTGGAGTCCATGACTGGACGAGTTCTCATCAGAAGCCCAATTATCTGATGCTGATCTTGTGAATATAAGAATGCAAATCAAGTGAACAAAAACTATTGAACTGATGATAAATATCCATGTTTCTATTTATTTATGCAATCCCCTCTGGTGGGTCCTCTATCTAATAACTGATGATGAGATCAAAATGGTTTCTAAGGATTAAGTTTAATGAATGTCAAATATAAATAGGCAAGGTAAGAAATCTAGGATATTCAGATTCACCAGGTAGGTAGCAAGACACAATAGTAACGCTTTTTCAAAATGGATGCATCTATCTTGTTCACACATTTTGCTTATCACTGTCGTGTTCCCATCCTTGATCTGAATATCAAGTAACATCGTTCTCCCATCGTCTGTTACACTTAGATGCACTTCGAACTTAGGGGCAGTTTTTTAAGCTCGTCAGAAGAACTTTTGTATGGAGGTGGGTCTACCAAGCTTTCCGTGGCTATAATAGTTGGTTTTTTCATTTTTCCAGGTATAACAATAACCACATGTCCTACATCGATTTTCCAAAATCAATCACTTCTTTAGCATTACATACAATACTCGGGATATACCAAAATCAATCACTACTTCAGCAATACATTCAATTCATCTATCTCGTTCAAACAAAAAGAACATAAACCTATTGTTAAGTTTCCAGTTTTGTAGCTAAATTTATTGAATCTGGTGTCATCCCACAAGTCATTGTAACTTTTAACTGGTTTTGAATAGGCAATGAGAGACCACGATAATGCAACACTAATTGCACTTCAAATTCAGATTAGTTATGTCTAGACTGCACCTCTCAAATTCCTATGATTCTGTTTCACACTCTAAAGTAGGGTATCCACATGATCACTCAAAAGAAAATTACATATAAATGTTCTCTCCATCTTCCCCAAATAAAAATCTTCTAAGTTGAGCACTTGACTGAGTTGGTTAAGTGCCTTGTCTCCCAACCAATATGTTCTGCCTTCAGGCCTCCCCAATTCAATACGATATTCCGAAAGAGTTATGAAAGAATGGGCCAACTGCTTCTAAAAAGGAGAAGGAAATAAGAAAAGAGAGTAACGATCTTCTCTCTTCCACTTTAAGATCACTAGTATCACCTTTTCATTTTGCCAATATAACGCACTCCGACCAATTAACAAACTCTTTTGTTCGCAGTTAGCCTAGAAGTACATAATCTCGACAGTGACAAAAACATCACATCCATATCTAGGGGCAGAAAATATATTTCTGTGAAGATATCCTCCCTGTGACAGTTGAGTGCTGAGAATCTCCTGCACCAACTTACAAAAGCAAGGGTTTTCAGATCTCTCCCAACCCAAACCTCCATATGGGTCTAGAATTTATTCACATTCTTAATCCTTCTATGGTAACTTCGAGTTGTCATTTATGCCTCTGATCTCTCTCAACATCAAATCTCTAATGTCTTTCATGGGGAGTAGGTTGCCAAAGAATCGTATAGCTCTAACAGCAATAATGATAAAGAAAATGATGGTTAACTCATTGCCCAGTAAAGTGAAATATCAAGCTTTTCCTCATGAAATGGCATTGAGACATTTATTAGAGCAGCAGGAGAGAGCCAAGCAGGATATGTATGACAAATCTTGTTACAAGCAAGTCCAAAGGAAAAGGGCAGCAAATAAGATCTCATCCAACATCATAAGATGGAGGATGGTATCTAACTACAACAAATTAGCGGAACCACTATGGGCAAGAGAAAGCTCCAAATTATGCAGACTGGAAAGAACTGAAAGAGACCTGATGATGTGCATCAGTTCAATGCTTCTTTGATGGTAGACTTAACCAAGGTTGTCTTTCTTGTCCTTAAATACTCCACAACATTGAAGGAGTCCCTTTCCACAACCAAATAGAGAGAAGATGTTAACATCAAAGTCGATTATATCCTAAATGATCCCCTACTGTTGTCGGTCCCAGGATTGCTCCCTCCTAGATCCATGAAAGTTGAGCTGGATACAAACCCAAAGAGGGGTGGAGGGCATCAAGGAGATAGAACATCCCTTTACTTAAGCTGACCGAGCAGACACCCACAACAGCTTCACAGTGAGAAGCCAAAATGCCATCACAAGGCTTATCAGATGCAACATACTGAATAATATGCTAAGAACTGAATAAATGCAGTACCCTGATGTTAGAATCAAGAGATCATCCATCATAATGGACCTGACTGATCATATATCTAATGGGCTACAGATATCGAACCCAAAATCCGATCACATGGCTAACTGAATGCAGCTTTAATAATAGCACCAAGACTTCAAGTTTTTTCTTTTCTTTTTCTTTTTCTTTATTTTACTATTTTTATTTTGAATGCTAAGAGTTCAAGTTTTCATATTGCAAGTGTCTTAGCTAAGCCCTTTAAGTGACGTAACCACAGTAATTATCAAAGACTTTTGTGTAGTCAGGCCAATCTTTTCCATTAACAGCTTAAAATAAGTGGTATAAGACAACTGAAAATTCCCAAACTCACATGAATTTCCTCTTCCTCTTGTTCTTCTTTTTCCTTGTTTAGGTTGTAATAATATCCGGAAAAAAACACATCTTTGAGAGGCCAAGAGGGGAAACAATCCACCAATAAGATGTAAGAGTCACTTTCTAACAAAGAAGTTCCTCCAAAACCAATAATGCTAAGGCAGCATAGCACCTCATTTTGTGTACGAGTGGATGATACTTGTATTTTGATGAGAAGACACTACCAGAAGGTACTGGCATGAGTCATCAAGAGGATCCCCATCACACCAAATAGCAAAACATCATTACATTCTACCTCTAACTTTACCAAGTCATCTTGTAAAAATACAGGGATTATTCAACCTTTCCTCCATAAGCTAGATTATCAATATTTTCAGCAGTGATCAGATCTCTCTCTTTTGCAAAAACAGCCTCACAATCAACACCGAGCAAATGTGATTCCACCAGACCAGAAAGTGCTGCAGTCACTTCTTAAAGAGAGCCTTATGCATCTCCCTAAGTCTTCAAGTTCCAATCCTGAATCTTTTTGAATTACAAATGATGCCACAACTCAAGAGATGATTAATCTTTTTGAATTACAAATGATGCAACAACTCAAGAGATGATACTTTTGGTGATTCTTCAACATTTCAAAGAAGTTCTTCCAAATTCGGCTTATCAAAAAACACCAGTCAAGCATCAAACTAAATTTGCACATGGGTAGAGAAGACTAATAAGAATAATTCCCTCTTTTATAGATGACATACATTAGGCTCAAAATCTCCATATGGTTTGTTGAATAACAGGTTGTACATAATTTAGGAGCCCTAGCAACACCTAGACGAAAACCCAAATAAGAGCAAGGAAGATAAGCAAACTACAGACAACGATTTGAGGCAATCGACGTAAGTTCTCTATAATTCAACCTTCATAAAAACCTTGAAAAAGTTGATTTTCTGGTAGAAACAGGTCCTTTGCCTCCCAATTGCCAACTCCAACTTTAGAAGTCTTGAGGAAGACATGGTTACCATTCACATATTGAAAGTGGAAAGGAAAGCCATCCCCACTTCTTTCAGGCCGCAGATTTTTAAATTTCTCTAACATCCTATTGAGGCCTCAAGCTCCAGCATTAATAGGAGAGCAACAGAGAGAAAAGGAAGGGAACTTCCCGTCAAATAGTTAAGGAATTCACATTATTCATTCTACTACATGCCTTCTTGATTCAATCCTAAGTATGCCTTCTTTCAGCTCCTACAATGAGAATCAATAAATTTCTTTAAAATAAGGGCTCCAAGGATCTACCTTCCTGAAACAAATGCACATTGGAAGATCTTCTCAAACTTTTCTCATCCTAAAAGCCAACAATTGGGCTTGAATTTGGTAAACAAAACTCAAGAGCAATCAGCCTGAAATCTCTGAAACAGTCTTCCTCATAGTTCTTTTGGATAACATCAATGGAACTGCCTGATTACTTTTCTTCAAGGTGAGGAGTTAGCTAAGAATTCGGCAAAAAGTCCCTAACATTCTGCCTTCCAGTGCAGTGGCGCAAGAAGGGTCTCTAGGGTGGTACCTAGCAGGTCAGGGGTTCGAGGTGCTCATGGGTGTGTGTGTGTTCAAAAACAGAATAAATAAATAACCATGTATAGACGCTATAAGTAATAGTTTGGTCAATCCCAGAATTCCTTTTGATTGCAAATACAACTCCTTCCACTGTCTCAGGGGCGTTACAAGAATCACGATTAAAACAGCTCTTACTGTGCTAACAAGTCAAAAGACAATTCGTAGAAGCTTCAGAGCACAACAGCATTTGGCCAAATATAACCATTTGTTGGGCACAATGATCTCCTCTGAAATAGATCTGGAGTTTTACTTTTGTCTTTGAAAAATGTTCCTTCCTTTTTCTTTGAGCCAAGATAAAATCTGAACTTTTACTGGTCTATTTACACATACTGAATCAACAGATTCCTCCTCCGAACATTGGCAGCGCTACTGAAATGTTAATGTCTTTTATCTGCTTCCTTCATTTAACATTCACGAATTGTTGACATTTTTACTCATCTTACGCACCCAGTCCTTGGTCATATCTTCCTTATCTGTGATTGACATTTTCCTATTTCAGTCTTAGACACCTAGAAAGTCCACTACTTAGATGGAATCCCAATACACCCCCTCAAGTTGAAGTGTCCTTTGAAGTGACTTTCAAGTTATGTTTTAGAAAGAGAAACCATGAAAAGGCATAGCTTTGATCATAAGATCTGCTATTTGACCTTTGGAAAATCATACATTAACTGACTTTTGGTAACTAAGCCTTATACAAAATGAAATAACTTCAATGTGTTTTGTGTAGGCCTGGAAAAGCTGATTGGTAATAACGTAAAGAGCACGAATGTTATTACATGATAACATAGGTGGTGACCTTGATTGAATAACAAATTCACTTAAAAGAGATCAAAGCCAAATGATCTCAGCAGATGCAATTGTAAGTGCCTATACTTGACAGTAAAAGAACATGCAGTGTCTATTGCTTTAGTGCCAGCCCTGAGACATAATTTCCCAAAAGATTTCCTTTACTGCCAAAAAACTTTCAATTGTTGGTGATCCAGCCCCCAATATTTCTAAATGAGTTGATATGGATTAAGATAATATTGACCATGGAGACCACATGCACAAAATGAGCTCTCTGAGCATTTCATGTGGATTTGTTGAATCCAAAATGGAAAAGTCATTGTCCACTTCAAGTGAAATGGCAGCATTATACTTGTTAAAGTTGATGAAATTCTGATTACAAGGAATATGAATCCAGACTTTACTTCATCTCATCAAGCATCCCAATTCTTCTTTTTCTTTTAAACAATTGGGAAATCTAAAAGTTTTCCTGACTATTGAGGTTATTCACTGTGCTGACATTAATGGTCCTATATCATCAATCTATTGCAATGAACATCGAGTGTGCTAAACCTATAAAAACCTCCAGGGATACAACCTCTAAATTCCAAACTTGGTGGGACCAAATGATTGATCAAACCTCTGTAAGAGTGCAACTAATGCACTAAAATATGTTACATTAACAAGGCTAGAACTATGATTTTTATCTAACAAAGTCTGTTAGGTTATGCAACATCTGCATGATGAGCAAGCAATTAAGAGGATTCTTCACTATCTAAAGCACGTGGTCTCTTATGGTCTCGTTATCTCAAGTTCCCATCATCTCAATCACAAGTCTCCATTATACTGATTGGGTTGGATGCCTTGATGTAAGCAATAACCCAATTTTGTGATCTGCCTCAAAGCCATGGATGGTTGCATATGCATGTATTCAGTTCAGGAATAGGGCAGTTGCAAATTAACAGCTGAGAACGTTTGGCTCCTGTCTCCTATACTTGAACTAGGTATTTGATCAAGGTCACCACCTACAGTATAGTGTGATAACCTTCACGCTACTATCTAACAATAATCCACTCCTCCAAACCTGTAAATAGCACACTGAAGTTGACTTTCACTATGTAAAGAACTTAACTGCCAAGGTAGATTATATGTTCAATATATATCGACCAAAGATCAAATAGCAGGTATTAAGACCAAAGCCCTATTGTCATCTAGATTGTTCCTTTCAAAGGCAAGTTGGAAGTTGCTTAAATGGATACTTCAACTTGAGCGGCTGTATTAGGGGCAGGTGCATGAGGCCTCAAGATGATAGACTTTCTATGTTTCACATGTAGTTGTTATATTGCTTGCGCTTAGCTGTATATTGACAATACAATATGATATTTAGAGCTGTGCTCAAGTGCATCAGCTCCATCTTTTTGAGTTCAACATCTAATTTGTTCCCTAAACGATAAAAGATCCAACAAAGTAGCCGATAAGAAAACTCACCACCACCACCATCATCATCAAGACCTTATCCAATAAGGGGTCAATCACATTAATCTTGTTCCTCCATTCCCCTCTATTAAGTGTCATCGCTTCATTTAGTCCTAAAGGTCTTAAATCTTTTCTCACCACTTCTATCCACATTCTTTTGGACCTTCCCTTTCCCCTTTTAGAGCCTATCACTAGGATCACCTCACTCCTAACCGATGCCGTTTTCGGTCTCCGTTGGACATGTCCAAACCATCTAAGTCTAATCTCCCTCATCTTGTTACCTACTAGTGGTACTCCTAAGTTTCCTCTAATATTTTAGTTTTTAATTCTATCCTTTCTTGTCTTGCCACTCATACATCTCAACATCTGCATTTTGGCAATGATCATCATATGTACATGTTATTCCTTAACTAACCAACACTTTAATCCACAAAGCATGGCCAGCTTTATAGCCACCCTCTAGAATTTTTCTTTTAGTTTGAGTGGCACCCGCCAACCACACAAAACTCCAGAGGAGCATCTCTATTCGTTCCAACCCTCTTGGATTCTCTGGGAACCTCCCTCTCAATCTCTCCACTCTCATGAATAATTGATTCCAAGTATCGAGAGTGCTATTTTAAACGGACTTCTTGGTTATCAATCTTTACTAGTGCCCGCTAAGAAAACTAACATAGTAATTACATGGTGCATGTAACTACCAAGCGCATGAGTTCCATCTTTCAGAGTTAACATATAAAGTGTGCCCTAAACAATAAAAGATCCACCAAAGCAGCCGCTAAGAAAACTAATATAGTAATTACATGGTGCAAGCAACTACTCTTCCCATTGACAAAAGGAATAGCCTAGCAATCATCTCCACAGCATCAAGACAGTGTAACAATTCTGACTCATAGTTCATCCAAGAATCTTCCCATAGTTCCAGTGTAATTAGAGCTACATGTCACAGGCCAGCTAACGTCTAGTATAAATCCACTTAAACATCATAGACACCAAAATTCTTCATATCCAATAACAAGAACATGACATCCATGGTAATTCCAACAAAAAATTTGGCACCAAAATCCACTTCCTGCCCCATCACTGGTGCAATAGCTGTAACTTAGTTTTATCACATATCCAATAATAAGAACATGATAGTGCATCATGTCATTGGTGGGAATTTCCCATACCCTAATATTCCAACCTTCATTCTTCATCCTAGAAATGCTAATTGCTTCAGTTCCTGATAGGGACCATCATCCCATGTTTTTTTTATGTTATGTTATACTTTAGTTTAATTTAGATGTTTACCACTAAGGGTATTAGGTTTCTTAGTGCGTTGTGACTTAAGTAGGGGAAATTTTGCCTTTTTCTAGATTAGGTTTGGATATCCCCTACTTAAGATCTTTTTCTCTTTTGTGTAAGTAGTTTTTGATGAATAATGAATGAAAATCTTGTTAGACTTGGTGGATTCTGCGTTCTAGCTTCCTTCCCCTAGGAGTGAAGCCGCATTCGGTACAAGGCTGAGTTACTATTGTTTCATCCTGTTCAATAAGTTAGTACTTTTCTACCTTGTCTTTTAATAAACAATTTTTGAGCCGCGTGTGGTTGCGTGATTTAAGTCGGTAATAATCTAGAATTTTTATCCTGCATTAAATTTCTGAACCCTAGATCCTAAGCTTAATCAGGTCCGTTCATCAATTAGAGGGACGATCCGAATTAAAACTTCGATCTTCTCTTAATTGGTAGAGATATGGGACAGTCTACAGATCCTATAACTCATTGTAGGCTGTTCATGCTAATTAAGACTGATTTTCTGCATGTTAAAGTGCTCATCCTAGTATATTTTATGTTTTCTTATTCAAGTTAATTCTGATTTAATCTCAGCATATAGATTGGGTCATTTTGCATGCTGTCTTACATCAGTTCCCCTATTCTGATAGCTTATTCTCTGCCTCCTTGAATGGTTCAGCATTTCTACATTTCTAATTCTAAAAAAACTTCCTAGCCTCAATCCTTTCACAAAACAAGGGTGAGCATGTGCAATCCTACTAGCCTCCCACTTCTTTGTTTATGTTTTCAGCTGAGGAAAGCAAGAGAAGGACCCCAGAATTAACTTTAACACCATACTGTTCACCCAGATAAATAAATTTGGTGTCAATAACCAATGCACTTTCTCTTTTGTTCCTGTGCATTTCACAACCCATCTTGGAATGATGGATTATCTCTTAGCAAGTAGTCAACAGATTATTTCTTAGTATTGCATCCTAATTAGGACCATGAGATCTCACTATCAAATATGTTAGCTACATCACCAGCAAACTGTCATTAGGGATTTACCAGTGATTTACCTAACTGCTAAAACCAACCGGTAAACCATTACCTAAAATTGCTATGTTCTGCTCATCTAGATCCCATTGCAATGGATAACTTACCTGATTGGTCCCAATGCACAGTCATCTTGAACCTCCAAGGTTTTTAGTGGCTTCCTTTTACATCTAACTGCACAAAATGTTGTATGTTCTTGACCACACACAACATGAGGCTAGATAAACAATGATTAGGGGCAGTATTTTGAGAGGGGTTTTGCTATAACTTGCTTGCAAAAGCCAGAAGACCCAACTTACCATGTTTCCTACTTCTTTTGCCTACAACTAATTATCGTATCCTCCTCAATGTGCATGAAACCCCACACCAACATTTGGACAAACTTATTCCCCTCGTACCACTTGATCGATGTTCAGCAGGTCAATCTAACCTTATCACTCCCTTGGACCTGACCTCATTCCATCCATGAACATCGGAGCAGTTCTTGAAAAATTTCTTGCCTTCTTAAGTTTACTTGATTATTGTCCTAATAGAACTCCATCCCAATTAAGAAGTACATCTCCTGAGCTTTGGTCAAAATCTCATCATTTGATGCTTCACAACCATCTTCTTGGACCAACATCATTCATCAAAAACTTCAAGTTTATAACTATAAACTAAGTGCTCCAGTTTTCAACCAAGATTTTAAATTCCAACTCATAAATATCAACTAGAACCGAGAAAATCACATCCATGATATATCTAGATAAAATGAAAAACTTTCAAAGACAGAAATATGAGAAAAGCAGTTCTCACGGACAAAAACCAATCATTTCCCTTCTGGGAAATGGCAAGAACACAACAGAAGTTTGACGGTCTACAAATGAAAGGACAGCTCATTGCCCTTGTCCTCATTCTTCTGGATGCCACTGAGGAAGGTATTCAAGCTCTTCTCCTAGACAAGACGACTCTATTTTGCAGAAGCATCAGATGAATAATTTTTTTAAAAGATATGCCAAAAGTTCAAGAAGACCCTAATGTAAGAGCTTATTTGTTGAGCCAGGTCATTACTTGCAGTTGCAGCAATGCTTCCTAAATATCTTTAGTTCTCCTGGTTTTATTTGTTCTAACTTTTGTCATTGTCTGCAAAATAAAGGTTCAAATCTTCCACACTCAAAGAGAATCAGAATGGCATTCGCAATATAGTTGATAATTGTTATGCAGACATAAGAAATTGTTACTAAGCAATAGCCATAACAATCTACAACTGTGACAATAAAATTTCACAAACTTATAAAGATTAAAATATGGGATATAAGTTTGCAAATGAAAAAATACTAATACCAAAATTACAATGAACAAAGAAGAACATAACTCAAGCTATTAAGCTGTTAAAACTTCAGCCAAACTTAGATTATTGGTTCCCCGAAACCTCTAAATATGCAAGATGGACAAGAAACAAAAGACAAATATTCACAGCAAAAGAAAAATATTTAGAGGATCCCAAGCCATACAAAAGCCTTGGGAATCAGAGGCAAGACAAGAGCAAGTATGTATATAACATAATTACCTTTCTTTCCGTCAATTCCACCAGTTATTTCTCCTTTAAATAAACTATAGGATATCTCAGAATGGAGAAGATGAAAGAGAACAAAATAAAAATAAAAAAGGTTATTACCACAGTACCTTATCCATAACTAAACTGAACCAGATAAACTAATCCAACAAGGATAACAATTTCTCCTTACAAATAAACATAAGTCGAGGACTTACTACCCTTGATCGAACAATCCCCTCTCAACTGCCCATCGACTTCAGCTCCTCCAATGAAGATTTGATCTGCTCCTGAACCAATTCTAACCGTTTCGAGTACACTTCAAGCTCCAAAATCTGCTGCTTCCTCCACCTCTCATCGACCACTTCCGAACTCGACAAACCAACTGAATTACCATTGAAATTCAATGGCAGTGGATTCAATGCCACACCGCCAATCCCAGAATTACAGGGCCCATTTATTGCACAATACAACAGCTCCTTAAACAAAGGCGATAAACAACTTCTCACTGTATCCTCTATAACATTCGGAACATTCGATGAAGATGGTGGAGGAGGCGGAAAATTTGATAAATTCTCCTCTGGTTCAACCGCTGGTCTTTTCCTAGAACGCCTCCGGGATCTTGACGCCTTCTTTTCCGAACTGTTTGCATTGTTACTATTGGCATTATTCTGCAAATTACCCTCCTCATCTTCCAATCCTCCGTCTTCCACCACTCTTCCTCTTGCACCACCAGTCGTGCTCCAGATCTTGCGAGAGATCTCAAACGTAGTTTGATCGTGCGGAGTCTTGAACGTGAACTCCTTGCCAGAACTAATCCGATTCACAACGTTCCGATACTTCTTCTTCAACCTCCGAAGTTTCTCTACCAACTGATTCTTGTTGAAGTCCAATTGCAGCCTATCCTTGATCTGATCGTAAAACGGAGCCGTATCATGATGAGCCGAAGAATTCGAAGCTACGCGTTGTGACGTGTAATCAAGAAACCCTTGTAACAGTCCGATCTCGTCTTCGTCCGTCCAAAGCCGTTGAAAAAGTCGCCGGGAATCGTCCAACGTAGCCGGCGGCTTTTTTTCATCAGTTTTTTGCCGTTTTCGGCTGGATTCGCAGGGGGTTTCCGTCGCCGGTGGAGGCATATCGGCGACTGTACCGTTTTGAGGGAGGATGGTTGTTACAGCTGGGAGGGCGATGGTGACAGTGGGGGAAGGTGAGGGCTTTGGATCGGGGAAATTAGGGTTAGGGTTTTTAGGGTTTTGGTCGAAGGAAGAAGAAGTAGATGGAGATGGAGAGTTTAGGTCTTCTTCCTCTTCTTCGAAGTCTTCTTCCTCTTCTTCTTCTGGACGTGGCGCTGTTGTTGCAGTTCTTTGTCGGATTTCCAGGTCTTCAACATCTTCGTCTTCTTCGCTTTCTTCGTCCTCGTCTTCTTCTTCTTCGTACACGTTTTGATCTTCTTCTCCGGCCATTTTCGTTTCTTTTCCCCTCTCTCTCTCTCTCCCCTGCTTCTCCTCGTTCCTCTTTTTCCCTCTCTTTGGAAAGTAGAAGTGGAGAAAGGCTTAAATGTGGGGCAAACCACGTTGAAGTACGATGGATCATACCGTCGATCGCTCACAGAGATTAAATATTACGAGATGAGGTTAGTTTCTGTCTTTATGTGACTGGGCGCAAGTTGATGTACGATGTAATTCAAAGCGATGCCACAACGTGCGTGGAAAAAAGCGCCCCACTTTTTGATCCGGGGGCCCGCTTTGTATGATCGGACCCATCATCTTTGAACATCTCAAATCATGATGACAGAACAATTGTTAGCATCCTCAAAAATAATGCTTTTGGGCATTGCAATACACCGTTCGTCTTGCGAAATCATCTAATCCATAAGATTATTTATCAAGGGATGAATTGGTTGGATCATCCAAAAGGCGGGGCCCTTTCACACAAAATTGGCCGCTTTACCTGTGGTTTAGCATTTCTGCGAGGATATGTGCGTGCTAAAGTTACACGTGCCAAGGAAATTCTGGTGATCAGAGTTCCACCAATCGTTAGTTTTGGCTCTATGTAGGCCAGAACTAAAAGGCAAAATACGGTTGGACGATCTGATCGCTATTGTGCAAGGAAAGTGGAAGGTTGCGAAGGTTTTAAGCATCATCAACCTAAAAATATTTTTGGCATATGTTAATCTAATATCCGGTTTAGAAGATGAATGGTTATGATCACCAAGTCCTTGGCCCCACATGCATGAATCAACACCACAATAGCTCCCAAGTTTAAGCTCCATCGTTGCATGATCTAACTCGTTCATCTCCTTCCTCACGTGAATTGGTTGATTTCACCGTCTAATAAGTTTTCCTGGAAAGCAAATTGTTAAAAAACTTTATCAACAATGTTCTAAAATTTAGACTAAGAATCAACTAATTCACGTGTTTTCTATATGTACGTGCTGCATTACAGGAAGGTGGGCTCCAAGAAATACGGTTGTTGGACTCTGGGAGTTTGAATTTAGACGTTTGCTTATACAAAACTTCTAACCCGTCGTCCGTTTGCTTTGTGATTAAAATCAGAGCAATCGGATGAACGGGTTAGATAATCCATAAGTGGGACCATTCACGCAAAACAAGGTCGTATATTTAGCAGTCGTCTTTCCCCACAATTTGCCGAAGTGAAAGGAAAGCAAGATGATGCACCGAATCACGTCGACATCGTGCTCCCCGGTGGGTCCAGTAGGACTTGTTCTATGCGTGTGTGGTTGGGTTAGGGTTCGACTTATAGACCGAGGTGGTTATGACTTTATAGTCACGGGACCTATAAGGTTTTAAAACACATCCGCTGTGACTAGAATTTTATGATTTCGTGTTGGCACGAAAAGCTTGACGTCGGCCCATAAAATATACGGGCCCTTCATGTAAACGTTATTGACCATCCAACCGCAGAATGCGAATCCGGCTTTTCCTAGGGAAATGCTAATGTGGTTGTCACGAATTTCCTAGGAAAGTAACATTTTGGGACCTACATGTCCCACCTCGATACAATGGAATCGCTTAACCAATAGCACGCACAAATCACACAAACTGCAGCGGATTTTGTCTTTGCCGGATGATCCTAGACCTTTGATCATCGATAGTTGTCTGGATGTCGATTCAGCGTGGGACCACCTAGATGCATGACTGCTGCTGGCCTACAAATTCAACGGTCTCCATTGTACATATATTCTCCCACGTGGACCCCAAAGTTAAGCACCATAATAGATCCTTTGTCATTCATCTACGAACAATTGATCTATGAAATTCTTTGGTCTATGCTCCAGTCTAAGGGCCCGACGAACAAGATTATGTAATCCAGTTTCGTGATTATGTGATTATGCGGGGTTTTTCCATACGAATTTATATATATATATCTATCTCACAATCATCTACTCACCAGATTATGTTTAAGTGCTGTTAGTCGTGCCCCAAGCTTTTATTGTCTAGTTAGGCTACATTTGGATAATGTAAAAAAATTAAATATTAGACAAAAATGCATTTGAATACATGATTTTTCTTTTTTTCTTATTTTGAATACCCAGATAAGCAAGAAAAAGAGAAAGTAACCTATTTTGAGAAGGTACAACTTATAATTTGCATTTGAATACTGGTTTCTAGAAAGTTAAAATTTTTAAAAAATTAAAAACAGCATCCAAATACAGCCTTAGACAGCACAAGTTGGATCTAGGAATCTTGCTCACAATTATGAACCATCAACTTAGACATAACTATGCAATTGATGAATGGTTTGATTCATTTAAGAGGTGGCTTACTCATGCTTCTTTAAGATAGCGTATTTTTAACAGGAGGAATGCTTGAGTCATGCATGCAGCATACAAGTTAGGGTTTTGTGCCCCATTTTACCATGGTGGGCTCACCTCTAGTTGACGAGACCTATTCATCTAATTTCTCTAACGTTGATATCCTATATACTAAATATTAACGTGAACAGATGATTTAGACATTCAAATACATATGCTTTCAATTCATTGTGTGACACCTTGGGTTTTCTAAAATAATTTTTGGAAATGATCAGGATCTAGAGTAAAAAAAAAATATTTTAAAACATTTCAAAACATGCACAATACGAACACTCAATGAAAAATTCTAAGCCTGACAAAACCTGCAGAAAACATATAAATGCATAGAGATATTAGGATGTAAGCGGTTAAATGCGATCTGTATCAAATCTCGATAACGATTAAATCCTAAAGTTTGAGATAAATCACATCAAGTGTTATAAGCCTCAATCAAAAAGTAAATATTATTAAAAGTTGTATCCAATATCTAAAACATGTCATATAGTATCAAATTGATTTGATAGCAGCGTCGTATTGAGGCTATAAAGGCGATTAGTCTAAATCCATGAAAGTTGACCAACATAATTATATATGTCAATATCATATCTCAACTGCTATGCATATAGAGAGAATCAACGTCTCCTACCTACATTCGATTGCGGATATCACACTACCTACACCAATCTTAATGGGGGAGAATGGATCACATTGAATGGAAGGTCACATAACCCTTCCAAATGCACAAAAGGCTTCACCTCAAGCGGGTACCAAATTTTCCTTTCAGAGTATTAGTGGCCAACTGCACTTCTAGCCCCTCGCACATGACTCTAAAGAGTCTCATCATATATCTGATCTCATATTCAATTCTAGTAAGCACCCATCATAACTTTCTCTTTCTATACATTTATACATATTTAAAAGCATCTAAAACTTGGTCATCCTTTTTATCAATATAATCAACAATGAGATTTAACATAAAACCAAGCATTAATCCTCATACATCAAAACAAAGTCAATAGTATAATCCAATTACATATGCGACTGAGTGGACATGGATTCATAGGTCAACAAGATCATCGGTATCAAACTATTTGATATAATGCACATGGATTCATAACAAATGAAAGCTATGATATGATCTAATCGCCATGGTACACATGAAATTATGGGCCAATTGAAGCAAAATTGCAGTGTGAAATTGATTTGGCAGAAGCACCTAATTCAATACGAGAACTTTTGCTCCTAATTTAAATTGGTCATGAACTTGTAGGCATGGTTAGATCAAATGTATAATTGTATACATGATTTGGGTTGACAATAGATTGTAAGCGTGATTTCTAAGGTAGACAGATGCTAATGCACATGATTTAAAATGAAACCCCTGGATGGTCAAGAATAGATCATACACGTGTCAAAATACAAATCAACGATTTACGAGCAATAATGTTTAGCAACTACGTAGTGCGCATGCATGTACTCGAATAAAGCATGACATATAACTTCTAAAACTTAGTTATGTATGCATGCTTTTATATGAAGAATCACGACACGTAATGTTGAGTTGCAAGAATTTATTTATGCATGAACTTCTTTTTGCATGGGAAGTGTGCATGGAATCCTTGCATGGGAGTGTTCATGAGATTTTGCATATAGGGCGGGATAAATCTAATGCGCCTACTCTTATTGACATAAGACAGCCACTAAAATCCAAAGATTTAAAAGGAATTAAGAGTTAGCATGCTAAAATTTATTAGAAAGGGAGCCTTCGCGCAATAGTAAAAGTTGTCATCGTGTGACCTTGAGGTCACGGGTTCAAGGAGTGGAAACAGCCTCTTACAAAATGCAAGATAAAACTGTGTACTTTAGGCCCTTATAGTCCGCCCCTTCCCTGGACCCCGCCAAGGCAGGAGCTTTGTGCACCAGGGCTGCCCTTTTTATGCTAAAATCTATTGCTACATGTGCATGTTCCCTGGAAATGACGTGTGTACATTTGGCTTAAGCTCCATGAGTAGATCTAGAAATCAATACTATTCTTAAGTATGCAAGCTACTTGTCATAAGATGACCAATAAACTCAAGAACGGTCATGCTTGGTACACCTAATTTAGACAATAAACTCAAGAACGGTCATGTATGGTGGTGCCCCTACTTTAGATAGAAATGGACGAATGGGACAAAATCTCGTCCATGGTAAGAGTGGGTGGAGTGCACATGGAGAATGGTTTGGATCATGCCATTGATTTTCATGCGTACTTTGGGATTCGAAAGGTGAACTTATAAACATAGGTTAAATTTCCACCTAGGCATTCAATGTTGTGGAATCTCACGTCAACTTTCTAAACTAAGAACCAAATAAAGCATGTGCTTCATTTATTAGATAAATCTATAACTTAACATCTAATATATATAACCAAGATACATATGCATGGGCTTGGAATCTAAAACAAGCGTTTCTAACGACCACTACATGATACATAAGAGTGCATATGAAAAATCAACTACAATATGGACACATGCTTGATGGATCCGCCCATAGTCGTGTGTGCATAAAGCTTGGATTGAAAGATGCTCGATGGAGCATCTTGCAGGATCATAGAAATGAGACAGATTGCATATTAATATGGAATGATGAATGAAACCCAAAATCGATCTTGAGTGACCGTTGTATGGTTGAAATTCCACAAATGTGATCTAACCTTAGGCAGTCGTTATGGTGCACATGATGTGTATGGAATCCACATTTCGTATTCAAATTCAGTCATGGACAGGATGTACAATAGAATCAACGGATGAAAACTAATGTAGATAGTAATAAATGTGCACATGTTATAACATGAATTAATACGCGTGATCAAATGAAAAACAGGGCTAATGTGCATGTGCTCTCAGTGAGTGAAATTTAATTATAAACCATGCCTAGGATGCACCTAAACTAACGAATAAAATTCAGCCCAAACCTTACTAGAATGCATATAATATAAGTGAGATCGAACTCTCGTTAAAACCGATCTGGCCTAGAAATCCCCACTTCTAAGCAAAACAATCTTCCACAGCTTCTTGTCCAAAAAAAAAAATGTAGAATGCGAATGAGCTGATCCTTAGTGCAACTTCCCTCTCTCTCTCTCTCTCTCTCTCTCTCTCTCTCTCTCTCTCTCTCTCTCTCTCTCTCTCTCTCTCTCTCTCTCTCTCTCTCTCTCTCTCTCTCTCTCTCTCTCTTCTTCTTCTTCTTCTTCTTTCTCTACCTAGCCAATTTTATTTGTCTTCCATTTCTATTATTTTGTATTCTATCATATCTTTAGACATGCTTCTTCTTCCCATGCTATACCATCTCAAATTCTAATCTTATCAACTCTTTGTTACATATCCTCATCCTTTCCTGTCTATCTAGAATTCTCTAGATTCTACTCAATCTCTTTTATTATTTTTTATTATAGTTTATCTTAATTTTCAAGGAAATTTATTACACCTGGACATCCCCTAGCTTTGAGTAAGGAATTTTCTCCAAAAATATAGTCTTATGGCTAATTTAGAGACTTGAACTCTCATTCTAAAGTATTCATACTCACATAGTAACTAGTAGAGCAACTAGTTTTTTTGTTGTCAATTCCCATGCAAAATAAATATTTATATTATAAAAACTTGAGTTGATAAATTCTTCCCTACTTACAAAAATTTTGTCCTCGAAATTTCAAGGTAGTTTAATGAACAACTCGGGAAACCTCTGTCTCATGTCACTTTCTACCTCCCAAGTAGCTTCTTCAATCGAATAATGCTGCCATAAGACTTTGACTAATGGGATAGTCTTGTTTCTCAAAGTCTTCTCCTTTTAGTCTAGGATTTGTACCGACTTTATCATAAAAGTTAGATCGGGTTGTAGTTGACTTGGTACTTGCTCTAATACATGGGTAGGATTGGGAACGTATTTCCTAAACATTAACACTTGGAATACATGATGTACCTCTAATAATTGCAGTGGAAGTGCTAACTGGTAGGCCACTTGTCCAATTCTCTACAGAATCTCAAACAATCCTACAAATCTCAAACTCAACTTTCCTTTGATTCCAAACCTCATTACCCCTTTGGTTGGTGAGACCTTCAAGAAGACATGATCCCTGACTGTAAACTCTGGATCTCTATACCTCTTATCAGCATAGCTCTTTTTCCTACCATGGGTTGTCAATAACCGCTTCTTGATAACTCGTATCTTCTCTGCACATTGTTTAATCAACTGACTTTATAAACTAACATTCACTAATATTGCTCCAACAAGTTGGTGTTTGACATGGTCTACCATACAATGCCTCATATGGTGTCATGCCAATGTTAGAGTGGTAATTATTATTATATGCAAACTCTATCAAGGGGAGATGTTCAACCTAGTTACCTTTCCACTCTAAAGTATAAGCCTTGAGCATATCTTCAAGCCTCTGGATGGTTCGTTTAAACTATCCATCAATTTGTGGGTGGAAGGCAATATTAAATCTTTGTGAGGTACTAAGTCCTTCCTGTACACTCCTCCAGATATGCAACGTGAATCTGTTATCCTTGTCAGATATGATGGTCAAAGGCACTCGGTGTAAACTTATAATCTCCTTAATATACAATTTTGTCAAACTCTCTAGTGATTGATGCTACCGAATGGGAAGAAAGTGTGCATACTTAGTTAGTCTATCCACTATTACCCAAATCATGTCATGCCCACTAGATGTTCGGGCAATCCTACTACAAAGTCCATTGTAATATGGCCCTGCTTCCATTCTGAGAGTTCTAAAGTCTGTAATAGTAGTGCCAATCTCTGATGCTCTACCTTCATCCTTTGATAAGTTAGACATCTCACCACACACTCACCAATGTATTGGTTCATGCCCTGTCACCAAAAATTCCTCTTCAAATCTTCATACATTTTCGTACCCCCAGGGTGAAAGGTAAACTTCAAGTTATGTGCCATTTATAATAATTCCTATCTTAGCCCTGTCACTGTTGATACCACAAGTCTACCTTAGAAGTGTATTCCTCCATCAGTACCCATAAAGAATCCAGCCTTACTACTCATGCCTTGAGTTTCCCCATACTCTTTCTGAGCTAGCAGAATTCAGTCTATAAAGGCTAATCTTACTGACACATTTGCTACCATCCCCTTCATCTTTTCTACTTAGAGCATCTGCCACAATGTTTATCTTACCAGGTGATACTGGATGGTGAAATCATAGTCCTCCAAATACTCCATCCATCGCCTTTGTCTCATGTTTAGGTCATTCTGAGAAAATATGTATTCAAGACTTTTATGATCTGTAAAGACTTCAAAATTTTCACCATATAAATAATGTCTCCATATCTTCAAAGAAAAAACCACAACAACCAACTCTAGTTCATGGGTGGGATAGTTTACCTCATGAGTCTTTAACTGTCTAGAGGCATAAACAATCACCTTCCCATGTTGCATTAACATGCACCCTAGTCCCTTACTTGAGACATCATTGTAAACTACAAATCCTCTACTACCCACCAATGAGGTTAGAATAGTTGTTGTAATAAGCCTTCTCTTCAATTCTTGAAAACTCTATTCACATTCCTTTGTCCACTAAAACTTCTTCTCCTTCCTAGTCAACTAGGTTATAGGTTGTGCAATGTAAGAAAAACCTTTTCTAAATCTCTTGTAATACCCAGCCAACTTGGGAAAATTGTGAATCTTTGTTATAGTCTTAGATATTTTCCAATTGGTGATTTCCTTTATCTTCATGGGATCAACAGAGATACCATCTGCCAAAAATAACATGACCAACGAAGTGGACTCAGTCAAGCCAAAACTCGCACAAAGAATTTCGCATACAACTGGTAAGTCTAGAGAGTGTGTAACACAATTCGTAAGTATTCCTCATGCTCTTCATAGCTATTAGAGTATACCAAAATATCATCAAGAAATACTTACAAATTTGTCCAAATACTCCTTAAACACTCTGTTCATTAAATTCATAAAGGCAGCTAGTACATTTGTTAGTCTGAATGGCATCACCAGGAACTCATGATGACCATGTTGGTTTCTAAATGTTGTCTTTGGAATATCCTCGTCTCGTATCCCTAGCTGGTGGTATCCTAATCTATAACAGCTGGGGTTCTAACAGTAATGATATTGTTCGCTTTGGGGTGCCCATACACCCTTCATGATTTTGTTCCTCCTCAGTTTCCCAAGGAAAAGGCCTCATTGCTGAGAGAGTTCTGCCAAACTCTTATAAATTGCCCAGTTCCCTTCCCCTAGGCGATATGAGACTAACTCTCAATCCCTCTTGATGGAAGCCTGCCAGCCTTCTTTCGGCCCGCCCTCAAATCAGTTCACCTCTTCCTCCCTTAGGGAACACGCATCCCAGCATGCAAGCGCCCACGTGTATTTAGCCACCATACCATGAGGGGAACTGGCTCTTACACCATTTGTAATAGTTGGGTTCCAACAATAACGATATTGTCCACTTTGGGGTGCCCATACACCTCTCACTATTTTGTTCCTCCCTGGTTTTCCAAGGAAAAGGCCTCATTGCTGAGAGAGTTCCACTGAACTCTTATAAACTACCTAGTTCCCTTCCCCAAGTGATATGGGACTAACTCTTAGTCCCTTCTGATGGAAGCCTGCTAGCCTTCTTTCTGCTCGCCCTCAAATTGGTTTACTTAAAACTGTGACACCTTGGTTTTTACCCAATAATATAATACCAAATTTTAAGATGTTGGGATCTATATTTTAAAAACTTTGATTTTTAAAATTAACTGAAGACAAAAGCTCGAATAAAAAGCATACATTTCAATACCCTGGGAGTCATACAACCACAAAATTATGGATTTAACGGTAAAATGGTATTACCAATTCTATCAAAAATTCGACAATCTCCTCTATAATTTGGACCATTGCATATAATACATGCGATACAAAAATACTTGATGGATACAATACGCAAAAACACATCACATAGGAGACTTAATCTCCATAGCCATCGATCCAAATCAATTACCCATCTCGATAAAATCATATAATAACATTATCCAAGGTCTGTCCATGCACATCCCAGATAGATACATTCACATCATCCAAGTTACAATATAGAACATACATATATACAGTCCATAACTAACATTGAGGTGAGGTTATGCACAAACCTTGTCCATTTCTGAAATCTCCTCTATGCACATGAAGGCCTTCAACACCCTTGCTACTATATCTACATGTCCAACTTGTTGTCTCTCACTGTATCTGATGCATCTAAAAAACATCGTAATGCCTCAACAAGTTATGCTTGTGTAGGTACATAGACATTTAATGTAATGATACTATGACATAAAAGAATAACCGAATTGCAAGAACTGGTATAAGTGTAAATCACAATATCCATAAAATACAAATTCCATAAATACTGTCCATATGAGTAGCAAAATATCATGTACAACAAAACATGGATCTCATGTAAGCATGATTTGATAAAATTTCACATGAGCATAATGTCAATAGGCAGGGCAGCCCAAGATACGTGGGTTCCACGAGTGTCTTATACACTCGTACAACAGGTCATGAGTACTCATACCAATCCTCTGAGTATCGCCACACCCTAGCACACAATGATATAGCAATGCTCATAATGCTACACGCAAAACAAGAGTATGGATCGTCGCGCTACAATAATAACCAGTCCCCCGGGTTTACCAGGTGCCACTCCTCGTAGACACCGTACGGGAGACTCATTGTCTGTCCGCATGGGAGACCGGGCCAGTAGGGTGGACTGCTCTTGATACTAACCCCCACCAAGTGCCATATGGGGTAGGTGTCTATCACCTCATAATTTCATAGGGTGGGTGGCCAGCTCTAATCCCTCCTAACATGGCATTTACAGGGTGAAAGCGCCCATCATAAATCATAAAATAAGAAAATTACCCAAACTAGGAGCACTTGTGGCTAGCCATCCCAAGGCACTATACCTCATCCCAGGGTTAGCCTCTCAAGGACCAGCCACCAAGCCTCCATGCATACCTCATAAAATCAGGAGCACTCGTGGATCAATATCCCAAGGCGCTACCCCAGGGTTAGCCTCTCAGGGACTATCCACCATGCCTGCACCACCAATTTCAAGGAAATCATCCAAACTCAGTGATGCAATAAAGAAAAGATGTTTACAATTCATTAATAACAAATATATAAGATCTGCACTATCAAAGCCTAATAAGGAAGATTGATCATAAAATCTCCTCAATATGCTATCAAATTCTCATGTCTATGATAGCAAATAAATCAAAAATCATAAGTGCATGTACGAAAGAATTCATGATATAACAATCCCAAACAATCAATATGCCATGATAGTGCAAGATTTTACAAAATCAATATGAAACATTAAATGTCGTCACCTACCTCAGATAAAGAGTTACTCATCTGTATCTCTCAAATCAATCGGACTCTCAATCTAGCTCAGTCCACCTCAGTCTCACCTCCTGGATACACATCACCTCCAAGTCACACATAGAAACTAAATTGTCTAAATTGGATTCTTAATTATAAAACACATTATATTTCTATATCTAAATATATGGCATTTCAATATAATCCAATGGCTCATAGCCAAAGAATCTCAAGGTGGGGCCTGCGTCATTCAGCTAATAATCCAAATCATGATAATTTGGACGCACTTGTAACCATCAGGCATCTTTCATAATTACATCATTATATGTTCTAAAGCTATCATGCTTATATTATTTAAATCTCAAGAAATTTTATCAAAATCAGCCAATCAAGCATCATTTTATGCTATTCACGAATAACCTTATATAATTATGGCTAAATTAATAAAAATCAAGAAGTTAAGATGATGATCCTACCTCGTCTAAGTCTATCTGAAGGATATCCAGTAGTTTGTATCGCTGGATCATCAATCAGTTGCCTCAAATTTGTTCGGTCAAAGATGTATGTACCAATCTAATGATATTTTTGCACCTAATCATCCCAAATCAAAGAATACATCAATAATTTTATTTATATAATCTCAAAGATTCCTTTGAACAGAATGGATAATCAATCTCAATCCATTTCTACATCCAAATCATCGATCGATCTCAACTATTGATCAAGATAGGCTAGATCATCTCATCAATATCTCAGATCCAGTATACCTCACATGGATCTTGATCTATGCATCACAAGGATCACAATGAATGGTTCAGCTCTTGAAATTGCACCTCACGGATCTACGATCTGACATGCATCTAAATTGGATGGCCAGATGATCTGCGATCAAAGATCTGACCTTTCATGGTGTAGATCATACCAAAATATCCCTAGGGCATGATTTTCGTTCCATTCTAATATGTCACTAGTGTTGATCAGCCGTCGCTATAGAAGGTGACTGGTTTCGATCACAGCCGATGGCCCATTTATCGTCGGATCTCAAATATCTTAAAAGGGGTTATAGATTAGGGTCTCACCTTCACTCCCCTAAAATTTGGTAGCGATCTTATGTAGTTTGATGCCAAAAAAATTCGAAGAAAAGTTGCCAATAGCATGATTTCTACCACTCGCTAGCATCATCTTGAATGACTAGATTCTACCATGTTACTAGCCTGATCATAGTGGTTTTTTAAGGCTTTTGATCATGAGATCATGAAGAATAAAATGATCTACTTTGATCATCAATTTGAGTCATCATTTTTCCCGATGATGCCTACAAATTTGGCCCATGTAAAAACACCAATTTTCTCCTTTTTACCACCTAGTCACCGGCATTTTATGCTATTGTCGGTGACTGCCAACTTCTTCCCCTCCTCTCTCTCTCTCTCTCTCTCTCTCTCTCTCTCTCTCTCTCTCTCTCTCTCTCTCTCTCTCCAATGTAGGGACTATCACCTAACTAATGGGGGGTGGGGGGGTGCCGTTTCAATATATCTTCTTTATATATATAAAATTTCATATATTTGCCATTTAGACTCTGATTTTAGTAAAATTTGTGTCGTTGGAATCGTCTTTTTAAGTACAATCCAAAATTTAGAGGTTTCAATATTTGATTTGATGTTTATGCAATTTTTCACTCATAAAACCCCATTTTTCAAATTTCACTCAAATTAGGATTTAAAAATTAGGGATGTTACAAGATCTCAAGTCAATCTTCGAGAATACCCTAATAGACTGTAGTTGATCAAAAAGGGCGTCAATGCATGGTAATGGGTACTTATTCTTGATAGTAACCTTATTTTGCAATAGATAATTGATAGACAACCTCATAGATCCATCCTTTTTCTTGACAAATAACATTAGGACTCCCAAGGTGAAACACTTGGGTTGATAAACCATTGATCATCAACTCCTAAAATTGCACTTTTAACTCCTTCAGCTTTGCCGGAGCCATGTGATAAGGTGCCTTTGAGATAGGAGTTGTTCTTGGCAATATCTCTATCATAAAGTTCATTTCTCGTTTTGGAGCTAACCTGGGCAATTCCTCTAGAAATACATCTTGGAATTCTCGAACTATGTTAATCTCATCGATCTTTGGCCTTGATTCTTCCTGAGCCACATGTCTATCTTAGGGCACATTCATCGCCTTGAATATATTTTCTACCTTGCAAAGCCAAGTTTCCACAACTTCTAATCTTTCCTCACCAAAAACTTAGGGAGCAATCTTTTTGAAATGCTCTAACAAAGTATCTTCCCTTGTCCCTATTCCTTCTCCTCCAGTTTCCACCCTTGCCTCTCCTCCTTGTCCAGGATTCTGCAATCGCAGTTTTCATTCGTTGTAAGAGAAGCTCTATCACATCTTTCGTCATACCATTTTGGACCTTGGTATTTTCTTTAGCTTTAGAGGAAGAGGTCTCAACCTCGTTAGCAACTCTATGTCTCTTCGGTGCCATTTGGATTTTTAATAATAATAATAATAATAATAATAATAATAATAATAATAATAATAATAATAATAATAATAATAATAATAATAATAATAATAAGAAGAAGAAGAAGAAGAAGAAGAATAAGAAGAAATATAATGAGTTTTTACTTTGACTGAATTATTGTACCTAGGACTCTTTTTCTCTCTATTAACTATCATAGTTCCCAAGTTGTTTCGGCTATGAGAAATAGAAACTATGCTCTGATACCAAGTGTGACTCCCCGGGTTTTCTAAAACAAATTTTGAAAATTTATTTAGAAATGATCAGGATCTTTAGTAAAAAATAAAAAATCTAAAATCTAAAACATTTCAAAGATGTACCATATATATTAGTTTTCAAAATTGTCCTTCCAAGCCTAGGTGTCCTATCAAAACTCCACATATGCAAAATAAGTGCTTGAGAACAACACTACCAAAACCCACTAGTCATAGCCCAAACAACATTAGAAGATACTGTAAGTTGAATTAAACTAAATCCTCATATTTAGATCAATGTTTATTATCCCATTGAATCATGATTCTAAATGTTCAATGGTTTTTTATTCTAAACCAAATGAGTAACTAATTTCACTATCATACTTTTGCTCAACTTCTTCTAAGTTCTTGTTTTGCCTCAACTCTTTACTCCTGCCTTGGAGACTGACCTGAAATTGTTGGTGGGGAGAGTACAACCGCTCAGGGGAAAATTCTAAGCCAGACAAAACATATAGAAAATATATGAATGCATATAGATATTATGATGTGAGCAATTAAATGATATCTGTATCTCATCTAAATAACAATTAGATCCCAAAGTCTACAATAAATCACATCAAGTGTTACAAGCCTTAATCAAAAAGTACACAACATCAAAAGTTCTACCAAATATCTGAAACATGTCACAAAGTATCCAATTGATCATATAACAGTGTCCTAATGGGGCCACAAAGGTAAATGGTCTAAATCCCTCAAGGTTGGCAGACATAACCATATATGTCAATATCATATCTTATCTGCTATGCTCATAAGAAGAGCCGGCATCTCCTTCCTATGTTCTATCATGCATACCACATGACCTACACTGGTCTTCATGGGGGAGACCATAATGGAAGGTCTCATGACTCTTCCAAACACATAAAAGCCTTTACCTTAGGCAGGTACCAAATTTTCCTTTTAGAGTATTAGTGGCCAACTGCACTTCTAGCCCCTCACACATGACTCTAAAGAGTATCATTGTATATCTAGTCTCATATTCAATTCTAGTAAGCACCCGTCATAACTTTCTCTTTCTATATATGTATAGATATTTAAAAGCATCTAAAATCTGGTCATCCTTTTTATCAATATAATCAACAATGAGACTTAACATACAGCCAAGCATTAATCCTCATACATCAAAACAAAGTCAATAGTATGATCCAGTTACCTCTGTGGATGAGTGGACATGGATTCGTAGGTCAACAAGATCATCAATATCAAACTATTTGATACAATGCACATGGATTCATAACAAATGAAAGCTATGATCAGATCTAATTGTCATGGTACACATGAAATAATGGGCCAAGTGAAGCAAAATTGCAGTGTGAAATTAATTTCGTAGATGCACTTAATTCAATATGAGAACTTGTGCTCCTAATTTTCTAACATAGACAGATGCTAATGCACATGATTTAAAATGGAAGCTATGATGCTGATTTACATAAAAGATAGTATCAAGGAATAGATCATACACATGTGGCAAAATACAAATCAACGATGCACGAGCAATAATGTTTAGCAACTACGTAGTGCGCATGCATGTAGTCGAATAAAGCAAGACATATAACTTCCAAAACTTAGTTATGTACGCATGCTTTTATATGAAGAATCACGACACGTAATGTTGAGTTGTAAGAATTATATATGCATGGAATTCCTTTTGCATGGGAAATGTGCATGGAATCCTTGCATGGGAGTGTTCATGGGATTTTGCATATAGGGCATGATAAATTTAATGCACCTACTCCTATTGACATAAGACAATCACTAAAATCTAAAGATCTAAAAGGGATTAAGAGCTAGCATGCTAAGATCTATTGCTGCATGTGCATATTCCCTAGAAATAGCGTGTGTACATTTGGCTTAAGATCCATGAGTAGACCTAGAAATCAATATTATTCTTAAGTAGGTCTTAGCAAGATAAAATACGCAAGCTAGTTGTTATAAGACGACCAATAAACTCAAGAATGGTCATGTATGGTGGTGCACCTAATTTAGACAATAAACTCAAGAACGGTCATGTATGGTGGTGTGCCTACTTTAGATAGAAATCATGAATGGGATAAAATCATGTCCGTGGCAAGAGTGGCTGGAGTGTGCATGGAGTATGGTTTGGATCATGCCATTGATTTTCATGTGTACTTTGAGATTCGAAAGGTGAACTTATAAACATAGGTTAAATTCCCACCCAGGCGTTCAATATTATGGAATCTCACATCAACTTTGTAAATTAAGAACCAAATAAAGCATGCGCTTCATTTATTAGATGACTCTATAATTTAAGATTTGCTCTATAACCAAGATACATATGCATGGGCTTAGAATCTAAAACAAGCAATAAGCTCATGCATTTCTAATGACTACTACATGATACGTAAGAGTGCATATGAAAAATCAACCACAATATGGACACATGCTTGAGGGATCCGCCTATAGTCGTGTGCTTATAAAGCTTGGATTGAAAGATACTCGATGGTGCACCTTGTAGGATATGGAAATGAGACAGATTGCATATTGATTTGACGTGGAATGATGAATGAAACCCAAAATCGATCTTGAGTGACGGTTGTATGGTTAAAATTCAACAAACATGATCTGACCTTAGGCTGTTGTCACGATGCACATTATGTGTATGGAATCCACGTTTCATATTCAAAATCAATCATTGACAGGATGTCCAATAGAATCAATGGATGAAAACTAGTGTAGATAGTAACGAACGTGCACATGATATCATGTGAAAAACATAGCTAGTGTGCACGTGCCATCGGTGAGTGAAATTTAATTATAAACCATGGCTAGGATGCTCCCAAACCAACAAATAAATTTCAGCCCATAACCTTACTAGAATGCATATAATATAAGTGAGATCAACTCTCGATAAAACTGATTTAGCCTAGAAATTCCGACATCCCCTTACATCTTAGAAGCAAAACAATCTTATACAGCCTTCTTGTCCAAAAAAACACAGAATGTGAATGAGCTTGATCCTTAGCACAACCTCCTTCTCTCTTGCTCTCTCTTCTTTTGTTTTTCACATATTCTCTTCTTCTTTCTCCGCCTAGCCAATTTTATTTGGCTTCCCTCTTTACTATTTTTTATTATATCATATCTCTAGATATGCTTCTTCTTGCTATCATATACCATACCAAATTCTAATCTTATCCACTCTTTGTTACGTATCCTCATCCTTTCCTATCTACCCAGAATTCTCTTGATTCTAGTCAATCTCTTCTATTCTTTTCTTATTATAGTTTATCTTAATTTCGAAGGGGATTCATCGCACCTAGACGTCCCTTGGCTTTGAGTAAGGAATTTTCTCCAAAAAGATAGTCTTATGGCTAATTTTGAGACTTGAACTCTAGTTCTAAAGTATTCATACTCACCCTATAACTAATAGAGCAACTATTTAAAGAATAGATCAAACTCAATTTGTAATAGCTCAAGTTTTATAATATAAATATTTATTTTTTATGGGAATTGACAGAAAGCACACTTTCTTTGTCAAGGCTCATCCAATTTGCACTATTTTATTATTAGTAATCATCTAAACAAAGAGAAGTTGAATGAACTGATCCAACCAACCGAGGTTGGGCCCAGCATGGTAAAGTGGGGGTGCAACACCATATATGGTGTCTACACTTGCCCAAGAATTTAAAGAGAGATCAGGAAGTGTTTGTAGGGTCATGCTAAGGGTGATGAAACTTTTCATCCATTAATCCTAGCTATTATAAGTTTTGCCTTAAGAGTCTTATCCATTAAATGATCCCAACTAATGTTGTTAAGTAATGTAAAATAGACAGTTAATAAGAAAAAATGGTTAATTACATAAAAGAACCCTACAATTTTGCATTTTGCTCATTTCTACCTCAAGATTTTGATTGTTCAATTATATCGCACATTTAACTATTGGTTACAATCATATCATAATTTGATGGTTTATTTGACTCCCTTACTTTATAACTGGGCCTATGTGGCACTAACTGCAAACATGGCATAAGCTAACCATTCACTTGAAAAGTAAATTGGGTTTGAAATCAATAAGTATTCTCAATTCTTAGGGGTGAGCAATGCAATAGTACTCATGAAAATATTATTCAATTTGTTATACAATGCAATCCATAAACTAGACAATCCAATGTCTTGCTTCATTCCATTTCCCTTCGTAGGTCAATCTCATAGCTTCATTTTGAAGTTCCTCAAGATGAGTCCCCTGCTTGTCATTGATCAAGCCAGAGGAGTAATCATTTACTTCATGTGTTACCAGCTGAGCCATAGGGTGGATCAACCTATTCTCGACTGCAAGACCCTGCAAATTCATCTGTTGAGAGTGGGGTAATTGTGAATTCTTCTCCAAGATATAGTATTCAATCAATGGAACATACTTCCTCATATGGCTCTAGTAGGTGATATAAAGTGGCTTAGTCTTAAATGACAGGTTTAAAACAAAACTGTGTTAAGGATAAAACCCACTTCAATGGTTGTAGAGGAAGCCGAGGATCACCTTATGGCATAAAAGAATGTTTTCACCAAGACCATTGAAAGAAATCAAAGAAAAATAATATAGTGAAAGAGGAAAATAAGCATTTAAGAACAGGCACAAGATATACGTGGTTTAGTAAGTTTGTCTACATCTAAGAGGAAAGCAACTCGAGAAAAATCCACTAATAATGAGATATTGTAAAAGCCCTTGAATATTAGCCACCAATCTGCTTCCTCTTTGCCATAATAGAAAAATCCCAAAATTCTCACTTTTGTTTTGATCTCACTCTCTCACACTCTGTAATATCCTTAATTTTTAGGATAAAATATGAAATTATTAAATAAATTAAAATAAAAATTTATGGATGAAAGTGCTCGTCGATACGAGTCCAACACCACCAAGAACGCAAAAAACAGAGCTCAAACGAGGGAGTTATGAGCCGTCGAAGTTGTAAGGGCAATTTTGTCATTTGACAGAAACATATTACACAGGAGCCCAAATTGATAATGGCACCCCCGTCTTCCACACGTCTGTACCCAGATCCGGCAAAATCACCGGGGAAGCCATGGAAAGAGGCGTGAATGGAAGAGGTTCTCTTCCCCTAGGACTCTAGGCCTATATCTACCCTCCCCAGGTTGCCAAAACGCTTCACTTTGAGCGTTTTCACTGAGCTTTACTCAGAAACCTAACCTGCAAAAATTCACATTTTTCCGGCGAGTGGAGCCCCGGCAACACAAGCAACCCCGGCCAGGCACAAGGTAAGCCTCAAATCTGTGTTTTTCTGTATTTATTAATTAGAAAAATAATTAGGAAAGCAATTAAAAATTAGGAAAAAAAATCGAATTTATTTTTGGGAACCTATGTGCATGCTACTGTTGGAACTCGATTTCACAGATCAAACCTTCCCATTTAGAAATCGCACCATCCAACTAGTGCACAAGATACCCAAGAGCAAACCCTTTAAATTTGGGAGTGATCCAACGGTGGATTTCTCTAGAAAAAGCAAAAACCAGTACCTAGGGATGATTTTAGGAACTTGGGAAAAATCGGTTAAAAACCCTGGTTTTTGGAAAAATTAGAGCAAAAGGAGAGCATAAATGAATTCTAGAGAGAATTCTGAAGAAAATGGTGCAAAAATAATGCAAAACGGAGCTCTGTAGCTCCGCCGGAGTCGATCGGAATCCGGTCGTCTTCTCCGGCGTCGTCAACGGCGTCGGCGCCCTGGCGCTGACGCCAGGACGCACAGGGGGACGCACAGGGAGATGACGTCGGCGTCGCACGCGACGCGCGCACGTGGATGGACTGCGATTGGTGGGCGCTGTGGGGCGGGGACGTTGCGCGTCCTGGCGATCGTGGCACATGCGCGCGTGCGTCACGGTGCCTAAGACGCACGCGTGCATCTCGTGTGGCGTCTGGGTAGTCGGGCGTCTTCGTGCGCCGGTGTAAGCCGGTATAAACCGGCGAAAAAGGGCGCCGCAGTATAAACCACCTTATGGTGGTCCGGCAGGCCCCATTTGAGGGTAGTTTTCACTAAAACTTGATTTCTGGGAGCTAGAGAGGTCCAAATCACGATCCGAAAAGAGGCGTTGTGACCGTATTGACGACGCGGACCTAGTTTTAACTTAAAAACTTAGAAATGAAAACTTTTTTTTTAGAAAAATATTAAAATAGTGATGTGACATGTATAGGTGCACGTGAATATACCAGTTAAAGGGAGTTATTAGCAAGCTAGTTGTCTCACACTGAGGTAGGTGAAGAAAACTAATGTTTTGCCTTAATTTTTAAACCATGTTTAAACATAGCATCATGTGTGATCGTGTTTTAAATTGCAATTCTTATTTACCGTATATTTCATGCGACATTGAGTACAGGATGGTTATTTCAAAAATGAGATCTTTTACTGAATGAGCTTATTTAAAATGCTTTTACAAGCATGATGTTAATTAGTTATGCTTAATTAAAGACTTATTTCTTATTATATATATAGAAAATGCATGGATTTACATGGAAATGAGAATAGAGACTTGTTAGCTGGTCCTTTTATAGGCTAACCCCAGGATGAGGGGCATGTCTTGAGGATTGCAAGCTATAAGTGCTCTTGAGTTTTAGCATATACATATGATTTCCGTGTTTTATATTTGATGACGGGTGCTCTCGCCCTGTGGGCCTCATGCTAGGAGGGATAGGGTCGGCCACCCACCTTCCGAGATTATGATGTGATGATTTTGTGATATGATAGACACCTGCCCATAGATGGCATTCGGTAGGGGTTTGGTAACATGGATAGTCCACACTACCGGTCTGAGCCTTTCCATGGGGACAGACGCTAAGTCTCCTGTTATGGTGTCGACGGAGAGCGGCGGTGGTTGATACCCATGGAGGGTTGCCACTGCAACATGATGGCCCATATTCTTGTTATGTGTGCATGTATGATGAGCATGGTTATGGATGATATGCCTGGGTGTGACAACACTCAGAGGTTGACTACGTATACTCCTGATCAGGGATGTTAGTGCGATGTGGTGGGACCCATTACTTTAGGGTGCCCTTATTCTTGTTGTATGCTCCATTTTATTGATTCATGTTATGTTTTAACTCTATGATTGCATGTTTTAGCATATGGAATAAATTGGCATTTATTTGAACATGGCATTATGATATCACTATTTTCATAAGTGTTAGACTTTTTATCAGTGACGTTCATTATTTCTTTCATTTATTACATTAATTGTCTATGTACCTACACAAGCGATAACTTGCTGAGGCATTGCTTTGTTTTGCAATGCCTTAGATCTCGAGCGCGATAACAGGAAAGGCAAGGCTGTTGAGAAGCCGTGAGAGTTGCCAAAGACCATTTTTCTATAGTGTTAGACAGTGATGTGAGTTATTAAACAGGATTATCATTTGATTTTATTATGGACTGCATACTTTATATTTGGATGTGATTTATATGTTTGGACATATGTTGGACATTTATATGGAATGTTATGATGGATAGACCCTCGGCCATATTATTATTGTGTTTTGGACATTTATTTGAATTAAAATAAAGGCACCTATTTATTTGACGTTGATTTACACGCGGATTATTTATTTATGTTTAAATTACATGTACGCCATTTTGAGAAAGGAAAACTAACATCCGGAGTTTTTAAGATAGGTTTAGTAAAATGTTAAATAAAACTTTTCTCATAGGATCCCAAATGCTCTTAATTAAAATGCCATTATTATTATAAAAAAAATGTCTTGAAAATCCGGGGTGTTACACACTCTCACTTTCAAGAGCATTATAAAACAACATTCTTAAAATGTCCATAACTAATAAATTTATAAATACACAAATGCCCCTATATATGAGACACAAAACAACATTCTCCACCTTGTCTCATATCCAATGCATTGAGAATACAACCATATCCAATGCATTGAGAATACAACCATTTCACCTCAAGGTGAACTCTCTCTCTCTCTCTCTCTCTCTCTCTCTCTCTCTCTCTCTCTCTCTCTCTCTCTCTCTCTCTCTCTCTCTCTCTCTCTCTCTCTCTCTCTCTCTCTCTAATATATAAATCATCTATCAACTTTGGAGATTGCCCAAGCTTAAACTTATCTATTGAAATTGGTTCAGTCAATATATCTATAGCATTATCTTTTGTTGGGTCTTTTGCAAATCAATTGTGCCATTATCGTCAGCAAATTCACAAAGTTTATGATACCATATGTAAATAAATTTGGTCCTTTCATGGAAAACTATATTTTAGCACGTTAAATTGCACTTTGGCTATCACAAAGAAGATAATGTTATCTTGAATCCACCAAGTTCACTCACAAAATTCTTCAACCAAACAATCTCCTTAGCTACCTCAAATGCTGCGATATACTTTGCCTTTGTAGTTAATAAGGCTATATTACGCTACAAGGTAGACTTCCACCTTACCTGTCCACTAACCATAGTTAACATATAACCTATCATTGACCTTCTCTTATCAAGGTCACCTGCAAAGTCAGAATCCACATTGCCTTCCACTTGTATAACTTTATTATCTCTTTCATACACAATGCTAGTATCAATAGTACCTTTCCAGTAACAAAAAATCCATTTCATTTCCTCCCAATGTCTCTTACCTAGATGAGCCATAAACTTGCTAATGACACTATATGTGAAATATCTAGCCTAGTTCATACATTAAACACTCAACTACATTTGAATATGGAATAGTGGCCATGTATTTTTCCTCTTCCTTAATCTTTGATTAACAGTCACATGATAACTTAAATTATTTAACAAAAGGTGTACTTATCTTTTTGGCTTCTAATATGTGCAAATGAGCCAAGACCTTCTCTGGATAATTTCTTTGATACAACCATAACTTTTCATGTTTACAGTCTCTCATGATCTCCATGCCGAGAATCTTCTTTACTATACATAAGTCTTTTGTGTCAAACTCTTGGCTCAACATTTGTTTCAACCGATTTGCTTCAAATTTGTTAGTAGATTCAATCAAAAACTCATCTACATAAACATAATAAAAATATGAGAATCATCCTCAAGTGTCTAGTAGTATACACAACCATTATAGTTGTTCCTCTTGAATCCTTACCTCATCATAAATCCATCAAATTGCCTATATCATTGTTGAGGAAATTGTTTTAGGCCATATAATGACTTCTTAAGTCAACAAACCCAATCTTCCTTACCAGGCATAGTGAACCCCTTCGGTTGAGCCATAACGATCTCCTCTTCAAGTTCACCATGTAATAATGAGGTCTTGATATCAAGTTGTTTGAGCTACATATCACACATAGCAACTATAGCAAGAAGAACCTTATAGAGGTATGTTTTTCTAAGGATGAGCCTTGTACTTTTTTAATTCTCAATGAAGACTTCTCTTCTTTTATAGACCTGTTTCCAACTAATAGCTTTTTGCCTTTTAGGAGTGGGGCTAAATCCCATGTCTCATTCTTCTCAAGAGACTCTATCTCCATCATGTCATTCAACCAATTATCATCATCTTTTACTCTAATTACCTCCTCATATGTAATTAGATCATTATATTCAACTAACAAAGCATATGAGATGACATCATCTTGATAGCTCAATGGTACATGCCCATGTGGTTTTCCCTTTTCTTTGGCAATAGAGTAGGGCTCCTCCATGGTGGTTTCATGGGCCAAGTCATGTGAAATATCTGAGACGACCTCCTCATAAGACTCTTCAACTAGTCTCTTTGTCTCTATCTCTGACTCCACCTCAATTGGTGTAGTCTTTTCTACTTCATCATGTTGAAATTTCTTTTTAACTCTCTTAAATATGTTACTTCCATCAAACACTATATCTCTACTAACTATCTTCCATTTAGAGCTAAGATCCCATAATTTGTATCATTTCACTCCCTTCTCATATCCCAAGAATCTGGAAGCCTAGACTTTGCATCTAACATTGACCTTTGACCTTCTTGCACATAAGCCAAGCATCCAAATATCCACATATGAGAACAATTAATTATATTTTCTGTCCAAACTTCTTCTAGTATCTTGAATTCAGTTGCCATTATGAGAGATTAATTAACAACATAATACACCATATCAACTAACTTAGCCCAAAACTCCTTGGGAAAATCAGCAAAGAGATGCATGCACCTTGTGCTCTCTAGCAAATTTCTATTCATTCTCCGAGTTACCTTATTTTGTTTAGTCGTACAGGTGTAGTGTAATGACCAACAATGCCTTCTTTATCTCAAAACTTTTTGAACTCTTTAGATGTGAACTCACCACCATTATCATACTTCAAAACCTTAACATATATGCTCATTTGCTGCTCCACCTCTTTCTTCTAAAATTTAAAAATGGAGAATACTTTAGATTTTTTTCTCATGAAGTGCACTTGTACCTTCCTTGAAAACTCATCAATGAAAGAGACAAAATCATCTTGCACTACTTGTAGAAGTCACCATAACTAGCCCCCACAAGTCAGTAGGTATGTACTCTAAGATTTCCTTGTTTTGTAACTAGAAAGACTAAACTTCAAGTTACATTGCTTGTCAAGCAAACAATATTTCCAAAAGTTTAGTTTACAAGACTTGATCCCCTTGAGTACACCCCTTTTGTACAACTTTAACATCTCCCTCTCACTCATGCGACTCAACCTTATATGTCATAGGCTTGTGTCATTTATGTTATCACTTGAAGAGGATGTGGCCGCTATGCTACTTGTAACTATCTCTCTAATCTACTAGTGCAAGTGTCTTCTCTTCTCACCCTCATCACAACTACTACCTCTTTTTTTACCTTCATGATCCCATTTGGCACACCAATGCAACACCCAATAAAATCTAGGGCATATTGAGATCAAATTCATTCTTAAATATGGGATATGCTTCACATCCATCAAAGTTCTCCCCATTCCATTGTACATTTGGATCTTTACAGTACCAACACCTATAGACTTGCATGTAAAACTATAGCTCATTAATGCACTTCTACTATCACAAGAGTTATAAGTTTCAAAGATCTTCCTATGAGGAGTCATATGATAAGAACAACTAAAATTAAGAACCTAATCAAGGGTCGATACCATACTTGAAGAAATTGAGAGAACTTCTACCACCTCTTTCAATTGAGTGGTTACACTAGCTTACTCTCCCTCTTGAAGCTTCTTTTTCTTTAACTCCTTTCTCTTTTCACAATCCCTTAGTGACCTTCAAACTTACAAAAATTGGCATTTACCTTTCCTGCCTTTGGACTTTGATTGAGATCTCTCATTTCCTTGATTGTGCTCCTTTAATTTTCCTCTTCCTCTTCACAAGCTACTTGCAACAATCCATTGCTCTCTTCCTTTGGAGTTGGTTTCTTCATTACCTCATTGACTAGAAGATTTGACGTAGCATCTTCCATGTCAATATTTTCTTTTGCATATAGGATAATTGTCCTTAAATTCTCATAAGAAATCAGAAGTAATGAAAGAAGAATAAGAGCCTTATCCTCCTCACCCAATTTGACTTTTATGCTAAAGAGATTAATCACAATCTTGTTAAAAGCATTCAAATTCTCCAAAAATGGTGTTCTTTCCTTCATGCAAAGTGAGTATAACTTTTGCTTCAAGTATAGCTTGTTTGTGGGACTCTTTGTTATACACAATTTCTCGAGTTTCAACTGTAAACTGAATCCATTTTCTTATTGAGAACATTGTGCATAATCTCATCCACCAAATACAAGTGAATGGTGCTTACTGCCTTGAGCATAGTATCCTCCCAGTCTTCATCACTCATTTTTTATGACTTTGGAGATTTTTCATCAAGTGCCCTATGAAGACCTTGTTGTATCAAGAGGTCCTTCGCCCTCCTATGTCATAATCCAAAGTTTTCCTTGCTATCAAATTCCTCTACCTCAAACTTAGCAGTCAAATTCTTTCACATCTTTCTCACTTTTGGTCTTGAAACCTCACTTAGAAATTTCACCAAACACCGTGTGTACAATATAGCTCTGATATCATATGTTAAGGATAAAGCATACTTTCAAGGATTGTATTGGAAGCCAAGGATCACCTTATGTCACAGAAAATTGTTTGTACCAAGATCAATTTAAGGAAATTAGAGAAAAATAATATAGTAAAAGAGGAAACACATATAAGGAGAGACACAACATATATGTGGTTCAACAAGTTTTCTTATGTCCATGGCGAGAGAAATTAGAGAGAAATCTACTAATAATAAGAGATTACAGAGACCCTTGAAGATTAGCCATCAATCTTCTTCCTCTTTGCCATAATAAGAAAACCACAAAATTCTGACTTTTATTTCGATCTCACACTCTCACTTTCAATAACAATACAAAATATGGGTTACATACATTATACAACATTCTTAAAATGTCAATAACTGATAAACCCAAAATTATACAAATGCCCTTATAGATATTAGAGACAAAATGGCATATTAGAGAGCATAAAAAGGTGTATTATGAAAGTATTCTAATCTCTAGAGATCTCTTATGGTTTTGAGGTAAGACTAGAACCAGCCCCAATTGGATTGTCTGGCAAAATTATGCTAAAAATATTATTCTAAGCACATGATTTGGTTTGAGAATTGGGTTTTTGTCATTTGAATTTGAAATTGGGGAAACTATTGCACCATATTCAAGAGAGAGAAGACATGAACATAGGTACAAGCACACCCATTACATGAAGGTACACCATGTCATCTTTTCTTCTTTACCAGGCTATGATTGAACAGGAAATTGAGAAAGAAATTATAGATAACAATACAAACTTTTCTTATAATATATATGATGAAGGACATGCTCATAGATAGTGATCTCCATATGTTCTTGGGCTTTGTTAGTAGCATTGAGATTTGGGTCTAGATGGCAAAGGCCTAGGAATAAAAACCAAGAAATTGAAGCAAAGCTCTCTGTGTGCAATACCAGTTTTTGCTCGAAGTGGGTTTCTAATTCACCCATGGTGGTTTTCTGTTAGAGATTCCAAACAAAAGGAGAAAAAGAAAAAGGAAAAATGTAGATGTTTTCCTTGTTTCCTTTGTCGCTCAACCTATGCAACATTTGTAATCAATGCCAAATGGGCGCAACATATAGGTAACAAAGTAACAGTATCAAATAAACCATCGAATTAAATGTGGGGTACAATTGAACACAATCAAAATATGGAGTAAAAATGAAAAAGAAATGCAAAATCTAGGATTTTTACACATTTATTCCAAAATAAAAATGAAAATAATAAAACTTAAACATTAAGAAGGTTAGGCACGTGAATGGCGATGATCTCCTTGACATGCTAATTATAGCTGTTAATTTCATTCTAGTGCCTCTACTAAAATGGGATGTTCTGATTTTTCCATCTATTCAATATTGCAATTTTAAAATGAATTTTAGAAAAAACTTAAATATTCAAAAGAACTAAAAACCCAAACTCATCATTAGGAAGCATCTACAAATAGAAGCATCTAAAAGGTTTTATGTTTGAAATCCTTTTGATTGATTGGGTAGAGTAAAATGAAATGATCTAGGTTATTTATTTCATTGACAAAGTATAGTTTTCTCTTGTTCTTAATTTCAACCTTATTTCTGTGTAGGATCTTGAATCTATATGATAATAAATGGAGATAAGAATCTAATGCTTTTTGTAGCCCTTGAATCCAGTTATGTACATCTTTTGTGAGGAAATAATTAACTATGATATGGCCCAATAGACACCCAATTTTGACCAAGATCAATTAGATGAGAACTCACCTTTACTTCCCAATGATGAATAACTACGAGTTATTATTAACCAATAGTTAAGCTTTGAAGTACTTTGTATACCCTTAGTGTCCCGTAATGAAATATCCAACAAGCTAAGTGCCTGCTAAATATCCCCCTATATTCATATATACCTCCAACCACTAGTGTGCCCACTAAGCCCATCCTCCTAGCTAGAGCCAAGCAATTTATCCATCTATCTTACCAACCAATTTCCTATTTCCATTCATGTCCTTCCATACCCCTCTAGTTTTAGTCCCATATCGACCTAAACAAAGGGAAGAGTTAATTCCTAGGACTATAAAAGGAAGATTTTAACAATAACTACTTCAAACATTTGCTGGTCAAAATAACTAATGCAAGTAATTTATTAGTTTAACTAGAATCTAATTAATTCTATCTGCTAAAAAGTGAACCTTAGAGCTTGGAAGAGCTTAAAAGGAAGTTTTTTGCTTAGGGCAAGGATTCAGAGCAATTGATGAAGTAATTTCTTTAATCTACTTAGTCCATTTCTTTCAAGATAGTCTTAGTTTGATTTTGGTTTTTAGTAGGTTAAGTTCTTTTGTATTTTAGTTTAGTTTGGGTTATTAGTTTTAATAGTTTATTCGGTGCTTGCTTTTTCAGTTGTTTTTTTTTTTTTTAAGTTATAAAACCTTTTATCACTTTCTTAAGTAGTGTAATTCAATTTAACTTCATAATTTTGCATCTGCTAGGCACTATCATTTTCGAAGTCTTTTCACTCACATCATTATTATTTATGTACTAAGGTAATTCTTACCTTCCTTAGTTCTCTAGCTATTTGTTTCTAAGAACAAATATAGTATTTTGGGGGCGCAAGCTTCCCTGTGGAAGTTTGATGCCACGCAAATGCACATGGTCTTTTAGAGACAATAGTATGTTGCTATGTAGCTGAACCCTTGTGAAACCTTGAGAGTAACCATATTAGCAGATTGTATTAATGACTCAGTGGGTAATGCACTTTCCATTGAGAGATGTCAAAAGGCTCTGATTAAAAACTAGTGAAAGATCTGCTGGACTTGTAGCCTTTTCTTCTACAAGTGGCGACTCTCCTCTAAATTATCTGGTCAATGATTGAGATTTTACACCTAAAAAGATACCCAATTTATAGATTCCTTCCTATACGTTAACCTGACACCAGTGTACTTATTCTCTCAAGCTTCTATAAGAGTAGCCCTAAAAGGGAATTATAGTTTCACATTTACTAAACCAAATGTTGTTATCACATTGTAATGGTCAATATATAACGCGATTAGCCATAAGAAAATCACAACCTAATAGCTTGAAAATTGACCCAAAACTTCATAATTGTAATCTCTCTCTCTCTCTCTCTCTCTCTCTCTCTCTCTCTCTCTCTCTCTCTATATATATATATATATATATATATATATATATATGGCCATTTGCATTACATTTTATATGTCTTAGTTCGGCTAATTTTAAATCCTTTCGATTCTCTTGCTTCTCTCCATAGCTCTAGCTTTATGTGGACACCCTCCCTTGTCTCATCAAGTAGGACTATATCGTCTGCAAATAGCATGCACCAGGGAATCTCCTCATGCAGATGTTTTGTTAACTCATCCATAACTAATGTGAAAAGGTATGGACTTAATGCCGATCCTTGGTGCAATCCGACAAAGGTGACGGAAAATCACTACCACGCCACTAGTGGTCTTAACATTTATTCTTTGCTCCCTCATACATATCTTTAATTATGTCTATATACCCCTGAGAAACCCCTTTAACACCTAAGACTCTTTCTCTCGTTGATTTATTATATTTCATTGCATAGTCCATCCAAGAGAAGTTTAAGATTGTTTAGACCTTCAAATAGGTAGTCAGTAAGCCCCCCTCTCAATTAGACCTACAAAATAAAGTTTCACCATGCATGAAAAATAGAACGTTGGCTTATGCAAATGCTCAAGAGTGAGCATACTTGCCTAGTGGTATTCATGTAGGAAATTCAGAATAAGGATATCCCTGTAGGTATAGGCACTCGCAAGGGTTAGATGCTGTCTCTTTTTTTTTTTTCATTCATGTTCATGGTGTTTTCTAGATCTAAGCAATTCATAATGTTGGGAATGATTTACATGGGCCTGGTAAACAAACAAGACCAAGCATTTTTGTTTTATTTATTTAGAAAATAAAAAAGAATAGTTAAAATCATCCAAATGCATTAATTTATTTAACGTTAGCTAATTTCTGTAAACAGAACAGGATGAACTAGAAAAACCTATATAAGGCAGCGTTTCCTTCTTAAGAGCGTCGAAGCCTACCGGGACTCTTATCGCCAGGCGTGAGTCCCAGTAGACTGTCTTTACATGCATTTTGTCTGACCCACCTTTAACACCCAGCCGTTAAACTCCCCATTGTGGGAACCAAATAATCCCCCCTTATCCGAGTCCACTCAAAATGCCACTTGCTGCCGTGGATCTCCCTATTCTCCACACCTTCGAAGCGGCACCCGAAGCACAACCAGATCATCAGACGCGAGGACCAAAAGTGAAAAATCCTACGTTTCCCATTCCTGACATAAGAAAATGGCTTCTGCAACTGTTAGACTCACCTTCTCTTTCCCCCTCATTACCTCCAAAATCCAAACCACAAAACCCAAAATCCATCTCTCCATTCCACTCAGAAAACTCTCTATTCAATCTCTTCACAAACCCAAAAGAATCCAATTCTCATTATCGTCAGTTGACGTCTCAAAAGAAGATAAACCTTCAGATGAACCCATTTCTGAAGAACCTGTTTCTGAAGAACTTAATTCCTCCGCTACTTCTTCCACTGACTTCCGAGCTGAAGAAAGAGAAATTAAACTGGACGCACGTCGTTTTGAGGAGAAATTTGCAGTTTTGAACACTGGAATCTATGAGTGCAGATCTTGTGGCCATGTGTATGATGAGGCCGCCGGAGATCCATCCTACCCAATTCCTCCGGGATTTCAATTTGAAAAGTTGCCGGACGATTGGAGGTGTCCCACTTGTGGCGCCGCAAAATCTTTTTTTGTGAGTAAGAGTGTTGAGATTGCTGGGTTTGCACAGAATCAGCAGTTTGGGCTCGGTGGAAATACGCTTACTTCTGGACAGAAGGCTGTTCTTATTTACGGGAGTTTATTTTTGCTGTTCATGCTCTTTCTGTCCGGGTACTTTCTACAATGAGTTGAGGTAAGAGTTTTTGTCGTAGAAAAGTTTGTTTTGGTAATTATGGCCTTGGAATTGTATTTATGTAAGTGTAAGAGAAGAATGCTTGATTAATTGGTTATGAAGAAATTGATGTAGATTTCCTGATATGAAGCACTTAGGGAATGATGCTACATATCTTTATGGTTTCGTGCACTTAGCCAATTTGTTTCAATGTGGCGTCTCACAATCAAGAGTTTGTGAATTCGAATCCACTCACCACTCTAGAAAAAAGGATAGACATGTTTGATCTATATGTTCATAATCATGGAATAATTGATAATTAGAAGCAGAAGAGCTGCTGATTAGGCTCTTCTCTTGAAGAACAACTTTTATCTTCAAACTCATGGATTACAATTGTAGCAAATTTTTGGAAAATGCAGTTCCAATCGCATTTGATAATGATAAAAGTGAAGTTGTGAAGGATTAAGGTAGAACAGAATCATTATTAGCGTGTATGTATTTATTAGGATCATGAAGATCCCACAACAAAGTATTACTTTTTTCTGAATGGCTCCAATAATATACAGTATTACAATTAAAATATGTAACTCAAAACTTGATGGTAGTGTAATGAACTCTATGGCTTGTCATTTTGTCCCTATATCAAAGGTTATGGATGTGTCATAATTAAGCAAACAAAATTAATTGAATACCAGGTTAATCTCCTAATATGGTCCAGGGGAGTGATCCTACTTTGGCAGTCATCTTGGAGTAATGAAAATGCTGCTTGCAATATATAGCATCATTTGATTTACTTTGGAAATGTTGAATTGCATTTGTTTACCTACAAATCCAACATGGGAAAAGATGTTCTTGCCTTCATCAATAAAGAAAATACCATTATAGCCACCAACTTTCCTCTGGCCTGATGGTTAGTTTTTGCATATATTAACCCTTAGGTCTTCCCATCAAGGATCTATATCTTGCTAGTTTCATCCAAAAATTAAAGGTTACGTGTTGGTTGCTTTTACTTTTATCATTGGAAATTTGCTTTAGATAATTCATGATATTCGCATTTACTCTTAAGGACTCATATAAAACTAGGTTATTTTTGTTGAGCCCCAATGTGGACTGTGCTTTGACTGTTTAAGTGACTTTCCAGAAATTTGCAACAGTATTTTGGAATCCCCATATCTCTATATGGTCCTCCAGATTAGTTATTTGCACACACACTTCACTGTAACTTTGTATACAGGAGAATTATATTTTTTTCATGTGAGAAAGGTAAACATCTGCGGTGTTGAAACTACGAGTTTCTTCATGCAGGAATAGGCGAGTCATCTACCACCACTAGGTTATTAGATAATTTACATCTGTCGATGCATATCTTGACTTCTCAACTTTCTTACTTAATATACTGTGGACTTATTCCACCTTTTTTTTGAAGCAGAAAGTTGGTAGGATGAGAATATGATAATATGATAGGTGCTTGAGGCATTGAAACTGGAGGTCCAGGAAGGACCGTGGTTGGTCAGTGAAGGAACCCCTGGGTTTTTTAATCACGCCAAGGGATTTTGGGTTTCTAGCATAATAAGGCTTGGTATTGCTTGCTTTGTTTCAGGTACTAAATGAGTAACAAATCTAATGGACTGAAGGCTTAAACACTCATTGAAGGACCAAGGGACTTGACCTGGAGATATCTATCAAGAAGGACTCTGCAATTGTGGGCATTGAAAAGAATTAGCTAGCATCTTGACATAGTTTTGGATATAGCAACTTCTAGCAATCACATCTTGCGCAAAGGCAACATGATTATGGACATTTTAGCTAGAGGTGCATCTACCCAAGTAACTATGTATCAGGAAATCTTTGTTCTTAGTGTACTTATTATATGCTCTTTTCATTTGTAGATTTTATTTATCAGAACAAATAAGTCTTACCTAGAACATTGGCACTGCTAGTATTTCCAACATCGATGCAACATACTTAATGCAGTGGATGATTGTATGTCTGAGCTGTGCAATGCTTGTAGTGTATCTAGCTTTGCTTGTGTTGACTAGTTATTCAGTAAGAGCCTTTCTATTGTATGTGAGAATGTTTTGTTGGTTGAGGCAACTTATTAGCACAGTAAATTTGAAATTTGCATTGAGCAACCCAATTTGATCGATCTGGGCTTCATATTCTCATCTACAACAAAGACATCATTTAATATGATGGAGCATCGTAGTTTTGTTTTGAGGTCTTGAGCAATTTAATAAACAAATGTTCATTGTGGAAATTATATTCTTTCTATGTTGGATTGATCACAGTCATGTTAATTTCAATATCTTAACATTTTTTATGCTTCTTTGTTGACGTATAAGAATGGCTCAGGAAGAAAGAAACTAGAATGACAGAAGGAAAAGAATACAAGAATCAGATGTTGATGATAGGGAACTGGAAGGGAATTTGTAGAGAATTCCAAGGTTGAAATGAGAAGCAGCTTCATCTGCCTTGCACTTGATGTAAGATATGACTATGTGGAGGAGATCCATAATCATTCTGAACATCAAAGTTTGAACATTGTAACCAGATCTTTTGTACTTAGAGAGGAAAAATAACAATGTGATATATTTTCAAAGGATGAGCAGCAAAAGGAAAAGCGAGTTGGCAGCAGGGGGTTCGGATCTTTCCAGCTTATACGCATGCTATAGAGGGGGTGTAATAAAGAAAACGTGAAACCACTAGGATTGCTAGGCTGGGTTGTAAAGGGGGTGTTGGCACCTGCAGGGTACTTCACATTCGACATCTTTGCAATGTTTTGTGGGAAAAACCCATGCATCTCCTAGCATATTACACGGAAACTTCTATTTGATTCCTCCAAGTTGTTACTTTCTAGGTATGTGTCTGTCTCCCCATGCAACTTCATATGGGACTCTTGTGGCCAGACTTTTTCGCATTCTCAACACTGTTTAGTTTATGATTGTTTAGCTTTCATCTCTTGTGGTACTGCGAATATATCCATGTCCTATTAAGATTTTGTTGATACGCATTTTCAGCTAGACTAAACTATTTGCAGCAGGCTTCTTTCTAGAAGCTAGCAATCTTTTCAACACTTTGAAATTCTGTATATAACAGGAATTTTTGTTTTGGCATCGCTTCTTTCAGCTACCAGTCATGTTCGTACAGTATAAAGAATCCAATGTTAAAGGTGTTAGGCTTTGCTCCCCGAAGGATCTGATCCCTGAGCAGCCACCTGTTAGAGTCTATAGAAGAAAAAAAGAACAGTATCATCTCCTCCCCCGCTTCAGCAAGCTGTCATAAGACAGAAATGATTAACTTCTGATTCTACCTGCATAAAACTGAATTTAAGCAGAGTATATGCCGGAGTATTGATTAATGGTTCTGCTTTCGAGTGGGCTGATTTACAGTTTTCTGTGGATTTGTTCCTGTTTCTTCGCAGGGCTCTTTTGGAGCCTCTTTTCTCATTGCATCCAGTCCTTCTGAGCTGGTTGTTTGGGGCCTCATGTGAGCTCGATCTTTATGGTTTTAAGTTTTTCTATAGTTAATATTTCCTTAGCACCTTCTAAAGAACAGTTTAAGATATAAAAGCAACTAGAGAGCCATAGAGAATGTACATATCTTCCATATATTAAAAAAGGGCAGCCGGGTGCACAATGCTCTCATGTATGCATGGTCTGGGGAAGGGGCAGACCACAAGGATCTATAGAATGCAGTCTTACCTTGCATTTTTGTAAAACGCTGTTTTCATGCCTTTGATATATGCAAATGAATAATCATGTTTTTCACCAATATGACTAAGTTACAGAAGGCACCCCTCTACCCATATCAAAGGCTTGAGGATCGAGGTAGCTCATCTCCATTTCAATGGGCATGTGAAATTGTATCCCAAATCGACACAAATTGTCTGTCTTCTAATAATAATAACAAGAAAATAAATAAATTTAAAACTATACAATCAACCATTTCCAGTCACTGGGAAAACTTCTTGTTTGAGCATGAAAAAAGTGCATCCCAAAAAGCATATAAACTGTCTGTCTTCAAATAATAATAAGGAGAACAGCTTTTGGAAAATGGTATGAAAATTGTGTTGAGCCGGTCTCTTTGTGCTGTATTGGCTGCTTCAAAGATAGGGACATGCCAAAGTTTTGGCTTGCATTGCATGGCACACTCTATTTCTGTAGATCTCTAGGTCCTCCACTGTTTACTTGTCCATGTAGTATTATTTTAGGCAAGAGGCCTCGTTCACCGAATGAGTTTCAGGCTTAGTAAAGGTAACCAGAATGAATAGTACGCAGTGTTACTTTTCATTTTGCAAGAGCCTGTTTCTAAGCCTTGAACTCGAAAAAGATGCCCACGAAAAAAAGGAAAAAATGAATTATGAATTCCCAGTGAATATCAAAATGAATTGTTGCCACTACTGTATTCCGTGAGAAGATGCCCAATTACATACGACTTAGATTGCCAGATTCTGAAGGGCTACTAATTTTGTTTTCACAGAAGCGAAGTTACCGACTCGTTTTAAATTTTGCCGTCTCGTCTGACTTTGAAAGTGACTAATCCTCCACTTGTGTGTAACCTTGGGAGTTTAACCTGTAAGTGGTTGATCTGGACCATTCACCTGACATGTGACGGGTTCCATGTATTGGATATCTAAATGCCAAAAGCATGAGAATAGAATCACAAGTACTTTTGGACCACCAGTAGGAACATTCCCCACATGTAGATATTAATCAGAAAAGAAGGATCATGTGCTCAGCACCCTACAAACTATTGGACGGAGTATTGTTGGTGGACACTGTCGATTGCCACAATCGGGATTTGCTGTGTTGGTGTATAGCACATTCACATGCAGTGGTACAGCAGGAATGTTGTAGATCAGGAACAGCCCATCCACTTCTTGATTTGGTACATTCCACTCTCTCCCAACCATTTGGAACCTGTCCCATCAATTTGGAATCCTTCATGGGCTCTGAAGAACCTGAATTTCATTGCAAATTCAACAAGGTTCATTAATATGAATATACAATATACTATTAAGCGTCAGCTAAAATATGCCACATTTGTAGCAGATACAGTCAGCAGAGATATGTACTATATATTCAAAGATGATGGAAAACCCAGCCAAAATCCAAGAACAATTTCATTAAAAAAACATCTGACAACAAGAAAATTGAATAGATGGAAGGACAAAACATACGAAACACTGCAAAAACCATATCATATATAAGCCCATGCTATGAGTAACTACCTCCATTCTTTTACTGAAACAAACAGGTGCTGATATATTACCAAAACACATTAACTTTGAGGGATCAAAAAAGGAAGTATAGATCTAGATTTATACGGGAAAAGCTCTGAAGTTGAGCTCCGAAGCAACAAGAAATGCAAGATAATCCAGGAGAAACCATGCGGATAATGATGATGGACATAAAGGACAGCCTGGTGCACGAAGCTCCCGCGTATATGGGCTCTAGGGAAGGGGGGGCGGATCACAGGGGTAAATAGTACATAGCCTTACCTTGTATTTTACAATAGGCTATTTCTATGCTTTGAACCCATGACCTCAAGGTGACATGACGACAATTCTACCATTGCTCCATGGCTCTCCTTCATAATGATGATGGACATGTAAAGGAGAAAATATGCCAAACAGAGGAAGTGAAGAATCAAAGCAACAAAGTGAAATCAGATCATGCATAAGCCATCATGCCTACCAAACCAATTTGCTGGCAAGGGAAAAGAAGAAGAAGAGGAGGAAATGGGAATGAAACCATACAAGTAGATAATCATATAAACTATCTATCTTTAGATTAAGGGTAGACTTCAGCTGATATAAAATAATGATAAATTACCAAAGGAGAGGATGGCATCCCTTTACTTAGAAGGGTTAACAAATAGTTCACCAGTACCCGAAATAAAATAAAAAATTCATGTGGTCTTCTCTCATACTAAGGATCAGATGGTCTGTTCACGATGGGTGTTCAGTGGTAAGCTTGATAGTCATATACAGGATCAATGAGAGAAAGTCAAACAAATAAAGAGAAAACAATACCATGCCAAGAAAATGGCCGGAGAAGCCATGACCGTCTAAATTAAGACTACTCTTTCACTGACACAGCAAATGATGATGAATAAGGGCAGCCCCGGTGCATGAAGCTCTCGTGTATGCGGGGTCTGGGGAAAGGGCAGATCACAAGGGTCAATAGTATGCAGTTTTACCTTACATTTTGCAAGAGACTGTTTCCATGCCTTAAACATGTGACCTTAAGATCACACGACAACAACTTTACAGCAACTGATGATGAATGACAACAGAAATCAATCCAGCTACAAAATGAAGAAAATCTGAAAAATCTCTACCAAAAATGTTACACTAGCATTCAACATATGATACAGAAATGGGTATGAAGTCGTGATGATTAATCAGTATGGTTACAGAGAAGCAGCAGCACCTGTCTAAGTTTTGGAGCGGAAGAGCAGAGGGTGAGAATTCCACGAAGAAAGGTAAGGCTATTGTGTATGTATTACATAAGTCGTTCTAGAATCCATTGTCTGTTTTGAATGAGATAATGCCCATAATTTCCAAAATTTGACTAGAATGCATACTAGAGAATTTCTACCCTTAAAAAATATGTCAAAATTGAAGTATATTGTATGAGAGGTCTCTACAGTTGGCCTGGACCCAGTTGTTTTGGTGATCGAGACCGTTCACCTTTCAAGGATTGGTTGGTTAGTTTAACTAGCTTTGCTTGTTGAACTTTCTGGGGCTTCCATTTTGTGCACCATAAAACAAGCAGCAGTTACTGCAGAAGGATATGGCAGCCTTGATCCACATGAATTGTTTAGAATTGAACGTGTAAATCCAAACCCTTTATTAGTGTATAATAATAACCCTACTGTAAGATTGCATATACAGATGACTGATAATTGCCACTATGACATGGGCCCTCAGATGAATGAATCGAAACTTCGAATGTTCCGAAGCCGTCGATTTGGTTGGCATCACCACATGTGGCCGGAATCGATTCATTTGGATATGATCATGAACCCTAAGGAGACAGGAATTTGTGAACATTTACTCAAAAATTTAGTCTATTGATCCAAACCTTGATTACCGAAAAAGTGATACTAATTTATCTCGCCATCAAAATGAAATGATCCATCCATCAAGTTGCAAAGCAATCCAAGAGATGACATTCTTATGGGTCTCACCTAGTCGTTGTGCATTATTTGCCGTACTCAAGAAATAAAAGGGACCACTTACCAAAACTTGAGCTATTTATTATGTGTGTGAAAGAGAGCCTTGATGCAACAGTTAAGTTGTTGTTTGGCCTTAAAGTCACGGATTTTCAGACGTCAAGATTGCTTGTTGTTAACCCTTTGTGGTGAGTCACTTCCCCAAATCCTGTATATGCCAGAGCTTTGTGCACTGAGCTGGCTCTAGGAGAACACACGTGAATGGGCAAAAGTACAAGTGGCCCCTCTGATACAAACCATTTACCTGGAGAGTCTGGTGAAAAATTTTGCTTGATCATATTAAGCCTTTGAGTTATGATAAATAAATTGATTGTTAAAGACCAAGGTCGATGATGTCCTATCAATCTATGATCCACAGTCAAACGATCAGGAATGTGGTCGATCAGATGATCCTAACCAAGCAATCAGTGGGTAATCCAACAGGACCATTTTTTATTTCCGTGCTTTTCTCCGATGAAGTACGAGTGGGCTTTCCAACGTGCATCTCGTGAAGTAATAGACCCTCGTTTGCTGGTTGTTACTCCCCAGTCTTCGTTGAAGGTTAGGCCTGTAGAGTGGAGAATTTCAGGAAAAAGGCAAGATAATTAGATAACTAAAGGCCGTCGCCCAGGGTTCCAACTTTTGGCTGATTCATCCGTGCGGTACTTTTGTAGGAATGGCCCAATGCACAAAACTCTCACATATGCGGATTTGAAGGGGTGGACTACAGGCGTTAAAAGGTACATGATTTTATTTTGCATTTTATGAGAGAATATTTTCATGCCTTGAACCCGTCGTATGACCTCAAAATTCTTTTATAGGACAAGCATAATGAATTTTATGTCAACTAAATACTTTTAGCTTGTATTTTTATTGAAAAATACTGACAGTTTCTGTCTATTAGTTTTTTCAAAGGCCCCAAAAGTACCTACGATCATTCAATTGCAGTAATTTCTAATGAGCTATCTATTTTTTTCACGAAAAAAATAATAAACGGCTTATATGTAAAAAATAAACAATCATGTATGAAAAAAATGGCATCAACTTTTTCTCACGCTAAAGGGCATTTATGGCTGTGGGGCTCTTACTCCACACCCATATATTTTGATACTAAATCCATCATAGTTACAAAGGCCTATTTTTGCAAGAAGTATAAAGTTCAACTATCTAATTTCTGTGATGAAAATACTAATCTAGAAGCCAGAATCATCCAGGCCACGCGCTTTTGGACTAGCTAACATCGTTGTTACAAAAGTTAGTTTGAAATCTTTTTGACAAAGGCCCAAAATTTCAATTTTCTAGTTGTTATTTTAATAATTCAAAGATTCTTACATATCTCTAATTTAGTGTGCCTTTATCAAATAAACATGAATTTGTAAACTAAACTCCAATTTTAAAAACGAGTTACTAAATTCTCAAAAATTCTAAAAAATTCACGAATTATCACCATCATTCATGAACTTTTATTAAAATTTAACATTCATGAATTCCTTTTTTGTATTCCTTAGTGCCAAGAAGCTTGCATTCTCGATTCCCATGGCACTATTTTAATAATAAAATATTGGTACTATAACCTCATTTTTCATTAATAATATTAAAAAATAATTCCTATTTGAATAAGAAAAGTATAGTTTGCAATGCATAATGACAGTTTAGTCCCTAAAATTTCATTTTTATACTTGGGTCCCTGAACTGTCCAGTTTCCTGTCCCCATAAGTCCTTTTGTCACGCTTCTGTCAATGGAAGGAGTGACCATCCACGGACGGCTACTTCCATCATTACTAGGCCCCACCATGATTATGGTAAAGCTGTAGTCGCATGCGTGGATTTTTTCTTTTAATTTTTGAATTTAAGAGATAGTTTATAATTTTTAAGATGTTAGTTATATTTTTAAGAAATGTATCAATTTAAAATGAATTAACTTGAAAATGGGAAAAAGGGAAAACGAAAATGGAAACCCATTTTTGCCTTCTTCTTCCACTGGCATGGCAAACACAACAAGTTTTATGGTGAGGGTGGACTTATTTTTGTACTTTACATGGTTTTTAAGTATTTTTGCTAAAGAGGTCTTTCCTGTGAAGATTGATGATGGATGAGGACAAAGGTGCTTTTCCCTTGCTTCATTTATCTATCCATTAAACCCATCTATGAATATGCACTTTGGGGGCCAGCATTCAATGATAATCCTTAGGGTTTGTGCAGTATTTCTCGACATTGCTTCTATTTTAAATTTGGGGAGTATGTGTTTGTTGGCTTTTACAATGGGTATTTTTCTTTATATGTTTTATTCTGTTATTCTTTAGAAATATCAATTTTCTTTGCAGGTAGTTACCATCTGAACTATAGGAAATTACCTTGTACTTGTATAAAAGAGAGGACTGAGACACGTTGTACATGTGCCTTTGGGTGACTGAATGATTTGTTGTGGAATGTAGAAGCAACATTTATAGATATTGTTGACTGTTCCTCTGCTTTGAATGCATATTTCCTCTATGCATTTTAACCTACAAGGTATGCTAGGGAATCTGGGATTTTGTAAAATGTAATATCTAGTAATACTTGAAGGAATGAAGCATTAAACGTTGATAATTTAAGGACTTCAATGAAATAACTATTCATTAATAATGCATTTGCTCATTATCTATTTAGGACTGGAAAATGCATTAGATGATGGTATGTTATTATATTCTATGATGGAGTTTTTTATGTAATCACATAGAATTACGTATGCTAGTGTTTATATCATTAATTGGATCATAAAGACATTTATTTTGTATCAGTAATAGAGATTATTAAGACAGCAATAAATGAAGTGTACCGTAATGTGCAGGCATAGTGAGGAAATGGAGGCCAGGAGACGAGTGGTGTTTGAAGAAGCTCTCTTGGAGGAGATGAAAGGGATTTTTTTATAGTAAGACGATTAAGGTGTACTTGGAACACTCTACCAATGTTGCTGATCTCATAAAGAACCCCTTCTAGTGTTGCCGCATCATAAGACCAAGAGCAGGCCAGTCAGTACAGGATGTTATGTAAAGTGAACCATGGTCCTTAACCATTGTTTGCATTACGTGTTACTCCTATAACTAGTAATTAATATAAAATTTAGTCCCTGTAATTACTCTCTGATGCAAATTGTACAAGAAGAAAATTCTTAACCTCAAAGTGTGGAGGAAGAGCCAGATAAGAGTAGCAAGAAGAAAAAGAAGAGAAGAAGAAGCAAATGATTTCAGTAAGAAGAGCAACACCATGTACCAGCTTAGCAGGTAAGATTAAAGGGCAATTTGGTAATTAGGCAAGTGACTCAATTTAGGAGGTCATTTTGATAATGACACTCCTTTCCATTCCCATTCCAGTTCCAATGGAGGAAGGTGGTGATCCTCTTTCCTTGCGAGGAGATTGGATCTCAAACTACAAAAGCAAGTTTCCTCTTCATTCCCAACAAAAAGCAGCCTTGGGATCGTGCTATCTTCGCTCCGTTCTCCACCAAACTTAGACCAAATTTTGCATGCACTAGAGGACCCCAAGCTGCCCTCTCCGACTCTAATTAGGTAAGCAAAACCCTCTATCCTTCTCTTTTGCTTATTTCCCAACTTTTCCCTCACATATCTGGGTTGGATTTAGTCTTAACAGCCGTTGGAAGGCATAGGAAATCAAAACCGTGATTCATGGTTAGACCCATGTTAAGGATAGCTCGGATGATAGATCTAAGCTGTCAAATGTGATTTTTGAACCCAAAAACCCTAGAAACTACGAAAATAGATATAAAAAAAAAAGGAGCATTTAGGGCTTCGATCGAGCCAAAACAAGTCGAACGGCTTGGGTTCATCATCCCCGATGGACGATGTACCCAGGACGCCCACTGTGAGTGCTTTATCAAGCACGTGGGGATGTTGTCGCGCCCTATTATGGACAACTAGAATGCCCAGCGTCTTAGAAACCAACATGCCTCTGGGAGCGTCTCGACGACTAGGACGCACAAGGTGCTTCCGCGGCACTTCCCAGGGACATCTGTTTACACCGGTATAAATCGGTGTAAACCTCTCCGCCTGTGCAAACTAGTGTAAACTGTGAAAAAGATCCAAATTTTGGTCTGAATTTTTTTTTTTAGATTTTGGAGGCTACAGAAGTCCGATCTTCAATCTGAAAGATCCGTTGGAATCGTCTCGATGACACTGACATGAATTTAACTTCTAAATCTTGATCTAAGTATAGTTAGTTGATCAAACCCAAGAAAATATACCCAATTACTTAGATCAGGCCGATTAGAGGATGATCAGGCCTTAGAACTTGAATAATTGGATGATTTAAAGGATGAATTGATGAATCTAAGGAAAGGATTATGAGTATTCATCTTAGAATTAAATTGGACCATTGATCTAACCTAGATATTAGAAACTTGTTGATCTAAGGATGATCTGACCGTCGGATCAAGGTGTAAACTATAGATACACACTAAAATGAGCAGATGAACATGAGATAGGATTGATTAATAATAATTAAAGTTGAGATTAATGATCTAATCATAAATGAAAGTCTTAAAGAATGATCCAACGGTTAGATCACCATAGATTCCATTGAGATGGAATAAATTGAATATTTTAGAATCTGGAAACATTTAATTGGTAGACTATAACTCCGATCGACGATCAAATGAGGTAGGTAGGCATTAAATGTTATGAAAACTGATTAATAAAGGAAAAATTAGACGATCTAGACCGTTGGCCTAGATCAAAAAATAGATCACGAGGATCACTATATAAAGGGATGCATAAATGGACACAACTTGAGAGCAAAATTATAATATATTTTCATTGAGGAAAATAATTAACATGAAATAGTACCGTGATATTGACAGGTACATCAGAGTGTGCGAGCTAAGAAGATTACATGCTTGATTGGGCTATCTTACATTGAGGTAGGTGATGACATTTAATGTTGCATCTTGTTTTTTAAATCTTGCATCATCATATTATCACAATTGATTGTCACATGATTATTTATTTCAAAGATCTGTGAATTTCAAAGTTTTATGTCGTGGTTTGATATGAGATTTCGGTAGTGCATTGAATGGGTTTTTCATGGTCAATTATTTTATAGTATTGATACGGCATATCTTATGTATGATTAGTAAATATTTTTCTTTATCTATTGCATCATTGAGACAAGTGGCTTTTTATACAATCGGTGGTGGAGGCTTCGTGGCTAGTCCTTTGAGAGGCTAATCCCGGGATGATGAGTGTACCTTAGGGATTGTGAGCCATGAGTGCTCCTGGTTTTACAAGATACTCAATTTTTGTGTTTTGTGATTTATGACGGGTGCTCTCACCTAATGGATGTCATGCTAGGAGGGTGTAGGGCCAGCCACCCACCCTCTAAATTTATGATGTGATTATGATGTGATAGACACCTGCCCTCAGATGACATTCAGTAGGGGTTTGGTAACATAGGCAGTCCACACTATCAGTCAGAGCCTTCTCATGGGGACAGATGTTAAGTCTCCCGTTATGGTATCGATATGGAGCAGCAATGGTTGAGACCCTGGAGTGGTTGCCACTGTAGCATGACTATCCATACTCTTGTTATGTATGCTTGCATGATGAGCATGGAAATGTTATTGTATATTTGGGTGTGATGATACTCAGAGGATTGATATGAGTACTCATGATATGTTGTATGAGTATATGGGATACTCGTAGGGGCCACGTAATTTGGGATGCCTTGCTTGTTTATTATATGTTCATCAAAATTGGATCATATCATTTTTTACATTCATGAGATTATCATGTTTTACATCCATGAGATTCATGTTTCATTACACATGATGTCTTAATACTATATTGGCATTGCTTATGATACTTATGTTCCCTAGATATTATGACCTACACTTATATCAGCATTGTTATTATATTTTGCTTTTTATGTTTCATTTGTTATTACATTAAATGTCTATGTACCTATCAAGCATTGCTTGATGAGGCATTGTGTTATTGTTGCAATGCCTCAGATATTGAGAGAAAGATAGGACCGATGAGGAGCTAAACGAATAGTGATCAAGATATCTCATCTTAAGGTATGTTTCCACATGGACTGTATATGTATATCTGTCTCATTAGACTTGATTATATTAATGTTGGAAATGTGGCTGTTGTCTGGATGAATCCTAGAGTTGTAACTTATTTTAAAAATGTTACTTGAGTCGATGGTTGACACTAGAGATTTTCTTAAAATGAAATTAATTGAAATCATTTCTCACTGTTTTGGTTATTAAAATTGGGGCCCACCTTTCAAAAAGTTTTATTAAAAAGTGTTGGAAAACCTAAGTTGTCACACCATGCTACCCTTGTATAGGAAGAGAATGTTGAGGTTGCTACTTTTGGTGGAATAAGCATATAAGAGAAGCAGCAAGAAGAAGAGGAACCCTAGTGATGGAGGAGCAAGAACAACAGCTGATAATTTTAGTCCTTAAAGTATTACTTATGTAACACTTAGGTATCAAAACTCTTTGAAATGCAGTTAGTTGTGAGTACTTGGTCTTGTACAGGAGGAGAATGTTGAGTAGAAGAAATGGAAAAACAAGCACTAGAAGAAGAAGAAAAGACTAAGAAGACAAAGAAGATAACAACAAGAAAAGGAAGAGGATAAGAACAAGAAGGTCCACCACTGGAATAGGAAGAGCAATAAGGAAGAACAAGAACAAGCACAACAATCCATAGAAACCAACAAGAGAAAAAGAAAAGGAACCAAAACAAGAGGACCAAGGAGAGTAGGTTAATCCTATAACTATACATTATTTGCTTTTCAGTCCTTCAAATTATGTATACTGCATTAAGTCTTGCACTAATAATATATTGTCACTTGTTTAGGAAACAAATGTTGATGTAGAATAAGAAGGGACTAGCAAGAGGAAAAGAAAGGGCAAAAGAAGCAGAGGTAAAATAGCACAACAAGAACAAGAGGATAAAGGAGAGCAAGCCAGTCCTTATAATTGTCAATTATTTACCTTCAACTATTATGTATATCACATTAAGCCCTGCAACTAACACTATAGTGTCACTTATTCATGAAACAACTATTGATGGAGAACAAGAATGAACTAATAGGAGGAAAAGAAAGGGGAAAAAAAGCAATTGTGGAGTTAAGCAACAAGAGCATGTACCTTTTGAGCCAAGTAGTATAAGTGTAATGACTCCAATTTTGTAATATTGAAATTCCAAGTTTAGCAATGAAAAGTTCCGTTTTAAAGATAAGGGCATTTTGGTCATTTCACTAGTTTCCTTGACTAAACCCAGGAATTTGATCCTAACAGTGGTTCCATTAGATGCGTCTCGGAAAAAGGAATCCAACGAGACCAAAATCACCCAAAACGAAGTTAAAATGAGCAAGATATGGCCCTTTGAAGTTCAGGGGCAAAACTGTAAATTTTAAAAAAACGACTTTACCTGAAAAACACAGGTGCCCGTTTTGATACGGGCACCCCGTCGTCTTCAAGCTCTTAGAGGCTTCTGGAACGGCGGTGTTTCAAGGAGAAACCATTGCCATTCTGGAGGTTTTCCCGCCGCCATTCAAAGGCGGTTAGAACCCCTCCAGAACCCTCTTTAAAAGCCCTATAAATATAGCTCTTGGGTGCCTCTAATGGCAGCCCAAAACCTTGGAGAAAACCCATCGTGGAGCAGTGACCAAGAGGGAAAAACGTGGAGAGAAAACCAGCCACGAAGCAGTTATGCTCAAAAACTCCCCAAACCCATCTCACTCATAGTCCTAGGCTCAATTCCCCTAAGTTTTTGCATGAAAAATCATGCAAAACGGAGCCTGGGAGAGCCACCAAGGACCCTGGGACGTCCCCAGGGCCGCATTGGTTCGACAGGGTCGAACCAGGGTGACCTGAGGACGACCCAGGTCTCTAACAGGCGGGACGATCCAATAGGAACATCCCACGTCGACCTGCGTCGACGTCCGTTTGAAAAACCAAACTGGACGCGCCCGCTAAAGAGAAGGACGGCGGAGAAGTTGCGCGCATCTGCAGACGCGCCCGCTGAGGCGCACTCCATAGACGTGCAGTGCACTAGAAAAGGCGTCGTTTTTTTTGGTTAAGGAAGCATGGGCGCATGACGCTGACGCGCAGCGCCCTAGCATTCCGACTTTTTGTCTTTAAAGACTCTATGTACATACAACACTAAAACCCTTATAACTTGAGATCTAGAGCTCCGATTGAGGCGCCGCAAAAGGCGTTGTGTCCGTATCGACGACGCAGACACATCTAAACCATAAAATCCCTGATTAAGGCCCAATAAAAGTAGGGCATGACCCTTAAAATAGGATGGTGGCGCGTGGCCACTAGAAGTTTGGAAAACTGAGGATACCAAGGCCCAATTAGGACCTTAGGACACCCATAGGCATAGGGATGGACCCCTAATGCTTAAGTAATAAGACCCAACTGCTCTAAACCCATCAAAGATAGGTTAAACTAACCTTGAGTCCCCAAACCATGTTCAGGAGCATACGAGGACAAAGGGGTTAACGCGACCTAGTCAGGTAGGTGCTCTATCACTATTAGATTCTTTTAAAAGAACTATTGTTATTTTGAGAACATATGTTTTAGATATATGACCTGATTTGCATGAATTAATTCAGCATGCATGTTAAATGCTTTGTACATAGCCATGTTTTGAAATAACTGCATATACATTATGCACACATATGTTTTGTAAACAAGAGCATACATTGCATGATTTAAGTACTTGCAAAGATTGCATGTCCTTGAGGGTTTCCAAAAGACGCTGGAGTGCCGAGGGCCAGGCAGTTGTGAGGGACCCAAAGAGGACTGGTTTTGAACAGAGGTTTTTGGCTTATTTGATTGTACATGATTTGGGCTGGTAAGCTCGTAGGTGCTATGCCGAGAGGTGTGGGTTGGCCACCTAGCCTCTACCACTATTAGGTGGATGGGTACCATGCCCAAAAAGGGCATGTCCCTGCTTCGACTGCATGTGGTACAGGGGACTACCACTGGTGTCACGGCACTGGGTCAAAGTGTCATATACCCCGTGGAGGTATATGATCCTGTGTCCCTAGGTACCCGGGGACCACACGGCAGTGAGGTCGTGGGCATAGTGAGACCCTATGGTTTCATGGATTTATGTGCATTGCATATGGCATGATATGAGGTTGGTCGACCATACCATACTAGAGGTCCATGAGTTGGACTCCATGAAGCATCTATTGCATATCATGATGTCATCATATATATATATATGATACTTTCAGTTTTGGATTATGTGATCTTTTAAGTCATGAGAATTTCAGTTGATTATGGATTCTTATACTGATATTGAACTCGAGTATTCAAACATACACATATTTTGAATTTCAGTTGACTATGGATTCTTATACTGATATTGAACTCGAGTATTCAAACATACGCATGTTTTGAATGAGCATATGATTTTGAAACATCTCATGCATTTATAAAACTAATAGTGATAGGCTCCTACTGAGTGTATTATATACTCACCCAATCCTCAACATTTTTCAGATACAAAGTAAATACTTAAGGGCAAGGGACATTTGTACTAGGAGACACAGGCTAAGTACAAGTAAGTAAACCCCTATCTTATCTTTCAATGTTACTTGATTGTAGTTACTCTCTAATAGCTGGGGCTATGACTAACACTTTCTTGGGAACAATATTGATTTAAAACTTTGCCATGGCTAAATTATTGGAGAATGTGTTTTCACACTCGGGATTTTTATGAAAGGTTGTTTTCCAAATGAGAAAGATTTTCATGCATTTCATATTTATAAAACAAGAGATCTTGCATTTTTATCAAAATTGCATCATATAAAAACCCGGGTCGTGACAATAAGGGATGGCAAGAAAAGGAAGAAGAAGATGAAAACTATGACAGTTAGGAAGTGGAAAAAAGTGAGGAGAACTTGTCTAGTTTCAAAGAGTGATGTTGATTATGACACTAATGAGGAATATATATTTTATAGTAACATTCAATAAATTGCTAAAGAGTATGCCAAAGGCTTAGGTATGCATCTAATGATCTTTGACATAGGGGAAGCAGGTGGAGGGAATGAGTGCATGTATACATCAAAATTTGCATTGTGCATGATGTATAAACAAACAAACACATGAACAAAATTGAGGTTAAAGCAAGATCAAAGGTTTTTTATTTATTAAGTGATTGTTGGATATATTTCTCCAAGTACATCAAGTGCTTGATTACATTTGCAGTTACAGATATACAAAGAAAAGACCCTTGATTAGAGGTTGATTGTGTATGACCAAAATATGGTAATATTTAGCTTTGATAATCTACATAGTTTGGCTTGGATTCGTTTTATAACATCAAAGAGTTGTTGACCTTGTTTTATGACATGAATCAGTTGATAACTAATGTAAGCATGTCTTTTGAGGTGTCACATATACTTAATGAAAGTGTAAGGCCTTTAGAGCCTCCCTTTTTGGTATTAGGTATAGTCTAACATGTTCTCTCTTTAATCATTTAGGCATACGCAAATGTTTCCTCAAGTGCATGACAATACTCTCTTCATAGTATGAAGGAATCATTGGCATAAGTTCTACACCCGTTTGGTTAAGTCTTCGATTTTTGGGACTGATCGGGCATAGTTGGTTTGGCTAAAGTCCTTATTTTGTGGGGTTCTTTAAGTGCGGGGCCATCTAGCCAATGTCATTGATTTGTAGGATTCTTTGACCTGTGAGGCTCACTTAGCTAGAGTCTTTAATCTATGGAGCTCTTTGTGTTGTTAGGCCCATTTGGCTAGAGTTCTTGATTTTTGGGACATTTCACGCTATTGGGCTCTTTTGGATAGAGTCTTTGATTTTTGGACTTTTTGACCTACAAGGCCCATTTAGCTAGAGTCCTTAATCAATTGGACTCTTTGAGTTATAGGGCCTGTTTGGTTAGAGTCCATGATTTTTGGGACACTTCATAGTTTAGGAGTCTAATTGTCACAGACTTTCAAATGTCCAAGGAAAGTGGGCACCTGGCCTTAGATGTACATTGGGGTTTGCTTGTATTTTCTTTCATAGAAAAGTGGAATCTTGGTTTTGTCATCAATTAAAATGCACTTTAAGACTTTAAACTTTATCCATTTAGAAGCCTTCTAAGTCTAGTGTCCGTAAAGTTTTATATTAAATTACTTGGCCTCCTATCTTAGTTGTTAAATGGGTCCCACATAGACTCTTATCCATTTAGGAGTTTTCTAGTGGGGTCTCCAGTCCTGGTTTCCAAATGGGTCTACTCAACATTCTTATCTGTCCAGTTTTAGGGAGAGTGGCACTTCTAGTATTGTTTATCAACTAGGGCCTACTTGCTTCCTATTTCTTTATGTAATTTGTTAAAAGTTCGAGAGTTATCTGCTTCTTCCTTTTCCTTTTTATGTTTGATAAATCTAAATAAGAGGGTGGGTTGGTACACGCCTAGTTATTACAACAAGTATCCTTAAAAATTACATTTTTAAACCCTTAAATCATTTAATTCATTAGTGATTAGGGTTTATTTTATATTTTACAGGATTAGGTTAAGTGGAGAAAGTTTTGCATTTCGGCGATTTGAAGCCCTAAAAAGGAAGCTAGTCCATAATTTAAGAGAAACCTCGAGCCCACATTTAGAAAGCCACGTGTGAAACAATTGAAAGTGCATTAGGGACGTCCATATTACTTTCAGAGGCCTTAGAAGCTCACCCATGCGACCACTCTTATCCACACAACTTGGGCTATTATTATCAAATGTGAAGCATGAAAAATTTTCCATACATGCATTCATACACTCACCAACCTACAAGGATACTACTTGAAGTCATGCAAGTTCAAAATAAAGTCACACGCACCATCTATTTCTGAATTTATAAAAGTCGTGCAATATGGCCCAATGCTCACATGCATAAGTGGCCCACATGAGATAATGTTTTATTCTAAAGAAGGGAAGGAGCACAAGGACATGCTTATAAAATGGGAGGAATGTGTCTTATTGGGAGGCATAGAAGGAATATGATTGAAAAGGGGGAGGTGTGTTATTTCTAGAAAGGCATGATGTGTTACTTGGAAAGTGGAGAGGGTTTTAATGTGTTTATTTTCTAAAGGGAGCCTATTTAAGAGGAAATGTGTAAGTTTTCTAATGTTTGAGCTGTGTTTATTTTAGCAGGAAAGAGGAAATATTTCATAAGGGAGTTTTGGATGCTTGGACGTGTTTTACTTGGAGAGGGGGTTAAGGCATCTTTTACTTTTACGTAGTGGAAAATATGTTATATTTTGGGAGGAAATAATGGGATGTATGGGGAGGAGAAGGGAAATATGTCTTGGAGAGGTGAATTAATGTGTTTATATATAAAGAAGATAGAGAGGGTAAGACATCTATTTTTAAGGAAGATATGGCTTTCTAATTGGAAGACGTGTTGTATTTAGAAGCTAGAGACATCTGGTTTCAAAAAGTAAGGAGGAGTGGATGGTTTACAATAGAGGAAGTTCACTTATTTTGAGAGACTTTTCACTCAAGAAGAGAAGCAGACTTCACAAGGTGAAAATGCATGAGTTATCTAATTTTTGGGAGAACCAATTTCACTTGGAGAGGACAGTTTTTAAGGGGTTCAACTAGAGAAGACTTGTATAGTTTTTCTTCCTAGAGAGAGAGAGAGAGAGAGAGAGAGAGAGAGAGAGAGAGAGAGAGAGAGAGAGAGAGAGAGAGAGAGAGAGAGAGAGAGAGAGAGAGAGAGTTGCTTGGCTTGGGTGTGGAGTAGATTCTAGAAATGCACAAACTATGAGTAACACATCAAAGAAGACTATTGGACGTCTATGCTCAACCCAATCCAAAAAGTTTTGTTTTATCTTTTTATTTTATTTTTATCATGTACTTGTAATGATCTAATATTTGAATTCATTAAAATTAGTTTTTCATTTGTTCATCTTTGAAGTTTAGTTTGTGTTTTTGATGTTTTATTTTAGAGTTCAGATTCCATAATTCCATGCATTTCACCGCAGCTTTTAAAAGTATATTTAATTTCACGATTTAGCACTTTTTCATTCACTTTATCTTAGCTTAGCTTAGGACTTACTTTATTCTAGTTCTTGGATGTGTTTCTCTAGCTTTTTTCATGATTATTCTAACCAAGAATTCCCTTAATTATGAGGATGTTTTTCATCATAATTTTAAACATGTTTTTCAATAATCTTGAGCAGCTAAACCATCCATCTATGGTGAATGAAATTATGTTAAATTATTAATTTCATTATTATATTAGTTATCATTAGATTTAAAAGAGAGTGAATTATCAGTTTCTATAGTTTGCCTTATAGTTTAGCATGCATAACTAGTAATCTTTTCATGGGAACTATGATGTAATTTTCATAGTTTAGGGACTAATTATAGTATATTATTTGACTTGATATTTGAATGATAATTATGGATTCTTAGATAGTTTGTGATCGTGAAAAATATAAGCCTTGCTTTGGATACATAGCAATTAAGCTAGGGAAATCATTTGGATTGAGAAATTGATCAAATTAGGATTGTTAACGCACACATCTTCTGTATTATTGTTTCAGCAATTGTTATATTAACATGTGATATTTAAATAAATGATACTTATATATGAATTATCTTAATCATTAATTTGGTAGATTTTGATTCCCTAGATTTCATTATTTGGTGAATTTATCCATGTTTAGTGTAATTTATAGTGAAGCTTATCATTGAATTTGTTTTGCATCACTTGGCTAGGTTAGATAATTTATTTTGTATTCTGATTAACATTTATATTTTACTTCGCTTGGCTAGGTTAGAATAATTTATTTTGGATTCTGATTCAGTCCTTGTAGGATCAATGCATATTTGCATATCTATACCTCAATAGACCTAAGTACTTGTAGTATTCTTTTTAAAATAATCAATCTTTTGGTTCCATTATTGAGGACTTGCAACAGAATTTTTGATCGAATCTAGGTTAGAATATTTTACCACTAGTAGTAGTTTAGGAATTACATATATTTAAAAATAAGACACTTTTAGACTTTTTTAGGTGCATCACTTATATTTGCATATAATTAGGGGGTTTGCATATTACTCCTAATTCATGTGATTATTTTAATACTCACTATTCTTTTGTTTTTGTAAAAATTAAGCTACTAATTTGGAGGAGTTGAGTAGTATATAGCTTTGGTTATTCTACTCGCTCAAATTAGGGTAGTCATTTTTTCTTTTTTTTAGTGGAACTATAGTGAGGTCGCTTGTTTTTTTATTTTAAATTCTAATTAAAGGTTGTAATAATATAGGTATAGGGTGAACCATCTTTTCTTGGAAGTGGATGTGGTATGTAAATAGATTCATCGTTGTATGAGGAGAATTTGTTCTAAGACACCATTATAAGTCGTATCTAGCTCCTTACTTTTCTAGCTTTAGAATTTGCATTATTAAATTAGACTTGCATACTTGGGTGGTAGTATAGTTTCACATAGATTGCATTTGTATTTTCTTGTTATATAATTTTTGGGATTGTTTGTATTAGAAGTATCTACTTAATAAGGGGTAACCTAATCTCAATTATAACCACTAAGAAAAAGGTAGTCTAGGTTATAATGTCTTGTCTGTTGACTCTTGGACCCTTTGCGTGAGTATAAGTAGTTGAATTAGTTTCTTGCTTCTTTGTAGTTTAGGTCATGCTTACTTGCATTCTATTTTAGAGTGTTGAATTTGCATATAATTTAGGATTGTATTTTAGGTTTAAAATTTGCATCGCATCAAGGTCATCAATCCGTGCACCCAATTTACCAACTTTAAATCTTAAGATTGAATGAACCATTAGACAAGGGTTACAAAATCACATTGATTGAGATAAACCTGTAATGGTAGACCAAATGGGGGACTAAGCAGTATATGTCATGGTTCTTAGAGACTATTTTGCTCTTTTTCATTGCAATGCACCCTCATTTATAGTGTTGCCTGCTACTAATGTAGATTATTCGAATTGAAACCAGGAGACATCCAACTGTTGCCTTCATTCTATTCCCCTTATCTTTAAAAGATAAAGGGAAGACATAGCTTATTCTTTAGAGGTAGGTTCAATTACTTCTTAGGTGCAATTATCCACCAAGTTTTTGAATAAATTTTTTCCAGTCCATATGACCAATGCCCTTAGAAGAGAGATTATTAATTTTTAACTAAAAGAGGGTGAACATTTCTATAAATGTTGGGAAAGGTAGAAGGATTTATCGCTCAAATGTCCCCACCATGGTTTTGAAAAGTGGAAATAGGTGCAATACTTTATGAAGGTTTGACTCATCAAAATTGTCATATGATTGATGCCACTTGTAGGGGAGCATTTATGACCACGAGTGTTGTAGAGGCATTGAATTTCTTTAAGACATTAGATAAAAGTTCCTAGCAATAGGACTATTCTACCCAAATGGAGAGAAATTCGAAACTTCTTAAAAAGAGCAGCATGTATGAGATAGGGACCACTTAAGACTTGTTTGCAAAATTAGGCAAGTTTGCACATAAAGTGGATAAATTTGATAGTATGGTACAAAAGTTTGATGCCTTCATATTGGCTATTGGACCATCTAGGAAACCTCCACATAAGGTTTATTCCATTTTACTCCATTCCAGTATATACTACTACCTCTTATCCATCTAGCTCCACATTCTCTAATCTTTTGTAGATCAATCAAATGTATTAAACACATTTAGGAACCCTAGTAGATTAGTGCTCATGCTCAGAAGGCCTATTATAATAGCACATAGATCTAGGGAAAATTTTAAACCTATATGGGAAGGTCCCTATGTGGTAAATAAGGTATTTTTTAGTGGTACTTATTAGTTACTTAATAGCCAATATGTACTTGTATATCAATGGATGTTTCCTCAACAGATATTACCCATAACATAATCACTGTATCTACATGAGTATAAGCTGCAGGACTTAATAGAGATTTGTTGTGATAAATAAATCCTATCTAGATGAGTATAAACTATAGGATCTAACGTATAGTTCAATGTGTCTGCATCATGGAAAAGTACAAAGGAATCAATTCTTATATATATATATATATATATAGAGTGTATAGAAGCACTGGTCAACCAAAAATAGGAGACATCAAGCAAAATAAACATTTGAATTTTGTTAAGATGTTTTGATGCTTAACGATCCCATCAATCAAGGAACCTATCTATTAAGCCACCGTCGACGCCTACTCTTCAAAATAGTTAGCTCTACCTTGACTATGTTTAGTTGGCTTTCAACATAGTGATCTTCTCGCCAATACTAGTAATAGAAGCCTTTATGTCAATTGTTGTTTGCAGGTCTATGATACTATGTGAAAGTGTATTTAGGTGATCCTTCTCCTTAGCAAGTTCTTCTTCTAGTTTGACTATTCTCATCCTCGTTAAGGCCTCTTGATCAATAAGGGTCTAATGACAAGTTAACAATCACTAAGCCTTTGTCCCACTAGCTAATTTCCCATCCCTCAGTAATTCCACATAGCCTCAAGTTTGCATTTTGTAGCATTGAATTCATCAAAATTTATGTGCATTGTATCATGTTGGAGAGAAATCAACTTAAGACTGTCAGTCACAAGCTTGTTGATTAATCTACTCAGAATACTGATGTTAACCTCCAAAAAGTTCCTCAACATCAAATTCATCCACTCAAGATCTTTTCTTGTGGAAAGGATAGACTCCCGAGATGCTCCTAATAAGTCCATGAATCTATCATATAGAGCTTGAGTAGAATCCTACCTAGAACAGAACACAAACTTGAACTCATCTATCCTATGTGTAATTCCAAGGATGTTATCAAATTTTGTTGAATTGGCTAACAGTATCAGGGGTGGAGGAGAAGCTTAAAAGGGCAGATTTCTCATGTGATCATACAAAATAGCCAAAGGTTTTACATCTAAGGTCATTGAATCTCCCTTGGGAGTCTCGGGTGAACGTTTATCTTCATAAACTGCAACAACCTTAAATTAGAGATCATTAAACTACTGCAACACAGTCATCATTGGAGAGGTAGGAAAATCTTAGCATTGTTTTTTATCTACTCAAGTGTTCACATTACGTGGCAACTCATTAGGGCAAAGGGTAGAGTCGATTCCGCCATCTCCTCCAAAATCAGGTTTCTAAGGGTCAGCCACTATGTGTTCAAGTTGTTGTAGGTCATCTTTTGTACCAATGACTCCTTAATCTCCTAAAAATAATAAAAGGAAAGTAAAAAATGGGTGATATGTTTGACATGTAGTAACAAACAAGAACTTATGAAATATGTTATGCACCTCATCTCCCAATGTGTCAACAATCTCCGTGATTCTGACAAAACATTCGATGCCACTTGAAGCTTGTGGAGAGAAAGGGCACAAAAAAAGAAAGAAAAAACGATGCATTATGCAAAAAGGGAAAAATAAAGATGAAATAAATGTCAAGATTATCTTAATATGCACCTTCAAAAGAAGACACATCGTGTGTAGAGGTAGTCACATGAACACTGCCTATACTTGTTTTATTCCAACTCACTTTCTTCAATCTTCTCTAGATTATCCTATTGGTGGGTCCCATTATGGTTTCCTTTGACGTCCTAAACCTGAGAATTGATAATCTTTCCTTAGGCATTCAAGAAATATGCTCAGTGGATGTGAAATACAAAGTGATAATTGTCATAAAAGGGTATTGACCAGCATTAGTGCCCTGCACCCAAAAAAGTTTCTTAGTGTTGTTAAATCGAAGTGTAGTAAGCTGCCAAAGAGATACTCATTTGAAGGGTCTCTCTTGAACTGCTGAATGGGATGTGGCATATGTTTAAGAAGTCCAAATGAATGAACCATTTGGCAGGGCTATAAAGACTCTACAAAGTAGCTTCTCCCAAACCTAATTGGGAGAAAGCGGAATTAGGAAGACATTAAATATTCATTCTCACTCACAATGGTTGGAGACTTTGGGTCATTATAGTCATTTGGTACTCCCTTCAATGCTCTCCATTTTCACCTAGGGAACTGCATCTAAATAAAAACACTCTTATTGTAAAAGGTCCCATGTGTAGCTACAACACCAAGACATATATTCTTCAACCTATTAGAAGAAGCCAGGGTCACTACGTCTACGATGGGTGTAGAGAAATCATCCTTGAGCTCTTGAATAGTGTAAAGAAACCCAAAACATAAGTATGAAGCCAACCAATTATGTATTGTCAGGGGGCGAATAGATTACTACTTCGGAAAGGTTGGTGTATGAGAATGCTTGTTCACCATATTTAGCTATTAGGTTCAAACCTCTAGACCATGCTAACATGAAGGGAACTAAAACCATTTTCTTCCTAAAAGTTAAGGCATTCACTACTATAAATGTTTCTGGATGAATGAAATCATCTTTAAAATCATCATGATAAACTTACTCAGCCACATTGCTGAAAACCTTGCAAGGAACATTACATCCAATGTTCTAGTAGGATTCTCATCATTAGCAAGCCTAAACCTAAATACTCAAGTTTTCTTATAGTCAACCTTCCATTTCCCTCTATGGTCATTTACCTTAAGGAAAGAAGTAGTAGATACAGCTGCCACTCAGAACATATTTATTCATTTGATTCTCATGGTTATCCTTCTTCTTCAACAGGTAGTTGTATGTATGGTATAGATCCCGATTAGCAACTCCATATAGCTCATAGTTGAATGGATTGTACTAGTCCTACATTATGCAAGATAGGAAGTCCTGAGATATTCTTCAACTCCCAGAGTGTAATTTCAAATTCACCAAAAGGGCTGTGAAGTGTATTCATGTTTAGGCATCACATTTCTAAGAGTGACCTTAGGTCTCATGCATCTTTTGGGTAGATATCCTGAGTCACATGAACCGCATGAAAGATCTTTACTTGTTTTATGTGAACATCAAATCACCACAACATCCTAATAATCCACTTGGCCCAACTAAAAATCAATACCTTAGTAGTTCGCTCAGGTCAAATTCCCTTTATACCCTTTGGTGAGTATCTTGAAAGTGTCCTTGTTGCTATAACAATATGAGACTAGCCATCCCTTGTGAATGTAATCACTAATGACATACCAAAGCCTCCCCAAGTTCAATACTTCCATATTGCGTAGGGTAATGTAATTTGTCCTCATACAAATTGTTGTGGAACTAAGGATTAACTACGTAAGGCACATTTCTTGTAGAAGATGAAATACGTCTCTTTCTCTTAGCTAGGGAAGAAAACCATTGTTGTAGATCCAAGGAAGACACCTGTCATTGGTAGTTTTCAAATAGTATTATTAATATAGCCAAATAGGTAGTTTGTTACTTAGCAAAAAAGGATGTAAACATCAGTTGGTGAGCAAAAGACTAGCTAAGTGTTTAAAAACCTATAAGCCAAAAGTAAGAAAACTATGGCATGGGTTGCTACTAGTGCACCTAATGAATGTTCAAAGCTTCCATATAGAGGTTAGATCGGTGCAAAACTCAGGTTGTGAAATGCTCACCCTCAGAGAATAACATTTCAGGGCCTCAAGATACTTTAAACTTGGGATCAGCTTCTTGGACCCAGAGATCATAAGGTAGTTAGCTTTGTGACATCCTGAGTTTTTATAAAAATATATATTTTTTAAATATTTTTGAAATTGGTCAGGATCGATCATTGAAATATTTTTATTTTTATTTTTTTTACTCTACATATAATAATAGATTTTAAAATCGATCTTTGAGCCTAAGTATGTCAAACAAATTTGTACAATATATTTCAAAATAATAGTTCACATTTTTCAGCCAGTCAAGACCTACTAGTCACAACCTAAACACTACTAAGTTAAATCATAATATAAAGTTTAAATATTATAATTTATTATAAATTGACTAAAGTTTTCAAATAAAGTATAATTATTCCCAGTTCTTCATACTTTAAAACTCCAAGTCTTCTTAATCTCCTGTGCATCAGTCCAAACTATTCCTTCTACCCTTTACTTGTGGGGTGGTTTGGTGAGTAATATGAATTACCCAGTAAAGAATTTAAAACTAGCCAAAAACTATGAAAATCATGTCATGCAATTTTTTTAAATTTAAAAGTGTATACATGTATTGTTAAACATGTCATCGTCAAATCATGGCATCTCAATTCGTATTAAATAGTTCTGTGACAAACAAAATAACATAATATTGGATGATACAAATAATTTCCAATGCATATAAAGATATGAGTCAAATTCAATCCATATTCATTGAATGATTAATTCGTCAATCAATCCATTCAATGATTAATCTATAACTGATAAGCAGTTACTATCTTGCCATAGGGATTGGTCGATATTCTCGAGAAAAATTGACATGTCAGCCCATGTCTAAAAAAAATAGAAGGTTGACTATGCACGCAACAAAACCAAAGTTCTAGCCTACACTCATTAGTAGGTACTAGATCGACTACACTGACTACATGGGACATTCAAATCAATTATATACAAGGGTAATCCTCCCATGTAACATACCCTCAACAAAAATGCCTATTGTAGGCTGGTCCTTGTTCAGAAATCAGCGGCCAACTAACTCCCTAACATAGTAACCATGAGGTTTTCTTTGTAACCTTTGAACCAGGATCAACTCTGAAGAGTCTCCTGATTTCTTATTCAATTTAGTTGTGCAAAAGTGTGAAATCATATAGAGGGCGTACTAATAACAAATGTAGATATACCATTCTTGCTAGTTTCAAGTGTATGTATAACCCTTAGGGTCAAATTGTAAAAATTCTAATAAATTAATCAAAAATGCCAAAAATATTTCCATTCAGATTAGAAAGTAAATGCACACAATTTGCTTAGTAACTAATTCAAAATTTAAATGACATTGTTGTTCTAAGTTTTAAAATTCAAACTCCATTCAAGATGTTAGAAAGTTCAAAAGTGTACCAACTATATGTTTGTCATTTACTAAATTGATATAGATTATTTATTTGAAAATCAATATATGTAATTAACTGCATTAAATGTTCTATTTTAATTAAAATATGAATCGAAAGAATCTATGAGAAATACCCACATAATTAGATTATATGCTCAAAATGGAATCCAATGCCTCAAAGAACACTGAAAACGGAGTTTGTATGACCAAGTTATGGACTTTTGAAGATGGAGGGCATTTTTGTAAATTTTATTTAAAAACAATACGACTCGAAGACACAAGGGTCATTTTACTAATGACACCCCTGCCTTCCTCTTCACCGCCTTCCTCTTCCAGCTGGCGCACTATACCGCCTTTGTAGTGCGACGTTGGAAAAAAGATGGCGGCATTGCCATGGGGCAGCATTGCCTTCACACTGGCTATAAAATGCCCTTTCCCCTCTCCCTTCGATTAGCGTTTTCCCCTCCTCTTCTGGTTGTTTCAATCCTTGGGTTCTGGTAGGCATGGAGAAATTGCACCACTGGAAAAAAGGGGCGCCATCTCAGGCTGCCCAAGTAAGATCCTCATCTCCTTCTCTGATTTCCCTCTTTTCCAAACCAAATCGATGCCAGATTTGGTATTTCCCAGCCAAAAATCACTAGAGAAAATTGGGTTCAGATCCAGAACCCTTGAACCAGATGTGTCTCAGGGATGCAGCGTGTATCGCGTGCCCAGAACGCACCCCCTGGGATGGTCTTCGGGGGTGCGCAGTGTGCGAGTGCAGTCCTAGATCGACCGGGACTCACGATCGTCCTGGGAACCGTGATGCCCGCTGCCTGTGCCGAAGATGCACCCGCAAGATGCTATCCAGGACGCACGCCCTGGAGCATCGTTCAAGCGTGTGCATGCGCACGATCTCAATCTCAGTTCTATATGACCTGCGAGCCCTATATGAACAAATCTGGTTTGTCCGTGGATTCGCAACACTAGAAATGCAATTAAGAAGGCTATATAACTTCGATCGATGATCCGGAAGAACCATCGCGTTCGTAATTACGAAGCAGATCTACTTATACAATAAAATTTAGGATCAGGAGATTGTTCAAGGTGACTATAGCTTACAAATCATAAAAATTTCATGGATCAACAAGATCAACTACGATCAGATCTCATTGATTAACCTATTAGATGCCTTAGGACATCATTAGTCCAACCCAAAAATCACATAAAGAGATCACTAGAAACCCACAAATCGTATATATCTGGTCGTTAATCTATGAATCTAGAAATAATACTTGGATTTATGTTTGAACAACATCCAGGACCCCATAAAGGTACCCTAGGACTTGAATTACAGAGCAACATGAGCTAAGTAACGACGATCGAGGTAGATAGTCTGATATTGCCAAGTTTTCAATTGCATTTCCAAACTCTAATTGATTTATTTAATCCTAATGACCGTGTTTAGTATGCTTTTTGCGATTTGATATTCTCATAATGAGTAAGCATATTTTCCTTATGAGCTTGCATACAATTGCTTATTTGGTAAATAGTCTTTATATAAGCACTGCATACATGTTTTGGGACTAGTTGCATAAATGGCACTATTTGTGATGATTGAGATTCGGAATATATGCATATTTATATGCATTGCTCGCATGTTTTGAAATTCATTGCATAGATTGCATGGTTTACAATGATTGAGATTTGGGTTTTATGTATCTATATTTTCTTGGGCTATTGAGCTTGGTGGGCACTATGCTGAGAGGTTGTTTATGTATGGGGTTGGCCTCCTGGCCTCTACCACAGAAAGTGGATGGTATCGCTGCCAAAATGGCATTGTCCCTTCCTCGACTATTGTGGTAAATAGAGACAGCCACTGGAGGTGTTCACGACACCCTTTTCAAGGATAGCCATAGTTGCCATGGAGGCTATGGTGGGTTGGTGTCTAGATACCAAAGCCACATGATTCCAGATGTGTTCTGATCATGAGCATAGTTGATCCTATGATTTTAGTTTTATCCATATGGATATGACATTGAGATGGTCATATATGAGTACTCGTGACCAGTTGACTTGACGTGTTCGTCAAGAGACCCATGTGCATGATATCTATAGTGATTCTATTATCTACTTTGACTTATTACTATTTTAAGAATTTTATAATTATGATTAGTTTATGATTCATTATGTGATTACTACTCTATGATTTTTGTGATATTAATATTGTTGATTTCTGGATTTCAATAAAAGCTTCCATGATTGAAACGTGCAAACAAGCTTATGATTTATGCATAAAAATGTATGTTTACACAAAAAGAAATTGCATGATGTTTTACATGGAAAGCCTCTTTTGAAACCATGTATGTTGCATGCTGTGTTTTCAAAATAGTGGTATCAAATCACCTACTGAGTATGGGGAATACTCATCCAAATATATTAATTTTACAGATTAACTCCAAAAGGACTAGAAGAATCATCAGAAAATGTTAGTACTACGATCAAGAAAATGAAGAGAAGACAAGTATAAATGTAAGTATATGATCTACCTTTTGGACATGTATCTGTAATTATTATAGTTGGGCTATGAGCTATGATTGGATAGACTTGGGGTTTATATATGATTGTCTTACTTTTTCAAAATTACTTTATTCGTCTTGAAAGCAAATAACACTCGGGGTTTTCAAAATGAATTTAAAATAAAAGATTTTTTTGCTGCATTACATTGATTTTCTAAAAGTGTTTTCAAATAGGGATTGATCCTAGCATTTAAAAATGCATATGAAAACCCAGGTCGTCACAATTGATATCAGAGCCTAGTTTTATCCTTTCAGAGCCAATCCTGCATGTCCAAAAGTCATATACGACTAGAATAATTAAGAAAAAGTAGACTAAAGACAAGTAGTGGAGATGACTAGAATAAGAAATAATATCAATATCACAAAGAAATACACCCTAAATAAATAGGTGAAAGGGAGTTGGATTTACAAGTACTTAAGCATTGGATGGTGCAAACCCTATCAAAAATCTAGTTTAAATGACTTAGGATGAAGAAGTGTTGAGTTCTGTTCAACACTGGGTGGACGGTCTATCCGCCCTTAAGTGGTATTACCAGCCATTCTAGAGGAGCAGTTGATTTAGCAATTTTTAGTCTTCATCTATCAGGTGTTTCATCAATTTTAGGTTCTATCAATTTTATAACAACTATCTTCAACATGCGTGGACCTGGAATGACTATGCATAGATTACCCCTATTTGTGTGGTCCGTTCTAGTGACAGCATTCCTACTTTTATTATCACTTCCGGTACTGGCAGGGGCAATTACCATGTTATTAACCGATCAAAACTTTAATACAACCTTTTTGATCCCGCTGGAGGGGGAGACCCCATATTATACCAGCATCTCTTTTGGTTCTTCAGTCATCCAGAGGTCTATATTCTCATTTAGCCTAGATTCGGTATCATAAGTCATATCGTATTGACTTTTTCGGGAAAACCGGTCTTCGGGTATCTAGGCATGGTTTATGCCATGATCAGTATAGGTGTTCTTGGATTTCTTGTTTGGGCTCATCATATGTTTACTGTGGGCTTAGATGTTGATATGCGTGCCTACTTCACCGCAGCTACCATGATCATAGCTGTCCCCACTGGAATCAAAATCTTTAGTTGGATCGCTACCATGTGGGGAGGTTCTATACAATACAAAACACCCATGTTATTTGCTGTAGGGTTCATCTTTTTGTTCACCATAGGAGGACTCACTGGAATAGTCCTGGCTAATTCTGGGCTAGACATTGCTCTACATGATACTTATTATGTGGTTGCACATTTCCATTATGTACTTTCTATGGGAGCCGTTTTTGCTTTATTTGCAGGATTTTACTATTGGGTGGGTAAAGTAAGCAAGTAAACTGTTTGATGAGGATAAGATTATGATTGGAATAAAGAATGGAACTACAAGATGATGCTAGTAGAATCTATAGGGGATAAGTTTGACTTGTACTAGATCGATCAAAGTAAGAATCCAGAAGAACTTAGCTCAATTCTAGATGACTTAATTGGAACTTTATGAAGAGTAAATGGCTATCTTACAATGATAACCTGAGTATAATGGAGCATATCAAAAGATGAGTACAATAATTGATATATTATGTGATCAAGAGGAATATATCATGAATATGACAGTGGATGTAAAACACTAAATATGAGAAGAATGATAAAGAATGTGATTACAACAGAGTTACTGAAAGATTTTGATGATAATCTGATGGGGATGATTGATCTGTAATAATAAATTGATCATGACATGAACTTATAAGGGAAGTATAGTGTGAACAAAATGTCAATGTAATTGTTAAGATGCTGTATGATTTTATTAAGAATACACACAATTAAGGATTTTGATGATATTAGAAAATTTTAACATCTTCCTAGAAGTATTAAGTTTATCATGTCTAACGTGTAAATGTGATATCAATTATATGCAACAAATCAAATGGAGACATTGATCTAAGTGGACTAAAGGAGGATTTTTATTATAAATAAATAAATATGAGAGAGAGAGAGAGAGAGAGAGAGAGAGAGAGAGAGAGAGAGAGAGAGAGAGAGAGAGAGAGAGAGAGAGAGAGATGTAACTACAAGTATTTGATGGATGTTGAATAGTCAAAATAAGAAGATCATGACTTTATTGAGGATAGAAAAGAGAAGTATAGAATCAAAGATCTTTCATCTTGGGTTGTATTGCCAAATTGAAAGATGAATCAATCAAATTTGAAGGAATAATAGTAATCGAGTTGGTGATTTTGTTATGGAAGAATATAATAGAGCTAAAGTAGCAGGAAATGCAGACTTTGAGTCGAGTGTCAACATTAAGGGTAGTGTATGCAAGAGATTTCTAACGAAGGATTGTGATCAACTAGGAATTAATTTCTAAAAATAGTTTAATGCTTATATCAATTGTTGGAATTAGAATTTTATCAGATCCGTTAGTTTATGAGGAAACACCAGTGATTGTAGTCAATAAAAAGTAGAAGTTGATAATACCCTACATTGTCATTATATGATTAAATGAAGTTATAGTGAGAAGTAAAGAGTAATGATAGTAACTTGTCCAATCAATCTTCATCAACTAAAGTATCGTCAAGGATCAACTTGATGTCTTGATATCCTAAAGGTGAATTGGAAGAGCAAGTCTCTTGAGAACATTAGTTAGCAATAGATTCAAGCGTCATTGCCTTTAGAATGATGTTGATTGAATTAAGGTATTCCAATCATATCCAATTAAACATGTTAGTATACTAATAAACAGTAACCTAAGTTATGAAATACATCGAGAGAAATGCTATGGGTACTTATACATGAGTTTTTTACTAAAGGAAGTCAACTAATTAGACTATTATTTAAGAATGTAAAAGTACAATAGATCTAGTAACAACTAAGACAGAGGTGAAATGAGAAATGATCTAAGACAATGACTAAAATTGCTAATATTTTCAAACCTTAATAGATGCTATGACAGGCTATAGAGGTCACTTTGGGTCTAGAAGATATACTCTTGATTGGATTGGAAAGAAGGGTGGTTAAGCACAGATAGCTTTAGAGACCTTTGAGCTTGTAGCCTGTAAATCTGGTAAGGTATATACAAGTAATCGAACAAATTCTTTTTCTATGTATAGGAAGATGCTCTATGCTTACTTGTGTGTTTTTTAAAATTTTCGCTCCGAAAGCTTCAGCACAAATTAGCTATTGGATGATTATTCTTGTTGTAAGATAAGTATGAGGTGGTACTTGAAAGATCAAATTTGAGGAATTGAGGGAATCACTACTTATGATAATGCCTCTTGACAATTAAGACTTAATGGTTGATAACAAAGCCTTGATAAATGATTGAACAATATATCGATAGAGGAAATGGAAGAAGAAGAGTTAAGATAGTTGTCACACTATATAGTAACATCTGATGTTTAATTGCCTTTAAACAAAAAAGGTATTTGTTATATGTACACATAAAGTACGGAGACCAACTGTAGAAATTAAATAGAATTAATTTTTAGGGTTAACTTTATTGGATTGAGATGACAATTATATGCATAGAACTTTTGGTCTGAGAGATCCCGAAGAAAATCATCAAGCAAAGAAAATTTAAGGAGGATAATGGCAATGGATTCAACCATGAACATAGTAAGTGGACTCTATAGAGATAAGAGACCTTTGACATGAGTATGAATATTGCTAGAAATCCTAATGACAATTTTATGCGAATTAAGCCTCTAAAATGAGAACATTCGATCTATGATGATAGATTCATCATAAACATTTGACATGATTTTGAATGAAGTCTTCGAGAAGAAAATTCTCTGATGGAAATCACTAATATTTAGGAGATCATATTTGCAGTATGTACTAATATCATTGAGGGAAGATGCTACTTGATTTGTTTTCATGGTTCTATTATGAATGTAAACACTGGTTGAGGAATCAAGTCACATATGAAAAGTGAAAGATAGTTGGAACTCGAAGTTTGGAGACTAGTATTGAAACACCTTTCCAACTAAAGGATTTGGTATGGAGAAAGCTTTTATTATTTATATAAAGAGATAAGGAGTGATATTGTATCAATTATAGAAGTTTTGTGAAGAAAATATGAAGCAAAGTGAGACATAATAGAAAGAGTGTAACCTTTTGGGACTCTTACTAGCAAGGTGCAGTCAACCTTAAGGAGGAGACTTTAATAATTAAAAGATTACTAGATAAAGGACAAGAGGAAAAGGAGACTATCCTATACTATTCCAAATGATATAGTATCAACAGAAATGTGGAGTAATGATTTGGGAAGTGTGGTCATCTAAGGATTTGTAGATATTAATTATATAGCTTAGATAGTAGTTATATACAATTATAAACCAGTATTGAAAAATTAGCAAGAAAGGGACTATGTATCAGAGCACGCAGTGAAAGTGGCTCTCAATACTTAAAGCAGGTAGAAAAGATATGCTGAATTTCAGATACATTTAAGGCCCTTGTGGAAGAAATTATGAGGATGCTAAATTGAGAATGTACCTGGAATTGGTTGCAAGATAACATGAAAAGAATTTTAAGGACAAACTCTTCTTGTTATTGACCCAATTGAGGGATTATATGAGAGAATTATGGAATAAAGCAAAGAAATTTTCTTAGTCTGAGTCCTAAGGGATAATACATTCACCAATTGAAGGTAATAATTTGTGGAATTTCGAAGATGAAATTCTTTGAAGGGGGTAATGATGTAATGACTTAAAAATTTTAAGCTCTTTTGTATCACTTTACCAACTATATGTTTGTCATTTACTAAATTGATATAGATTATTTATTTTGAAAATCAATATATGTAATTAACTACATTAAATGTTCTATTTTAACTAAAATACGAAATGAAATAATCTATAAGAAAAACCTGTATAATTAGATTCTACGCTTGAAATGGAATCTAATGCCTCAAAGAACACTGAAAACGGAGTTCGTATGACCAAGTTATGGACTTTTGAAGATGGAGGGCATTTTTGTAAATTTTATTTAAAAACAATAGGGCTCGAAAACACAGGGGGTCGTTTTAGTAATGACACCCCCGCCTTCCTCTCGACTGCCTTCCTCTTCTAGCTGGCGCACTGCATCGCCTCTGTAGTGTGGCGCCAGAAAAAAAAAATGGCGGCACTGCCTTCACTGGCTATAAAAAGCCCTTTCCCCTCTCCCTTCGATCAACATTTTCCCCTCCTCTTCTGGCTGTTTCAATCCTAGGGTTTTGGCTGGCATGGAGACACAATAAAATGTAAGAGAGTCAACATCACTTATATCTAAGAAACCAAGTGGAAAGGGGCTAAAACTGGAGAAATCAATGGGTATAAGCTGTGGTACATAGGCATGGATAGTAATAGAAATGTTGCGAGGATAGTGGTGGATAAAAAATTAAAGGATAAAGTTATAAAGGTTAAAAGAACTAGTAACAGAATTATAATAATAAAACGTATTCTATGAGAGAAGATCATAAATATTATAAGTGCATACACACCACAAGTAGGGTTAGGAGATATAATCAAGAGATAATTTGGGAAGATGTAAAGGGAGTCATGCAAAAAATTCCCAACACAGAGGGGTCATTTATAAGAGTAGACATTAATAGCCATTTAGAAAAAGAATAGGAAGGATATGATAGGGCATATGGAGAGTATGGTATTGGAGAACGAAATGAGATGTTTGGGATCCTCATTTTGGTTAACTAGTTGTAGAAGCCTTTACTCGAGGTGGTGCTCTCAGCCTAGTGAATATCGCTTATTTTGGTGTTTATCAGTGGTGGTATACAATTGGCTTATACAACAATGAAGATCCTTATATTGGAGCTCTTTTTCTATTATTTCTTTATGCCATATCTAGGGAAATTATTCTTGATTTTGCTTTGGCACATAACTTGGCCCTTGTAAACATATTCTTTAAAAAAAGGGATGAACACTTATTAACCTTAAAAGTTGATCATATAAAACCAAATAGACTTCTTTCTACTTAGGAATACCAAAAGATCAATGAGTAAGGATTACAAGGTGATACATAGTGAGAGTGTAACCACACAATATAGTTTAATGGTTATGAGTATTTATATTAAGTGGTGGAAAAAAGAAGAAGAAAATGAACTTAATAGGTGTCCAAAAACTAAGTAGTGAAACTTAAAAAAAAATAAAATAAAAAATAAACTCATCACAAATAAGTTGATGGTAGAAGGAAATTGGAACAATGAAATTGAAGTAAACACCATGCGGATTAATATGGCCAAGTCCATTAAAAAAGTGGCAAAAGATGTCCTAAGTATATCTAAAGGTAAAAGGCAATTAGTAAAGAAAACTTGGTGGTGAAGTGAAACAATGCAAAAAGTTATTAAAAAAAAATGGGTGTGTTTTAAAGCAAATAATTAAAACTATGAACATTATGAGAATTCTAAAAAGGTTGCTAAGAGAATAGTAAGTGAGGCTAAACTCAAGGCATATAATGCTCTTTATAATAGATTAGGATAGAGAGAAGTTGAGAAATTAAGATATGTTCGAACTTGCAAAAAATAAGAGAATGAAAGGGTAAGGACTTAGACCATGTTAAGTGCATTAAAAGTGATAATAAAAGGGTACTTGTCAAACATGACAATATCAAACAAAGGTGGAAAGTTACTTTCAAAAAATTTTAAGTAACAATTTCCCTAAGAATATAGGGATTGAAAGTATTGTACACCTAAATAACATTGGACACTATATATATACAATAGTAGGATTAGATTTCTTGAAGTGAAAGAGACCTTAAAAAAATGAAGTCATGAAAGGTCTTGGGGTCTGATGGTATACCAATAGAGATTTATTGGAGTAGTTTGACTGACAAAGTTGTTTGATAAGATTATAAAATCAAAGAAAATACCAGATGAATGGAGGAAGAGCTCTATTGTACCAATTTATAAGAAAAAGGACACGTAAAGTTGCACTAATTATCGAAAATTAAACTTATGAGCCACACTATGAAACTTTTTGAAAGACTGATTGAGAAGAGGCTATGTTATGAGACAAGTTTATCAGAGAACTAGTTTAGTTTCATTCCTAAGAGGTCTACCATAGAAGTTATTTTCTTACAAAGATAATTGATATAAACATATAGGGAGTTGAGGAAGGACCTCCACATGGTATTTATTTACTTAGAGAAAGGTTATGATAGGATCCCTAGAGAGTTAATATAGAGGTCATTGGGGAAAAAAGGGGTTTCACAAAGTATATAGACATAATTAAAGATATGTGTATGAGAGTGGTAATAAATGTTAAGACTATTAGTTGAGAGATCGGTGATTTTCCTATCACTATAGGATTGCCCCAAGGATCTACATTAAGCCTGTACCTTTTCCTGTTAGTTATGGATGAGTTAACAAAACATATGCATGAGGAGATTCCATAGTGCGTGCTATTTGTAGATGATATAGTTTTAATTGATGAGATAAGGGAGAGAGTAAACACCAAGCTAGAGTTATGGAGAAAAGCATTAGAACATAAACGATTTAAAATTATCTGAGCTAAGATAGAGTATATGGAATGCAATTTCAGCAAGGAGATGAGAGTGAGTGGAGCACCAGTAAAGATTGATAACTAAGATGTCCCCATAAAAGACCACTTTGGGTACTTAGGATCGATGATTCATGAGAGTAGAGAGACTGAGAGGGAGATTATTAGGAGAATCTAAACAGATTCAAACAAATGAGGATGCACATATGGAATTTTGTATGATTGGCGAGTTCCATTCAAACTAAAAGGAAAATTCTATAGGATGGTTATAAGGCCGTCCATTCTCTATGGATCAAAGTGTTGGGCATTCAAGGAATATTATGTTCATAGGATGAGGAATAGTAGAAATGAGGTTGTTGAGATGGATGAGTGGCAAGTAAAGATAGGATATAATTATGAATGAAAACATTAGAGGAAACTTAGGAGTAGCACTAATGGGTAATAAGATGAGAAAGATTAGACTTAGATGATTTGGACATGTCCAACGAAGAATGAAAGTGACATCAGTTAGAAGAAGTAAGGTAATGCAAGTCATAAGTTCTAAAAGTGGAAGGGGAAGGCCCAAAAGAATGTAGATAGAAGTGGTGAGAAAAGATTTAAAAACTTTAAGACTAAATGAAGCCATGATACTTAATAGAGGGAACAGAGGAACAAGATTCATGCAGCTGACCCCTAATCGAGATAAGGTGTTGATGATGATGAGAATGATGACAATGTGAATGTATATATGTATATGCACATATGAACACACACATACACACATATAAACTATTTCTTCTAAGAAAATAAAGAAAGGAAGGGTATGTGAGTTCTTAAAATAAATGCATGAAATCACGGCCTCGTTGATCCAAACAAGGGGAATCCATTAACTATGAAAAATCCCCATAAAGGATGGGGCATTCTAAGAAAAATGAGGCTTACTTGATCTAAACAAGGGGGACCATTAACAAAAAAATGCCCCACAAAAATGAACATTCTAAGAAAAATAGGCCCCACTTGATCCAAACAAATGGGGCCCATTAACTAATAAAAATGCCCCATAAAGAGGCTTCATAAAAAAACATATAATATATATTAGGACTCTCTTCAAGAAATCTTCATGCCTACCATGTTAGGTTTCTTTCATGCCTAAGTCTCCTCATAAAATGTCCAAAGTGGAGTATACTTTATCTGTAAGCAGAACCCATTGTTTTTTAAGAACACTAATCAATATTCCATAAGTCCCTTTGACTTTGCCACATGGAAGTTATATGTCATAAGGGAAATATAACCCTAGAATGGGGGTTGATTCGTTTGAAATTGGAACCCATTTGTTCAAGAATAGGAATATAAAAGACATCCCCTATTGGGAGCCCTTTAGAGTTGAGAATGATTAGGACTCTCATAGAAGAGATTTTGATGCTTACTCTATTCTAAATTTCTCTTGAATAGGACCCATCTTTATGCCATGAAGGACCCATCACCACTTATGTTTTTTTCAAACAAAAGTATGGATTAGTGCCAACTTGATTTAGACAAGTAGTACCAATCAATAAAAGAAGTGACCCATGGAATGGTTCTCCATATATAAGGTGATAAATCCAACTTGGTCTAAATAAGCGAGACTAGTTTTAACAACAAAAAAACCCTTTAGGTTTTTATTTTGTTTAGAATTGTTAGGACTTTCCTAGAGAGAGTCCTATGTTTTCTTTATCCTAAGATTCATGGACCCACTCACTTTATTTGCAAGAGGATGTCCATCACTAATTATACTAACAAAAGAGGGGAATAGAAATGTATCTTAGACTATTGGTTGAGTAAATCCAAAGAGAGAAAGAGAGAGAAGAGCCATAGATGGAGAATTAAGAAGGGAATTCTAGCTTTTATAAGAAGAAAACCCAAAGTCATAACCCTTCTATAACTCCAAAAATTATCTTACTCAAATCATCATTCCTTCAGGAAAACCAAAATTTCAAGTTCACCTAGATTGGGAAACTTTTTTAAAGGGCCATATGTTAGAGGGGTTTGTAATTGACCCATCCATTTAGCCAAAAAAAACTAAAAGAAGCCCCTACAAGGCCCATATTCATTAAAAAAACAGAAAAGGGGAAGTTTAGGACTTCAGAGAGAGAGAGAGAGAGAGAGAGAGTCCAACCTTTATTTCCCTAGAAAGGGGTCCACCTCATCTAAGTAGCTAGGACTTCCTCATCATAAAAAAATAAAATAAAAAAGAGCCCCATTGGTGATTTTGCATTCCTACCTTTATTTCCCTAGAATGTGCATGTTACAAACATGTGCACATGTTACTAACACCCAGCTCAACATAAGTAGCTAGGCTTTTTCTTCACTAGTTACGAACATGTGCACATGCACATGTAAGATTAGTGCAATAAATATCAAATGGTGATTTTTCACCTTTAATGGTATTCTTTGATGCTAAAAATCTAATAGAACAGTATGTATCTAAAACCACTTTTTTTTTCTTTCTTTTGTGTGTGTGTGTGTGTGTGTGTGTGTGTGTGTGTGTGTGTGCACACTTTGTTTTTCTCTGAATACCCTTCTATTTATTTATTATCAAAATGTACTCCTGTTTATTTTGAAAGTACCCTTTCATGCATTTTCCACTTCTTCCATATAAATATATTAGTAAATTACAATATAGAGTCTCTTCAAATTACATAAATAGTAGGTTGTCTTGACATTCTCCTTTCCATCCTTTTTGGAAAACCTACAAAAATAAATGATAAACATTAAATTAATTATAAGAAAAAGGTAAAACAAAGGAAAGTAAAAATAAACTTGAGCACCATTATTTTGATTATATTTGAAGGTCAAACTTATATTAATAAATTGCATCAAATATGAAGTAAATCTATGACCCTTTTTGACAATACTATGGAACCAAACATGAAGAATAAGTTGGAAGAAGAAAAAATAAAGAAATAAAATGACAAATATTAGATATGAAAGTCAAATATCATTTTATTTACTATTGTTCAAATTCATAAGCATGTCACTGCATCAAACATGGGATAAATCCATTTTTGTAACCTTGCAAAAAAAAAAAAAACAATTAAATAGTTTGAGAAAAGAAAAAAATTAAGAAACATTCGCTCTTTGTTTAATCAAACTTAAATAACATTTCCTTTACTACCTCAAAGTACAATGGAGTTAATCTTTGAAGGAGGTATGAAGAGACATGGGAGACTTAGGCAATGGGGTAGAGAAAAACAATTCATGAGGATTGAGTTGTGGTAAATAGAGGAAAAGAGTAGGAGATCATATTCATGAGAGAGAGAGAGAGAGAGAGAGAGAGAGAGAGAGAGAGAGAGAGAGAGAGAGAGAGAGAGAGAGAGAGAGAGAGAGAGAGAGTACTAGTTAGTTTCCTCCATTTGAGAGAGTGGGAAAAAGGAAAATCTATGTCGAGAAGGATCATATGATTATTGAGAGAAAATAAGATGTTGCATCCTTTTTTGTAATATTTCAAAACTAATCTTTTCATTTTCTTTATTTGTAAAATTAAATCCCATATAAGATGGATAATTTTTGTGATAAAAAGAAGGAAATAGGTAACCATGTTATTTATATACTAAAAGAAGGGGAATGCTACGTTAAAGGCCCTAAATGGACCTTAGCCAAATGCAACCAGCATTTGGCATTAAGGGGCTGGCCTTTGAATGATTTGACCCTTCATCTTGTTGCTTTATGTTTAGATAACTAGTAAACCAAAACTTACAATGATTAGATTATCCTAACATCATAGAAACCATATTTACTAGGGTTGAATTTACATCATTGTTACACAAAGTTTCTATCTATTTCTTGTGATAAATAGTAAAAAAAAAATTGAAGTGTTAGAATTATTTGATCTACTTATTGTTAGAACTATTAGTTATCCAAGCTTAGAGTAGTCAGATGAATGGGTTAGATCATGCAAAGGCAAGCTCTCTTAATGCCAAATGTTAAACGCTTCTAGCTAAGGTCCATTTAGGGCCTTTGGCCTAGTGTTCCTCACATAAGAAACTAGGAAGTTATCAAAAGGGAAGTGGGCGGTTATTGGGAGATTAGAAATTCAAAAGAGAAGTAGTTACATCTAAAGATAAAACTATAAGTACTTTAATTTGCCATATGAGAAAAAAAAAAAAAAAATTAGAGAGAGAAAAGAAAGAAAAAATAAATTATATATTTAAGAGAGAATTGAATTAAACATATCATGAACATTAATTCAACAGCTTTGAATTTTAGAAAATTGCCTAGTAGGATTAAACATCCCTCCCTTGAAAGTAGGAGGGGGTATTTAGTTTGTATAATAGTATCAATGATACTTTATACTATTATATTATTATATATGTAAATTGGTCATTTTGTCTAGTTTCTTATACCTTGGTATTTCCCTTTCTATATATTATAGATGAGTAGCCAACCATTTAGAGGATAAAAGAAAAGGAATCAACAAATTATGGTTACAAACAATGCGAACCTTAATGATTGTAAATCTCATGGAGAGAGAGATTTTGGATTTTGTATTTCCAAATGGACGAAAATGTAGCACTTCTATGCTCAAGTGAATTCCAGTAAAAATGGTTTTTGACCTTAAATTTCAAAATTTGCCACCAATTCGAATACTTTGCACCTGCTCTGTTATTGTCTTAAGCACCAGTTTTTGTTCTGGCAATTGTTATCACCGAAAATTACAATATGTGATGATCTGGCCCTTCAGCACTGGTGCTAATCTAGTGGGACCCATGAAGCACGTGAATCCACCATAGATCATATAGTTGGCCTAGTGCTCTCCCTGATTTATCTCACAAAAGATAAAAAATGGATTTTTACAAAAGAGCCATTACATTATGGAGTTTTTGCAAGAAAACCAAACCTTTTATCATTTTTACAGATTTGCCATTAAAATTTGTACAGCATTGCAGATTTTCCATTCTGCACTGCTTTCATCGGGAAATACCTTGTAAATTCAAAAAATCCCAGTTTTACCCTCTGTAGTTTCTGCTCTGTTCCATGACGACGGCTTTCTCCATTTCTATTCAACGATCGTTCGACGACAAAGGGCCTCGTCGCACTTCGCCGGAGATCTATCTCACGCTCCTCATTTCTGTCGTCACATCACCTAAACCCACTGGTAAGCTCTCTCCCTCTCACTCTCTTGCTCTCTGTCTCGCTCTCTCTCTGTTCTTGCTCGTCTCTGTCAATTTGTGTGAGGAGAGGACTCCCTAGTTTCCTTGATCTGCATAGGTCCGTTGTTTCTGTATATCAGATGTTTGATTGTGTGCTCCAATGAATGCAACAATGATAGCAGACACGGTTTCTCAATGTTTGCTCCAATGAATGCAATGCAACATGATAGCTGAGTTGCTCAATGTATGCTCCATTAGTACCTTATAATAGACTTAGTCCATTTCAGGTCCGGCTTGCTCACTGCTTCGACTTAGTCTCATGCCTGCTTCATGATCGGATTTAGTGAGCCTAACAATGTTTGTGGGTTCTGCTTCATGTTGCTATTAATGGTGGAGTTACATTTGTGGCTTTGGTTTTAATGCTGGTCATTTTGCTCTTTATAGTATAGCTGGTCAACGCATAATGAATTCTCTCGATAGTTTACTTCCAGGTTGGCATTCTTTCTATCCCCAAAGTACTCTGTTAACTTGTTTATTATACTCCAATGCATGAGATTGATTTAGTCTTAATCTAGATCAGCTTATTTCTACTTTTGAGTTTGCATGCTCATGGTACAGTACCAATATGTGCTTCATTTTAGACGAATCTTTTAGTTGAATAAAATGTGGTCTATTAAATTTACCTGAAAAAACATAGGTTATAACCATTCAATGGGTATGGAATTTGAATGCCAGCCTATCTATTCCATTCCTAATATTACAAACAACTTAGATCTACAATAAAAGTTTTATCTTGTGTGGAAAAATGGGTGTGTAACATTTCCTCTCTTCTTGAGTGTGTAACATATGCTGTCAAATTATTGTCTTGAATGTTCCATTGCAGTCCACTTCACTGTAACATTGTTTTAACATCCCAAATCTGACTTTAATTAGTACCTTCATTGTTGGAAAATGGTTAGAAGGGGAGCCTTGGTGCAATGGTTGAGTTGTCTTCATGTGACCTGGAGGTCATGGGTTTGAGGTCTGGAAATAGCCTCTTGCGTAAACGCAAGGTAAGGCTGCATACTATAGACCCTTTGTAGTTTGCCCCTTACATAGGAGCTTCTTGCACTCAGCTACCCTTTTTGTTGTGTGCAAAATGCTTTTGGTGTCAAAAATTTTATTTTCATTTGAATGACATATTTCTGGTCTTAGGCTTATATTTTAAACTCTAACATGTACTTGATTCAGTTTGTAACTCTTTCATCTTTGGTTGATGTTGAAGATTGTAAACCACAATTTATGTTAGAAATTCATCTTTGTGAATCTGTTTCTTCTTTGTTTTTGAAACTCATAATGTCTTAATCTGTTTATAACTCATTCATCTCTAGTTGATGTTGAAGATTGTAAACCACTATCTATGTTAGAATTTAATGTTTGTGAATGTACTTCTACTTTATTTATGCATATTAAGGTGTATGAGTGCCTTTCTTCTTAGAAATGGCTCATCTGGTTTTGTTATGGGATGACAAATTTGCAACTTTTTAAAAGAGCAGAAACTTTATTAAGGAAGGAAAACAACCTACTCTCCATCAGAGAATAGATACCTGGTGGCGACCATCCATTGGATTTCTACTTGATATTTATATGAAATTAAAGGGAAGCATGTTGCTAACTGGGGTTTCTTTTGCTTCCTCTGGTTCCTCTAATAAAAGGTCGTTAATACATGCAAATTGAAGTATGATCTAACCAGTTGGCCTCATTAAATGGTTTGTACTTCCTCCGCAATGCCGATCCCAAGCCTAGATGAAAAAGGAGAGTCTTGTGTCAGGTGCCAGTTGGCAAGGGAGAAGTTGAAGATGATTTTGTTATTTTTTTTCTTACAAATGAATATGCATTTGTATATTAGTATGTGAGAAAGAAATGAAAATCATCTTTAGCTTCTTAAAATATGGCAACCCTTGCGTTAGGTGCCTGCCAGCAAGGGTGAAGTTGAAGATGATTTTGTTATTTCTTTTTCGCTTGCAAATGAATATGCATTTATATATTAGTTTGTAAGGAAGAAATGAAAATCATATTTAGCTTCTTAAAACTATGGCAACCCTAACATGACATGAATAAAAAACTGACATTCCCTCGAGTTAGGGCGTTCCCCATAAGCGACGTGCTGCATCGGATCCCGGGTGCGGTGAAAAATAAGCAAGGGTTGCTAGGACATTCTCCCAAAAGCGACGTGCTACATTGGATCCTGGGTGTAGTGAAAAATGGGGAAGGGCTGCTAGAGCGTCCCCTCAGAAGCGATGCGCTGCATCAGAACCGAGGTGCAGTGAAAAGTGGACATGGGTTCATGCCATGGAGGTCGAGAAAGGCAATAGTAAATAGTATATCTCCAGAGCATAAGATTTGTATCGCCACATGAAATATAAGGACATTGACATGTAAGAGTTTGGAGTTAGTAGACACGATGAAATGTAGGAGAGTCAGCATTGCTTGTATCCAAGAAACCAAGTAGAAAGGGCCTAAAGCTAGAGAAATAGATGGGTATAAATTATGGTATGTAGGAAAGGATAATAACAGAAATGCGTAGGAATAATAGTAGATAAGGAATTAAAGGATAAAGTTGTGGATGTTAAAAGAATTAGTGATAGAATTATAATAATAAAACTTGTCTTAGAAGAGCAGATTATAAATGTTATAAGTGCATACGCACCACAAGTAGGGTTACAAGATATAATCAAGAGACAGTTTTGGGAAGATATAGAGGGAGTCATGCAAGTAATTCCCAACACTGAGGGGATATTTATAGGAGCAAATTTAAATGACCATGTAGAAAAAGAAAAGGAAGAATATGATAGAATGCACAAAGGGTATGGTATAGGTCAATGAAATGAGATGAGGGAGAATATCCTCAATTTTGCTTTGTCATATAACCTAGCCATTGTAAATACACTCTTTAAGAAGAGGGATGAACAATTAATAACCTTTAAAAGTGGACTTCATAAAAGCCAAATAGACTTTTTTCTACTTAGGAATAATAAATGATCTATGTGTAAGGATTGTAAGGTGATACATGGCAAGAGTTTAACTTCACAACATAGGTTAATGGTTATGGATATCCATATCAAAAGATGGAAGAAAAGAAATGAACTTAATAGGTACCCAAAAATTAAGTGGTGGAACTTAAAAGGAGAGAAAATAACCTCATTTACAAATAAGTTGATGGTAGAAGAAAATTAGAACTATGAAATAGAAGTAAATACCATGTGGATTAATATTGCTGAGTCCATTAAGAAAGTGGCAAAAGATGTTTTAGTATCTAAAGGTAAAAGGCAATTAGTAAAGGAAACATGGTGGTGGAGTGAAACAATGCAAAAAGTTATTAAAGAAAAACGGATGCATTTTAAAGCATGGCAGAAGACTAGAAATAATAAAAACTATGAATAATATAAAAATGCTAAAAAGGTTGTTAAGAGAATAGTAAGTGAGGCTAAACTTAAAGCATATGATGAGCTCTATAATAGACTAGGGACAAGAGAAGGTGAGAAAGATGTGTTTAAACTTGCAAAAGTAAGAGAATAAAAGGGTAAGGACTTAAATAATGTTAGGTGCATTAGAAGCGATGATCAAAAGGTATTAGTCAAAGATGATGAGTTCAAACAAAGGTGGGAAACATACTTTCAAAAATTGCTAAATGACAATGGCTCTGAGAATATAGGGATTGAAAATACTATAAATCTAAATAACATTGGATATTATAGATATGAACGTATGATTAGAATACCTGAAGTGAAAGAGGCCTTGAAAAAGATGAAATCAGGAAAGGCCATGTGGCCTGATGGTATACCAGTAGAGGTTTGGAAGCATATGGGAGATATTATGGTAGTTTGGTTGACCAAGATGTTTAACAAGATTGTAAAATTAAAGAAAATGCCTGATGAGTGAAACAAAAGCTCTATTATACCAATTTATAAGAATAAAGGAGACATACAGAGCTGTACTAATTATCGAGGGATCAAACTTATGAGTCATACTAAGAAACTTTTTGAAAGAGTGATTGAGAAGAGGCTACGACATGAAAAAAGTGTATCAGAGAATCAGTTTGGTTTCATGCTTGGGAGGTCTACCATGGAAGCTATTTTCTTACTAAGACAATTAGTAGATAAATATAGGGAGAGGAGGAAAGACCTCCACATGGTCTTTATCGACTTAGAGAAAGCTTATGATAGAGTCCCTAGAGAGTTAATATGGAGGGTGTTGGGAGATAAAGGGGTTTAGTAGGGGTATATAGACATAATTAAATATATGTATGAGGGAGCAGTAACAAATGTTAAGACCGCTAGTGGTGAGACTGGTGATTTTCCTATCACTGTAAGATTGCACCAGGGATCGGTATTAACCCCATACATTTTCACATTAGTTTTGGATGAGTTAACAAAACATCTGCACAAAAAGATTCCCTAGTGCATGCTATTTGCAGATGATATAGTCTTTCTTGATTTGTAGTGCACGGGCTATTGTAGTGTAGCTTATGCAAGTATGGGTCGATCCCACGAGGACTTGATTTGAAGTGATGGAGTTTTCAATAAAATTCAATTAATAAAAGAATAAAAACAAAGACTATACTAAAAATAAATTAAAATCTAAATTTATTCAATTTCTGCAGTTTGCACAATTATTTATTCAAAAGATAACAGAAAATAAAACTAAAAGGCGTCCTGGATAAGCTTGTCCTTGGATTGCACTATCCTTGAATAGTCAGAATGAAGATAAGGTAAAACCAGAATAGCACAGGGACACAGTTGGAATTAAATCGGGGACACAGTTGGAATTAAATTGGGGACACAGACGGTATTTCTGAAAAAGGACAGAGTTGGTATTAAAACAGGGACTCAGATGGGATTACTGAAATCTGCCAGGGGCAGACTTGTAATTTCTTCAGGGTTCTGGTTTTTCATGAAAAAACTAGGAAAACACGTTTTGGGAGAAATCTGAATGAGATGGGAAGAGGGAATAGAGGAAGGAGGAGAAGAAGGATGAGAGAAGAAAGATGGGGAGAACCCTGAGAACGGGTTTTCTCCCCCTGAGCCGGCTGGTGATTGGGATGAGTAAGAGAAGTTGCGTCTGGCAGGACCAGTGGTGGAGAGGAGAAAGAGTTAGATGGAGAGGGAAGAATAGATCGTGGGTAATAGAGTAGAGAATGAGAGAGAAAAGAGGAAGAAGAGAGAGAGATATGAGGAGCAGAGGAGGAAACGACGCCTGGAGTGTGCAGCAGATGCAGGGCTGTGGTCAATTCCGAAGCAAGGCAGAGGAGCAAGCGATGCAGAGGCCGGTGGTGGAAGCAAAGAGAGAAAGATAGGGAGAGATTGGGATATGGAAATGAGAGAGAGAGAGAGAGAGAGAGCTGGAGATGATTAGGCAGATGGAAAGATGGGTTCGTGCTTGGGCATGTGGATGCTCGTCTGAAGAGGAAAACCGACGCCTTTTCTAGGCGTCAGATGAATGAAGCCGGCTCGTGCCTCGTCGTCGTCTAATGAGAGATGGGGAGAAGGTACAGCTATAGAGAGATGGGTGCCGGGCCGATGATGATGCAGGAAAAGACTGGTGATAGGGAGTTGAAAGAAAGAGAGAAATACAGAGGGAGATAAGGAAAGAGAGGTAGGGGCATGGATGGGCGAGAACTAAGAGAGAAGGCAAGAAAAAAACGTGTTGTGTGATGGGTTGGTGATGAAATAGAGATGGCTGGGAAAACGTGAGAAAGAAGAGAGACTGGAGAGAAGATAGGCATGGAGAAAAACAGAAACGTGAGAACTATTGAGAGATGTAAATTGAGAGAAGAAGGAGAGGGGCGTTGGGAGATAAGTTGAGTGGGGAGGAGAATGTGCCAGCCGGCCCCCCTTCCCAAGAGGAAAAATGTCCTTTTTAAAGAGAGATGGGAAGGGGTATAAAAAGGAGAATGAGAGAGAGACGTGAAAGAGAGAGATTGAAGAGAGATGGGAGAGATTGAAGAGGAGATATAAGAGAGGAGTGAGAGAAGGAAGAGGAGATAGAATGATAGAGATAGGTGGGGTCCACTAGTATCCTGGTCTTATTAGAACTCTGCAAGTCTTCAAAGTCTTCAGTCTCTTTCCATGAAACTTCATCTGATCTCTATCTAATATCCTTGATTCGATCTGGAGCATTCACGCCTGAGTTGACTGATCTGCAATGCACAGGACCCAATTAGCGCAATCTAAACCGTTCATTAGCTTTAATAGTCATCTAACCACTAAATTTTACAATTCAACGGTTGGATGGCTAATTAAAGCTAAAATGAAATATTTGATGTAAAATCTTAAAATTAATGGTCTAGATGCTCTAATCAAATACTAAATTAGGGGTATTTTGACCAAAATTGAACGCTTAACAGAGACAAGAGAGGGTGTAAACATAAAGCTAGAGTTATGAAGAGAAGCATTAGATTATAAAGGATTTAAAATTAACCGAACTAAGACAGAATATATGGAATGCAATTTTATCAAGGAGAGGAGTAGGAGTGGAACACCAATCAAGAATGATAACTAAGAAGTCCCTGTAAAAGACCACTTTCGGTACTTGGGATCAATAATTCATGAGAGTGGAGAGATTGAGAGGGAGGTTACCCACAGAATCCAAGTGGGTTGGAACAAATGAAGATGTGCATTTGGAGTTGTGTGTGATCAGCGGGTGTCACTCAAACTAAAAGAAACAATCTATAGGATGGCCATAAGGCCTGCCATGCTCTATAGATCAGAGTATTGGGCAGTTAAGGAACATTATGCTCATAAGATGAGCGTCGCAGAAATGAGGATGTTGAGATGGATGTGTGGTAAGACAAGAAAGGATAGAATTAGAAAAGAAAATATTAGAGAAAATTTAGCGGTAGCACCAATAGGTAACAAGATTAGAGAGATTAGACTTAGATGGTTTGGACATGTTCCAAGGAGACCAACAACGACACTGGTTAGAAGGAGTGAGGCAACACCAATAGAAGGTTCTAAAAGGGCAAGGGGAAGGCCCAAAAGAATGTGGATAGAAGTGGTGAGGAAAGATTTAAAAACTTTGGGACTAAATGAAGCCATGATACTTAATAGAGAGGAATGGAGGAATAAGATTCATGTGGCCGACCCCTAATTGGGATAAGGTCTTGATGACGACGACGATGGCTTCCTCTACATGTTTGGAAGGAGCTGAGATTGAAAACATTGATAGGCCATATTGAATTCATTGAAACCTTCAAATTAAGTTGGTCCTCTCTCTCTCTCTCTCTCTCTCTCTCTCTCTCTCTCTCTCTCTCTCTCTCTCTCTCTCTCTCTCTCTCTGAATCATTCATTCATCTGATATTTCTCCTTGTTTCCATCTTGATGTTTAGTCTTAGAACCCTTTTTTGTGGGTCTAATCTAGTGGGTTACATATAAGATCTTGTTTTCTTTTGGAATTCCATATTGAGTAATTTGGTTTAGACCCTAATTTGAGGCCATTCGCCAACAACTGCATCTTCCCAATCATCTTATGCTCATCATTTCTATTGCTATAAAAGGTTCTCATATGTGCAAATGCAAGTTGAAATCCAATTGGATGCCATAAATCTAGATTTTTGCTGAGAAATTTGCATGTCTATTCTAGATATTTTAAAAGGATTTAAAGTGCAACTATTAATCCTATGTTTTTATGGTTTACTGATCTTGTTAATGTTAATAAGATGGAACTGGGTTATTTTATTAGGGCCTAATTCAAGCAGCTTCAACAACACTATAAAGGGCAAACAAGTAGGTGTGACTTTCCTTTTGAGCTACTTTCTGCAAGCTTGCTAGATTTTCTGCTGGGCCTTAGGCTTCTGATATGAATCTCTTTTTATTGTATAAATTTTGGAAAATGGTAAAGCAAAAGCAAATTATGTTGATGATGATAGCCAAGTGGAACTGAAAAGGCTAGATAAATATGTGGTATGAGGAGAAAACTAAGGAATGTAGCATTAAGCTTGATAGGAGGTGGGACCAGGATTATCTTCCCCGCTTGAAGTGACACTTCACCTAAATTGATTCTCAAATTGTTAAACTTTTCCTAGTAAATGCATTTTTTGCAACCTTTTAATTCTAGTGTAATGTTTGTAGCTTCTAGTTGTGTTGGGCTTGAATAACATTGTTTTTTTGCACTTTTTATTCTTACTTCACTTTTTACTTTGCCATTGTTGCTTATGTGCTGCAGTAGTAATTTGATAATATATATAGGTACAAGATGCATTCTACAGGTAGTTCTTCTAACATGAGAAGATGTTCTTGTGGATTTGAACTGCCAAATCAAGGTCGAAAATATATCTTGACAGGTACTACTACCGCTGTTCGACAAGAAGGTGTGACTATTTTGCTTGATATGAAGAATATCACTCGTTAACTTCACCAACACATATCACCCCACGCGATCAATATCATGAGCGGGATCATTAGCATCAAGTGTGTGATCGTCATAATTCGGAGCTCCATCGTGAGCTATATGTAATGAAGGCTGATCTTCAAATGATAAAGATTCTACTTATTATCAACATATGTCTATTTTTTGTTTCCTTTGCATATAAGTAAATGCTTCTTATGTGTTGTAATGGGATTATAATATGCTTGCAAACATTATCTTTAATGAAGTAAATGCACTCACTTTAAATGTGAGTGCATTTGGATCTTTAGCTCAAATTTGGTAGAGTGCTTGGGAATTCATCTCAAGAGGATGGTGGTTCAAATCCACCAAGATCCAATTGTTGATAAAAATATGCAATGTATTTGCATTGACAATATCTCTAATGCTTGGGAATTCAATAGCATCCATTCAGCCAAGGCATAAGAAACATTGATTCTGTAATGATAAATGTATTTTCTTTTGACTTTCATAAGAAAGAGAGGTACAATAGATTGTTCAATAACATCCCATCATTAGAACTTCATATTGTTACATTTGATAAATAGCCTCCTCCAACCTTCATTCATCTACAACATAGAATACAAAAATCACAAAATCAGTCTTAATAACAAGATATCTTTATGGAAAAGACATATAAAGGAAAAATAATAAAATAAATAAAGAACAATAAACAAATTTACCTTCACTTTAAAGGAATTCTGCCACCACCTCCTCTCCTGCTAATTGATATGTTGCTATACTACCAGGTTTAAACTTAATGATTGCATGACAATACTTTAGTATATGTTAAAGGAGAACTCATATGATCCTCGTATTTTGCTTAACGCCTTCCCACGAGTATGCTAAACTTTATGATAATTCAAATTCAATCCATGCAAAAGATTGCAAGTCTTTCTTTGATGTTGAGACTGACTTATCAGTATCATTCTTCATAACACTATATACCCATTTTGTGAGCCATTTGACAGATGCTGATTGACTAGCATTGCTACTCATGCAAGTATGCTGGCCACAAACCTTCTTAACTTAGAAGCTTACACTGTCTCTGGTTTTTTAACAATGACACCTCTAAGTACATCCATCTGTTCCGCATTCAACAATAAATTGCCCTTAATCAGACTTAACATTTCTGAGCTTGTATGCAAACTTCACAACATAAGATCGAACTGCAAGCCTGCATTCTTCAACATTTGCAAATACCATCCCTTCCTTGATAATACTCTTACTTTCATTAAAGTATATTTCATTGCAGCCGTTGTCACTAGATGACACATAACCATAGCTTGAGTCACATATTTCCATATCATCATCTTCTCCTTCTTGATGAAATTCTTCATATGACACTATATTAGTTGGAATGTCTTCACTTGCATCTTCTTCATTAGTAAAATTGATATCTTCATTACACATTTGTGGGCCTTCCTCTCCATGGCATATCCAATCATTTAAAACATTCATTTCAATATTCTATTGCCTTTCTTGTGATATTTGGACATCCAAATTATGCTAAAATGCCGCATTATTGTCTCTTTCCATCTACACATAAAACAAACAACAAACTATTAGCAAAAAAACATTCAATAGTAGAAAATATGACAAGTATACAAAAAAATATGAAAACAAAAACCGAACACATTTCATTGTAAAATAGCAATGTGTTTTAAATAAGGGACTCCATGAGGTCATAGGTTTACATTCTACCATCATTTAAATTTCCCATAGCAATCTATGTATGCCGAGGAGATCACAACCATGGATTGGTGCAAACAGAATACTGGCTCTCGCTCCCGCTCCCGCTCTTACCTTCTCAGCCTCATTTGACATAGATGAAGCCATGAATGGGTACGTTCAAAGCGACGGTTACAATGATACCATTATTCAACGTCCACTTATACGAACTTGCTTTCTTGTCCCAGAGAAAATTTCTTTTCATGGAAAACGTGTTAGCCGCGGTGATTGGTTCTCTTTTCGAAATTTCTTTCCAAAAGAGTAGCAAGAGCTGCCATTGCAGCTCTGCTCTTACCTACTCCTTTGATGGGTCTTGACGCAAAAGCCACTAAATTGATTTTCACAGAAGGGCGTTTGCAGAATTCCATTGTGGAAGGATGGCTACAGAGAGAAGACCTTCTTCTTCAAGTTTATGTTAGGGGATTTCTTGCAGAAACTGGTAATTCTTCTTCTCTGATAATTAGTCATGTTATGATTTTTTTATCATATATGACGTTAATTTCCATTAGGTGTGGATCTTACTCAGGATTCTACCTTACAATCGCTTGCTGCTTAACTTGCTGGTTTAGTTTAATTGGCTCAGTGCGTACTTGCTATTTGGTTCATTTTACCAGTTATTAGGGTGAAAAATGGTTCAATTTGGTATCTGGGTTTGGTTGGTTTTGCTCTTTGATATTGTAATGGTACTTGGTTGGATAGGTTTCTTCTGGGTTTTCGTTTTCTAGTCGTTGAAGGTTATTGGGAATTATCTATCTCCCTCGTTTGTTTTTACTTCCCCCACGTTTCTGTTTTCTGTTGTATAATCCAAAGTGCTACCCGAATTTCCATTCATCTGCAGTGAACACAAGCCAAAACCAGACCATTGTAAATTGAGCCAAAAAAAGAGAACAAAGAAAGAGTCTGAACAGACAGATCATAACGCACAAATAGTTCTCCGTTTTCCAACTTTTGCTTCTTTACCAACAGCTAAAAGCCATTCTTATTCATGTTAATTCAAGCTGCAAAGGGTGTCAGACCCATCATGTTAGACCTGAGAACGACAAAAGTTGGGTGATGCCTACCTAAGCTGAGCCCCTCATATAGGAAAAATAGTTCATGTGGCTGCAGGGGGTGATTCTTATGTGACAGTATAAACTATTTCACAAACAGTCTGATTCTAGAATAAAAATGGAACCATCATCTTCTGCTAAGATAACACTTGCAGCATTCGAGAAGTGTGAATTCTTCATAAGGGGCCCATATAAATGCCTCTACTAGTAAATTGAAGTTGGTTTGTCTCCATGTGAGTGACAGAACATTGTTAAAGAATTGTTCTTATGAGAACACTCTTGAAGACAATGGGACCCCACTTTTGTGGAGGGACATCAAAATTTTATCTGATTATGTAAGGCTACAGATTATTTATATAGTATAATGATTTGTGAAAAGAACTGTGCATTATGTGGCCGCCCATGAATTTGGGCATTTCCACTGATCTAATACTAGTTTTGCATTATTCATGTTATTAAGGCAATGAGAAAGACATAAATTTATCTGATTGTGTAAGGCTAAAGGTTAACTCCGCCAATGCCGGTCCCAAGCCCTGATGAAAAAGGAGGAGGGTCTTGCGTCATGTGCCAACCGGCAAGGGGGAAGTTGAAGATTATTCTGTTATTTCTTTTTTACAAATAAATATGCATTTGTATATTAGTTTGTGAGGAAGAAACGAAAATCATCTCCAGCTTCTTAAAATACGGCCACCCCTGCGTCAGGTTGCCAGCTGGCAAGGGTTTAGCCGAAGATGATTTTTGTTATTTCTTTTATGCTTGCAAAGGAATATGCATTTGTATATTAGTTTGTAAGGAAGAAATGAAAATTATTTTCAGCTTTTTAAAACTACAACAACCCAAACATGACATGAATCGAAAACATACATTTCCTTAAGCTAGGGCATTCCCCATAAGTGACGCGTTGCATCGGATCTCAGGTGTGGTGAAAAATAGGCAAGGGTTGCTAGGGCGTTCTCCCAGAAGCGACGCGCTACATCGGATCCCGGGTGTAGTGAAAAGTGGGCAAGGGCTGCTAGAGCGTCCCTTCGGAAGCGACGTGCTGCATCAGAACTCAGGTGCAGTGAAAAGTAGACATAGGTTTACACCATGGAGGTTGAGAAAGGTGGTAGTAAATAGGGTATCTCCAAAACATAAGATTCGCATCGCTACATGGAATATAGGGACATTGACAGGTAAGAGTTTGGAGTTAGTAGATGCAATGAAACGTAGGAGAGTCAACATCGCTTGTATTTAAGAAACCAAGTGGAAAGGGGCTAAAGCTAGAGAAATAGATGAGTATAAATTATGGTACGTAGGAAAGGAAAATAATAGAAATGACGTAGGAATAATAGTAGATAAGGAATTAAAGGATAAAGTTGTGGACGTTAAAAGAATCAGTGATAAAATAATAATAATAATAAAAACTGTTTTAGGAGAGCAGATTATAAATGTTATAAGTGCATACGCACCACAAGTAGGGTTACAAGATATAATCAAGAGACAGTTTTGAGAAGATATGGAGGGAGTCATACAAGAAATTCCCAACATTGAGGGGATATTTATAAGAGCAGACTTAAATGACCATGTAAGAAAAGATAAGGAAGGATATGATAGAATACACGAAAGGTATGGTATAGGTGAACGAAATGAGATGGGGGAGAATATCCTCGATTTTGCTTTGTCATATAACCTGTCCATTGCAAATACACTCTTTAAGAAGAGGGATGAATACTTAATCATCTTTAAAAGTGGACTTCATAAAAGCCAAATAGACTTTTTTCTACATAGGAATAATGAACGACCTATATGCAAGGATTGTAAGGTGATACCTGGTGAGAGTTTAACTTCACAACATAGGTTAATGGTTATGGATATCCATATTAAAAGATGGAGTAAAAGAACTGAACTTAATACACATCCAAAAACTAAGTGGTGGAACTTAAAAGGAGAGAAAATAACCTCATTCAAAAATAAGTTGATGGTAGAAGGAAATTGGAATTATGAAACAGAAGTAAATACTATGTGGACTAATATGGTTGAGTCCATTAAGAAAGTGGCAAAAGATGTCTTAGGAGTATTTAAAGGTAAAAGGCTATTATCAAAGGAAACATGGTGGTGGAGTGAAATAGTGCAAAAAGTTATTAAAGAAAAACGGATGCATTTTAAAGCTTGGCAGAATATTAGAAATAATGAAAACTATGAACAATATAAGAATGCTAAAAACGCTGCTAAGAGAATAGTAAGTGAGGCTAAACTTAAAGCATATGATGAGCTCTATAATAAATTAGGAACATGAGAAGGTGAGAAAGATGTGTTTAAACTTGCAAAAGTAAGAGAACAGAAGGGTAATTAGTCAAAGAAGAGGAGATCAAACAAAGGTGGGAAACATACTTTCAAAAATTATTAAATGACAATGGCTCTGAGAATATAGGGATTGAAAATAATATAAATCTAAATAACATTGGATATTATAGATATGAACGTAGGATTAGAATACTTGAAGTAAAAGAGGCCTTGAAAAAGATAAAATCAGGAAAGGCCATGGGGCCTGATGGTGTATCAATAGAGGTTTGGAAGCATATGGGAGATATTGGGGTAGTTTGGTTAGCCAACTTTTTTAACAAGATTATAAAATCAAAGAAAATGCCTGATGAGTGGAGGAAAAGCTCTATTGTACCAATCTATAAGAATAAATGTGACATTCAGAGCTGCACTAATTATCGAGGGATCAAACTTATGAGCCACACCATGAAACTTTTAGAAAGAGTGATTGAGAAGAGGCTACGACATGAAACAAGTGTACCAGAGAATCAGTTTGGTTTTATGCTTGGGAGGTCTACCACGGAAGCTATTTTCTTACTAAGACAATTAGTAGAGAAATATAGAGAGAGGAGGAAAGACCTACATATGGTCTTTATCGATTTAGAGAAAGCTTATGATAGAGTCTCTAGAGAGTTAATATGGAGGGTGTTGGGTGGTAAGGGGGTTTCTCAGGGGTATATAGATATAATTAAAGATATGCATGAGGGAGCGGTAACAAATGTTAAGACCATTAGTGGCATGACTGGTGATTTTCCTGTCATTGTAGGATTGCACTAAGGATCAGCATTGAGTCTATACCTCTTCACATTAGTTGTGGATGAGTTAACAAAACATTTTCATGAGGAGATTCCTTGGTGCATGCTATTTGCCAATGATATAGTCTTACTTATGAGACAAGGGAGGGTGTAAACATAAAGCTAGAGTTATGGAGAGAAGCATTAGAATCTGAAGGATTTAAAATTAGCCGAACTAAGATAGAATATATGGAATGTAATTCTAGTAAGGAGAGTAGGAATGGAACACCAGTCAAGATTGATAACCAAGAAGTCCCCGTGAAAGACCTCTTTCGGTACTCAGGATTATTGATCCATGAGAGTGGAGAGATTGAGAGGGAGGTTACCCAGAGAATCCAAGTAGGTTGGAAAAAATGTAGATGTGCATCTGGAGTTTTATGTGATCGGCGAGTGCCACTCAAACTAAAAGGAAAGTTCTATAGGATGGCTATAAGGCCGGCCATGCTTTATGGATTAGAGTGTTGGCCAGTTAAGGAACATGATACTCATAGGATGAGTGTCGCAAAAATGAGGATGTTGAAATGGATGAGTGGTAAGACAAGAAAGGACAGAATTAGAAATGAAAATATTAGAGAAAATTTAGGGGTAACACCAATAGGTAATAAGATGAGGGAGATTAGACTTAGATGGTTTGGACATGTCCAAAGGAGACCAACAACGGCACCAGTTAGAAGGAGTGAGGCAATACAAGTAGAAGGTTTTAAAAGGGCAAGGGGAAGGCCCAAAAGAACGTGGATGGAAGTGGTGAGGAAAGATTTAAAAACTTTGGGACTAAATGAAACCATGGTATTTAATAGAGTAGAATGGGGGAATAAGATTCATGTGGCCGACCCCTAATTGGGATAAGGTCTTGATGATGATGATGATGATGTAAGGCTAAAGGTTATATATCGTACAATAATTCATAAAAAAGGGGTGTGGCTGGTGTAGGCACCCATGGAGTTGGGCGCTCGCTGTGATATCATGCTAGTGAAGCATTATGCATGTTATTGTTTGCTAATAAGAATGAAAACTAAAATGGTATTCTCATATCCAATATGGTTACACTTAAGTCGAGATAGTGCAGCAACTTGCCTGTGAAGACAACATTTGAGTGCTCTCCCAAATCTCCATTTTGTCATTTGTTATTGAGGCTGGTACTTAGTTACCCATTTTTTGAGCATTATCTGATGTGTTAGCATTTCAAAATTTACAGACCAAAAGAAGCCATTTATTGAGATCTTCTAAATACTTGGCTCCATTTCTAATCTTGAACAAAATTAAGGTCTCAAATTCAAACCAGTCAAATTATCTTGAGAAAATTATTATGATCATCAAGAGTTCTCTAGATAATACAAAAGACCGACAACAAATACTTGAAGACTTGGACCTGATTGGTCATACAGTTTCTCATTATGATTGCTTTAGGATCATAATGAAGAGAATAATACAAAACTGAGCTAGCTCAGACAATTACACAAACTTTAACCAATGGAAATAAAGAACTAGACATACAAACTAACTATAGTCTCATACAGAGCTTAGCATTTGAGAAACTAATAATTTTGCTTCAAATTAGCATTATTAGCAACATGAAGGATTGTAGTTCTGAAACTGCTGTAAATGGTGAAAATTAGGCAAAGAAGGTGCTATACTATAGGGGAAAATTTGAGAAAAATGAGAGCCTGACTAGACTTTGGTATAGCATGGCTCCATCCATCAGTCAGGTATCACTGTATACTGGCAACTCTGAGTGTGTAGAGATAAATGAAAATTACTTGGGAAAAGGGAAATTGACATAAAACAACAGCATGGATCCTTAGAGCAGCTAGACTGAGCAATAGAATTTCATTCTGACCAGCAATCGAAAATATGACTCCAATGTTCAGTAACAAGTCCCATCTCAAATTACTAACTCGGTTTAATGAATTGAATTTCCTAAATGGCAACTCTCTAGATAGAAGATCCAAGGATTATTCCATTCTAAGGCCTTTTGTAACTCCAACATGGTTAACTGCGTGAACGTGTAAAACACTGGTGGTATCACTCCCTCTTGTGAATCCTTTCTAAAAGCATCAACATTTGTCCAAAACTATTTCCTTGCTGTAGTTTCACTTGTATTCTGGATCCTCCACCTCCATTCTTTTCTCTAAAAGTAATCCTAGCACACCTACTTTCTGATTGCAACTCAATATTTAAAGCTTTTATTTCTGCTCCCTATCTTTTCATGCATAGCTTTGTTCATGTTTCCTATTTTCAGACTTCTCTGGTGACATGCTCTATTTAGAGCCAAAGCTCAAGAATAGTTCATTACATTCTGCAGTATTTCCAACCACAAGGATACATGTTTTAAGCTTCAATTTAACTACTGGCTTACTATATTTATTTTTCTGGCTCTGGTTGAAATTATGAAATGGATGGATGAATGCAATAAAAATTATGTCACCTAGTTAATGTATTTCCTCAAACAGGATTACATTTGTCAATCAGAACCTCGTTTCATTTTGAGGAAACTAGAACAGGGATTACATTAGATTGTATGTCAAGTTTCAAGTTCTCTTTACGTGGTCAATCGTCAATAATTCGAGGGTCTTGCACTATGTGCATCTAGAGTTGGTGGCAGCTTTATACAAAGTTCTTGGAGTGCACCAGATGGTATGTGGTATGTTAGCTTCTAATTCTATCCTTATGTGGTCAGTTGTGCTGCATCGGGAGTGGTGGCAATAAGTTCCTTGTTTGATTTTACAATCAGAACCAAAATGTCATTTCCTTGGATAATTTTTAGAAAGAAACTGCATAACTATCAGTTGGGTAACATGGCTTGATGCTGCTACTATTCCAAGAAGATGTTTCTTATTAGCAGTCATTACTAATGTTTTGTAGATGTGTCTAGCAGTAATAACACAACAGCATAATGAATGGCTAGATGTAATTCTTATAAAACTTACATGCTTCTTGTTGATGTTGGGGATCAGACAATCATGGACACTTTTATTCTTGTAAATAGCTGATTCAATCTGAAACATGACTATAAAATAAAAATTGAATCAGAAAGACTTACTGGATTCTGATGATTGAGGCGTGACAAATGATCACTATTCTTATGACAAGATTTCTATTCACATTGTGCAAATGGTATCTCTGCACTTGCCTCCAGGATTCAAGGCTGAAGATGATCTATTCTATGTGCACTCACCAATTGGCATCCAGAACTGTTGTATGGTGTTCCAAAGATGTTACATTTCATACACATGAAAACAGAGAAGGGAGCCGTTGAAAAAGAATTGCAGAGGAGAGTTCTGTTTAGAGTGTTCTTTTTGCAAAAGGAAACTGAGTCCTTCAATAGAAGAGGTGACACCCTCTATTCAATGAAATCTGTTATAGTTAAGATATGGCAAGTATATAGATAACATAAAGTATTGTTATAGACAAGGTGTTGATGTTTTCCGCAAGTGCACGGGCTATTGTAATATAGCTATGCAAATACGGGTCGAACCCACAGGGACTCGTTTTAATTGGAGTTTTTAATAAAATTTAATTACTTGAAATTTGATGAGAAGAACAAAACTAGCATAATCATTCATATTTATTCAATTGATGCACTTTAATTAACTTTCAATTCCAGAAAACAAAATAAAACTAATCAAAACGTCCTTGAATCACATTGTCCTTGGATGGCATTGTTCCTGGACAACACTGTCAAAAGATGGATAAAATAAAGCTTAAATAGAACAAGGACACAGATGTAAATAAAATGGGGATACAGATGTCATTAAACAAGGGACGCAAATGTCATTAATGGAATTGAACAGAATTGTCATTTCATTTAAAGATGAAGGGCAAAACCGTCATTCTGTTCAAACTCTGGTTTTTAACAAAAAACCAGGAAAACCCTACGAAGGAGGAGACCGGAGGAGAAGGAGATGGAGCCAGAGGAGAAAGTGGAAAGGGAAGAGACGCGCGAGGAAAACCCGTGTCTGTTTTCCATCTCCTGATCGTTCGGTGAAGATAAAACGCCGGACAGGTGGTGCTGGCCTGGATGGAGGGCTCTGGGCGTCTGGTCTGGGCAGAGGAGGAAGATGGGTCGTCTGATGCGTTCCGGCGTAGATGGGCGGAGAGGGTGATCGTCTGGAAAAGATGGGCGTTGCACGTCGGGGTTCCTTTGGCTTGCTCCTGGCTGGTGGACACGACGAAGAACTGGACTGAGTGGATACGACGTCTGCTTAGGATGGGGCGTAGCTCGTTTGTTGAGATGGAAGAGGAAGGGAAGGTAGCTTGTGCGATTGGTAGAGGAGGCTGGCAGTGTAGCGTGGATAAGAGGGAGAGTAGAGGGTGCAACTGGGATTGTGCGGGAAAACAGCTGGGCGTCTGGGTTGTGAACGTGAAAGAAAGAGGGAACACGAACAAAAAAAACTTGTGCAGTGCTGAAGTGAAACGAATGGTGATGCCAGGCTGTAGAAGAAGTGCCTGGAAAGAGTAAGAGTGAGGGAGGAGCAGGTGATCAAGGGATAGGAGGATGAAGTGAACAGGGCAGAGAGGAAAAGTGGACTGGGAAAAGAGAGAAGATAGAGTGAAACTGTGGGGTTCGGATAGGGAAGGTGAAGAAGAAGACTGGGCTATGCGATGCTAGTTTTAGAAAGTGTTGAGGCGATAGAGAGAAAGGAACAAGGAGAAGAACTGCCTTTGGGGGTGAACAGATAAGAAACACGGCAGGGAAAAAACTAGGAGATTCAATGTGGTGTGGGAAAGAATCCTTGGTGCGTGATGGAGGAGAGAAATACGTAACGACTGAAAACAAAAGACTGGGCAAGCAAAGAAAAACGATGAATAAAATGGGCTGCAAAGAAGACAACCCAAAACTTTCACTCTCCCTCATACGGCTTCCTCTTTATAGCCTTGCCCTACCTTGTTTTTCTCCATTTCCTTCCTTATCTTCTATCCTTGAAGAGTTAGAATTCTATGGGGAAACTTTCTCCTTTTCCAATTAGAACTCCATCCCTTTTTGGAATCCTCTTCAAATTAGAACTCTTCCACTTAGGACTCCTTGTTGATTAGGACTCTTGCCTTTTTTATCTGCACCATTGAGATTAAATCTGAGCCATCCAATTTGTTTTAGTTGATCTGCAAAATAAAATGCTAAATTAGAATAATCAAACCGTTCATTAATCCTTTAATAAGCTCGAATGATCATCTAACCGTTGATTAAGGTCTAGATGGTTAATCAATCTAAAATTTGAAATTTGGACAATTAGATAATCTAATTGAATGCTAAACTAGGGGTCTTTAACCAAAATTAAGCAATTAACACACCCCCAACCAGCATTTTGCTAGTCCCAAGCAAAACATGCAGACAACTATTTTATACAAAACTGGTACAAGGTGCCACTTTCGTAGACACTCATGATTGCATTTAGCATATGCAACAAGCCCTTGAACCTCTAGGTTACCCCTAGTGGACGAGTTATGCCTCGTGAGGGTTTACAGTGAATATACCCACAAAAATCAGTAAAGTCGAGTTCCCTATTTTATTAAAGACATTTTATTTGAGCTATTTCTCAGAGTGCATATGTGTGTGTACAGTCACATAAGTCTTGACTTCTAATTGGATATGCTTACATTCCATTAGAAATATGCCTTGACCTCAAATCCTCACAGGTATACGCTCAGAAATAAACTCTCAGATAAGGGGTTTAACATATTCCTCTCATTATGTAACCGAATCCAACAAACTGATGATTCACATAATTCTTTTTAACGCTCATGAGACAAAGGAAAGTGATCCATAGGAGTGGATGTTAACATCAAGAATATGAGGGGTCTTTCACCTTAATTCTTTCTTTTTATCTCCTCTTTAAAGCTATATCCACCTAAGATCAATAGGTCTTTAACTAGGATGAAATGTAGGCTTAGGACATGTTTAGAAAAGAGAGGTATAAAGATTTCAAAGGTTCAAAATTGAGTAGATGTCTTCAATGAATATCTGATAGGACAACTTTTCTTTTGGCTTTGTTCTTGAAGTGAATTTCTCCTTTAGACTTTGGTCTTTCTTTCTTTTCTTTTCTTTTTTCTTTTTTTTCTTTGAAAGAAAGACATTTAATTCTTTTTCTCACTTCTTTGACTTTTTGTCTTATTTTTGAATTTTTTTTCTACTTTACTCATTTTGAAGATGGGTAATGGTTATTTATTTTAATGGGTTATTCTGGGTTAAGGTGAATGGGTTTAAGAAAGAAAAGGTTTAATAATAGGCTCAAAAGGTTAACTAGTGGTATATTATATTGGGTAGGCTTTATGTCTCTGGGCTGAGCCAGGATGACCTATATCATTTCCTAGGTTTCTTAAAGCCTATCAGATTCAATAAATTTCTGGAATTAAAGCTATTACTCCTCTTTTTTCTTGATGTTTAACCAAAACGACGATAACAGAATCACACTAATGTATGTGCGCTGAAGAAATCAGAGAATTACTTATAACTCTCTAAAAGAAGATAGTCTCAAGTCTCACTAGGTTATAGGTCTCCACTGATTTTCCTCAGGGTCTCTAAGTCACACCTCCATATTAGTCTTGATTATGTGCTGTGTGTAAATGGTTTCTGAGAAGTAGCTTTCATAAAATGCTTCAACTCATGAATGACATGCAAAACTTTATTTACTAAATCTTGAACATTCAATTCTCATCACAGTAAGGGAACTCTACTTAAAAAGACTTTTTGTTCTTTTCAAAAATTTTCATCATTTTTTTTCTTTCAAGAAAACTCAAAAAATCTCTAGTGCATCTACACCCCCCAACCTGAATGAAACATTGTCCCTAATGTTTGAAAACATAGGATTCTATATGAAAGTTGAGAGATGTAAACTCTAAACCCTTGCGTTGCCTTCCAAAAAGCGCTAAGTTTAACGTCTTCAGCCAGACGTAATGATGAGTGCAAATTCTATGTTGTAAGGCTCCTGGAGTGGTACTTTAAGGTGGATCATGATACTTGGGTACCTGTAAAAGTGTCTCATCAATTTCAAGATTAGGCAGTTCGAGGAAAGGTTTTAACCTTTGACCATTGACCTTTTGGATGTCTCCATCCTTTTCAATCTCGATGGCCCCATGAGGATAGATTGTTCGTATTATATATGGTCCAGTCCATCGAGATCGAAGTTTTCCTGGGAACAAATGCAATCTAGAATTATACAGTAAGACCTTTTGACCTGGTGTGAAGGATTTTCTTAGAATGTTTCTATCATGTATAGCCTTCATTGGGTCTTTGGACACATGTGCAGACTCATATGCATCTTTCCTCAATTCCTCCAACTCATTGAGTTGGAGTTTTCTGTGGGTTCTAGCAGAATCTAAGTCAAAATTTAGCTTTTTGACTGCCCAATATGCCTTGTACTCTAATTCTACTGGTAGGTTGCAGGCCTTTCCATAGACCAAGCAGTAAGGTGACATTCCTATAGGGGTTTTATATGCTGTGCGATAAGCCCATAAAGCGTCAATAAGTCTCAGAGACCAGTCTTTCCTATTTGGATTGACTGTCTTTTCTAGAATTCGCTTTATTTCCATATTGGATACCTCTACTTGACCACTAGTCTGAGGATGATATGGGGTAGCTATCCTATGGTTAACACCATACTTTTTCATTAAATTCTCAAACACCTTATTACAAAAATGTTTTCCCCCATCACTTATTATGGCTCTTGGAGTACCAAACCTTGCAAAAAGATTTTCTTTTAAAAACTTTACCACAACCTTGTGGTCATTGGTTTTGCATGGTATAGCCTCCACCCACTTGGACACATAGTCCACTCCCACTAGGATGTACAGATTTCCAAAAGAATTAGTAAAAGGTCCCATAAAATCTATGCCTCAAACATCAAAAGGTTCTATGACAAGGATTGTGTTTAAGGGCATCACATGTCTTCTTCCTAAACTTCCTAACCTTTGACACCGTGCACATGCTTTGCAGTAAGCATGGGCATCCTTAAATATGGTAGGCCAATAAAATCCACACTGCAAAATTTTTGCAGCTATCTTTTTAGAGCTGAAATGGCCCCCACATGCATGATCATGACAAAAGGAGATGATTTGATTATGTTTACTATCGGGTATGCATCTTCTAATTACTTGGTCAGGACAGTACTTAAATAAGTACGGGTCATCCCAAGTAAAATATCTAACCTCGGTTAAAAACCTCTTTTTATCTTGTGTAGTCCAATGATTAGGCATTTGTCCTGTAACAAGATAATTAACAATATCTCCATACCAAGGTAATTGGGAAACATGCAATAACTGTTCATCTGGGAATGACTCAGTTATAGGCCCTTGATCGCTAGTGTGCTCCACTACCAATCTGGATAAGGTCTGCTACGACATTTTCTGAACCTTTCTTGTCTCGAATTTCTAAGTCAAATTCTTGTAGCAGTAGTATCCAACGGATCAACCTAGGTTTGGCATCCTTTTTAGAAAGGAGGTATTTTAAAGCCGCATGATCCGAATATACTATAACTTTAGACCCTAACAGGTAAGATCTAAACTTATCCAAAGCAAACACTACAGTTAACAACTCTTTCTCAGTGGTGGAATAGTTGAGTTGCGCATCATTTAGTGTTTTACTAGCATAATATATCACATGGGGAAGTTTATCAATGCGCTGCCCTAAAACAGCTCCAATGGCATAATCCGACGCATCACACATTATTTCAAATGGTGTGTTCCAATCTGGTGGTCGAATAATAGGTGCAGAAGTCAATTCAGCCTTGAGTCGCTCAAATGCCTTCTTACAGTCTGCATCAAAGTCAAAAGTGGCCTCCTTTGTAAGTAAATTACAAAGGGGCTTTGCAATTTTGCTAAATTCTTTGATGAATCGCCTGTAAAAGCCAGCATGTCCTAAAAAGGAGCGAATTTCTTTGACCGTCCTTGGTGGAGGAAGGCTGACTATTAAATCCACTTTTGCCTTATCCACTTCTATCCTATTGGGTGATATTATGTGGCCTAATACTATCCCACTCCGTACCATAAAATGACACTTTTCCCAATTTAAGACCAGATTCTTCTCCTGACACCTTACAAGGACTAACTTCAAGTGGTGCAAGTACTCATCAAATGATGACCCAAATACTGAAAAGTCATCCATGAACACCTCAAGGAATCTTTCTACCATGTCTGAGAAAATGCTCAACATACACCTTTGAAATGTAGTTGGAGCGTTACAAAGCCCAAAAGGCATACGTCTATAGGCAAAAGTTCCAAAAGGGCAGGTGAAGGTGGTCTTCTCCTAATCCTCTGGTGCTATAGGAATTTGGTTATAACCGGAATATCCATCCAGAAAACAATAATAGCTATGTCTGGCTAACCTTTCAAGCATTTGGTCAATGAATGGTAGAGGAAAATGATCTTTCTTCGTGACCGCGTTCAACTTTCGATAGTCAATACAAACTCTCCACCCAGTGGTCATGCGGGTGGGGACTAGCTCGTTATCCTCATTTTTGACTACCGTGATCCCAGATTTCTTAGGTACAACCTGAACGGGGCTTACCCAAGTACTATCAGAGATAGGATATATGACGCTAACGTCCAAGAGTTTTAGGACTTCATCTCTAACCACGTCCTTCATGTGGGGGTTCAGTCGCCTTTGAGTCTCCTAGAAGGTTTTGCAGTTTCTTCTAAATGTATCCTATGCATGCATAAGGCTGGACTTATCCCTTTTATGTCTGCTATTGTCCATCCTAGAGCAGTTTTATGTTCCTTAAGAACATCTAAAAGCTTACCGTCCTGTTCTTTATCTAAGTCTGACGCTATTATCACAGGTAAGGTTTCATCTGGACCTAAATATGAATATTTCAAGTTATCAGGCAAGAGTTTTAGGTCCAGAGACGGTGCGTGCTCTATTGAGGGTATGGGGACAGATTTAGACGATGGGAGTGGTTCCACATAAGGACCCCACTTAGAGATATCCATGAGTGGTGCAACATCTAAAAGATTGTTCACCTCCTCAATAGACTTGTCTATATCAAATTCTTCATTAAAGTGCATGAGACAAGCCTCTAGTGGGTCTGAGATGGACAATGGTGAATGACTCTCATTAATTAGACTCTCAATTAAGTTGACATCATAGGGATCATCGAGGTTTAAATGTTGCTGATCGGCATTAAAAATATTAAGCTTAACCTTCATGTTGCTGAATGAGAGTTTCATTACACCATTCCTACAATTAATAATGGCGTTGGACGTTGCCAAGAATGGACGCCCAAGGATGACTGGGATTTGACTACCAGGGTCTGATACAGGTTGGGTGTCTAGCACGATGAAATCAACAGGGTAATAAAACTTATCCACCTGTATCAAGACATCTTCAACCAAACCACGAGGTATCTTGATAGATATATCAGCTAATTGCAGCGTGGTAGTGGTTGGTTTCAACTCACCGAGTTTTAGTTGCTCATAAACAGAGTATGACAACAAATTAACACTAGCCCCTAAGTTAAGAAGTGCCCTGTCTATGACATGATCTCCAATGACACAAGTGATTGTAGGACATCCTGGGTCTCTAAACTTTGGTGGGGTCTTGTGTTGAATCAAAGAGCTCACTTGTTCGGTGAGGAAGGCTTTCTTTTGCACATTAAGCTTTCACTTTGTTGTGCAGAGCTCTTTTAAGAATTTGGCATAGGCCGGGATGTCTTTAATTGCATTGAGCAATGGTATATTGATTTGTACATGTTTAAATACTTCCATTAACTCATTGAAGTTTGATCCCTTCCTAGCTTTATTCAATAATTGGGGAAAAGGGGCCTTAGGCACATAGGGTGCCTCCACTATAGGTTCTACAGGGTTGTTCTGTATTTTCTCTTTTTCCTGTATTTTTGTTGCCTCCTTTTCCTCTACATTTTCCGTAGCTTGCCGTTCTTTGTTATCAATTTGATGACCATTCCTAAGGGTTATTATGGACTTGGCATGCTCCTGAGGGTTATGGTTTTGAGAACTTGACCTTATCTCGAATTGACCCTTAGGGTTAGGAATGGGTTGACTAGGAAACTGACCCTTGCCTCTATTATGTAATTCAGCACACAATTGGCTTATTTGCGCCTCTAACTTAGCGATGGCTTGAGAGTTGACATTTGCTGATTGTCTACTTTCATTTTGCAATTGGTGCAAGGCTTTTCTAGTGTAATCATTATCTTTTGCACATTGATCCATCTTGGTGTGGATGTTTTCCTCTATATATGGTTTCTTTTGTTGTAGAGGTTGTTGAAAGCCAGGTGGCAGATGGGGAACTGTAGTTCTAAGAGGAAAGTCTTGAACAGGGGGATTCCCAGATGATCCCCCTTTTTGGTGATTCTTTGACCAAGATAAATTGGGATGCCTAGCCCATCCAGGGTTGTAGGTCTCAGAATATGAGTTGTCGCTAGGTTGGTGATATGCATTCAATGCATTCGCTTGGTCTACAAGATATTCAGGGAATGCTTTATTAGATGGACACTCAGAGGTTAAATGGGCTGGACTAGAACAAGTAGCGCATACCTCTTGTGGGGGTTTTTGAGATAATGTAACAGCTATGAAAGATTGAAACATTGTTTCAAGCTTGTCCATTTTTCCATCTAATTTTTGAGAGACAGAGTCGAGCTTATCAGATAGATCAGTATGTGCTCCTATCTCGTAGATCCCTCCTTTCTTAGTGGGTTGGTTAGTTCTTTCTCTCCTATTTGAATAATCTCATTGCTAAGAATTATTTGCTACAGTTTGAAAGAATTCCCAAGCCTCACTTTCATCTTTTAACATGAGGGTCCCTCCACTCGTTGCATCTATCATTTGTCTATTTTGAGGTGTTAACGCCTCATAGAAGTATTGAACTTGCTGCCATTTCTTAAATCCATGGCGAGGGCATTTCTGCAGCAGTTCAATCCACTGTTCCCAACATTCATAATATTGTTCATCATCCCTTTGTTGGAAATTTATAATTTCACGACGCAGGGCATTTGTTTTGTGAACGGGGAAGAACTTGTTCAGGAACTTCTTAGACAATTGGTCCCATGTATGTATAGAACCTACCTTCAAGGAATTAAGCCATGACTTGGCTTTGTCCTTAAGTGAGAACGGGAATAACCTTAACCTAATTGAATCATCCAAAACATTTTGAAACCTAAATGTGGCGCAAATATCAAGGAACTCCTTGATATGTAGGTACGGGTCTTCTCGGTCTCGACCATAAAAAGTGGGGAGTAACTGAATTACTCCCGGCTTTAACTCAAAGTGGTCAGCATCAGTTGGAGGTAATGCTATGTAGGAGGGGGTATTAAGTTGGAGCGGCGCATAAAAATCTCTAATAGTTTTGCGCTCAATCTCTATTGGTGGTTCAGCCATAGGGATAGGAACTAGGTTTCTTTCCCCTTGGTTTTGGATGCGTTGAATCTCTGGGTTTAACGGTAGTAGCTCAGAGTTCTGAGATCGACGCCCTTGCATGAACTATTCCTAATCTAAAATGTCCTACTTCTAAATGCTAACTCTAACTCTATGTGATGCAAGCAAAAAGGCACAGTCAAACACCTTAGGCTAATAAGCAATATATTGATTTTCTTGAATATGTGTGGGGACAATTCTTTTAATTAGCCTAATCTAGCGCTCCTCCTCTCCTTCAGACTTGATTATTGCTGACCAGTTGGGTTCTTCGCAAGGTGGTTAATACAACCCTCGTGTAAGGAAGCGTTTAGACCTCACAAACGTCAACAGGAGGTGAGGGAAGAGCGAGGCTCTATTAGACGACCCTCAATAACCACAATGCTCCAAAGCTACTAGAGTGACAATAAATCGAGTCTTAGTAAGAGGGTCCTACGAGCATGTGACAGCCCTATAGGTCTCTTTTGATTGATTTTAATTTGAATTGAAGGCTAGGGTAGCTCGCTTAAGGTGATTATCCTAGGTGGGCCAAGGAGTGGTGATGAAATCCACCCTTGATCTTATGGGGGTAGGGTGCCCTTACTAATTAATTCCACACTCCTTGGCAATTCGATCAGCAATTATATCACCTTAAAGCATTAATCGTGTCCTAAGATGCAAATAAAAGCAATAAACTAATGCAACCTAAAAATGCACAATTTATAAGAGGATGTTGTCTATATGATTTATACTACCAAACAATGCAAATTTACTCTAAATGCAAACCCTAATCTAGGAATTTAAATGAGTGAGGAAACTTACAGTGGGGTTTCAGATGAAGATCAAGTGTGGGCCACCTTATCCCACACTTGCCCTGTATTATACAACCCTTTAAAATGAAAATAGAAAATGCAGTTTACAAGGGTCCTCACTACAAGCTTCACTCAAAAGAAAAATCCTAATCTAGGAAAGTAGGGAAAATTTCATGTTGATGAAGATTTACTTAACAATTTCCTCTCCTTTCCTGTTTTCCTGAAAAAGAAAAATAGAAATAAGTACCAGTTTCAGGAAATTAGGTGGTCATGCACTAAAGCAAAATTGAAAAATGCACCTAAAATGCAATTCCTAATATTTTTTATTTTTCTGGATTTTTTTTGATTTTTTTTTTTTAAATTTTGGATTTTTTAATTAAACTTTATAAAAACTCCTTTGCAAGTCCCCAGCAACGGCGCCAAAAACTTGTTGATGCTTTCCGCAAGTGCACGGGCTATTGTAATATAGCTATGCAAATACGGGTCAAACCCACAGGGACTCGCTTTAATTGGAGTTTTTAATAAAATTTAATTACTTGAAATTTGATGAGAAGAACAAAACTAGCATAATCATTTAGATTTATTCAATTGATGCACTTTAATTAACTTTCAATTCCTGAAAATAAAATAAAACTAATCAAAACATCCTTGAATCACACTGTCCTTGGATGGCATTGTCCCTGGTTAACACTGTCAAAAGATGGATAAAATAAAGCTTAAATAGAACAAGGACACAGATGTAAATAAAATGGGGATACAGATGTCATTAAACAAGGGACGCAGATGTCATTAATGGAATTGAACAGAATTGTCATTTCATTTAAAGATGAAGGGCAAAACCATCATTCTGTTCAAACCCTGGAAAACCCTACGAAGGAGGAGATTGGAGGAGAAGGAGATGGAGCCAGAGGAGAAAGTGGAAAGGGAAGAGGCGCGAGGAAAACCCATGGAGGTTTTCCATCTCCCGATCGTCCGGTGAAGATAAAACGCCGGGCAGGTGGTGCTGGCCTGGATGGAGGGCTCTGGGCGTCTGGTCTGGGCAGAGGAGGAAGATGGGTCATTTGATGCGTTCCGGTGTAGATGGGCGGAGACGGTGATCGTCTGGAAAAGATGGGCGTTGCATGTCAGGGTTCCTTTGGCTTGCTCCTGGCCGGTGGACACAATGAAGAACTGGACTGAGTGGATACAACGTCTGCTTAGGATGGGGCGTCGCTCGTTTGTTGAGATGGAAGAGGAAGGGAAGGTAGCTTGTGCGATTGGTAGAGGAGGCTGGCAGTGTAGCGTGGATAAGAGGGAGAGTAGAGGGTGCGACTGGGATTGTGCGGGAAAATAGCTGGGCGTCTGGGTTGTGAACGTGAAAGAAAGAGGGAACATGAACAAGAAAAACTTGTGCAGTGCTGAAGTGAAATGAATGGTGATGCCAGGCTGTAGAAGAAGTGCTTGGAAAGAGTAAGAGTGAGGGAGGAGCAGGTGATCAAGGGATAGGAGGATGAAGTGAACAGGGCAGAGAGGAAAAGTGGACTGGGAAAAGAGAGAAGATAGAGTGAAACTGTGGGGTTCGGATAGGGAAGGTGAAGAAGAAGACTGGGCTATGCGGTGCTAGTTTTAGAAAGTGTTGAGGCGATAGAGAGAAAGGAACAAGGAGAAGAACTGCCTTTGGGGGTGAACAGATAAGAAACACGGCAGGGAAAAAACTAGGAGATTCAATGTGGTGTGGGAAAGAATCCTTGGTGCGTGATGGAGGAGAGAAATACGTAACGACTGAAAACAAAAAACTGGGCAAGCAAAGAAAAACGATGAATAAAATGGGCTGCAAAGAAGACAACCCAAAACTTTCACTCTCCCTCATACGGCTTCCTCTTTATAGCCTTGCCCTTCCTTGTTTTTCTCCATTTCCTTCCTTATCTTCTATCCTTGAAGAGTTAGAATTCTATGGGGAAACTTTCTCCTTTTCCAATTAGAACTCCATCCCTTTTTGGAATCCTCTTCAAACTAGAACTCTTCCACTTAGGACTCCTTGTTGATTAGGGCTCTTGACTTTTTGATCTGCACCATTGAGATTAAATCTGAGCCATCCAATTTCTTTTAGTTGATCTGCAAAATAAAATGCTAAATTAGAATAATCAAACCGTTCATTAATCCTTTAATAAGCTCGAATGATCATCTAACCGTTGATTAAGGTCTAGATGGTTAATCGAGCTAAAATTTGAAATTTGGACGATTAGATAATCTAATTGAATGCTAAACTAGGGGTCTTTTAGCCAAAATTAAGCAATTGACACAAGGTAAGGTAAGGTTCTTATTATAGAGTACAATTACTAAAGTGGAACCAATGGGACTGCTTGGGTAGAGAGCCATTACCAACACCTTGTGCCAATAAACAGTTGAAGTAGGACCTGCATCTTGTCCAATTTTAAATATTTGTAAATATTCAACAATCCTCTGCATATTGAAAATTTGAGAGAACTTTGGGAAGTTGCAGAAATTGTAATGGTAAAATGGTGTCACTAGAACTTCAACCTTGTTTGGTATAATATGTTGAGTTTATGGAGTTCCTTGTGACATTTGAACTGATTGCTCTGCTTAAAAAGCTATAAAAACATGCTATACACATTTGAATTTCATGCATACAAGAGTTCATTTGTGTTTTCACACTTCTGCCTTGTGCATAATCTTGGCTTTTCATGAGTGCTCTAGAGGTTTAATCCTTACATGATAGGTAGTGGCCCCACTTCCAGACTCACGTAGGTGAGTCTATCAAGAGTGTACTATAACAATATACTTCACTGGTAATCAGCCATAGACTGCATTAAGAGTATATTTTGCTCATCCTTCCATTAGTTATAGTGATTACGTCCCAGTGAGGGGCTCAAAGACAAACTACATAAGATGTTCTTACAGAGTCACTCAGACTTGTTTTCCCATTGAACCTAGTTCTTGGGATCTCCAGTCATTTAGATTGGGTTTACATCTTGAGTGACCCTAATTACAGGCTTCAGCCCCATCTCCCTCAATGTTCTCATCACTAGCTCTTAAGCTAGTCCCCTTGTTAAAGGATCTGCAATATTATCTTGAGATCTCATATAGTCTATTACAGTTACCCCATGCTTTAGTATCTGTTTAATCGTGTTATGTCTTCGACGAACATGTAGGCATTTTTAATTATGTGGACCCTGCATACGCGGGAGCTTCGTGCACCGGGCTGCCCTTCTGAATTATTTGTAGACCCAGCTATTGCAGCTTGACAATCACAATGTATACAGATTGCTGGAATAGGCTTTTTCTCTAGCAGAACATCCTTGAGTAAGTTCCTCAACTGTTTGACTTCTTCAAATGCTTTATCTAAGGCTGTAAATTCTTATTCCTTAGTGGATTGGGCCATGCATCTGTTTGGTAGATTTCCAAGAGACTGCACTACTTCTAGAGTAAGCATCTCACTTCTAAACTTAATTTCAGAAACTGAAATCTAGTTGGCATTGTTGTGTCCTTCCAGTACAGCTGAATACATTCTAATGAATACCATAGCTTATGGTATGTTTCAAGTATTTCAAATGTTCAAAACTAGAGTTCTAGTATAACTGCTAAGCCTCCTGACTGCATAGGCTATATCTGGCTTCAGTGCAGTTCATCATATACATTACACCTTCACATACACTCACTCTGTATTGCACCTTCTCCAGTGTTTGTATGTAAACTGGTGCTTGGTCATAAGGTGTGACTGTTGGCTTACAACTTTACTGGTTAAAATTTATTTAAAGACTAATGAGATTGAGTCAAGATTATCTCATGTTTGTTCAAGTATCTTAATACTTAGAATCATATTCACTAGTCCTAGATCTTTCAAGTCAAAGTTTCCTTTCAAGAAATCTTTAGTTTTCTGAATGACAAGAAGAGTGAAGGCAGAGCTTTTAAGGCGCGTTGAGCATGCTGTGAAAGTCACAGGCTATGAAAGTGCATTCCATCTCTTTTCCTTAAGAGATGAGAGCTCCTTAGATGTATAACTCAGGGCCTGTTCCAGAAAATGGGCATGACGTCTACATATAAGCGAATTATGACACCAGTGTTATTAGTAAACTTGGTATAAACACACTTGTCTGACTCATCAATTACATATCCATCAGACATCATTACCTTGTCAAACTTTTCATAACACTGTTTGGGTGCTTGTTTAAGCCCAGAAAGAGACTTACTTATCCCACATACATTGTGTTCTTGAACCTGAACTGCAAAGCCTCGAGGCTGTTTCTTATATATTTCTTCAGCTAGATCTCCATTCAGAAATGCGGTTTTGACATCCATGTGATATTTCAAGGTCACTAATGGAAGCTATTGCAATCAACATTTGGATAGTAGTCATTTGGGTTACTGGCGAGTAATGATCAAAGAAGTCTACTCCTTCCTCTTGATTAAAGCCTTCTGCAACTACTCTAGATTTATATTTTTCAATTGATCCATTGGATCTAAATGTTTTTTTTTAAGCACCCATTTATTAGATGTTGCTTTACATCCAGGAGGAAGATCATCAAGCACCTTCAAATGTTGTTACTTAGAAGTTGTTTCACTATCTATGGCTTCCTTCCAAAAGATGGAACTGGGAGAAGCCATATCTTGGCTATAAGAGGTTGGGTCATCTTCCACCATATACAGAGATGGAGCTCAGACTCAATTTGTGGGTGGGGGCATGCTACTTTGGCTCCAGAGTAGCTCCATCCCCGACCTTATATGTGTAGAAGTCTGGTCTAAAGTTAGCTTGTATTCTATCTCTTTTACTTCTTGTTGGTTCTAATTTTGACTAGCTACTCGAGGAAACTTCATTAGATGAAGAGTTTCTTTCTACCTTAAGCAAATCAGTAGTAAGAATCAAAGAAACTCAGCTTCTTTAGACTATAATCGTATTCGTTTCTATACCACTAACTTCTTATTTTAAGACAAGGAATCTATACTGCACATATCCCATGAAAGCACAATCCACTGTCTTCAAACCTAACTTTGTTTTTGTGCTGGTCGACCCATTTTTGCTAAACACCTTCACGCTGTGACGTATTTAGAACTGGGTTTCGTATCGTTCCACATTTCATAAGGTGTCTTGCTAGAGTTTTTATGTGAATTTTTGTTAATATAGCATGCAGTTAGGATCAATTCACACCATAGGTTATGGGGCAAGACAAAAAAAGGGTAGTCCCAGTGCACAAAGCTCCCGCCTATGTGGGGTCTGGGGAAGGGGCGGAACACAAGGCCCTAAAGTACACAGCCTTACCTTGCATTTTGCAAGAGGCTGTTTCCACGCCTTGAACCCGTGACCTCAAGGTCACATGACGACAACTTTTACCGTTGTGCCAAGGCTCCCCTTCTGTTATGGGGCAAGATAGAAGTTGCTAATATTGCATTTACTATATCAATAAGTGTTCTGTTTTTTCTTTTGGCTACTCCATTTTGTTGAGTGTATAGAGCTGTTACTTTATGGATAATTCTGTAATCCATACAATTTGCTAAACTCCAAGGAAGTTAATTCTCCTCTATCTGATCTAGGGATGCTTTTTCTTTCATCTTATTGATTTCTACTTCAGTTTTTAAAACTCCAAAATTTTCAAGTGATTCATCTTTACTTCTAACTAGGAAACCAGTTGCATACCTATAGGAATTATCTATGAATGTGATAAAATGCATTTTACCACCTGTACTTATTGAATTTTTGATGTCACGTACATCAATATGATAAGACCTCATATCTTAGAATTTCTATCAATTCTATGAAAAGGTTTCCTAGAATACTTGAACTGTATACAAATCTCACATTTTTGTCTAACATCAGACTTAGGAATCAATCCTAAATTCATCATATTACTTAAATAGTGAAAATTTGAATGTCTTAATCTACTATGCCACATATTCATAGAGTCGATCGTGTATGCAGAGGCAGAGGAGGCTTTATTATAAATATTTAATTTGAACAATCCATCAGATGAGCATCCTTCTCAACAAACGTCCCATTTTTAGTCAGTGTAAACTTATCAGCTCCAAAAGCCAGCTTCAACCTTTCTTGACCAGCATCGACCAGAAACCAAAATTTTCCTATTTCTGGCACATGTAGAACTTCATTGAGTTTTAGTATCTTTCCAGATGTTAATTTTGGCCGCATTGTTCTCCTACCAAGATAGAAGTAGACGAGTACCCCATAAATAGCTGCTCTCCAACTCCAACTGGATCATAAGATGAGAATGCACTTCTATTAGTTTAGATGTCGTCAATGGCACTAGTGTCCACCCACCAATCCTTCACATTGCTTATTAGGTTTTCTTTAGTTATCATAGCTGAATGATATTGATCTTTAGCAACATTTGCTTGGTGCTTGCTGGCTCCTTCCTCTTCCTCAGGTGACAATCTTAGCAAAATGGCCAGGTTCTCTTACCCCCTGCTCCTCTCCAAAAGAAGGAAAAATGCCACTTTTTCTTGATGTTCTACTTGTTGTGAAGTTCCTATCTTTCCTTTTATGGTTCTCAGGTTTGGATTGGTGTTTCCTTTCAGAAGGCACTTCAATTATGTTTACCTTGGATTATAATTGGGAAGTGGGGCATATATGTCTGTGTTTCTGCTATCTTCTTAAATTCTTAAATGAACAAACTATTCATGAAGTGATATGTTATTCCAATCATTTAGAAGAGTCTTTTTGTATTCACTCCAAGATTGGGGCAACTTATCAATGGTAGCCACCACTTGCATTTGCTCATTTATTGTGTTGCTTTCTTTATAATCTCATCAACAATTAAATCAAGTTCAGTAAGTTGGCTTATGATGGAGACCATCATCCTATGTTTTTTTTTATGTTATGATATGGTTTAGTTTACTTTGGATATTTACCACAAAGGGTATCAGGTTTCTTAGTGTGTTGGGACTTAAGTAGGGGCAATTTTGTCTTTTTCCAAGATTAGGGCTGCATTTCCTCTACTTAAGATCTTTTTCTCTTTTGTGTAAGAAGTTTTTTGGTGAGTAATGAATTGAAATTTCATTAGACTTGGTGGATTTCTCTTTCTAGCTTCCTTCCTGTGGGCTTAAAGATGTGTTTTGTATAAGGCTGAATTACTATTGTTTCATCCTCTTCTGTGAGTTAATATTTTTTTACCTTGTCTTTTAATAGACGATTTCTAAGCTGCATGTGGTTACATAATTTGCATCAATAATAATCCATAATTCTTATCCTACATTAAATCCCTAAACCCTATATCTGAAGTTTAATCAAGATTGTTCTTCAATTAAAGGGACAATCCAGATTGAAACTTCGATCTTATCTTAATGGGTAGAAATTTGGGGCAATCTGCAGATCCTGTAACTCATTGTAGGTTATTCATGCTGATTAAGACTATTTTTTGCATGTTAAAGTGCTCATCATAGTTTAATTTATATTGTCTTATTTAAGTTGATTTTGATTTGATCTTAGCATATAGATTAGGTCATTTTGGATGTTGTCCTACATCTGCTCATCACCAATTTCATCTGTCCTCACATAACGAAAGTATTTCCACCCAAATATTTCTTTATACTTGCGGCTTCTACTGTGTATTTCTTCTTTAAGGTTTTCCAAAATTTCCCTTGCTCTTTTGGCACCATTATGTATGTGATATAACTTGTTACTCAATGGTTCAAATTATGACTCTTACAGAAGGAGTCATCTTTTCCTCCTTTCTGTTTATTAGTTTTTGTAGGTTCATAACTCCACCTGCGTGGTTTTAGTTCTATATGGTTTTATCACAGTTGGTCCATAGCTTGGATAAAAGAGGAGGTTTTTGTGTTAGGTGCCAGCCGACTAGGAAAACCCATGACAAAACCTATGCATGAATTGATTTACGACATTCTCTCGGGCTAGGGCGTTCCTTGTAAGTGACACGCTACATCAGATCCTAGATATGGTGGAAAATCAACAAGGGCTGTTAGGGCATTCCCTTGGAAGCGATGCACTGCATTGTATCCCAGGTGCAGTGGAAAATAGGCAAAGGTAGAGCATTCCCTTGGAAGCAACGCGTTGCATCAGAACCCAAGTGTAGTGGAAAGTATGCATGGGTTCCCATGTCATTCGAGAAGTGCGTGGGTAAATAGGCTAGGTCAAGAGAACAGGATTTGTATCACTGTATGGAATATAAGCACATTGATATATAAGAGTCTAGAGTTAGTGAATACAATGAAACGTAGGATTGTCAATGTCGCTTGTTTGAGAACTAGAGAAAATGTTGGTTGATAATCCAAATCACGTTGAACTGTGCCCACCAATAATTATCCAATTCATTCTTAATAATATCACAACATATTCCTAAGGGATCATACTCATACCATGTTCATTTCAGATAATTTCTCATTTAACCAACTAGTGGGGTACGTTTACATGTAAATCATACATGACTTTAGCTAATTACTGCCAAATTAAGGAAATTAAGTGGTTAGATGATAATCTTACCTCACATAGGTCAATTTGAAGCATATTTGGCTGTTTGTGTTGCCGGATCATCAATTGATCATCTTGAAGGTACGGGATTTGCACTATTCATAGCAATCTAGTCATCATCGTCCACCTAATCATCCCAAATTGAAGAACAAATTAGTAACTCTGATTAAACGATCTCAATGAATCATTTGAATGGCATGGATCGTTGAATTTGATTCAATTTCGTACCTGAATTATCGATTGATCTTAGCCGTTGATCAAGATCGATTAGATCGTCTAAAAAATACTCAAGATCCAAGATCTCTAATATGGATCTTCATCTACGTGCCATGAGGATCACAATGGACTGTTCAAATCGGAAAGTAAGGTAGGATCATGATCAAAAGTCAGATTTTCTTTGATCAATGAACAGGAAGACGGGTATCGTTCCTCGTGTTGTAAGGATAGTGATGGTTGTCTCGGATCTGCGAAATCCTCCCTGAATTGGGCAGAAAAAGGGGTCAAAGCTTTAGGGGGTAGTGAGGCCCATTGTGTCAACTTAGCTCCCCAAAACGAGTGGGGAGCAAGTTGACTCGGGGAGTCGGCCTGCCCTAACTCACTAGAGGGAAGGGAAACAGGGGTGACGGTGGTTGGTGGCTTCCGAGTTATTCATCACCTGAACTCGACAGAGAGGAGTGAAAATGAAGAGGGGATGATGGTGGCGGCCATTGGCCCGGTCATCGCCCAAGCCTAACAGGGAAGGGGGAGAGAGATGGAGGGAGATAGGGGAACAAGGGGGCTATTGTGGTGGCCGTTGCTCGGTCATCATCGATAACCCTCTTGTAAAGAACAAGGGAGAATGGCAACCAGCCCGATTAGAAGGAGAAACTGACAGGGTAGAAGACGAGAGAAGGAAAACTGAGGATGGGAGAGGTTTCCAGCGACCATCCCTAATGTGGTTGCCGCATGGAACTGGGACGATGAACAAAAAAAAAAAGAAAGGGGAAACACCCTTGTGTGCGTCGCCAAAAATGGGAGATTCGGGCAAGGGGCAGCTGGGAAAGGTTTCCAACTACTTTGTCGGAGGGAAAAATCTCCTGTGCGCATTGGAAAAGAAGGAGATCGGGCAGATGTGGTTTCTTGTGTGTGTCACTGGGGAAGCGGAGATTGGATTGAGGCTGCGCATCGTTGACGGTCAAGTCGAGTGGTGCGAGGTTGTGTGTTGGTGCCGATGATGGCGGGGGCCTCCGGTGGTGAGGATGTCGAATGGAGGGGTGTCTCACTAGGGTTTTCTCTTCTCGGAGTCCCCCCACATCTCATCCCATTTTCATATTCTACAGCCCACAAACTGACAAAATAAGGGGTGTCCTGTTATCAATTTCAAGCCCTTTTAGTAAAATTTTTGAGTTTTTCCACACTGATCTTTGTTTCACACAAAATTAGTATGGTTGGAATTGTATTGGTACATACATTTCATTTTTGATAGTCTTCAAGTCCAAATTTTGAGTTTTCAAGGAGGTCACTTTCATCAAATTCAATTTTCAAGATGATTACCTAAATTTGAGTTACAAAGATAACTCATAGGAGAAGTGTTGATGATTGTGAAATAGATGCCGCCATGGAGGTTGGCAGATTTTTCTTAGAGAACATGAGACTTTTAATTCTTGTATGACTACAAGGAAGTGCACTTTCATAGAAAGTGTACAATTCTTAGAGTGAAGAATCATAATAAAGAGTATAAATGGTATCTCTAGTGAGAATCTTATTATATGATAAAAGATATATTCCATGAATTGTTTTTGAGAGTTCAAGTTCTAGCTTGTCCAGTATGTATAATCCTTTGAAAAAGCATAACAATTACTACATAATAATAGTATGATAATAATGAAAAAAGATAAAAAATGGTCACAATTAAAGAGAACTCGATAATCAAAACTTGTAGTGGATTTATTTGATGAATAAATTTGTAGTATGGTGAAAATTATTGAAAATTTGATGAAACAAGATTCTAATGTTTCTATGGATGAATTATCTAATCTATGAGATGAAAGTTAATGAGTTCCTGTGCTCACAAAAATATTGATGGCCATTCATGAGTGAGAAGTGAATGCTTATAGATTATTCTTGGGGTTCTAGTTATGATTTGGAGGTGCATAGCACCTGGAGGATATGACAACTATTGTATAAGAATGGGTATTAAATAGTGATGATAATGGGGTTTGTAACAACAAAGAAGTTTATTATGAGAGACCAATTTCGTTGGGTGTGAGATTCGCTGGAGTTGTAAATTATTTTGATTTATATGACATTGAAATAATTCATTAGTTAAAGGAAATCAAATGATGAACATGAGAACGTCGAAAATGTAATTATAAGGATTCTAGGGGTGGGCGTTTGAGAAGATGAGTTCCTCCATTACTGAGACTTTTATCTGGAAGGCCCTTAGGAGGGCCTATAATAATCAATATCTTTCCCTTATGAGCAACTGGTGATACAGGAAAAGTTAGCTACTTTAGAGTAGAAAGATCAAATGGTTTAGTAGTATTTGAACAGGTTTGCATAGCTAAGGAGGTTTGCTCCTAACTCTTTCCCCATGAATTAGGAGGTGGCAGGCACCCTACAGAGCCATGTCCTAGCAAGCAACAGCATCAACAGCCGCCATTATAGAGGCAGCCCTTTAGATGCGTTGGTTGTGGAGAGACATGGCATTTCTTTTGAGACTATCCTAAAGGACAGCGAGTCAGATAGACTGACGTTGGGAGCAGGGCAAAGATAGCCCCACATAGGCAGTGACGTGCTTCTGCCCTTACTTCGAGGCAAGTACGGGCCTCGAACCAGGTTGTGGAAAGTGTTTTCTCGATTGCTGGTAGGAATGTTAGTGTGAAGGGGAGCCAATCATTCTTTCATTTTATATGTTGGCACCCTGATGGATATGCTTGTATATATGACAGTCTTTTGGTTGGATATTGATGCTAATGAGAGAGTTATTGAGGCTTGTAAGTACCTTCAGCGGGTATTAGTGGAGATAACGAGTGAGAGGATGGATACTGAACTCATAGTACTTGATATGATTGATTATGATGTCATCCTTGGGATGGATTGGCTCACTACTTATTGGGGATAGTTGATTGTTGTGAGAAGAAGGTTACTTTTAGTATTTTTGGATAGCTATTGACCTCGTTCCTGTGTAGGAAGAGGTATCACAAAGGTTGTGTTATCTCTGCCTTGAAGGTAGTGTGGTATATTCTAGAGGATGTTGAGTCCTTGTTAGTGCGATAGTGGAGGACAGAGAGCGGTCACAGATTGAGCACATAGATGATGTGCGCGAATTCATAGTCTTTTCTGAGGAGCTTTCAAGATTGTTGCTGTAGGAGATTGATTTTGATATTGATTTGGCATCAGATATAGTGCTATTTTCCAATGTGCCATACAGGATGGCCCTAACAGAGTTGAGAGAGCTCAAGAGCCAACTACATAAGTTATTTGACTAGGGTTTATCTGACCTAGTGGGTCTTCATAAAGTGCATTAGTCCTATTCATGAGAAAGAGAGATAGATCGTTATTACTATGCATAGATTATTGCCTATTAGATAGCACCACAGTCGAGAACCGATATCCCCTATCGTGTATTGATGATCTATTTGATTAGCTGTGAATAGTGCAGGTATTTTATAAGATTGATGTGAGGGCTGATTGTCACCAGCTGAGGATTTGGGAGAAAGATGCCTTTAAGATGATTTTTAGGACTTGATATGATTACTTACTCTGAGTTTTGGTAATACCAATTGGCAGGATCAATGCACTGACAGTAATTATAGATATGAGTTTTGAAGACTTAACTACCAAGCTGGGATGATCATCATTTACAACCCGGCTTGTGGGAGAGTGTGGATTTCTGTGTATGGGTCTCAAATTTCTATGAAAGGGGCTGCCCCGGTGCACGAAGCTCCTGCCTATGCGGGGTTTGGGGAAGGGGTGGACCACAAGGGCCTAAAGTACACAGCCTTACCTTGCATTTTGCAAGAGGCTGTTTCCATGCCTTGAACACGTGACCTCAGATTTCTAGGAGAATTTCGTAATTCTTTGCTGGAGTGTTTATTTCCTAATTAAATGAGAATCAGATAGCTATTATCCAATTTTATTATGATCGTTTATTTCCTGTATTTTAGGTGATTAGTTTCCTCTTCTTTGTTTTTTTATCCCTATAATTAAGGGATTTGAGTGGCAGACTTGTTGCATCTGTTGTCCTATTTAGGTATTGGCTCAATATTGTTTCAATGTGGAGAGAATAAGAATTATTTTTCTACTAAAACTTACAGGTAAAATCGTTCACTAACACACGTGTATTAATCTTCCAGATTGATCCTTGCCCATTGGATTGTCTTGTCAGGCCGCATGCAGTTAAGAACAACTGAATGCAGCTAATTTCTTGTTTTTCTGTTTATTTTTACTCAACAGGTCTATAAATCCATTCTGTTTCAAAAGAAAAGGACAACTAGTGTGAACTGAGACTTGAGCACTTATCCATGCTGGAAAGTGCATCATTTTACAATCATGCAATTCTTGATTCAAGTCCACCCATTTCGAAAAGAAAACTAATCAGAAGTCCTTCCTTTCCAAACCATAATTCTGAAAGAGCCTGAAGACATAAACAAGATTGCCTATTGAAAGACCAGTTTGTGCCTAACTTCAACCTCATTGTGTAATGAAATACCTAACTGAAACAAACAATACTACATTATGAATTAAAAAGCACCAAGACTAGGCAATGACAAAGCAGAATTCTTTAGTAGGTCAATTATATCAACGAAACCCTGTTACATCTAACCTAGGTATTCCTATTGATGGTTCAAGAATGTATATAAGAACTTGGCCTAAGTTGGTTAGTTCAATTGAATTTAAGGACTTAAAAATACGCCAACACCAATTTTCATGACAAAGTTTTTCTTCCTTATGAACAAAGAACAAACAAAGTAAATTTGCTACTCTTGTCTGTTTTTGTACTTTTATTAATACTCCTGGCAGAATTCACGACATGAAATGCAACAATTACTGTTACTTGGTTTATTCACAATATAAATACAGGAAAAATTAATTTAGAGGATTTTTTGTTCTTTGTTGTCATCAGTACAGTGATTTAGATAATCATAACCAGTCCAGTTCTTTTTACACTAGTACATCAAAGTTCTTTCTTGTTGTAGCTGTTGACAAGAGTTTTTAATACTATGCTTTTGGATTGCAGACTGTTCTGGCATTTTTTGCTGGATGACAGTGGCCTTGGGTTGTCAATATTCGTGATTCTAGTGGGAGGCTGTGGCCTGTGAAAATTGGTGCCAGGAAGACAGATGATTGTGTTGACTTTGGGGGTGGGTTGAAGGAGTACAAGATTTGCTTTGCATTCATCCCAGAAACTAGAACATACAATGTCATACAGGTTCATGTTTGCCTAGCAGTGAGCAAAATTGACTCATGGCCAAAACGTTTCCTAATCAGTGAAATCTTATTCTGAATTTTCGGTTGTGGATTGGCATTCTTACCCACCTTTAAAAGTTGTGAATCTCAATAATTCATTAAATTTCTTTAAAATGGTGAAATCTCTTTGCTTTACGTTTTGACTATCAAATATAAAAAGCGCAGCCCCAGTGCACAAAGCTCCCGCCTATGCGGGGTCCGGGGGGCTGATCACAAGGGCCTATAGTCCGCAGCCTTGTATTTTTACAAGAGGCTGTTTCCACTCCTTGAACCCATGACCTCAAGGTCACATGACGACAACTTTTACTGTTGTGCCAAGGCTCCCCTTGTAAAATATGACATTTAATAAAGTTAAAACATGTTTACTTGAGACAGATATGAGACAATAACATGCACTATCTATGATTACGGAAATGACTGGTGCCATCATGCATCGAAAGGATTAGATGATGCATATAGTTGGTCTAACATAGAGATACCATGTTCAGAGGTCTGTCATACTGGTCAATTAGCTCCTAGTCATTGATGTGCAGATGTCCACTTATGGTGATATATAAGATTGATCTAAGTGGACTGGTACTTTAAGCCATAATTGTTATTAAATATCCAATATTTAGAATCTTGTAATGGTAGTTTGCTCTTATAATAGGTTCTAGATAGATAGAGAAGACTAAAAAAGGGCAGCCCAGTGCATGAAGCTCCTGCGTATGTGGCATTTTGCAAGAGGCTGTTTCCATGCCTCAAATTTGTGACCTCTAGGCCACACAGCAACAACTCAACTGTTGTGCCAAGGCTCCCTTCTCTTATCTCATGTGGGACTAAAATCTGAATATTTGATGAAGTAGATGTTTCTTCTCTTACCTAATGTGCAACTAATCTTTTCTTTTACACTATGTAAATTGTACTTTGAAACAATTATTTAATACAAGTTTCACTATGGTTAGTTAAAATGTTTAACCTGGACTTTCCTCTAGCATATTGGAGGTTTTGGTCCTGCTATGGTTGATGATCTTAAGCCACTCATAACCATTTCCTTGAATAAAAGATGTTTTGCTACGTTTCTATGTACAAAGTGAATATAGAATGGTTGATTTTCTGCCAGGCTCTTGCACTTGATTCTAACATTGATATTTCTCAATTGCAGGTATTGGGAGACTTCGAAGTATTGATAGAAGCAAAGAGGCTACCAAAGTTTCCAGCTTGGGGAACCTCCAGGCCTAGGAATGTAGGTAATGGATGTAGATAGAGTGGCTCCTAAGGCAAAAGATAACCCTTTTCTTTTGTAGTTTGAGCTGAGAGAGAGAGAGAGAGAGAGAGAGAGAGAGAGAGAGAGAGAGAGAGAGAGAGAGAGAGAGAGAGAGAGAGAGAGAGAGATTTTGTTTTGTTTAGTTTTACCTTGAAGGTACACTTAAGCGTAGATAAAGCTAAGTTAATGGAGATAGAAGAAGTCATGGTAATTGTTTTTGGGAAATAATTACTTATAGAAGATTAAAAAGATTAGTGATTTAAACAATTTTAAGGAGAATATATTTACTTTGATAGCCATATACTAAAAATTTGGACTAGAACTATAGAAAATTTGGACGGTTGGATCTAGATTATAAATGTTGATGCATAGGATTATCTAGATAGTTTGTTTTCCATAGAAATCCTATGGTTGAAGGCCCTATAAGTTGCTTAGCATCTCATAGTTTGCATGAATAGGACCCACCTTATGATGATCCTGGCCATTCATCTACTTCTTTGGCTTTGGATGAGTAGTGGCTCAAAAACTTTGTAGATTGATTGCTTCTAGCATCACAAAAGTTGTAGTTTTGGTCACAGAAAATGAGTGGTTAGACACTTTGTATAAACAACAATTTAAATGCTTTTGGGTCCCAAATTCAGTTTCTCGAAGCCAAAAAGAGTCTAATGCAGTTGGTCATAGACAACTGGGCATCTCCCTCGAATGATGCTTGATTGCAGCTTTGAGTTGTTGCCCTTTGGCTGTGGATTGGATTTCGGAGTGTGTGTAAATGAGAGTTTTGAGTTATTTGCTTTATAATTCTTTGCAAAAAAGAAAAAGAGGATTAAAATACTTGATCATCTAGGTAGACTACATAAGATCTAGACGACATTTGATCTTTTTGTGCCTGTGTGAAGATGTATATGATGAAGACCATTGAATTCATGGACCATTAAAAGCTGACCATTCTGGAAGTAATATCCATCAAGAATATAGATGATCAAATGGTTTGCATGTAACTAAGAGAACCTTTAATGAGGTTTACTGGACGATGGATCTAAATAATCTAATCTAGTAAAATCTTAGAACTAGTGTATGAAGATCATGCTCACGTGGCACATATGGCCCACTATAAAAAAAAAATGTTATAGAAAGGTCTAGCATCCTATCTATTTTGTTCCTATAAATAATAGGGTTTCAAAATTAGTATAGGTGTCAAATTGGCAGATGGTTACGAGCCAAATAGGTATGGATAGAATTTCCCATTTTTAAAATGGGTCATAAACCACTAATTCGTGATCTCGGGTTATGCAACCATGGGTCAAGGGTCCCATGTGTCATGGGCCAAAATTGACACCTCTACATGTAATATTCAAGGAGCAATCAAATGACCTGGTTGGATCATCTAAGCACGAGGCCTTTGTAGCCAAGGATGGGAGATTGCTTCACTGAAAACCAAAAGAACAAAAAGAAATTAAGCCAAGAAATTAGAGGATTAGGGTTTTGAAGATCAAACAATGAGATTGTCTCTATTGAATAGAAGGTATAAAAGTAAATTCAATGAAAAGGACATGTGATCCCACTGTTAAAATCAAGGGTTTCTTACATGGCAGCTCTCAGAGTAAGACAGACTATGCTCTATCAGTGAAACTGTTCTGGTAATTTAGGTGAAAAAAGGAAAAAAGAGAGGAATTGTTGCTGGCTCTCCTGGCAGCAGCAATGCGTATTTCAAAGCAGTATACTAAGTTGATTGTAACAATGGAGGAAAACTGAAAAATTACATGTTTATGTATACAAACTATACCTGATATTTGTAAGGGATAATATCTCATACGTGGCTGGTCAAGTATGTTAAGTTTAAGAATGATCTAAAAATGGAACTTTTACAATTGTAGTCGAGGATCATGATGTTAGAGCAATAGTGGATAATGAGGAGTTTCTTTATTTTAGTTAAGAATTGCATAGTTCGATGGAATAGCTAGAATCAAGATATGATTTGCAAAGTTCAGTGTTGAAGCTAAGTGCCCTAGAGATGGCTTCTATTATTGCATTGTTGACTTAGATCATTATCATCATCAAGACCTTATCCCGATTAAGAGTTGGGCACTTGAATCTTGTTCCTCCATTCCCCTCTATTAAGTATCATGTCTTTCTTTAGTCCCAAAGCTTTTAAATCTTTTCTCACCACTTCTATTCACATTCTTTTAGGCCTTCCCCTTGCCTTTTTAGAACCTTCGACTTGGATTGCTTCACTCCTTCTAACCGGTGCCATTTCTATCTTTGTTGGACATGTCCATACTATTTAAGTCTAGTCTCCCCCATCTTGTTACCTAGTGATGCTACTCTTAAGTTTTCTCTAATGTTTTCATTTCTAAATCTATCCTTTCTTGTCCTGCCACTCATCCATCTCAACATTCTCATTTCGGCTACACTCATCCTATATACATGTTGTTCTTTAACTATCCAACACTCTGATCCATAGAGCATTTCCTACCTTACAGCTATCTTATAGAATTTTCCTTTCAGTTTGAGTGGCACATGTTGATTACACAAAACTCCAAAGGCATATCTCCATTTGTTCCAACCCACTTGGATTCTCTGGTTAACTTACCTCTCAATCTCTCCGCTCTCATGAATTATCGATCCCAAGTATTGAAAGTGTACTTTTAAGGGAACTTCTTGGTTATCAATCTTTATTGGTGCTCCACTTTCGCTCCTTTCCTTGCTAAAATTGCATTCGCTATACTTTGTCTTACTTTAGCTGATTTTAAATCCTTTAGATTCTAATGCATCTCTCCATTACTTTGGCTTTGCGTTTACACCCTCTCTTGTCTTATCAATCAAAACTATATCATTGGCAAATAACATGCACCGTGGAATCTTCTTGTGCAGATGTTTTGTTAACTTATTCATAACTCTAGCGTTGTTGACTTAGTTAAGTCATTTATAATAGGTTCCCATATAAGTCCAACCACCCTCTACTGCAATAATTAGAGCATGCCAGGTTACCGATAAGGTTCAGTATTTCATGCCAATTGAAAATCATGGAAATAACTAAACTCTATTAGAGAAAGAGTCGACACTATCTCTCTTTTGTTATAAGTAGAAATAGCTTCAAATTCTTATTGGAGCCTCACTAGTGATTACCACAAACATCTAATTGACGAGCTTCACATTTTCAGGGGAATAGTTCAACTGGACTGGGGTGTTGGAAAATATTCATATAACATGTTTTGTCATAGTAATTTATAAAGCCAAAATTCTCTTCTGCCTTTTGTTTAGATGGCACTAGACAAGCCTTATGAAGTATTGGGATTTAAGTTACTTCTACAGAAATTCTCTATTCTCTTCTCCTTTGACAACATATGATCCAGTTCACTTGTACATCTATGTGTAGTTTACGATCACTACTCTTTGGTGTAGCTTGTTATCAATCAATGCAATGGATTGAGCAAGCTGCACTCCTAGAATGCTTACTGATTTTATCTTATTTCCATAAAATTATTCCCTTTAACAAATGATGTGCTTATACTTATGTAATTCACTTCATTGATCTCTCATTTGATTATTGGTCTTGACTCTAAGGTATGTCATGTTTCACATGCCATATAATTCCAAAATTGTAATCCTGGTCCTTCATGTATCTGTTAAAGTGTGCTCCTAGGGAAAGATTATTGCATACTTGATTGACATTTTCTAAAAATGTCAAGATGATGGTATGATCCAGGGCTTTACTAATTGCAAGTTCTTGGGAAACACTCATGTGGAGTGATAATTGTGCTAAAATTTCTGATGAACCTTTGGTAGAATGAATCTAAGCCATGAAAACTTCTGATATCAAATAGAGACTTAGGAACAAGCCACCTGATAATAGCCTTCACTTTGCTCGGATCCATCTTTACAACCTCTACTGAAACGACGTAGCCTAAGAAGATCAAGCTTTCAGTGAAGAAATTACACTTCTTCAAATTGTTGTACAACTTTGTTCTCATAATGTATGTAGCACTTGTTGAGGACGACTGAAGTGCTCCTCTTGGATTTTGTTGTACATAAGAATATCGTGTAAGTATACAAATTTCGCTTAAAGGTTTAAAGACATGTGTCATTAAATACATGAAAGTACTGGGGGCATTAGACAACCCAAAAGGCATAACCAACTATTTGTAAAGTCCTCCAGTTTTAAAGGCCGTTTTCCATTCATCATTTGGTTGCTTGCAAATTTGATGGTAAGTCTACAAAGGCTGATCTTAGAAATAGTTGTAGCACCATGGAATTGATCTAGCAAACAATCATTATGGGGAATTGGAAAGTGATAGTTGATCGTGATTTTATTCACTGTCCTACTATTGATATCCATTCTCCACGATCCCTTCTTTGGCATAAGAAGGGTCGGTGTTGCACACAGACTTTTACTTTCTTAAACCAAGCCTTTGGCCATCAATTCATCAATTTGGTGTTGCAACTCTGCATGCTCCTTAATTTGATGTCCCATGGTCAGTGATTCTAATGCATCCCTCCATAACTCTAGCTTTGTGTTTATGCTCTCCCTTGTCTCATCAATCAACACTATATCATTTGCAAATAACATGCACCATTAAATCTCTCTTGCAGATGTTTTGTTAACTCATTCACGATCAACTTGAAAATCTATAGGCTCAATGCCAATTCTTGGTGCAATCCTATAGTGATAGGAAAATTATCGGTCTCTCTACTAGTGGTCTTCATGTTTGTTACTGCTCCCTCATACATATCCTTAATTAAGTCTATATACCCCTGTGAAACCCCTTTCTCACCTAACACCCACCATATTAACTCTCTAGGGACCCTGTCATAAGCTTTTTTAAGTCAATAAAGACCATGTGGAGGTCCATCCTCATCTCCCTATATTTTTCTATCAATTGTTTAAACAGCAAAATAGTTTCTATGGTAGACCTCTTAGGCATGAAACTAAATAGGTTCTCTAATAAACTTGTCTTGTGCCTTGGCATCTTTTCCATCACTCTTTCAAAAAGTTTCATGGTATGCCTCATAAGTTTGATCTCCTGATAATTAGTGCAACTTGGTATATTGATCTCCTGATAATTAGTACAACTTGGTATATCTCTTTTATTCTTGTAAATTGGTACAATAGAGCTCCTAAATAATATGGATGACCTCCTCACCCTCAGTGGCAGTTACTGAAAGGGCCAAATAGATTGAAGATCTCTGGTATATCTCTCTTTTCTGATTCTTGGAACCTATGGCTCGAGAGGAACATAAGAGTCTTTAGGGGCAAATTGAGGCGTATATTCATTCTTTCTCAGATTATCAAGGAGGCTTGCAGGTGGACTAGTATGGCCTAGGATTTGTCCTCCTGTCTCTGCCAATCAGATTGAGAACCAGTTGGGTGAAGTTTGTTTCAGCGTGCAGAAAAAAGAGGTGATTAAACAGCATTAGAAGCCACCTAAGCCTGGTACCTATAAGATGAATTTGATGGTATTTATCTTGGACTTCAGGATTAGGTGGACATGGTGGTTTGTTAAGAGATTGGGAAATGTTTTATTTGACTTTGCAGCCCCATTAAGTGACACTAATGCTCTGGATATTGAGATCATGGCCCTCTAGAGGAGTGTGAGGATTTGTGCTCAGCACTGTCTTCACCCATCACCCTTGAAGGTGATTCTTCAAATACAGTTAGGTGGCTGGATTCTGATAGCAGTGGACCATGGGAACAATGGGATGAAATGATGAAGTCAAGCAACTAATCAACGGTTTTTTCCAATGTTTTGTCCATGTCAGAGATTACCTAACCAGGAAGCTGACAATCTTGCTAAGGAGGGAGTGCGAGTGCAAGAGTTAAGGGCCAAAGTCTTCGACCGTCACTGAGGTAGCACTCTGCTTCCTCTGTTTTTGTCTACTTTGTTAATAGGGTGTTTTTTCTCTCACCCTGATGGTCAGGGTTTTTTGGTCCCACTGGTCTATCTTTGGATGTTTGTAAGTGGTGATATTCTCAATCAATCAATTTACTCACCATTAAACAAAAAAATGTCGTGGTATTACCGTACTTAGCCCTCCAGATTTCCTCTGTGCATCTACATCAATATAGATATGCAAACGTGTAGACCCAGGACCAAATGCAGCAAGTTTTCTGATTCTCTGTACCACAAAATCTCTATTCCAGCAGCTTTCTTTAAAATTGTTCCATATGTAGAATGAGGAGAGAAATTCGCGGCTTTGGCTAAACTAGTCTCTTCCAACAAGGGAAAGCAATGGCAATTAATAGATTCTCTTCCAGTTGAAGCTTCACAAGGGAGGAAGGTGATAGAAGGGATATGAAGCGATAAATACGCTCTCACTAGCCATACCAAAGCTATGTTGATAGCTAGTCTGTTATGTATCTAAAGTGTTTGTCACTGTGTTCCGCTTGTCTTCTGTCAGCCCCAAGCTCCTTCCCTGCTTGGTAAGTATTTATGTTCATCATCAGAAACCTATCCACCCTTCTTGAGTTTGTTGCTCAACTGTGATTTTTCTAATGCCACTACCAGGTCACTCCTTCCAACAGTTTCTATGAAGTAGAAGTGATTGAGGAGCTTTTCCATTCTATCTTCAGCATATCTCTTAGGGTATTATTGATCTCGAAAACCTCGCCACTAGGATTTTGAAGTCCATCCTGTACGAATTGAAACGGTGAGACAATGGACTCTTCATTGCCCCAATCTACAGGAAATTTTGTTGTAGCCCTCGGAGCACCTAGCCTTGAAGGAGGAAGCTCTGACGTTTTGGCATCTGGGACCTATGACTCTCCCATTCCAACTAATTTTCAGTCATTTGCTTACCAAGAGAGGACCAGGGACACTAATAATGGAAAGCCAAGGCCTTTTCTTTGCAGATACTGTGGCAGGATGTTTGTGACAACTCAAGCCCTTGGGGGGCACGTTAATGGTCACAAGAGGAGAAAGATTGCCAAGAAGATGAAAGTAAATGCTGATCTTCCTCCTTCATTTAACAACTCATTTCGCTGCATGGATTCGCCTTTTTGCATGAATCCTCGCAGGACAATACCTTTCATCGCAGAACACCCTGAGCAGAAGGGAAACAGTCAGCCTAACAAAGATCTTCCAACAACAAAGACTGAACAAAGTTTTGGGTCCTATGCATATGGATTCGCTGCATCTTATGGCCAAACTTCGACAGAGCTGGATCTCAGTTTACGCTTGTAAGCGGACTCATCAGCCCCATGAAATTGCATGGGAACGTGTCTTTTGAAGTTTTAGCTTATGGCGTACCCTTATATCTCTTCCTGCCCCAGTTGTATCCAATTTTTATCTGGTTTCTTTCTCTTGTCTGGCACAAGTTCTATGTTTCCATGTCTGTAGGGTGTCCTTCCCTTCCATAATAGCTGGTGTCTTGAAGCATTAAGACTTTGATGTTATGTGAGTGGTGATGATAATAAAGGGCAGGATTTTCGGTTATGCTTTCTTATTGTCTTGCTCTGATTTTTATCGAGGCTGGGAAAGCCGTAGAATAAAATAGCTGAATAATTTCTATTAGATTTTCCGTTCATCTTTTCTCTCTCTACAAATTAAGAGGCCTAAAATACAAGACGGGGCCTAATTTTGGAAGATCCCAACCATGCAGACTGTTGGCCATGAATTAGATGGCTGGTTCATACCCTGCTCCAAGTTCCTAACTTCTGTTGTTTTTAGTTAGAAAATAGACAGTGAAATTGCTTACCGTCTATTTTAGAACTCAGAAAACATTACCCAGGACATGATTCGACTTTGAGACACGGTCCATCTGAGTCATGGCCAAGGTTGTGAATGGTAGAAATCTTCCAGCAGGTGAGCCCAGTTGGAGTTATACTTGTGAAATAATCTCTCTCTCTCTCTCTCTCTCTCTCTCTCTCTCTCTCTCTCTCTCTCTCTCTCTCTCTCTCATATTATGTGATACAATTAATTGTATCATAGGCATTCTTAAAAATGAAACATGGGTCAAATTTTTCATGTTTTTTAGTGATCCAAGATGTTCATCCTGATTTGCCTCATCTCAGATGCCCTAAGTACAGAATCTCATTTTTAGTTGGATGTTTCTTTATTCTCCATTTTGGTACTTTTGAAGTGAAAAAATAGATGGTAACACAGTAACCCTCAAAGTACAGAATACCATCTATTTTTGGGTTTCAAGAGCTCTAAAAATAGAGTTGAGACATCCAACTGACATGATATTTGGTACCTAGGACATTTGAGATGGTGCAAATCAGATGAACTTCTTGGATCATTGAGAAACATGAAAAACTGGGCCTGGTTTACATTTTCAGGGGCACCTATGATGCAACCATTATAGAATTGTATCATACAATTACTCGAGAAGGCATTTCTCAAAGTAGCGGGCTCACTTTTTCAGAGCTTTTGGAAATACATGCAGCATTTTTTTTTGGTATTTTTTTGCAAAGATCTAAGGCATTGATCTTCTCTAGCCTCAGGGAGATGCTTATGGTTCCAAAAGTCACAACTATTGGATCCTTTAATGCCTTCATTTCTAGGCCCTTGTAATTATACAAAAGACGATGCCACTATATTTTTGCAAACATTTATCTTTTTTATTTTTTCTTTTGAAGAATATATTAATTCCATTGATTAGGGGGAGAACAGTGTCCATTTTATAATTGCAAGACGTCCGCAAAATGAAGACCTTAGAGATATCCATTAGTTGTCATTTTTGGTACCTAAGCTATCGTGTTGAGGCTGAACAAGATGAGCGTCTTGGATCAATTAATAAGTAAAAGAAAGTAGGCCTGCACTTTATTTTGTTATGGTAAGCACCAAATATGGACTTCTCTCTCATGAAAAATGCTTAGGGGAGTACACATGCTTGCTCAAGGATGTAATGCAGTTTTTGTACAATCCAATCCGTTAATCTGGCAGATAATGACAAGTCAATCCCAGTGACACTAATTTTATTTTGTTTGACATGCCTAGACCCTTTTTGTAAGAAGCCTTGTTCAGGATTTTTGAGGAAAATGTAGAACTTCACTCTTTGGTGAATTGTAGCGTGCTCATGAAACATACATTTGGAATGGAATGAAATCCGTGTGGTTCAACTGTTAATATTAATTTTATTTTGATTAGACATATCTAGACCCTTTAAGTAAGAAGCCTTGTTTAGGAAAATATAGAGCATCTCTTCGGTGAACTGTAGCGTGCTTATGAAACATCCATTTTGCATGAGGCGAGAGCCACGTGGTTCAGCTGTTAATAGTGTGGAAGTTTATATAAATTTCTCCATGTGGGCTCTAAAAGTATACTGTTTCTTTGTTCAAGAAAGTGCCTTGCTTGGTTGTCAGACCAAACTCTTCTAAATTTTATATGACGCAACCAATCAGATTGAGGTCACATTATAGGAGTTTTAATGACATCCTTTTGGCCTCACTTTTTGTGGTCATTTTAGTGACCAAGTCATTGCTCTTGTTTGACCTACCTTAGATATCGCAAGTACCAAAATATGTGGGTTGTATTATATAATTCCTCTCTCTCTTTCTCTAATATGGTCTTCTTTAGTGCACTATATTAATGATTTTGTCTCTTTTAATTTTTTTTAAAATTATTTATTTCTGCTTCGTCATTCTTCTAGAATTATCTATATCTAGACTACATACTTAAAGGAAAGTATGAATAGTAAAAAAGACCAGATTAAACAAACTAAGATTTTGTTTAACAAAATACAAGGGAACAGTGGTGGCCAATATTGTAAATTTAAAAACCTAAACTGGTAGGGTATGAAATAGACTCCTATTTTTAAGGGACACGTGAGAGAATGTAACCATTCCTGCGTATTACATGCCTCTGTTTCTCCCCTATTTTTAAGTGAGTGATATTTACCTATTTTAGTAGGCTTTACTCTCTCTCTCTCTGCATACCATCTTGCTAGAATCCCCAAAATCCCTCTTTTTCCCTAGCCTTTTCCATTTTATTTTTTATTCTAACAGTTCAATACTCTCATCATATTATAAAATGATAATATTAGCTAAATAAGTCGGTCTCTTAATAGACATTAAGTGTTCTCCAATTTTCTCTAACCTCTGCTATTTTCCTCTAATATTTCCTCCCTCTTCTTTTCTTCTATCTATCTCTATATTAAGCTAATATATTTTTCTTTGACCAAACCTTATTAGGCAGTACTAAAAATTTGAATTATTTTAAATATAAACCCCACAATCAAATGGTAACAAATTAATAAATCAATCACCTCGTGCATTTCACGGGGCAAATATACTACTTTATATCCCGTCTTTCGATGGATGGTCCTGATCTCGAACCCTTGGCAACAAAGGGAGAAGTGCCTCTTTTGGCCATACCCCTCTAGGTTACTGGGCCATTCGGCCATTTCCTCCTTATTTTTATCCATTATATCAGTCGACCCAAGGGTGAATTAATATGATAGTAGCGGCGACTCATATGCCTGTTTCAGTGGGGAAAAATAATCGCCAGTAATTCCAGAAACCGATGCTAAAATCAATAAGGTAAATAGTAGGAGCATTTGTTTTCCTGGGATTACTTTGTATCAACATTTCAAGAGCTCTATCCATTTTGCTCACTCAACCTAACGGTGAATCCATTTTAATCTCCTCCCAAGAATCAAAACAAGATGAGGATCATGTTATTTATGTAGAGCCCACTTAAATCCATCGTAATAGTGTAAAGTTAGTTTTCAATGAGAAATACACAGTAATTTCCAACTGATTTTCCTTTCGGGTGTCTATCTAACTTCTCGACGGCCTGATCTCCTTCTTTCTTTATCTGAAAGCATGGCTGCAAAGTGGAAAATCTTAACCATTCATTTGTTAATTCTAGGAGATCCACTACTGAGTAGTTAATGCTTCGATGATCCAACGGAAACTCAACTGCCGGTTCACAATATATACTTAACCATTCATTTGTTAATTCCAGGAGATTTTGCTGTAAAACCTTCAAGAATGCTTTTAGGAATTATTTTTTACTTCACAAAATTAGAGGTAGTAGGACTGTCACATGAACAACGCCAGCACTAATGTACCGGATTCCATTAGAATTCAGCAGTTAAACGTTCTTGGGTGAGAGTAGTACTAGGATGGGTAACCTCCTGGGAAGTAGTAACTTAGGATTTTAAGGATTTGTTATATACACTACATGTAATCGTGAGTACCTATGAAAATAGTTAGTTCGATGGACATTATCCAGTGATTTGATTAAAATCAATCATTAAATTGAAGAAGTCTTATAATATGATAAAAATTCCTCGACCTTCATTCTATGAACATGATGTTCCTTACCTGCTAAATACTAATTCATAGAACATGGTGGGCATTTTCAAAAGCATGTGACCACAACACCTTTGGTAGGTATATAAATACATAACCTATGACTTTCATCAAATCATTTAATCCTATCAATGTGATAGTCAATTTTTATTTAATCATTGAATCTCATTAATTCAAATATTGATTTTCATCACAAATTGATTGAATTTGCTGTTATTTGAGAGCGTGGCCAGTGGGCACTCCCTTTTTCTTAGAGGAAATCAAGAAGATTATATGACTGTAAATTTGGTCCGAGAGATAAATGTTAGTATCACCAATCACTTGGAGCATGCAAGTGTGGTACTCGGAACGTATCACTTCGATTGGTCCATGCACTAGACTTTATTTTCATTGATGATGAAAGCCATTGGTGCTCAGACGGTAGAGTTGACAGGCGGGAGTAATCTTGAGGCTCTGGCTCTACTTATATTTTAAAGTTGCTGTTGATACTCCATGAAAGGGCCCAGCTGATGAATGATATAGATCACAAAACTTTACACCGTATTTCTACTTTCAAATTTTGAAGGTAATGTCTGCATCACAAATATCTGGGCTCTATTTTTACTTTTAGCTGCTGATGTAAATCCATCTAGAAAAATAGCATAGCGTAGATGAATTGTCTGGATCAAAATAAATTAATTAATGCTTCAACAATTTTGAGCGGGCAAATGTCTATTCGTCACAGAAATATGCTTGGTTGTCGGTTTGAGTCGCTGTTTTTTCTTTGGCTGTGAGTGTATGAGTTAAAAATACTTCGCTTGAAAAAAATAAAAACGAGTTAAACAATTTTAATACCGTTTGGCTAGAACATTAAATAGATGAGCCAGTCTTCTTATAACCCGTGTCTAATGAGGAATTCAGATATTTAGCGAAGGTCTATTGCAACAAACTTCACAGAAAGTCTGATATCCTTTGTAGGCCGTTGGATCACAGCCAGGGTGTGATTATTTCCAGATGTTGACAAGTAGTTTAAGGGATCCACAGGTAACCGGGTAAAAGAAGAAAGAGAAACAGGGGTTTAGAAATGACGGAAAGGAAGAGAAATGTTACGGGACTCAAATTAGCCAGTCCCTACCTGCAGATGATCTGACCCATTGACCTTGTTCGGCTTTCACTGTTTAGGCTGCTTGCTAATATTCATGCGCACTGGATGCTTCTAACTACCACTTTTTTGTACTAAAAAATAATAATAATTCAATGATCATGGTTTAAAAATACAAAACAGCATGGCTATATTGTACAGCGATCATGAATTTTAGTCTAGCCAATTTGAAGAACTCCAAACAAGGTGATGACTTATGTAATCAAAAGATGTGGCTTAGCTAAACTGAGTCCTAAAATGAATCCCCACTTCCATCATTTCTGGAAAAGGAATGAGAAAAATAAGATTTGGTATGGAAACTCTATTCAAACATGTGAACTCTTGAAATGTAAGGAAAATATACAGTGCAGAGATTCGTTTTGTTTTTCTCATCTTTATAGAGTGAAATCTATCTTTAACAAGTAAAAGTGGTTTTCAATTATTTTATTGTGGGCTAGTATGTTTTAAGAATCACATAAAAAGCTCTTGCTCACATTATTTGATATTTTTTATTTTTTATATGTTTTAGCAAAAAACATTTATATTGTGCAATTTATGCTATGAAGTCCAAGGAGGATGAAGTTTCTCTCTTCTTTTGATTCTTGAGTGTTACTTCCTAGTGGAACTTGTTATTGACAATATACAAGAAGTTTAAATGTAGGCAAATGTCAGCGCAAGCAAGAGGTTGAAGCAGATAGAGAAGTTAACCTAGGGTTTGTATAACAAAGCAAATAAATCACTCATACACACGCCCCTAAATCTAACCCCTAGCAATGAAAACAAGTTCCCTTTGTTGTGAATTACTTGCTAAGTACCAATGGAAACAATCATCACCAATACGGCAATCCCAGAGTCTATATGTATCAACAAACTTTCCTTTGTTGTGATGGACTTTAGGCCTCGTTTTAATGTTTTGTAATTGCTAATGGAAAAAGAAGTACCATATTATCCAATGATAAAAGATGCTAAGTACACCAGGCATTGTTAGTCGAGATTTGGTGTGGGAGATACACTATCAAAGCATAAGTTAACATATCAATAAGAGATCAAATGTGTTGGAATATCTAAAATGAACCAGAAATCAGATGTTTGTAATGTCCAAAGTCCTCATCAAACATGTGTACTAGAAAAGGCAATAGGCACACACACTTTTGTGTGGGTTAGATGGGGAGGTGCTAAGATAGTTTTATGAGAGAAATTAGGGCAAAGGTTATCAAAGAATAGATGAAGTGAGTATCTGAAAAAGTGATTACTATTTTTCTCCTCAATAAAGCATGTTTTGGATATTTGTCTCATTTTAAATTTCTACTTATAGTATCCTACCAATTTTGCATTTTTAAAATTGTGCCATGAAAATATCCCTAATATTTTGTTCAAATTATCCTATGGATTCTATTTGTCCTCCTATAACTCTCTTTAAGAGTTCTCTCATAATGTAACAATACATTTTAACAATTTCTTTATTTCTTAGGGTTGAAAACCTTCTTTTTCTTTCTTTAAAGACTTCTGCTGAGATAATTTAAATCCTTAAATCAAAAGAATAAACAACTAATTATAATTGAAATTTTAAGTCCAATATGCAAAGAGGAAGTTGGTTTATCTATCTTGATAGATTATTTTTTCATGTCTATATATTCTAGACTTAAGAAGTACCTACGTTGAAAGTGCATCTCTTTCTAAACCCTAAGCTTTCTACCAAACTATTATAAAACCTAATTATCGCCTTATTTTTTTCTTATTGCATCATTTAGTTCTTGGAGAAAATGGTAATGCAAATAATCAAAAAGGAAAATAGAAAGGCATTTGGTATGATGAAAAGAGGAAGTTATTTCCTATGACGTAGAAAGAGGCAACATGCAACATACATTAAACATAAAAATTGAAGAACCCACAGTGAATCATGCTATGGGATGTCAACATACATTTAACAAATAGAGAAAATGGAGAAGAGTTATTTGAGAAAAAATGAAGAGAATATCTAAGAGATTGATTACTCTTTCTCTCCTCAGCAAAAAGATTATTAAACTTTGCCTGACTTTAATTTTCTTTTTACCTATAGTACCCTTCAATTTTTCATATTTAAAAATTTACAAACACAATTCCCTTATATTTTGTAAAAACTTATCTTGTCGATTCTATTGGTCCTCCTTAGTAACTCTTATAACATAACAACACATTTTACCCACTTGTCTATTTCTTAGGGTTAAAAACCTCCTTTTCAATATCTTTTAAGGACTACCATTGAGATAATTTAAATCCTAAAATTAAAAAAATAAACCACTTATTGTAAGTGAAATTGAAATCTAGTATGCATAGAGGAAGGTATTCTACCTATATGGAGATTGCTTGAGAAGCATCTACATTGAAAGTACATCTCTTCTAAACCCTTTTAAGCTTTCCTTCATACATGCTAAAAACCTAATTATTGCCTTCTTTTGTTTGTTTCTTGAAAGAATCACTTGTTCTAATAGTTCTTAAGAGAAAGTCATTATGTAAGTCATGAGAAAGGAAAATGGAAAGGTAGTCAACATGAAGAAACAATAAGCCATTTGCATTTATGCAAAAAGAGATAACATATAACATAAAACAAATGTAAAAATTGAAGAACACGCAATGATTCATGCCATAAGGTGACAACTTACACTGGCCCAAGCTAGATAAAATCATTGTCAAGAATATATAGGAAAGAAGAAAGATGAAGGGGAGCCTTGGTGCAACAGTTGAGTTGTCAACGTGTGACCTAAAGGTCACGGGTTTGAGGTGTGGAAATAGCCTCTTGCAAAAATGCAAGGTAAGGCTGCATACTATAGACCCTTTGTGGTCCATCCCTTCCCAGACCCTACATACGCGAGATCTTGATGCATTAGGTTGTCCTTTTTTATAGAGAAAAGAAAGATCATAGATAAAGAGATACAAACAAAGCATGTACACATGAAATAGATCCATCCAAACTTCCAAATTTTAGGGAAAGCAATGAATAATTGTTCATTCGTTAGGGAGTTATATTTAAAGATAGAAGAGATAAATAACAAAAATAGACAGCCATGGTCTAGTGTCTACTATAAAGTTGCAACTATGTAGTGCTTGAGTTTGTCTTTTTCATCTATAGGAATTTAAACATATTAAAAGGTATATGTTAGGCCCTGGCTTATGATAATCCAAGATGCTCTTATCTTAGATGCATTTTAGATTGGCTATGCACTAAAAACATGGTTGATCAAAAGTCCTTTTTTGTTTCTTCTCATGGTTGAATTCTCCAATAATATTTGTAAATGAAATTGGATGGCCTAGAAAGTTTACTAGAAGCAAAAAATAAAAATTGAAATAGTTGAACATCGTTCCTTATCTTCTAAGCCATAAATGAATAGCTTTGAAAACTATGTAAAAGAATTAAGATCTTTACAATGTAGAAGCCAATTATTGGTTCAAGGAGGTGTCTTTTACCTGGGTGACTAGGGTTCAAGGGTGTGCATGGCCAATTGGTGAGCAACTTTGAGGAAAGAAAATAGATCAGTGTATTGGTTCTATCCTTGTGCATAAAATCACTCATTTAGAAGGTTAAATGAAGAAGATTTGTGTATATTGAGAATAATTTCTTTGAATAAGAGATAAGAAAAGCATTTTCTATTGTGATAGCTATAGAGCTCGAGGACCAAATGAATTTAGGCTCAAATTTCACCATATGTTGGCATTTTGTGGAAAAAAGAAATTGTGGATTTCTTATGTGTTCTGCTAGATTGCCCATTGATGGAGCTATAAAAGCTTCATTTGTGTTGTTAGTGCCAAAAACCCAAGGAGCTTTGAAAGCCTTTGACCTTAGACCCTACTATGTACATATTTCTTGATAAATGACTTGCTACTAGAATGAGAAAGGCCATTTCATGTAATACAGAGTGGAAATGATATTATGATTGTCAATAAGAAACTTTCATCATCTATAAATTAGTTATGATGAAAGCTTTGGACAGAGTGGAGTGACATTTTTTGGACTTTAGCATCTCTAAAAGATGTTTTGGTATAAAGTGGGGAGCAGGATTAAGCAGTGTGTTCATTCTCCATGGTACTCAATCAGAATTAATGGATCTCCCTAAGGATTCTTCAAAGATTCTAAAGGATTGAGGCAAAATGATCCTCTATAACATTTTCTCTTTGCCATTCTTGTAGAAAGATTTATCTTGATGATGGAAAAAGTCACTACTACAAACTTTATCTCATATTTTAGATTTAGTTCTCAAGGATCAATTGTGACACAGTTGCAATATACAAATGACACGTTGAGTATTTGCAAAGCTAATAAAGAGGAGAGTACACACTTAAAGGCTATTTGCAGACATCATAAAAATTCATAAAGTTCGTAAATAAATCTTGCTAAGTCTTTTATTATTAAAATAGGGATTGATGATGATGCTTTATCTCAGTTTTCATCTTCTTCAGATGCTTAATTGGCTGAACTTTCTTCCTTTGAATTATTAAAGTGGGGAGTTGAATCATGCTTTATCTCAATTGGCATCTCCTTTTAATCTGTCTATATATTGGTAGACCTCTGTGAAGCATTTAGGACAAAGTACCTCTCTAGATTTTCATCTAGGATTTGCTTAGTAGCAAGCTAACTACTCTCCTAGGGGCAAATTCAACTTTTTAAATCTTCACTCAATAAAACTGAAGCCATTTATAGATACAAGATGAATATAAAAAGAGATTCTACTAGTCAAATGGAAAAAAAAGTAGTCTTAGGTAGAAAAGTAGGGGCTAGGTATCAGAAACTAGAATCTTTAATGAAGTCCTACTTGAGAAGTGGCTCTAGAGATTTAATAATGAACTTAAAAGCCTTGGAGATTGGTGATGCAAGTTAAGTATGAGAATGAAGAGGACAACTGGCTTCTAGGTAAAAAAGTACATAGAGTTGGATCCTACATTTGGAAAATCATTATCATGGAATTGGATAATTTCTCATCCAGCATTAGATAGGTAGTTAAAAGAAAGGACAAAATTCACTTTTGAGACCATAGCTGGTGTTAAGACTTATCCTCAAAATCATTATTTTCTAGGTTCTACTCTAAATGTCAGTTGTAGAATGCTTCTATTTTTGAATGTTCTCCTATAACTCTTGAAAGTATCATATGGAATAAGGGTCTTCGTAGAAAAGTATGATTTTGAACTTCAAGATTAGGAGAATTCAACCAAACAATTAACAAGGTCTTCGTTAGAAGGGGAGCCTTGGTGCAACGATTGAGTTGTCACCGTGTGACATGAAGGTCATGAGTTCGAGGCGTGGAACACCCTCTTACAGAAATGCAAGGTAAGGTTGAGTACTATATACCCTTTGTGGTCCATCCCTTCCCTAGACTTTACATATGAGTGAGCTTCATGCACTGGGCTGCCGTTTTAATTAACAAGGTCTTCATTCAATAACAAAAATTAGATAAATGGGTTTAGAGATGGTTCATAAGAGATGCATATTCAGGGAAAAAGAGTTATGATCCAATCTTTGAAGCCCAAGTTGGGGAACCACTTTCTTTTGATCTCTTAACTCTTTGGCCTTGTGTTGATCCAAACACATCCTTCACATGGATGGCTACAAACAATTACTAACCAAGAGAATTTGGAGAGGAGGGTTTAGTTTGGTTTATATCTCTTATCTTTGTCACAAATATATTGAAACAACATGACACATTCTACATTTGTGTATAGTGGCAAGCATTCAAAATCTTTTAGATAGATGGGTTTGTTAAAGTTCAATCTTAGAACTTCTAAGAGAGAAGCACATGTGAGGTATCATCTTCCTTGTAGTACTTTAGTTTGTTTGGAGGGAACATAATAACAGTCTTCAATGGCTCTATAAGTTTGAGGCTACTCTATGGGAAAAAAACATTAGTATGGTGTGGTTGTGATTATCATTTTCAAAGCTTTTCAATTCTATTGCTCCAGGAGATCCCCATTAGTTTTGTAAGAACATTCAACTACCCCATCCTGGTTCCTCTGGATTAAACTTTGATGAGTTATCAAGGAGCAATCAGATCCCTTAAGTATGAAGGGTTTAATGAGAAACTCTTTGGCTAACTCTTTTATGGAATTTTCCTATCCAGCTGAAGGGACTAGTTCTAGTTATATGTAAATGCCATGAGGTAGGTAGGAGACTAAAATAAATCACAATATTTTCTTTGCTTAACAATTCAGTAGCCAACATATAAAGTATTGAGGAGAAATTATATGATAGTCTCCTAGCTACATCAGATAATACAATAAATATCAATAAAAGATTAGTTATGAGCTAATAAACTATTATATATAATACATGAACATATTAAAAACTTGTGATTTCCCTAAATGACTTCAAAATTCTTCTTCTTCTTTTTTATTTTTTATTTTATTTTTGACATTGTAATCACTACCACCTGTATACAATTTAATATTATTCCTGATCTTACAATCTTTATACACATGAAACACAAACATACATTCACTTATACATTGTGTACAAAACATACAAATTCATCATTAATTATCCATCTACATCTTTCTTGAAAAACCACAAAATGAGAAATTAACCACAACACACGCATTTACTATAACATCCACATTCACTTCATTTGTAAATCTATTCACATTCGCATTTAATTTCAAATTCACACTAAGTTACCCTCATTCATCATCCCATAAAATTTATATAACGAATATATTGGAAACCAACTCTCATATTTACTTCACTTACAACTCTCATATTCTACACTAAGTTACCCTCATTCATCATCCCATAAAACTTATATAATTCAATGAATATATTGAAAACTAACTCCCATATTCCCTTAACTTACAACTCCATACTCCACACTAAGTTACCCTCATTCATCATTTCATAAAATTTATATAATTCAATGAATATATTAAAAACCAACTCCCATATTCACTTCACTTACAACTCCCACACTCCACACTAAGTTACCCTCAATCATCATGCAATAAAATTTATATAATTCAATGAGTATATTGAAAACCAACTCCCATATTCACTTCACTTACAACTCAATCCCATACTCATTTATTCCCATACTCCAAGTTTCCACTCATTCATCGCTTAAAAAAATTGATGTATATATTTCAAAGAAAATAATAAAAACTAAAAGAACACTTAGAAGTAAATAAAAAAAGAAAGACTTTATTATGTATTTTACAATCATGTAGCTACTCTAAGTATTCTACTTGAATCTAGTACTTACTTAGCCTATTTGCTTAGTGTTTCCTTGAGGTTTACTTTGAAGTAACTCTTCTTGTTTGTCGTCTCAGAAAGCACAAAAGCTTTTAATACAACATATTTAATTTAGGTCACATTCTTTAAAATGGATCCATAAAAATCTATGAAAAATATAAGATTGTGAAAAGTAAAAGTGTCTTACCTTTCTTAATTGGGAGACACAAATACCATTGAATATTAGGGTTCTCATGTATCTTAGTACATAGTACTCACACTCGCATTTAGACTATTATCTAGGATACTATGCAATAAGGACAACAAAATAATCTATAAGTATCATTTGTAATCTTGTAAGTTTAATTAGTTGTAAAAAATAGAGTAATTAATTGTTTTCTATACCTTAATATTCTTCTAAGTGAGTTTCAATGGTTGTACAATCTTAGTCAAATTACCCATGTTAACTATGTTCTACAAATTTAAATTTCAAATGCATTATATATGAATAAAAAATTATTTATCTACACATAATACATGAAAAGAATATAAGCTTATTTATTTATAATTTTTGCAAGGGCAAGACGGATGTGTAATCCACAAGAATAAAAAAGAAAGCCTGCCCCACGCACGTCCAAAACAAGTAGCATCCAATGAGCCCTATATAGACAGTCATATGAATTATAATTAAAGTTGAAAATTCCTAAGAATAGAATAATTTAGCAAGAAAAGAAGAAAACCAAAACTTACTTACTATTGTAGGGAATCATTAAGCCTATCCCTTAGACTAGCAAAAGAAGCCTGGTAAAATATCATCAACACTCCTCTTTATCTACCATTTCTCAGCCACTCTTAAAATGATATCAAGGTCAAGGAATTGGTAAAGTATACCCTCAACCTCAAAAAGGCTAGTTGCATCATTCAAGGAGTTGTATAAAAGAAATAATTTTTACCTATACCATGAAAATATAACATGTAATGTCAAATATTTTATAAGAAAATATGTGCACATACCCCATGTAGAAGACAATGTGAGAGTGCTCAAGTTGATTCTATAGGCAAACTTGCAATAGGTCCTCAACCATAAGTGACACTTCAACAATGTCATCGTTAAGCACTCTCTCCTTGATTTCTGCAAGATTGATTGCCCTATCTTTGTTATGAGACTGTAGATTAACCTTAGGGATTGAGATGTGTTAGGTAGGACTTCCACATTATCCTTAGACGGCAATTGTAAAAGATGTAGACATTTTTAACTAAATAATATTAATCAATTAAAAGGACCTAATTTATGATGAAAAAAATAAACATATATAGAAGTACCTATTCCATTGGTGTGGTAATAAGTGATGGTGCAACAACAGATGACCTTTATGGCCATGTTGTTGTTGATTAATCGTACGAAGTTAATAAACAATTAAATTGAGATATCTAACTAAGAATTATTTATGGGAAAGGTAGTATGATAAGATACATATCATGTACTCTATGGTAATAACCAGTGCCCCCAGCCAAAAGACGTTTTATGCAACTGTCTACCCAATGATTATAATATTTTTTCATTTTTAAATGGAATGACTAGTGCCTCCATTTTTATTTTCTCAACCAATTTATTATATGCCTCCATCAACAACACCAAACACCCTCCTTGCCCCCACCAGCTTGAAGCTTATAGATTGGAAGAAGCTAAAGATGAGTGTTCATGTTTCTCATATAATTTGATTGAGTTCTTGTTTAGAAATTGTTGTATGAACAATTTCATGATAAGATTTCCTTTGAAGAACAATTTTGATATTTTTATCTAGTATCAATTCTAATAGTTGTAGTTTAAATGAGATGTTTATGAAATGGTCTTTAATATTTGAGTGAATGATTTCTTAGATGTGTTATGCTAAGATTAGATGAGACATGCCTATAGTTTATAGATAACTCATGCTAATATAGATAGGTCATGCCATTAGAATATTTGTTCCTTCTTTAAAAGAAGTTTTAACTTATAGCCAAGGCTTTTAATTCATGCATATTTTCAAGTAATGAGAAATATTATCATGATTTTTTTGGTGGATTCACAATTCCTAAGTTAATCTCTAGCATCTTGGATTTTATTTTTAAAAAACCCTTAGACTTGATAGAAATTTATTCCATCCATGTAGTTGGAAAACTCTTTATACTCAGCCTACAATAGATCTTATATACTCCCAATGATTTTGGTTTAAAATAATTTGAAACAAAGAGAGAGAGAGAGAGAGAGAGAGAGAGAGAGAGAGAGAGAGAGAGAGAGAGAGAGAGAGAGAGAGAGAGAGAGAGAGAGAGAGAGAGAGAGAGAGAGAGAGAAGAGCCTCTTATAGGGTGACCAAGATTGCTCGTAGGTTGTAAAGGAGACTCCACCACATGGCTTGAGAATTAAATCCATTCTCAGATGTTTTGAATTGGTGACTGGTCAAAAAATAAATTTAGCTAATCTAAATACTTATTCACATATTCTTGACAGCATTGCAACCTATCTTAATTGCAAGGTGCAACTCCTATTCACCAATTTAGGTCTCCCTATCTCCTCCAGCAAATCCAAAATATCACTCTAGGACCCTTTGCCAAAAGAATACCAAAAAAGCTCTCATCTAGGAAGAGAGCATATCTCTCCAATGGTGGTAGAGTCACATGTTAAATCATTTCTATCAAACATGCAACTTTACTAAATGTCTATATTGAAGTGTCCAACGACTATCATCTCAAAAATCAATCAAATTCAGAGATGATTCTTATGAAAAGGTTTAGACGATTCCAAAAAATTACATCTAGTTGCATGGAAAAAAGTATGCATACCAAAGAAGAACGTGGGTTGGACATCAGAAGGTTAGAGGAAATGAATAGAGCTCTTTTATGCAAGTGATTATGGAGATTTTTTGGGAATAATGAAGGTCTTCAGCAAACTTTTATCACAAAGACATATAATCGCTGTAAAGTTTGGTAGGCGAAAGCAGTTGCGTGTTCTATAGGATCAAGCATATGGAAGAAAATCACCAAAAACATTGATTTTTTAAAAGCTCACAATAAATTTAAATTATATAGTGGAGACAAAATCAGCTTCTAGTTGGATCCCTAGTTACTTAGGCTTAAGATTCCCTAAACTATACAGGGCCTCTAGTTTTTCTATTTCTTTTATAATGGATAGTTTCTTACACTCCTATGTTCAAATAGTTTGTGACATCTAACTCAAAAGACTCCTACGAGGTGCAGAAGATTTACATTAGCACCACATTATGTAATTTCTTAATCAAACCCTAATAATCAACTTGAAGTAGGATAAAATCATATGAACCCTTGACACCTTTGGAAAATATTCTGTTAGCTCTACATACAACTCCTTCGACAACATGATGATCCATGGCTGTAAACCATGCTTATAGGAGGTTGTTCCTAGTGCTCCTTGAATAATCATGTTGTGGAAGATCTAGATGTGTGCTTGAACCACAGGTAGGCTTGAAAAGAATATTTAGATGTGTGCTTCAACCACAAATACACTTGAACCACTCAAATCAAGATTTGGGTTTTCTCGGATCTTACCTATCAGTTAGGTTCTTCATGCTAAGTGAGATGATTAGCTCTGATTAGAGATCCAAGCAATTGTTTCCTCTGTCAACGTCCTATGGACTCCAGCACCAAAACTTCTTCTTCTGCTCGTTGACATGACATATCTTCTCTGACTAGCAGGGCTACTCTCCGACAAGAGCAATTTCTCCTTGATTCTCTTTTCCCCCCCTCTTCTCCTTCTCCTTCTACATTTTTTCATGTTGGGTTGGGAAAATGATAACTTAAGTGGGGTACTTTTAAAGTCGCTTACAGCAAACGACCTTAAAAGTACCCACCTTTAAAGTCATTTTCTATAAGCAACTTTAAAAGTACCCACTTGTAAAGTCGTTTTCTGTAAGCAACTTTAAAAGTACCCACTTTTAAAGTCATTTTTTGTAAGTGACTTTAAAAATACCCACTTTTAAAGTTGTTTTCTGTAAGCAACTCTAAAAGTACCCCACTTTTAAAGTTGTTTGCCATAAGTGACTTTAAAAGTACCCCACTTTTAAAAGTGTCCACATATAAATTGAAGACCTCTACTAAGATTTGAAATTTTGAATCCTTATACACCTTCTTTTTATAACCCTACCTAAGCCTACGTTTTGTCCTATTTGAAGACCTATTAATTTAAGGTAAAAGATAGCCTTAATGAGGATATAAATGTGACACCCCGGGTTTTCTAAAACCTTCCAATATATATGATAATAATAATATGTTTAATAAAATCGACGGCATCCCTGAAATAGAAAACTCGCATTTAATATAAATAACACAAGTGTTTCAAAGGAAATGCCCAAAAAGAAAACCCCAAGGGTCATCCAAGTCCAAAATCATAGTAATAAATAAAATCAAATCATCAATGCATTAAGCATGCTCAATTTAAAACCACGTCAAATCTAAAGATCAACCATGAAAGAGATAGTAATAACAAAATGTTCATAATCCCCAGGGTTTCATCCAGGATCACCACATCATACACACACCTATGTAAGTGAATATACACTATACCAAAAAGTGTGGGTCCAATACCATCCATAAATATACATCCTTGTACAGACCAAAAGGAGTCAAATCACAAGTCAAAGAGACATACACTAAGTCAATCTTTAGAGTACAAAATGGCAGATAGTCGTGGTGGTCCTCACTCAATCAGGGCTATTCCACTTGCCTTCCCTTAACGCTGTAAGCTCCAAATATGAGGCATTGTAAAACAAAGCAATGCCTTAGTAAGCTATTGCTTGTGTAGGTGATTAAAAGTTATGAAACATACGATAAAATACTTTGCAAAGAGTATCAATATTAGGTCAAGTCACATTGAGTAAATCATTTATAAGACACGTTAAATCATCAGGCATCCATAATGAATAAAGTGTGAAATCTCATAAGTTCGAATGAACAATCAAAATCAAAACATGCTTTTCACCTGAGTAATACAATATCAAAGCTAATCACCATGGCATGCGAAGCATGATCAATACACGAATAAGCATATGTCAAAATAGATAAAGATTTGTGTCCATAAAATAATATAATGCATGCCATGATGAGCTGGGCACTGCACACAATAAGCCCTAGGAGTGTCCCATTACACTCAAATCATTGGTAATGAGTACTCATCCCAAAATCTAGGGTCTCTCGCCTGTAGCTTGCACACTAGGCAACTCGTATAGCCATAGACCCACCAACATCTGGCCACCTACATAGCCTTCGCCATCAATACATCATCATACTATGGGTATACATACATATATATATATATACTGCATGAACACGTAGAATAAGTGCACGAGCTACTATGCTGTAGTGGCAACCACTCTAAGGTCTCAGCCGCTGCTGCTCACTATCAACACTGAAATGGGAGACTACTGTTTGCCATGCATGGAAAATGGTCGAACTTGCGTAGGTGGCTTGCTCATGATTACTACAAACTGCACGTAGTTGCCCACATATCAAGGTTGGTGTCTATCATCCATAAGTTTAGAGGCGGGTGGCTAACCCTAATCGCCTCCTAGCATAGCACTCATAGGGCATAAACACCTGTCATAAAATAACAAACCATGAAAATCTCCCATGTAAAATAAACATCAATAGGCTCGAGTCAAAAGGCATGACAACATATCATCCATCACATATCAAAACATGAATAATCTTATAAATCAAAATGTCATGATATCGAACACGTAATAATGAATACATTTTAATAAAACACGATAGGGTCTAAAGCACATGCCTCAAAGTTCCCAAACAATACGTCATGATCTATGAAATCATGAAAAATCCCAAATGTAATCACCTACCTCAAAATGCAGTACTCCAATAAGGCGCGTAGGCAATATCAAATCACGAGCTTTGACGTACTTGTCACACCATAAGTTATACTAAGTTATCCGATCACTTAGTGTTCTTAAATCTCAAAAATAAGTTAATCCAAGTGATGATTTCCCTGATCTGGTAGTTAATCCTAGATTAAAGGTCCAAATAATCTAAGTAACCCTCAATTAGGGCAATCCTAAACTAGATGTTGATTTTTCTAACATCTAGACAATCATCCATCATCTTTGATCATTAATCTATGTTATGATTCATTCAATTAATATCCATTGATCAGTAAAGAGTCAGTCTCTTTCATCTTATGAAGTTTGGAGAAGATCTAGATGTTGGATTGTTCTTTATCACTTATGAGCAACATCTGATCATGATTTCCAATCATTTCCATCATGATTCATCTAATTATGTGTTTATTTAGTGATTTACATGTATATCCATGATTACACATCAATCTAGCGGTTAGATCGATCTCTGATCAGCCAGTCCTAAAGCACTTGATCAAATCAACAGTCAAGATTACTTTTCTTGACACTCACTTGAGATATATTCTTCTAATCCACTAGATCATCTCATATTTGATTCATATAATCAATTTCTAAGGCCTGATCATCCATTGATCAGCCTAATCTAAGTTATTAAATAGTATTTTATGATTTGACCAATTTAAAAGTGGTCAAATAGAAGTTTTTATGTCAAATCTAGGTCTGTGTCATCGAGACGAACACAATGAATGTCTTGGATCATAATTTAGGCCTCTATAGCTCACAATATTGAGTATTTTAGTGAATAAATGGTCAAGAATTAATTTTTGGATAATAACTCAAAATTCGGCATCATGGGGATGCCCTTGCATGTGATGCGCATACGGAACGCGTCCCACGTGCGTCACTGTCACCAAGATGCACGCAATTTTTGTCTCTCCCAGAGATGACGCAGGCACTGTCCCAGCGCACATGTTGAGCCATGCGTCTCCGAGGTGCGTTCTGGATGCCCTAACAGGGCTGTTGTCCCCAGAGATGACGATCGAACTCTAGTCGCTGCCGGTGATGAACACAGTCTCCAAAACTTTCAAATTTTATGTTATTTTGACCGAATTTTTGTGTACTTTTACTTTATAACACTCCCATCAACTGATTTTGCCTAAATCTGGGTTTTTAAACTAATTTTATCAAGTTTTCTCCTTTGTACTATTTTTCATGTTTTTCTATGTCATTGGCCATTGGATTTCCATGAGATTTAATGGGTTTGTTCTTGGTGTTAGGATGCACATGATGAACGATTCAGATCAACCATATGACACAATTTCGTCAACTATTTTTACTAAAAATAGTAATATCCTTAACAGTAAAAAAAAAAACAGCATTCCACGTCGTTTTTGGGTGTCATAGACGAAAAAATAGATGAAGATAATTGGAAATGCAAGAGGGAAAGTCAATGGGGCCTACCTCCGGTAGTTAGTAAGTGGAAAGTGGGAGTCTCTATCACAAAAAGGGGGGAAATCCATATTATCGTTGCTGCGTAGAGTCAGTCGGCGTTGGGGTTCCGTCTCTAGTGGCGTTGCCGATAGCACGCGTAGCGGGGTACGATTAATGCAAGGAGAAAAACAAGGAGAGCCTTAATGGCGGGGGAGGCCCATTTAAAGGCCCCCATAAATACTATTTTTTAAAAAATTTGTTTTTATTTAGAAATCTAATTTTATTTAATTTAGAAATGATTACATGCCATAAATGGTAGTAATCATTGCCCTATCACATAAATACCCGTCAACTCATCCATTTCAGTGCCTGATTTTGTGGGGTCCACATGTGCAATTACAATTCTACCCTCTCCATTTAATTTATTAATTAGGAGAAATTAAAATAATTAGCCATTTTTCATTCGGTCTTTGATTTTAGCATTCTTAGTGACGTTGAATTTCATTTCTCATGTACATTTCAATTATTGAGGTTTTAGTTTATGATTTCATCTCTAAAATTTTTAAATTTCCAAAATTTTCAATTTTCACAAAATTTCAAAAATTCTACCAATTATGCATTTATAGAATTTAAAATTAGTGGATATTACAATAAATAAGAAGGAATTAAAGTGAAATACCTTTACTAGTCTTGGTAATGACATCTATTCTTAGAGATTACATTTCTTTGTCTTAATTGTGGTTATAAGATTATGCGAACCATCAATATCTTTGAATTGGGTCACATGGTGAGAGGATTTTGTTCGAACCTATTTCTTTGGGAGCTTTATTTCTTATTGTATACCAGTGAGAATTTGTGGTTAAGACATCTTTGCAAGTAATGGAGTAATAAGCATTACTCTTTAGAAGTCCTGGTTAGTGTTACTATTTAGAAGTCCTATTTTATGTAGACTATATAGACACACATGCACTCCAAGATATAATTATAACAAAATGGCTTAACTTGTAGAATTTTGCATTTATTTTTCTTAAGTTATTAAAGTTAGTAGAGTGCTAATGGATGATAATTCTCTAAGATAAATAAAAGACTTTACCTTATAGAATTTTGTACGTATATTCACTATAAACCCTCATGAGGCTTAACTAGTCCACTAAGGGGTAACCTAGAGGTTTAAGGGCTTATTGCATATGCTAAATGTAATCGTGAGCACCTACAAAAATGGAATTCATTTTTGTTCTCATGATTTTTTGCATGTTTGCTCGAGACTAGCAAAATACTAGTTAGGGAGTGTGATAAGCATTCAATTTTGTATAAAAAGTACCTAATTAGTAGCCCTTGTATTATCAAATACAATGTTCTTTTTAAGGTTTTTCCATAAATATGTAACACATGCATCTTTGACCTAATAATTCAAAAGTTTTATATTTTGCAGGGTTAGTAGTCAATCCAGAGTCAGCATGTGAAGCATCATAAATTTCTAGTTCTTAATTAGGGTTTTTAATCTTTTGTAGGTGTTGAGATGATAATCCAAAGGTCAAGATTAATTGAGATGAGAATTGAAGATCAAGATCAAAAAATCAAACCAAAAGCCTAAATGACATAATTTCAAAGTGTGATCTCAAAATGATCATAAGGCAAGCAAGAAGGTAATGGGAAGCATAAAAAATGATCCAACATGAGGTTTCCTAGTCTAATTAGGAAATCCAAGGAAGCCAAGCCATTCAAGTTTTAAAGCCAAGGGAGTTAGTCATTCAGGCATCAAGGAATGAGCCATCAAGTCACAACGAGTCACATGATTAAAGAAAGCAATTATTTCATACTAAAAGTGTTATTTTCATGGGATAATTGGAAGATTGTGATAGAAATTTGTAAAAGGTAAGATGATCATGCATAGGTGGACCAATCAAGAGAGAAATCCCACTTCAAAAGTGTCCCCCACTTTTAAAGTTGTTTATAGCAAACGACTTCCAAAGTCCTTTCCCGCATAAAATCCCTATTCGTGCCAAAATAAGGTGTATGCTTTTGAAGTCATTTAAGTCTAAATGACTTCAAAAGTCAATCACTTTTAAAGTTGTTTAGAAATAAATGACTTTACAAGTATAGGTTTTTGAAGTCATTTGAGTCAAACGACTTTAAAAGTCATTTTTGGCTAAAATATTCATGTTCTTGCCAAACTAAAGAAGTTGTTTTTTTATCAAACAACTTCTTAAGTCTTTATTTTTAAAGTCTTTTTTTAGTAAGCGACTTGTCAAATATTTACGAAGTCGGTAGTCAAAATAATGACTTCTTTATGTTGACTTTAAAAGCCTCATGCCATTTAAATTTGTTTCTGTAACACCCTGAGTTTTTATAATATTTTTTATAATATAATAATATCCATATTCGGGATCCCATGTTAAAAAGATTCTATTAATTATTTTACTACAACATTTCTTGAAAACCTCTGGGTGTTATTTTCTGTTTCAAAGCATCAAAATTGTAATTTAAAACATAACATAGTTTCGTGATAATAGATTTGAAAACAATACACATGTCTACCAATGTTAAATGCATCGGCGCCTTTATTTTCAAAACAATAAATATCCAAAGCACTATCATAATATGGCCTAAGGTCTATCCATCATAACATCCCATTAAATATCCATCATATGTATAACCATCTTAATCATATCCATAATATAAAAGTATACAGTCCATAAAGAAAATCAAATGGTAGTCTTATTTATTAACTCACATTACTGTCTATCAAATCAAGTAAAGGAATCTCCCACTGCTATCATGGTTTCTCAACAGTCTTGCCCTTCCTGCTTTCGTGCTCGAGATCTAAGGCATTGCAAACAAAGCAGTGCCTTAGCAAGCTATTGCTTGTGTAGGTATATAGACAATTAATGTAATAAAGATGGAATAAACGAATAACAGTGGCGATAAAATAAAAGATTTATCATCTATAAAAATAAAATCATTATAACTCATGCCAACATAGTATCAAATTATCAAGTACGATAAAACATGCATCTCACGGATTTAAAACATGAAATGATCACTGTAAATGAGCATACTATAATAACAGGGCACCTTAAGATACATGGGTCCCACGAGCGTCGCATACACTCGTATCATTGATCATGAGTACTCATATCCAACCTCTGAGTGTCGTCACACCCAGGCATACAATCCCATCTCTAGGCTCATCACGCAAGCACATAGAATAAGAGTATGGATCGTCATGCAGTAGTGGCAACCCTCTAGGGTCTCAACCACCGTCGCTTCCCGTCGACACCATAACAGGAGACTTAATGTGCGTCCCCATGGAAAGGCCCGAATTGGTAGTGTGGACTATCCATGTTACCAACCCCTACCGAAAACCATCTACGACAGGTGTCTATCATATCACAATCATATCACATCACAAATCTCGGAAGGGTGGGTGGCCGGCCCTCTCCCTCCTAGCATGACATCCACCGTGTGAGAGCACCCATCATAAATCTCAAAACACAAACATCACATATGTCAAAAACCAGGAGCACTCATGTGACGACACGGGTTTTCCCATGCATTTTTAAATGCAATATCTAATTCCTAAGGTGGGATGTATCCCTATTTGAAAGCCATTTTATGAAAACCATGCAATGCAGCGAAAAATCTTTAGTTTTAAACTTATTTTGAAAACCCAGAGTGTCATTTGCTTTCACAACCACCAAAGTAGTTTTTGAAAAACTTCAGAAATCATAAATATTTTTCCCAGGTCTATCCAGTCACAGCACACAATCCAACTGTAAATAAATACAAATACATGTCCAAAGGGTATAGAGTTTACTTACATGTATAATTGTCTCCTTTTTGATTCACCTGCTCGTAGCACTAATATCTCCTGAGGCGTCTTCTATTTGTGAGTGGAACTATCTTGAAAAATGTTAAGGATAGGGTGAGTATATACTATACTCAGTAGGAGTCTATCACTACTAGTTTTTCCATGCATGCTATGTTTAAAAATCATATGCTTTTTAAAACATGTGCATGTTTGAACAACCATGTTCAATATCGATATTAAAAACATAAGATGCTCAACTGAATCCAACTCATGGATATCTGGTATGGTCGACCAACCTCATGTCATGCCATATGCAATGCAAGTAAATCCTCAAACCATAGGGTCCAACTATGCCCACGACCTCGTTGCCGTGTGGTCCCCGGGTACCTAGGGACACAGGGTCATATGCCTCCACGGGACATATGACACTTCGGCCCAGTGCCGTGACACCAGTGGTAGCCCCCTGTACCACATGCAGTCGAAGCAGGGACATGCCCTTTTTGGGCGTGGTACCCATCCACCTAATAGTGGTAGAGGCTGGAGGCCAACCCAAACCTCTCGGCATAGTGCCCACGAGCTTACCAGCCCAAATCATATACGATCAAACAAGCAAAAACCTCTTTTTCAAAACCTGTCCTCTTTGGGTCCCTCACAACTGCCTACCCAGCGTCTTTTGGGCACTCCAGCGTCTTTTGGTAACCCTCAAGGACATGCAATTTTTCAAGAACTCAATGCTCACAAATCATGCAATATATGCAATTGTTTGCAAAACATGTCTATGCATAATGTATTTAATCATATGTATGCTGAATTCATTTATATGCTAAACAAGCCATAAAATAAGTCATGCTAAACAAGTCATATAATTTATACTTAAAACATGCATTCAAAACAATCATCGCTCTTTTTAAAAGTCTAGTAGCGATAGAGCACCTACCTCAAAGTCTCCTGGAGTCGCGTCCTTTATCACTTCAATCCGTCCCTGGGTCTTATTTATAAACTCCTGAGTATGAATGGATACAAGGAGTCCTTATTAATTTCATTCTATTTAGACATTAGATCGCTAGATCTGCCTTTTAGGGTCCATGGTCCTTGCCTAATTTATTGTTAGGCTAGATCCTATGATATGGATCTACTATTCAATAGTTAAACTTTGTAAATTGTCATATGATCCTAACTTTAAAGTCTCATTAGGTCCGTGTGTCCCAATTCCCAGGACACCCATGCATCCTGGTTGAACTGCAACCGCCTCACTTGCGTGTGCACCCAAAGGCCGTGCCAGGGACCGCGTTTTGCACGTGCACATGCTTGCTCAAGCGACGTGCTATGATGCACATCCTGGATGGCATCACACAGACGCACCTTTGGTGTAACATGGCGCATCTCAGCTCCCAGAGCACCCTGTGCATCCTAGTCGAGCCAAGACCTGTGCCCCATGTCGCGCACGTACTCGAAGGCCGCACCTGGGACACTGTACCCACTGTCGTATGCCCGGAACCCATCCCAGGGACCTAGTCCCAGGCACAGGTGGAGCATGGCGTCCTTGGTACGCCTGGTTCATACAAGGCATGCTGAGCCGACTTCATCTTCTCTGGCTGGAAAAATCGACTAGGAAAAAGATCAGATCCGGTATGGATCTTGGCCTGGGGGAAGTGAAATAGAGAGAAGGGAAGGAGGGGCTTACCTGGGTAGCCTGGGGACGCCCTTTTTTAGGTGGTGCGGCTCCTCCTTTCTGCTTGAAAAACCCTATGCTCGCCGGAACCCATGAAGAAGAAAATCCCAATGTCATGCAAGGCCGGAAAAGAGAAGAGAGGGGAAACGGGGAGAATGGCCGGCCTGACTCGAGCCTGGCCATTGCTGAAAAACACAGAAATACTGGGTTGAGACGGGTTTTCGATTTGCTGGAAACCCCAGTCTCAAAATGGCCGAAAAAATCCTATTTTCGTGAGGGGGGAGATGGGGCTTTTTATAGCCCTGTTATGGCGGTGCCGCCCTTGGCGGTGGCAGATCTCTCTGGAAAAATCGGGAGATGAGGGTTTCTGGAGAGATCTGAGGAGGAAGACAACAGGCGGTGCCGTTATCAAAATGGCCCCTGCGTTTTTCATCTTTTTCATTTTTCTGTTTAAATTACAGAAATGCCCCTGATCTTTAAACGTCCGTAACTTCTTCATACGAACTTCGTTTTCGACGTTCTTTGAGGTGTTGCATTCCATTTTTCGAGTAGAATCTAATGGTACCAAGTTTCCTCACAAATTCCTTCGTTTACTATTTTAAATAAAGTAAAACATTTAACACAGTTTATTTCTCATAAAATATCCAATTTTTGTTAAAAATAGCGTAAATTGCTTGGGCATTACAACGCGTCCCTCGCAATCCCCAAGGCATGACTCTTACCCTGGGTTAGCCTCTAAAAGGACCAGCCACCAAGCCCCCACTTTCCTTTCTCATGAAAACTCATCAATTTCAGTGATGCAATAAGGAAAGATAATTTTCTAATTGTGCATAAGTAGATAATATCATTCTCATAAAATCATTGGATCATAAAGTCATTCGATACATGATTGAAATCAAGTAACGATCATAGTATAAAGCTTTAAATCTCACAAAATCAGTGACTAATAATAAATGCAATGTAAATCACAATCAATCATGATGCTGTGATAATGCAGGGTTTTAAAATCAAAATAAAACATTAATTGTCATCACCTACCTCAATGTGAGATCACTCGGTTCAAGCGTATAACCTCTTTATCTTATACGTTCAGATGTACCTGTTAACAGCCCAATATTATCTAAAAATTTTCTGCATTAAAAGTGGTCAATTATAAGTTTTTAAGTTAAATCTACGTCCGTGTCGTCAATACAGTCGCAACGCCTCTTTCGGATCACGATTTGGACCTCTGCAGCTCTTAAAATCAAGTTTTTTGTGAAAATGCACCGATTTACACTAATGCCCCAGTTTACACCGGTTTACACTAGCGCCCAGTTTACACCGGGTTACACCAGCGGCCCCGGTTTACACCGGGTTACACCGATGCCCAGTTTACACTGGATTATACGGCGGCCCTAACTTACACAAGGTTACACCGACGTCTAGTTTACACCAGGTTACATCGGCGACCCTAGTTTACACTGGGTTACACTTGCACGATGCAGAAACCGGTGCCAGGGAAGACAACCGGAGTCCAGTTGTCGCCGGTGACCCCATAGGTGTCCAAATCACGCCATTTTTTCACCATTTTGCTCAGAATTTTATGCATTTTCTATTTTCAACACTCTTTTGGCTTGATTTTGTCAAAAACTAAGGTTTTTATGCAATTTTTCCCATGTTCCTAAAACTTCCATAGATACAATTTTTCATGTTTTTTGGTAACACTAGTTGTTGGATTTCTTTAAAATTTAAAGGGCTTGTTCCTGGTTTTCTTATGCCCTAGATAAATGGTTCGATTTTTAACCTAACATGGTTTCATCATTTGATTTTCCTCCTAACCATACTTTATACAAAACTCCAGGAAAACTCAGTTTTTTCGTATGTTTCCATGCATTTCTTTAATTCATACATACTCATGTAATATAGAAAATAGGTGTTAGAACTTACCTTGATTTGTTGGCTGGGTATTGATGCCACCGGATCCTTGCTCGCCAAAATTTTTTTGAGTTTTGCAGAAGCTAAGGTTTAGGGAAAAAAATTCAATTGAAACGAGGGAGAAGATGGTGATTATGACCAATTGAGGGAGATATAGCTCGTGCTGGTATAGGGGAAGGGAAACTCTTCCCTTACACATCTCCCTCTGATGATTTCTCTAGTGAAATCATCGGATCTGATAAGGTAAGGTGGAAAGGGGTTCCATTATCAATTCAGACCCCTGTGTTTTCCGGCTCTGCCAATTTACCAAAATGCCCTTATAACTTCAACGGCTCATAACTTCTTCATTTGAGCTCCGTTTTCTGCGTTCTTTATGGCGTTGGAATCCTATCAACATGTACTTTCTAATTCCTAGTTTTTAGGACCAAATTCTATAAATATAATTTTTATTTAATTTATTTAGTTAATCATTAATTTATACTTAAAATTAAGGATATTATAGCTTTTAAAAATATCCCCTAAGTGTTGGAAATTTCTTACATGACTCCCTCCATATCTTTTCAAAATAATATATTATTAAAAAAACCAAAAGTTCAATAAGAAATCTCTGAGTTTAAGTCCTTTGAAAAATAGTTTTGTTGGAGCATCGTCATAATTTTTTAAAAAAGTTTGACCTCCAAACAATGCATCCAAATTACCATGTTTTATTTTCAAACTTTGTTATATTGCCTTAAACCACTTAGAATTTTTAAGGCACAACTTTAAAGATCTTTTGAACATTCTATTGCATAATTTTGCTCATCAAAAGCATGGTCATAACTATACTTTATTGTTGATCCCAAGACTGAAAATTTCAATGTCAAAATATGGCTAGGTGTGGATATATCATTTTGATGAGTTGATTTTATAATACCCAAGTTGTTGTTAGGCACCATCCATCATCCTCACCTATTTCAGTAATGAAATTTGGTGCAGTATTATGTGATGAAATCTCATCAAATACCACATCTTTTTTCCTTTTCCAAATTCTTACACCTCAACTTCACATTATATAAACATTCAAGAGGAGCTTTGTCTTTACCTGTTCATCAATGTAGTCTGTTGAACATACGGCGTGCACATTAAATTGCTTCAGCCAAAGCTCTTGTGAAAGATTGTTGTCATGTGATCATGACAAACTTCAATATCTCACAACTGCCACTCCGAAATCCCATTTTTCTGTAAAGTTTTAGAACACGTCATTTGTCAGTGGATGCCTGACATGTGCTCTCACATTGTCCGCCGGTGGCCATTTAAGTTTTACACTTTCAAGTAACTCAATAAACTTCGGAAGCAGTTCACTTTTCTCCCTCAAGAAATATACCCATGTGTACCTTAAGTACTCGTCCCTAATCATCATCATATAACAAAAACTACCATAATTTGGCCCGTTATATTAGAATGCATCGACTCGAACATATTTGATCTTCAATGGAGAGAGCTCTTGAATGGAAGATGATGAGATTTACCATATTGCTAGCCTTGGCCAAAGCATATCCATGCATGTCCTTGAGAATGGCCACTTCGTCTATCAAGCTTTCGGGGCTCACCTTAAGCCTATTGAGATGAGCCCTGCCCTGAAATTCTGTGGTCGAGAATCATTAAAATGCCTTGATGTGATATGTATTCAAGTACGGGTATTGAGGTGATTGAACTAGACTGGAGTCTTATCGAGACTTAAGAGGTACAAACAAGTGGTTCTTCATTTAAGGTAGGTGATCACATTTGAGATTTCCCCTTTAATTTCATCGATCATGACTTATCTAAAATTCTTGAGGCATGTGTCTTATGAACTATTGTGATTTATTGAAATGCGTTTAGTAATTCATGTTTGATATCATGACATTTGCTTACATGATTATCCATGTTTTGATATGTGATGGATTACACCTTATCATGGACCTTGATTGAGACCATTGGGTGAAGCGAGGTAAGCCAGGTCTTGTACCGATTTGAGGGCGGGCTGATAGTTTTGGGTTGATAGGCTTCCATCAGGAAATAGGCTAATACGGGCTACACGTGAAGGACCCAGGGTCGGATTGTATCGGGTGAAGCCAGGTAAGCCGGGTCTTGTACCAATTTGAGGGTGGGCGGGTAGTTTTAGGTTGACAGGCTTTTGTCGAGAAATAGACTGATGTGGGTTGCACGTGAGGGACCCAGGGTTGAAATGAGTACTCATTACCATCATCGTGAGTATAGTCGAGACACTCATAGGCTTTGATTGTGCACGACATTCCATGATCATAACATGCATTATATTTTTTATGGACACAGACTTTGTTATTGTGATAGATGTGTATCCATGTGTTTTATGCCTTGCATGCTAGGACACTCAGGTATGATATCGATTTGTTTAACACATGATTTCTGATTTATCCATTATGGATGGTTGATGTTTCACGTGCCTTGTATACATTTATCTTATGAGATTTCATCATGATTATGATACTTCGTGTCATATGATTTATCATATTTATTACCAAATGTGAATCACCTACACAAGCATAGCTTGCTGAGGCATTGCTTTGTTTGCAATGCCTCAGATATAAAGAGTTGCAACAAGTGGATGCATTGATAGAACAAGCAAAAGCGATGACGATTCTCAGTGAAGTATTGAAGAAATTTTAGAGATGATAAGGTTTGTTCAGGATCTCGCTTTAGTTATTGTTTATGGACTGTACTTTAATATAAATTGCAATGTGACCTGGATGTAAGAATATGAATTCATGTTGAATGTGATAGCTGTATGGAGGGACCCTGGGTATTTTGTCATGACTTGATTTTCTTATCCACATACATCACTGAAATTTCCTCTGTATATATTGCTAGATGCTGCCTATATCGTCACTTGCTTTCAGTCTATTTGCCTTTCTTGCTATCTCTCTCAATATCTAAGGCATTGCAAAACATCGCAATAACTTAGTAAGCTACGCTTGTGTAGGTAATGACATTTAATAATGAACATGTCTCTATTTTGAAATTAAAGACTTTCATAGCATTAGCTCAGTATTTATGAATAAATACCATGTGTATATTATTATATTATGATCCTTATTGAGTCATCTATCTTATTCATGAGTAATGCAAATGTGCATGGTTGCATTGATTATTATATTTTCATGGAACATGTGATTTGTCTATGATCAATCACATTTTATAAGCGGCAATGAAAGCATATGGTCTTTGACCTGTTGAAGTCACTAAATGGTTGTGAGTAATGCAAATGTGCATGGTTGCTTTGATTTTTTTTTTTCACAGAACGAGTGATTTGTCTATGATCAATAACATTTTATAAGCGGCAGTGAAAGTATACAATCTTTATAAAATTCCTTGACCTGTTGAAGTCACTAAATGGTGATTATAGTTGCTATTACATATTGAGGCACATGCATGCCATGTTTTATCGCTTATTTCTCCATGGACTTGGTTGAGGAGGTTTGGTGGCTAGTGTTTAGGATGCTAACCCCAAAAGAGGGGCAATACCTTGGGATGGTGAGAACAAGTGCTCCAAGATTTCATTATTTCACTAGAGGATTTTATTCTATTCCTTTGACTTGATGTTGAGTGACTTCTATGATTTTGTGGATGAGCTTGTAGACTTGTTGGGGGTCCCCGCACTACAAGTGCTTTGCCCATGGTTTTGATGGGCATTTTGGCCTGATGAACAATATGCTAGGAGGGATGATAGGGTTGGCCGCCCGCTTTTTGACTTTATGAGATGAAAACTGCCGCCTTGATCCCCCCCTTGGGTGATGGATGTTTAGTCTTCAATTTTAGTGTCGACAAAATGAGTGACAGTTGATAGACCTGGAATTGGTGATAATAGAAGCACAGTCCAAATAGCATTTCTCTAATTTTTAACATAATTTATTTGCATATAGACTTGTCATTAATAGAGCACATCCTCAGTGGCATCACATAATAATGCCCACTACTGTGGCATAATTTCGATTGTGAACCCTGTTATGCAAGCAAATCTAGACGCCCATGCACAAACGTCATCAAATTAAAGCCTTTATCAACTGTCTTCCACCAATACAACATTAAGACCACTAACACTGGCTTTGCAAGAAATTATCTTGATGATTGCATTTTTGCTTCAAAAAGTGCAACATTAAGGTCCTTTCACTGGTAGGCTGCAATTCTGTGCATATATAGTCTTCTGTTTGAGTTGGATTTCAAACTAATCAAATGATCTTTAGGCATTCTACAATAATAACAACAACAACAATGATGATGATGATGACAAATATTAAAATATTAAAAATAAATTATCTTTAGACGTTTATTTGTGCTTATTAATCTTAGAGAAACCAGAGCCTAATTAAGGAAAGTGCCGAACTTATCATGATACCGGATCAAATTAAAATGCTGAGGTACAAAATTGCTAACACCCTATCTCCAGGAAAATCAAAGAAACTTGGAGATGGTACCAGAAAAATGCCGTTCTGTCATTAGATGGTCAATTGAACAAAGGGTGTAAAAGCATGGCCTTGCAAAGGTAGGAAAGTTGTGACCACAAGCCATGATTCTCTACCCACTTGACTGTATATATAAAATGTCCAGGTTCAATGAACAGTATTTACAAGCTATAACAAGTCGATTTTACCAGTGGAGGTTCCTGGGAGTGTAAGTAGACACTAGGATGGGTAATCTTTCCAACCATCAACCTTGAAGAGATCAAGGCAAGTTAGAGAGCTCCTTTGAATTCTTTCACCACTCCAGCATGACCGTTCCCGTGTCTGGGGGAAACTTTGGTCGTTCCAAACTACCAGTTTCCTTAAGGCAATCCGAACTTCATGACAAGTGTTCGATGCACCTCCGGTGTCACTTGGGGTTCCTGTCACCACTTCAGTAGTGCTATCATAAATGGATTCTACTGAAGGGTTGGGGGGAACTCCGAGTGTTACCTGATACACACACATTGTTTTCTCCAAAGGACTTAGCAAAGAAGATTAACAGACGGCCTATAGGCAATCAAGTTGGGTATCACTTGGAGTTCCTCCCATCACTTCAGCAATAGGCAGCTCAGTCGTCTCTGCTGAAGTGTTTGGGGGAACTCTGAGTGTTATCCAATGCAAGCTCGACTTTAGCTTCTCGAAGGATCACTATCTTGGATCTAAGTGCATCTGTTCCGGTAGCAGCAAAGTCTAGTTGGGTGTTACTTGGAGTTCCTGCCATCACTTCGATGGTACTTGGCTCTTGCATACTCTACCGAAGTGTTTGGGGAAACTCTAAGAATCACCTCAGCACATTCTTTTCTAGTTGTTCTGAATGACATTCGAGTTCCTTCACTTTTGAGTCCCTTGGACCACTCTGCTGGTGCCATATTCATTAGCTCATGATTGACGATAAGATCAATCAAGGTTTGACTGCCCTTCTAATTAAAAATGGTTTCCATGTTAGGGTTTGCAGCATGGTTCTCAATGTTTAAGCTACCGCTTATTTATCCTTTCAAAACGTACAATTCATGATAGATGTTACAGAATGTATTCTTCCTAATCTGATTGGAACTATAAAGGAAGGTGAGTTGCTCTCACCAAATTTTCAGACAAGAAAATCTTTAAGGATTATAATTTTTTCAGCACTGTGACAAAAAATTCAAGCGGAAATATCTTTGCCAAGGAAACAACGATAAACAAGTTTTACCCTTACTCCACAGGAATCAAGTCCACGCCTCTAAGAAAGGAAATCAACGCAATTTCTAGACTTGATTAAACTTTGTCCCGATCTTGAATTAAGAGTTGCTTCTGTTCTTGATTTTAAGAAACAATGTATTTAGTACTTTGGGTTTGATAACTGCTTCAGGCTCCATTGATTTTGTGCAGGATATCATAACCATTATGAAGGCTGCAAAGAAAGCTGGTGGACTTAAGGTTTTGGGCTCTCGCATGTGGTTTTGATGAATGGGAGGTGTTGGATAGAGCTCAGATACTATACTGGATTACCATTCAACCTCAAAGCTTATGTTAATAGGAAGTGGCCAAGAATATTTATCTCTAACAAAGAGAAGAATCACAGCTTGCAGATGCATATGTATGCGCAAACCTCCCGTCATTGATTTGTCCATGGGTTTCTTGTGTGTATGATGCAAATAAACTCTTTTTACATAATGTGTCATATTATTTATAGAGTGAGAAGGAAAGACAGAGATGCTAATTCAATAAGTAAAGAGGGAAGTTATAATTTTTGCATTTTCTTACTTGTTAACAAAATTTTCAAATCAAAACCTTTGACTTTTACTTTAAACAAATAAAAAATTACAAAATAATTATGCGAAACACTAGTATAGAGATGAAGAAAAAGAAGAAGAAACGATTTTATTTTTACAAATAGTGCTTGGTTTTTTATGAGAGAGAGAGAGAGAGAGAGAGAGAGAGAGAGAGAGAGAGAGAGAGAGAGAGAGAGAGAGAGAGAGAGAGAGAGAGAGAGAGAGAGAGAGAGTGGGTCTTTTGTTTTATATTGTCCTTAACCTAAGTGGTAGAAGACTTTACCATCCATCTTAGAGCTAACAATAGCAGTTACTAGGATGATCTCATGGGTGAGAATTTTAGATCACACCCATCAATGTCAAGGGCAATCCTGTGAACGGTTCCAACCTTCCAAAATTTGGACCCACTAGCTAGAGTTATAGCAACTCATGCCATTTATTGAGGAAGTCATCATAGAAATAAGGGGCAGATATATCAGTACCTTATAATATTTGAATCAAATATCAAAAGGAACTCTTTTGTTGCTTACTGGGAGATTGGAAGTATTGCTAAATTAGGACTCTTAATGAGCGCTACGATCCCAAATAAAATGGTTCAATTCAAGGATAACCAGCCTCCTTTTGGTTCAATTCGAAAAGAACCACAACTCCTAGCCAAAGGAAATGACTATTTCTTTCCATTCATTAAGTACTAACTACATATATTTATAGAATTCTATAAATAAAGATAGAAACTTTCTTTAAACAGAAACTACCATTAGGAAGTAAACTATCCTATTGGAACAAATAGAAAATGAAAGCACTTCTAGCTTAAGCAAACTTTTCTTAATAATCTAATGTATTGGCTACAACACCCCTTTGGCAAGTTTTCTAGGTCCCACTAGTGCCATAGCATTCATACCCTTCAAAAGAACCTTGTTCTAAAAGTTCAGATCTTTAGATATGTTCATGGCCGCATGGACCAAAACACATCCTCATATGATAGACATTATTTTTTAGTAATATTTTAACAACCATACATCCAAATTTATTACCATTATCAACCCTTCTAATAAAATAAAAAAACCAATAAGGAGAGTTATACCACCACCAAATGCAATCTCAAAAGTGGGCTCTTTGATTGGAAAGAAAAAAAAAAGACACCACTAGTGGGAGCAACGGTTATAAGCATTTTATCTAAATACATTACATCAGGGCACATAGTTATCTCATATTGGCTATTGTGACTAGGAAATGTTTTGAAACTACATTGTGCAAAAGAACCTTGTTGGTTAATAGCTTTAACATCAACATCTATGACAAAAAAAGGATAGGATGATTCACCTACACAACGAGACTAGAAAGATGCTACTTATTATAGGAGTCTTTAGCTCTCGATACAAACAATTATGATAGTTAACTGGCTCTTCTATTGAGCTTCTTGTTATTTGGTTCTAGAAGACATTATCTATCAGGCTCCAAGATGCAGAACATTTATTATAGGGTAAGAGACATGACAGATTTTTAAAGTATTCAAATAAGATATTAATTTACAATCTCATATGACATAAGATGATTAAATGTCATTACTAGCACGATTAAGGTTCTGCAAATAACCCACAAAATTTTAAACTTAAATAAAACCAATAGTGTTTCCTTACATTTCTTATACCTTCAAATACAAGTAAGGAACGCCAAATGCAACTTTTTCTTGAACGAAACTTTTTGTGATTCTTCCAACTTGTCTTCTTCTCATTATCCTTCTTTTCTTCTCTAATCTAAGATATTAAAAATATCTTAACAAACTTGCTTTTGGTCAGCATACTAATATTACATGTATATTTAATTTATAAAACATGAATAATTTTCACTTGACATATTATTTAGTGTAACTGACATACATGTAAAAGTGAAAGATATCATTCCCACTTAGATGAATATAAACATGTCCTATCCAAAATAGAGTTAGATTATAGATACATTAGTTCATGTATTTAAACATGATCAATAGAAGCGATACTTACTAACATATGATTCAAACAAGTTTACTACATCATTAGTTGGATGAGGTTCAAAGTACCATCTACATCATTACGGGACTATTGTTTGATTGTTCATTGTTTCATAATTTGCAAGAAGATGACAATGATGATAAGTGATGAGAGAGTAACAAGCAGCAAGGATAGGGAGCATATTATGCCATGTCTGATGCATGTGTTTGAACTTTGAATTATGTTTAAACAGTGAGGAAATGTTGATGCTATTTAACCTTCAATTTTATATTATTTAAGAATTTAATTTCACTCATTTGACTAATATTTGCATATGTATATATGTTCCTATGTTTTGCTTTTTATTTGTAATTTTTTGGATTATTTTAAAATTTTTAGATTTTTTTAATTAATTATTTTTGCACCTAGAGCACTAACCATGCCTAGTCCCACTAGTCACAAGTTGCACACCTTGCGCTTGGGTCGGGGTGGCAAAATATGATGCGACACGATAACATGACTCAAACTCGACATGGATATAGCGGGTTAGGGTTGAGCCTTATCGTGTTCGTGTCATTTTCGGGTTGACCCAAAAATGCCACATCATAGATCGTGTCGTGTTCAGGTCAATCAATCTTGACCTCTCTTGTTGACCCATGTGACATGCGACCTGGTAAAACTTCAAGTTGAACGAAAAGACACGTGATCTTGGTTTATACTAAATAGGACGGTTTCTGAGTAACAATCCTATATTTGAACTAATAAAGGATAGGACAGTACATTATATAGGACAGTTAGTAAGTAACCGTCCTCTATAATAAAAGGTTTTACTTTAGTATATTTATAAATTATATAGGCTCCTAGAGGCTATAGGACGGTTAAGACAAAACCATCCTATATTTTTATGTGTTCTATAATAAGACGGTTGATAAGTAGGCGTCTTATATTTATATGTTATATAGGATGGTTATTAAATAACCATCCTATATAGTAGGGTTTATAGGACAGTTATTAATTAACTGTCTTATATTTTAAGATTCTATAGGACAGTTATTTGTTAACCATCCTATATTTAATAAGTTATATATGACGATTACTAAATACCTGTCCTATATTAGTAAAAATTGTATAACCGGCAGGTTGCAGTAGCCCATCCATTATACTATTATACACACAACTTCACTCCTAATTCCTCACATATCAAAACCCTATCTTGACTCTTGAAGTTGAAGCCTTGAACTGCTGAACACGCCAACCTCCCATCATTAAAATTTTGAAATAAAGCAAGCACACTGTAGTGTACACAGTACACACAATCACATTGACACATTCATACTTGAATCAAAACAGAAAATGGAATACAACCATAGTAATAATGGACTGATGTGTCAAAATAACACATTCACATTCAACTTGCTATATTTAAAATCATTGTACATGTTCACTTCTGCTCCATACAATTCACATTGAATTGAAAAAATAAAAGCACACCCAAATTCCATTATACACAACACTCCTCAATCCTCACATATCAAAACCCTGTCTTGACTCTTGAAGGCTCGAAGCCTTGAACACACCAACCTCCCATCATTGAAAATTTGAAATCAAGCAAGCACACTATACACAGTACACACAATCACATTGACACATACATACTTGAATTAAAACAAAAAATGGAATACAACAAAAGTAATAAAGGACTAATGTGTCAAAATAACACATTCACATTCAACCTACTGTATTTAAAATCATTGTACACATTCACTTCTGCTCCATACAGTTCACATTGAATTGAATAAATAAAAGCACACCTAATCACCCATACTATACATGATACATTCACTCTTCAGTCTTCTTCATGGATAGCCACACCTCACCATATATCTTATGTCTAGTTCAAGACACCATGTTCCCAATCCCATTATTGAAATTTGAAAGTTTGAAAAAAAAGAAAAAAGCACATACATTGAAATAGTGTACTTCAATCAAAAGAAAAATAGAACACATCCATAGAAATGAACTGATCTTTGTATAATATTTGAGTAAAGTGTATATACATGATTTATGATACATTCATTTACATCACTGAACTACAAATTAAAATTCATAATATGATCTGTCTATTTTATTCTAATATCGTCTAGATCCAACTGGGAGTAACTCTTGCTCCCCAAATTCACTTGAAAGAAACATATAATAACTTAGTTTAGACATGTAATCTTAAATTCAGTCAATAAATATACAAAACAAAAGTGTAACATTGGTCAATAAGTCTTACCTTTCTCAATTGTGAGATTGTAATTCCATTGCGAATGAGGGTTCTCATATATCTGAGAACATAATACCTACACTTCCAATCTGATTTTTGTTTAGGGCACTGCAGACCAATGTCACCAAAGACAATAGAAAAGGTTCAAAATATCATGTCAAATAAGTTCAGGTTTAAAATTATAGTAAAGAGTCTAAAGAGTAGTAATTAGTAAACCTTACCTTGGCCTTCTTCTAGTTGAGTTTTGGTGGGTGGTTAATACCTTCCCGCTCAACCCATTTATACCATGCTCTACACACATATAATGGAAAAGCATTAGATTATGAATATTATGATAGTTTCCACTTATCAAGTGAGTAGTTATATTATAATGAAAGGAATAGTAAAGACTTACTTGTTTATAATTTCCATTAGGTGTTCCTGAATGTGCACTCCACACGAATAAAAAAAAATTGCATGGCCACCTTGCACATCCAAAGCTAGTAGCATCCAATGGGACCTATAAAAACAATAATTCAATTGTATGTTCTCAAGTCTTAACTGATATAAATATTCATGTGTATGAATTATGAAATTGAAATGGCATAATTTAGCAACATATGTTACAACGTACCCACTATTGTAAGGAATCAGTAAGGCTTGCCCCTTCGCACAACCCATGAGCCCAGGAATGAAATCTTCACTTTGCTTGTTCGTAGGCAAATAGTCTAGTCGAAAGACAAAAGAAGGGTCAAGGAACTTGTAAATATCCTTAACTTCTAATATTTGCAATCTATCATGCAAATACCTGCATTAGGAATTTGGATTAATGTCAAATAATTATCAAGTGTTATTAAAAAAGCAAGTAATGTTACTTTGATTCGTAATAGTCTAACTCTAATAGAGAAGTTACACGCCGATATACCTTATATAGACTACGATGTGCATGTATTCCAATTGAGCCATATTACATATGGCTACGAGGTCTTCCTTGAAGAGTGGAACCTCAACCACATCCTTTGCAAGCACACTTGCCTCTATCCTTATGAGTTTCATTGCCTTATCTTCATTGGCTAGTCTGTACAGTACCTTAGGAAAGGAAACGTGTTAGGTGGAACCTCCACCTGATCCCTTAGATGTAACATTTCAGAAATTAGTAATGAATATATACAACTATACTAGAATATATAAAAGAAGAGAGACAGTGAGATCAAATTATAATATTTTATCATATATTGGGATAAGCTCTTGATGATCATGATGACGAAAGTGAAAAGAAACACATGAATTCTATAAAACACCTCTAACCATTACTTCAAGTAAGATTACAAGTTCTAAACTAGGATAAGATAATAAAACTTTTTGATCTCTAATCATTGCTTCAAGTAAGAATCTAAGATCACAAATTCTAACATAGGAAAAAACAACAAGTTCTTGTGAGCACCTAACAAGTGCTTTGAACTTGTTAGTTGTTGCATTGTTCAAGTCCACATGTAATATGTTATAACTATGCAAATATATAGAACTAGTACTACCTAGGAAGGCTGGGATGGGGCTACACTTGCCACTATGCCAGAATTTGCTGGCGGGGAGGTTTGCTTCAATTGCTCCTTGTGTTGCTATTGGTGATCCAACATGTTGCAGACAATATTAATCAATTAACAATTTAGGATGACTTAAAAAAGGTAGTAGAAAATGATGCCATGACTACAGTTAGAATATATGTACCTTGGAATTAGATATCATTAGTTTGATAAGTTTCTCTAGCCAACACACATGATATCCAATTGCATCCCCAATAGTTTCAACATCAACACCTTGTATTGGAAATGGAAGGGGAGCATCTGGTTGGATGGCAGCACTAATGCACATATGCTTAATGTGTGGAGGCATCAACTTGCCATGCAAGGTGGCAGAAGTCATGGGCTGAACCTCGTACAATGTTACCATAGCCACATAGTTCTCAGATGTATGTAGCTACAACATGCACTGACCCACCTACATTTGAGAAATGACATATATATATAATGATTAGTGATGTAAACCAAAAAGGTTAGTAAATAATTAAACATTGTAAAACTAAACATGTCAATGTACATACCTCACTGATCGGGACATCACATTCAAGTACTTGTTTTGCCACCTCTTTGTCTGATGGAGGACTAGGAGTGCAGCTATTGTCGGATTGAGGTGGTTGAACTTAAACTTGAGGTTGAGCAGCTTGAGCTTGAGGGCCAACATCCTCACATGAGTTTCTTTCGCCACCCAAGAGTTCCTTCAACAATTGATCTTTGACCTTGCTATATATCTCCACAACTATTTGCTTCTTCCATTCTTCCAATTCTTGTAGCGTAGGAGCCTTTTGTTTAGGGAAGAACTTGGAAGGAACAACACTGCGACCTTGGCCCCTTACCCGGCCAGGGTGCTCATACTTGTTGCCCATTGCCCTATATAGAATGTCTCCTTTTGCAGCAGTGTTGCTAAGAGTCCCTGTAGTTGCACTTGCACTTTCTTGGGCCAACTCTTCCTACACATGTAAAGATCATAATATGATCAAATTCCTATTATATATGTAATATTTATATAATGCAAGAGTATAAAAGTATAATACTATTTAACTAGACAGTAGGCACATAAAGTAAAAGTATAAAACTTAGAGTCTTAAACCACTGACAATTCTTGATGCAATTGTTGCAATTGTCCCTTTAGCAAAGGTGTGGGAGTTATGCCCTTTCGAATGTGCCATTTTCCATAGAAAAGCACGGTTGATGGGCTTCGTTGTCCCAGCCTTTTTTTGCTGTTAAGAGAGACACTAAGTCAGAGTTAATAAAATAAAAATCTACTATGATTAGACAAATGAAATGTCACATGATATACTTACTTCATCTGCCTCTAATCGTGCTTAGCCAACCCTTGAAAGGTGGTGCTGCATTTGATTTTGTGCAGGCACCTTTTGTCCTTTTATACGCTTTGCCTGGACATCAAAGTAATGTAATCAAAATAAAATAAAATATAATAATTACAAGAATCAAAATTTAGCTTGGCTAGTTCAAGTTGTGATTACCTCAAAATCAGGAGATAGCTTATACTGTACAAATTGATTCCGTGCTTCCTGGTCAATGAAGCAGGAATACAATTGAGGGACCATGTTAATCCTAGAAGGATCATGGGAATTTGGAATTATGTACTTCCTTGCAAGCTCACTCTTCCATTTCCTCCATTGTTCACCAGCTCCTAGCAATGCTTGCTTCTTGCACTTATCAGATATGTCAAAGGCAGACTACAAAACAAAAGAAGAAGTAGGTTAAGTGACTAACTACTGACTAGTGAGTAGTGACTTAGTGTATCATGATTCATATGAAAACAAAAACATAATATATAAATATAAGGGACATATTATGTTATATGTAGGAAGAATTTACATGCCTTGACCATTTCCCATATTGCATCTTTGACTTCTACGATACAAGTCTCCAATCAGTCACTGATACTGGCACAAGTCTTCTAATAATGCAACATATGAAGCTAGCATAGGCATACTCTACTGTTGAATTGTACAGTTTCTTTTATTCCCTTTGATGATCTCTTATTTATATGATACATTTGTGTTGGCCCCCTGGCCTTTCTCTTGACACTGACAAGTGGTGTTACTGGTGCACATGTGCTCGATAACCTTGATTGTTCTGCTTTTGTTTGTTGTAATTGTTGTTCTTGTTCTACTTCTACCTCTTCTACTTATTCTTGTACTACTTCTTCATGTTCTTATTGTAGTTCTACTTCTTCATGTTCCATGTTTGCTTCACAACTAAAAATGAAAATGACTACAGTTAGAAAAGTGAAAACTAAAAAGTGTAAGTGAAATAACTTAGTGCATTAAAAGCAATGATAAAAAGGTATTAGTCAAAGATGATGAGATCAAACAAAGGTGAGAAACACACTTTCAAAATTTGTTAAATGACAATGGATCTAAGAATATAGGGATGGAACATACTATAAATCAAAATAACATTTGATATTATAGATATGAATAATGAATGTAGGATTAGAATACCTGAAGTGAAAGAGGCCTTGAAAAAGAAGAAATTAGGAAAGGCCATGGGACCTGATGGTATACCAAATTACCAATAGAGGTTTGGAAGCATATGGGAGATATTGTTGGGGTAGTTTGGTTGGTTGACCAAGTTGTTTAACAAGATTATAAAATCAAAGAAAATGCTTGATGAGTGGAGGAAAAGCTCTATTGTACCAATTTATAAGAATAAGGGAGACATACAGAGCTGCATTGATTATCAAGGGATCAAACTTATGAGCCACACTATGAAACTTTTTAAAAGAGTGATTGAGAAGAGGCTACTGGTTATGACATGAAACAAGTGTGTCGGAGAATCAATTTGGTTTCATGCTTGGGAGGTCAGAGGTCTACCATTGAAGCTATTTTCTTACTAAGATAATTAGTAGAGAAATATATAGGGAGAGGAGGAAAGATCTCCACATGGTCTTTATTGACTTAGGATCACACCAAGGATCGGCATTGAGCCCATACCTTTTCACATTGGTTATGGATGATTTAACAAAACATCTGCATGAGGGGATTCCCTGGTGCATGCTATTTGCAGATGATATAGTCTTACTTGAGACAAGGGAGGGTACAAACATAAAGCTAGAGCCTAGACTATGGAGAGAATAAGATTCATGTGGCCGACCCCTAATTGTGATAAGGTGATGATGATGATGATGATGAGCCATGCATCAGGTTGTAGGTGAAGAATATTGTTAATCTTAATGCTATATTGTGAAATATAATGTAATAAGAGTGCTACATAAAAAAAATGGTCAAAAAATGGAGACATTACATAGAGTTTCCAAGAGCATAATAGAATAGAACTATCAAAACCAGTACGACAGTACCTGATGAACCTTTTGCTTCCATTGCGGTTGCCGGTCGGTTTCTGACTTCTGAGTTTTTCCCTTGCTCTCTCACTCTGTACTTCTTCTCTACCCTTGATTGAGTTGCACGCTTTCTCTCTCCCTCTCTCCTTCTTCTCACTGACACTCTTCTTCTGGTTTGTGCGCTTGCCCTGGTTTTGGTTGAATTGTTGAAGGGGGTTTGGTTTTGGGGAGAGCTGGACACTTCGAAGGACTTAGGTTAAGGAGAAAGCTCAGAAAAGAAATGCGAAGGTGAAGAACAGTGAAAGGCAAGAGAAAGAAAGATTTAACGTACAAAAAGATAAATATAGGATGATTCTAACATAATAGTCCTCTATCATTAAAACAAGATAGGACGGTTCAATGAAAACCGTCCTATATTAATATAATTACAAGACGGTTATTAATTAGCAGTCCATTATTTAGTAACAATTATAGGACGGTTTAGGAATAACCATCCTATAAGTATAATCGGTGATAGGACAGTTATGAAAACCGTCCTATAAATATATAAAAATATATGACGGTTTATACATAACTGTCCTACAAGTATGTGGTATATAAGAAGGTTATTACATAACCGTCTTATATTATTAGGTTATAAAGGACGATTTTGCATTAATTGTCCTGTAGTTACTAGTTACTTAAAAAATAAAAAATAAAACAATTATGTAATTGTAATGTAAGTAATTCATACTCATTACTTGTTGAGGACCTGAGGTTGAGGATAAGTAAAGAAAGAGTTATGTATTTAACTAATCTTAGTTGAGGATGTGCTTAAAAAGAGTTATGCAGGTATGAGTAAAGAAAGAGTTATGTAATTAACTCATCTTAATTGAGTTGAGGATGAGCTTAAAAAGAATGAGTTATGTAAGTATTGTGGATGTATGAGTAAAGAATGAGTTATGTAATCAACTCATTTTAATTGAGTTGAGGATGAGCTTAAAAAGAAAGATTCATGTAAGTATTATCACTGTATGAGTAAAGAAAGAGTTATGTAATTAACTCATCTTAATTGAGTTGAGGATGAGCTTAAAAAGACAAAGTTATGTAGGTAACTCATAATCATTAGTTGTTGAGGTTGAGGATAAGTAAAGAAAGAGTCATGTTATTAACTCATTCAATGAGAATGAATGAGAATAGAAGCAATTATGTAATTAACTCAGTAGTTGAGAATGAGTATAGAAAGAGTTATGTAATTAACTCATTAGTGGGTAATGAGTATAGAAAGGGAATAGTTATGTAATTAACTCATTAGGTGAGAATGAGAATAGAAAGAGTTATGTGGTATAAAGTATAAACTATATTAGTATAATAACTCAATTGTTGAATTAACACAAAACCTTATCAAGAAAGAATTAGAGGAATATTGATATGATAACTTTGGTGAAACTAAAATTAATTCTGGATTGTGGTCTATAGTGAAAGGAAGTATATTTGGCATTGGCATTGATGGTAAAATGAATAATGATCATGAGAAAATAACAAATGTTGAATGATATTACTAAGGGTGACTTACTACCTTTTACTCTACATGGATCATGGATGAATGAGTTATCCCCAATCTATTATCATCAATTGGGACTTGGGAGTTAGAAATGAGAAACATTAGTTAGAATTAAGAAATCAAAACAAATCTTGAGTTATATGAGTTGGATAAATGATATTCATGAATCTCATGACAAAGAGATATATTATTGGATCAATTGGTGATGACATGTGGAATAGTATAAGAAAATCATGAGCATTTATAATTTTATTCAATATATGACAGTTATTCACTTATAGTAAGTGTAACTTGTAACTGACAATGTGTAGCTAATCTTAAAATGGTTGATAAGAGAATAGTAAGTAATGCTAAACTTATGGCCATATGATATGATGATGATCACTATCATAGACTAGGATCAAGATAAGGTGAGAAAGATGTGTTTAAACATGCAAAAATAAGACAACAGAAGTCAAGTCAGAAGGGTAAGGACTTAGTCCACGATAAGTGCATTAGATTAGAACTTAGAAGTAAATCATCAAAGGATACTACTCATAGTCTCATAGCTCATACTAGTTAGTCAAGACTCAAAGATGAACAATTACAAAGGTGGGAATTTTCAATTTACATTAAAAAACTACTAAATGAAAAATGCCCTAGAGTCACCTAGATAAGATAATTAGTTAATAGGTTATGTTTTCATTTTGTTTTCCTTCCACTGCAAGGAGGGCCCACATGTCGGATCGAACATCAAAGACTCAAAATATTTGACAAATGATTGAAGTGTAAGTTTCATTAACTCCAGTTGCCACTTATGAGTTTGGAATTGGAGGAGGGGAGGCTGTCTGTCCCTGTTTGGCAACTAGGCTAGGCGGTCTGCCAGTCTAGGCAGACTGGTCACTGGCAGTCTGGCACATCACAGTCACACTCACACTCCCATGGAGATGCTTTAAACTAATAAACTATGCAACACCATTGTATCAACATGCAAGTGTTAAGTGTAAATAAAGGATGGTTACATAAGAACTGTCCTATATTTTCAACATATATAGGACGGTTTATTTTTAACTGTCCTTTATGTTTGTAAAATTATAAGACAGTTATTTGTTAACTGTCCCATATTTCTAAATAAAATAGGATGGTTATTTGTTAACCGTCCTATATTTCTAAGTAAAATAGAGCGGTTATTTATTAATCGTCCTATATTTTAAGTAAAATAGGATGGTTAGATTTTAATTGTCCTATTTGATTTTCCAAATATAGGACTGTTATGTTTTAACCATCCTATATTTTTATTAAAATAGGACAATTATTCATTAACCGTCCTGCAATATCTATGGTTATGATGTAACGATCTTTTATTTTTGTTATATTATAAGATTGTTGTTATCGAGCCATCCTGTATTAGGTTTTTAATTTACCTTTTATTTAACACGATCTATTAGATTCAGATCATCAGATCAATGGGAGAGAGAGGAGTAATACATATACATTTACTGATTTACACTTAAATCTTTAGCATGAAATTGAATTTGTTAAAGCCCAACCCAAGTTGCTTTTACATCTCTTTTAGATTTTTCTTCCCAGATATCTTCAACCATTCTCAATTTCTCACACAATGAGCAGCACACCTATAGTACCACAGTTATGTGTTTGTTTTTTTTTTATTTCTTTATGATTCTGACTCTTTTCATTCCTCACTCCCTTATTAGTAATTGATGTAGTGTTTACTGTGAACTAAATTTTGTTTGTCAATTGCAATATAGGCACAAGTTGGGAGCACTGATGCTTCTGATAATTTGAATATGCTGCACGACAATGACGATGATGAGCTTGCTAATTTGGAGAACATGGAGTTAGTTTAAAAATCCATTAGAGGTAAAAACATAGGAAGCTAATGTCTCCAGTTTGGAATTCTTTTTGAACACCTTCCGGTATCAGAAGATGGAAGGCAAAGGTGTAAATGCAAGAAGTGCTCTGCGATATATATTTGCGATAGCAAATTTGGTACTGATAACTTAAAACATCATATAAAGATTTGTCAACGGAGCTCTTCTCGTGATATAGGCCAGTTGCTTTTATCTCAAAGTCAGGGGAGTATGTCACTAAGTTTAGCTTTAGATAATAAGTTTAATCCTAAAATTTATCGTGAGTTAGTAGCAGCTGCGGTTGTTATGCATGATTTGCCTTTCCAATTTGTTGAGTATGATGGAATTAGAGCTCTACTAAAATATTTGTGTGGAGATTTGCATTTGATTAGTATAAATAAAGTAAAAGAAGATGTTCTAAGAATGTATAAAAGAGAAAAAGGAAAGATAAAAGAGATGTTAGAGTTGGCACCTGGCAGGATAAGTTTGACATCTGATTTGTGAACTTCTTGTATTACTAAGGTTAAATAAGTCTCACAGCACATTTTCTAGATAGTGGATGGGTCTTACATAAGAGAATATTAAATTTTTGTTTCCTGCCACCTCCACATAATGGAATATCATTACCAGAAAAGGTATACTCATTATTGGTAGAATGGGAGATTGAGAAAAAGATTTTTTCAATCACTTTAGACAATGCTTCTGCTAATGATTCTTATGTTGAGCAGTTAAGGCATCAATTAAACATCAGAAACACTCTTGTTTGTGGTGGAGAGTTCCTTCATCTTCATTGTTGTTGTCATGTTTGGAATTTGATTGTGCAAGATGGTTTGAAAGAAATTGATGATGTTATTCAGAAATTTTGAGAGAGTATCAAGTATGTCAAAGCATCGCAAAGTAGAAAATAAATTTGTTTAGAGTGTGCGAATCACATGTCAATTGAGACAAAAAAGGGCTTAAGACAAGATTGTCTTACAAGATGGAATTCAACCTATGTGATGCTTGAAAGTGCTCTTTGTTACCAACATGCATTTTGTCACTTAGAACTAAGTGACTCAAATTATAACATTGTCCTTCTTTTGATGAATGGGAAAGGGCTACAAAATTTTCAATGTTTTTGGCAGTTTTTTATGATGCTACTTGCATGTTTTTTGGATCTAAGTATCCCATGACAAATCTATACTTTCGTGCACCATTTGTAATTTATTTGAGTTTAACACAATATGAGAAAAGTGATGATGACTATATGAAGCACCCAAATGTTTGCCAAGTTTTCAAAGTACTAGTCTAAATTTAGCACCATTTTGGCAATTGCATGTGTGTTGGATCCTTGATATAAGCTCTCCTTTGAGGAATTCTCATACAAGAAATTGTTTGGTAATGGTTGCTTGGAGTTTGGTCAAGTTCGAGAAAAGTTATTCTCTCTCTTCAATGAATATATGGCTCAGAGTTCTCCTATTCCTCCCACATCTTCCCCAGTGGCCAGGGATATTGATGATAGACAAAACTTGTCATATAGTCAAGAGGTTTTAAATGTCATGAAGGTAATTTTATTTATAAATGTATCTTTCATTATATGTCGCTTAGCATATTAAAATTTACTATGAATTGTCTTATAGTAAGTTGACTAATATAATTGCATTTGCATTAGGAATTTGATTCATTTGAAAGTGAAGGAGGTTTTTTGGCTATGCAAAAATCACAATTGGAGCTTTATTTTTGATGAACTAAGATTGCAAGAGTCAAAGCTGGACATTCTTGCATTCTGGAAAAGCAATCAATATAGGTTGGTTGACTAGTAATCTCTTGTCTCATGAAAACACTATTTTTTATAATCTTATTTACATTTTTATTTGATTCAAATGTTTGTTTTAGGTATCCTAAACTTGCTACCATGGCTCATGATGTCTTGAGCATTCCCATATCTACAATTGCATTAGAGTCTGCTTTTAGTGTTGGTGGTCGGGTTCTTGACCAATATAGATTTGCTTTGAAGCCAGATACAGTGCAAGCATTGATTTGTGTAAGAGATTGGCTATATGGATTGAAAGGTAATAATTTATGATTCTATATTTATATTATATTTTATATGAGCTTAGTAATGACTAATGCATGTATATGATTGTAGACTCTGCCATTATAGTTGCCATGGATGAGCTTGCTTAGGACATTGTAAGCAAAAGTAGCAGTGCATGACCACCTTAACCAATTGAAGAATCTGGAACAATTCATTTTGATTAATTTTTTATAATTTTCATAACTTATATTAATTTGTTGTGTTTGATACATTGATGAAAGTAGATTTCCCTCATGTGCTACTTAATCCCCGGTTATTTACTACTATTGCAGTTATTTGATTCATTTGAATCTCTTTTAGACCTCATGTGAGTGGTGTAAAGTGCTGTGTTGCTTCTAAATAAAATATTATAGGAACTTTATTGGTAATTTGGTATGGTTCACCAATACTGGTTGGTAATGCTTTCTGTGTTTGTCTGTGTAATTGTTGTGTGGAGCAATGACCAATGACAATGAGCATGAAAGGAGTTAGGGAAATGAATTCCATCCTAACAATTCATGGGGGGTTGAAAGTTCTAGTTCATAACTGAAAGACCCATTCCATCTGGTCATCTTCTGTTCTTTCCATTCATTGAAAAGTGTACTATTGGGTCCTTTGTCCTTACTCCTCAACTACATTTGCTACAACAATTCCATTCATTGATCGTGCTAGCCTCTTTTGCTATCTAAGGCTCTTCACCCTACACAAGAAAGCATGAATATGAAGTTCTTGTTCTTGAACAAGGACATCTTACAGCTTACTCAAGTTAAGCATTTAGATTTAAGTATCATGCCATGTGCTATTGTGCTGATTCTGCTGAACTCAAGCACTGAAAGTTTGAAACAAGTAGATGCAATTTCTGATTTTCTGCTACAGAACCTCATTGTAGCAAGGCATCAACCCCTTTTCAGGTGATCAAAGATTCAATTCAGAATCAGAAGATTATAGACAGCCGTGTATATATAGGATGGTTAATAAGTAACCGTCCTATTTAAGGTTTTAAGTCATATTATATTTACGCTATAGGACGGTTAATACATAACTGTTCTATATTTTTATGCGTTCTATAAGATGATTAATAAGTAGGCGTCTTATATTTGATGTTATATAGGATGTTTATTAAATAACCGTCCTGTATTATATGTTTTATAGGACAGTTATAAAATAACCGTCTTGTATTTTATGGTTAGGGATAGTTTTTAACTAACTCGTGGTAAGGAATTGAGCAGTTTCATGTCGTGTCGTGTCATCCAACATGACTTATATACTTAATCGTGTTACACTGGTCGTGTTGTGTCAAATTTTTAAGAACTGGGTCATGTGCAAGTCATAGGTTTTTGGCATGACTATTAATCATGTCGTGTTTGTGTTGACACAAACATAACCCGCCAACTCGAATTTCCACCCCTACTCTTGGGTGTGACTTATGCCTGTGTCAACATAGGCCCAAACTGTGCTAGAGGAAGTAAAATAGAAACTGGCAAAGACAATGCTAAGTAAAAGAAAGCTGCTGACAAACATTGAAGCCTCAAGCATTTTAATGAAGGAGATTCAGTGATGGTCTTCTTATACAAGGAAAGATTTTCCAAGAGAACTTACCTCAAATTAAAGCCCAAGAAGTATGGCCTAGACAAGATTATGAAGAAAACAAGCAACAATGCTTATGTGATCAATTTTCTAGATGAACTAAAGATTTCCAAGACTTTCAACGTAGCAAACCTATTCAAGTATCATGCACAAGAATCTCTTTATCCGGATTAGATCTCGAGGTCAAGTCCTTTCCAAGAAGAGTGGACTAATGTAGGACATAATGACCCATGAGCCTATAAGTTGAGTCCAAATCAAGTAGATACTATGGAGTAGACAATTCTAGAAATAATTGACATATGATAGAGTCAATACAGTGTAAAAGTGCTTGAATATGTGGAGAATTCTAAGTTATAGTTAAGAAGAATAAAGGCTCTAAGTCATGGACAATTCTAGACTATACTAGAGTTTTCCTTATAGTTTTATAAATAGGCATGTAAACCTATGGCCAAAGCATCAAAGTCTAAATCAAATTCTCTAATTCCTTAAGTAGAATTTCTTTTTCCCTTTGAGTAAGTTTATTCTACCTTCTTGTCTTCTGGATTCAAGGCTCTTTCTACTACACCTACTACATCAGAAAGCCTTGAACCAAGCCTATGCCAAAGGCAGGTCCAATATTCTATCTTCAAATAAAATAAACGAATAGGTTCACCAATATAAAGGAAAAGAGAAAGACATCACAAGATCATCATGGACTAAAAATAACCCTTGTACTTAAGAGGCTATCAAATCATCACTTAATACTTCTCCAAACAAAGATCTATGATGTATTTAATACTACCAAATATTTCAAATTAATGAATTTAAAAAGAAAAATTATATGTGTTGTAAAGAAGATCAATTATGGCCCTATTTATTGGTCCTTATAAAATGCAAAATTTTGGTCCAATAGATTACAGTACGATGCATGCTGATCATTGAAACAGTAATTCTCATGAAGAAGAGAAATCATAGTCTAGTGTGCAACACTGCAACAACTTGCTGTAGTGCCCCCCCTTTTGCATTATGGGCCCCCATCTATGGTTGATTGGGCCTGACCATATGATTTCTACAACTCCAAATGACTAAATACTCTAGAAACAATGAGGATTGGATGAGCGTGGAATATAAAAAAGCTTGCTTTGATCACAATAAATATGAATGGTTGAAACAGTGCTTGAACAATCAATAATTAAGAAGAAGCAAAGTTTTCAAATATTATAATCATCTACCTTGATGCTCGGGGTGCATGATATCTGAGAGTTAGAAAAATATGAGGGATGGACTTGATCAACTAGAGATCAGGCCCATCATGCAAAAGTGGCACGCAGTATGCTATCATTCCTCCATGAAGAAAATGATGCCTAAAAATGCCCACTCACCGAGAGCATAGATCTCTGAACTTGATAAAAGTTCAAATACAATTTATCATAATAACATCATGGGATGTCTCAAAATTCTTGTTCTAGATTTCTAAAATTCGATGTTGTTGAATCTTTTTCAACAACAAAAGGTCAAGTGATTTTAGTTGCAAATTTAAGTATGCCATTCTTTTGATAACTAACTTTTTCTTAAACAATCTGTGTAAAATCAGGCAGTTCAAAATGAAATACTTTATCAATTTATATGCGTGCATCCAATGAAAACATGAAAGGGCAGCATTCTTACAGCAATAATTCTAATTGTATAGGCTATAGTCATCCTTCTAAGAAAAACCTCTGTTAGAGATATGTTCAATTATCAAGACATAGATGTCAAAACTCACCTCATAAATTTGGAACAACAATAGCAATATATAGAGCACATTGAACGAAAGGGTCTAACTTTTGTAACTGCTAAACATATAAAAATAGGGACTGAAGTGATTAACTTATGAACGTCAACTAGAAAGTAAACTTAATATACTATAGAGAATTGGTTCATACCCTCATAACTAAGAAAATGCATTCTATTCTCACTTAGGTAACCAGGGTTCAAGGCTAGAGCATGGTTCTATTGGAGCATAGAATCTACAAATACAGGATGGTCCAACAAGACTCTTTAATAAATGTAGCTAATTAGAATTTGAATCTTCTTACATTAACCAAGCCAAGCATTCAAAAGAAGGGATATTTCTAACCAAAAGTAAAGACAAGGAAAGTAAAGACATAAAAAAAGTACATGAAAGTATGAAACAAGTCTCTAATTAAAAATAATACAACTAACTTAAGAAGAAAACTAAGCTAACTAAGAAATAAGAAAGTAAAACCTAAATTAGAAAGCAATCATTTAAAGAAACTAGGAAGCTATCTAAGTAAGCAAGAAAATAAACTAGGAGACTTTTTAAAACTTCCACCAAGTAAGAATTAAAGTAAGGATCAAAGTAACTAAGAAAAAGGAAAATAACTCTTTCATTAATTGAATTGTTACAAGGAATTGTTCCATATGCATAGTAAAGATAGGAAAGTAAAAAAAAGTCCCTCAAATCAAGGCTTAAATTCCACTGTAAGCCCAAATGTTGTGCCACTCAACAGGAGCTTGTACACTTTTCTTCGAATTAAAATATACTAAATTTACCACCAAGTTTTTCTCATCGCTTTCACCCAACATGCTAGAGACCCAACAAATCTCATCCAATGATCCTTAGGATTGAAGTATTATGGAAAATAAGAAAAGAGGAACCTTAACACCATTCTTAAACAATCACCACCTAAGAAAGAAAGAAGAGTGATGAAAAAGGAAATAGAAAAAATTATGACATTTTTCCTGAGCAAGAAACTCTAAAAAGAAGGTAACTTCAAAGAGTTTAGATAAACAAGGGACTATAGGTCATTCATATTTAAAATAAGGCAACCAAAGAAGAGGTTTCTTACTTTAAACATGAAATAGAATAAAAAGAAAACAAAATGGAGATGGAAGACCTTGTATCAGGAGTCACCGACTTCAACCTTAGGAGATGAAGCAAGGAGTAGGCACATGGTATAATCCTACCCTTCAACATGATACCCTTAGCTAAGAGTCTAGGTGACTTTATGAATGGATTTGGATGTTTCCTCAACCTCACTTAAGAAATTGGAAAGATTTCTTGCTTCTAAAATCATTTCCTTTTCCTAATTCCAAAATAAAAAGAAATTAGAAAGAAGAGAAAGAATGATGCATGAACTAACTAACATGATTATGCAAGAAATATAAAATTAGAAAGTGTGAGTGTGAAACATGAAAACAGAAAGTGCATGAATTAGAAATATGGTAAGAAGGTGTATGACCGAAGGAAAGTGATAAGATATGATAAAAAATGAGATGAACGCAAATCTAGCTTGGAATGATCCATGGGTGCAAACATGATTAGGTGTGTGTGATCATATAAATGGAAAGTTATGCTTACAACTAATTGAGTAAGATATATGAAACTACAATGTTATGCACAACTTTCTAGTTAAGTATCTAACATGCATGAAGTTTCTAAACTAATCCTAGCATGTGTGCCAAGGGAAAGTAGAAATTCAAACTAAGTCAAAGATGGGTTTCTAAATAGGAAAGTGCTAAATGTAAACTAGGAAAGAACTAGATCTAAGAATCTACCATGCAACTACTTTATAAAATTATTCTAAAGTAACCCTAAAACATTCCTAATGTTTATTACAAGAAAAATAAAAAAAAGTTTCTAAAAAACTAAAAACCAAGGATTCTAAGTTCTAAACATGAAATCTAAAACTTCTAAATTAGAAAAGTCATAGAAATTAAAGAAGCTAAATGGAAAGTTATACTATAAACTAGATCTACAAAGTGAAACATAACCTAAGGAAACAAGATTTAGTCCTAGAACTATCACGAATGCAACCTAAGCACTCTGCAAAATATGTCATGCATATAACTTAGAAAAAGACACATAGATCAAATTTGGTTGGATTACATGTAAAACCTAAGGTCCTGATGCATGCAAATCTAACTTACTTGAAAGGAAAACATTGATGTGCATCTACATTACTCTATGATGAAAGAAACTACTATGCTTTCATTTAATTACAAAGTAAAGAAAGAGGAGAAATTAATATGAAAAATGAAGGAAAAAACTACAAAGTAAATATGCATGTAGTCTAAGGAAGCATGAAGGGTGATGCATGAGCAATCTAATCTAAGCAAAACCTAAATGAATGCATGCTAGAAGAAGGTGAATAAAAGAGATGGAAGATAGAAGAGAAAGAAAAATAAAATTAAGCAAGAAAAGGATTTAGAATAGGTTGAGACCTTACCTTATCTCTAAAGGATTTGAACATGGAAGCTGGAAGGGAACTTAGGTAAGGTGATCTTCCTCCCTTTTTTTCTCCTTTGATTTAGCCCTGAACTCTAGGGAAACCTGAAAGATCCTTAAGTCATTCAAAACACCTATATTTATATAGTTTAGAGTGGGAGTTAAGAGAGTTGGATGGGTGAGATTAAGCCACTTAAATTGAATTTGAATCAAGGGCTACATTGGGGGACATGGAATTCAATTGGAGGAAAGTGTAGTAGAGATGGAAGATAATAAGATGGAAAGGGAAAGGAGAAGAAGAGGAAAGGCTAAGGGATTAAAGGAATGAGTGGGGATAGGAAATAAATAAAAAGGAAAACTAAAGAGATAGCTTATAAGTGAAGGGAAGGCGGTGGGATGGAATTAAAAGGTAGTTGTTATAGAGGGAGGCACCTTTTTCCTAGATAGAAAAGTGAAGTGGAAAATGGTAAGATATAAAATGGAAATAGAAAGGAAAATATAAGGAATACATGTGTGTGTGAGTAATTTAGAAACCCTAAGAATGCAAGGACCCCAGGATGAGAATGGATGGTTGAGATCTTCCTTTTCTTAGGTTTTGGTTTAGCGTTTCAACATAGGAAAGGTGGCTTGGGTTTTCTTCTTTACATCACCTTAATGCTGGCTCTTAGATTATAGTTATACTTGCATGGATGTGATCACATTTAGATCTTCCTTAAAACTTCACTTTCTTTCCATCATTGATTGAATTGCTTAAGATGAATGGCCTGGATTCCTTAGATATATCTTCATGTATTTTACATGGACCAAGTATGCTTCAATACCCTACATGGATAAGGCTTCCAATCATTTGTTGATCTTCTTCCTTTGGTTGAGTAAGAGAGAGAAAATAAGTAAAAAGTCATCATGTGGCCTCCAGCTTTCTTTTCTTTCTTAAAATCTTTCATTGCATATGATCCCATTATATATGAGTTGAACTTCTCTTATAAGCTTCTTAAGGTGGTGAAATATATGCAAGTGTTCATAAATTGAAATTTGTCACCTTTTCACCCTCATTTGAGTAAGAGTTATATATATGGTTTTTGACTGCTTTGACTTTGACAGTGACACCCAATAATTATTTTAAACCTTTAGGACTTCATTTTTAGCATATGTGGATCATGATGTAGCTTTTGCAAGGTGAAAATTCTCTTTATGAGATAAAATTGGTAATTTTTGGCATTTTTTCATCTATACAATAGACCTGCAAAATAGTAAAATTAATCATAATTAATGATAACGAAGTAATTTATGGGGCTAAAATATGCTAAATATAGAGGTATATGTGTAATATTTCTATACTCATCAAATACCCTTAGACTTAGATTTTGCTAATCCTTGAGCAAAACTATAGAAAAGAAATACAGAAATTGAAGAAAACAAATCCTAACCACTTTGGTAGGTTTTGTCATCTGCATTTAGCATATGTAGAAAGCCTTTAAACCCTTAGGTTAACCCTAATGGATGAGTTGTAGTCTTGAATATAGAGAAGAAGAAAAATAAAAAAGGTCCCACCAATTTCTCTACCTTCATCCAATTTTCCCAAGAACTCAGCTGGCATAGGGTAAAAAGGATAAAAATGAATAATAGGAAAAAGAATCAAGAAGTTGCATCTTCCAAAAATGAGTCAATATAGCAAAGTGAAATCAAGCAGAAACAAGAAACATAAGTTACATACTTTATCAAGGTTGTAAGTAATAGAAAGGCTTAGAAATATAAAATATTAAGTACAATACATTCTTAAAAGAAAATAGAACAATAATAATTGTATGATGCCTCCAAAGAAACAACATGCCCAATTCATGAATTGTAGTTAATAGAAGTACTTGTGAATCAATAGACAACATTCCATTTTTTATACCAATAGTGATGACCCGAGTTTGTAAATGACTTTTTTTCAACTATTTTTGAAATGTGAGGCCTCTAGTTGAAAGAAGCAGCAAAAACATTTTTCTATGAATTTTTTTTTCCAAAAACCTTAAGTGTCATTACTATTTTATAAAAAAAGGATTTGACAATAAAATGATTATTTCACTTTACCAAAAATCTAATAGAGTTTCTTCTGTTTCTCTAATATTACACATTTTTTGCATGCGATGCAATTCAAAAACATCTCAAAATTTAAAATAATAAAGGAGACTCTATCTCTATTCAACTCTATCCAAGTGTATTATTAAGATTGAAAACAAATCATTTTTTATTTTTTTTGGCTTTTGAAGAAGATAGTTAGAAAACCAACTTTATCATAGCTAGAATATATTCAGTCCAAACATTTATAATACATGTCCACATATCCAAAAGAACATAAGTCTTAATATAACAGTCTAATACAGCAATTCTAGAATGAATATCTATATGTCATTATACTTACTCTGCGATACTGCTATTGATCTCTTTTACAACTCCTCGTTCTATCTTATGCCTTTTTAGATGTTTGAAGTTGTAAAGGGTTGCTTCCATAGTGCACTATGACGTACTATGATGTTCAATATTCATCTACTGTTATGCCAAATATCACTCTACATACTTTCTCACCTCCTTCATGTTATTACATTGTAACTACATCAAACCTTGAGAATTTTCCATTTCACTTGGATACATGATATACTATGACTGGCATGCCTCTCTAGGGATTTCTTGCTTCCATTGGGCTTTTATTTATGCCAACAATATTTCATGCATGTGTATACTATCCTCAACTTCTCATGTGAGACCTAGTTTCTCAACCATTGTGTTTTGACATTGTTTGTCCATATCAAAATAATTCTCTCTTAACAATAATAAATGTCACTGTTAAGATGACCCGGGTTTTTAAAGCACATTTTCATAAACATTTGCAAAGGTAGGGCCCTGATTTTGAAACTCTTTTAAAATACAAATAGCAAAAACATATTTTCTTTGAAATTGATTTGTCAAAACCTAACTGCCACCTCAAATTACTTATCATACATAGATTTTTGTATAAAATAAAATTTTCATTAAATATTAATAGAAATACTTTTATTAAATTCAAGATCAATCCAGTGATTCACATACACAACCTCGGTAGTCATTACATATCTTATCTAAATATTTTAAATAATCAATACCAACTTCCACAAAGTAAATACCCTGAGTAGTAGTTTGGTGATGATTATCCTCAAGTCTTGAGCTTTCAATCTTCCTTAACTATATTTGAGATAATGTAAACATTCAAACATTTACAATATCTCAGCAACCTATACTTGGTAGGGGATTTAAGAAATATAATCAATATATCTCAAAATTAACAATTCTTTATATCCATGATATAAATCAATTTATACATTGGATAACAATTTTATCCTTCACTCTTCATGCGCATTATATGTATATATCACATATAAATAAAACTACTAAAAATCCTGAATATAATCAATATCATCAATAATATCTCATTTCCAAACTGATTTCAATATTAACACTAGGTGTTAATATATAATCATACTGTATTGGGAATCATCTTCCAATACAACATCGGTAATAACTTTTACCAGCATCTCATCATGCCATAAAATAAGGCAACTCATCATGCCATAACATAAGGCATCTCATCATGCCATAATCAATTGCATCATAATGTAAAATAATCTGAAGGACTACCATGCTTGCAGTCTCAATCCGTACAGCACACCCGGATAACTACTTAATACTCCACTAATACCATGGTGAAAAATATAGATCCATGTTCGTATGGGGGGAACCATGGTTGTCACATTGGTGGCCTTCCCATAATTGGCCCACCCGACATTTTGCCTCTCTTTAGGCACGGTATCATCATCATATCAGTTTCGAATAGCAGGGGCCCAAACCCTCATAACTCTCCTAACATTAGCATCCACAAGCATAAGCCTATTTTAAAACAAAATCACAAGCCTCCATGCTTGTATGGAAAATAATATTTCATACTTACAGATTGGGTGTCTGGTTATAATAGGACATGCCTATAACTTATTTCCTTAAGATTTAGAGGTCCAACTTATATAGTTCAAATCTTCTCATTCTACCCATTAAGTAATTTCATAATTACTTAATCAATCCCTTTGTAATCATTTTCACATCATTTGTTGCCTTAAGTAATTTCATCAATCACTTTGTATTTATTTCAACATCATTTGTTGATTCATACACAATTCTAAGGCAATTATAATCAATTATAGTTATCAGGATAAGCTCATGTGTAAAATACATGTATCTTCTATATTGAATATATTCTTAAGGTCCACCTACCTTTACTTTCAACAATCCATCTTCTCATTGATCTTGAACATCATATCCTTCATGTATCTATAAAATCATATATATATATATATATATATACAGTCATTCCTCAACTCATTTATACTTCCTAGTTGTTCTTTTGATCATCCTTACAAAGGATGATTTAGATCTTTTTCCTTGGATCATATTGATCAAGGTCTAATCCATTGATCTATATTTAAATCTAACATTCATACTAATTCAAAAACACACATACTAATACAATATTATGTTTCTTATTATTCTTGATCATTCAAGATCTTCCTACGGATCTTGTTTGATCTTTGATTATCTTAATTACCATTTTTATTAGGATTAGATAGTTTACTATCCTTTAATGATCTATTATTATTCAACCACTTAATGTCTTACTGGTTGAAAATAGTTTATTTCTTTTCTAACACTAGACAGCTCCTCCTTATTTCAGAATTGACTAAGGCTAACCAGTTAAAAGCTGCTCACAGAGTGGTTAATTCAATCCTCATGTAAGGACTCGTTTAGACCTAACAAACGTCACCAGAATGTGGGGGAAGAGCGAGGCTCTATTAGAGAAACCACTTAACGCCCATGTTCAGCATTTAGTAGGGTGACCTTAGCTCAACCTTCATAAGGTTCTTATGAGCATTAAACCCTAAGTACTCTTGCTATTTGATTTTAATTAAATCCATGAACATTTAAATTGTCACTCATGGGGTTTATTATTCTCCTAATTTGGGCCAAGGAAATGGCATTCCTTATATTTTCCTACTAACTATAGCCCTTACTATCATTATGTCCATGTCCATATTCATTGTAAATGTTCATCAATGTCTATTTTCATTTAATTATATTTTCCATGTAATTTACATAATATAAACATTTAAAGCATAAATAAATTTAATAATTAAATCTACTAAGAAAATAAAAAAAAATTTATAATAGAATATAATAACTCACATGCTCATTTGAATATATCTTATTTGTCCATTTCGATCCCATGATCATATTTTGATTTCTATTCATTTTTCATCCCATTAAGGGTTTAGATCTTGATCTTTCATTTTTATTCAGATCTATCACATTCTCTTAATATGATATCATCATTAGATCATTGATGCATCTCATCATATGATTTGATCTTTCTTAATCCAAATAATCACGAAGTTCTTAAGTCATTTTATCAAAATTAAGGGCATAGATCTCAATATATCCCAAATTAGCCTTCTGAGGCTAATCAATTCATATGATCTTAACTTTAGATAATCATTTAAACTAATTTTCATGGTTTGATCATGCTTGATTACTCAGATCAAGTAGATCCATGATCATTTTTAAGATTTCTCCTCCATTTAGGTTAAATTTCTTAATTCATCCCAAATCAATTACATCTAACTCTTGATTCCATGTTACCTCATTACTAAATCACTGATGGATTAGAAATCTAAAGTCTGATCATGCTAGATTTGACTGATCTTGGGAATTAGTGCCACTTTTTGTAACTTTTAGAATTTTAAAGTGAATAAAACATAAATTTTATGTTTCCATTAGATTTTACTCTTCACCAAGAATCCAGAGCTTCTTTCCAATCTTGATTTGAAGTTAAAATGAGCTTTGAATTAGATTTTTAAGTTTTCAGATCAAAACAAGGACTCAGATTCAATCTAGCCCTTGCAAATTGATGGGGACAATTAGTGGCCCATCTCCACCTCGTTCCACTAGTGATAGCCTATGTGTACTTAGTAGTGACCTAAGATAGGCGAGGCGATCCGATCTGGACTGTCAGATAACCCTTTCCCCGATCCTCCTTGATTTGACCACGTTAAGGGCCCAAATTTCATACCCTAGGGTTTTAGGACCCTCTAAATCCATCCAATGGTTCAAAATCTCCAAAATTTTATGTTTTATAGGTGTTTTCCACCTGGTTCACTAGTACTGGATTTGGCAAAAAAAATCAGCCGAAAAATCCAGTCTGGTGATCTCTATGCATGAAAACTTGTCGAAAAAGATAGAGGGGAATGAGGGGTACATACCTATAGTGTCCAGAATTGAAGAATATGGCCAAAAAATAAAAATCCGTGTAGGAAAATAATTTCTGCTGGAGGTACTGTTTGCCGGTGATTTTAGTGGTGAATATGCCTCTGATCATTGTGAAATCAAGGGCTTTTGAAGCTTGGAAAATTTCGAATAGGATGAACGGTTACGATCTTGTTTCAATGGCTGAATATTGATGGCTAATTGGAAAATAGTACCCAGGGTGAAACCCTAGGTCTGTCAGGGACGACGTGTTCATGGACGCACTCGATAGATATGGGGGAATATTCCCCTCGGGTACGTCCGCAGATGCGCTCTGCGACTATAAAGGGAAGAAAGAAAAAGAAAAAGGAGAGGGAGAGGGAGAGAGTGGCTTGGGAGTTTTTGTGCAATTTCATGGGAATGTTAGGGGGTATTTATAGGTTTATTTGTAGATTATTTTAATTAAAACTTTAATTATTTTTTATTTTAAATTATTTTTCAACTTTTCTTATTTAATTCAAAAGAGATTCATCATCATGTTTATTTTTCATCATTGAGATTCCCTGAGCTGGCTGTCCACCATCTCACCTAACTTTTGTAGATTTTTCACCTGAGTTCAAATTTTAACATGTTTATAGTCATTCTAATCAGTTTCCCATGAATGATTTCAAATATCTATGTTTCAAGACCTGATTCTTTTTCTAAAAAATAATATTATATTGAATATAATATTCCACCTTGATTTTCGTAAAAATTATAATTAATTCCAAATAATTCCAAAAAAATTGGGGTTTTCACAACTGTCGAGTTTGTAGTGAGTGATTTATTATTTTAAATCTCTGATCTCTACTATACTACTTCCTGTAGCAACTTACACTTCTTAAAAGGCACACTTTCATACTTCTCATTCTTTATCAATGCATATGCCAATCACTTAGGGATCATTGACAACCGAACCACAAATCTCTACTATCTGAAGGTCATGTCTCCAAATCTTTAGGGCCAACATCATAACTATCAGCTCTCAATCATGAGTAGTGTGATTCAACTCATGCATCTTCAATTATTGTTGAGCATACTTAGTCATGTTACTATTCAATATCAATTAAATATTATTCTTCCTAATTCTTGCATTTCATTCTTAATTCACAATATAAGACAATTTCCTACTCTTTTGTCTACCTCAATAAATTCTCTGTTTGTCATCATATTTTTTGACCTATGATCAAACTATTCCATGCAAACAAAAATCTCAAAGTTCAATCAAATTTATAATTAAGTATACCCAATTAGATCTCATATCATTGTATGGACTAGAATCCATGTCTTTCAAAAAATTGCTTAACTTTGCAACTAAAGATACAATTTACATAATTTTATACTCTAGTTCTTTTCTCTAATAACTATACCAAGCTCATGAAAGTACTCTTTCTTTTACTCATATATACAAGGATCAAAAGTCTCCTTGTTTTCCTCAAAACTCAAATGTTTTTTCTTTCAAAATTTTAAGCTCACCCTGAGCTCTTACTGAAAGGGTTGGTAGATCTTATGGTTATTCTCTTAGACAACATATGATTCAATTTCAATAACAATCCCCATATGAGTTATCTATATAACTCATACTTGGTCAACTATTGTCACATGTTGACTTTATATAACTTTTGGACATGTAGGACTAGTTATGAGTGGAGTAAAGTAAGCTTTGGTACTAGTTTGTGATGACTCAAGTTTTTAAATACTTGTTCTTTGATTTTGAAAAACAAGCAGTGAAATGTTTCCTTTACTAATTGCCTTTTACCTTTAGATACTCATAGGCATCTTTTACTACTTTCTTAATGGACTCGGCTATATTAGACCAAGTTGTGTTTACTTTTGTTTCATTGTTCTAGTTTCCTTCTACCATCAGCTTATTCGCGAGTGATGTTATTCTCTCCCATTTTTAGTTTCACCACTTAATTTTTGGACACCTATTAAGTTCATTTCCTATCTTCTATCCTTTAGTGTAGATATTCATAATCATTAATCTATGTTATGAGTGTAACTCTCACCGTATATCACCTTACAATCCTTACACATTGATCTTTCAATATTCATAAGTATAAAATGGTTTATTTGGCTTTTATAAAGTCCACGTTTAAAGGTTATTAAGTGTTCATCCCTCTTCTTCAAGAATGTGTTTGCAAGGCTAGGTTATATGTCAAAGCAATTTTTTGAAAATGAGATCTCTACATCTCCATTAGGTTTGCTTTTCAATGAAGCTTTTTCAAGAAGAAGAAAGGTCTGGCCTTGCACAGGTGCTCTTCATAGGAGATCAATATTTGGATAAAAAAAGGAAAAAAGAAGGGATCCATTAGAAACTTGCAAAACAAGGATTGGGTTGCGACGTACATATGAAAGAGTATACAATAATGATATATTTGGTGAATCAAATACCATGTAGCTTCCCTCTTCTCATTTCGTTCTCTAATACTATGCCCTCATATGTCCTAACATATCCTTTATTTTCTTTTTCTACATGACCATTTAAGTCTGCTCTTATAAATATCCTCTCTGTGTTAGAAATTTTCTTACATGACTTTGTCCATATGTTCCTAGAACTGTCTCTTGATCCTATCTTCTATCTACACATAGTGAATATGCACTTATAACATCTATGATCTTCTCTCCTAGAACAAGTTTTATTATTATAACTCTATCGCTCATCCTTTTAACGTCTTCAACTTCATCCCTTAATTCTTCACCAAATTAAAAATAAAAATTTCCTATCAAACAATAGTCTCATGAATAATTTGTCGAACTATCAAACATAATTTGTGTATCTAGTTACAAATTCATGTTAAAAATTAAGTTTTCATCCTATTCTTGCCTTCTTTTTCTTGAAGTCTTCCTGAAGATATATTCTAAATTCTTGAATATTTAAAATCATTCACTGGACAAATCATTGTTTAGCTCCTCCAAGGCCATTTTGGGCTCCAGGCCTTGGATTTGGTGCCTTTGTTTCTTTTTTCCATGCAAGATGATTTGGTGGAAAAGGAATTTTTAGAGAAGCTTCTTCATTGAAGAATCTTTCCCTAAGATAGTTTGTTTATTAGTTGCCATTGTTTCCTTGGTAGTTTGTATAGTTTTGTATTTAATTTCTTTTTAGAGTTTTCTTTTCATGTAATGTCTGGTGTATCTCTCTTGTAGGGACTTTTACTTATTAATAAAATTCTCTACTTCCCTAATTAGAATGAGCAGTGCCTAATATTGAACATGTAATCCTAAATTGCATTGCTTAATATCGAACGTGTAATCCTAAATCCTAATTTTGTAAGTAAAGATGCAAGGAAGAACTTCAAAACACTACTAGGGGCGATATGAAATCCTAGAATTTCTTATTTAGATCAAAGCACCAAGCAGAAATTATAAATAAATAAGAAATACCTAGTTGGAATGTGATTCTAAGTTAGTTTTGAGGGGAGATTTCTCGAAATTTCTAGACAAAGAACTCTTTGAAGGGCTTGCTCCAATAGGAATAAGAGTAGAGAAGTGACAAATGCAGTTGCAGAGGAAGATTTACTCTATGCAATATTTTCTAAGAGCATCTTGTTCTAAACAATCAAGTTCTTCTGTGCTCAAATCCTAGTCATCGAATTCTATAGTAGGATCAATTTTTCATGTTCTTTACTCTCAAATCCTTGTCATTGAATTCCATAGCACAATTGATTTTTTGCATTCTTCTATGCTCAAATCCCAGTCATCGAATTACATTACAGGATTGCTTTAGGGGTTTTGAGTTAAACAACTGGGAGAGGAAGGAAAGTGGGTTTCTTTCAAAATTTAGCAATTTTGGGCTGTCTAGTTTAGGGATAACATGTCCTGGACATGTCATTGTCAGTATTAATCCAGGATGAATACTATAATAGAGCACGGTCACATGTAAAGCATCGTATGGCATTCACTTTTGTGAGAAAATCCAGCCTTACCTTTAGTTGATCTAATATGTTCATTTGATTAAAAGCAGTGAGGAGCTAACAACTCTAGCATTCCACCTTTTGATCGTTCAATGTAGACTGTTGCTTATACAAAGTTCAAAGCGTTGGTTTTGGGACCAAAATATAGTTCTTCATATGCTGGACTTATCCAGTAGTTTTCAAGCTATGAGCCTAAGAGATATCCCTGCTTGGACAAATTAGATGAACGAGCTGGATAGATCAAGTGGGGCCTTCATGAAAAAATGTGGCACCAGACAAGAAAGAACCTAAGGGCCAAGACCTATGATATCGAACTACTTCACTGAGAGGCCAACTCCATCTAAGTTGTTATGGGGCTCACAACATTTACATAAAGGGCCTCACCTTTGGTTGGTTGATTCAACCTTGTCATGTGATGTCTCCTAGTTTAGATTTTTACTGTTCTAAGGCACAAAATGACTTAATAACATTGCATCACTCTAAAGAAGATGTAACTACTTGAGTTTTTATAATTCAAATATTTATTTTCAATGGAATTGACAACAAAAGGCAAATTGGCTCTACTGGCTATAGGGTGAGTATGAAAACTCTAGAACTAGAGTTCAAGTCTCTAAAGTAGTTATAAGACAACCTTTTTGGGGAAAAAATTCCTTAGCCATAACTAGGGGATGTCTAGATACAATGTATCTCTTAAGTTTGGATGTCCACTCCTAGCTAGGAAACTAAGATAAACTATAAGAAAAGTGTAAAGGAGATGGAGTGAAGTTTGGAGAATTCTGGTAGATAGCAAGGGATTAGGATAAGCAATAACAAGTGGATAAGACAAGAATTTGAGATGGGATGGGATAGGAAGGAGAAGCGTATCTAGAGATAGGATAGAACACAAAATAGTAAAGAAGGGATTCAAATAAAATTGGTAAGGAGGGAAGAAGAGAATACGTGAAACACAAAGAGAAAGCAAGGGGGGGGGGGGGGGGTAGGGAGGGGAGGAGATTGTACAAAAGTTTTTCTCTTCAAACATCGCATTTTTGGATAAGAAGACCGTAGAAGAGTGGTTTTGTCAATGAAGTAGGGGATCATGATCATTCCTAAACTAGCTAGGTTTTTCATAGATTGGATCTAAAAAGGCATATTGTTTTGTGAACTTAAATGTGGTGCGTCGTGTCAAGATTGAATATGATTCTCATTCAGTTTTCTTTAATATTATTTCAAAAAAACAAATTTATGCTTAAGTTCTAGGGTCCATTTGCATGAAAATGAACAACATAAATGGATTAATTGAACTTGATATTTTTCTAAAGGAAAACATGAATAAGTGCTGGGACATGGGTGTATTTGAAAACATTGATTGCCCATACTTTTGGGTGTGGTGCTTTAGTTTCTCCTTAACACTAGATGAAAGGGATCAATAGTACTGGCCGATCTGCATGCTACAAAGCACTCTACACATAAGCTATGGGAATGCACTACTTTGGCAAGCTGCGTGTAGGCCACTCATAGTGCGTTGCTCTAGCACACTGTGCGTAGCCCACAGGCATGGTGCAATATACACTAAGTATATGTACATTGCACCCACTCCTAGCTTAGTTTTACTCAAATATAATCATCAATTTCCAAATATATGTTGCACCTATCTTATTCTAAGTTTAGACCATTTTTAACCAAAAATTTTACATACAAATGCTGTGGCATTATTAACTTAGATCTAATCGATTTTATGTTATTGATTTCAATTCTATGTTGGGCCTGGATCTAGCACAATTTTGGATGATTTTGATTATCGACTTTCATGTCTAATGAGTAAATATATCTAATATAAGTTTAGATTAATCTTGACCGTTGATCTACAATGGATTATATTGCATGCACCACACCTTACTTCAATTGATCTGTGGCCATTGATTTTATCCATAGTCATTGCCTAATACTAACAATGGTTGGTTGCATTTTGAATATGGATAAATCTCTACATATAGTGCCTATCACCAACTGATTTTTCAATTGATTTCCACTTTGATCATCCATCTATCTAGCATACATTCTCATTGATTGTGATCTACTTTGGAAATATAAATGTTATTTACATTAGATTCCTAAGTTTTTCATAGATTGGATGAACTAAGCTGTTGATGACTAGTACATGTCACTTGGGATTTCTGAATCTTGGTCATGGATGGGTGGCCATATATGTATGGTGTCATTACTAATTACTTAAAGCATATATCAATTTAAGTTTTGATATTATGTCATTTTGCATAAAATGATTAAAGAAAGATTTAACTAATGAATGGTTTTAAATAAATGGCAATAGAGGTTGATTACAATTGATATATGGACTTAAAAGGGTCAAAATGTAGGCTTTGTTGTGTCTAGTCAGGTATTGATAGGGGTAAAATCCCGTAGTTGCCATGCTAGGAAGACTAGTTGGCCATTGGCTTCTAAAATAAGGTACATGCCCTAAGAGGCCTATGTAGAGAGTATGCTGTCATGGGGAAACTACTCTCTTGTGATCTAGTGCTCCCATGAGGACTAGTGTATCCCGTGTGGTATCTAGGGCCAAACGTAGTTGAATGTGAGTCCTCTACATGCATAGTATACCATACAATTATTGGATATGGATTGACATATCAGTCATCCTCGGGAATATTGACCATTGCTCAGATGGGTTTGTGGTAGGACACTACTACTCAGTGATTCGACAAATTATGATATGTCATTCTTTAACAGAAGTCCTAAAGAGCTTGTATATTGAGATTTGAAATAAATATTTAGTGTTGGAACTACCAAATTTTTATGTAAAAGCATAAATGTATATAATTATTATATTGCACTTATGATTTAAGCCATGGTTTTCAAATGGCTGGTTTAGGCTTATTCCTATTGAGTATTTGTACTCACCCTTACAAAATATGTCAAGTGAAGCATGAGAGGACTAGGTGGTCAACTAGAAGAAATTGAATAAGGAGAGGTAGAGGAAGAAAAGTATAAATAAGAGTAGTTAGTTGAGCTTGTTATTACTTTAATTTTTTATCTATGAGCATTTGAATATGAAAGTAATAAGACAGGCAAACTGATATATTTTTCTAAATTATTACCTGAATTTGAATTTCTTATTATTTGGGCTTTGATCATGGAATCCTGTAATGATATATTTTTATTCCACTATTACAAGTGAAGGTTTTAATGTGATACCTGGTTGAAGGGTGGAATTGAGAAAATAAGTATATATTATATATTTCAAATGTTTAAAGAAATCCTATAAGATATTTTCATTTCCAAATTATATTTTAAAAATTCTTTCCAAGAAAATATGGGTTGCCAGACTTGGTATCAAAGCACAGTTCACTCTGCTCACAAAAAAAAATAAAAAACTAAAATTTTAATAATAATAATAATAAGTTATTGTTAAATGAGCTAAGTAGAAATAAGAACTTACTATGATTTTGATTATTGACATTCAGATGCCACTTAAAAGACATAGAGCTACTTAGTTGAGATTTCATCCTCTAGAGCACAAGAAAGTAATGTGGTTCATAGTGACACTATTGAGGACGTAATAGAACTTCTCTTACAAAGGATGAAACAAAGGTTGCAGACTCCAGAGCAAAGAGGAGAGTAGAAGACAATAATTGGGGATGATGAATTGTGGCCAAGAGGTAACACATTGCTAGAGCAATTAAAAAAGATAGGTCTAAAGCTTTCAAGAGCAAATGGACTAGAAGCAACTAAAAGTAAAGACAATTTTTAAAGCTATGAATGTGCCAAAAGACATGCAAGTGCCAATAGCTACCTTTGTGCTAACTAGACAAGCCCTACACTAGTAGCCCACACCCAAGAGAACCTATTTCAATGATATGGAAGTAGTTTAGTGGAAAGACTTCAAAATAGTCTTCATTGATCAATACTTCCCACCCCGTGTTAAGGAATAAAAGGAGCAAGAATTCCTAAGGTTGGTGCAAGGTTCCATGACAGTGGAAGAGTATGACACCAGATTTGTTAAGTTGAGGCATTTTGCTCCAGAAGAGTGTCCCACAATTATGACCTACACAGAAATTTGTCTGAGGATTAAACTTTCACATTAACTGGAAGATATTGATAGCTCAGCCTTCCTCTTTGTCTAAGGCTTTGGAGTTAGTATCCAATGTAGAACGGGAGTACAAACCTTCTAGTAGAGATAGTGAGAGGTTTGGATGGCAGAAGCCAGCTGGAAGGGGAGAAGATACATTACACCAACAAAGTTTGCAAGACCACATAAACCAACACCAAGAAATATCAGGAAAAGAGAGAAGGAAGATGCCATATGCCAACATGCCTTAATTCCCTATAACATTTACTAATAAATAGATTAGGAAAATTTGATTTTTTAAAATAAATAATAAAACAAAACAAAAAATGAAGCATATAAAGTAAGGAAGAGAGAGAGTGTGCTCAAAATGCACTCTCCTCCCTCTCAAATTCTCTCTGCTTCACGTGGACAGTCACGCACCGTGGTGAAGGATTTCTCCACCCTTGAACAGTAGGGAACAAGGTAGGATCACTCCACCCTTCTCTTTGCATTAAATTTTAAGGCTTATTCACTTGTAAACGGCAAAAAATGGCGCGAACATGTAGTTTTTGTAAAAAATTCATGCTTTACTATTTTTCACTAAAAAATTTGATGAGACGGTGTTAGATTAAGATCTGGACCATTCATATTGCGTATGATGAGGAGAGGAAAGGACCCATGAAATTTCGTGACGATCGGACGGCTAAGGACGCCGAAAAATCCAAAAAACCGTATTATGGGAGTTTTTGAAAACGATACAAAAATCATGAAAAAACGATAGATTTAGGTGGGATTTGTGAAAATGGAGGGTGGAAATGGAATGTAAGTAAAAAACTGGACTCAGAGGTGTAAAAATCACAAAAAATGGAGCACTTGAGGTCGCTAGTGATGGCGAACCAGTCCGGTCGTCGTCTCCAGCAACGACGACTGGAACGGGAAGAAATTACACGGATGAAGGAGTGCCACGCGGCGCAATGAGCGCCATGCAGTGCGAGTAGAACGCGATGTGCGGTGCTCCGAACGCGTGCCACGCGCTGTTTCCTTCCCCCACGCACAGAGCGTGTCCACAGATGCGCGAGCTAACGCGCGCCAGTTCCAGATGCACTCACATCCATAGACGAGCGCCACACGCGCAGTACATGCGCATGCAAGCGGCATGTGCGCGAGCCCATTTTCTGGATTTTTTACCCTTTATTCATTTGAAATGTGATTATAGGAGCTACAAAGGTCCAAATCACAATCCGAAAAAGGTGTTGTGATCGTCTCAATAAGGCGGACCGAGATTTAAGACAAAAATCTAGTTTTGAGTAACTTTTTAATAGCGAAACTACTAAATGCTATTAGATTATTCAGATCAAGCTGATCAGTAGATCATCATGCTTTAGATTTTGGTTATATGCACTAACCATGACATGATTTATGGCATGACAGGTACATCAGGGCATACACCTTGATATTGTTTCCACGTTTGTTGGGATAGTGCAATACCGAGGTAGGTGATTTCATTCACAAATTTTCCTTGATTCTCAAATGATGATTTGAGTTTTTGAGGCATAAGATTTATGCCTTACCATATGCATGAGATTGATTTCAGCATGTAGTTCCTCATGGGCATGCTATCTTTCGAGTGGTTATTGCATGCACTATTTTTTATATCTTTCATGATATTCACTTGATTGTTGGTCTTCTTGACATGTGGGAGTCACTCTGACTTGATATTTGAGACTATTGATCCCGTGGTAGGATGCATTTCTTCACCCCGTGAGTGCATGAGTGCCCGTGAGGGTGAAAGGGTGAAAGCGGGTGTGCAACGTGACTTTTCGTGAGTGCCCGTGAGGGTGAAAGGGTGAAAGCGAAAGTAGTACGCGTCGTTCCCGTGAGTGCCTGAGTGTCGTGAGGGTGCAAGGGTGAAAGGGTAAAAGCGGATGGTACAGAGAGCTGACCCCATATTGTTGTGAGTGTACGTGAGACACTCATAGGGCTTGACTATGTATGATGTTTGATACTTTTAACATGCATTCATGTGTTTCTATATTTTCTTAGATATGCATGTCCTGATGTCATGGTTGATGATATCTTATTTATTTCATGGACTTGGTATGTCCTTCATCGTGTGATTTAAGGCTTTATATTATGTTTGAATTTACGGTCTTTATGCCTTGCACCATGTGATTGGTTTTTATTGAGTTTACTTGAATGTATATCACCTGCACAAGCATGGCTTGCTGAGGCATTGCTTTGTTTTGCAATGCCTCGGAATGAGAGCATGACAGTCAGAAAGGGAAGAAGGTGGACTAGAGTGGAGCTGAACAGGGGCTTGAGGACAGATACTGAGACAGAGTGGTGTACTTTTGTTGGACTGGTATTGGCTTTTTGGCATTCTCCTTAGTCATTGTATATATTGATAGATTAGACCCATGTCACTGTATAGTGGGTTATATGTTTATATATGGATGACGTGGTGATCTTGGATAGACCCTGGAGCTTTGGAACTTTCACTGTTATGTATCTTAGAGTTGCAAAAATTTCACCGTGGTTTTAAATTGTGAGCATGCTCAAAAGGTTTATTTTTGGTTATGTTCTTCAATGTGGTTTTGAGGTGAAATGACTCTCGGGGTTTTCTTAAATGGTATTTTCTTGACGCTATGAAAATTTTTAAATTATGAGTTTTAAGTTTTAGGATCCCATCTATTTTCTATCAATAAATTATATTACTATTTTCATATAAATATGGGAAACATGTTGGCAAAACCCAGGGTTCACAGTTTGGTGTTAGAGCTCAGGCATATTCCATCATCACCACTTTAAGGGTCTAATTAGCATGATAGCCAATTAGTTGTTGGCTTAGACTGAGAAAGGAGAAATGCTTATACCATGGGTTATGTGTTGTTACCAGATGGCTCCTCGACGAAGGCCCAGGTCTACCCCCGCTCCACCAGTTGTCACCCATGTCACCCTTGCCACTACACCAGAGCAAGGGGGGTAGGAGGCAGACATTGTGGCTCGCGTAGTTGAGAGCCTCTTACCATGTCTCACAGAGCATATTTCAAGGCAGATTCGGACGGAGGTGCAGGCCTTGCACCCTATCCACTCGGCGGTGACTGCAGTAGCACAGCTGTCCCATGTGGCACCATTGGCGCCCACACAGGTAGTTGCAGAGGGAGGATCCTCAAACATGCGTGTTCCACCAGCTAAGCAGCTCGAGAGGTTTCGGAGGATGGTTCCTTGCTTCCATGGGGAAGGAGAGCCAGCAGCAGCAGAGAGATGGCTGTTTGAGGTAGAGAAGGCCTTTACGAGGATGGAGATTGCACCTGACGATCAGGTTAGATTGGCTTCATACTTATTGGTCAGAGAAGCTGGGTTTTGGTGGAAGACCCAGCAGTAGATACGTCCCCCATCTTCAGCGCCATTCTCCTGGCAGGATTTTCGGAGGATATTTGATGCGCAGTATTTCCCTCCTCATGCTTTGCACGCCATGAAGAGGGAGTTCTCTGCATTAACACAGGGGAGCCTTACAGTTCAGCAGTACTTGACCCAATTTACTAGGCTATGTAGATTTGCAGCTACCCATTTTGCCTCAGAGCAGGAGGTAGCAAATAGATTCATTGACAGGTTAGTGCCACAGTTGAGGCACGAAGTACTGATCGCATACTTGACTACTATGACGCAGGCGGTAGATAGGGCTTCGATGCTTAAGAGGGATTTGCGACGTAGTAGAGGAGAGTTGAGTCAGCCCTTTAAGGGCAAGAGGCCCTTCGTATCCACACCATCTCAGGGGGGACATGATTCACAGTACCCTCCTAGACAGAGGAGAGATCAGGGTCGGAGAGTGTGCCCTCGTTGTAAGGGCCGACACGTGGGGCAATTGTGCCCAGGACAGGGTCGTCAACGTTAGGGCCCACATCAGCCCCATCAATATCAGCAGCAACGACAGCAACCTTTTTGGCCGAGCGAGCCATTTAGGTGCTATGGCTGTGGCAAGACGGGGCACATGATTAGACAATGCCCAAGAGGTTTGGGAGACAGACCACCGAGGACTGATGCCACCGCGGAGGCAGCGCCACGCAGTCAGGGCCGCATCTTCGCCATCACTTCAGGGCAGGCACAGGCCTCAAAGCAAGTGGTGGAAGGTACTTTTCTGGTAGCTGATAGACATGCCAGAGTTCTTTTTGATTCGGGATCTGCCCACTCATTTATTGCATGTACATTTGCATCATGCTTTGACTTGCCTACGAGCAAGCTAGCATTCGAGTTAGATGTGTCGATGCCATCAGGAGAGATAGTGGAGGCTACTGAGTACCTTGAGAGGGTATCAGTGGAGATATCAGGTATGAGGATGGATGCCGACCTCATTTTATTATACATGATGGATTTTGATGTCATCTTGGGGATGGATTGGCTAGCAATGTTTTGGGTTACTATAGACTGTCGCAAGAAGCAGATTATGTGTAGTGTACCGAGTCAACCAGTGGTTGTAGTCCAGGGCAGGAGGAGTGATAGTAGCCCTTGTATGATTTCCGCCATGAGAGCAGCTCAATGTTATGCTCGAGGTTGTCGAGTGTTTTTTGCTTGCATCACAATGGCTGATAGGGAGCAGCCATGGATTGAGGAGATTGACATAGTACGAGATTTTGCTGATGTATTTCCAAACAAGCTGCCAGGACTACCTCCACCCAGAGAGATTGATTTTACCATAGACTTGGTGCTAGGTACACCACCTATATCTAAGGCGCCTTATAGGATGGTCCCTGCAGAGTTGAGAGAGCTCCAGGTGCAGTTGCAGAAACTTCTGGATAAGGGTTTCATCAGGTCGAGTGGGTCTCCTTGGGGAGCACCAGTCCTCTTCGTTAAGAAGAAGGATGGGTCATTGAGGTTGTGCATAGACTACCGGTTACTAAACATTGTTACTGTGAAGAATCGGTACCCTCTACCATGTATTGATGACTTGTTTGATCAGCTACAGTCGGCACAGGTGTTCTCTAAGATCGACCTGCGCTCAGGCTATCACCAGTTGAGGATTAGGGAGGAGGATATCCCTAAGATTGCATCCAAGAGTCGGTATGGCCATTATGAGTTTTTGGTAATGCCCTTTGGGTTAACGAATGCACCGGCAGTGTTCATGGATTTGATGAACAAGGTATTCCAAGCTTATTTGGATAAGTTCGTGATTGTCTTTGTGGATGATATCCTGATCTATTCTCCTAACCATAGGGCCCTCATGGAGCATCTTCGTATTGTGTTGGACACACTTCACCGTCATCGCTTGTATGCGAAGCTCAGTAAGTGTGAATTTTGGTTAGGACATGTGCAGTTTTTGGGGCATGTGGTGTCAAAGGATGGTGTGGCCGTAGATCCGACTAGGGTAGAGGCAGTTTTGCATTGGGAGAGGCCTACGACGGTGACAGTGGTTTGTAGTTTCCTTAGTTTAGCTGGTTACTATCGGCGATTCATTGAGGGGTTCTCGAAGATTGCCTTGCCCATGACCACTTTGACTAGGAAGGACACCAGGTTTGTTTGGACTAATGCTTGTGAGGAGAGCTTCCAGGAGCTCAAGCAGAGGTTGACTACTGCACCAGCACTTGCCCTACCTTTAGGATCAGGTGGTTACGTAGTGTTTTGTGATGCATCAGGCAGAGGTCTAGGAGAGGTGCTGATGCAGCATGGGAAGGTCATTACTTATGCGTCGAGACAGTTGAAGACGCACGAGGTGAATTATCCGACACATGATCTTGAGTTAGCCGCGGTGGTGTTTGCGTTGAAGTCCTAGAGACACTATTTATATGGCGAGAATTTTGAGGTATACACTGACCACAAGAGCCTCAAGTATTTCTTCACTCAGAGCGATCTGAACATGAGGCAGAGGAGATGGATGGAGTACCTCAAGGACTTCGACTTTACGATACAGTACCACCCGAGGAAAGCTAACGTCGTAGCTGATGCCCTGAGAAAGAAGTCAAGAGTGATGCTTGCTAACCTCTCAAATCGATCCAGGTTTCTTGATAGGATCCGTCAGGCACAGGTGAGCAATGCTGAGATGCAGAACATGGCCGAGAAGGCCGACTTTTCTAGAGGGCTCGATGGAGGTGTTAGGTATAGGGGCAAATTGGTAGTACCTATAGATGATCAGTTGAGACATGACTTGCTACGGAGGCGCACCAGTCCCCATATTCTATTCATCCCAGAGGTACGAAGCTGTACCAGGACCTTAGACGACACTTTTGGTGGAATGGTATGAAGAGGGATATTGGTGAGTGCGTAGCACGATACTTAACTTATCAGCAAGTCAAGGCGGAGCATCAGCGACCAGCTGGGTTATTGCAGGCTTTAGATCTTCCAGAGTGGAAGTGGGACCACCTCACTATGGATTTTATAATGGGTTTGCCAAGGACGATCAGTGGGCACGACATGATATGGGTCATAGTTGACAGATTGACAAAGTCAGCCCATTTCCTCCCTATTAGACAGACTCAGACCGTGGACAGCTTGGCAAAGCTGTACGTCAGGGAGATCGTGAGCCTTCATGGAGTACCATTGATGATTATCTCAGATCGAGACACACAGTTTACCTCAAAGTACTGGCAGAGTGTACAGGAGGCTCTGGGGTCAAGGTTGAGATTCAGTACGGCTTTCCACCCCCAGACAGATGGCCAGACTAAGAGGACCATCCAGACTGTGGAGGATATGTTGAGGGCTTGTGTCATGGATTGGAGAGGTAGTTGGGATGAGCATTTGCCACTCGTGGAGTTTGCGTATAATAATAGCTATCATACGAGAATTGGTATGGCACCTTATGAGGCACTGTATAGCAGACCATGTAGGTCTCCCTTGTGCTAGAGTGACGTAGGAGAGAGACGGATTGTGAAGTCAGAGTTGATTGAGTAGTGTGCAAAAAAAGTCTGACTCATTCGAAAATGATTACTTGCAGCCCATAGTCGCCAGAAGAGCTATGCAGATAGGAGACGGAAGGACTTGGAGTTCGAGGTCGGAGAGCATGTATTTTTGAGAGTTTCCCCTATGAAGGGTATGATGAGGTTTGGTGTAAAGGGGAAACTCAGTCCCAAATACATTGGTCCTTTTGAGATCTTGCACAAAGTTGGACCAGTCACATATCAGTTAGCCCTACCCCCATAGCTAGCTGGAGTACATGACGTTTTTCATATCTCTATGCTGAGGAAGTACATACCGGACCCATGCCACGTGCTAGAGCAGATACCACTGGAGGTACGGCCTGACTTGACATTCGAAGAGCCCCCATACAGATCTTGGATAGCAAGATCCAAGAGTTGAGGACTAAGACCATTCCCCTTGTCAAAGTCCTCTGGCAGCATCACTCAGCACAGGAGGCTACTTGGGAGTTGGAGGATGAGATGAGGCGTACCCACCCAGAGCTGTTCTCGTGAGGTATGCATATTTTGAATTTCGAGGATGAAATTTTCTATAAGGTGGGTAGGATGTAACATTTATAATTAATAGATTAGGAAATTTTGATTTTTTTAAATAAATAAAAAAATAAAATAAAACGAAAAATGAAGCATATAAGGTAAGGAAGAGAGAGAGAGAGAGAGAGAGAGAGAGAGAGAGAGTGCTCAAAACGCACTCTCCTCCCTCTCAAATTCTCTCTACTTCACGTGGACAGTCACGCACCGTGGCGAAGGATTTCTCTACCCTTGAACAGTAGGAAACGAGGTAGGATCACTCCACCCTTCTCTTTACGTTAAATTTTAAGGCTTATTCACTTGTAAACGGCAAAAAATGGCGTGAACATGTAGTTTTTGTAAAAAAAATTCATGCTTTACTATTTTTTACTAAAAAAATTGATGAGATGGTGTTAGATTAAGATCTGGACCATTCATATTGAGTATGATGAGGAGAGGAAAGGACCCATGAAATTTCGTGACGATCGGACGGCTAAGGACGCCGAAAAACCCAAAAAACCGTATTATAGGAGTTTTTGAAAATGAGACAAAAATCATGAAAAAATGATAGATTTAGGTGGGATTTGTGAAAATAGAGGGGTGGAAATGGAATGTATGTGAAAAACTGGACTCAAAGGTGTAAAAATCACAAAAAACGGAGCACCTGGTCGCCGGCGACCGGAACGAGAAGAAATTGCACAGATGAGGGAGTGCCACGCAGTGCGACTAGAACGTGCCATGCGCTGTTTCCGTCCCCCACACACAAGGCGCGTCCACAGACGCGTTAAGAGCTACAGAGGCGTTGTGATTATAGGAGCTACAGAGGTCCAAATCACGATCCAAAAGAGGCATTGTGATAGCCTCAACAAGGCGGACCTAGATTTAAGACAAAAATCTAGTTTCGAATAAATTTTTAATAGCAAAACTACTAAATGCTATTAGATGATTCAGATCAAGCTGATCAATAGATGATCTGGCTTTAGATTTTGGTTATATGCATTAACCATTATATGATTTATGGCATGACAGGTACATCAGGGCATACACATTGATATCGTTTACATGTTTGTTGGGATAGTGCGATACCAAGGTAGGTGATTTCATTCACAAATTTTCCTTGATTCTCAAATAATGATTTGAGTTTTTAAGGCATAAGATTTATGCCTTACCATATGCATAAGATTGATTTCAGCATGTAGTTCCTCATGTGCGTGCTATCTTTCAGGTGGTTATTGCATGCACTATTTTTTATATCTTTCATGATATTCACTTGATTGTTGGTCTTCTTGACATGTGGGAGTCGCTCTGACTTGATATTTGAGACTATTGATCCTGTGGTAAGATGCATTTCTTCACCCCGTGAGTGCCTGAGTACCCGTGAGGGTGAAAGGGTGAAAGTGGGCGTGCAATGCGACTTTTCGTGAGTGCCTGAGTGCTGTGAGGGTGAAAGTGAAAGTGGTACACGTCATTCCCATGAGTGCCTGAGTGCCATGAGGGTGCAAGGGTGAAAGCGGATGGTACAGAGAGCTGACCCCACATTGTCGTGAGTGTACATGAGACACTCATAGGGCTTGACTACGTATGATGTTTGATACTTTTGACATGCATTCATGTGTTTCTAGATTTTCTTGGATATACATGTCCTGATATCATGGTTGATGATATCTTATTTATTTCATGGACTTGGTATGTCCTTCATTGTGTGATTTAAGGCTTTATATTATGTTTGACCAATTTACGGTCTTTATGCCTTGCACCATGTGATTGGTTTTTATTGAGTTTACTTGAATGTATATCACCTGCACAAGCATGGCTTGCTGAGGCATTGCTTTGTTTTGCAATGCCTCAGAATCAGAGCGCGACAGTCAGAAAGGGAAGAAGGTGGACTAGAGTGGAGCTAGACAGGGGCTTGAGGACAGATACTGAGACAGAGTGGTGTACTTTTGTTGGACTGGTATTGGCTTTTTGGCATTCTCCTTAGTCATTGTATATATTGATAGATTAGACCCATATCACTGTATAATGGTTATATGTTTATACATGGATGACGTGGTGATCTTGGACAGACCCTGGAGCTTTGGAACTTTCACTGTTATGTATCTTAGAGTTGCAAAAATTTCACCGTGGTTTTAAATTGTGAGCATGCTCAAAAGGTTTATTTTTGGTTATGTTCTTTAATGTGGTTTTGAGGTGAAATGACTCTCGGGGTTTTCTTAAATGGTATTTTCTTGACGCTGTGAAAAGTTTTAAATTATGAGTTTTAAGTTTTGGGATCCCATCTATTTTCTATCAATAAATTATATTACTATTTTTGTATAAATGTGGGAAACATGTTGGCAAAACCTGGGGTGTCACAGTCCCACCCTAGCAAGCCATGTTATGTCCATGAATGATGATGCTTCATTTGTGGTGATAAGGGTCACTTTTTGATAGATTGTCCTAAGAAAAGAAGGGATGAACAACCAAAGTTGGGATAGGTTCAAAGGAGCCAAGGAAGAGTGTTTGCATTGACCACCAAGCAGGCATGTGCTTCAAATGTCATAGTTGAAGGTACTCACCAAATTTTTGACAAATTTGGTCGTGTGTTAATTGATCACAATTCCACACACTCATTTATATCATATGGCTTTGCATCATGCATGGAATGTACAAAACACAAATTGGGCATTCGCTTAGAATTCAACACCCCAGTAGGAGAACTAGTTCTAGTACATGAATTCTTACAAGAGGTACTGATACATATATCAGAACAAGAGCTTAGTGCAAACTTAATACTACTAAACATGTTAGATTTTGATGTTATCCTATGCATGGATTGGCTAGCAGACCATGACGCAATGATTGACTATAGGAAGAAAAGAGTCACACTCAGCAACCCTAGAGACACTACTCTTCAGGGAATGCTAGATGTTTACAAATGACCATTATATCAACAGTGCAAGCATCACAACTCATAGCTGGAGGATGCCCATCTTATTTAGCCATTGTAGTGACTCAAGAGGAATTAGGACGAGAGATTCAAGAGATAGAAGTAGTATGGAAATTCTAAGATGTCTTTCCAATGGAATTGCCTAGGTTGCCACTAAAAAGAGTTTGGGAATTCACTATTGAACTACTACCATGAACAACTCCAATCTCTAAAGGCACCTTATCGCATGGTACCAACTGAACTAAAAGAGTTAAAGTGCATTTATAGGAGCTGATGGATCAGGGATTTATTTGACTAAGTGTCTCACCATGGAGGAGCCCTTATGTTATTTGTCAAAAAGAAATATGGATCTATGAGGTTGTGCATAGACTATCGGTTATTGAATGGAGTCACAGTTAAGAACAAATACCCATTACCACGTATTGATGACCTATTCGATTAGTTACAATCTTCCAAAGTGTTCTCAAAGATAGATCTGAGATCTAGTTATACCATTATTAGAGGATAAGGGATGAGGATATCTCGAAGACAACATTCAGAACCAGGTATGCCCACTATGGATTCCTAGTTTTCCTGCTTTTATGGATTTAATGAATCGAGTGTTCATATCTTGATAAGTGTTTATCATTGTATTCATCAATGTCATCCTAGTATACTCCAATAATATAGTGGAACATCAGGAGCATTTGAAATTCATGTTGGGCACACTCTAAACCCATAAATTATGTGCAAGATTCTCAAAGTGTGAGTTTTGGCTTGACCAAGTATATTTCATTGAGCATGTTATATCTATAGAAGATATTAAGGTCAATCTTAAGAAGGTAGAAGCAATCACCAATTGGAAAAGGGCAAACAATGCATCAAGGATCTGTAGTTTTCTCGGGTTAGTAGGGTATTATAGGAGATTCATTGAGGGATGTTCCCACATAGCATAGCCCATGACTCAACTAACCAGGAAGGAGAAAATATTTGAATGGACCGATGAATGTGAAAGGAGTTTCTAAGAGTTGAAAAGGAAACTCACCACTGCACCTATTCTGACCTCGCTAATTGGTAGTGAGGATTCATGGTATATAGTGATGCCTCAAGCAAGGGACTCAGATGCTATTGATGTAACATGGGAAGGTAATGGCCCCTCCATCTAGATAGTTACATAAATGCACTGAACTGTCCTACGCATGATTTAGAGTTGGCTGCTGTGGTCTTCGCTTTGAAGATCTGGAGGCATTCTTTGTACGAAAAAATTTGAAGTCTTTATAGATCATAAAATCCTTAATACATTTTCTCACAGAGCAATCTTAATATGAGGCAATGATGTTAAATGGAATACCTAAAAGACTACAACTTTACCATCCTGGTAAGGCTAATGTCGTAGCTAATACTTTTAGTAGGAAGATGAAAGGAATGAAAGCAAATGTCACTGTAAGATCAGCCTTCACAAATCGTATATTGCTAGTTCAAAAGAAGTGTGAAGAAACTCAGGGTATGAGAACCAAGGCTGGTTTTACTACAAATATAGATGGAAGTATACAATTTCAAGGGAGATTGGTAGTGCCAGTAGTAGCAAGACTGAGACATGACTTACTATAAGAAGAACAGAATATTAGATACACCATACATGTGGGAGGTACAAAGATGTATCAACATCTACATAGAAACTTTTGGTGGTAGGGAATGAAGCGAGACATTAGTGATTGTGTGGCATGATATTTTACATGTGAGACGGCAAAAGCAAAACACCAGAGGCCTACAAGGTTATTATGGGCCTTAGAATTGCCAGAATGGAAATGGGACCATATTACATTAGACCTCGTAGTGGGTTTGCCCCGAACATCTAATAGGCATGACATGATTTGGGTAATAGTGGATAGGCTAACTAAGTCCGCACACTTTCTTCTCATTTGACAAAAGCAATCGTTAGAAAGTTTGGCCAAGTTGTATATTAAGAAAATCATGAGTCTACATAGAGTACCACTAACAATCATATTTAATATGGATGACAAATTCACATTGAACTTTTGACAAATTTTACAAGAAGGGCTCGACACCTTGCAGAGATTCAGTATTATTTTTCACCTATAAAATGATGGACAATTTGAGTGAACCATTCAAACATCAGAGGATATACTCAGGGCTTGTGTGTTAGAACGGAAAGGTGGATAAACATTTACCATTGATAAAGTTTACATATAATAATAGCTACCACACTAGCCTTGGCATGGGACCATACGAGGCATTATATGGTGGACCATGTTGAACACCAACTTGTTGGAGTGATGTTGGTGAACGATAGTTTGTGAAGTCGATTTAATCAAATAATGTACAAAGAAGGTACGAGTTATCTAGAACAATTACTAACAACCCATAGCATATAAAAGAGCCATGAAGACAAGAGACATAGAGATATAGAGTTTATAGTCGAGGACTATGTATTCTTGAAGGTCTCATCCATTAAGGGGGTGATGAGATTTGAAATTAAGGGAAAATTAAGCCCAAGATTCATTAGACCATTTGAAATTCTAGAAGGAATTAGACAAGTGACATATCGGCTATCACTTCTACCACAACTATTAGAAGTACATAATATATTCCATGTCTTAATGTTTAGGAAATAAATTCCTTATCCTACTCATGTATTGGAGCAAGTACCAAGAGAAGTGCAACCTGATCTGACTTTTGTGACCAAGTTGATACGGATCCTAGACAAGAAGGAGAAGACTTTGAGAAATAAGAATATCCCATTAGTCAAAGTCTTATGGCATCATCATACAATTAAAGAAGTTATCTGGGAGGTAGAAAGCAACATGAGACAAAGGTTTTCCTGGTTGTTCACTAAACTACCTTGAAATTTCGAGGACAAAATTTTGTAAATAGGGAAGATTGTAACAACTTGAGTTTTTATAATATAAATATTTATTTTGCATGGAATTGGCAACAAAAGGCTAGTTGGCTCTACTGGCTATAGGGTTAGTATGAAAACTCTAAAGCTAGAGGTCAAGTCTCTAAATTAGTCATAAGACAACCTTTTTGGAAAAAATTCCTTACCCATAGCTAGATGGTGTCTAAATGTAATGTTTTTCCTAAATTTGGATGTCCACTCCTAGTTAGGAAACTAAGATAAACTACAATACAAAAAGATTAAAGAAGATTGAGTGAAATTTGGATAATTCTAGTAGATAGAAAAGGATCAGGATAAGTAATAAAGAGTGGATAAGATAAGAATTTAAGATGGGATAGGATAGGATAGGATAGGATAGGATAGTAAGGACAAGCAAATCTAGAGATACATAGGACACATAAAGTAAAGAGGGAGTCAAATAAAACTGGTAAGGTGGGAAGAAGAGAATACATTAGAGAGAGAGAGAGAGAGAGAGAGAGAGAGAGAGAGAGAGAGAGAGAGAGAGAGAGAGAGAGAGAGAGAGAGAGAGAGAGAGGCTTTTTCCTTCAGACTTTGCATTTTTGGATAAAAAGACCATAGAGGAGCGGTTTCATCAACGAGGCTGGGGATCATGATCATTCCTAAACTAGCTAGGTTTTTCATAGATTAGATCTAAGAAGGCATGTTGTTTTGTGAACCTAAATGTGGCACATAATGTCAAGATTGAATATGATTCTCATTCAGTTTTCTTTAATATTATTTTAAAAAATAAATTTATGCTTAATCTCCATAGTCCATGTGCATGAAAATGAACAACATAAATAGATTAATTGAATTTGATATTTTTCTAAAGGAAAACATGAATAAGTGATGGGACATGGGGTACACTTGAAAATATTGATTGCACATACTTTTGGGTGTGGTGCTTTAGTTTCTCCTTAACACTAGATGAAAGGGCTCAATAGTATTGGTCGATATGTATGGTACAAAGCACTCTATGCATAACCTATTGGGAATGCATAGTTTTAGCAAGTTGCATGTAGGCCAAGCATAGTGCATTGCTGCCCTAGCACACTGTGCATAGCGCATAGGCATGGTGCACACTACACTAGGTATACGTACATTGCACCAATTTCCAACTTATTTTTACTCAAATCTAATCGTCAATTTTCAAATATATGTTGTGCCTATCTTAGTCTAAGTTTAGACCATTTTTAACCAAAAATTTTACATACAAATACTGTGGTGTTATTAGCTTAAATCTAGTCGATTTTAAGTTATTGATTTCATTTTTATGTTGGGCATGGATCTAGCACAATTTTGGATGATTTTGATTATTGACTTTCATGTCTATTTAGTACATATATCTTATATAATTTTGATTGATCTTGACTGTTGACCTTCAATGGATTATAATGCCTGCATCAAACCTTACTTTAGTTGATCTTTGGCCATTGATTTTATCTATAGTCATCGCCTAATCCTAACAATGGTTGGTTGCATTTTGAATATGGATAAATTTCTACATATAACATCTATCACTAGCTAATTTTTCAATTGATTTCCACCTTAATCATCCATCTATCTAGCATATATTCTCATTGACTTTGATCTACTTTGAAAATATGAATTTTATCTATATTAGATGCCTATGTTTTTCATAGATTGAATGGGTGGCCATATATGCATGGTGTCATTACTAATTACTTAGAGCATATATCAATTTAAGTTTTGATATTATGTCATTTTATGCAAAATGATTAAAGAAAGATTTAACTAGTGAATGGTTTTAAATAAATGGCAATAGAGATTGACCACAACTAATATATGGACTTGAAAGAGTTAAAATGTAGGCTTGCTTATGTCAAGCCAAGTATTGATAGGTGTAAAATCGCTTGGTAGCTATGCTAGGAAGACTAGTTGGTCATTAGGTTCTGAAATGAGATACCTACCCTAAGAGGCTTATTGTAGAGAATATTGTGTTATAGGGAGATTGCTCTCTTGTGATCCAATGCCTCCATGAGGACTAGTGTAGCTCGTATGGTGTCCACGGCTAAACATAGTTGGATGTGAGTCCTCTACGTGCATAGTATAACATATAGTTATTGGACATGTACTGACATGTAGGTCATTCTCAAGGATATTAAACATTGCCTAGGTGACTTTGTGAGGACACTACTACTCAGTGATATGATAGATTGTGATATAACATTCTTTGACAAAAGTCCTAATGAGCTTGTATATGTGAGCTTTGAAAGAAATATTAATTGTTTTTGGAAATACCAAATTTTTGTGTAAAAGCATAAATGTATATAGTTATTATATTGCACTTATGATTTAAGCTGTGGTTTTCAAATAGCTGGTTTAGGCTTGTTCCAATTGAGTCTTTATACTCAGGCCTACAAAACATTTCAAGTGAAGCACGAGAGGACTAGGTGCTCAACTAGAAGAAATTGAATAAGGAGAGGTAGAGAGAAAAGTATAAATAATAGTTAGTTGAAGTTGTTATTACTTTAATTTTTGAACTATGAACACATGAATGTAATAAGACAGGTAAACTGATATATTTTGTCTAAATTATTACCTGAATTTAAATTCTTATTGTTTGGGTTGTGACTAGGGAATCCTGTAACGATATGTTTTTATTCTGCTATTATATGTAAAGGTTTTAATGTGACATCAGGTTGAAAGGTAGAATTGAGAAAATAAGTATATATTATATATTTTAAATGTTTTAAGAAAATCCTATAGGAGATTTTCATTTTCAATTTCAATTTTGAAAATTCTTTTAAAAAAACTCGAGTCGCCAAAGATAGATATGTACGGAACATGTTTTTCTAAAGCCCATATGTGATTTTAAAGCAAGTGAATTGGTTGATTCTAAATCTAAAATTTAGACCATCATTTATCAAAATTTTCTAAATTGTTCATTTTCCAACTACAACTTATCACACCTAGAAGATTATATCCCAATCTACATAATCTTTGACTCATTATGTATCCAAAGCCTAACCATGCAAAGGTCCAGAAATAGTGTCCCACAAACCTTCTTTTGAGGTTAGTTTTAAGGGAAATCTACTTTTTAATAAGAAGAAACGGAGGATTAAAAACTTGGGATCAGTATAAAAAATGGTCCACGTTCAACACCCAAAATAGAGATTTTTTTAGTCCAAGACTGAGCAATGATCGGGACACCCCTGAGCAATACGACCAGGGTTAGAAATCTCACAAGGTGTTAGTGGTGCTTTCGATGAGATGAAACCTATATTGAGGTTGTTTGAGCTGGGTTGAGAAAAACAAATTTTGGCATGAGATGAAGTGGGATGACTGGAAATATTACTTAAGGATGATTGAGTAGAGTTGGAGATGAATGGTGATCACATGATATGGCTCATTTCCATCTCAAGCAAAATATAGGAGTAGGGCTAAATTTTGGGATGAGAAGAAATGGATTTCTTTTACATGACGAAAGAGATGAGATGGTTTGAAATGGATGTGATATGTAAACCACTAATAGCCAGCTAGGTTGAGATTGGAGGTTCTTATCTTATATCAAGTATTAACACTCATACTATAAACACTTGAAAACTTGACGCGACTAAAAAATGAGGTGAGTTAATTCATAGCGAATCATAGATGACTGAAAAATACTTGAGTGAGATTTTTAATAATATTTTATTTATTTCCGGTTATATAGAATTTTCACTTCACAAATGCTGGACCTTGTGTAGTCGGTTAGGATGGGTTGGTGCCTTTGAGCAAGTGGGTTGGCAACGCTTGTTTAATCCGCTTTACAGTATCATGCGTGATTATCAGATAAATTGGATTATATAAAGCCTTGCTAATTGGGCCCGTAGCTAAGAGTTAGAAGTCAACAAAGCATGCTAGCAGTATGAAAATGCAAGCGATGCTTGTCAATGAGTCTTTTTGTCCAGGTAGGGATCAAGCCAAGCAAATAAACTTTAGTTTACCTATGCTGCAAGTGGATCATGGGTTAGGAACTTAATAAAGCACACAAGCAGTATGAGAGTGCTTAGGATTCTTGCCTCAAGAGCATTCTTAACACGCATCAAAAGAGTCAGTGTGCATGGCTTCCAAGGCTTTGCACGGAGAAGGCTGCTCTTACCATACGTTGTGCTGGGTACTTATATTAGGTTGCTGCTGGGAAAATGAGCCTTCATTGGCAAGGGCTTATATAATCCAGTTTGTTGAATTATGCATTGCCCGAACAATAAGGTAAAATCCTGTAATTCAATATATCAGTTCATATAAGCCTCGTCAGTCCGGGCCAAAGTGAAATCCAACAACTAGTAACAAAAGATGCTTCACTTGGGGACTGATTAGCAAGGTTTATACCATCTGGTTTATGCGATTATAGATTATTCCATATGATCATACATAAAATCAGGCATAACCTCGTAAGCAGGATTATATAAACCTTGCTAATCCGGCCCTAAGTGCACCATCTTTTTTTTGAAATGGTAGATTTTATTGAGAAAGCATTGAGTAGATCTATGCAGAACAGATGCAGGCATTCAAGAATGCCTTCATGGAAGAGCAATAAACCACCCCGAAAAGGCAAAAACAAAAACATGCATCCACTGGATGACCAACAAAAAGCTGACCAACAACAAACTCAATCCACGGCTCAATGAGTTTAAACACTCAGTGAACTCTCCGAGGCAAATTGTTAAAAGTTCTAATTCTGCTGTCAGGCGCAATGGTAAAGTTGTCATTACGTGACCTTGAGGTCACGGGTTCAAGGCATGGAAATAGCCTCTTGCAAAGATGCAAGGTAAGGTTGCGTACTATAGACCCTTGTGGTCTGCCCATTCCACAGACCCCGCATAGGCGGGAGCTTCATGCACCGGTTCCGCCCTTTAAATGCATGAAGTATCCTGTTGTGTATGCAATGTTGTGTATCTAATTCTGCTGTCAGAGGGTGTCATTCTTTTGTGAGACAACGAGTTTGCATCTGAAAATTTGCAGATCTTCTAACATGAACAAAGATGACCTGCAAATGTGCACAAAGTTTTCTTGCAATGTCAATGCTATCCCAGCAATGCCGAGGGGATCTTTTCCTCCCTTCAACCACTTGGCAACATTTCATGAATCCCTTCTATCAGCAAGTTGGAGAAACCATAGTCAGAGCAAGTGAACCATCTTAGTTGGTAATTGTTGGAGAAAACAATAAGCAAAAGAGAGGGAAAAGAGCAACTCAGATGCTTCATAATAAACAAGTAGCAAAATGGAAAAAGCTTGCTATTTTAGAGTTACTTCTCATTGTATCATTCCCCAAATAAAACTTTGTACAAGATAAATAAATAAATAAATGGCAAACAATAACCCCTTATTCTCAGAGGCTGAGAGAGAGAAAAAACCAAAAGTCAAGAAATCTAACGACCAGCTTGGTCACTCTTCATTCTTTTTTATAGCAGAACACATGACCTGTTTGGAAATGTAATCCTCAAGTTCCCTTGACACCTCTGTCAGTTTCAGATCAAAATTGCTCCTGTATTTCTGCTGCGGCGATGGCATGATGCCGGAGAATGCTGTTGGGGATCCAGAAAACCGCCTCCTGGGGCTTGAAAACCGCCCTGTGGCCCCTGGAAACCGGCCGTTTGAAGTGATTGGACGCGTCGAATCCAAAGATACCTTATTTTTCTCCTGCGTGACTGATGGCCCGCATTTCGTCTCCGAGGGCAGCGGCTTCAGTGATGATTTTGGTTCTTCTGTGGGCATTTGTTTCATGATTCTTTCTCTGGCTCTGGCTGCTGCTGCTAGAGCTTTCTCTTTGCTCATATTTATAAGCTTCCATGGGTCGATACTTGCACGGAAGTCGGGTTTCTTGTTTGAGTTCGAGGAATCAGATGCATGGTCAACTCTTATCGTCAATTTTGTTGTTCTCTGCAATTTACTCTTGTATAAGATATATATACAAGCCGATAATTTTTGCCTCTAAAATTGGAATATGAAGTGTTAAATCTATCTGACCTGATCTGTTTCGCTTCCTCTGCGTATGAATCGAGACACACAACTGGATTTTTCTGGAGAATTGAAATCAATGCTTTCATCTGATGAAACATCGGAATCATCTAATAGTTCCATTGATTGGCTTTCTTCTTTCATTGCTAAAATATAATCGTATGTGTGCATTCCCTGTGTCAGTTTATTAGGGAACATGGTCCATCAGAAATTCAAATCTGGTTGGTGAAAAGCGGAAAACAGTGGACAGAGACTAAGAAGAGAGAGAGCTTCTTCTTGTCTCTGAAAATCAAGAATGATTTAATACATCAAAAGAATTCACTGTTATTCATCGAATGAGTTTTAAAAGAGAAAAGCATACTTGCATTTGGAGTTCAATTGTTCTCTGCGTAAAAAACTCACTTTAATGAATTCTGCAATCTTATTCTCAGAGTTCCTATCTATCTCTGTCTTGCTCCATAGAAGTACTCACAATGTACACTTTAGGAGTTGCAAATTGTAGTCATTTAAGTTATGCACATAGAGATAGGGATGATGAGAGTCTCCCATCAAGAAGTTTCTCTAGGATCTGTATTTATTTATTCTTTCATAGAGAGTTAGCACTGTTTCAAGCTTGTTCGCAGACAAAAGATATTCTCTATAATGAGTGCAAGGCCAAAAAATCTTTGAAGTCTAGTCGTGTTGAGCTTTGTAGTTAGTTTATTTGTGTCTTTCTATTTCTGCAATTCTGCGAGACAGATCTAAATAAACAGTGTTTCCTTTCTCAGATCAATCAAGAAACTCGTACCTTTCGGATGAGTACAACATGAAAGAAGAAAAGTTGCCCTAGTGCTGCTGAACTGTATGCTGTCATTAGAACCAACAGAGCCTGCAGATTGAATGATTAAAACAATGAAACACGAATATCAGCAGAAGATAAAAGGAGCTGGAATGTGAGGTAGCAACTGATAAAGAAGTCGATAACAAATAAGACATAAATGTAGTGATAATTAATGAATTAAGTGTGCCCCCTCACAAGGCTGTACATATAAACTACCATGACTTGCGAGCCTAAATGCAAGTTGTGTTCACATCAAAATGCACTAATACCCATTAAACAGCTTCATTTTGACGTAAATTAACACAATAAAACACTAAAAATAAGTGATGAAACATTACTGATATTGTTGCAATAATCCCTCTTGGAAATTTTATGTAGAGTTTCTGCTCCAGTTCCTTCGATATTCCTTTCCTATCTGCAAAGCAGCGAATGAAAATGGCAATTGCAGTTCCTCCTTCAACAAAAAGCTGCATGGATGTTGCACTGTCAGAAATCATCTCATATCAGTTGATATTATGATCACCAGGATAGACAAAGTTATATTTGTGAAATCACTGTAGGGAATCTTTAAACAGCACAGGTTGCAACAAAACAAACATGTTTTCAATATGGAAGTCTAGAAATAAAAGGGTTGATTCTTGATTCTCTCTTTGGTGTATTATAATTTGAACTTGGAGAATGGAGTAAGAGTAGAGCAACTAACCATTAACAAGACGAAAACCATTAAAAGGATGAAGGTGGTATAATTCTTTCTTCCAATGCAGTTGTTTAACCACTGGAGTGAAAAAGAAAATAAGTGATTAATTGTTTCCGCAGACTACAGCAAACCAACATCCAAATTCTGAAATAGCTTCTTACCCTGCAGTGGTGATCAAATCCTTCGACACACCGATTACAAGTCCTGCAGTGCTTGCTGTGCATTTTAACCTGCAAAAGAAGCCAAACAAGTATGCAATTAAACCATGGTTTCTTTCATTTGCAGAAGCAGGTATCTACTGTTTCATTTGAGGAACCACAATGACTCGGGATTTCTTTTCCCCTTACTTGGACATTGGCCTCTCAGATTTTCATCATTTTCTGTAAATCAGCTATAGTGTCAGACATCCCAAGTTCTTCACCAAGTAACTACAATAAATTGAAGGCTCTAATCTCCACAATGTTTCAGTTCGTCGCACTGATTTTGAAACCTGAATGTAACCAGCAAGTTTACCTTGCTAGCGGTCATTTGCACAGAAACAAGCACACGGTCTATGTGAGTAAAACGAAGAAATGCCCATGAGTTCTTTCCCTGCTTATGAACATGCTTCCTTTTTCTCTCAACATAATTTCAGTTAACCGTTAGATCCTCAATACTATAACCAATTGACCTATTTATTGTCTTGCTAGTAAGAAATTCAAGAATCCAAACATTCAAGAAGCAAAAAAACTGCTAGAAAACGTTTATTCCATAAAATGAGTCCTAATACAAGGGTTACCCTCTTGTTTCTGGTTTTTCCATATTCTATATAAATTTTAGTTAAGCCGGCCCAGATTCTCACCCTAAAACCTGTTGGCCATGTTCTTGCATTGATAGTTGTTTAGAAATTCAAGACTCCATCCGCTATAATATTTAAATCCATAACACGAATGAACGAGAACTAAGAGACATCCATAGCCAATAAACTGGCTAACAACTAACCTCAAAATCACAGAGCGAGCAAAACATGATATCATCAGCATTGATGTCTGGCGCAACTGCGTCATCCTTCATTACAAGTGGAAATGGCAATAAAGGCTCCATGTGTGCACTGGTTTTCCAAGGCTCCAAGTACTTCCTCCTTATCCAACATTTGAGAATCTTTTTCTCAATTTTTCTGAAAAATCTCAGAACAACTTGACTCAAAATAAACCTGTAATTCAGCTTCAAAAGTCCATTTTTTCGCCTTTTCTTCTTGAGGCTAGTTTTATCAGATGGATCAATACCAGTACATCTTACAAATAGAACAATTACGGAAAATGCCTGAAAGATGAGAAATTGAACGGGTTAGAAGTACTATGGAGAAATGATAATCCTGGCAAAGCACATTAGCAAAGCGGTTAGAATTATACCACAAATGAGAAAAGTGTGAGAATTGTATTCTCAACTACTCTGTTTCCAAGGAAAGGACCCAGAAAGGCGTAAAACGTCACAACAAGAAAACTGTACACTGCCATTCCCACAATCTGCGGATAAAACCAGCACAATCTTAGAATTCAATAATTCAAATATTGTAAGGTAAAAAAGTTCATTAAAGAAAACTGTCTCAAGAAATCCAAGTGCCGTTGTGTTGAATGCGGTTGCTTTAGCATATGAGATTTGAAGAAATAAAAATTTCAAATGTCCGGAATGCATCCCCTCAGAACATAGGGTAGAAAATTTCATGAAATGAAAGAACAAAATGTCTAAATTATGCCTTATCGTATGGGTGTTATACTCTCTCATACGGAAGGAATAAAATAGAATAAATTCAGCAGATTGGCTTAAAGAGATTGAAGATGCCTCTAGATGCAATATCCACAGTGCAATTTCTCCACGAATCGCACATCCGTCATACTAGGTCATGCTGATTAAGGGGCGTCTGATGAAATTTTGGGTCTAAACTATAAATCACTTTATTATAGCTGATGGGTCTTAAGAAATGAAAGACATCATGGCCGTGAAACATCATTTCAGCAGACGGGTTTCCAAACCCAGAGGTCAGACATTTCAAGACCTCCAAACATGATATGCAGAGGCATTTCAAACCAAATATCTACACACCCCAACCACACACACAGACCTGCAAGGGGTGAAGAGGGCGCTGCCAGCCATGGCGTCTCATGTTCTTGAGATGCAGAAGAAAATTGCAGACTCTAGAGATTGATTGAATTCTCAAAGGTCATGAGAAGAAGAGCTCCAAGCTCTTGGAACAAATGGCTAGCTGTTGACTCTTGATTTCACGCTCTTCTCACTCTAACACCAACGGCCAAATCATCGGATTTGAAATTTGAACAAGTTCCGCAGATCTTCTGTCTGAAATTACAGAAATAGCCTTACCAATTATGCCTTAGAAAGATACCGTAGAGCGCGAGCAGATGGTAAGTTTCTATGTGGTGCCCCACTTTTGCATGAAGGGCCCACGTTTGACGGATGATCTAACCTGTTCATCCATTCAGAAAAAAATGTAGTTTAGGTTGTAGAATATAGACCATTGTTTTTTTTTAAAGTCAGACAAACACAGACCCATGGACTCAAACCACGATCATCTAGTTGAGCGATTTCCTTGTGCCCCCATGTTAAAATATGAACCTTTGTTATCCAATTTTTCTACCCATTAAACCTGTGCTTGTAAGTACATTTCTTCATGCGTTATATTCATCCAATTCTCAGGGATTTTGGATTAGGGGACATCTTAAGCTGAAAGATTTCATTTACTAATTCCAGATCAATTTGTATGTCAAAAATACCTCTGCTACAATCATTTTCTAACCATAGCCATTAGACCTAGCCAATCCCTTATTTGGTGAGCTATATTAAGGGCCGGCCGACCTTAATACCTGGTCTGAAATGGCTAATATGCAATGGCGATCAAATTAGATTATGACATGGTTTCTGATGGGACCATACCCACTGACCACCTTCTTTAACAATTGCATTGCAGAGGATGAAAATCTTATAGCCATAGTGAGTGGCATCATCAATCGATAGTAAGGAACATGGGACCAACAACAATTAGCTTGATTCCCTATTGAGCTCCAACATCAAATCATGAAGATACTGTAAAACTTTTTCATTTCACTGAATCTCTAAAATGTGAAATAAACTACTTACCTCAAGCCATGATAATATCTTTAGCGTAGAAAAAGACTTGAATTTTCAATATAAGGCTTGAATGAAGAAGACTTTTAATCTCTTAGTAAAATCCTTGAGAAAAAAGTTGATTGAACTCCAATCACCAATGTTTAGCAAGACTGGGTTTTTTCCAACAGGATTTTGTCTTTACATACATGCTAACATCAAGCATGTACATATAGTGTGATGAAAGACTTTAAAAACTTTATGAAAAAATATTACACATGATATCATCATCATAACTAGGTTCAATGAGAATATGTTATTTTAGTCAATTAATTCTCTCATTACTACTTTAGGTTTTACAAATGAAGTAAACTTATAACATACAAATAAAAAATATGATATGGTAATGTATGCCACATTACGAGCTTAATTTTAAAAAAAAAAATCTAATATTTTTCCACTTGACTCACATCATCATCATCATTAAGACCTTATCTCGATTAAGGGTCAATCACAAGAATCTTGTTCCTTCATTTTTCTCTATTAAGTGTCATAGCTTCATTTAGTCTTAAAGTTTTTAAATCTTTTCTCACACTTCTATCTATGTTCTTTTGGGCTTTCCCCTTCCCCTTTTTGAACTTTTGACTTGGATCCCTAATTCCTTCTAACTAGTGCCTTTTTAGTTTCTATTGGACATCTTATTACCTATTGGTGTTACTCCTAAGTTTTATCTAATATTTTCATTTCTAATTCTATCCTTTCTTGTCTTGCCACTTATCTATCTCAACATCTACATTTTGGCGATGCCTATCCTATGTACATGTTGTTCCTTAATTGTCTAACATTGATCTATACAAAATACTCAGCCTCACAACCATCTTACAGAACTTTCCTTTTAGTTTGAGTAGCACCCGCTGATCACGCAAAACTCTAGAGGCACGTCTCTATTTATTTCAATCCGATTGAATTCTCTAGCTAACCTCCTTCTTAATCTCTTAGCTCTCATGAATTATCAATCTCAATATCAAAAGTGTGTTCCTTTAAGTTGACTTCTTGGTCATCAATCATTACTAGTGCTCTAATCCCTATCCTCTCCTTAATAAAATTGCATTTCATATACTCTGTATTAGTTCAGCTAATTTTTAATCAATTAGATTCTAATGCATCTCTTCACAACTCTAGCTTTGTGTTTACACCCTCCCTTATTGTTAAGTGTTCAATTTTGGTCAAAATATCCCTAATTTAGCTTTCAATTAGATCATCTAATCGTTCAATTTTACAAAACTTAGCTTGATTTTGAATTTAACTCCAATTGACCATCCAAACCGTAATTTGTCAAAATCAATGGTCAGATGATCATTAGAGTTAATTAAATGACTAATGTATGGTTTAGATGATTCTGATTTAGTATTTTCTTTTGCAGATTAACCAAAAGAGGCCTTGATGGATACGATTAAAAGTTAACGGTGCAGATCATCTTAAAAGGCAACCCCTTCCCCCACTTCTTCCCTTCTTTTTCTTTTTCCTTCTTTCCTTCCTTCTCTTTTCTTTCTTTCTTTTTCCTTCTTTCCTTCCTTTTCCTTTTCCTTCTTTCTTTCCTTTTCTTTTTCCCTTCCTCATTCTCACGTACCCACTTTCCTTATTCTCTTTTTGCCTTCCTTCTTAACTGTACCCAACTCTCTCTTCTCATGCCTCTTTTCTCATTCTCTCTTCTCATCTTTCTCCTTGCTCCCATCTCTCTCCCAGATTCCCACTTCTATCCTTCTTTTCCACGCACTCTCTTTCTCTTTATCTCCATCTCGTTAACCCCTTTATCCAGCACCTCTCCACCGGCTAGGAGCTCCCTCATCATTGCCCAGTCAACTCCCAACTTCCTCTCTGTCAACCCCCATCTCTCTATCAGTTCACAGCACCTATTTGCTTCTACCACACCACCCTTCCCCCAGTCAGGCATGATGCCCATACCTCCCTTCTTCTTCTTCTCCAGCACCCAGCACTACGCCCCAGTCCATTTTCTTTCTCCCCTATCCTCCATCTTCACCGCCCAAAAACCTAGACATCGTCTCCCTCTCAGGTGCACCCAGATGGCTGCATCTCTCCATAGTCTAGTTTTTCTCCACCAGCCCAGCCATCACCACGGCACTGCACTACCCAGGCCAGTCTTTCCAGATCGTTACTGGCCCATGCCATACGAACTGGCACAGACAATGCCCCACCTCCTCTTTTCTCCTTTCCCTCTTCTCCATCTCCGGCGTTATTTCTCTGTCATCAGATAGACCAGAGGTGAAAACCCAGATCTCGGTTTCACTTCCCCTCTCCTTTTTCCTCTTTCCCTCCTTCTCCTCTTCTCTTTTCTCCTTTCTCTCTTCTCCTCCTCTAGTCATTCTCCATCGGGTTTCTTGGTTTTTCCTAAAAAACCAGATTTTAACAAAATTCCAGTTTTGCCCCTCTCTCTTAAAATTCAATTCCATTTCTGTCCTTTTTAATTCCATCTGTGTCCCAGTTTATCCCGCTTCTGTTTTATCCATCTTTTTCTTATCCAGGAACTGTCCAATCTGAATCAGATCAATTAAGGCCTAACCCATCAACGGTTTTGCCTTAATCAAAACCAAATCTTCAATTTCTCCTTTGTTTCTTCTCAGATTTCAAATTAATTTTATAAGTTCATTCTTAGGACATCCCTAGACATAATCAACGCATCTGATCTTCTATTTGAAATCCAGAAATCAATCTGAGCCGTCCAAATCTTGAAATCACAATTTAGCCCATATCTTGACCATTTTGAAGAATCTGTCAAATCCGACCGGTAGATCACTAATCAAGAACGTGTTGAAGATATTTGTAAAGGTGGATCAGATTTTAGAAGACCAAAAGTGAAGATTTTGATAAAGATTGATCTAGGGAAGTAGTTTTTCTTATTATTTGATTTTGTTTGTTTTCTTTAGGAACTGAAAATTCTGTATTTTTGAGAAGTTGATTAGATCTGAACATTGATTCTCATTTCAATAATTCTAGTAATTTTGAGTGATTTTCTTTTAATTTTACATAATTAAATTTTATTCAAACTCCATCATTTTAAATCAAGTCCTCGTGGGATCGACCCGTACTTGCATAAGCTACACTACAATAGCCTGTACACTTGTGGTCAAACAATCAACAAGTTTTTGGCGCCGTTGCTGGGGACTTGGAAAGGAGTTTTCATAAAATTTAATTAAAAATCCAAAAAATATAAAAAAAAATCAGAAAAATTAAAAAAAAATTAGGAATTGCAATTTTTTAGCATTTTAGGAAAATTTTAAGTGCATTTTTCAATTGTTTTTAGGGCATAATCACCTTGTTTCTTGAATTTGGTACTAATTTCTAATTTGATTTTTCAGGAAATTAGAAAGTGGAGGAATTTGGCAAGTGGATCTTCACCAAAATGGAAACTTCCCTGCTTTCTTAGAATAGGACTCTTTTTTTTCTTTTGAGTGAATCTTGTAGTGAGGACCCTTTTGTAAATTACAATTTCCATTTTAAATTTTAAAGGGTTGTATAATACAGGGCAAGTGTGGGATAAGGTGGCCCACACTTGATCTTCATCAGAAACCCCATTGTGAGTTTCCTCACTCATTTATTTCCTAGATTAGGGTTTGCATTGAGAATAATTTGCATTGTTTGGTAGTGTAACTCATATAGAAGCATCTTTTATAATTATTGCATTTTAGGATTTTGCATTAGTTTACTGCTTTTAATGGCATTCTTAGGGCATGTTTAATGTTTTAAGGTGATTTATATGCTAATCGAATTGCCATGGTGTGTGAAATTAATTAGTAAGGAAACCCTACCCCCATAAGATCAAGGGTGGATTTCATCACCACCGCTTGGCCCACTTAGGATAATCACCTCAAGCGCACAAACCTTCCTTTCACATTAATTTAAAATCAATCAGAAGAGACCTATAGGGCCATCACATGCTCGTAGGACGCGATTTACTATCAGTCCAATGGCTTTTGATCACTGTGGTTATTGGGGGTAAAATAAAATAAAAAGAAGCTTCCCTTGTATGCACTTTTGGAGACACAGGGTAATTCACCCCATGGAAGTCAAGGGGCTCCACTCATCATGAATGAGGACCCACCACCCTTGATGGAAGATGAATATCAACCTCCACCAAGGAGGAATAATCATCAACCAAATAGAGATTGGAGAAGAAACAATAGGGAGTGGGACCAGCAGAGTGAACATAGGGATGATAATATTGAGGGTTATCAAAACTTTCATGATAGAACTTCAAAAGACTATCTTCAGCCTACACGCACCAGCACACCATCCTGTGTAATTCTTCCTCAGAATGCTGGTGCGTTAGAATTAAAAATGGGAGTAATCTAATTACTTCCCAAATTCCATGGTTTAGATAGTGAGAGTCCTTACTTGCACTTTAAAGAATTTGATGAGATATATAGTACCCAGAGAACTCAAAATATAGGTCTAGATACTGTCAGGCTTAAACTTTTTCCTTCTCTTTAAAGGAAAAGGCAAAAATGTGGTTTAATGCACTGCCATCGGGTTCCATAAGAACCTGGAATGAAATGACTAGGGAATTCTTAAAGAAGTTTTTCCCTACCCATAAAACAAATACGCTTCACTGCAAGATAATGAACTTTACCCAAAAGGATAAAGAATCATTCTATCAATGCTGGGAAAGGTTCAAAGAACTACAACTCACTTGCCCACATCATGGCTATGAACCATGGCGCATCATCAGCTTCTTTTATGAAGGACTAAATTCTGACATGCGCCAATTTGTAGAGATGATGTGTAATGGTAATTTTCTCAAAAAATAACCAGATGAGGCGGAGGAGTATTTGGAATGGCTAGCTGAAAGTGCACAAACCTGGGCTGACTCAGAAAGAATAGACCATACAGATAGACCTAAGCCCAATAACACCCAGGCTAGGGGAGGCATGTATGCCATGTCTGAAAAAGATGAAATCAGTGCCAAAGTGGCAACCCTAGCAAGAAAAGTAGAAGCCATGGAAATGGGGAAGAAAACCTCAATTAATGATGAACAAGTGTGTAACATTTGTGAAAGTACATCACATCTTACTCAGGAATGTCCTACAATCCCTGCTTTTCAAGATGTACTTCATGATCAAGCTAATGCACTTAACACATATAAAAGACCTTTCTCCCCATATTCAGACACTTATAATCCCAAGTGGAGAAACAATCCAAACTTTAGTTGGAAAAATGGACCTACTGCTTATGTTCCACAACCAGGACAATATCAACCTCATTAACAAAACCAAGGACTTCTTACCTTACCTTATCAAACTCATCAACCTTCTCCTTCTGGACCTTACTTGCCCCCACCTAAAAGGCATGTTGAGGATAGTCAAAACGTTCAAAACCAAGAAAAGAAAATTTCTCAATTAGAAAGTCAAATAAAACAAACCAACCAGTCCATGAATGAATTAAAAAACATGATGAGTCAAATGATGCAAAGTATGGAAAAAGGAAAGTTCTCAGCTGAACCACAAGCAAACCCTAAGGGAGTGCATGCGGTTAGCACTAATGCATCTGATGAAACATCTAGCTCTACCATGGAACAAACTAAGGCTGTTACTATTCTTAGGAGTGGTAAAAGAATTGAGAAAGATGAGCCTCAAAAGACTGAAAAGGTAGAAAAATCCATGAAAGTTAAACAAAACTCTAAACAAAAGGACCCTGTTTCACCTGTTGATCCATGTCCTATACCTGCTCCATTTCCTCAAAGGTTGCGTCAAGCCCCAAAGTCTGCTTCTAATGATGAGATTTTAGAGATTTTCAAGCAAGTCAAGATCAACATACCGATCTTAGATGTTATAAAACAAATCCCATCATATGCCAAATTCTTAAAAGACTTATGCACCATAAAGAGAAAATTAAATGTCCAGAAGAAGGCATTTTTTACTGAACAGGTTAGTTCTATTCTTCAAAACCATACACCACCAAAGTACAAAGATCCTAGTTGCCCCACTCTTACTTGCATTATTGGCAGCTACAAGATTAACCAAGCTCTTCTTGATTTAGGATCTAGTGTAAACTTATTACCATACTCGGTATATGAACAGTTAGGTCTGGGTGAACTGAAACCTACATCCACTACGCTCCAGCTAGCTGATCGTTCTGTAAAAATACCGAGAGGGGTAATAGAGGATGTGTTAGTTCAGATAGAACAATTTTGCTTCCCTGTAGATTTTCTAGTTCTAGATACACAGCCGGTGGTGAATGAGAAGAATGAAATACCAGTCATCCTGGGACGACCATTTTTTGCTACGTCCAATGCCTTAATCAACTATAGAAATGATGTTATAAAACTGTCCTTTGGCAATATGACATTAGAGCTAAACATCTTTAACATTTGTAACCAACCTAGTGAAACTACTGATGATTTGCACAGTATTAACATGATCAATTCAGTTGTGCAAGATCAGTTTCAGTCATCTTCCTTGTCGAACCCACTAGAGGCCTGTTTGGCCCACTTTAATGAGATTAATGAGGATGCATTAATAGAGGAAGTTAATGCCCTCCTTGATTCTGTTCCTATCATGGATACAGGTAAATGGAAAGCTCATTTTGAGGAGCTTCCATTAAGTGAGATCACTTCCCTCCAATCATCAATAGAACCCCTTACAAAGCCTGAAATCCCAAATAAGCCTTTTAACATAGAATATGTACCTGATTGGGACTTACAGCCTTCATTTGAACAATCATTAGATAAGAAATTAGGCCCACCTGATTTGTTGCATGTGCCAATAGAACAGGACAAGAAAGAGTCCATTGATCTACTGTCCATACATCAACTGACTCTAAGGTACACACTAGAAGATGATCAGGATGTAAGCAAAACCATGCCCCCACCTCTATTAATACAAGAACAATCTTTTAAGGAAGGGCAGAGTCAGCTTATATCTCAATCTCAGGAAAATGTAAGGGAAAGGGAGGACTCTACACATTTATATGGTTCAAAAGAATTTAAATTCACGGTAGTACACATTGTCATAAAGATTCCACCACCTAAATTTTCAAGGTGGAGGAGTTATATTAATTACCGTGAAATTTTGAAGATAGGATATCATCAAAGTGGTCTCATTCAATGGACATTCATGGTAGTCTACTGTGTTATAATTCTACCATCACCAAAAATTTCAGGGTGGATGAACTATATAGACTATCGTGAGATTTTGACGTGGCGTGAGAAATCTTGCCATTTCATTATTGGAATCAGGAAAACTCAAAGATAAATGAGGATATATGTCTGGCTGAAGACGTTAAACTTAGCGCTTACTGGGAGGCAACCTAGAGTTTTTCATTTTTGTTGTTTTCTACATCACTCATATTCATTTTAGGTCCTACTTTTTAAACATTGAGGACAATGTTTCTGTCAGGTTGGGGGTGTAGAATTCTAGCAAATTCTAGTTTTTTTTTAGGTTTTTAGGTGCTTTCCTTGATTTTAAAAAAAAAAATTGAAAAATTTTAGGTTAATTCCTACACTATGATGAGAATTGGATTTTCTAAAGTATAATCTAGATAACTTTAGCTTATTAATGGAATTGAATATGATTAATTCATCATTTTACTCATTTTCTAAAGAATTCTATGAAAGCAAAGTCTTAGATCACATCTGTATATACAGTTTCATATAGATAGTCTAGATTGATAATTGACTAGAACTTAGAAATTCTGAAGAAATTCAGTAGAGCCCTATAACCTAAGTGAGTTTTTTGAGCTATTCATCTTTTTTGAGAGGTTATAAATATTCCTAATTTTCTTCAGCTTGTTTAAAGAAAATTGATCCCAAACTCTTAATTTTGTCTAACTACCTGAATAATTAGAATATTATCTTTAAAATTCTGGAAGTTCATTGAATTTAATGGATTATAGGAAACCTAGAAAATGATTTAGGCCATCCTTGTTGCTAACCTAGAAAGATAAAGCCTACCTAGAAATATTTTTACCACTAGTTAGCCAAATTGAGCCTTTTATAAAGCCTTTTCTTTTGCCACCCAAATTACCCTTTACCCATATTAACCTAATATAAATTATCCATTACCCATTTTCTTTGAAAAATAAGTTAGAGAAGAATGAAGAAATACCTTTTAGTTGTAATAAAAGTAGAAAGTGAATATCAAGAAAAGAAATAGTCTTCAAAGTGATTCAAAAGTATTGAAATATAAAGAAAAGACTGGAAAAAAAAAAAAGAAAGAAAGAAAGAAAAAAGAAGAAGTCTGAAGAATACAAAGAAAAGTGGAAAAAAAAGAAATATTCACTTCATCAAAGAAAGAAAGAGTTATCAACTTTAGAAGACCTCTACTTATTTTCTGAAGAAACTTTGAATACTCTTATACCCTTTCTTTGGTACCCTGTCTTAAGCTTACGTTTCGTCCCAGTTAAAGACCTATTGATTTTAGGATGAAAATAGTCTTGATGAGGAAATGAATGGATAAGATCTAAAAGGCTGGTATTTCTAAATATTCAAAGGTAATGGCATCTATTCTAAAGGGATCAAAACAATGAAATTCCTTAGTAACTCCCATTTTTCATGAGTACATGTGAGAAAATTTTGCTTTTATTGACTCAACTCACATAATTAAAAGAGAGATATGATTTGACCCCTCTATCTAAGAGATGTTGTTTTTGAGCGTATGTCATTAGTGAGGCTTGAGGTCAAAACATATTTTGGATGAAGTTCAAAAGTTAGAAGTTTACTTAGAGATTAAGATGATTCTATATGTAAACTGTACATGCACACACACTCTGAGATCTGAGCTTAAGTGGAATGATTTTGGTATATGAGTAGGGTTTTGAATTCTTCAGTCATTTTTATTAGTATGCTAAAGTTGATGTGATTTATTGAAGATAATTCTCTGAGGAAAAAGAGGAGTTGACTTAAAAATAAATCTTGAAATTTGGTTTTTCGCATGTTTTGCTTGGGACTAGCAAAATGCTGGTTGGGGTGTGGGTTAAGTGTTCAATTTTGGTCAAAATACCCCTAATTTAGCATTCAATTAGATCATCTAACCGTTCAATTTTACAAAACTTAGCTTGATTTTGAATTTAACTCCAATTGACCATCCAAACCGTAATTTTTCAAAATCAACGGTCAGATGATCATTAGAGTTAATTAAATGACTAATGTACGGTTTAGATGATTCTGATTTAGTATTTTCTTTTGTAGATTAACCAAAAAAGGCGTTGATGGATACGATTAAAAGTTAACGGTGCAGATCATCTTAAAATGCAACCCCTTCCCCCACTTCTTTCCTTCTTTTTCTTTTTCCTTCTTCTTTCCTTCCTTTTCTCTTTTCTTTCTTTCTTTTTCCTTCTTTCCTTCCTTTTCTTTTTCCCTTCCTCATTCTCACGTACCCACTTTCCTTATTCTCTTTTTGCCTTCCTTCTTAACCGTACCCAACTCTCTCTTCTCATGCCTCTTCTCTCATTCTCTCTTCTCATCTTTCTCATTGCTCCCATCTCTCTCCCAGATTCCCACTTCTATCCTTCTTTTCCACGCACTCTCTTTCTCTTTATCTCCATCTCGTCAACCCCTTTATCCAGCACCTCTCCATCGGCCAGGAGCTCCCTCGTCATTGCCTAGTCGACTCCCAACTTCCTCTCCATCAACCCCCATCTCTCTATCAGTTCACAGCACCTATTTGCTTCTACCACACCACCCTTCCCCCAATCAGGCACGACGCCCATACCTCCTTTCTTCTTCTTCTCTAGCACCCAGCACTACGCCCTAGTCCATTTTCTTTCTCCCCTGTCCTCCATCTTCACCGCCCTGAAACCCAGACATCGTCTCCCTCTCAGCCACACCCAGACGGCTGCGTCTCTCCGTACTTCAGTTTTTCTCCACCGGCCCAGCCATCACCACCGCACTGCACTGCCCAGGCCAATCTTTCCAGATCGTTAATGGCCCATGCCAGACGAACTAGCATAGACGACACCCCACCTTCTCTTTTCTTCTTTCCCTCTTCTCCATCTCCGGCATTGTTTCTCTGTCATCGGATAGACCAGAGGTGAAAACCCATATCTCAGTTTCACTTCCCCTCTCCTTTTTTCTCTTTCCCTCCTTCTCCTCTTCTATTTTCTCCTTTCTCTCTTTTCCTCCTCTGATCATTCTCCATCGAGTTTCCTAGTTTTTCCTAAAAAACCATATTTTAACAAAATTCTGATTTTGACCCTCTCTTAAAATTCAATTCCATTTCTGTCCTTTTTAATTCCATCTGTGTCCCAATTTATCTCGGTTCTGTTTTATCCATCTTTTTCTTATCCAGGAACTGTCCAATCTGAATTAGATCAATTAAGGCCTAACCCATCAACAGTTTTGCCTTAATCAAAACCAAATCTTCAATTTCTCCGTTGTTTCTTCTCAGATTTCAAATTAATTTTACAGGTTCATTCTTAGGACATCCCTACACATAATCAATGTATCTGATCTTCTCTCTAAAATTCAAAAATCAATCTAAGCCGTCCAAATCTTGAAATCACAATTTATCCCAGATCTTGATCATTTTGAAGAATCTATCAAATCTGACCAGTGGATCACTAATCAAGAACATGTTGAAGATATTTGTAAAGGTGGATCAAATTTTAAAAGACCAGAAGTGAAGATTTTGATAAAGATTGATCTAGGGAAGTAGTTTTTTCTCATTATTTGATTTTGTTTGTTTTCTTTAGGACCTGAAAATTCTGTATTTTTGAGAAGTTGATTAGATCTGAACGTTGATTCTCATTTCAATAATTCTAGTAATTTTGAGTGATTTCTTTTTAATTTTACATAATTAAATTTTATTCAAACTCCATCATTTTAAATCAAGTCCTCGTGGGATTTTCTTATGCAAATGTTTTGTTAACTCATCCATAACTAATGTGAAAAGGTACAGTCTCTACGCCAATTCTTGGTGCAATCCTATAATGATAGAAAAGTCATTGGTTTCTCACTAGTGGTCCTAATGTTTGTTAGTGCTCCCTCATACATATCCTTAATTATATATATATATATATATATATATACCCTATGAAACCCCTTTGTCACCCAATGCCCACTATATTAACTCTTCAAGAACCCTATCATAAGCTTTTTCTAAGCCAATAAAGATCATGTGGAGGTCCTTCCTCATCTCCCTATATTTCTCTATCAATTATCTAAATAGGAAAATCACTTCCATGGTAGAACTCTTAGGCATGAAACTAAACTGGTTCTCCAGTACACTTGTCTCATGCCTTAGCCTCTTCTCAATCACTCATTCTAAAAGCTTTGTGGCTCATAAGTTTGATCCCCAATAATTAGTCCAAGTTTCTATGTCTCTTTTTATTCTTATAAATTGGTACAATGAAGCTTTTCCTTCATTCATCCAACATTTTCATCAATTGTACAATCTTGTTAAATAATTTTTTCAACCAAACTATCTAATTTTTCTCATATTTTCAAACCTCTATTGGTATACCATCAGGCCCCAAGGCCTTTCTTGATTTCATCTTTTTCAAGGCCTTTTTCACTTCATGTATTATAATCTTATGGTGTTATCCATAATGTCCAACAATATATGTTTTTATAGTTCTTTCAATCCCTATATTCTCAAGGTAATTGTTACTTAGCAATCATCATTTAGTCATCACTTCTAATATACTTAACATAGTCTAAGTTCTTACTTTTTTGTTCTCTTACTTTTGTGAGTTTAAATGCATATTTCTCACCTTCTCTTGATCCTAATCTATTATAGAAATCATCATATGTCTTGAGAGTAGCCTCACTTACTACTCTCTTAACAAACATTTTAGCATTTTTATATTGCTCAAAATTTTCATTATTTTCAATCATTTGCCATGTTTTAAAACACACTCATTTCTCTTTAATAATTTTTTGCACTTTTTCACTCCACCACTAAGTTTCCTTTATTGGTTACCTTTTACCTATAGATACTTGTAGGAGATCTTTTGCCACTTTCTTAATGGATTCTGCAATATTTGTCGAACTATAAGAAAGTACATCCTTTCTGGGTGCAACAAATTTTCAATTGGCATTGGGTCCTAAGATGCTAGATACCTAGTATTGAGCAACATAGGTCGAATTAATCAACGATGAGGCAATCATTAAAATTTGAGGCAAAGGATAACAAGGATAAATTTGTATTTGGTGTGAGTGGAGCCTGATTGGCTTGATTGTATTATGCCTCTACTAAATTATGTTGCCCTACGACCAAGGGTCCAAGAGCAGGACTCTATATGTGACCTCTGATAGAAATAGCTCAATTGCTATCACATCTTCCAACACATATATGAGGACATGGCATAGCAGACTTGGTCACAAAAGGGAAAGAGGGATGAAGGCTGTGATTACAAAAGGAAAACTACTAGGCCTTAAATCTATATACATTGACTTTTGTGAAGATTGTATTTATGAGAACTAGAATAAGGTAAGTTTCTCAAAGATTGGAAGAACTCCAAAGTTGAAGAAATTGCAACTTGTCCATAGTGATATATGAGGCATGACTCAAGTATATTCCCTTGGTGACTTATTTATTTTGTTACATTCATAGATGATGCTAGTCGAGAAACTTGAGGTTATTTTTTAAAACATAAGTCAAATGCATGTGATGTTTTCAAAAAATGCAAAGCTTTGATTGAGAATGAAATGGGAATATGTAAAGATACGAGTATGCACTAAGAACATCTAAACAACAATCTAAGAGAAAGACAACACTACTAATATTTTAGTTTGATAAGAATAGAATACAACAATGGATTGTCTCACCTTGTGCTTTCTAACAGAGCTTCAATGGCTTCTGGACATACAAGAAGAACAACAAGAAAGAAAATCTACAAAGCAACGAAAATCTTCAATGCTCTTTGGAAGGCTTGTGGCATGTCAATTTATAGCCTTCTCCACTAATCAGCTCATCTATTTGACCTTTCATCAAACCTCTAACATGATAGCTGTAAAGCAGCAATAAGAGTAGCTGCTGATCATTTAATGTGTTAAGCAAGGAGTGGCTGCAGGTGATTTTTGGTGTTGACAATCAACCTTCCATTGATAGACGATGCATACAGTTAGGTTAGGGTCTACCAAGGGTGTGTTGCACCCTTAGACCCCCACTAGGGCTGTCGCCCCCAGCCCCGCTACTTGGGGGCACTGCCCTCGAACCCCCATTATTCCTTCTTATAACCATTACGGTCCCTAATGACCTCATCAACACTAAGTTGGTCATACCACTGTGGTACTCCAAGTGGTATCTTATTGAGGTGGGTATTGTTATATACCAACAGAAAAAAGGTGAAGATCTTAAAGTCAAGCATTAGGGGATAATATGCTCGAGGATTATTATGAAGCCAATAGAATTAAAAGAGTGAATATGATTCTCAAAACTCCACAGCAAAATGGAGTTGCATAGTACATGAATGTGCTATAATTATGAAAATATATGCTGGGTTGCCTAATCAATTTTGGGCAGATTCTTGTTGTTTGTTTGATTAATAGAGGACCTTCTATTACATTAAATTGTGAGATCCTAGAGGAGGTATGGATTGAAAAAGAGGTAAACATTTCCCACTTAAGAGTTTTTGGTTGTACCTCTTATGTCCTTGTTGATTCAGAAAATAGAAGCTAACTTGATCCTAAGTCTAGAAAATGCATATTCATTATATATGATTTGAATGCTTTTGGTTTTTGATTTTGGGATCTTGAGAATAAGAAAATTTTTAGAAGTTAGAACTTTGTATTCAATAAGAACACTATGTATAGGGACATGTTCAATGAAAAGAAAGAAAAATAGATCATTCAGAGTATATAGAACTTGAAGATACCTCTAATAAGGCTGTCATGAGCCCTCATAAAATCATTAGTTTGTTTCTCTCCTTCACTCCATTATCTATTATTGAATGATAATGGTGAACCAGAACCTTTAGAAGAAACTAATACATGTAGAAGCCAAGGATAAGTGTGAGTTGACAATGAAAGATGAGATTTGAGTCCTTGCAATCAAAACAAACATGGGATTATTTTGATTGAGCTACCAATTAAAAGAAAGAACTACATAATAAATGTGTCAATAGTTTCAAGGAAAAACATGATTGCTCAAATAGGTGCAGAGCTAAACTGGTTGTAAAAGAATTTTAGCAAAAGAAAGCTATTCACTTTACTAAAATTTCTCCTTTGTGGTTAAATTATCTTATCAAAGCCAGTTCCCCTCATGGTATGGTAGCTAGCTGCACATGAGAGCTTGTGGCATGTGAAGGACATGTGTTCCATAAGGGGGAAAGAGGGGCATGGCATGAAAGTTAGTCCTACATCGACTAGAGAGAGTGAGATGAGCCAATTACAAGAGTTAGTGGAACTCTAGAAATCAGGATACATTTTTCCTACGGGAAAGAGTAAAGCTGTGAGGCCACTATACCAAAGCGGACAATATCGTAACTATTGGACCCAGCTCACTCTTTAGATATTGAAAATCCCAATCTATTATAATAACCGCTTGGAATTTATTTGTGATCTATTAGATATTGTGAATGTATATTTAATTTGAAGTAATGGACTCTTTTGATAAGAATGAGATACTCATTCTACTCTATAATCATTGTATTTGTTATAGAAATGACACTTGAAATTTTTAGAAATACTTTTCAATGAGCAAAATCTTTCACTAATTTATTTTTGAAAGAAATTTTCAAATAAGGGTTCTCGAATTTTGAAAAAGTATTTAAAAAGTATTATAAAAACCCAGGGTGTCACATATCTACTATTGGATCAGTTCTAAGCATTTGTGTAGGTAATTAATTTGCATGTAGAGAACTTAAATGCAAAACTTGCTTTCCTTCATAGAAACCTAGAAGTAGACATCTTCATGTAGTAATAACAAGGTCATATTAAGTTTGAGAAGGTTAATCTTGTATGCAGACTCAAAGAGAATCTATATGGTTTGAAATAGAACTTAAGCCAATGTTACATTAAATTTGATCATTTTATGTATAATAATGATTTTATTAAATGTCACGCAGACCACCGTTGTTACTTTAAGATATTTGCAAACTCATATATTATTCTTTTATTTTATGTAGATGACATGCTTGTTGTATGATCAAGTTTGCACGAGATTTCAAATCTAAAGCATCAACTCATAAAGGAATTCTCGATGAAAGACTTAGGTCCAACAAAATAATTTTTGGGATGCAAATTAGTAAGGATAGAATAAGCAAGAAATTAAGCTATCACAGGCTGAAGACGTTAAGAAGGTTCTTAAGAGATTCAATATAGAAAATGCTAAGCTGGTAAGCATTCCTTTGGCAGGCTACTTTAGACTTTCAAAGAAAGATGAGATGCACATATCAAAAGATTATGAATATATGTCTAAAGTTCCATATGCATCAGCTATTGGCAGTTTGATGTATGCAGTGTTCTGTACAAAGACCATATATTGCTTAAAAAGTGGGAGTTATCAGCAGATTTATGAGCAATCCTGGAAAGGAACATTTGAGAGTAGTAAAGTGGATTTTAAGGTATTTGAAAGGCAGCTTAGATATGATATTATGCTATGGAGGATCATAGATTACTTTACAAGGACACATAGATGCTTATATGGCTATAGACCTTGATGGTGAAAGAAATATTATCGGTTCAATTTTCATTTTTGGGAAGTACATCAATTAGTTGAGTATTAAGGCTATAGAAAATAGTTGCTCTTCTGACAATAGAAGTAGAGTATTGCTACAACAAAAATGAATAAAGAAATAATTTAGTTAGAAGGTCTCATGGAGGAATTGGAAAAAAAGAAGAAGCAAAAGAACTATGTTTTACACAGTGATAGTTTAAGTATGATTCATTTGGCAAAGAACTGAGGTTTTTATGATAGGACAAAGCACATCAAGAAAAGGTATTATTTCATAAGGTCATGTTTGGAAAGTATATTTTCTTTAAGAAGATACATACAAGTGAAAACCCTGTTGATATGTTGACCAAGGTGGTCACAATATAAAAGTTGAAGGCATGCTTAACTTTTGTAGGTCTTCAAAACTAAAGATGAGAAGAACTCACATCAATATTGACATCAAATGGAAAAGCTATATCATTTACAAAAGATGGAAATATGGCTACTTACAATCAATCTGCAATTGGGAGATTATTGTAAATGTGGAGCCTGATTGGCTTGATCCTCTTGTACATGTATTGAATTATGTTGTACTACAAATTAGGGATACAACGGAGGGCACACGCCTGTCAATGACCTTAGGGCAAAGCCCTCGAAAAAAAACAGAAAAAAAAAAAAAAGGGTTTCATATTTTGTCAAGATGTGTGCGTGTGCGATCCTAAGGGAGAAGAAATCTTTTGTATTTATGGTAACTACTTTTTGGTCGTTGGAAGAGTGAAACTCGTATGAGGACAGGGAACTACAAAAATATGTGTATTTCTTGCTTCTTGTTTTTCATCTTCGTGATGGTATTTGAACAATCCAGATTGAAAGATCAAAAGCTTAATCGTTCTGCTACCGGCTAGATTTTGAGCTATGACTAGGAGACATGCAATCAGCGGGAAACGGGTCAACGGTGGGGATCAAACACAGGTGGGCCATGTGGGGCGTCCTCACGTAACTACTTACTGTAGCGCATTTCTCGAGGAGTCGTCGTCCAGAGAGAGAGAGAGAGACAGCGGGTAGAGAGGGTTTTAGGTTTGCGAGCAAGGAAGGCCATAAACCCTACAGAAACAGAAGGAAGAAGCATTCATCAATGGCATTGAGGCGTTTATTTGGATTCTCTGATGGGGAGCTCATGAGATCCGATGCAAAACCCTGTTCAAGATTAATAAGACACACCGCTGGAGTTTTCACTGTCGGTGGTGGATTAGCTTTCTGGGTTCTCTGCAGATTGCATTACGGTACCACCCCGTTTCGTCCTCCTTTTTTTTTCGTTTCTTATGCTTTATTTTTCATTGAATTACGCATGCGTTCGATGGAATATCTGATCCTTTGCTAGTAGGATTTCTTCCTAATCTAAGTTTTTTCTTGTTGGGGCTGTTTGGCAGAGGGATAACTGTCCATCGATTGAGTTATCGATTGATTGTGATTCTCTTGCGTACAGTTGCAGCCTCAAAACATAGACAAATAATCATCTAAGAACAAACAGCATAATCTATTTTATTTATGTTTTATTCAGCATCTATGGATAAAATTATTCACATTTTGATTTCCCCTGTGCCAAACAGCAAATTGTGTTTCCATCTGTTTCCTTGTTCTATTCTAGAATTACTGGTCGACAATAATCTTTTCTTGGCACCTTACTTTCTTCCATAACTTGGGTTTACATCAGTTGCTTGATTGGTGAATATGAATATCCTGCTCTGCTTTCAATCTAGTCTTCTGGTCTTTTCTGGGAAACTTCCTCATTGTTGGTATTAGGAGTATTGGTGGCTACCCGTGACGTTCCTTTGCTTGTTTTAGGAGTAGTTGTCAAAAGCCTTCTTGCCCATTTTTCTTGTTTCTATATGGGCTGCCTCTCTTCTGTTGCTTGTTCTCTTCTCCTGCTTGGCTTGTTCATCAATCCTCTAATTCTAGTGTCTATTTGATTCCATGTTCCTCGTCTTACGTTTAAATTTGACAACATTTTGTACCTGTTGTATTGTTTTACATTTTCAACGGTTCCCCTGTGTCTCTATCATCGCGCTTTGCCTTTTCCTGGAAGGAAAAGTTGCATGCTGTGCAATGGGTTCTGTTTTTCAAAATTGCCATTGTAATAAGTGCTTCAACAAAATTGGTTAAGATTCATCCTGTCCTTATCTGATTCAACATCTAGATGCCCTGTAGCTGATAAATTGTCAGTGACCAACATGGGATTGTGACTGGACTTGCATTTCTATGTCACTCATTGTTCAGTGTGTGTGCCTTGAATTAAGAATCTTTAGAGGAAGTCCCCAGTGACGGACAAGCAGAAATGTGTTTAGTTGATGCTTGTGATCATGCTCCAATCTTATTAAATTTGAGACCTGTCTCTCTCTTTGTTGAGTAAACCCATGTGTTTCAATGTTTATATCTTATGTTCATTGTACACTTCTTGTTAGCCTTTCGCCAATGCTTATATCATAAATCCTTACTAAGCTTCTGACTTGTGTGCTTAATGCAGGTCCTAGGATAACAGTTCCAAGAAGTCTTAGGTGGGCTGCTTGTGGGGCGGTATCAATGAGCTCTACCTCTGCTCTACTCGTCCGCCTCTTTAGTCCTCAGTGCGAACACCAGAATATAGCTGCTTATGACAAGCCTAGATGAAGAAGCCATCAGTTTGTAACGTCTGAAGCTTGACATAAAGCTCTTGTAACTATCTTATAGAGATGGAGACTATTAATGGTTTATTTATTTCTGAACTTCATGTATACAACTATATATGTTTTTGGTGAATCCATATAGCTTAAGTATTGAAGGGGAGCCTTGGTGCAGCGGTAAAGTTTCGTCATTTGACCTTGAGATCATGGGTTCAAGGTGTGGAAATAGCCTCTTGCAAAAATGCAAGGTAAAGCTGCATCATATAAACCCTTGCAGTCCACCCCTTCCCTGGACCACGCATGGGCGGGAGCTTCATGCACCAGGTCTGCCCTTTTTATATGGCTTAAGTATGTTTATCATCTTTCGTGGCAAGAGTTTTCTTTTCATTTGCTCGTCAAATTGTAAAATAGATATGTATTTTCTTTCTTTGTACCTGATTGAATTGTGTAATGTGAAACACATTCTTATTCTTGCACCAAAGCCTTCTAGCACACTGGCACATGGAGTCTCTTACTTGGGTGACCAGGTTTTGAGGTTGTGCATTGGTTTGTGTCTCTAAGTTTCCAAGAAAAAGCTTACTCTCATCTGGTGTAAGTTGCCATTGTTTAAGAAATGATTGGCAATTTTGATCTCCTATAACTCTAGGAAATCATGCTGGTGCAAGATAATCTGAATATCACTGTGGTTCTGCAATAGACAAAGTAATGGTCAAAGTAATTATGATATGATTTTGTGTGCTAGCTTCTGTAAAGTGGACTTAGATTTGTGAAGGATTAAGGTTCCTTTTCTGGATGTTCGATTTCTGACACTGGTAATTTAAAAATCCTCCATGCAAACAATATACCAGTTGATTTTCACGCTATTTGGATGAGGCTTTTGTTGGTTTCAGGCTGCTGCCAGAATAGGGCTGGTATTGAGGTACTGGTGCAGCAAATGAAGGTCTTGTTGCGTTTTAATTTAACATCGCCGTAGTTTTAGTGACTTGTACCTCTAGTTATATATTCAAGATATGCAAGATTGGACTGTGACCCTTCAAGACCTTTCAGATTTTTTGAACTATAATTCATTGTTAGATCGAGCTATATAATCTACAGAAACCATTTAAAGTGTGGCCAAGGTTGGTTGCTCATAACTACCTCTATCAGAGCAGGATGTCATGGGGGTACAGTTTCACCTTTGCTAAACTCATGTGCTACTTGTATACAACTCCTTTGCAAAGCACAAGTAAGCCTTTTATTTTTACTCTCATTTGCTAGGGCTACACTTACTCATCCACTAGAGCAATGAGAGATCTCAAAGATGAGACTTCCTCAAAGAAAACCTGTTATCCTTCACTTGGGTAGTCTAATTACAAATGATGAGTTAAACCTCTATTTATACATGATTACCCCCATTCACCTCCTTAATGAATGGCTAGGATTAATACATGTGTCAACCATCTAATAGTTGAGGATCATTCTAGAACTCTCTTTAAAAGTTTTTACATAAATATCTAAGCTTACCTCTTTCTAAATGTTTACAATGAATCTTCTAGATGCCAGGCCTTCTAAAATCAAGCCTTGTTCCATGTATCTTCAACGACGGGCCAAAGTCCCTCAAGCCAAGTCCATGAGCTAAGTAGGCTTCCCTTAGACCCTGCTAGCCTTAGTCACAAGCCTTGCATTGCAAGTCCATGACATTCTCCCCAATCTGATAATATCAAGGCCCTCGTCGACACATATCTGTTGGTGTCGTGAACTTCAACCTTTGGCGCATCCCATGTTGCCTCATGATCCTTGGATAATGTTTTGCCTCATTTGTCCCCCTATACATTGGCATTTAGCTATGCTTATGCTCTGCAGGGGCCTTCTTTATCCTCTTGAATGTATGGGCATCCTTATTTCTATGTGGACTCTTGCACAATTGTGATTTGCAAAGCCTCTTGTGCCTCTGTACAATTACCCTTTGCTGATGTGCCTCCTGCACATCAGTGTGGCATCCACGAGCTGTCATGCTACCAGCACGTCCTTCCTTGGTCTTATCCCTCGTAGACTCCTCTCGTTGTGGTGCACTCCTCATTGTGCCATCAGAGTTGGTAACACCCTTGTTGACTACCAATTACTCTTAAGGTTCTTAGGACCTTAACAAATGGTACCTAGGCATCATAAGCTTAGCTATGTCATCTCATATCCTCCAACCCAGCCACTTCCTCATGTGGACTAGTCATCCTGCATTTCATAGACTTAAGGCAATCAAACACACACTCCACTACTTCAGTAGTCTCAATATCCATAATCTTAAATGTCTCAACTGTACTTTGTATAATGTCTTTGAAGCTATGCAAGGCATCTATAAATGCACTAAATTTGTTCAAACAGTCAGATAGAATCTATTCGAACTTACCAGACTGAGCATCCAAAGCAAAAAGTTGAGCGTCCAAAGCCAACTTCCATGATGAGTCTTTAGATTTCTCCTACATTGACTTCTATTGAACCTTCACTGGTATGTTAATCACTTCTGACTTACTTGCCATGGTGTTGCCACGAGATTTCACCAATACTCGATAAGCAACGCCCACTTTGACCTGTGCTAATACCAACTGTCACAGGGTCACAATTTCACTTTTGCTAAACCCATGCGGCACTTGTGAGCAATTCCTTTGTTAAGCACAAGTCAGCCTTTTACTCTCACTCTGACTTGTTAGGGCTGCACTCACCCACTAGAGCAACGAGAGAACTCAGAAATGAAACTTACTTAAAGAGAACATGTTATCCTTCACTCAGGTAATCTAATTACAAATGAGGAGCTAACTTCTATTTATACATGCTCACCCCCATCTACCTCTTCAATGGATAGCTAGGATTAATACATGTGCCAACCATCTAATGGTTGATGACTATTCTAGAACTCTCTTAGAAGTTTCTACATAAATATCTAAGTTTACCTCTTTCTAGATATTTACAAGGATTCTTCCAGAAACCAGGCCTTCTAGAATTAGGCATTATTCCATGGATCTTCAACAACGGGCCTAAGTCCCTCGGGCCAAGTTTATGAGCTAAGCAAGCCTCCCTTAGAGCCTGCGAACCTCGGTCATAGGCCTTGCAATGCAAGTTCATGATAAGGACTACAACCTCTTGACATGATATGTTTACAACAAAGTCTTGAATTCTAAGAACTGTCTCTAGGGAGATTGTCGGCTTTGTCGCTTGCAAATCGATAAACATGCTGGAAAATATGAGAAGCATCAGCTAATGGCATCCCAAAATCTCCAAGGAGCATTGTGATCTTGCTGGAGCCATCCTATAACATTCCCAGAATCACCCTCAATAATGAGGGTTTGCCTTAGCCCAAATTCTGATATTGCACCTCCAACCCTGCTTCGTTGAGCCTGTTACTCCAATGCTCCCTACAAAATCATAAAGGATCTGGGCATCGTGGTCTCGAAATACCGCTCCCAGTTCCAGTATGAAGCCCCATCGTAAATTCAATATAAAGTGGTGGAGAGGTGGGGTCTCCTGTACGGGTTTAGTCTTCATTTTATTCACCAAAACCTTCACAATCTCCTCCCATTTGCTTAGAATCTGAGATTCCGAATAACCTGTAAATCTGAATACCTTCCAGTACAAGGCATTATTTATCTAGTTATTTTTTGTGGCAGTATAACATATTATTAGCTGATAGATCTTTACTCCAGGAGGAAGTTGTGTTTAAATTTGTAATATTAAGATGTTCTACCTTTCTACTCCTATTGAAAATTGAAAAAAGGCAACAGTTCAGTCTAAAGTGTATTCTCCCATTTTTTATATTTCACTCAATTATTTGTTGCTTCACACAACTTACATGATAAGAAAAGAACATGATCCTCAAATCATCTCGCAGGCACAAATATGAGGAACTCTATCCAACTTTTGTGCCAACAAAGCATTTTCCCATGGTAATGAATAGAACATGAAGACGCTATGTCGATCAAGGCATGAATCAATTTCACTGTGAGAAATTTGTTTCACCATAGCAGTGCAGGATACATTGCTGTAATCTTCATCATGGCATTAACCAAGTGGCCTCCTTTAGATGATTCAGGTTGCAAATGATTAGATGAGTAACAAACCGAAGGATCCTCCGGGATTCTCATTCTGAGAGGCTCACAAGGCTCTGGAGAAACTAAGTGAGAATAACCCTCAACGTATGAGCACTTCCATGGAGGATCAGATGTTACATTCAGAGTGATGTTGTTTAGGCAAATGTTCAGGAAATTATCCCCTTCTATACCCTCTAAGAGGCCTGCAAGGCTGATATTCTTTCCAATAATATCCTCAAAAGTAATCCGGCTTATGATTGGAAGCGCACTTGGATCGTACTTATCATCAGGGTGCTCACCATAGTGGCTTGTGAACCAGATGGCAACACGCACATTAGTCATGATCATATCGGAAATGTAGATGTTTCTGACATATCCACCCCTTCCTGGAGCTGTTTTTATTCGGATTCCACTTCTTGAATTTGAAAGACGGAGGCCCTTCACATGAACATCTGATATCCCACCTGACATCTCGCTACCAAGTGCAACACCAGCACTTGTTGGTGTTTCTCCGGTGAGGCGAAGAATGGTTATATTTGAGCAGGGACGAGCATATGAAATGCCATATTCATCCCATCCACTTTTGATCGAGATCAGATCATCGCCGGTGCTGATGTAACAGTCCTCAATGCAGACATCATTAGATGAGTCTGGATGCATTTCAGATAAATAGGATTAGAAGCAACATATAGTTTAATGCAAGTCAAACTGGAGTAAAGATGGCAAAAACATTGACATTCATCCAAATCTACAGAGATTTTTCTGTGATTTTTCCCTCTTAGTTTGAAATTTCTCTTTTGTAGTTAGTTCTTTGGCATTTGAGGTATGCATGGAGGTTTTTCTACAGTTTCATTGCCCCTTGGCACCTGCTAAAATCACATGAAACTGGCACCTGGCGCTGATTTTCTTGAAATATAGAGATCAAAAGATAAAAAGTAAGAGCAAGAGACAAGCACAATTTCAGATTGAACCAAATTAAACAAGAAGACAGTGTCCATGACAGGTACTCTCAGTTGTACAGATTTTGATCCTACCATGTGAACCAAAAAATTCTTCAGATAGCTAGTCTACAAAACTTTGTTCCAAATACCACTAAGAATTTGGGTTTACAATAGGTTAGCTTTTTTTTTTATTACCAAGCTGTAAACACTGGCTCATAACATGGGTTAGCAACTATATAAAGCAATGTGACATAATTGTAAACACATCATCCCTTGTAATCTATTCCATCCACAATTGTTTCATCTCTGCCAATCAGAAAGATTAATTTCAATTTAAAATAGAAAATAGTCTTCAAATTAAAATTGAAATGGAATCAAATGATCAACACTTTACTATATTTTGTTATTGCAAGAGGAGAACTCACTGGACCAAAATCAAACAAAATAGTTCCCAGACACAATCAGTTGCACTGGACTTTGACATGGATTCAGCTCAAAGAAATGAGTTGTCTATAAGGGAATGGTCCTTGGAAGTGTTGCAGTGGGACAACAGTTCATATCCCTGTTTCATTTGTATAATATCCTGTGACGGCATATTTAGTTTGAAAGTTTGACTACCAGTGAGATCAAAATCAGGATGCTGAATTCACTTCCCATCTTCCACTATTGTATTTTGGGATAGGATTTTTAAGCAGCTATAACAAAGGGATGCCTTAGCACAACGGTTGAGTTCTCACCTTGTGGCCTGGAGGTCACAGGTTTGAGGCATGGAAACAGCCTCTTGCAAAAAGGCCAGGTAAGGATGCATACCATAGACCCTTTGTGGTCCGCTCTTTCCACGGACCCTGCACAGGCAGAAGCTTCGTGTACCGGGCTGCCCTTTCTTTTAGTTTTGAAAAGCTATAATGGCTGTTACGTGAGTAACATGGTTCAAAAAGTTTTCTCAGACTGTTGCACCTGCTTCCTGCAACCTACGTGTAACAAGGGTCTGTAAAAAGTGGTCTTCATTTGTATCATTAGAAGCCACCATTGTTAAACTGTAAGCCTCTCAATATGATGGAAAGTCAAGTGTTTCATTCGCCATTTTTCCAGAACAATGTCATTAGAATGGCATTAAGAAACAGAAATCCAAATAACAAGTGTTTGTTTTAATATTAGGTAATATCAGTCAATCAGCCTATGCCAGTCTGACCTTGATACACCTGAAGTTCCAGCAGAGTTAGGTTTGTTGGATACGTTTTAAGTTCACAAAAATGTACTGGATGAGAAGGGGACCCTTGGTGTAACAGTAGAGTTGTCATTGTGTGACCTTGAGGTCGTGGGTTCAAGGCGTGGAAACAGCCTCTTGCAAAATGCAAGGTAAGGCTGCATACTATTGACCCTTGTGGTCTGCCCCTTCTTCAGACCCTGCATATGCAGGAGCTTCATGCATCGGGGCTGCCCTTTTTAAAAATGTACTGGGTGGATGTGACAATCAAAACATCTTAATTTTACTTTTGGATTGAGTTATCCATTTCTTCCTTGCAATTTTACCCAGTTCTGGAGTATTTATATTGTTTGGTTCAAGACTATCCAGCATCATTATCAGTGCCTCAAAGTTAGAAAGCTATCTTTGTCAATTACTGAGAAAGATCAAAAGCAGAGTAGAATATATGTACTTGATATTACAGGATATAATCTGGTATCTGCAGAAGATAAAAGCTCCTATAAAGTGCTCACACATTATGAGAAGGCTAAAAGAGGAGGAATCTCCTGTGCAACTCAGGTTTGATATAATGCAGACATTTCCCATTAGTATGGGCAGGATCTCAATCAACAGAATTAAATTTGTCAGAAAATATTTTGCTAATTTGACAGAATTGCAGTGCCCAATTAGTGACAGTTTATAAAAAAAAATTGTTCTATATTGATTTTGGATGTAGGTTTCCTTTATTAGAAACAAATATGGCCATTTTGGTTGACAAACAGAAGAACATAATTTTGCGGAACTCTTGTTTACCTGGATCAATCCCATCAGTATTAGGTGAATCAGGAGGTGCAAGGATCGTTATGTTGTGAATGTTGACTTGGCTGTTCATCCAGCAAAAACAGTCTCAACTCTCCCCTAACACATAAAACTCTGCTTGTCCATCGATTAAGAAAACCCGAAATTTGATGAACAAGAGAAAGGAATAAATCCTGTGGAGGGACAAACCTGCAGTATACAGGGTGGATGGTCCAAAAAGGCGAATTCAAGAATGTTAAGCCTGAGATATCCACCCCAGTGGAGTGCATCAACTCAACCAAATGTGGCCTAGTGTAGTTCAGGTTACCATTTCTGAACCAGTCCCACCAGATGCTGCCTTGACCGTCAATGGTTCCATTATCACCTGAAACAACAAAATTATCAAACTCAGCATATTGTTGACACCAACCCACTCATTTTTGGAACCAACGGATCAGTGCCGTCTGAGTTCTTGTGATGCACTAACCCATTATTATCACATCTGTTAGATTATATCCATATATGAGGCTCTGATGCCTTTTGCCGGGCAGCTCCCTACCTCGGCCATAGGAGGGCAAGGGATCAATAATTGGCCAGTTGTCCGAATCCTAACAAAAAAACTCGAATTAGCTAATCTCAGTCTAGAGATACTTCATTAGTCAACAGAAATAGATAGTATATTCAAAAGCCTTATGCTAATACTCATGTGAGTGGGCATAAATTCATCCTAAAATTGAGCTATACCAAGTTTGCTTTAACCATGTCATGAATTGCAAGCTGATGAAGAGAACTACTTTTGGACAACATTTCTCTTAATTTACTGGGAATGTAGATTATTTTGAAGAGGGGAAATTTATTCTTCAGACTTACTGTCGATCCAAGAATTATAGCTCCCTCATCCAGTAACAATGTGAGATGGCTTATGAGACTGAAGCATCCAGTTAACCATCTTCCAGCAGGGACAAAAAGCTGAGCTCCACCCTTATCAGCAAATGAATGTAGATAAAAGATTGCATTATGAAATGCTTTTGTGTTGAGAGTAACTCCATCTCCAACAGCACCAAACTCGGTAATTGTGACGCTGTGTGGTCGAAATGCCCTTGATATTGACTTTTTGCAACCTGAGCTACCATTGACAGCCCATGGAGCTTCAATGATTATTGCAAGAACCAGAAGCACTTCCAGCAGCTGAAAGAAATTCAACTTAAAAAGTCAAGCACCAAACGAAACAGTTTCTTCATTGTAAATAATGATACAAGAAGTTATAAGAAACTAGAAATAAACAGCATAATGTTTGCGCCTGGCGTGGTTCATAACTCAGCACTTAAGATCAAAGTGCATTGTCTTTCTGCGTATGATTTCAGTTTTGCAAAGAAGTTTGAATCCATATGACTTTGGTTTCCGCTTGCAAAAATCAGGTCTAGTAAGATGTGAGGATCAGAAGATGATAATGATCACAATCAAACAATACTCAGATTTAGTACACCCTAACTGGTCAAGTAATGTCATGCCAAGGCAAGTCACTCAAGATCATGAGAAAGCTGGTCAATTGATAATAATGCATACAAAAGAAACAGCAAACATAGAGGATGAACAGAAGATAGATCTTTATGCATTTCATTATCATAAACCATACAGAAAAGAAACAAAAAGGCCAAAAGAAATAACAAATGCTCTGTCAAATCTGAACATTTTCTCTTCTCAGACTTGTACTGAGGAATACAATTTCCAAACCAGGGAAGAAACAAATTTCTTTTCTATTACAATTCAAATAATTCTCCTGCTCTCAACTCGAATATCATTCCGATACAAATTACAAAAACAGATTCAGAAAACCAGAGCAGTTCCGATCAAACTACTTACAGTTACAGATCTCCTCATATGACTAAGATCTGTTCTTTCCCTGCAGCGCAAGAACAGAAACTTTCACCAACTCTTGCAAAACCTCCTACCCAGCTCTCCTTTTCTGATCACAAAACAAACCCAATAGAACCACTTGAGAAGCTTTTGGGGGAGCTCATCAAAATCATCAGAAAAACACGAGTGATTAGATGGGTCTTCGAAAGCCACCACCCACAAAAAATGATGAGAGTGACCGTTGCTGCCAGCCAAAACACCAACACTCCTGGCCCAGAACAAATCCCCAGTTTCTACTTACTCTTCTACCGATACCCCAACAAAACTTTTCGCCTTTAGAGCTACAAACTTCATGAAATCAAAGAAAAACGCAAGTGGGTATGAGAGAATCGGGGTGCAGTTACTGTTTTGAGGCATTAATTTAGTGATTTGCAGAGGTTTTCTCTTTCTAACCAGAGATTTGGGTGCATGCTATCTTATGCAACAATCATCGTCAGATTAACTTGGAAAATCCGTCAAACCAAGCTGTAAATCCTGTTTATTTAATGCTAAAAAAATGAGAATCAATTATTCAAGTAAGACTGAAATAAAACAGTAAGAAAAGAATATTAAACGGTCTAAATTTCAAGTAAACGTTTGTAGATTTCTCAAGGACTAAAATATCCTTCTGGACATGCAAACAAAGTTAACTGCAAAATTGCTGCAGTGCTTGGATTTTAACCAGGAGTAGAATTCAATACAAAATGACGAAAATGGCCTTATGTTTTGTCAAAATCTCACCTAACAGTATTTAACTTTGGAACCGCACGCATCCCGAATACCTTCTGTGACCAAGGAGTGTCATTATCAAAACGAGGTTGTGCTCTGGAGACCCCATTGGCGTCGTTGCTGGAGCTAAATATTCGTTTTCAATCAAATGACCGCTTTACCCCCAGATGTGGGCACACCCGCTGATTCCTTTCCTCTAAATTGCAAGCGCCATGGAAGAGATGGGACGATTTTAAAAGGCTAAGAAAGTGAGAATTATAAGAGAGCAATCAATGAGCATGATTATGATTTTTCCTAGGAATAAACTGTCGCTTCAACTTTTGTCTAAACATCTGTCTCTTGTTATAATAAGGTCATAAAAGCCACACAAATTATCCCTTACGTTAGCTCTACCGACTTTAAGACGCAAGGAGAGAGGAAGAAGTATCCTTCACTTCCAGGCAATGGACCACATGGCCCTTGTATCTACGGCCAATGTACAATCGAAATTACCAAATACTTGTATTACTTGCCAATGGACATCGAAAAGCAATTCAGAAACATAATAACCTTGCTAACGGGCCTAGGTTTAAAGCCATCCAGAGCAGTTGGTCCCAGGTAAAAAGTTGCCTATTTGATTGCAGGTTTGAGAGAGCACTTCCTCCATTGTTGTGGAGATAGTTTACTTTGTATTTTTTTGCTATAAAAAAGAAAAAAGAATAAGGACAACCCAGTACACAAAGCTCCTACATATGTGAGGTCCAAGGAAGTGGCAAACCACAAGGGTTTACAGTATGCAGCCTTACTTTATATTTTGCAAGAGGTTATTTTCATGTGTCTAACCCATAACCTTAAGGCCATATGACAACAACTCTATAAGTTGCACTGGGAGCGGGAGGGATATCATATCTGCTGGCAAATTGTATTTTCTCAATTACCTTGCTCAAATGGCTATTCTATTTAGTTAGACGGTTAGACTTAGAGTGAGCAAAGTAATTGAGAAGAGACTCTAACTGACAACCTTAGTAGCTCATATTCAACTAGCATAGTGGCATGTAATGACTCGAACATTTGACATTATTTTTGCGTCACTTTTACTAAATTGAGAGAGAAATTGATTTATTTGAAAATTTATATAGAATTAACTATATTAAATATTTTAATTTAATTAAAATAGGAAATAAAGGAATTTGTGAGAAAAAATTAGTACTATTAGATTCTACACTCAAAATGGAATCCAACGCCTCAAAAAACACTGAAAACGGAGTTCGTATGAAGAAGTTATAGGCGTTTGAAGATTGAGGATATATATGTAATTTGAGTATAAAACAAAACGACTCGAAAACACAGGGGGCCGTTTTACTAACGGCACCCCCTCCAGGTCGTCTTCCACCTCTAGCACCGCCATGGGCAGCACCGCCTTGGCAGGGCTATAAGAAGCCCTCTTCCCTCCTCCTCAGCCATCCCTCCTCTTCTCCATCTCCGGCCGCTTTAGCCCAAAATTTCAGCAAAGTCTCCATCGAGAAACCCCTTTCCCCCCATTTCCTTTGAAATTTTATGCACCGGCCTAGGTCTTCCCTTCGAGCCGACCATTCCCCTTTCCGTTTTCCCCATCCTTTCCTTGGTTTCACCCAAAAATCAGGCTTTTCTTCTCCTCCATCTGTTCCACTGTGAAGGTTTTGGGAGCCTCAGAGGAAACACAAAATCGCTGCCCAGATACCAGTCTTCTCCTCTTCCTCTCTTTCCCCTTTTGTTTTCCCTTCATTTCTGGCCCAGATCCATGTCGGATCTAGCATTTCCTCGGCCAAAAATCGCTGAAGAAGACCCTGGCTTTAATGGATTTGCCAGTCCATTCATACCAGTCCCAAGGACGCACGCGTAATGCGCACCCGAGATGCGCCCCGTGGGACGAACCTCGGGCTTGCGACTTTGTATGGGGGCATGCAACCACATACGAGTGCGGTCCTGGTTCAACTGGGACGCATGAGCGCCCCGGGAGCTGTGGCGCACCGCGCCTGCAACAAAACCTCCTCCGCGCGATGCCCTCTAGGACGTGCGTCATAGCACGTCGCTTGGGCAGGCGTGCGCATGCGAACGCGGTCCCTGGTGTGGCCTTCGACGTGCGGGTACGGGTCCTGGTTTGACCAGGGCATGCGAGCGTCCTGGGAACCATGACATGCAAGCCCTACGTGGACGGTCCTGGATCATCCATTGAGGTGCAACCTTCAAAATCCAATTTCAGGAGGCTATGTAACTCCGATTGAAGATCCGAAAGGACCGTTGCGTCCGTAATTTCGTCACAGACCCAATTATACAATAATATTTAGGAGAAAGAGATATTTAGGGAGAATATAGCCTTAAAACCATCGAGATCATAAGGTCAACTATGGCCAAACCTCATGACTAAATCTAAGAGAGGACTTAGGACATTCTTAGACCCAGAATATTGTAGATCGGCCCCTAGAAACCCATAAATCATATAGATCCAACCGTTGCCCTATGAATCGAGAACTAATGTTAGGATCTTATGTCTGAACGACACTTAGGGCTTCAGGACTTCGCCACAATCCTATAGGGTTCGAACTGAGGAAAGGCATGAGCTAAGTAACAACGCTCAAGGTAGGTAGTCTGATATTGCTATGTTTTTATGCAATTCCAAATATACTTGATTTGTAGGTAGTCTGATACTACTACATTTTTAAAATGCATCTTAAACTCGAACTTGCTTTATTACCATGCTTAGCATGTTTTTGAGATATGATGTTCTTATACAAGCATGCAGCCTTGTCTTCATGATTTTATGGCTTTGAAGCACTTGAATCTACCACTGTACTTAGTATGTTTTCAAGATATAATGTTCTTATACCAGCATGTGGACTTGTCTTCATGTTTTATGGCTTTGAATACGATATTAGCATAAACTGATTTTATGCATTGCACGCATGATTGAAAAGAGATGCATAAATTGCATGATTTCGATGAGTGAAATTGAGAATTGCCATGTCATATAAATCATCTCATAAGACCAGTACATGATGCATAACCTTGAGGGTTACCAAAAGATGCTGGAGTGCCCAAAAGACGCTGGTGAGGCAGTGTGAGGGACACAAAGAGGACATTATTTCTATATTTTTCAGGCTAATGAGCTTGGTGGGCACTATGCTAAGAGGTTGTTATATACAGGGTTGGCCTCCCAGCCTCTACCACCAAAGGGTGGATAGTATCACTACCAAAAAGGATTGTCCCTTCCCTGACTGTTGTGGTAAACAAGGACGACCACTGGAGGTGTTCACTGTACCCTTTCGGGGACATCCATAGTCGTCGTAGAGGCTATGGTGGATTCTAGTTGTATGATGAGTGTGAGCATAGTGACCCTATGATTTCAGTGTGATTGATATACATATAGCATTGAGATGGTCATATACGAGTACTCGTGACTAGTTGATGTGATGTGTACGCCGAGAGACTCATGTGCATGATACTAGCATCTGCTTGAATAATGACTATTTTAAGAGTTTCATGATTATTATATCTTACTCGTTCATTTGATGTATTGCTGAGATCATAATACCTGGATCTATGGATTTCTATGTTATGATTTTAGTCATATTTAGATGAAGTGATTTGCATACGGATTCCATAATTGAAATTGCATCGATGAGCTTATATTTTATGCACAACTATACACGTTTACATGAAAAGGAATCACTGATGTTTTACATGGAAAGCTCCTTGACTTTTTATATGTTGCATGTCATGTTTGCAAATAGTAGTATCAGATCACCTGCTGGGTATGAAAAATACTCACCCAAATATATTATTTTTCAAATTAGTTCCGCACAAGGATAGTAGAAGCATCAGGAAAAGTTAGTACTACGATCAAGTAAAGCAAGAAGGGATAAGCATGAATGTAAGTAAACACTCTACCTTTTCGACATGTATTTGTACTTATTTACAGTTGAGCTGTGAGCTGTGACTGGATAGACCTGGGAATCCATTTATAATTTTTGAAAATTTCAAAACTACTTTGTTGTGAAAGCAAATGACACTCGGGGTTTTCAAAATGAATTTAAAACGAAAGATTTTTCGTTGCATTGCATTGATTTTCTAAAAGTGTTTTCAAATATAGATCAATCCTGCCCTAGGAATTAGTTATTGCATTTAAAAATAGATGTGAAAACCCGGGTCGTCACATGGCATAAGAAGAGCCTCTGTTGTGGTATGTCGTGGGTTCAAGGCTACTCATGGCTGTCTGTGTGCAACATCAAATCATCATCATCATCAAGACCTTATCCTGATTAGGAGTCGGTCACATGAATCTTATTCCCCCATTCCTCTCTATTAAGTGTCGTGGCTTCATTTAGTCTCAATGTTTTTAAATCTTTTTTCATCATGCACAACATTCAAAATAATGGTGGATATTAGATTGATGGACGTAACAAGTATAGTAAAATACTGATAAAAAAGGAAAGGGACAATATATCCTTAAAGGACACAATAAGATACTTCAGCTATGCTGTTAATTCCTTTCATAAGGCCATTCCATTTTTTCAAGTGGAATGGGATGTTTCATTTTTTTGCCAATTTCGTTGTTTCTTTGTCTTGGAGATATTTTCAAAACATAGATATAATATAAAAATAATATCCAGATATAATCCTATGCTTATGAAATAGCTTTGTTCTCAAAGGATCATTACCAAATACAATAAGATTTAAGGAGACCCAACAATTGAGTTGTGCACGTAGATCATTCTTTTTCTGGGCCCCAGATATATCTATGGCCATGTTAACAAAGAGTTTATGGGGAAAATGCATATTACCATGCAATAGTATAAGTAGTACTTACAATCATCTCTAAGCATCCAAGCCTTTTATAATGACTCTAGAATCATTTCTTCAAATTGCCATTGATTTGTGGTTAGTTAATGAATGCAAAAGATTACTTTCTTCCTAACCATCCATTTGATTACCACAAATTTACGCGTCTAGAACTTTTGAAGTATTTACAATATTGGTAAATTTCTCATTCATTGAATAGTTAATTAGATGAATGGCTTAGATCACTGCAATGATCCCCACTTATAAATGTAATTTTCTAATTACTTCTACTAATCTCATCAAGTTTATAGATTTTGATAAAATGAAGAGTGCCATTACCAATTAAAATAGTTATAAATTGTAATTGGCTTAAGTTAAAACATGTGGTTTATGGGAAGAGATATTTGTTAAAAGAGGCTTACTTTTTTCATATTTGTAAAGACAAGTTTAGGATAATTGGTGAGAAGCTTACTACAAATTTTGAACGTTAACTTGGTTTCTTAATTTAAAATACCAAAACCACCTTTAAGTGTTAAAAAATTCTACAAATTGATAGGTGCAACCCCTCAAATAATGAATGTCTTAGATATTTAGGAAATTATTATTGCGTGGCTGATCTTCCAAAAATCTGGGTTGTTCATCATATTTGGTATGGCAAAATTAGGTAACCCATGATGAAATGCATTTGGGCAATCTTAACCAATTATTTTGGGCCTTTGAAAAATAAAATAAAATAAGATAGTTATAAATTTTTATCCAAAGAAACATAAACAAAGAGCATCTAATGGACCACCGCTAAATGGGGTTGGAATCCATCTATAAATTTTTAGCATTATTTAAGGAGGGTGTATGCATTAATTTATAGATTTATTTTTTAACATCTAAGAGCAATTTTGGTATTTTATATTAAGAAACCAAGTTACCATTCAAAAGTTCACTATGAGCATCTTCTCACCAATTATCCCAAATCAGATGCTTGTCTTTACAACTATGAAAAAGTGAACCTTTATTTATAAATAGGTGAAAGTAGAGGCCTCTTTTTACAAAGGGCTGGCATTTAAAGGCCTTAAAGATAAGACAAAGATAATCCCTTTAAAGCTGATAAGGGATGGAGGTTATGGTTTCTGGCTATTTGTGGATATGGCGACGGAAGGCAAAACGAGGGATGTTATGCATATAGGATGGCTGACACTCTTGTCAAAAAGTTTAGACAAAAGTCTAAGTTTCAGTTGCCTAGAACCAACGGGTTTTGGGCATGAATTCATATTCTCCAATAATCTAATCTTCTTGCAATTTCTCTTTATAAATGATTCTTTTCTTCCAACTTTTCCTCGAAATCACGAGTCCAGACCAAAATCAGCAAAACGATATTTAACTTTGGGATCAGATAGAAAAATGCTAGAATATTTGGAAGTATGGAATATACAATCCTTTTATTCCATTTTTATTCTTGAAACAAAATATTTGGATATTTCGTCTAGAATGGAATGAAATTGATAGCAACGTACTTCAGTCCAAAATAGAATAAAGCTCTTTACCCGCTTAAGATGGAAGGTTAGCCTTAGTCAAAGATTTAATCTAACTAATTGAGCTCATTGGAGGGAAGGATTATGTGAAGAGATTAACAAAGGGATTGCCTTGTGCTCCTTTTTTAGTAAGGTAATCAACAACATGGACCTGAGATAGTGGACATATGGACTTGAAGGGTATTGCTCCACTGTTGGATATCTTCTGCATAGTTATCAAGTCTTCATAGAATATCAACATCAGCCTACATCTAGTGGATAGTAGAAGAGGAATGACCTTCAATAAGAATAGGAATAGGATCAATTTCTATACATAATTTAAGGCCTTAGTGCAGAGTATAGGACTCTACGTAAATGGAATCAAGAATTACAATGAATTTATTAGAAGAGAAGAGGCTTCACTTGTTCTTTTCTTACCACTCTAAATGTTCCAAGCAGGGTTGGGTCCTCTAGACTAGAGCCATCTATAGCGAGATTAACCACTCCAACTCTACGAGTTTCTAAGAGGGATTAGGCTAAGAAAGTTTAAACAAATTGATGATAGTCATCTTTTATTGAGTTCTATAGCAGTATAAGTACGGCAAGATTTAGAGCAATGACCTAGCAAATGGTATTAGTTTTGATGGAATAACATGCTCTTTGAACTATAGATGCAGAGTTATTGAAAACCTTATTGCTTCTCCTTCTAGAAGTAAAAAGAAAAATAAAAATAAAAGAAGAAAAGCTCCTTGTACATGGGTTGTAACTGGTTGATTTTTTCTTTGTGTTCATTAAATATATTTAATTTTGAAATTTATTATTTGTAGTGTTAATTAAATATATTTAAACTTTAAAATTATTTTATCAAATTTGAATTTTCAAACATAACGAATAAGTCATATAATCCAAATGAAGGGGACATATGAGGTGGTGGAGTTAACTATCTAATGAATAAAAATATAGTGAAGAGACATAAACTTAGTAGAAATAACTACCTCCTATTCTATAAAAGGTGACACTCCTCATTTTCAATATAAGCTTTCTAAAATCTGTTGATTTTCTTCTATTGTTATTTTGCCAAATTGGAGCTTGCCCAATTATAATTCAATTAGTTAATAGTTACTTCCTCATGTCCACATAAGTCTTCTAGTATCTCTAAAGTAATTTGCCAAGTGATCCCATAAGCAATTCCTTTGTTTTATAAGTCCCCATATTTTTCCAACAACACTCGTTACTAAGGGTATTGATATATTTAGTTCTTTTCTTTCCCGGCCACCCCCTTTATAGGCAAAGATAGAGTGAGTAAAGGAGTGGTCTAGGAAACAAAAAGGGATGAATATATTAGTGTCCTCTTCTACTTAACATAATCTAGTATTCTTTTATGGACACATTTTTGTTATAGTTCTAAAAGGCACATATATGTTGCTTTTATGTTAGCAATTTTGAATAGATCTAGTGCAGTAGAGTGTAGTATCTGCACTATAGTAGAAACTAGTTTCTGTCCCAATTATCTTGTTCCAATAGAGAAGGAAACAGAGCAGATGATCTCTTCGCTAATAAACCAGTTTTGTTGGAGGGGAATGCCTCTTGGTTTAATCACCCACATCATTCCTATATGATGTACTATCTAAGGACTCTTTAGGCAATCTCGTGCAAAGACATTTTTTGTAATAGCTAATATCTAATAGAAGTGATTTTCTCATAAAAAATTAAAAAGAGTGCAGTATTAACAATTGTTATACCTGAACCAAAAAATATCTATATTGTAACCCTTTATCTAGATCTATTGACTCAATTGCATAATTGCTTGGATCCTACACAATAAAATTAAAGGTTGTCAAAAGGAAGACATCATTATTGTGACAAAAGTAGTGTAATGGGGAGACAAGTCTCAATGTGATCCATTGACCTATGAGGAATAGTGCAGCCCATGTGGTATAAACAGTTGAAAGTAGTTGGATGTGGGTCCTCTACATGTATAGTATGGCCTACTGTTAGTGGGTATGGACTAACATGTCAGTTATGCCCGAGGATATTGCTAATTGTCTAGATGGGCATATGGTAGGATGCTACCACTCAGTGATATGACATATTGTGATATTTCATTGATTGATAGGAGTTCTAAAGGATTTGCACATGTATGATTTGAGATAAATTTTGGATTGATTTGGAAGAACGTGATTTTATAAAAGCAAAATCTTTTATATCATTTATTTCGCATTCATATTGATGTTGTGAGTTTCAAATGGTCAGTTGGGCATGTTGCTACTGAGTCTTCGTACTCACCCCTACAAATCATTTCAAGTAAAGCAACTGAGGGCTAGACAAACTTGGCAAGGGGAGTGTAGCATCTACAATTGTTATGTATTTATAGTTTTCCAAAGGAGTTTTCTCTACTACTAGTAGGATGAGTACCTAAAACAAATAATATCTATACATTGTAACCCTTTATCTAGATCTATTGACTCAGTTGCACGACTGCTTGGATCCTCCACAATAAAATTGAAGGTTGTCATACAAAAGAGATTATTACTACGAGGCTTTTGATCACAGATTGATCTTAAGAATAGGGTGAGAACTACAATTACATTCCAACAAACAATTATATTCACCATTGATTCCTCCTTAAGATAGAATCTATGACACCTCCGAAATCTAGAACAATGCTAGTTCTTTTGAGGGGTTGATCTAAATGGGATAAAGAACTAGTCCAATGGTAGCTCCTCCTAGAGATGGGCACGTCCAAATTGATGAGCTTTAAGTTTAAAACTTTAAAAGTCGCATAGAGATTCCTTATCAGTACTACTAGCCCAGGGATAAAGTCGCCAATCCACACTTCAAGGTCCTTTTTGGTCATTTAAGGCAGATGCGTCATTAATCCCGGAAACTTTCAAGATATTAAGATTATGAGGATATTTTGTGAAATTAATTTTTAAGAACAAGGGTAGAATGGGAATTGAGGAAAGAATTCAGAAGCTTTTGATTAAAGTTGGAGGCAAGGTCCCTGGAGAAAGGACAGGAAAAATATCAAAGTACGGTCTTTGTCGCGGCATGGGGCGGGTAAGGTCTTCCCTTTGGGGATCCAATGCACCACAATGATACAAAAAGGTGAACCCGTAACAGAAAAAGTCAGGTAATGATATTGGCACTCCCTTTTGATACTGACACTCATTGCTTTGTTACCATTTTACCGGTTGTCGGTTGGATGCTTTCCATTACTCGTAACAACCTTAAAAATGCAAACAACGATGCCACGGTAGGACGGGACCTCATGGTAACCATAAGGGACCCATCGGTGGTTGATCCAATCCGTTCATCTGATCAATCAGGTGTTGGATATTCCATTATTCTTAAACACACGTCTATATTGGCTGACTCAATTATCTAAAATGTTTTGATCGAAGATGGTTAGAAACTTCATATAATAACAGTTCACATTCAACGGCGCATAATATAGTTTTTTGTGCGCTTGAATTGTCCAATCTATCGTGACCATCCAAAATAGAGAGAGCATATCAGATCAACCAACGATGAGGACCTTGATGCAAAAAGAAGAATCGCACGGTTGGCATCTTACTGTGCATATTAGTGGACAATAAACAAAGTGTATTAATATATGCGCGATTATTTTTCTTCGTGAGTACCTCGATCCGAAGTATTCATAATCTTGCTCTTGACTTGGATGAGTCATAGTTAAAAATTCTCCCCCATGAGATAATGCTACTCACTGTTTCCTTGAGTTGTAAAATATAAACGGTGAAATTCTTTACCATTCATTTTGCAACCAAAAGCTGCTGCTGCTGCTGCTGCTAGGTTCATACAATGGAAAAGAACGCTAGACTATGGCCTATCCAAGGCAAGCACAAAGTTGTGAATGGTTTCGGTCTTAAAAATTATATGTCCTTGGAGTTGTAGCCGATTATACCATTTAATGAGAAGCTTATGAGAAAAAACAAGGGGCGTATATAGTTTTACTATGGTAAATAAATAAGTATACATCTTTATCTTTTTAGTGTTTCTTGAGAGCTGATATTCCCACGCCCCTTTAAAACTAATGCCCTAATTCACGATAATCCGAACAGCTCATCTTAATAGTTTTGCAGTAGATAAACCCTAATCCAAAATGCTTATATAAAAAAGGGCGGTCCCGGTGCACAAAGCTCCCGCCTATGCGAGGTTCAGAGAAGGGGCAGGCCAGAATGGTTTAAAGTAGGCAGTTTTACCTTGCATTTTTGTAAGAGGCTGATTCCACGCCTTAAACTTGTGACCTCAAGGTCACATGACAACAACTTTTACCGTTGCGCCAAGCCTCCCCTTCTAATCTAAAATACTTATATACTATGTTAATTTTGAATTCTAAAATTGACCATAAAAAACTTTAAAGATATTAAAAACTGCTGAAAGCAAATCAATGTTCCGGTGACTCAAAGTACGCAATTTTTAAGATGTAAACCGTCAATTTCAAAATACTTAAGATGAATGATTTGATCACTCAAAAAAGATATAAAAAAACCCTAAAAAGAAAGCGTGGCTTTAGTAGTAAAGGAATGGGGGAAACCTCTTTTTCTTTTTTTCTTTTTTACCATTTTGATAACATAGGTGTCCCCACACTCTGCTGTGGGACTAATTCTGAGAATACGCACAATCCCCCAGAAAATTTACACATCAGGCAAATCCAAGGTGGGTCATGGAAATCAGGACTTGGGTTCAAACCTATGACTACAACTTACCGGCCATTTTCCGAGTGGGTCCTCTTAACTGTGGAGTTCTAATGGCAGACGAGGCGCACATTAGGGCTATCATCACGGCACCTTCGGGATGACACAATAAGAAGGTCAGCCAGGGCCCACTCATATGGCATTAGCACGATCGACGAGTTTATGACTCTCATTCTATGTGATGGGCCCTACTGTGAAGACTAGACCATAATCTACCAAACAGTTGATCGAGTCACATTCTGCTAAATGGTTCGTAGATGGGAGCTTAAGTAAACTAACCACGTCCGAGTTCTATAAATGTGGGAGTGCGTAGTTAATCGTCACCGTCCAACCCGTAGAGACCTTTTTTCTTTCATCCCTATTCTTTTGCCGAACATGCATTTCTTTTAAGTTGTGGTCCTGCAACCTGGAAGTCCCGGGTTCAAGACATCAAAACAACAACTTCAAAAGGCCGTGTACTATATGTCCTTTGCAGTCTGTTCCTTTTCCAAACTCTGCATATCTGGGAGTTTCTTGCACGTGACTATCCCTTTTTTATACAATACAAGCGTTTAAATCTGGTGTAGAGGTGTAAGCGTGATCTCCATCATGCAGGTCATGAGTTCAAGTCCGCCCAATGATGTGTGTAAATATTTATCTAACAATATAGAATGGGAGTCTTAGTAAAGCGGTAAAAGTTGTCGTCATGTGACCTTACTGTCATGGGTTCAAAGTGTGGAAACAATCTCTTGTAAAATGCAAGATAAGGCCGTGTATTATAGGCTCTTGTAGTCTGCTCCTTCCCCGAACCCTGCATAGGCAAGAACTTCATACACCGAGGCTGCCCTTTAATGTCACAGTTCTAATAAAAAGAATAAAAATAATTCCTCAGAAAGTCCCGTTGCCTCCCTCCGATAGCTACAGTGAAAGGCTTTGAAGGAGAACATGTAGAACAAAAGAGTTATATTTCGGTTGTCCTAGTAAACATGGAGTAGCTTCAAGCAACGACGTAAAATTGGAGCCTTTTCTGTCTTCTGTTTTCATTTTTGTATTTCTTCATACAATTTTGTTGTAATTGTAGGTAAATATGTAGTTGTTGTGTAACGAGCAGAGACAGGTTCATCATTTGCCGTAGAGTCACAAAATTCTTTGAATAATTAAAAAATTTTCAAAAAGCATCTAATCTCAACTTTTTTGAGCGAATCATGAGTTTATAAATTTTTAAAGTCAAAACAAATCTTAAAAAATTAACAAAAATTTATCTATTAAAATTCAAATTTTCTAAATCATTTATCAAAGTTTTAAATATTATTTACAAATCTAATTAGAAATTCAAATAAAAAGCTTAAACTCATATCCCAAAAAGAAAAAATTTGATGAATTTTTTCTAAATATTTATCAAATTATACGAATAATGACTTCCCGAATCCAAACTTTTGTGTAAAAAAAAAGAAGAGGGTACAAAATAATCATGGGGCGTTGGGACAATCAATCTCGCAACCTCTTGCACGCAAAAAGGAATCATACCACGGGACCAAACATTAGTGTATCCTGTTTGGCTAAAAATCTTGGGCAAAACAAAACAATGGCATTGCTGGTCCTAGAAGAGATAAAGGGAGGTCCCACAAAGCTTTCATCTATGCAGGGTCTGATAAGAGATAGCCTTACCTTTGTAAAACCTTGTATTTTTTTATAAGAGATTATTTTTATGCCTTGAACTCATCTCAAGGTCAAATAACAACAACTTTTACCGTTGCTGGTCCCAAAAGTCATACATTATCTAAATTGTCACGGTTTTCATGATCACACAGGCCTCGTGAGTGCAATAAATGGCACAAGAGACGCAAATACTAAGAAACCGATCCACTCATAAATACTTCTGGACCCACTTAAACAGAACAAGTGTAACCAACTTTCTGATGTAGACTACCTTTTTGCGTGATCTACGACATTGGGAGCCCCTCCACCGTATCCCACGAGAGGAAAAACATAAAGAGAAGAAAGCTCTTCCTTTGTCATTGCAAGTTTTCTCTCCCTTAGTATTAATATAAGGAATTGATCATGCTTTTTCGTTTGTCCCATGAACTTCGAATTTGGTCAATTATATCGTCAATTAAACTACTCAGCTCAATTACACTGAAAATTTAAGACAAAATGTGATGGATGGCATTAGCCTAAGCTCGTTCATGCGGTATTTGACCAACATGGTGTTTGACCTATTGATGTCTCATTTTACCATTGAAAAGATCTATTTATGAATACTGATCTTAAATCAGACTATTCATAATAATTTTATCCTCATCTTTCTTATCTCAACCCTTTATTTGAAGATAGCAAACCCACACACTCTGTGTCTCTCATCCACATGCAACTGAGCATGTAGATTAATGACTCCTACACACTATGATGGGATTGTGAAAGTTTGCCGACCCTTCTTCATCCTTCCCCTATTCATATCAAAATTCCTTTCCTAATTTATGCGGCTTATTTGGATTTTTGTATACTCTCAGTAGTTTGGTAGATCCAAACATGAAGCCAAAAGCACAAATAGGGATATCCAACTGTGGTGTCATTTGGAGGGAGTTTCTATCCTCTATTGTTGTTCTTGGTTTCTATTGCACGTAACAAGGATGCCCTATTTTGGTTTATTTTGATATTGATTTTTTATTTTGAGTTCATTTTCCATGAACAGTTGCCTAGTGGAAGGCATTTGGTTTCTAGTAACTTCTCGATCAAAGATTGAGTAAAGCTTAATCTTGTTCTATGAAGTCCTGGGTTTTAAAAAGAGATTTTCTTAATATTTTTGATAAATCTTGTCAGGATCGATCCTTATAAAAAAAATTCTTTTCCCTTCTATATATAATAATATATTGAAATTACTTCTTCTAACCCAAGAACGTCAAATAAATCTCCACAATCTATTCAAACTAATAGTTCATCTTTTTCAGCCAGTCAAGACCTACTAGTCACAACCCAAACGCTACTAAGTTAAATCACAATATAAAGTTCAAATATTTAATTTATTACAAATTGACTAAAGTCTTCAAATAAATCAACACTATTTCTAGCTCCTCATACTTTGAAACTCCGAGTTTACTCAATCTCCTTTGCGTCAATTTCAAGCTTTTCCTTTTGCTCTTTACCTGTAGGGTGGTTTGGTGAGTAATTTGAATTACCCAGTAGAAAATCTAAACCTAGCCAAAAACTCTGAAAATCTTGCCATGCAAGTTTTTTTTTTTTTTTTAAACGCATGCATGTACTACCAAGCATGTCATTGACACATCGTAAGCTCTCAATTCATATCAACCAGTTATGTAATAATCATAATGACATCATATTGGATAATACAAGTAATATCCATGCATATAAAAATCTGAGTTAAATTCAATCCATATTTATTGAATGATTAATTCATAAGTAAATACAGTTAATAATAAATATATATCTGGATGGAACTTAGCATCATGTCACAAGCATTGGCATATCCAAACAAAATATAAGGTTGACTATATGCGCAGCAAAAACCAAAGTTTCAAACTGCGTTCGTTAGTGGGTACCACACTAACTACACCAACTACATGGGATAGTCGGATCAATCCAATACAAGGGTAGTCCTCCCATGTAACATACCCTCGCCAAACATGCCTATTATAGGCTGGTACCTGTTTGGAAGTCAGTGGCCAACTAACTCCCTAGTATAGCAACCATGCGATTTGATATAACATCCTTGAGCCAGGATCAACTCTTAAGAGTCTCCTGATTTCTTATTCAAATTTCATTGCACAAGAGTGTGAAATCATATAAAAGGTATACTAACCAGCAATACAGATATATCGTTCTTATTAATACCAAATCATGTGTATGTCCCTTCAGATTGATAAAAGAATGCCAATGGATCCATATATGGTACCCAAAAATTACTTTCTAATCAAACCAAAATGTACATATACACTATTTTCTTTGATAATTAAGCAATTGAAATGGCATTACTATACCTTCATAAAAGGAGAACTAAAGAAATTCCAATGTAATTCTATGTACTCATGTGTTTATCAATGATACCAACTCTTAAACAAATCACAAAATCAAAGTATATGATTTATAATTATTTAGAAACATGAAGATTATTATTACTATTTTATGCATGATGCAACTGCCAAGTCCAATAACTACACCCATGCAAACCGTCCATTGCATGATGCAATTGGGTTTTTGCTGGTGTACATCACCCATCCTCTTATAGATTTGATCACCTATGGTGTTTTAAATGTAATGAGTTTGTTGCATAACCTTGTATCACCTATGTATGCAAATTTCAGGTTAGGTAGAGCTTGTTGAAAAATGCAGGTTCAAACAACAGGAAAAGCCCAATATGGGCAGTCCTAATTTCATATACCTGCCCAATGATCAATTAACACATAGAATCCTATATTTCTTTAAATTCTTTCTATGATAAAAGACACTACCCAGCTAAGATGGTGGTCGGTCTATACCATCAAATATCCAGTCCACCTCTCAGATAATTATTACTCGCCTAGTCAAAATCATTTGTTGGGCTATTTCACCAAATGGTTTAGAGTTATTAATCAATCCCAATTAATCAATCCGGCTGCATTTCTGTTTGGATAAATTCAGCCAAATGAAAAGCCAAATGTCTTAATTGCAACTTCATAGAGATTCACATGGTATACACGTTTAACCATGTGGACCCAATAAGATCAAGACCATGTGACCCTTTATTGCATTTGAAAGTTTTCAATCTCATACCTATGATATGTACAACCCAAGGCATCATTTAAGAAAGTACTGTTCATTGGATCAACGGTTATAATCATCTGAACGTAGGCCACCTAATGCAAAAAGCATGACTTTGACTATTAAATATAGGTGGATAAAAATAATAAATAAATAAATAAAACAGAAATTAAACTACTTATTTGCTAGGCTTGTCAGGTACGTTTTAAGGCATTTAACCCATTCATTTTATAGCAAGGCCATAAGATGAAATCTCCGTTTAGTTCCATCTTGGGTACATAATTCATCAACAACATGGTCTAGCAGATGGTTGATACTAATCTCTAGAAAAATTTGGGTTCAAACAACTTAAAGTACCTAGTGGTAAAGACTCCTAATTTTTTCAGCTAGTATATTATTTATTTTTATTTTTATTTTTTCATATTCCTCTTAAATGAAAGTTTTTTGAGCCTTTGATTTACTTCGTAAGAACTTCCAACCATCCATGTGACATAATCTTAGGTAACGATTATGCATGCACAGAACCTAACATTTTAACTTTTGATAATTTTGGCTTGTGCATGATTAGGAGTTCATGTGCTTGCACGGTATCAATATGTCTAAATTTCAATAAATTCATGGTATACTTGTTCTTGAGTTTGTCTAGTATTTTATGCATTGGAGTATTGTCTACTTGCCCCTTGTATGAACCTCACTTGTTGTTTGAAGCAGTTGGAATATACAGAACACTTTTATGCCCAAGCCTCACTCAATGCACAATCTGCCTGAGCACTACCTGATGTATACATCTACTTACTGCTTGGTATGCTATGCGCCTAGGCAACACTTACTGTATTATGTAACTGGTCACTGTCTAAACATCTTGCTCCTAAGCAACACTTACCGTATTATGTAACTGGTCACTGTCTAAACATCTTGCACCCACTATCTAAACATCCTGTGCCTAAGCAACACTTCACGCACTGTGTCATTGGTGAAATCCAATGTACCATGTTCTAAGCATGACTCGGCAGCAGTGATTATACTAAAATCATACACCTATAACATCTTAATTGTTATTTGAACTGTTTTACAAATTTCAACTACCCTCTAATCATATTTGAAATAGTTAGAGTCTACTCTAATTTATCCCATAACATGGTTCTATTAAATAAAATTTCATCCCATGTTATGCATTACTACCAATATAGGAATCATAAACAAACTCGATCTTACAATATAGATGTATATTAAAAACACTTCACATTATATGAATCGTGCATCAAATCATTATTGTAAATCATGCTTCTTCTTCTTTCTTTCTTTCTTTTTTTTACATAGAAAAAAAAAAAAAAAAAAAAACATCAATTAAAACATAAACAACATGATTATCTCTCAACTATTCAAACAATAACAAAGATACACACATTTAGTTTCTACGAATATTAGAATGCAAAGTTCATCCAAAATCAATCGACAAAACTTAGTATATATATATATTTTTATAAAGAAAAACGTGGTCTAGTTCTAGATCCCCTACCTCAAAATGTGATTTCCTCAAACGCAAATTTCTCTGCTTCTAATCGATTTGACGCAAATTTCAGATCTCTGCTTTCCTCTTGATCTTCTTTTCCTCTCTTTTTTCTTTCTTCCTTTTTCTTTCCTTTTCTCTTTTCTTTTTGTCTCACGCACTCCCCTTCTTCCACCCCAACTATTTCACATTCCTAAACTTTTCTTTCCATTTTCTTTGTTTCTTTTTATACATACTTTCCTTGCAACTGTTTTTCCCAATTTATTACATATTTGTAACTCTTCAATTTTTTTAATGGTGCATTTATTCCCTTTTTCTATAACTGTCAAATTATCATGTTTAGCCATTTGTAACGGTTTTCTCCACATGGCAAACAAATTCGTAATAAATAAAATAAAATAACATAAAAAACGTAATTTCTTTATTTCTTAATAATGCAGGCCATTACATGTTCCAAGAAAGAAAGAGGTTTATTTCTCCTACTTGTCCCAGAAAAACTACAATTGCTTAAAAATTTGCCAAAGCTGATGGCTACTACCAGATCCTATCCTGCTTATGGGCATGTACTAGAATGTTCAAATGGTAAATTTGAAATAGCTAAATCTATGGAAAAGATATGCGTGGGAGGCATTTTGATGGCAAGCCTAATCAAATCCAATGCTGAGATCATAGAGACTTTACCTACATAAATTCACAAAATCAAAACACCATATACCAAAGCAAACACTCAGCCTTGATAGCATAGGCAGAGGCAGAGGTTAAAAAAGCCCTAGAAAGTCAAGGGATGCTTTTCTAATGTAGGGTTTAGATGATAAAAAATGGGATTAGATGGACGAGGAGAGAGATTTGGGCATAGGGTTCCAAGACACCGTTGTAGGGAAAGGTGCTGTTAATCGAAGGGAAAAGTGATTTTTGTGTCTTACTTTATTGTAGAGAGGTGGTCAAATAGCATGTCAACAGGTCAATGCCATGTAAGTTAGTGAAATGACACACAAACCAGCCACGTCAGCCTTTGCTAACCTCATCACTTTTCTTCTGAAATTCTAGTGTAATTGAGTTGACAAGTTCAATTAGGGATATTGTAACACAACAAATTTTTTATTTTATTAATAAATTATTTTATGCAAGTTTGACAACCAAACTAAGTTGTCTCATTTGGTTGTATATTAAGTGTATTAGTTTACATGCCAGAGTTTAAACCACCAAACTAGCAATTATCTTGTTTGTTTAATTTGTGGTATTAATCTTAACCATTGAGATTAAACTAAAGTGAGGATGATCAATAAATATCATATTTCAGATTAATTAGGAACTGAGGGATGTGATTAACTTTAATCTTATTCTTATAAAAAAGATAGAATGAATGGTTAAGATTCAATATATAATAATATTTATTTAGGACAAACTGAAATTCCATTTTGATAAAAGCAGTATGTGAAAGAAAGAACCTTATTGGTCCAACCAGGAAGCGATGAGAAAGAAGGGAGAACCAACATCTTATCTTTCCTTCTTTTTAGCTCCCCAACATGTCTACAAATTAGAGATTTGTTGGGCTCCAGAAAAGAGAGAGAGAGAGAGAGAGAGAGAGAGAGAGAGAGAGAGAGAGAGAGAGAGAGAGAGAGAGAGAGAGAGAGAGAGAGAGAGAGAGAGAGAAAACAGGAAAAAGTGGGAAGAGAAGAAAGAAAGAAAGAAGGAAAAAACGTGGAAAGGAAGGGAGAAAAGAAGGAGAAGGAAAGAGAAGAGGAGGTAAGGAAGGAAATGAAGAAGAAGGAAAGGAGGAGGAAACTGAAGGAGATATTCAACAAAAAAGTGATTTCAACTTGGTAAAGACTTGAATGTATTTATGTTATAGCATGAGTATTGAGCTTTTGTTTCAATTCTGTGTAACACCTCATATATTATTCTATTAATAAGTTAGAGAAGAGGAGGAAAGGAAGGAAATGAAGAAGAAGGAAAAGAAAAAGAAGGAAAGGAGGTGGAAACTAAAGGAGATATTCAACAGAAAAGTGATTTCAACTTGGTAAAGACTTGAATGTATTTATGTTATAGCATGAGTATTGAGCTTTTGTTTCAGTTCTGTGTAACACCTCATATATTATTCTATTAATAAGTTATTTTGTAAGTTTGACAACAAAGCTTAGTTGTCTCATTTTGGTGTATTTTAAGTGCATTAGTTTTCATGCTAGAGTTCAAACCACCAAACTAGCAACTGTATGCTATTTTTTTGAAAATTGGTGTATTTAATGGGTGTTTAGATTTCCATAGATTAGGAGTAATCTTAACGTTTGAGATTAAACTAAAGTGAGGATGATAAAAAAAGATCATATCTCATATTAATTAGGAATTGAGGGATGAGATTAACTCTAATCTTACTCTTATAAAAAAAGATGGAATGAATGGTTAAGATTTAATCTGTGATGACATTTATTTAAGATAAAACTAAAGTTCTATTTAAATAAATTAGAATGTAAAAGAAAGAACCTGATTGGTCCACCTAGACAATTGATAAGAAAGGGGAGAGAACCAACATCTTATCTTTCCTTCTTTTTAGCTCCTCAACATGTTCACAAATTGGAGACACTTTAGGATACAACCAAAGAAGAAAGAAAGAAAAAAGATGAGAAACTAAAATACATGGGGAGGAGAAGGAGAAAAAGAAGGAAGAGAAGTGGAAGAGAACAGAGGAAAGGAAAGGAAAGGAAGAAGAAGGAAAAGAGAAGGAGATGATGAAACTAACGTAGAGATTTGATGGAAAAGCAAATTAAGGTAGGTGAAAACTTGAATGCATTTTTGTTATAACACGAGTATTGAGTATTTATTTCAATTTTGAGCAGTCCTTTCATAAGGTTTTTATAGAAAGATGATATGTTTTATATTGTTATATAACATTTTTCTTTTACTATCATACACTATGTTTTGATATTGTTACATATTAGATTTTTGGATTTTTATACACTATGTTTTGACACTATTTTATAACAAAATTTTGGATTACCATATACTCTTGTTTTGGAATTGTTTTATATTAGATTTTAGACAACTATATAAATATGTTTTAGATAGTCATACATTTATGTTTTGAGACAATTATATAAGCATGTTTTGGACATCCATATACTCATGTTTTGGACTACTATACATTCATGTTTTGGGGCATTCTATATCAGATTATTAGACAGCTATATAAGCATGTTTTGAATAGTTATATGGTCATGCTTTGGACTAGCATACATTCATGTTTTGGGATTGTTTATATCAAAGTTTTAGGTAGCAATATAAGCATATTTTGGACAGCCATATTGTCATATTTTGGACTACCATATATAATGTTTTGGGACTATTTTATATAAGACTTTTAGACATCTATATAAGCATGTTTTAGATTTATATAGTCATATTTTGGACCATCATACAATCATGTTTTGTAATTGTTTTATATCAAATTTGTAGATAGCCATATAAGCATGTTTTGGACAACTATGTGGTCATGTTTTGGACTAATAGACATTAATATTTTATGACTATTTTGTATGATATTTTTGTACAACTATATAAGCATGTTTTGGACAGCCATATAGTCGTGTTTTGGATTGCCATATAGCCATGTTTTGGACTGCCAAACTGTGACGACCCGGGTTTTCTCATGCATTTTTAAATGCAATATCTAATTCCTAAGGCAGGATGCATCCCTATTTGAAAACCATTTTACAAAAACCATGCAATGCAGCAAAAAATCTTTAGTTTTAAACTCATTTTGAAAGCCCCGAGTGTCATTTGCTTTCACAACAACTAAAGTAGTTTTTGAAAAACTTTAGAAATCATAAATGTTTTCCCAGGTCTATCCAGTCATAGCTCATAGCCCAACTGTAATTAAATACAAATACATGTCCAAAGGGTAGAGTGTTTACTTACATGTATAATTGTCTCCTTTTGATTTACTTTGCTCGTAGCACTAACATAGGTGTCCTCTAATCGTGGATGGAACTATCCTGAAAAATGTTAAGGATGGGGTGAGTATACACTATACTCAATAGGAGTCTATCACTACTAGTTTTACAATGCATGCTATGTTTAAAGTCATAAGCTCTTTAAAACATGTGCATGTTCGAACAATCATGGTCAATATCGATATTAAAAACCACCGTCGAATTGGAATGCTGACGACTTAAAGAAATAGCATAATCCAAGTCGAAAGTATCATATATCGTAAACATAATGATATGCATAAGATGCTCAACTGAATCCAACTCATGGATATCTGTTATGGTATGGTCGACCAACCTCATGTCATGCCATATGCAATGCAAGTAAGTCCATGAAACCATAGGGCCCAACTATGCCCACGACCTCATCGCTATGTGGTCCCCGGGTACCTGAGGACACTCTGTCATATCCTCCACGGGGCATATGACACATTGACCCAGTGCCGTGACACCAATGGTAGTCCCCTGTACCACATGCAGTCGACGTAGGGACATTGCCCTTTTTGGGCGTGGTACCCATTCCACCTAATAATGGTAGAGGCTGGAGGCCAACCCAGACCTCTTGGCATAGCGCCCACGAGCTTATTAGCCCAAATCATATAAGATCAAACAAGCGAAAACCTCTTTTTCAAAACCTGTCCTCTTTGGGTCCCTCACAACTACCTGGCCCTCACAACTGCCTCCCCAGCGTCTTTTGGGCACTCTAGTGTCTTTTGGTAACCCTCAAGGACATGCAATTTTTCAAGAACTCAATGCTCACAAATCATGCAATATATGTAATTGTTTGCAAAACATGTCTATGCATAGTGTATTTATCATATGTACGCTAAATTAAGTCATGCTAAACAAGTCATATACTTATACTTAAAACATGCATTCTCAAAACAATCATGGCTCTTTTAAAAAGTCTAGTAGAGATAGAGCACCTACCTCAAAGTCTCCTGGAGTTGCGTCCTTTATCACTCAACCCGTCCCTGGGTCTCATTTATAAACTCCTAGGTATGAATGGATACAAGGAGTCCTTATTAATTTCATTTTATTTAAACGTTAGATCGCTAGATCTGCCTTTTAGGGTCCATGGTCCTTGCCTAACTCATTGTCAAGCTAGATCCTATGATATGGATCTACTATTCAATAGTTAAACTTTATAAATTGTCCTATAATCCTAACTTTATAGTCTTATCAAGTCCGCATGTCCTAGTTCCAAGGACACCCGTGCTAGTTCCAAGGACACCCGTGCATCCTGGTTGAACCGCGACCGCCTCACGTGCGTGCGTGCCCAAAGGCTGTGCCAGGGACTACATTTTGCATGCGCACATGCATGCTTAAGCGATGCGCTATGATGAGCATCCTGGATGGCATCGCACGGACGCACCTTTGGTGTAGCATGGTGCGTCTCAGCTCCCAGGGCACTTCGTGCATCCTGGTCGAGCCAGGACCCGTGCCCCACATCGCGCGCGCACCCTAAGGCGACACCTAGGATAGTGTACCCACTGTCGTACGCCTAGAACCCATCCCAGGGACCCTGTCCCAGGCGTACGTGGAGCATGGCGTCCCTGGGACACCTTGGTCTTGCAGGGCCAGCCAGAACCAGTCTTGGAGCATTTTCCGGCCAGGAAATCTGGCTGGAAAACTGCTAGAAATGCTAGATCCAGCATGGATCTAGCCTGAAAGGAGGAAAAAAAAATGAAAAGGAAAGGAGAATGGCTTGCCTGGGGACGCGCTTTGCCGGTGGTGTGTTTCCCTTGCCGAAAATCTGCGTTGTCCGGAACCCATGAAGGGGAAACCCCATCTTCTGATGAAACCAGAGGAACAAGAGGAGGTGGGGAGAATGGCCGGCCTGACTTGGGCCTGGTCGTTGCCAGAAAACGCAGAGAACTAGGTTTCCGATTTTTGCCAGAAACCCTAGTCCTAAACGACCAGAAAACTCGTGATTTGGAGAGGGGGAGATAGGGCTTTTTATAGCCCTGCTATGGCTGTGGTAGATTTCTCTGGAAACTAGGGCTTCTTGAGAAATCTAGAGGAAGAAGACGATGGGGTGCCGTTATCAAAACGGCCCCCTACGTTTTCTGTCTTTTTCGTTTTCTGTTTAAATTACAGAACTACCCCCGATCTTTAAAAGGCCGTAACTTCTTCATACAAACTCCGTTTTCTGCTTTCTTGCAGGCGTTGGATTCCATTTTATAGACAACTATATAAGCATGTTTGGGATAGCTATGTAGTGATGTTTTGCACTGCCATACATTCATGTTTTGTTACTATTTTATATCAAATTTTTAGATAGCCATATAAGCATGTTTAGGACAGCCACATAGTCATGTTTTGGACTGCCATACATTAATGTTTTGTGAATATTTTCCATCAGATTTTTAGATGGCTATATAAGCATGTTTTGAATAGCCATATAGTGATGTTTTGCACTGCCATGCATTTTTTTTGTGTGACTATTTTATATCAAATTTTTAGACAACTATATAAGCATGTTTTGAATAGCCATATAGTGATGTTTTGCACTACCACATATTTATATTTTAGGACTATTTTATGTTATATTTTTACATACCTATTTGACCATTTTTGGGCAGCCATATAATCATGTTTTGGACTATCACACACTCATGTTTTGGACTGTTTTATATCAAATATTTAGACAGTCATATATGCACGTTTTGGACAGCCATATGGTTATATTTTGGACTACAATACTTTCATGTTTGCAACTATTTTATATAAAATTTTAGACAGCTATATAAGCATGTTTTGGATTGCTATGCAATCAATTTTTGTGATTGTTTTATATCATATTTTTAAACAGCTATATAAGCATGTTTTGGACTTTCATATATTCATGTTTTTGGATTGTTTTGAATCAGATTATTGGACAACTATATAATATGTTTTGGATAGTCATATAGTCATGTTTTGGACTACCATGCATTCATATTTTGTGAATATTTTATATCAGATTTTTAGACAGCTATATAGGCATGTTTTGGACAACCATATAGTTGTGTTTTAGAACTCGATACATTCATGTTTTAGGACTATTGTACATCATACTTTTAGACAGCTATATAAGCATATTTTGGATTGTTATATAGTCATGTTTTGGACTACCATACTTTCATATTTTCAGAGTGTTCTATAATAAATTTTTAGATAGCTATATAAGCATATTCTGGACAGCCATATCATCATGTTTTGGATTGCCATACATTTCTGCTTTGATAATGTTTTATATCAGATTTTTATATAGGTATTTAAGCATGTTTTGGACAGCCATATAGTCGTATTTTAGGAGTGCCTTATATGAAATTTCTGGACAGCTATATAAGAAAGTTTTGGATAGCCTCATACTCATATTTTGGACTACTGTACATTCATGTTTTTTACTATTTTATATCTAATTTTCAAACAACTATATAAGTATATTTTGGACAGCCATATAACCATGTTTTGAATTGCCATAATTCATGCTTTGGTACTACTTTACATCAGATTTTTGGACTACCATATGACTATGTTGTGGAATGTTATAAGTTAGATATTGTTGGATTGTTATATGGTATTCTTTAACAATAATAGTAAGTGCACAGTTTTATTGGAGTATAGAATCATCAAATGCAGGTCTATCCCATGAGGAGGTCGATCCCACGAGGACTCTTTAATAAAGGGAGTTAATTAAAACTTAAGTTACCTTACTCTTACTTAGCCAACATTCAAGGAAACTAAACATTCTGAGCTAATAAAATAAACAAGTAACCAAAATTAGAAAATAAACTAAGGAACAAGTAAACTAAACTAAGGAAATGAAAACAACTATTTCATTAATATAACTTTCATTATAATGGAAACTATCACAAAGAACAAAGGAAAGTAAATAACATAAAGCAAGTAACACTTCCTTAAAATATCTACTATATGAGTCCCTACTTGTGTCACCCAATTAGGTTTTTACATGTTCCTAGTTTTCCCAAGCTTGAATTTTGCTTTATAGTCTTTTTATTGTGTCACTCAATATGGACTTGTACACTTCACTTCAACCCATGTTACACTAAATTTACAGCCAAACTTTTCTTATCTCCTTAACCCAACATGCCATAAACCCAAAGTAATCCACAACCATGTTTTTAGTATTGGAAAGAATACTTGGCTACCATATAAGGGCACATGGTTTCTCTTTATTTCCTTATATAGAAGGTGGAAGGGACTATGAGTGGAAGAGAAAGGATGAGAGAAGGAAAGGGGAAGGGATGCATGTGAATTAAGAGTGAAAGGTGGAAGTGTGGAAGAGAGTGTAAGGGTGTAGTGTGGAACCTAAGGTGGCCAGTGCACATAGGGTTGATGGGGTGATGCGTTTAAACAAAGGGAGATAGATGGTGATGGTGCATTGAAATGCAAGGTAGAATGGGGCATGCAATGGTTCATAGCTAATGTAGAGTGCATGTAAATCTATGGATGTAAGAACAAAGGACAGAAGGTGTGCTAATTTAAGTGGAAGGTTGAAGGACGCCTGCAAGATTAAGGCTAATAGGCTACTATGTGTGTAATATAAAAGGTGTAAGCTATGGTACATGTGATGGAAAGAATGCAAAGGTGGTAGATAGCTAAGAAAAATGCATGTAAACCCTACAAAAGAAAGGTAGGATGGGGGATGCTAAGTAGAATGCTTGCAAACAAATGGTGGTGTGCAATGTATGAAAGAAAGGAAGAATGAGAAGGGGAAAAGAGGAAGATAAAAGGAAACAAAGGAAATGGGAATGGATGAGCTTTCTTACCTCATCTCCAAAGTATGTGGGCTTGTGATATTGGAAACTTTAGTGAGGGTGATTTCTCTCCCTCAGTTTCTCTAAAATATAATTTTCAGCTCTAGGGAAAGGTAAGAGATCCCCTGCCTTCTTCCTCTCCTCTATTTATACGTTTTTGGAGTGAAAGCCCTAAGGATTCGATGGCTAGGATCGAAGGAAGAGATGTAAGGAAGAAGGTTGAGATGGCATAATGATAAGAGGAAGAATAGAATGAGTTAATAGCTAAAGGAAGGAGGGGTTGTGGAAGGCCATAGAGGAGAGGCATGGGATGTGGAATGCAAGTGGAATGGAAGGAGATATGCTACAATGTCAAGAGAAAAGATGGGAAGGAAAAAGATAGAAAGGAATGGGAAAGAGATAGGAAGAAAAGTGAGAAAATAAAGGAACATATGAGAAATGGAAAGATATGAGAAATGAAGTATGGGATTCTATATGATTGTATAGGAAGTTTTAGAAAGTTTGAAATAAAGGTGAGCCATTGGATTGAAATGTGTGGTGGAAATCTTTCCTCCTTAGAATTTTGTCTTGGATTCTCATGAAGTGGGTGGGTGGCTAGGGTAACTTTTCTTTGTTTCATTCATGTCCCTTGGACCATCATTGCCCTAACTTGAGTGGATGAGATCTAGTTAGAGTGTTCTTATCCAAAAGAATCTTCTTTAAGGGCTCATTTTCTCTCCACCATTGGATTGAGACGCCTTAGAGTGGATGGTCTAGATTCCATTGAGAATTACTTATTCACTCTTAGTCTCCCCTTATTTTTCTCCCATCTCATCATAAATTTCTCCTTCCAATAGGGTGTAAGGAGGGCAGGACATCTCCCCCTTAACTTAGGACATCTTTTCCTATTCTATAGGTGGGAAACACACCAAAAATATCTCCAAAAATGGGCTTCGACTTTGGTATTTATTAAAGTGTCCTTATTAATATATCCTTATTTGCTTAAAGTCTCATTGGTTGCTTAGAATGTACATGAACAAGGATATATCTTGGCCTTTAATGCTTGAAAAATAAGAAGGATGCTTTCTAATAGTTGATTTTTCATAAATTGTCTCTCTCTTACTCCTTTATTTTCTCCACTTGTATTCCTTATTTTTCTCATGTAATCACATGGGATTGGGTGTGACTCACCACCTTGCATGGTAGAAATTGTGGCTTCTTAGGTGGTCTTAGTTTTGGTCAAGTAAGAGATAGAGTGTAAGGAAAAAGTCTTCATGTGGACCTTGATCTTCTAAGTTATTTTGTTTCAAAAAGCTCTCCTTGTATGTGATTCTAATATATGTAATTGAACTTCCCTTAAAAGCTCCCAAGGTGATGGCTAGCTTGCATGCATGTATGAGAAGTTATGTTACCCTACTTGATAAGAACATCCTATTTTGAATAGATAAGGGTCGGTCTTCCACTTAGGGTTTTTGACTGCTCTGACTTTGACAATGATACTCAATTTTTAATTTGAACTCTCTAACATGACATTTAGCATTTGTGAATCTACAATGTCACTTGGACACCAAACTAGCTATTTTAAAGGGTAAAATTATCAAAATTGTACATTAGACCTACAAAATATATAATTAACTCTAATTAATGCTATTTATTAGGGGCTAAAACTTGCTAAATATAGAGCTATGTATGTAATATATATATATATATATATATATATCAAATACCCATAAACTTCAATTTTTCTATTCCTCTAGCAAAACTACATAAAAGAAATATCAAAATCTATATAATAATAAAAACACTTTCACAAGTGCTAATGTCTACATTTAAAATATACAGAAAGTCTTTAAAACCCTAGGTTATCCATAGTGGACGAGTTGTAGTCTTGCAAGGGTTTTCAAAAATGATATCATAAATATTTTTTAAAAGCTTTTATGGAAGTTCTTTATTTATCTGAGAGAATTTTCTTATATTCGGCATTCATTAAATTTCTAACTTTAGCATGCTAATAGAAATAATCAACAGTTTAAAAGTCTACCCCTATGCTAAAGATCTTTCATTATTCATCAAGCTTAGAATGTGAGTGTGAAAATATATAGCTAATGTATATATAATTTTTAGTTTCCAATTAAACTATGACTTAAATTATCATCCAAAAGTATGTTTTGACTTCAATTCTTACAAGATATTTTTTGCACTCAGAAGGGTGTAAATCTCTCTTCATAATGTGAGTAGAATAATGTTCATCAAGGATAAATAATCTATATATTTCATACCAAAGAATGATAACTTAGAAAAAGTTTAATATGGTCTCACAGAAAGAATATTAACTATTAAAGGATGTGTTACACTCTATCATATTTCCTACTTATTCATAACCTAATCCAAGTCATACTTCTCCTAAGATCAAGTTACAACTTCTAATAAGATGAAACATGGGCTTAGGATAGGGTTATCAAAGAAATAGTATGAGGGTAAACAAAGGTGCTTTGAAAAATATACAAAGGTCTTCTATCAATGTATTCACAACATTCATAAGATTGAACTTTTCATTTTCCATTGGTTATTTTTTTTATTTTTCTCTTTACCAGTGTATTCACAACATTCATAAGAGTGCACATTTCCTTCCTTATTGGTTATCTTTTCTCATGTTTCTCTTTAACTTTTGTTATAACCTTTCTTTGAATTTTTCTCTTTTCTATTTTTTGATGTTCATTGTTTGACTATATTGCTCATACTTTTTCTCAAGATAATTTTTCAAACATCTTTACATAATTCATACACTAGCAATTATATATTATAGGGGTTTAATAGGATAATAATTAATTGGTTCACAAAGAAAAGGATCATTAAAAGGGTTTAAGGGGCTATCTAGTGGTGAAATAACTTAGGAAGGCTAAATGTTCTGGATTTACCAAGGATGACCTCTATCATTTCATAGGTTTCATATGATTTAAATCGACCATAAAATTAAGAAATAAATGATATAGTTTTTGAGATATTTTCTCAATAGTTGACTAAGATAAAGAATAATGAGACCAACTATTTTATGTCTCCTAAGGAAAACTTAGAATTTATGTGTAACCCTCTCAAGAAAAGATTGGCTCTAAACTCACATGGCTTATAAATCTCTATAGCTCTTCTTTAAGATTTTTTAAAGTTATATTTTCTCTTCAACTTTAACTATATATATGGTTATTTTTTGCAATGATAATCTGAGTTTAATTTTGCATGAAAAACTTTACAAAAAGGATAAAATAGTAAACTAATTGTGTACAAATCTATTAATAAGCTAAAGTTCAAAAGTATACTAAATATTCAAAAAAATCTGAATACTCATCCTTGTAAATTAACTTTTCATAAAAAATTTCAATTTTTTATATAAATAAAGAAAAGACTCGAAAAATAAGTAAATTTTTTTTGGGCATATCAAATTTGAAAGACCCTACCGCTTAAATTAAACCTTGTCCTTAATGTTTCAAAATAAAAACATACACAAATGAAAAACTAAGTAAAGAGATAAGGGTTAAAATTTTAATACCTGCACTTTAGTGATGGTGCATTGAGCTGTTGATGTGGTCAAATATGCAAAATTTACATTTCATGAATGCAAAATGCGACTCTACAACACTTATCCTAAACTAACTAATTAACTTATTAAATCCTAAACCTAAACTAACTATAAAGGAGTTTCTAGAAAACTCACTCTATTTCATAATTTGATAGTAATAAGAAGGTCAAACATGTGTATGGTATTTGTAAAAGTAACACATATCTCACTCAGGAATGTCCCACCATTCTTGCATTCTAGGATGTACTTCGTGAATAGGCACATTCTTATGAGCAACCTTTTCCCCCATCTTCAAAGACATATAATCTCAAATGGAGTAATCATCACTACTACACAAGGGCTTTTAAAGTCGATAAAAAGTGATAATAGAAGTCATTTATGAAGTGACTTCTACCACGGCGACTTGGAAAGTCATTTAAAAAAACAACTTTAAAAGTGACATACTTTTAAAGTTGTTTTCACAAAAACAACTTCGAAAGTCATCTACTTTTGAAGTTGCTTTTTAAAAAAAATGACTCGTAAAGTCATCAATTATAGAAGTCGTTTTATTATAAGCAACTTCAAAAACAACCAAATATTAATTGACTTTTGAAGTCACTTAAGTAAAGACGACTTCTAAAGTTGATGACTTTACAAGTCGTTTTCAGATAAGCGACTTCAAAAGAATTTCATTTGGATGAACTTTTAAAGTCACTTATATAAAAGTGACTTCAAATGCTTGTGACTATAGAAGTTGTTTTCATGTAAGCGACTTCAAAAGTAAAAATATTTAAAAATTTATATACTTAATTTTAATAAAAATTCTCAATTTTTAAAGTCAAAATGACTTTAAAAGTTTGAACTTATAAAGTCATTTTTTCAAAAATGACTTTAAGAGTAATTTTTTTTTACATTTTTTTTTTGGTGCTCCTTCTCCATGCATACAATGAATAACAAAAACTTGATATTCAATTATTGTTTATGAACATTAAGAACCTGTATACAGACAATGTTCATCCACTTCTTAATACACAATACTATGAATACATTAAAATACTTCAATCTTAACACATGAAAAACTAATAACCATTACATTCCATCCACATGTTAATCTTTTGAATCATTATCACCTGTGTATGCATTGAATAACAAACATTCTATGTACCAAATACTTCAAACAATCTTTAAAAACATGAAAAACCAAAATCATATACACCTTCTATACACATTCCAAACCACCATCCACTATAATGCAACGTCATCTTTCTTAATACACTACCACTTATAATTCCATACACTTCATCCACTACAATGCATTGTCTATGACATCCACATTCACTTCATTTGTAATTCCATACACATTCTAAGTAACCCTCTCATTCTTCATCTCATAAAAGTTATATAATTCAATCACCACATATTCACTTCATGTTCAAACTCCAAATTCACTACATCCATACTCTTTTATTCCCACACTCCAAATTTCCACTCAAGATGCACACACACACACACACACACACACACACACACACACATATATATATATATATATTTCAAAGAAAATAATAAAATCTAAAGGAACACAAACAAGTCAATGAAAAAATACTTTATTATGTATTTCAAGTCCAAGTAGTTATTCCAAGTAATCTAATTGAAACTCATTACATACTCAACCCATTCATTTCATAATTTATTGAGATTTACTCTGGAGTAACTCTTCTTGTTTGCCCACTTAGCAAGCACAACAACCTGAAATAAAACATATTTAATTAAGTTAAAATATTTTAGCTAAATCCATAAAAACTGTAGAAAAATATAAGATTATGGAAAATAAAAAGTGTTCTACCTTTTTTAAATGGGAGACATGAGTACAATCAAATATTAGGGTCCTCATGTACCTTAGCACATAATACACACACTCCTAATCAAACTGTGCAACAAGGACAACAAAAAAGAACTCATAAATATCATTTTTAATAAGGTAAATTTAATTAGTAATAACTTAGAGCAATTAACTATTTCATATACCTTGACATTCTTCCACATGAGTTTTGTTAGTTGTAAAGTCTCGGTCATTGTAGCCCATTCCCACAAAGTCCAACAAATTTAAATTTCAAATACATTATAGATGAATAACAAATTACTTATCTACACATAACACATGAAAAAAAAAAAAAAAAATTCTTACTTATTTACAATATTCGTGAGGGCAGGGTGAATGTGTGCTCCACAAGAATAAAAAAAGAAAGCATGACCACCATGCACATCCAAAACGCACAGCATCCAATGAGACCTACATAAATGAAAGTTAACAATCCATAAGTAAATAATAAATTGGCAAGAAAATAAGAAAATTAAAACTTATACGCTATTGTAGGGAATCATTAAGCCTTGTCCCTAAGAGCAGCATAAGAAGCCTAATAAAATATCCTTAATACGCCTCTCGATTGGCCATTGCTCTTTCACTCCAGAAATGACACTGGGGTCAAGGAATTGATAAAGTGTACCCTCACCTTCACCCTCAAAAAGGATAGTAGCATCATTCAAGAAGCTGCATAAAAGAAATAATTATTACATATACCAATAAAATATAATATGTAATGAAATACCAAATGATTTACAATCAAGTGTGTGCATATACCCCATGTAGGAGACAATGTGAGGGTACTTGAGTTGATCTCATAGGCAAATTCGTAATAGGTCCTCCGCCATAAGTGGCACTTCAACAACTTCCTCGACAAGTACTCCCTGCTTGATTTGTATAGGATTGATTGTCATATTGTCGTTGATGAAACCATAGATTAACCTAAGGGATCAAGGCATGTTAGGTGGGACTTCCACATGCTCTTGGATGCTGTAAAAGATGTAAAAAAAATTTAGCTAAATATTATAATATTAATCTATGAAGAGGGCCTAATTTATGATGAAAGAAAAATCAAAGATATATACAGGTACCTATTCCATTGGTGCAGCAGCTAAAGGTGACACTAGAATGGCAACTATTCTCTATGCCTCATTTTGTTGCTGATTAACTATATAGAGTTATTAAACAATTAAGTGAGGTCTTGAGCTAAAAAAATATTAATGAGAAAGGTAACCAGTATGGTAAGATACATACTGTGGACTCTATGGGTATGACTAGTGCTTCCAACCAAGCGACGTGATATGCAACTGCCTCCCCAATGGTTATAATATTTTCCATTTCTAATAGGAATGGTAGGTAGGCATTAGCATTCAAAGCCATGGTAATGGAGACCCGCTTAGTATGTGGTGGCATACTAATTTTGTGCAAAATGTTTGATTTATGCTCATAGCATGAACCAACTGCCATGATATTTTGATGGAAATCCAAGGCCAACAGGCATTGACCCACCTACAAATCAAATATATAATAAAGAGGTTCAAATATAGAATTATTACAAATGGACAATGAAAATTTATAGTCTTGTCAATGTATATAACTCCTAGGTAGGAATTTCCTTTTCGAGGAGAGGCAGATGTCCTTTATTATCTTCTTCAGATGGGGAATTGAAGATTGCATGTGATGGAGGTACATCAGGGTGTGATTGCTTAGTAGGGGGTGAAGGAACAAATATCACACCTCCCTGACATAGCTGTATAAATAAATCACCCTTTGTTTTCTCAACGAGCTCATTGTAGGCCCTCTCATCATCTTGAAGTCTAGGCTTATGTCCTCCAGCAAAGAATTTAGAAGGAACAACACCTCCACCCATGCCCCTAACTCGATTAGGGTGGTCTTGCTTATTGCCATAGCCCTATACAGGATGTCATCCTTGGTAGTAGTGCTACTTAAAGTTCCAATGGTAGCACTTTCTTGGGTAAGAATGTCCTACAAAATTTAATTAGAGATACATGATCATTTCATCTAGTTAATTATAAAAAATTTATAGACAGGTGGAACCACTTACAATGTGAAAAGAAATTTTCTTAGTAGCTTCATCTGCAAACTTGTTGTCAGTATGGCCCACTGAATGTGCCATCTTTCAGTAGATGGAGTGATCAATGGGTTTTGTAGTCCTAGTTTTTTTTTTTTTTTTGCTATCAAGCAAAGGCACTACAGTTAGAGAACATGTATATAACTATAATAACATTAAATTGAAAGAGATAAATTATCACAGATGCTTACTTTGCACTCTTCTAAACGAGAATAGCCCATCCTACATAGGTGGTGCTGCATATTTGTTTCATGCACCTTTCTTCCCCTTGCACTCTTCGCTTACACATTTTTACATGCATAATCAAGTGCACTAATTGAACGCTACTTGTAATTAAAAGAATGAAGCATCATTTCTACACATACCTCAAACTTGGCAGAGGAGTGGTTTCATACAAATGCATTCCAAGCCTCTTCGTCAATGACGTCAGAGTAAATGGAAGGCGCCGTGTACAACCTTGACGGCTCATTGACATTTGGAGCTAAGTAATTGCGAACAAGGTAGTTCTTCCATTTTCTCCATTGCTCACCTACCCCTTTTAAAGCATGCATCTTCTTGTCATCCAACACGTCAAAGGTAGACTGCAAATTGAACACATCTAATTACTATATTTGAAAAATAAGGAAAGTTATAATGTAAATAATACATGTACTTAATGTTTATATACATTCACCATTTCCCATATTAAATGTTTTGTCGAGGATGACACATGTCTCTAATCCTCAAATGTGATAGGAACCATGCTTCTTATTGTAGAGTAGAGGAAACTACTATAAGCAAGGGCACTCTCACCAATCTCTTGTCCTCTACTATTGTATTAGACAGTTTCTTTAATTCCCTTTGACTTTCTCTTGATAGTCTTTTCCATTGTTGTTCACCCTCTGCCCTTTTTTTTTTTGGAGTAGTGCTCATGTTGGCCTTTTGTTCATGCTCTTCAATGTAGCCATAATCTTCAGTTTGATGTTCTTCTCATTCCATCATTACTACAAAGAAACATTCAATGATATTAGAACAAAAAAGGCTATGTAATGAATTTAAAGAAACCAAATTCCATTCAATAATTGAATTGCTAAGTACGTAGGACCTATGGATATCGATTATTAAGTACTGTAGAGAGAACAAGTATATGGCTTAGGAAAATGACACTTGGCATGGTACTTAAATAAAGAGAAATGCCATAAGATGTTGCATATAGACTATGAATGTGATAGGGAGATGAATATGATGTAAGCCATGGAAATTCCATAACAAACTAAATGCGACGAGTATGTCATGAAAATTGACATGTGATAAGCTATGGAGATGCTATCAAAGAAACACATAACAATTAATGAGATAAGCCATGACATGATGTGATAATACTTAGGTCATAAATTAGTGACCAAACTATTAAACATGAAACATTGTGACAATTAATGATTATCAAAGTGGAAGGTAAATGAACATGGCTGGCATGACTAGCTAGGATTGATAGATCCATGATGTGAAAACTAAATTGAAACTATACTTCCAAGTAGTTTGGTTGTGTTATACATGCCTTTGAAAAGAATTACATGAAAGTATATGGAAAATCAAATCTATAAAAGGCAAATGCTTAGAAAATCAATGAAAAGCAATGCATGAAAAATTCAAGGAAATGGGAGGATCTAGAATGCACCAGTTTTGGGATAAAAGGAAATATGAAAGACAATATGACATGTATTGGCCTAGTGTTGGCATGAACATGTTAACCAAGTAAATGGATATATATTAGTGCCTTTTTAAGCTTTAAAATATTAAAATGGACTATATTGTGTCATTAACCACTTCATGAACTCTAGAAATATAAAGCATACAACTGTTGTTGATTATTTCAGTCATGCATTTGATAAGGTTCAAGTAGAATCACAAAGATTGGTAGTTAACACCATTGTTGAACTTTATAAATTTTGATATGTGATGATTTGCATGTTTCATGCTTTTGCTTATGAATACTTTAGAAATGGAATTGTCATGCCAAGAACCATGTTTTCCATCTATGTATGAGATTTCTCTTTTTTCTTTTTTTTCTTTTTTTGCCTAAACCTAGGCCATGTGTTTCATATTATGAAATAAATAAGAATCTCTTTCATAGTTATGGATTGCCTATAGGTTGTCCCAAAATTCTTTGGCTGATGTGTAGGTTGGATTGAATTCATTAACATCTAAAGCACAAACTTATGGTTTTGGCATTGAGAGTAATATTAAAGCTACACCACTTATCCTAAGAGAGATTGGTCTTGATTTAACTAGGAAAGCAAATTAGAATAAAATGGAAACATGCATTGGAGTTACTAAATGTTATTACCAAAACCGTTAACAAAAGAAAAGAGGAAGCAATCAAGTACACCTGTAAGATCGCGCTTGTCAGCTTTGATTCATCTAAATGACTACCCTCAAAGCTAGGATTTGCACATGAATCACTTAATTCTCTACAGAAAACAAAAATTAGTCATGATGAATAAATCAATCAATAATAGTAAATAGACATACACCCCCCACCCACTACTGGGATCCCCCCTCACCTTCGCTGCACCTCCCCCCCTCCCCCCTCTCTGGTACCCCACACGAACCACCTCCTTGCCCCCTAACTCCCCCCTCTTTGATGCCCACCGAACACCCACCCCGCCCCCACCTCCCCCTCTCTAGTCCCCACCCAAACGCCCACCCCACGCCCCACCTCCCCCTCTCCAATCCCCACCCTGCCCCCACCTCCCCCTCTCCGATATACTCCACCCAAAACCCCATCCCACCCCCAACTCCCCCTCTCCGGTCCCCACCCGAACCACCTCCCAATCCCCCATGTCCCCCCTCTCCGGTCCCCACCCAAACCCCTCTACGGTACCCCACTCTTCGGTACCCACCCGAACACACTCCCCTCCCCCATTGGAACCCATCCCCCCCGGCTAGGTATGTATCACCTACTCTCTTCTTAATCTTCTTCTTCTCTAGCTTCTTTCTTCTCCCTCATTTTTTGTCTGGGGCAGGAAATTTATTAATTCGTGGTTTAAATATGGGTGAATAAAGAAGTCGTTTATATAATTTAAAAAATGACTTCAAAAGCATAGACTTTTAAAGTCGTTTTTATATAAAACAACTTTAAAATGTTAGACTTTTAAAGTTGTTTAGAGAAAAATGACTTTAAAAGTATACATTCTTTTTATAAATTTTTATTTATAAAATTTTTAAAATATATACACTTTTTATGTTAGTAATTCATATATGTTAGTTAATTTTAAATGAAATATATGAAAACATATATGTTAGTTCAAGATTCAAGGTTCAAGGTTTGGGGTTAAGGTTCAAGGCACAAGGTTAATTAGGTTAGGGTTCTATATACATAATTTTATATGAATATATATATGCACATATTTGATTGGCACTAAGCTTCTAAAGTTTACTTACGTCACAAAATATTGTAAAAAGACTTCTAAAGAAATAAAAATATGTGATAACCAAAGAAGTACAAAAATTGTAGTAATAAAAGAATTAACATAAGCAAAATAAGATGGTAAATTAATTTTGAGGTGGGAATGTGTGTGTGTGTGTACGTTAGCTTAAATTTCCCTGTCTATTTCATGAGTTATGTATATGCACGTGTGTGTGTGAGAGAGAGAGGACTGTGGTTCTTATATATGTATTAAAGTTTTCTTGACACTAAATTCACATAAGTTAGACTTTTATAAATTGTTATTTGATGTACATACTTTAAAAGTGTACACTTTTGAAGTCAACATATATATAATAGTTTCATGCATGTATTCTTTGTACGCACATATAAATATGAAATTACGGTTCGGGGTTAGGGTTCGAGTTCAGGGTTCAGGGTTCGGGGTTAAATATGTATGTATTTGATTGACATTAAGCTTCTAAAGTTTACTTGCGTCACAAAATATTATAGAAAGAATATGTGGTAACCAAAGAAGTACAAAAACTGTAGTAATAAAAGAACATTAAGCAAAAAAAGACAAACATTTAATTATGATGTGAGTTATATTTTTAAAGTCGTTTTATTGAAAACGACTTCAAATGTCTTAGCTTTTAAAGTCATTTTTCTTAAAAACAACTTTAAATGTCTTAACTTTTAAAGTTGCTTTATTGAAAATGATTTTAAAAGTACGCAATATTTTATAGTTTTTTTAATTCAAAATATATATACACGTTGTGCTAGTACTTCAAAATATTTAATAAGTAATATACAATGAAACAACCTTTTTACGATAGTGAACATTGATTCATACATTCTTTTTATGCACATATATATAGCTCACTATTAATAATGATCCATATAGCTCATGATGCAAGCAGAGCTAAAAATTATAAATATGAAATTATATATATATATATATATATTACAACTGACTAATATATATTCCATGTAAGCCAAAATATATATTGTTTTCAAACCCAAGCACCTTCCTTACCATTGTCACGCACATAATCCTCATTCTCACCAAGTAGTGCTTCGATTGATGGGATTGTTTTGGTAATAGAAGGGTAATTGATGTTAGCATCTCCTAGGTCGTCTTCCTCATAAAAATCTCTCAGACACGATGATAAAACTATTGATTATCTCTTATCACATTCTTGTACGTAAAATACTTGTTTTACTTGAGATGCCAAAATAAATTGATAATTTTTATAGCCAATCCTGTTGAGTCAATCCAAGGGCATTGGTTTTAATGCCGTTGTGTTCCACTCAATCGCACTTAAACACAAGCACAATTCTGAAAGTATAATCTAAGGCCCATATCTCTCTTATAACCCAATAATAAATATCATTCACCACTATTAGCCTATTATCCTTTGAATTTGAAAAGAATGTCGCATTGGCAACTAAGCTAACTCCACTATTCTATTGCACTCTTGAGTTATCACAATCTTTTGTGTGAAAGCGATAACCATTGATGGCATGTCCAACATATTTCATTACTCCTGGTCGTGCTCCCATTGCCATCTAACCCAAGGTTTCTTATATACCGTTGCCTGCTACTTCTTATTGATCTTGAATATGTGTATATTAAGTAGGCTTAAGTACATAAGATTAATACACACACACACACACACACACACACACACACACACACACACACACACATATATACAGAATGTAGTTTTTTAACTTAAGTGAGCTAGCTTTCTTTCAATTTACCTTCTTACGCATCCAATTATTGTAAGTACGACAATGCTCACATTGCAGCCACTGTGTACACACACACACACACACACACACCAATTAATAGAGTAATCATGAAAAATATAATTAACCATCAGCAATTAAATTTTACATAAGTGCATGCATGCATGATCAACTTACTCAATGTAAGGTTGGACTTCATCAACATTTCGCAACACATAAAGATGCGCCTCGTCTCATTCTTTATAGTCAATGGTTAAAACACGACCACTCCATAGATGTTCATCAACCTTTGGATCATGAAATGCAACTAATTATTTCTTTCTAGGGATTCCAATGGCATCCACTCTTGTTAAGTACTATGTGCAAAACTCCACTGCTTCCTCTACAATATAAGATTCAGCTATACATTCCTCTGGCCAGTTGTGATTACGCACATACCCTTTTAAAATCTTCATATATCTCTCAAATGGATACATCCATCATAAGTAAACTGGCCCACAAAGTCTGACCTCATCAATGAGGTGTACCATTAAGTGTACCATAATGTCAAAGAAGGATAGTGGGAAGATTATCTCAAGCTCACATAAAGTTGTCACCAGATGACCTTGAATTTTTTGTAATTTTGAAACATCAACCACCTTCTTGCATAAAGCATTGAAGAAGTAGCAAAATTTTGTAATAGCTCCTCTAACTTTGTTTGGTAACACAAAATGTATTACTACAGGCAGTAGTTTTTGCATCAATGCATGGCAATTGTGGGACTTCATCCCTAACAATTTTAGCTCTTCCATAGAAACAATGTTTTTAAAGTTCGAAGAGTAACCGTTTGAGACTTTAAGCTCGAACAAGGTTTTACACATTATTCTCCTATGCTCTTTATCAAAAGTATAATTTGCCTTGGCAGGTATGGTCCTCGACTGCCCCTAACCTCAGGGTGAAGGCAGATAAGTACACATCAATGTCATTCCCTGGCTGCTTTGGATCCGATATCAACATAGTTAGCATCATGAACTTCCTCTTCATACGAGATGGTAGAAGGTTATAACAAACTAATATAATAGGCCAACAACTATACTTGCTACTCATAGAACCATGAGAATTAATCCCATTTGTAGATAATGCTAGACGTAGGTTTTGAGGTTATTCACCAAAATTAGGCCACATGAAGTCTACGAGTTTCCATGTTGGGCTATCTATTAGATAGTGTGAAAAGCTATAAGCTATTCTATCATTGGCATGCCACACTAATTTCTTTGTTGTTTTTGTTACACGAAACATTCTTTTGAACCTTGAAATAGGGGAAAAGTACCATAGAACCTTTGCAGGAACGCTTGTTACTGTCTTAGTTGAATTCTTCTTTAACTTCCATCTTGACTATCTACAAGTTGAGCATGTAGTTTTATCCTTGTGCTCCTTCATATATAAGATGCAATCATTGGGACACACATGTATGTTCTCATACTTCAACCTTAGTGCAGCCATGGTTTTCTTTGCTTCTCATGTGAACCTCACCAATTTATTATCCTTCGGTAGCATCTTACCCACTACTTTCAAGACTTCTATAAAACCTTGATCTGAAAAACCAAATCTTGATTTCACATTGTAAAGTTCTACCACTACGAACAGCTTAGTATAATCTTTACACTCAGGGTACAACGGTTGATTGGCTTCCTCTAATGTAGTATGAAATTGTTCAGGGTCATCCTGAAACTCATTATGTGCATCTCGAAATATTGGTACAATTGTACTACTATCTCCAACACTTCCTATAATGTCTTCATCATGCCTTGTCGAGGGCCTATGCGAAAGTTCTTCTCCATGCCAAATCCATGGGTGGTAGCATTTATTGATTCTATTAAAGTACAAGTATTCTCTTAACACCCTTATAATTACTTTTTTCAAGTTTTACATTTTGAGCACGAACAACAAATGCAATTACAATCAACACTTGCCCTAAGTGCAAACTCTATGAAATTTTTTGTACTATTTTCATATTCTTTCAATGTCCTTGTTGCAGACATCCAAGCATATTTGTCCATTATCACAAGAAATCAAAGCAAATTTGCATGGAGACTTGTAAGACATGAAAAGATTAGGTTAGGCATTTTAACAAACATTAGATATACATGAATTAGAAGTATCAAAATAACAACAAAAAAAAAGAGGCAAATTATGACAGACACATTTATGAATAAAATTGACTTTTAAAAGAACAATTTTTAACCCACAACCTTATAAAAAGTCTTTAAATAAGCACAATATTTATAAGTCAAACATAGAGATACTAACCAACACTCAAAAATCGATATTGACCTTGAATTTGTTTATGTAATTCCAATTCACATAAGTACGATTTAGTTAGGAATAGGGAAATAGAAGTCTAGTTTAGTTTTTGCACATAGATAATAAACAAAGAGCGTAAGGTGGAAGTCGACGAAATAATTCTTAAAATAGAAGAACAATTGAAGTCATTTTTAGAAAAACGACTTTAAAAGTCTACATTTTTAAAGTCATTTTAAACAAAATGACTTTAATAGTATAAACCTTTAAAGTTGTTTTAAACAAAATGACTTTAAAAGTGTATACTTTTAAAGTCTTCTTTAAAATGACTTTAATAATATTTAAATTTTTGCTTGAAATTTTTATTTATTTACCTTTTCTACATTACAAATTTACATAAATACCCAATAAAACTGATTTTACAATACAATCGTATGTGTGTATGTATGTGTATATATATAAACACATCAACAAGGAAATCAAATTATTTTTTTATTACATCCAATGTTACATATATATCAAAATGTTACATATTACTAGATCTTGGCAACCAAGATCAAAGAGCGAATCTGCTCTTTTTCGTCAAAATCTAGCCTAGTATTCTGGTGACACCACTCTTTTTCTTCAAAGTAGGACAAAAGTTGACCTTATAACCACCCTTTTTATCAAACCCTAATTTTGGGTGAGAATCACAAATCGTTTTGTTCTCCCTTTCTTCAACAGTGAGGCTTGAGAGAGAAATAGTTGTCATTTTCAATGAAATCATACAATTTTGGCAAAACCAAGATGATCAAATAGATTCTTTAACCCCATGATATGTAGTGTGAAAACCCACATTCTCTACAAAATAAAAACACAGAAAAGTTAGGAACAAGAAAAGAAATATTCGTGTGATTTAAAAGAAGTAGGTTTACTTACAGTTTTTTACATGACACGAACAGTCAAAATATAAAAATGGAAAGTAAGAAGGAAAAAAGAGAGCAGCATAAGTCCCAAAGATGAAGCCGTCATGCCAAAATAGTGAGAAGAAGAAGATAAAGGAAAAAACATACTTTGACAGCTATTTATAAATAATTAAAGACTTTAAAGTCATTTAGTGATAAACAACTTTGAAAATATATAACTTTTGAAGTCGCTTAGCACTAAACAACTTTAAAAGTGAGGGGCTTTTAAATTCATTTATATATAAACAACTTTAAAAGTTCATTCTACTAAATAAATTATTTTTTTCCAAATTTATTGCGATACTTTTCAAGTTGCTTTCCTTAAAACGACTTCAAAAGTTTTGCATTTTTAAATTCATTTTTATGAAAATGACTTCAAATAATTTTTAAATTTTCAAATAAAAATATATTTATTTAGATTTTGTACATTACAAATTTACATAAATACACAATGAAACTGATTTTACAACACAATGATATGTATATATATATATATATATATATATATAAACAAACACATCAACAAGGAAATCAAATTATTTTTTTATTACATCCAATTTTACATATATATATTACATATTATTAGATCTTGTCAGCCAATATCAAATAAAGAATTTGCTCTTTTCATCAAAATCTAGCCAATGTTTAGCTAACACCACTCCTTTTCATCCAAATAGGCCAAAAGTTGATGTTATAACCACCACTCTTCATCAAACCCTAATTTTGGGCGAGAACCACAAATCATATTGTTCTCCCTTTCTTCAATAATGAGGCTTGGAAGAGAAGTAGTTGTCATTTTCAATGAAATCATACTATTTTGGCAAAATCAGGGTGATCAAATAGATTCTTTAATCCCATGATATGTAGTATCAAAACCTACATGATCTACAAAATAAAAAAATAGAAAAGTTAGTAATAAGAAAAGAAATATTCGTGTAATTTAAAAGAAGTTGTGGTTTACTTACAGTTTTTTCCATGACACAAATAGTCAAAATATAAAAATGAAAAGTAAGAAGGGAAAAAGAGAGCAGCATAAGGCCCAAAACAAAGCTGTCATTCCAAAATCATGAGAAGAAGAAGATAAAGGAAAAAACATACTTTGACAGCTTATTTATAATCCATCGAAGACTTTAGAAGTCATTTAGTGATAAATGACTTTGAAAATATATAACTTTTGAAGTTGCTTAGCACCAAATGACCTTAAAAGTCCATTCTCGCTAAATAAAATATTTCCTCTAAATTTATTGCCATACTTTTCAAGTCCCTTCCTTAAACCAACTTCAAAAGTTATGCATTTTTAAAGTCATTTTTACAAAAATGACTTCAAAGGTTATCAACTTTTGAAGTCGTTTCCATAAAAATGACTTTAAAAGTTCTTCCTGCGAAAAATTCCCTCTTGCGCCAATTTTTTAAAGTCGCTTAGGTTTAAATGACTTCTTAAGTATATATATTTTTAAGTAGTTTATTTTTAAACAACTTCTAAAATATTTATAAAGTCGACAGTCTTAGAATGACTTCTTTATGCCAACTTTAAAACCCTCTTGTGTAGTAGTCATCCTACTTTCAATTGGAGAAATAGATATAATTCCAATGTCTCACATAAGGACCAATACTACCCTTACCAACCACCACAAGGACCACTTACTCCTTGACCCTATATACCCCCACCCAAGAGGCAAGTGGAGGATAATTTCATCAATTCATGCAATACTAGGTGAGAAAAATTGCTCAATTAGAAAACCAATTAAAAGAGAACACACAATCCATGACTAAATTGAAGGACATGATGTTTCAAATCTACAGACCCTTGAAAAAGAGCATTTTCCTACCCCGATAAATGTACAACTTAAAGATATGTATGTTGTAGGTGAGATTCGTTCTTCAAATTCAACCATGGACCAAACAAAGATAGTTTACCATTCTTCATAGCCATAAAATAGTTGAGAAATCTAGCCCTAAAAAGGCTGAAATGGTACTAAAGCCTATTAGAAAAAAGATAAAATTGTTAGTAAGGAAAGCATCCTACTCACTGAACTAGATGACATCCTTGCTTCTTTTAAACGAAGGCTCCATCAACCTTAAAATATTATCTCTAATAATGAAAAGTAGCCTAAAGATATATTTATCTTGCTCTGTGATAAAATAAAATATTCAAAAGTGCAAGATAAATTAAGTCAACCTTCCTTTTTAAAGGCCCATTTGGCCCATTTTCTTATATGCAATAGTTAATAATGGAATAACTATATGCTTCTACATTACCATCCACAACGCAAGATTAACTACTTATGCAACCTAATCTATGGAAAGAAAGGAAGAATAGCTCACAATAGGGTCTTGGGATCAGTCTTCTCGTAAGGGTCCGTCTATTTACATGCACCTCCTCTTCTAAGTTAACATGGCCCAGGCTTGACTTGCATTATTACAATCCTTTTTTAAATTAACGAATTAGGTTATAAAAATTTTAAAATTCAATCTCACTATGCTATGGTACGTGTGATGGAAAGAATGCAAAGGTGGTAGATAGTTAAGGAAAATGCATTCAAATCCTACCAAAGAAAGGTAGGAAGGTGGAGGCTAGGTAGAATGTGTGCTAACAAATGGTGGTGTGCAATGCATGAAAGAAAGAAAGAATGAGAAGGGGAAGAGGAAGAGGAAGAGGAAGAGGAAGAGAGGAAGATGAAAGAAAAGAGAGTAAATGGGGATGGATGAGCTTCCTTACCTTGTCTCCAGAGTATGTGGACTTGTGATGTTGGAGCTTTAGTGAGGGTAACCTCTCTCCCTTTGTTTCTCTAAAATATGACTTTTAACTCTAGGGAAAGGTGAGAGATCCCCTAGCCTTCTTCCTCTCCTCTATTTATAGGTTTTTGGAGTAGAAGCCCTAAGGGTTTAATGCCTAGGATCCAAGGGGATGATGGAAGGAAGAAGATTGAGATGGCATGATGATAAGAGGAAGAATAGAATGAGATAAGAGCTAAAGGAAGGAGAGGGTGTGGAAGGCCATGGAGGAGAGGTGTGGGATGTGGAATGGAAGGAGACATGCAATGATGGCAAGAGATAAGGTGGGAAGGGAGAGAGGATTGGTGGGAAGGAAAAAGATAAAATGGAAGCGGGAAAGAGATAGGAAGAAAAGTGAGAAAATAAAAATATATATATGGGAAATGAGAAGATACAAGGAAAGAAGCACGCGATTCTATATAGCTGTATAAGAAGTTTCAGAAAGTTTGAAATAAAGGTGAGCCATTGGATTGAAATGGGTGGTGGAGATCTTTCTTCTAGAGATTTTATCTTAGATTCTCATAGAATGCATGGGTGGCTAGGGTGTATAACTTTTCTTTGCTTCATTCATGTCCCTTGGATCACCATTGCCCTAGCTTGAGTGGATAAGATTTGGTTGGAGTGTTCCTATCCAAAAGGATCTTCTTTAAGGGCTTTTTTTCGCTCCACCATTAGATCGTGATGCCTTAGATTGGATGGTCTAGATTCCATTTTGATTTCCTTATTCACTCTCAGTTTCTCCTTATTTTTCTCCCAACCCACTATAAATTTCTCCAACCAATAGGATGTAAGGAGGGTGGGACATCTCCCCCTTGCTTTCCAAACATAAATTTTTCGTGAATTGTCTCTATCTTCACTCCTTTATCTTCTCCCCTTGTATCCTTATTTTTCACATGTAATCACATGGGATTGAGTATGACTCACCACCTTGCATGGTAGAAATCTTGTGGCTCCTTAAGTGGTCCCATAATTTTGGTTGAGTAGGAGAGAGTATATAAGGAAAAAAATTTCATGCGGCCCCCTATCTTTTCACTTGTTTTGTTTAAAAAGGCTCTCCTTGTATGTGATTCCAATGCATGTGAATTGAGCTGTCCTTAGAAGCTTTTGTATGTGATGAATAACTTGCATGGGGAAGTTTTGTTGCCTTAATTTTGGTAAGAACACCCTATTTTGAATGTAAGGTTTAGTCTTCTACTTAGGGTTTCTAACTGCTCTAACTTTGATGATGATACTCAATTTTCAATTTGTACTTCTTGACGTCATATTTGACATGTGTGGTTATAGAATGTTTCTTAGACACTAAACGTACTTATTTAAAAGGTAAAATTACCAAAATTGTGCATTTTTTTTCATTTGTACCATGGACCTACAAAATGTAAAATTAACCCTAATTAGTGCTATTTATGGAATGTTAGGGCCTAAAACATAGTAAACATAGAGGTATGTGTGTAATATTTCTATATATATATATATATATATATTACTATACAACCATATTAGGAACTGCCATATACATAGAGTTATAGTAGTTTTGTTTGGATTTATTTTCAAAGAGAATATATATGAATTGTGGAAGTGTTATGGACTACTATATACATAGGTTTATAACAGTTTAATTTAGCCTTATTTCTAGGAAAAACACATGGTTCCAATGCTACTATATAATGTGCTTGGTGGCAGCCATATGCCATGAAATTTTAATTCAATGAGATGGTTTGGAAAGATATAATTTACTTTTATTTTATTACTTAAGAGATTTATAAGTAATATATAGGTATGGAGATATACTAGCTTTAACAATTACATAATAGGTTATCAAGCCTGAGGGCACTATGCTAAGAGGTTTGATGGGTTGGCCTTCTGACCTCTAGCCACATAAGGTGGAATGGTATTCAACACCAAGAGGGCATAATTCTTGTTTGGTGGTGGAATCCACTACAAGTGACTTACAACACCTTTCCGAGATAACCATAGGGTGAGGATTCAATGGGAGTCCCTCTATGAGAAACCGAAGGGCACATGACAGTGAAGGTGTTTCAACACATTATTATTTATCTTTCTCTATTATTATTAAGCTCAATAGGAGGAGGGTCTTACGTCAGGTGCCAGCCGGCAATGGGGAAGTTGAAGATGATTCTGTTATTTCTTTCTTACAAATGAATATGCATTTGTATATTAGTTTGTGAGGAAGAAATGAAAATCATCTCCAGCTTCTTAAAATACGGCCACCCTTGCGTCAAGTTGCTAGCCGGCAAGGGTTTAGCTAAAAATGATTTTTGTTATTTCTTTTATGCTTGCAAATGAATATGCATTTGTATATTAGTTTGTAAGGAAGAAATGAAAATCATCTTCAACTTTTTAAAACTACGGCAACCCAAACATGACATGAATTGAAAACAGACATTCCCTCAAGCTAGAGCATTCCCTATAAGTGATGTGCTGCATCAGATCCTAGGTGTGGTGAAAAATAGGCAAGGGTTGCTAGGGCGTTCTCCTAGAAGCTACACGCTACATCAGATCCCGGGTGTAGTGATAAGTGGGCAAGGGCTACTAGAGCATCCCTCGAAAGCGACGCGCTGCATCAAAACCCAGGTGCAGTGAAAAGTGAACATGGGTTCATACCATGGAGGTTGAGAAAGGCGGTAGTAAGTAGGGTATCTCCAGAACATAAGATTCGCATTGCTACATGAAATATAGGGACATTAATAGGTAAGAGTTTGGAGTTAGTAGACACAATGAAACGTAGGAGAGTCAACATCGCTTGTATCTAAGAAACCAAGTGGAAAGGGATTAAAGCTAGAGAAATTGATGGGTATAAATTATGGTACGTAGGAAAGGAAAATAACAAAAATGGCGTAGGAATAATAGTGGATAAGGAATTAAAGAATAAATTTGTGGACGTTAAAAGAATCAGTGATAGAATTATAATAATAATAAATATTTTAGGAGAGCATATTATAAATGTTATAAGTGCATGCACACCACAAATAGGGTTACAAGATATAATCAAGAGACAGTTTTGAGAAGATATGGAGGGAGTCATACAAGAAATTCCCAACACTGAGGGGATATTTATGGGCGCAGACTTAAATGGCCATGTAGGAAAAGATAAGAAAGGATATGATAGAATACACGGAGGGTATGGTATAGGTAAACGAAATGAGATGGGAGAGAATATCCTCAATTTTGCTTTGTCCTATAACCTGTCCATTGCAAATACACTCTTTAAGAAGAGGGATGAAAACTTAATAACCTTTAAAAGTGGACTTCATAAAAGCCAAATAGCCTTTTTTCTACTTAGGAATAATGAACGATCTATATGCAAGGATTGTAAGGTGATACCTGGTGAGAGTTTAACCTCACAACATAGGTTAATGGTTATGGATATCCATATTAAAAGATGGAGTAAAAGAACTGAACTTAATACACATCCAAAAACTAAGTGGTGGAACTTAAAAGGAGAGAAAATAACCTCATTCAAAAATAAGTTGATGGTAGAAGGAAATTGGAACTATGAAACAGAAGTAAATACTATGTGGACTAATATGGCTGAGTCTATTAAGAAAGTAGCAAAAGATGTCTTAGGAGTATTTAAAGATAAAAGGCTATTAGCAAAGGAAACATGGTGGTGGAGTGAAACAGTGCAAAAAGTTATTAAAGAAAAATAGATGCGTTTTAAAGCTTGGCAAAAGATTAGAAATAATGAAAAGTATGAACAAAATAAGAATGCTAAAAACGCTGCTAATAGAATAGTAAGGGAGGCTAAACTTAAAACATATGATGAGCTCTATAATAAATTAGGAACAAGAGAAGGTGAGAAAGATGTGTTTAAACTTACAAAAGTAAGAGAACAAAAGGGTAAGGACTTAGATCATGTTAGGTGTATTAGAAGCGATGATCAAAGGGTATTAGTCAAAGAAGATGAGATCAAACAAAGGTGAGAAACATACTTTAAAACATTATTAAATGACAATAGCTTTGAGAATATAGGGATTGAAAATAATATAAATCTAAATAACATTGGATATTATAGATATGAACGTAGGATTAGAATACCTGAAGTAAAAGAGGCCTTGAAAAAGATGAAATCAGGAAAAGCCATGGGGCTTGATGGTGTACCAATAGAGGTTTGGAAGCATATGGGAGATATTGGGATAGTTTGGTTGACCAAGCTGTTTAACAAGATTATTAAATCAAAGAAAATGCCTGATGAGTGGAGGAAAAGCTCTATTGTACCAATCTATAATAATAAAGGTGACATTCAAAGCTGCACTAATTATCGAGGGATCAAACTTATGAGCCACACCATGAAACTTTTTGAAAGAGTGATTGAGAAGAGGCTATGACATGAAACAAGTGTATCGGAGAATCAGTTTGGTTTCATGCCTGGGAGGTCTACCATGAAAGCTATTTTCTTGCTAAGACAATTAATAGAGAAATATAGGGAGAGGAGGAAAGACCTACATATGGTCTTTATCGATTTAGAGAAAGCTTATGACAGAGTCCCAAGAGAGTTAATATGGAGGGTATTGGGTGGTAAGTGGGTTTCGCAGGGGTATATAGACATAATTAAATATATGTATGAGGGAGCGGTAACAAATGTTAAGACCATTAGTGGCATGACTGGTGATTTTCTTGTCACTGTAGGATTGCACCAAGGATCGGCATTGAGTCCATACCTCTTCGCGTTAGTTATGGACTAGTTAACAAAACATTTGCATGAGGAGATACCCTGGTGCAAGCTATTTGCAGATGATATAGTCTTACTTGATGAGACAAGGGAGGGTGTAAACATAAAGTTAGAGTTATGGAGAGAAGCATTAGAATTTGAAGGATTTAAAATTAGCTGAACTAAGACAGAATATATGGAATGTAATTTTAGCAAGGAGAGTAGGAGTGGGACACCAGTCAAGATTGATAACCAAGAATTCCCCGTGAAAGACCTCTTTCACTACTTAGGATTATTGATCCATGAGAGTGGAGAGATTAAGAGGGAGGTTACCCAGAGAATCCAAGCGGGTTGGAACAAATGGAGATGTGCATCTGGAGTTTTATGTGATCGGCGGGTGCCACTCAAACTAAAAGGAAAATTCTATAGGATAGCTATAAGGCCGGCCATGCTCTATGGATTAGAGTGTTGGCTAGTTAAGGAACATGATACTTATAGGATGAGCATCGCAGAAATGAGGATGTTGATATGGATGAGTGGTAAGACAAGAAAGGACAGAATTAGAAATGAAAATATTAGAGGAAATTTAGAGGTAACACCAATAGGTAATAAGATGAGGGAGATTAGACTTAGATGGTTTGGACATGTCCAAAGGAGACCAACAATGGCACCAGTTCGAAGGAGTGAGGCAATACAAGTAGAAGGCTCTAAAAGGGCAAGGGGAAGGCCCAAAAGAACGTGGATAAAAGTGGTGAGGAAAGGTTTAAAAACTTTGGGACTAAATGAAACGATGGTATTTAATAGAGTGGAATGGAGGAATAAGATTCATGTGGCCAACCCCTAATTGGTATAAGGTCTTGATGATGATGATGATGATGATGATGATGAGGCATGCTAGACAGGTACATGAGCTCTTCTATTGACGTTTAAATGGAGCTAGTGGGTTTCCATTGATACTTAAGTATGTTACTTTATTTGTTTTCTTATATCATTTATGAGTATGCTCCTAATAATGAGGAAACTCAGATTTAAGTCATATTTATGATTCCATGCTATTTCGTGTAAATATAATCTTGTGTTTAACTACACAAGCATAGCTTGCTAAGATATTGTATCGCGTTTTACTACGTTTTAGATTAGAGGAACAAGTGCATGAAGGAGGAACCACTTGACTAAAAAAAGGAAAGGCAAGGAACATGCAATTTAGTTGATGCGAGGACCAGCAACCATGATATCTTATTTAAATTGGTTTCTTAGTTTATGGCTACTTGATGTAAAGCATATATGGATACTTTTCTACATTGATGGAAATTTTATTGTAGTTAATTGGACTATGTATGAATGACCTTGAGATTTCATTTTTAGAAATTGATGGTGGTCTAACTCAGATGTGAGTCACTTTTTATTTGGTAACTGGCCCTTGGTTGTTTGAAAAAGATGTTTTTGGAAAGAAAGGTATTTATAAAGAAAAGGGAATTCTCGACTTTTCTAAAAATTGTCTTTCAAAACTTTGGGTCTCTCTCTATCTATGGTAAGATTTTTATCTTTATTTCCTAATAATAATGGTCATCATTAGCAAGTTCTCTCAAAATCAATCTCTCTTTGTCTCTAAGTTTCCTCTATTAACATTATCATCCATTATTAAGAACAAAAGTCTCTCTCTCTCTCTCTCTCTCTCTCTCTCTCTCTCTCTCTCTCTCTCTCTCTCTCTCTCTCTCTCTCTCTCTCTCTCTCTCTCTCTCTCTCTCTCTCTCTCTCTCTCTAATGGGGGAAAGGAATTATGTTTATTATGTTATTGGTGTAGGTTGATGGATCTTAAGATCAACGATATATAACCCATTGGGTACCTAATGATGGGACGCATTCCAAGACTAATTATAATGCTCAAGCATAATCCTCATTCTATCAATTGTCAAGTAAAGGATATAAGTATTGGTCCTCTATGACTCATGTGTTTCTTTATATAATATAATTAGTACAAACTTTCATGCAAATCACTATTATTGAAATCCTATTGTTAAGTGGTAATCATGGCTAAATAATTTTTTTCAATAGATTATCTACAATAAAAAACTAAAAGGTGGGATCTTTTAATGAGCTAGATGGCCACTGTTAGCTATATAATAAATAGGTCTTGAGGTCTTTAGGTGGCATTTGTTTGTTGAAAAAGGAAAACTAAAAATAAATACAAAAATAAACTAGCTTGATATAATTAATAATTAATATCTCCAATATCACCTAGTTGATAATATCCATATTATATTGTTTATTATCGTATTAAATATTACCATGTTTCTTTTCCCTTTTTAAATAGTATATGTAGATACATGAATTTGTATAGGAGAGGTAGATCTTGGTTACAAAGAATTTCCTCCATAAAATAACTTTAAGTTATTGCTTTTGTGCCTTTTAGCTATAAAATAGACATTGCAAAACTAGAAAAGCTTAGAATACCCAAAACTATCTATTTTACAGCTAAAAAAGGCTGAAAGTAGGACTTTGGAGTTATACTTTGGAATAGAGTCATTACATCCAAGGGAATTGGACACTAAATCAGATGAATAATTTGGATATTTGAAAATGTACAAAATTAGCCCCTAATAGTCTTAAGAGCACTATATAATTTAGAGAGAGAGAGAGAGGACATATTATGCTACAATTGGGCAGAGTGAGAGCAGTAAGAAAAATAAGAGGCCAACCCACTTTTTTTTGTAATTTTCCAATGATTCAAGTCATTCATCTAATTTGCATTCCTTAAAATGTACCAAATGTAGGGAGGAGGAGGAATTATATAATGCATCATATTTAAGGTAGCATATGTCAGGTGAAGAGAAAAGTGGTTATCAGATGCAAATACTCTGCTTGAAAAGATGACTCCAAGATCATAGATTTTCTGCCCTTTTTAGCTATTAAATAGATGATGCAAAAATGAAAAAGCCTAAACTATACACATTATCTATTTTACAACTAAAAGTTGACACAAAAATTAAGGACTTTAGAGTTATTTTTGGGAGGAGAGATCACACCCTAGAGATCTGGGCTAGGGTGCTAAACCAAATGAACATGAAAAATGCAAAAGGCAAGCCCACTACTCACTTTTCTCTCCTCTTAACATATACTCCCTAAGCATCATAAAATTCATAGAGTAGAGAGGAACACATAAAAGCAAGAAGAAAATGACTAGCCTTTGTTAATGTTGGGCTACTGTTTGAGAGGTATTTTTAACAATTACCCTCTCTTTCCCCACATAAAAGTTATCGTCATGTGACCTTGAGGTCACGGGTTCAAGGCGTGGAATCAGTCTCCTGCAAAAATGCAAGATAAGGCTACCTACTTTAGGCCATTGTGGCCCGCCCCTTCCCTGGACCTCGCATAGGTGGGAGCTTCGTGCACCAGGGCTGCCCTTCCCCACATAAAATAAAGGTCCTTTAGAAGGCCATCTCATGTTTTAAAGGTTTCCAATTCTTGTAGAAGTGTCCATAATCTTAGGACTCTCACCAAAGTTTTCTTTTTGGGACTCTCTATAGTTAGAAGTTTCCCATGGCATGAATTGCCCTCCTAACTTTCCTAAAGAACTTAGGATTCTAGGGAGACAAAAATAAGTATCCTCTTTACACACACACACAATCAAGAGGGGCTCCCAATTCAAAGGAAACACCCCATTTTTCTTATAGCTTTGAATTTTGAAAATTTTAGAAGTGTTTAAGACTCCATTCTATTAAAGCATCCAAAACTTAAGGAAATGAAAAACTTGAGACTCCTTATGTGTTGCAAAGTTCATACATATATTCAAATTCTTAATAAAAGAGTCCTTGATTTTCCTATTCTAAAATTTAGGAAAATAAGATAATTGAAAGAGAGTGGGCCAACCTATTCCTCATTCTCTCTTTCTTTCTCTCGCTCTCACGCCATATCTCTCCCTCCTATCTCCCTATCTTTCTTTCTCCTATGTTATAATATCTCCTCTTAGTATTTCTGTTCTTTCCATCAATCCTTCCCTACTTCTTATTCTGCTTAAAACCCACATATACATCCAAGCCTCTCTCTCTCTCTCTCTCTCTCTCTCTCTCTCTCTCTCTCTCTCTCTCTCTCTCTCTCTCTCTCTCTCTCTCTCTCTCTCTCTCTCTCTCTCTCATCCCAAGATTTTTTTCCTACCTCTCTCTCACCCACTCATCCACTAGCCTACCATTGTAGGACTTTTCCTAGCCTATAAATATCCCCATGTGGAAATATCTATGCAATAGTTTATATACCTTGTAGAACACCCATGCAAAAGATTTATATTACATGTACTCTCTCTCTCTCTCATCCCAAGATTTTTTTCCTACCTCTCTCTCACCCACTCATCCACTAGCCTACCATTGTAGGACTTTTCCTAGCCTATAAATATCCCCATGTGGAAATATCTATGCAATAGTTTATATACCTTGTAGAACACCCATGCAAAAGATTTATATTACCCTACATGAAATATCCATGTGAAGGCAACCATGAAAAGGAGTTGTGTGATCCTATGTGGACTATAAAGATGGACATGCAAAGGTTATGTTCATTTCATTCTATCCATTTCTTTTGGATGGTGTCAGTTTGTGTAAATTATTTAGTACAAAGATGGTCATGCAAGTCTTTATCTCATATGAATAATAGATGTAAAAGTGTTATACTATTTTACATGGATAGTTCATGCAAAGTTGGCTATCTTAATCTACATTAGCTTAATTAGTTAAAGACCCTCGTGTAATGAAAATTCTAGCTTATGTGGGTCTTGACATGTAAAAGTCCTACCTAAATATAGGAAGGCCTTAAGGTGACTATAATTCTAACATGCATGAGCCTTAAATATGAAAAAGGCTTGGAGGTAATGATCATAGTCTAAACACTTGACTTGATTTGAAAGATTAGCAAGTTAAGTAAACTCGAAGTAGCTTGCAGGTGACTTGAAAATATTAGAGTGACATTTTTAGTAATAGTTTATTTGAATGGTTATATACAATTATTTTGCATTTATGTACATGTCCCATCCTTAGATGAGTTGGTTAAGATGTTTTATTGTAGTTTGGAGTTCTTGTGTTCAAATCCTCAATTCAAATAAAATACTTTTGTCCTGTAGCAAGTCAACATGTTGAATGACTTGATATGCCATTGAATCAAGTAAGTTGGACAAATTTTTTGAGTATACGCCCAAGTTTTTAGAACTATTGTGATGATAACTCTAACCTTGTAGGTGCTAGCTATGAGAAAGCCCTTAAGTGATGATAATTTTAGCCACATTGACCCTATCAATATGAAGAGTTGCAAAAACTAAGAAGTATAACTATAGACTCCAACTGATAACCTAATGACAAGCAATGTATATAAAAAGATATGCTATGGCTTCTGCAGAGTTAAGCCTCATGTCTTTTGAAAGTTAATTGTCCATTGACAGTACACTATCTTCTATCAATATCAGAGGGCTAAAATAACACAAAATCTATGCCTAGTGCTACTACACATTTCCTAAAAGTATACATACAACGTATATTGCTATGTGCTTGAGGTTATGATATAGCTAGTTATGCTTAGACAATAAAACAGACAATACATTAATGCTATACCTAATACTAAACGGAGAGGGTTTAAAGGCCACACACACTCACTGAGTCAAAGTATACTTTGAAAGACGTCCTCATATATCAATTATGGAGAAATTTATGTTGTAAAATTGAGCTTGTAACCACATCATATTGTAAAACTGATTTAGATAAGTTTTGATCCAAAGTCAGAACCATAGCATACAAAGAGTATAGAAGCTGCAGATTTGTATTTAATTAATATATTAGTAACCTATAATCAAGGGTCTTTTCTTAGTTTGTCTGTATGTATTCAATATTCAAATAATTGTAATTAATTGCCATTAGTACCAAAGGAATGTATTTACAATACTTAATATAATGGAATAAAAAATTAAACCCCTTCATGGAAAAATCAGCCCTCATGTTTTCGTTTATCACATACCATGTGAAATTTGAGGTGGATATTGCCATAAAATTTAGTGACATTTCAAAAATTCTACCATGTATAACTAAAATGACTAAAAATCCAATATATAAATTAGATTCCTACCAGCACATAAGGGTAAAATGAGTTCAAAATAGAATTGCAAACATGATAACCTACAATACAATATGATGTGATTTATTAGCCTTGATATATACATATACATATACATATACATATACATATACATACATACATACATACATACATACATACATACATACATACATACATACATACATACATACATACATACATTAAGAAGTGGGTGTTTATGCATGGCAACAAATCAAATGTTTAAAATATATAGATAGTTAATATATTTACTATTAGATTTTAATGTTTTTCGATATCAACAAGTCATGTGTTTATGCCATGGCAACAAATCATGGCAGTTAGGTGGGTCCGCTATTTCAACATTTTTTTTATATCAGTTTAGAAAGGGGCGTCATTATCAACATAAATTCTTCTTTTACTCATTACGTAGATATCTACCATTAGATTTTAGCTATCTAAGTGTCGTTGAATAGCTCTCTCTGAGCTCTATCCATCCACAGACATCTCAATGTCAAACTATTTAGTTTCTTAAAACTTACATTTTTGTATTTTAGATAAAATTTAGATTTTCATTAAGCTTAAAAATGCTACAAAATTTCGGGATATTACACTAAATTGTTGAAAAGATTTAGGTGTTATACCTGACATGATGAATTCATTTGGGCACCTAGCAAGAATGGAGAATTTAGGATTAAATTAGCTTACCACCTTATTAAAGAAGAGCAATTTAAGACTAAGATGTGGAAGCAAATCAGGGGAACAAGAAGCATATCAAGGGGAACAAAAGCCTCCTAAGAATCATGAATTTTCTTTGAATTGTAGACTTTGCAATAAGAAATAAATTATCAACCCTCTCAAACCTTGATTGGACTTCACTACAAAACAAAATGTACCTTGGATGCCAAATAGAAACTAAAACCCTTTTAATGTAAATGTTAAATGTGAGAGGATATCTATACTTTAGCACACTGTTGAAATTGACTATAGGGTCAAATATAAATCAGTGGAGCTCTCTTCAACAAGCCATATTAGAGTGGGCTGATCCTAAACATCACCCGACTCCTTGCTAACATCAAATGTGTTAAAAGACTATTTTGTCTGTTCAAATTTGTAAACTAATGATAGTTTTTCAAGGACAAAATATTATTTTCAAACAAATATGTCCTTCCTTTTTCTCTCCGAAAGATGCATTGCAAATTTTTTTCTTTACCCTGCCTACTACTTCAGCAGAAGGGGAGCCTTCCACACCTTTTACTGCCTGCTACTTCAGCAAGGCTGCTTTCGACCATGACGAACCGGAGAGAGCCGCCAGCAGAACCACGGTGAAATTTTTTTCTATTCATCCACCGTCAAATTTACCATCTGGATGGATGAAATGGACCTGCCATCTCTCAGCATGTGCAGAAAATCGCTTTGAGCTCTCTTATCGTTAAATTTCCCGTCTGGACTGATGCACACAAAGTGCAATCTCTGAAAAAATTCAGAACATTGTTGAGTTTCGCATCTCGAGACAAACCGGCCGTAGACTTCTGTGCATATTTCTCACTTGCTAGGGCTTCATACAGACTTATTCCAGTTCAAACGGTAAATTATTTCGCTTTTTAGGACCTAATCATTCCTTTTATTAGGCATGGTTTAGTAGCAATCTTACTGAAGAAACCAAAAACAAAAACAATAGAAACCAATGGACATTTGTTTCTTTGAATGGTAGCCCTCACATAAACTATCTCTTGTTTGGAATTCTTACTCTTGTATTGCTAGCTTGTCAAAATCCATACAGGAACCCTCATATGTTGTACCCTTAAGAGAAAAAGGTAGCCAAGGCTTTTGTGCTTCTTCTAGGGCCTCATTTACAGTTTTCTTTGCATGGATAGAGTGAGAAGGGATTGCCTTTGTTCACGATTTAATTCCCTTCTGTCCTTTGATAAATTACCATGGGCATTTTTCTGAATGGCAACCCACATAAACCTGGGTCTGTTAGGAATATTCACTACTGCATTTCTTTGGCTTGTCAAAATGCATACAAGAACTTCCATATGATGCCCCCTTCAGAGATAAAGGCTTTGAAGGTAAAAAGATGGGACTCTTATAATGTTTACATATGCTTTCAGTGCATGTCTCGCCCAAAGCGTGACCAACAAGATTAGATGGTTTGGATCATTGAAATGGTTGGGTTCCACTTGTATTTTTATTCTGTAAAGGTCCCAAAGTGGTATCATTACTAACAAAAATGTAGACTATTAACTTTTAATTAGTGTGAAAACTTAAAAAGTAATAACAATAAAACAGCAAAAAACTACATTGAATTTTATCCCATGTGCGAAGCATGTGCATTCAGCTAGCATATGGAAGTGCATGAATGATTTGGTGTTTAACAGCGCAACCTCAAACTAAGTGGATGGATGAAACAACTAAAATGGCTAACATGTATAAAATAAATGTGGGATACAAGAAAGAATCCTAAGGAGATGTAAAAAAAAGGTATCACGTAAGAATATGGGAAAACTGTTTGGGTGAAATGGGAACCAACTCAGCAGGGAAGATTGTTGCTGAGTGCCCAAGGATTGTTGGACCAATTTGCTCACCACACAGGGCCCAGAAGATGGCAGGTGTAGATTTTGTATGCATGTCCTGATCTTCATATGCTATTACCAAAAAGTTAACAAAGTTGCTTGAGTTTCCTTTTCCACAGTATATATCGGCTGCCAGTCCACATCATTGTCTCATTATTTCACTATACTTTTGGGTTTACAAGTACATATCAAAACTATTATGGTCTGAAAGGTTCTTTGTGTTCTTATTTACAGATTTCCAGATAAGGAAAATATGCGAAAGAAGAAAGCCCAGAAATCCATCGAAGCTTCAAAAGCAGCTCCTACTTCTTATCAACTTGGGTTCGCTTTCTCTGGCTTGACTGTTGTCTGTTAAGTTTATTTGAGGCCCAGTTTTCTCATTCATATTCGGTTTCTTGTTTCTGTTGGAGCAGGTTAACAACAATTTGCTTTGAAGGAGAGCGGCTTGCTGGTCTGCTGAGAAAACTTGAGGGGTAGGCACAAACATATGTTTGTCATCTGTAGAAAGTTTCTTTTTGGGTTCTCTTGGTGATGCAGATACGTAAGTTGTGTGTTAACAGCATTAGTTGTGTCCATTTTGTCATAGTACTAGTTGTGGTTACTTTGGTTTCATTATAATTGCATGTAGTTGAAGCAAGTTTCTGTGCTTATGGACTTCCATAACTTGGAAATACCTCTTGTTAGATTAATTGAATTAAAAAAAAGTTCTTCCAACCTTAATTGCGTGCTAGAAATAGTTTTGGTACTGTGTTAGATGACTTTGGACTTGTTTGGTCTGGAATTTGTTTGAGTTAATATTATCCACATTTAGTTTATTTAGCTTTTCACCCTTAAAGTCTTTTGTGACTCTAGCAATTGTTTAAGTCTGCTATGTAATTGATATATGGACAGGGAGATAGAATCAGCAAAACTTTTGAAGGATCCCCTGCCTGATAAGATATGGATCAAGGTATTTAGAGCATTCTGAGCTATCTTATTTACAAGCATAATTGAGTATTTACTTCTTTCCTTGTTTATTAAAGAACACTTTTTCTTTTAATGATATCACCAAACTAGTTCTTGTTTGAGTAGTTTATCATTATGTACAAACTAGGAACAAGAATTTATTAGCAACTTGCATGGTTGGAGCTCATTTATGCCGACAGACAATACCTATCAGAACCTTCTGCTCTTCGAATTTCCATTTCTTGTTCTCTTTGATTTTCTTGTAGCCCATCTGATCTCTTTTCATCATTTTCTCTGGTGTCTGCTTGGTCTCTATTTGGAATATGTCAGGTGTGACAAAATATTTAGAAAAATAATTTTATTTTATTTTTCAAATTGCTGTATGCTGCTATGTTCTCTTAACAAATGTTTCAAAAATCAGATGCAAACAAAATAGCAGGTACAGGAAAAGGAGTCAACTTGTCTTGACTCAGCTACTATTGACATAAACAGCCAGGTTGGCTCGACTCAGAGGTGGAGAAAGATTCTCTTACAAACTCCAACCAAGGATAAATATGGCACAAGAAAGGAAGAACTCTTGGTAGCAACAGAAAGTTGTCTGTTGCCCCACAAGGCAGTGCTGGAGAAAAGGGTCAATTTCTCCACTCTTATTGTTATGAGAGTGTTGCTGGAGGAGGATATGATGGCTAGATTAGCACAGATCATTGAGTGGAGGGAGGATATCTACCACCTCTTTGTGAAGCCAGACATTCCAAATGTCTATCAAACCCAGTTGTGACTTTGGGTGATTGTGTGGCACTGATAATATTGGTTTTGTTCCAATTTCCTATCTTATGACATGTCTCTCTTTCATTGCCTCACTAGTGTGGCTTACAAAGAAAACCTTGATAGAAATTTTAGCATGGAATACAACAGATGTCATTTGCTAAAAAATGGTTTGCAATGCCAAAAGTGATGTAGGACTGGGGGGAAAAGAACAAATTTTAGAGGAAGGTGATACAAAACTGGACCAACGAGGTTGAAGTATTGTAGGAATACAAAGTAAAACGGCAACTATAGAAACAAAAGAAATGGAACAAGAATATGAACAACTATTTCAAACCACTCCAAATGAGTAGAATAGTCCTATAGGAATCACACTTAAATGATGTCTTCAAGCACATTGAAGTCACATCAACAGCTTGAAGATCATCAGTGGAGTCACACCATTATGATTTCTTTTTTAAATCATTGCAAATGATCAGGCATCATGCGAATCTTGTTGCACTTACAGTGGATGCAAAATGTCTCAATTCTTTATTGATTTTAAAGACTTCTATATCAAATTTATAGAGCATAAAACCAATACTTTTCCATATTTACTAGTTATCACCTTCCCGTGTATGTAAAATTTATGGGAGCAAAAGCTAATTAAATCTGGTCTGCTTTGGTTATCCTATAATGCATAGGCATTTATGAAAATTCAAGCCAATCAATGGTCAACTTTTCTGCTGTTATTGTGCATAAACACTTATTCTAAAAACTAAGCCCATCAAGTCTGGTTAACTTTTCAATTCATATAAGTTGATCTGACAAATCTTGTAGATATTTATGCAATCTGTTCAAGTATCCACTATAGGGCTTGTTGGAACAGGCCATCGTCATGGGCTTTCAAGTATGATCCTTTAAGTCCAACTTTGCCCACCAATGACCCTTTAAAAAGTGAAGAGGGTTGGTAATTTTAGATATCAATCTATTGCTTTTTCTAAAAAGCTCCATCTAGATTGTTTATAGTAATTATACTTGTGTGAGATCAATCTTCTGTGCTTATAAGTAAAAAATAAAATTTTAGAGTCCTTAGAGGATGAAGCCAATCTTTCGAATCGAAGTAGATAGGGTGGTAAGAGATTTCTATTTCTGTTGTCCAAAAAGTAATTGCATTAACGATAAGACCACACCAAATAACCAATTGAGGCTTATGGAAAACAGAATAGTAACTATAGAAATCCATGAGATTATTGATTCTGGGTAGGAAACAAAGTGCAGCATTGAGATGATCTAGAATGTCAGGATGATTGTTTTTTGGTCTACAGCTGTAGTCGAGGACTAACTGTGATGACCCGGGTTTTCAAATGAAATTTTAAATTCAAACTAATTTCTAATGCAGGATCGATTCAATTTGAAATAATTTTTGTCAAATAGTGCAATGCAGCAGAAAATCTTTTCTTTCAAATTCACTTTGAAACACCCCGAGTGTCATTTTTCTTCTATAAAAAACAAGGATTCTCGGTGAAATGAGCGCTCATTTCTACCAAAAATCCGATAGAGTTTCCTTTGTTTTTCGAACATATGACATTTAACGCATGTCATTGCGAAGTACCTGATAAACATTGTTAACAATTTTAAAATATAAATGGAGACTCTGTCTCCTTTTCATACATCTAACAAAACAAAAATAGTTTACCTCAAAACAACACACCTAGAACCTCCACAGCACAACTCAGCCACATAATTCTTCCAAATTTTCATAATTACATACAATGCAGTCTCTTCCTCATTTCTAATATGATAGCTTCAGTTCAAAGACCAATTCTTACCTGTTTTCTTCCAAAGCTTTCGTTGGTGCGCTCTTATCAGTAAGCTCCTATTCCTTGGAAGTCCTTTGTTCTGCGATACTGTCAACATGCCAAACCTGCTACTATTCTCTGTATCTGAGGCATTGCAAACTACAGCAATGCCTCAGCAAGCAATCGCTTGTGTAGGTGGAGTAAGATGCAATATTTTATATAAACAGAAATCATGATAATTATATATAGATCAATTTAGCAATGCTGAATCATGCAAACAACAATTCAATTATCATTTAACTTGAAATCATTTAACATTATCAAAATCATGAATCCATGCCAAGATGGAAGAAATACCAATGCATCAGTACAAAACGCACTTGAAATGCAAATTATGTAGTCACATGCCAAACTTACAACACATTTACATTTTCCTAATACCAGTCTTCGCTCTTACGAGCCATTTCACATATCAAATACCAATGCGTTGTTATGTGTATCAAAGTACACAGCAAACAATATTATCCTCTTTGCCGCAGTGAGTCGGCGCAGTGGGTTAAACCCAAAGACGCACCAAACTCAAAGACACACCTCAAGGCTTTACTCCTGAGAGACTGGTAGCTCGTCCAGCCCGAAGACCCGCCCACATCATAACGACCCCTTTCGCTCTTATGAGCCACTTCACAATTTTCTGGTATCGGTCTTACATTTTCTCACACTTGGTTTACAATAATGTATAGCTTATGCATAAACCATTTATTCATGATTCAATTTCAGCATGCACATTCATCTTATCTTTCATATAAACATAAAAGATTCATTTTAATACTTGAAATTCATACACACATGCATATATAGCGAAAATTATAGCGATCTTAATTCCACCTACCTCAAATAGAGATTTTTAGGTTTTCGGAAGCAAATATCATACGCCCTCCTAATCAATCACACATCTGCAACAATACAAACACTCGTTTAGATATACAATTCTAGGTCTTCTCTTAGCTTTTTCAGTATAGAAACTCCCTCTAAGTTAGTCCCTGACACTAGTCGTCACAAAGCGAAATGACAGTGCTTATTTCTATGCTAAGAGTGTTTCATTAGCTATTGGTTGATAGCTAATTTAATGACAAACAGTTATTGGATTTCCAATCCACGTCATTGGCCTTGGATTGACTATTCACTACTCTTCTTAAGTGACCGCAAGTCACTATCACTATTCAGAGGTCTTAACCCTTGATTCTTAACCAGATCAACTCTTGGTTTGGAGCTGGGTGTTATTTCTCGTGCTATAGTCTTCAATACAACCTATAATTGTATTCTTAAATCAGATTGCTATAATGAGCATCATGAATAGTTCATATCACTCAATTTCTTTATGTTAGTTTATCCAAATTCCATACTTTATATCATATCTAAGCTAATTCATGGTTCAGGAATCCACCTGTGGCCTCTAATCATTTATCCGACATCATAAGGTGTTTGTTTGAATAGTGATAGATTGGGCAGCCTAGATTATCCAATCTGTTTCACTTCCACTTCATATAATTCTAATCATTCTATCATTTTTGATGATGAAGAACTCATATGTGGTGTCTGATCGTCGATCAGACATCACAAAGTTACTATGTGAACAATACCCGATCGGACGGCTGAGATTGTTCGATCAGTATTGAGCCTATATCTGATGTTTTTTGTGTGATCCAAGTTACATCATGCCCTAAATTACTTATCCCTAAGCTTTGATTTAAAAATGGACGGTTGGATTGTCCATAAAACCTAGATCTAGCATGAATGGTGTGGATTTAGCTAAAATCTCAAAATCAAGAATAGGGTTTTGTAGATCTTACCTTCTAGATGCATTTTCATGCATTTTTCACCATTGGATGGGCTGGATTGGTTTAGATCAGTCGGGCCGTGCGATGTTCCCCTCTTCAATCGACAGTCAAGATCACGTTGGATCCCCTAATAACCTTGGGGGTTTTGTTCGTCTTGTCGTGCTGGACAACATGACCGGATGGATAGTCGATCCGAGCCGGCGTCGTATCTAGCGACGGCTTGGAATTCGGCGGGTTTTCCCTTCCTCGCCTGCACGCAACTCTCTCTCTCTCTCTTCTTCTTCTTCTTCTTCTTCCCCCTCTCTTCTTCTCTTCGGCTGTTCCCCCTCGGTTCATTCTCTCTTGCTGGCGCGACCTAGGGTTTCCAGGTGCGCCGGGTTTCCCCCTTTCTTCTCTCCTTCTCCTTCTCTTCTTCTCCTCATCTCTCCCTCTCCCTTCTTCTCTTTCTTCTTCCTCCTCTTCCTTCCCCACTAGTTTCATCTTCATCGTTTTTTTTTTTTTTCTTTCTTTTTCTGTTGCTTTCGGGAAGACAAACCCGATGTTTGTTGGGTTCGTTTAATGAGAGGGGGGTGCCAGTATCAAATCTGGCCCCCCCTTCTATTTAGGCCCCTTTTTTTTTTCTTTTTTCCGATATTACACTAACTGATGTTCCTTTTCACACCATCAAAAGAGACATTCTTTGGTGTAAGAACTCTAATAGAAGACGCATCAAACTCTTATGGAGAAAGTAGAAAGAATGTACAAGATTATTATTGTGGAACCATCCAAGTAGGAAGGAAGTTCTACATTTTCTCCTTTCTAACTTTGTGAAGTACATCTTTAGTCGTTAACATTTGATTGTCAATAAAGATCTTTGCAAGTGTTCTGTGCAACAGTTGTGTAGTCATCTTTTCATCATGGTGATAAATTATTGATAATTGATAGATTATGAAGTACCTGAGACAGAGAGAAAATTCTCACCTTAAGTTGTGAGGTTTGGTTATACTAGAGACAATATTTCTGAACTAAAAGGATGATTGGATAAAAGGAAAACTATTGATGATCAGGCTCCATTATGTCAAACTATCCTTAGGGCGAAATTGCCTTCCTGCGTGATAATCCAGTATAACAGTTTTTCAAGAGATTTCCTCCTAGGGTGTAACAATCTAGATGTTAACGTGTGTGCTTACTCAATGATGAGTGCAGGAACTCAGATCACATTAACTTGCTCAAACAAAGAAAACTTAAACACACAGAGAAAGTAACTATATTTAAGAGAAAATAAATAAATGTAGAGATAAACTCATATGTGAATAATTCTGCCTCATTGATAAGGTCTCTTAAGAGTCAACTTTTGGAAACATCCTTTGGCAATAACAAATCTGCAGATTTCTTAATTTATCTAAAGTTTGAAACATTTTGATGTCCTCAAATGATGTTGTTGATTCTCTTGCTACGAGAGGAGCTTGGGCTGTGGTGTTGTATGTGGGGCAATATGCCCCAAAAGTAGTTCTGTCTTGATGTAATTCTGTTCTCAGATCTAATTTATTTAGCTTCCTTAAAAGAAAAGAAAAGAAAAGAATAACATGAAATATACTTGTAAAAGAAAAGTCAATGCTGATGGCTCCTGGCTCCTTCCTGGTCTCTAGCTTTGCATTGGACTGCTTCATGGATAAAATCTTACAGGTGATCACCTGATTAGCACGAATTGGATTATTACAATACAGATGCTCCTCATGCTGATTTTGAGACAGTTGACCACGTATTGGTTGAGTCTGTGGTTGTGAGTCCCTTTGGAGCTTTTGCTTTGATCTCTTTTATGTTGCTTGATGCTTGCCTCATATAGTTGCAGGGTTAATATGATTGTGCCTTTTCTTCATGACCAATCTAGATGTAAGATGTTACTCCCTGCTATTCTTTGGATCCTTTGAAAGGAGAGGAAGATGGATCTCTGCAGGAAGGGCCTAATATGGGAGGGCTTTCAGACAACATGTTTGGACTGTATCCTATTAGGTTGTTGATAGAAATCAACTAATACAAGCAGAATTTAGATGAATTCCAATAGCAAGATTTAATTTCAGAGATCAAATTTATAGTAAGCAAGCTGACAGAGTCAGCATCCACAATGTATACAGGCACTGGTTTCTTACAGAAATCTCAAGAAGAAGAACACTTCTAGCTTTTCGAGGAGCTAGATCCTCCTACTATTACTCTTTCTTTCCCAGTTCTTGGATACCCCTAACTGTTTTTCCCTTTCTCCTTTTATTCTCCCTCTGCCAGTTGTTCTTGTTCTTCCCCAATAACCAAATTCTCTGTCCTGTCTGTTATTTTCTGTCAGTGATCTTTCCTTTCTGTTACTATGTTAGTAATCTAGTGGCTCCTGCTTCTTCTTGCATAGAATTTCGCAAATCTACCTTGAGTTGGTGCAGCTGATGTAACAATACCACCCCCTAAAACTGCCACCTTGTCCTCAAGGTGGAAGTCAGGGAACTGCATCTTAATAACATCCAGTAGTTCTCATGTGCTGTCATGTTCAGGAAGATCTTGCCATTGTATGAGAACCTCTAGTTGTTTGGTATGAGACTGCCTAATGTCTGACTGCTGCAGGGTATACCTTAAGTTCCAAATCTTCGAATAGGTCAGCTGGTATTCATTGAGGTATCAGTGTTCGGGCAGTAGTGGGCTTGAGCTAGGAGACATGGAAGACCGGGTGCAGCTTAGCATGCTGTGGTATCTCTAGTAGATAAGCCACCTGTCTAATCCTCTCAAGTATGGTGTATGGCCTATAGTAACGGGGATGCAATTTTTCGTTGAGTTGTATTGACAGGGATTTGAGGCAATAGGGTTGAAGTTTCAAATAAACATAATCCCCTAGCTGAAAAGTGTGGTTACGATGGTGTGAGTCTGCCTGATTCTTCATACGATTTTGGGCTGCTTCCAAACTCTGTTTTAGTTTTGCTAGAACTGAATCATGAGAGGCTACTTGTTGGTTAACCTCTTTCACCATGGATTCCCCACCAGTAAATGTCAGTAGAGTGGGAGGGGCTCTTCCATATAAGGCCTTGAAGGGTGTCATCCCTGCAAAACTCTGGTAAGTAGTGTTATACCAGTATTTTGCCTAGCATATCCAAGTGGGCTAGGATTTTGGCTTGTTGCCAATGAAATAGTGTAGATACGTTTCCAAACAGCGGTTGAGCACCTATGTCTGCCCATTTATTTGAGGATGATAAGCTGAACTCATCTTTAGCGAAGTTCCTGCTTGCTTAAACAGTTTAGACCAAAAGTGGTTAATGAAGACACAATCTCTATCTGAGACAATTGACTGGGGATACCCATGTAGTCGCATAATTTCCTTGATAAAGGTATGTGCTACGTCTTTGGCTGTGTAGGGGTGACTAAGAAGGAGGAAGTCATTGAATTTGGTGAGGCAATTGACAACTACTAACAAAGTGTCAAATCCATGTGCTTTAGGCAGGCAGCTGATGAAATCCATGGACAAATTGCTCCAAACCATCTTAGGAATGGGAAGAGGCTGAAGAGCACCAACTGGCTTGTTAGTGGCATACTTATTTCTTTGACAAATGTCATAAGTAGAAACAAATTTCTAAATATCCTGGCACATCCCTTCCCAATCGAGCACCTTGGAGATTCATTTATAAGTGCGTGTGAAACTGGAATGTCCCCTTCCTGGTGTGGAGTGGAATTCATGTAAGAATGCTGCATTGCGGGGCGAAAATTTTGGAATAACCAGTCTTCCATGGAATTGTAAGAGACCATGCTTAAGTGTGTACCTTGTGTGACGATCTTGATTTACTAGGAGGTCTTGAATAATACTACGAATCTGAGGATCCTCTTGTATTTCATTTATTAGGGAATCCAAATCATCACATTGAACAACCAAGAGAGCAAGGTGTTTGAGTGATATGTCGTGCTCCTCTATGCGCTGGGGATAAGGATCTGTTGGAGGGCTGCCCTTTGCATGATTGTTTTTGGAGTTGTGGGTGTGAGACTCTTGACGCCTAGACAAAGCATCTGCCACTTTATTTTCAGAACCTGGCTTATACTAAATGTCAAAGTCGAACCCAATGACCTTGGTTAACCACTTCTGTTGCTCTTCATTAAGCAGCTGCTATTCCATTAAAAATCTGAGGCTTTTTTTTATCAATATGGATGATAAAATGTCGCCCCATGAGGTAATGTTGCCACTTGTGTATTGCGATGACTATGGCCATAGGCTCCCTTTTATAAACTAACTTAGATTGAGATCGAAGGGAGAGAGATTGGCTGAAAAAAGCCACTAGTCGACCTTTTTGCATGAGGACAACACCAATTCCTTTGCTTGATGCATCAGTTTTCAGTACAAATAGTTTGGAAAAGTCAGGTATGGTCAAGAAAGGAACGGTTGTCATGGCTTGTTTCAATGCCTCGAACGCATTATAAGCTTCCCTTGTCCATATGAACCCATCTTTCTTGAGTAATTTGGCTAAGGGAGCAGCAATGAGGCCATAGTTCCTAACGAATCTTCTGTAATAACCGATAAGACCCAAAAAGCCTCGAAGTGCCTTGGCATTGTTAGGAATGGGCCAGGAAAGCATACAATCTATCTTTGAAATATCAGCTGTTACTCCGTTTGTAGAAATAATATGACCCAAGTATTCCAATGAAGGTTGTGCAAATAAGCACTTCTTCTTGTTTGCAATCAATTGGTATTCCTCAAGTATTTGCAGGACAATGGTAATGTGCTCGAGGTGCAAAGCAAGGTTACTGTCATAAACCAAGATATCATTGAAGAAGACGAGGACAAACTTATATAGTTGGAGTCGAAATACCTCATTCATGAGTGCTTGAAACATTGTTGGTGTGTTGGTTAAGCCAAAAGGCATAGCCATAAATTCGCAGTGCCCTTCATGAGTTTTGAAGGCTGTCTTTCCTATGTCATCTTGCTTAATGCGAATTTGATAGTAATAAGATTTAAGGTCTAGTTTGGAGAAAATGGTGGCTCCTCCCAATTCATCAAACATTTCATTGATAGTAGGGATTAAAAACTTGTCAGGCACGGTCACCTTGTTTAGTGCACGATAGTCTACACAAAACCTCCATCCACCGTCCTTCTTTTTAACCAATAACACTGGGCTAGAGAAAGGGCTCTTACATGGTTGAATAATTCCCAAATTCAGCATTTCCCTAATGATTTTCTCCATCTCTTCTTTCTGGGAATGCGGATAGCGATGTGGCCTGCTGTGTGGGGGCTGTGTTCCTTTTATCAACCTGATGGCATGGTCATGGGAGCGAGCGAATGGCAGTCCCAAAGGCAGATAAAAAATGTGTGAAAACCTCTGCAAAAGAGAATCTATTGCTGGTTGACAGTCTTTTGAATGTTGAATCAGGTTGGCTTCTATACCTTAGAATTCAACCATACAATTGAAATAAGCTTTGGGGATAACTCGAAGAATGCATTTAAGGGAAACCAGAGAACAAGAGAGTGTGGATCCCCCTTAAGGATGATCTGACGCCCTTCAACCATGAATCACATCGTAAGATCACAAAAATTTGCTGCAATCTCACCCAAAGTTTTCAGTCATTCTCCCCCCAGGACTACGTCTTCTTCTCCAAGGTCGAAAGGATGGAAGTCTTGAGTTACTGTAATACTCAGCAGGCTTACCCTGATTTGCCGGCATACACCTCCCCTAATGCAGTTATCGTCCCTGACTTGCACTCCAAATCGTCGAGACCTATCCATTGTTAACTGGAGTTCGGTGACTAAGTAGCAAGCAACGAAGTTGTGGGAAGCCCCACTGTCAATCAACACTACAACATCTTGGATTCCGATCAACCCTTTTAATTTCATGGTGCTGCTGGTCATGAATCCAGAAATGGAGTTTAGGGATAACTCCAGCGGTTGGTTATCCCCTTCCCGATGGTCTCCCATGTCTGACGGAAGAAGTGGTGTCATTTTTGTCTCATCCTCCTCGTTAGCGAGTAGGAACATCTGAAGTTGTCGGTTTTTGCATCGGTGCCTAGGGTGGTACTTCTCATTGCACTTGTAGCGTAAACACTGAGCATGCCATTGTTGTAGCTTAGTGTCGGTGAGTCTCCGTAGAGATTTCCTTCTTCTGGTAGCTTGGTCGCTGGCACATCCTTCTTCATTGGGTTCCCTATGGAAACCCTTAGCCCGATCAATGTTACAAGAGGGGAAGATGGGCAAATTACGATTTTGCCCCTGATACTCTCCTTCCATTAACCAATTCTTCGAGTGAACCAAGCTGGGCCTCGATGTTTGTGGTCCATTATTGACCTTATCTGGGTGGGCCTTTATCTGGTCCAATGCTAGGTTCTTTTCTTCGATCTTGTGGGCTAACTCCATAAGCGTAGCTAGAGATGCAGGCCTGAAAAGCTTGATTTCGATCTTTATCTCTTCCCTAAGTCTATTCAAGAAAGCCCCTTCTAGGAGCTCGTCGAAGAGATCGATGAGGGGGCCAGACAATAGCTCGAATGACTGGAGATATTCGGAGATGCTGCCTCTGTCTCAAATCTAACAGGGCTTTGTAGTCATCGTCCGATTGGGATGATAGGAAATGCTAGAGAAGAGATGACCAGAAGGAACCCCACGATTGGAAAGGAGTTCGGGATTCAGCCCACAAGAACCAGTGGAGTGTGCCTCCTTCCAGGCAGACGGCCGTTGCAGAGATCTTCTCCTCGTTGATTTGGTTGACTTGGAAGTACCTATGTGCTTGATAAAGTCACCCATAAGGGTCTTTACTGTCGAATACTGGTAGATCTAGTCTCCGGCAGTGAGGATATTGACGGTTCTGGTCCATTGACATGAATGGACTCTGTCTGCCCCCACCTGAAGTCTCACCGACCTTGGTGTTCTGATTACAGCCGCGATAGTCTTCCGGCGTCTCCTTGTTTTTGATCTACTCTCGTATTTCCACTAGATATTCACCGAAGGCTGTGACGTTTGTTTGCAACCTCCCAAGGTGTTCCTTCATGTCTCCAATCTCTCTTTTGAATCCTTCGATCTCTTTCTCCAGTATCTCGGTTCTTTCCATCCTGGTTCTAACCATACCCTACGACCGAACCGGCTCTGATACCAATTGGTAGAAAACAACTATTACAAACAGAATTTAGATGAATTCCAATAGCAAGATTTCATTTCAGAGATCAAATTTACAGTTAGTAAGCTGACAGAGTCATCATCCACGATGTATACAGGTACTGGTTTCTTACAGAAATCTCAAGAAGAAGAACACTTCTAGCCTTTCGAGGAGCTAGGTCCTCCCACTATTACTCTTTCTTTCCCAGTTCTTGGATACCCGTAACTGTTTTTCCCTTCCTGCTTTTATTCTCCCTCTGCCAGTTCATGTTCTTTCCCAATAACTGAATTCCCTATCCTGTCTGTTATTTTCTGCCAGTGATCTTATCTTTCTGTTACTACGTCAGTAATCTAGTGGCTCCTGCTTCTTCTTGCATAGAACTTCTTGAATCTACCTTGAGTTGGTGCAGCTGATGTAAGAGTTGTCTTATGGAGTTTCATGCTATGATCTTAAAAAGGGCTTTGGGATGACTAGATGGTTGGGTGGAGAGAGAACCCAACTGCTAGATGGATTTCTTTTCTGATGGGTTCTTATGGATTATGTCTTGGCATCTTAAACTCATTCAACCAATTATTTTTCTTTTATACTATAAATCATGACGGGATGCTATATTAGCCAAGCTGATTGGTGTCAAATGCTATTCAGGCGGAGTGTGATGCTGAGAATGCGGAGTTGACCTAGTATTTTGAGGTTTAAGCCACTGTTGTTGACAGGACTATAAGGACATCTTCTGTTGGATTCAGTCCTTGAGACTTTTCCCTTGAGAATTCAATAATCTAGACAAGTTCAATATAATTGTCAGAAGCCTGACATTTTGGTTCAGCATATCCTTCACTTGAAAAATATATTTGTGGTTTCCCTGGATAGAGTGAGTTGTTTATTGTTAATACCTCCTTCCCCTCTATGATGCCTATCTTTTGTGATTCTAGCTGTTAAGCTTCTAGTCTGTATTATCTGTATATCGTATGGCCATCTTGGTCTGCTCACCCCTTGCAGTGGCTCCTTTGTTTCAGTACTGGTTCTTAATCGATCCCAAAAAGAAAAGACAGTTTTCTTGTCACTAACATCTCATCATGATGAGCCAAGTGGGATAAGTAATTTGGCCATCGAACAGCAACTGACTTTCTTCCTGAAGGAACCATCTTAAAAAGAATAAATGTGAAAATATTGCAATCTAAGGAAATCCTGCAGGGTTATCATGGCTCCAAGTGTGCTGCTGATGCAACAATATATGTTCGGAGTATGGACTGCATGATGAAGGGGAGCCTTGGCACAACGGTAGAGTTATCATAGTATGGACTGCATGATCTGAGTGCATAATATTTAGTTATGTAGCTTTCTTGTGCTTTATGGTCTATACACGAACATGTGAAGCTTGTGCTCTAACACCTCGGTGTAACTTTGCCACCTTGGTAGCGTCTTCACTGAAACAAAAGTTAAACGGAATTGAAAGATATTTGAAGTATATATTTGAGCTAATAAAGCATACATTTGTGACATATTACAGTAATTTGAATTTCATTTGATATAAGTGCATGACAGAGAACAAAAGACAGAAATCAGATTCCAGTAAATACTTCACTCATGTGATCCATCAGCACGTGCTTTCAGAGGTACATATTTATTTTTGCAAGTATAAAAAAGGGTAGCCTGGTGCACAAAGCTCTTGCGTATGTGGGGTCTGAGAAGAGCAAACCACAAAGGGTCTATAGTATGCAGCCATACCTTGCATTTTTGCAAGAGGCTGTTTCCACGCCTCAAACTGGTGACCTCCAGATTACACAGCTACAACTTTACTGTTGCACCAAGGCTCCTCTTCATTATTTTTGTTAAGTATATAGAATGTAAAATCAACGCTACTTGGTATTGGTGTGCCAAGTTACACTGCATTAGTAGTATTCGCTTTATCATAGTGGATATGCATTCCTTTTACACTTTGACTTTTATCGCTGTAAAAATTCTGTTTTATTTCTTTGATGTCTCTGCTATGCAATGTTTAAATACTCCACAAGGCAGTGCTCTACTCTCCCAAGTGAACTCCTTTCGACCATGACTAATGTTTGGTTCGCATCCAAGTTTTACCGGATCACCGCTTCTGTTTACATCTTGCATGAATCAACTAAGTCACCTGAGCACTCAGCATAGCGGAGCTGAGTTGACACTTTTCTCTCATGATCCTGCTTCTGTAACATGGCTGTAGCAGGCCATCTCTGCAGGGAAATCCCTTTTTTAATGCTTCTAATGGTATATGTCAAAGGAAAATGAAACTTGCTGTTCTCCTTAAATATTGGTGCAAGTACTCATAGTTTTGTTGGTATATATCTTCAAGAGCACGCTGACTATGTTTGAGCACTTAGCCAAGTTGTTAAAGAAGCCTGTCTCACAACCAAGAGGTTGTGGGTTCAAATCCACTCACTCTTCAGAAAAAAAAAAAGAAGACCAAAAACAAAAACAGGAGGAAAAAAAAGAAAAGAAACGAAAAAAGAGTCCACTGCCTCAAACTTCTTCAAGTTCGACTTTAGGAAAGTTTGCCTGTAAGACCAATTTTTTCCTGGGAAAAATGCAGAAAAAATGGTATGAAATCAGAAGTTATTTGGACATTCTGATATCTAATATCTAGGAGATTGTGATCTGAGAATGGCAGGATATACTCTGATGTTGAGATTTCTGTTAAATACAAATACATGCATACACATTGCCTTATGTGTTTTCTGATACTGCACTGTCATGTAGCAACAATTTGCGATCGGTGTGAATGATGTCACACGCGTTCTGGAAAGAATGCCCAATGCCGAAGTAGCAAGTTCTAGTCAAGAGCCTGCTATCGTCAGTAAAGTTCATGAAGCTGCTTCCATTCAGCTACAGGTCAGCTGCCATCTGCAGCCTTCATATGCTTCAATTTTATTCTAGAATTTAATGTTTACCAAGGTCAAATATGTTATCATTTCTTGAAAGTGGTTTTTGCTAGTGAAATATTGCTTCTTGCTAAGAGGAAACGTAATTATTAAATCATGCATCCTCTGCCCAATCCTAGTGTGATGAACTGGTACAAACATAATCAATCCAAGTTTAGCTAGAAATTGATTGTAGTAGTCCATTTATGTTCCAAGTGGAAGCGTAAAATAGTTTCAAGCTGTTGAGCAAAAAATTTGTCATCCTCAATTATGAACAAAAGGCTTGAGATCTGGTTTTGGAAACTAATCGACCCTGTTCTCACTGTTGGAGGGTGGCATTATGTTGTTGAGGACATAAGGGGTAGCACTAGCATTGTTGTTTAAGTTTGAATGATTCTGGCACATTTTCCATTTTTTCCTTTTCCTTCTATAGAAATAAATCTGGTATATCAACCTAATCATGAAAACTATAATTTCCAAGGAGTCTATACCTACACCATTATGTTTTTATTTTTCCATTTTTTAAAGCATATTAGTAAATCACAGCCCTCAGCATCCCAACGCTGGTGATGGGCACAGTAAACCAGCTCATAATTTAAAATGCTACCAATTATTTGAAGTATCGTAATTGACTTCATCAATTGTGTATATATGATTTTACCATGCTTCCTGGGGAAAAACTCTTGAGAATGAACATTTCTCTCTCCTTTTTACTGTTAAATAATCCATGCATAGTTTAACTTGTGGGCATTAATTGGACATTTGAGTTATATGATACATTACATGCTTCTTTAGATATCTAAAGGTATAAGTGTAAATCCCAATATATAGGCAGTACAGAGCATCCAGCCCAGTATGACTGGTATGAAATTCTATCTTTTATTAAATTTTTATAAAAAAAAGGGTCAATATTTGTCCATATTGGTATACTAGTTAGGTAACAAGATGGCCTGTTTTTGTATTGCATTTTTGGGCTGGGTGGTATTACTGGTGTACTGGCAGGGACGGTAACAAGATTGACAACTTAGTCTGAAGGTGCTTCATAGTACTTGGTACCGGAGTACAACTTCGACTCTGTTCCGTTCCAGTTGGAAAATTCCAGAATATTCGTCTTTTGGTTGTCCTTGTTCTTCTATTTTTCTTTCTGTTATGGTTCAATTAATTTATTTTCTTTCAATTTTTTGCATTTCTTTACCATTTTTTCAGTTGAGAAAAGTATTTCCAATCAAATAGAGGACTTTGAACAATAACAAAGGAGTCTGATTACAGGGACTAATACGTGATATTTACATTTATGTTCATTATATATATAGTATATTGGAGGGAGACAATTGATTTGCAATAGATATTGACATGATATTATAGGTCTATTCATGTAGTTCTTTTTTTTTTTTCTTCCCCTATGATTCTTGTTTTATTTTCCAACTAGTATAAATTTTGAATTTACAAGCTTCTAAACAATTTATCACTTCCTTCCTGAAATGGGTGGAACTCTGGAAAGTTCCATTCTATAAGAAAAATAGAACAGGTATCTTGACTGAATTGACAACTAAGTCCTTAGTCTATGTCTGCAGTAGGCCAAAGTTTTTTCCTTCAGCTTACGTCCATCTTGACAATATTACTGGTTATCTACTAGACGGGAAAACAGAGATCGAAGCATTAGATATTGTCTTTTAGTCTCTTATTCACCAGTGAGGAGACATGCCCAACCGCCCCATTGCTACTTCAAGAGATCCCTAACAAAGTTTCGTCCAACGGTATCCTAGTGCAACTATTATTGCATATTCTAAGCACATGGATTGATTTGTTATGAATTGGATTGTTCATGGTAATGCAACTTAATTCATGATTGAATCCAAGGCAGTAATTAAGAACCCAAAAAATTAGGGTGACATATTCATGCTTCCATATGGATACTTCAGAAAATTGCAGTGAGATTTTCACTCTGCTGAGAAACTCTGATTGACTTGTGAAAATTTCCATCTGATTCAACAAACTGACAGGTTATTGAGTTTCTACCAAAGAACTGTTATCAGATGTCATTTTGTGGCTTCATTTACATTAAGCTGACCTTGAGATTAGATAAATAAGCAAACTTGTGTGTTGTACTGGATGCAGGCTGTGCTTTTAGCTTCTGATTGCAATCCAAGATGGTTGACAAAGCATCTTCCAGGCTTGGCATCCTCCCGGAAGGTCCCACTGATATTTGTTAAAGACAGAAAAAGAGGTTCCCTAAGATTGGGTGAACTTGTGAAGCTGAAAACAGCTATAGCATTAGGTGTAAAGGTTAGTCTGATTTTGATGTGTTTCATCTCGATTTACTTCTTGTGAACTGAAGATTGACTTTATCGTTTATAAAAATATGTGATGACGACCACCACCTTGTGCAAATTTTGGAGTCTTTAAAGGTGGTGGTTCCACCAATACTTTGTGCAACTTGTGCTGCATAACGCATTGCTGTTGCATGCGAGAAAATGACTTGTGTTCTATGCAGGCAAAAGGAAGTGGCATCAATAAGGCTATTGAGGAAGTTCTCGGTGACAATGACTCGCCTGGTAACATGTAAATCGGTGGCAGTATGGGCCATTTATCCTGTTAAAAAGTATGCGACTGTTGCAGGACTGCTTGCAAAGAAATTTTAAGAAATGCATATAATACAGGGAAGAAAATTTTCTTGCATGTTGAGCAAGGATATCAAGTGCGACAAGCTCATAATTAGGAGTTTAATCATGTAATGGAAAGTATATGATGTGTTTCATAATCCAATATGATAGCAGAAGGTCATTGTATTCGTATAGCTTCATCAATTTTCCTAGTTTCAGTGTTGCATGGTTGTATGATAAATCTTCAATTTCAAGCTAACTGGTGCTGTCAATATTCATCACCGAGATCTTCTTTATAAACCTCAGACATAGCCAGCTGATAAAGATCTAATGGATTACAGCAAACGAAGTTTAAAAATTTGTTCACAATTGGGCAGGTGAAGGGGATCGCCTGGCTGTGCTTCAGTAATAACTCATGATGGCACTGCTTAAGGGTCCAACAGAAATTGAAAATGTAATATGTGGCTTTAAGCTTGTGGTATAGAACCGTCCATGTAATGGGCTTTATATTGAAAGAGCAACCATATGAATGGACAAAATTTAAACTGTCTTTAGTCCATCAAAAGATTGTTCTGTCTTAATTATCTATTTGAGTTGAGAGTTATAATCATCTCAAACTGGTAAACTTTTGGATTGTGACTATAGGGTCACTCTAAAAATTTGGGGGTCAAGATGGACCTTGAATGGCATCATCAGGGGCCTGTTTGGCATGTGCATATCTGCAATGCTGGGTAAAATTATGAATGGGCAGTATCCACTACCTTGGCAGTCCTAGAAACGTAGTTTACACGGCCGCAAACAATTAACCTTGTCTTAAATAAATATTTTGCTATGCCTTGGGGCTGGCATCATAAACTTTTCCATGAGGAGAGCAACACCTCATAAACTATCCAGTGTTTGCTCAATTATCTCAAGTGCATTATTTCCCTCTGCGGTGCCCTAGCAATTTCCATTACTTGATTTGTGATTCTCCTCTCAATGATGGGTACACGAGTTCATTGCATAAGCTCGAGACTAGCCATGAAAGTGCCACCTACTGGGCGACTGATTCCCATGGGGAAATTCGGTTGGACCTGATTCTGTCTTACGAGGAGAGGAATATAACATTTTGGCACAAAAATAGCAACTGCAATCCCACCATAGAGCACGGATTACAAAAATAGTTCTTTTCATTCATCTTTAGGTGATATTTGGACATTTTACACTCAAAGTTTGATCAGGTTGCTTTCTCTATGGTACAACAGATTGGCTGCCTAAAGAATAGCTTCCACCGTTCCCCAGCTTTCGTTTCTCCCGTAAGTTTCAGAAGAAGCTTTTCTTAACCATGAGATGGGTCTCATAATCCCTCCCAAAACCAGCAGGTTAAGACGCCTTCGCTGCACCTACGGGGCTTGTATCACTGTCACTTCCAACTTTGCTCGAGTTGTCATCACGTCGTTGATCTTTCACCATTACTGGTTGGAACTGCAGGGCATTGCACATGCAGACAAATAAAATGCTTAAACAAGCAGGTCAAATTAAAAGATCAATCGGGATATATGTGAAGTATGATATGGATGTCAAGGTAGAATTAGTGCAAATGAATCACCCTTCGGTTCGGTTAGAAGAGCATGTCAGACCAAATGCGGTGGACAGGTCAGACAAGATAAAACTACTTTGCTGCAGTACCAATAAGTGGTTTCTGTTTTCAATAATGTGTCTAGTATGTGTGTTTTGGCTAGTAATTAAGTGTCAGTGCTTCTGAAAAGCTTGTTGAAGAGTTTTATGTCTTTTGATATGTTTTGAAAAAGTGAAAAGTCTAGTCTAGGTTATTAGTATTGTCTATATAGATCCTTTGTAGTCTACCACTTCCCCAGCCCCTCATAAGCGGAAGCTTCATGCACTGGCCAGCCCATTTTGATATACAATAGATTGCACAGTTTTGTGTGAGTCTCTATTCTCTTTTGGTTGTAATCTGGGTTCTTTCTCAGCCTTATTTCTGCTGTTTCTACTGATTTCCTCTAACCTTCCGAGCTGCTGCCTCTTACAACTTGGATGCTGTGTTAACTGATTTGTTCAGTGCATCAAAATGCAAACCCTTCATTAGCTAATGCTGCAGGTGTTGGCTACAAAGTTGGATTTCTATCACATAAAGGAATCCGTGGATTTCCCAGCTTTGCATACCATGGTTTGGTTAAGCAATAGCATATTCAGAAAGATATCTGCAATATAAGACTTATAAATAGTACAGATCTTAAATGAACTTGATTTGCTGGAAGCTGAAATGTCACTTGTCTGCTGTGAGCCCCAGTGACCAAGAAAAGGCATGTGTTACATAGTGATTTAGGAAAGGACTTGCTTGCTAGAACAAAAATGAAATATAAGAGGAAGCATCAAGAGTTGCAAGATGGGATAAACCTGGTAGATAGCATAGATGACATTCCTACGGATCTGTGCCATCATCTCCAAGAAGAGGTTGTATCCTTCAAGCTTGTACTCGATAAGAGGGTCTCTCTGTGCATAACCCCGTAGGCCTACAGCTTGCTGGACAAACTTGAGTGCTTGCAAGTGTTCTTTCCACAACCTATCAATGTTGCTCAAAATCAGGAACTTCTCAGCTTCCTTCATCAACCCCGGTGCTTGCTTCTCCACTAGTTCCTGAAATTGAAAAGAGATTAAAACTTTGAACTTTTGAGGTTTTAATGGCACAGGATTTTCCCAAAACGAGTCAGGGTTATATGTTGCCTAGGTGTTCTGCAGAAAGTTATGTAAAACTTGTAGAGAATCCCACTTTTGAGCGAGACAGTTCCAACTTTTCAAACTCAAAATGTTGCAGTATCACTATTTTCTCATGTCAAGCGCAATATGAACTGGACCAGATAATCTCCAACTATGTAGGAACTGTTGCATATTTTCTTTTCCATTCAAAGAGAATGATAAACCCATATAGAACGGCATAGCCGAGGACAAGTTCATTTATTTTGCAGGCATCTAACTACAATAATGAAGAAATCAAATTATACTCAGTTTGAAAGAATAACAATACTTTTACTAACTCCTAGATTCTTAAACAGCTACAGTTAAGATTCCAAGATTCATAAACAGGTACAGTAACCCTTTAACTTGAAAGTCTGACACATCCAATCCATATAAGTTGAAGACAACTCAGACAAATGACAAATATCTCAAAAACTTTATTTTCCATTAACTTGACCGAATGGACTAGTAGCCAATCTGGAAAATAAGGAACCAAAAGTAAGTTCCCAATACAATTACATGGAAATAAATGGCATTGCAGCTTTCCTTTTTCCAAACAAAGGCAAGTTTGTAATAGTTTTATGGTACAGCCAAACTTGGAGTGCATTTTTCCTGTTATTCAGATATCAAACAAGCATAGACTTAACTGAGAATTAATATCGGAGCATAACATGTACGAGATTTGCTAACTGGTGCTATGAACTGTGAACCAATCTATGGTCTGTCAAAGGCCAAGAAGGGTTTACTATATGATTTGTGTGCCAATAACCCTTGAAAGATGAGTGGTAGAAGTACATGTAAGCTTCTCTTATTCAATGATCTAAACCTTATTTCTTCATGAGATCTTACCATGGACGAGCTGTAAAAGAAATCTCTCATATATAATTCCATGAGTTTGCTTTGTGGAGAATTTTCTGATGAGCATAAGCTGTTGCTTCTTTATCTTCTAACCATTCTGTACTCCACAAGTAGAGGATTCAAACTTTATGGTTGAATTTCTGTTTGTGGCCCACAATGGCACATTCTAGTAAATGAATTATTTAGATCATTGAAAGATTGGCCCCCATTCTGCTGGTTAATATTTTACTGCAGTGAAATATAGACATCCACAACACAGAAATCACTTTGCAAAATAATAATTATAACTTGAGGGTGGTCTGCAACGAATTGCAGAAACTTTGAGCTTTGGTGGAAAAATGTGAAGGATTTCATTTTTCTGATTTCTTCTTGCCTAGTCAGTTACTGTTATGGCAGTTACGGCAAAGAGATCTGGCAGATTTGTATACACTTGGAAGGTCTAATGACATCACGTTTGCCACAAGTGTTGTTAAATCACCTCTGTTTTCTGGGATTCCAGTGACAGACAAGTAGTCAATATTCCTGGGCTTACTTTGGAATTTATCAATTTCAAGCTTGTCTATGACTATATTGAAAAGCCTAGTATGGAGGACTTGCAGAAGGAATTAATAGGACGGCATTGACTGCTTTGGAAACTTCATGAAGTAGGCTTTTCAGACCACTTTACAGGGGCAACACTGAAGTAAGTGGTGCTTGCAGGTGCTGGAGGCTATTACAGTGTAGTGTCCATGACTTGTGTACTGGTTATCAGTGAGCTGCTCGATTTTAGCCCTATTCAGAGCATGTATGGCAGCCATTGATGCGATGGATCCATGGAATATGGAAAAGGAGAATGTAGAAAAGAAAGAAAGACACATTTTACCAACCTCTTCTTCTCATAGATCTGATAATTAAATAGATTCAAAATTACGTATCAAAGCAACTGGCAGTCACAAATTTCATGAAGACAATAAAAACTGACCCTTTTCTGAAGGTAAGCTTCACGCCCCCGGAAACAGAGGTAGTCTAGCAAATCCTCATATCTTGAACACTTACTTGCCAGCAAGTCTGGTGTCAAATCATTCAACAGATAGCAGTACCTACAAGATAACAAGTTGTAATTAAGAGGAGTTTCGAAACTACAAATGTTACTTACTGGGAAAATTAAGATGCAAGGAAGTGAAATTAATGTTTTTTTTCATTTGGCAAAACTCCCAAGAGATAATGATCAAAGGATGCATCTTACTGTTGAAGCTTTGCAATGAGTTTCTCAAGATCCCAGCTTTCCCTGGGAGCATCAGGACCAATATTTGCCTATCCATGTATTAGATTACAGTTAGCAAATTAAGCAAAAAAGGATTGAAATAGAAGTACGTCCAAGGTAATAATGTCATGGTATAACAAAAAGCAAACTCAGTAATGCTCATCAACACAGTGCGAAACAATTAAAAATTTTATGACATGATGTACGCTACATTATTTCAGGGTTTTCAAAGTGTCGTTACCTCTAAAATATCATCCATAGTCAATTCAGCATACTCTATAAGGAGACTTTGTAGGTTGTCAGATTCAAGGGCTCGCCTTCTTTCTGTGTAAACACGGTCTCTTTGGCTGTTCAAGACCTCATCATATTCAAATAACTGCTTGCGGATATCAAAGAAATAATTTTCCACCTTCCTTTGAGCCTCGTCTAGGGCTTTTGTAAGCATTTTGGACTCAATTGGCAGGTCTTCAACCCTGAAGGCTCTCATTAAACCCTACAGTTTTAATAGTTAAGAGCACCTGAGTAACAATATTTTATATAGCAGTAGCACATACAAGTTTACTGCTAAAGGAAAAATGAAAAATGAAAAAAAGCCCAATTAGAAGGTTTGCACAACTGCCACCAACACCTAATGATGGATGGACTCAAATCCACAACATCATTGTGAGACACAAACACTTAAACCAGCTTGGCAAGTGCTTGAACTACCACGGACATTTCATCCTAGTTGAATAATCAAGGTAACAACATCATATCATTCTATATCCCTGGACAATTTTGCTCATACATGTTGATGGGATCAGTATGAGATGGTCCAGCAAACCTTGTATTCACACTATCCTGCTAAGTTTCTTCCTTCACTTTTCTGCTGTGCGCATGAGTCAACTTATTTTGCATCTCCCAAAGATTATGTTACTCCTGTGCTTGATTTGAGGTTGGACAACTGAATATGTTTCAACATATAAAATGGTAAACCGCATGATGTAACATCTGAGACTCACAGACATAACAGCTTCCAGTGTCAAGGATAAAACAGGCAAGAGCATGATACCTACCAATGCTAATCTGAGCTGATATTATAAAATGAAGAGGCTGTATCCAAGATCGATGTGCTACGCTGTACTTTGAGTTAGAGAAAATTTTCTAAAGCTGAGGATGATAACCTGAGTTCAAAAATTAATGCAACCCCAAGGAGAAGAGTCACATAAGAACTAAAACATGATCTTGAAATTGTAAAATTCAGCAAACAGTTGACAAAAGTTTGTCATGGCATCTAATAAATGACAAGTCTCACAGAGAAAAGATCCCCTCCTAAATGGGTCAACATTTTTTACAACAATTATATAGAGACGCAATTGAACAATTGGATAAAGACACAACCTACAAAAGGTTTGACACAGCAATAGATGTTGAACAACTGGAAAGAGAACTAGGTGGCAAGCTGAAAGCAACCACAGGGAGGGAATTAATTGTGGCATAATAAGTTTTAAATGTTTTGTCCAGTAATTAGTTTAAGTTATAACATCACTTCTGTGAAAATATAGTATTCATTTTCAAGGTTTTGATGGTAATGGACATTGTAGAAAGAAAATAAGAAACGTGAGCAATCAAAACCTGAATGCGGTCTCCACCGAATATACGAAAGATGTTATCTTCAAGACTAAGGAAGAACCGTGAGCCTCCTGGATCCCCCTGCCGACCACTGCGACCACGAAGCTGCAGGCATGCAAGTAAGAAATTTGACTATGGGTATACTAAAAAACACAACAACACAGTGCTGATGTCTATCCAAGACTGGCCAAGATAACCTAAGGTCAAGTGTCTATACTGTGTGTATGGTTGCACGTGTATATACAACCATATAAAGCAGGAAACCTGATAGGCACTACAGAAAAAATAACTAGGACCACCAAGTACAATTAAACAATTTTTTCAGGAAAAAATAAAAACAACAGAATCTCTATAAATCATAATGATTCATCCGGTGAATTTTGGTAAAGGAAGGAGTAATATGCCCAATTGTTGATGTTAAGATGATGATTTGGCTGACTCCAGGCCTACTCTCAGATCTGAGTCCACTTTTTCTTCTCTCAAATTGTCTTGCTGAAATATAGGCTTGTCATGACTTTTTCTTGTATCAGAAGTAAGAGTTCCACAGCAGAAAGCCACATACAAGCAATAGATTTCTGAAATGCAAACGACCACCAGGAACTTGATATAATCTTTGCTTATACAAACATATATTCATACAGAATGGTGTTCCCCATAAGTATCATGTTCATGAAATATGTGTATCACTCTAAACATGTATGCTCCTCTCTCTCTCTCTCTCTCTCTCTCTCTCTCTCTCTCTCTCTCTCTCTCTCTCTCTCTCTCTCTCTCTCTCTCTCTCTAATGAATTCTTACAGGACTAAAAGTAAACTAAAAGAAAATTCATATGGGACATTCAATAGGGAAAAAGCAGTCAAAATCATAATAGTCCTATCAAATATAACACCTGCAAATTTTACAGGATTTATACCTGATTGTCAATTCGCCGTGATTCATGGCGTTCTGTCCCCACTACATGAAGCCCGCCCGCTAAAACAACCTGAGAAATGTAGAAAAACAAACTAATCACATACACAAGACCTTGATATTAGCATTCAAAAGCATTACTGATAGGAAACAAAGATGACCTTATTCCTTTCCTCTTCAGTATATATCTTATATTCTTTGACAATCCCATTAAAGGCACTCCGCAGCTTTGCTATGACTTCATCGCGAATGGGCCCCTATGATTTCCATAAGCATGGTAATTAGTTTTATTACACATACAAGTTGTACCTGTCATGAACAGATAAATAGCTAATTGTGTATAATATTTCAATATTTGTTAACCCAAGAAAATGCATGAATAATCAACAGAACTGCACTATATGAAACAGAATTTTACAGGATCTCTCGTCTCTAGACAACTAAGTATTATCATACACATACTTCATCTTGTCCAAATAGACTCCATTAGGAAATCACTTGCAACACTCTTGCAACTGTGACTGTTTGTCTGTTCTGGGCCTTCTGATCATGGTAGTATTTTTTAGGATGTGGAAAAAAATAATCAAAGTGAGCATTTCTACTAGTTGATCTTAGCTTTAAATGTGTTAATAGGAAATATCATGTTAAAGTGAAGTCTTAAAAATATTTGAACGCCCTTCAGTTTTCTTGAAGATGGTGCTCAATGACTACCTTCTTAAATGATTATATACTTAAGTATGTTCATGATAATAAGAGACAGCTATACCCCTTCATGCTAACCACTTGGAAAGATAGATATACCTGCATGGGTGTTGATGTTCTAACATGCTGCTGTACAACACCCTTTTATCACCGTTAAACTACCATATTCTAATAGAAGGACATACCTTAACATGATCCTATCAGCCATTCCAATTTCAAGCCCACACTCAACAGGGTTAAGGAAACGAAAGATAGGCAACCATGGTTTGAATTTGGAGTCTCCTAAGTCAGCAGCAATAGTTTGCTAGCCTCAGATTAGCAAGGACTTTGCACGTCCACCATCTTGACCAGCTGCTGGTACTTTCTTTTCCATGTTCACAGTCATTAAAATGGAAATTGTTTTACACCTTCATTTTGCAATTTCAAGTGAGGTTTTTAAGTTCATTGCATTACCAATGATACAGTATTGTGCTTCACTATCCATTGTTAGTGCGCATTTGATGTCTTTCACAAAATTGTGACAGAAAATCTCAAGTTTTCCCCATTACAGTCTGATGCAAATCAAGAAACAGCCATCCCCACCTTCACAAAGGCATCCTTATCGCTCCAAGACCATGCTTCAAAGAGAAAGCAATGAACAGAAACTCTGGCAACATTAACATCACATGATCACAAACAACAAGAGAAGGCATCAAAGGTTTTGCTACAAGGAAAGTTCGTAGTAGTCTTTTCTTTTCTTTTTAATAGGATTTTAGACTCATTTTCAAGGAAAACAAGTTTGGAGCAAAATCTATTTCTTTTGTTTTATGCTGTACCCATGGGAAGGAAAAAGCCATTTCAGCAAGATCTCTTTCGAAATGAGTGTTAGAGAGTTGGATCAGGGATAAATGAAGAGCTTTAAAAGACCTTGTATTTCACTGGAAAGACCTGACAGTTCTCACTAGTGGCAATATGCTGACATTAACAAAGAATCGAAGGGAGTTTTGAAATTTTACCATCTTGATTTGTTGAAAACTATTGTTAGTTTTGTTCAGTTTCTTAGTTGGTTTAGTATTATTTTGAAGAATCCAGGTTTTTTGCAGAAACTTACTAACTTCTGTCTGATTAAGTTGGCAAGAGAACTAACCTTCTTTTGGAGTTTGGGAAAATGTATAGGCTGGCAATCTTTTGCAGGAGGCTTTTTCTTTTTCCCCCTTCTTTTTGAGTTACAAAATTGCAACAGAACTGAATCCCACAACCAGTTGTGAAACAAGACACAGATAAGTGATCCAGCCTGAGTCACTGCAGAAGTTGGTAGGACATCTTGGCTTACAAGTCTCTTGTTACATTTTCATTACTCAAAATTTGGATGGACTAATACCCATGCTACTCTTTTCACTTGGTTTTTATTAAATGGCTCCTAGAGGCTGTAACACCTTTTAAATTTGTTGCAAAATCTTTTACTTTTCTCCTATTTGAGGGATTTCTTTATTTTATGTGACTTTTGCTGGTACCCATCTGAACTAATTGGTACTTGGAGAAAAGTATTTGGACTAAAGACAGGAAACTTAGTATCAATGCAAAGCTGTAACTTTACATCATACCCTCTCAATAAATTGGTTGCTCTATGCTGAATTCAGTGCATAGAAGGACAGGCACATCAGAAAAGAGAACAAGAGATGTAGCAACCACATCTTATGAATCTCATTGTCAAAATATCCTAGAAACGATAAAATGGCATGAAGAAATCAACACTAAGAATTGGCCATGAGTTGCAACGAGTGTTATTTTAATTCGGAGGTTATTCGACCAATGATTCGTCCATGACATCTATTGCACCTACAGTTTGAATTAGATAGTGAATCTTCTATCTGGAAAATGGAACCATTATGTGGAAGAATATCACCTTTTCACATGAATATGAAAGTCGCTCCTCTGCTTCAAGCTCAGTTAATGATCTTTTTCCCCATGCTTCAACAGCCAACTCCACTGCATCCTCAGCTAATGCAATCTTGTCTTTGGACAGGTCACATGGAAATAAGTTTTCATTTACCTGCAAGTTTTAGCATGATGCATCAAAATAATAAACTAACTTGGTACCACAATACTTGAAATTGTTCAAATCCACAAAAGCACACCTTCCAACTCTTTCTCAGAGGAAGTTTCTTCACAGATACAAAAACCTCTTCCGTTGGTTTAACAACTCTGTAGCATTTAATTTAGTTAGAAAGTTCTACACTGTAAATGTTAGAATGCTTTAGGCTGAATGCTTCTGCATAGTAATAGGAAAAAAATAATCTAAGAGCTAGTGTAAGAATGTATGTACAATACCTTGGCATAAGCATTTCACGTAGTTTTAGTCTTGCAATAAATTCTGCATTACCACCTAGTATTATGTCAGTACCACGACCAGCCATATTAGTAGCTATTGTTACAGCCTTAAGACGGCCACTTTGTGCTACAATCTCCGCTTCTCTCTCTACATTCTCTGGTTTTGCATTAAGAACCTGCAAATGAGATGCTTGGTTAAAATAGGGATCTTAAATGCTTAAGTTTAAGGTCTATCCCAATTTTCCTCTAAAAGGCTGTATTTGATATGACTGAGATTGGATAGGTGTACCAACTGCAAAATCTACCATTATACTAGAGAATAAAAAAAAGTGGTGTGGTTTCAGAAAACAATGCGTAGTCGAACATTCACCTAGCCAATAACCATTGGAATTTTTAGATGTACTAACAATTCATGGAAGCTGTCTTAGTCCACAATAGTCTACTAGGCAGATTGCACACCATTTCCATGGATGTCGATGTGAGCTGAAAATTGCATGCACGTTTAATTTGGAGAGGAAAAATATAAATCACAGATAGGAAATAAAATGACTTTGTTTCAAAATGAAAATCCCACAAAACCTGTATTAATCTGCTTAAAATTTTTAGAGAACTGAGTCAACTTAAGGAATTAAGTTTTGTCAAGTTTGAACAGCATAGTAAAAAATAAACTAAAATAAGACACAATGACTAACAACTCTGAAGGAAATAAAAGGAATAAAAAAAAAAAGGTGGATAGACTCTTAAAGTACATGCTTATAATACCCAACGTTTGAAAAAGTAAATAGGGCCCGAAAAGAGGCCACAGACAAGGAGGCACCTCAGCCTGCCTAAGGTAAATCCTAATATGACTCATTTGATTCTCATGAATCAGAAAGCAGGGCAAAAACTTGAAACTACAAAAAGTGGGCCATGGTAAGACTTTGTTTGTTGGACAAGTGAAGCATTGATTCAGTGTATCTATAAGCAATGCCAGTAGATTATATCTTTGCCTTAACACATCTTTCTGAACTAAATATCATGTAACAAACCAAGGATCTATATACAAGATAATGATTTGATATGAAAACCAACAAAAAACCAGGCAGAAAGCAATATCAACTGTTCTCAAAGTTTGTTATTTACTTGGAGATAATTAAGTTTTCAATTCCAGATGCCCTTGGATTGGATTTCAATGAAGTCAAGCAATTAACCTGTTTCCGATATTTTACTGATGGCTGTCGTTCTTATCTGTCATTGCTAATAACAGTTCAATTTAGCTGGACAAAACATATAGAAACACTATCATTTTAGCTGGAAAATAAAATTTAACCAAGGATATCAAGGCCAAGTCTGTTGCATTAAAGATCAGACGGTTTGTCTTATTAAAAGAATAGAGCAAGCTTATCAAAAGGATCAAATGTTTGACATTCTAATAGATAGACATCAGCAGGATATGTCATTTTAACATGCTATCAGTGCTTAAGACTGCACAAGCATTGCAAACTCGAGCATCAACTAAGGCTATATGGAAGGGTAAGAAAATCTCTATGATAGCAAAATATCATCAGGAAGTAATGAACAGTCGACATGAACTAAATTCTTGATGCAATTTCTCACTCAAAAACTAGTCTCAAAAAGTTTCTTATGATAACATGAATCTAAGTCTGCAAAAACAGAGCATGAACCTTCAAAGTTAAATTACATAAACCTTGTAGAAAAGAAGATTATATGGAAAAAGGATGGATAAAAATTGAAACATCTAACAGAATTAGGCTGAAATGACATCCATGAGAGACCTAAAAGACTACAAATGTTTTGCTTATTGCTCACCTCATGGGGTATCCCAGCTTCGTGCAACTGCTCTGACAAAGAGTCGCTTTGCTCAACACTAGTTGTCCCGACAAGCACAGGACGACCTGTCTTGTGCATTCTAGAAATCTCTATCACAGCAGCACGCCATTTTCCAGTGGTTGCCTTGAAAACTACATCTGCCTCATCCTAAAACAATTGACAGGAGTAGGTTAGAGGTCATGACATAAAAAGTTCATTTGCCAAAAAGGATTATGCATTACTAAAGTGTAGAAACAGCTGTTTCTTATTAAACAATTCCTTTCCGTTACGGCCAGAACTGGTAAATTTCCATTCAGGAATGCAGAACAAACAGGTATCAAACTGGAATTCATTTGGTCAGTTCTGGCTGGAACATGCAGAAATTTCAGAAAATCCCAAAACAACAACTCTCGTCTAGAATTTACTGTAAGTGTATCCCTTCTTTTTCTTGATTACATGGGATTAGGTCAATATCAGCATCTCAAGGGTCAACGTGCATAACCACTCTTTTTACGTATCTGTCCAAAACAAACCTTCTTGAAACCTGTTTCTCAGGCATGAAGATGACCTGTTGGGGTTATTTTGATTCCTTTTCTCCATGAAATCTTGGATCATCATCTTACAAATCAGGATACGTACAGTTGCTCCTGTATTTGGTAAATTCAACAACGGTAAGGGTACAGGAGGATTATTTTTCTTGTTTCAAGGGTTACTTCTTGTTTTCAACCTTTTATATATGAACTATAAACATCAGTTTTCATTGTAGAATCTTTATGGAACACAACACCAAGAGCAAAAGAACAAGAGTACCTATTTTATGGAGGAAAAACCAGAATGGGGAATTGAGGAGCACTCCAACTAAGGTCTACACTCATAATACTTGTTTAAACGCAAGCTGATTTATGAATTTAGTCTAGCCAAGTTGTGAAAAAATGTATGTTGTATAGCATATTACTTTGTGAAGAGTTCCACAGTGCAAGCAATTGCGAAGACAACAAAGAGAGCTTTGACCTTTTAAGGGTAGTTCTAAATGAATGGCAAGATTCCTTCTTTTTTTTATTTTTTTTGCTCTCCTAAACACTCAAAACAGTTTTTTTTAAAGGTCCCTCAAAACCTTTTAGAAAGCGAAATAAACGAAAAACCTCAAATACCAAGTTGGGCTTAAATCAGAACCAAGCAAAAACAAGAATGCTAAACGATGTTTGTAATGCTTCATGAAAGCAAAGAATAGAGACAGCTCTTCCCTCCCAAAATTCCTCAGTTGCCACCTCATTGATTGCCCTACAAATTTGAGGTCCCATAAAGTATTCAGCAAACTCCTCCATAATGCATGGAAATTCCTAGTCAGCATGCTAAAGGGAGGATAGTGTTATGTAAGCCAAAGAAAAATGCTGGTTTTAAGTGCCAAAGACTTTGCCGACTTGACAAAGCAAGGCCACATATACCCCTTGGGTCTAGATTGGTCACACTAGAGGCATCAAAATTCAATTTGAATGATCCTCCGGAGATGGGCCACTTATGCTTCAGCTTATCTATTTAAACACAGTAAACCATTCATGCCCTCTTTGGATCAATACACGACATGTACCGGTCTGTTGGTTAATGATGACATAATAGCATTCATTAACACATACCCTCGAATACTCTTTTTCATTTCACTCCTGTGGAAGCATCTTAATTTTCAGAACAAGTTAACCTGGGCCAGCCAATTAGATTGGGCCAAAGTGCAAGGCTGGCAACTCACCCTAACTCATGTAATGTTGAACAAAGAAAGAACAAGATACCAGTGACCTACTGCAGTAAGCAAAAGACTGTCCCTAATTCTATACAGCACATGGGACTCATCAACCACAACTCACTTGCAAGGGATCATATGGTCACAGGTCAGGGTTCCATCAAGACGGGCAACCCAGCAAAAGGTGCCAACTTGCGGCAGGATTAGCAATACATAAAAGGTTAATTGAAGGTCCAATTTGTTATTATCTCAGGCCAGCAGTCTACAGATGGAACTATAGATGGACTGAGTGTGAGTGTGAGTGTGAATAGACTAAGCAAGGAACACTTCCACATGAGTAGGTACCACCATTCTGCTAAATAAAAACACTTAAAAGGCCTCTATCAACAAAGTCACCAACCCAATTTTATGATGAATGAAGTTCCTAGGCTAATAAAATAGAAACTATGCCAGTGATGGTGGAAAAGCACTGCTCCTGTTCACACCCTAAGGGACATGAAAATACCTCCCAAAGATGAAATGTCAGCAAGCAACTCAAACCACAACCTCATGTTGTCAGCTTGCTAAATGAAGGGCCAGTTACCCTTCTTAAACTCATCAGTAATCCTAACATCCTTCGTGCCAAACTTCCTTAAATCAGAATCAGGTCCCTTCTTAAGTTCGTCAATGTAAAGTCATTGTTATTATACTAAAGTCATATCTTTTCACAGATTTGAGTCGATCTCCATCACTTTCTTGTCAGAGATCTGTTCACTTCTGCCAAACTTTTCGGATCAAGATCACCTTCTTTTTCAGAGTCTGATTCCCTTCATAATGAATAGGCTAATATTTCCTGTGGTCCACCCTTTGGTTCTTCTATATGAAGGCTGATTTTATCTAAATAAGGATATGAGATAGATCAGTGGTTTACCAATGCCGATTTGATACATATGATCTCTATACAAAGGATAACGAGCTTGTCTTCCATGTAAATTGCTTCCATTCAAAACTCTAAACGGCTTAGTCCCACTGGACCAGAGATAGCTTTAACAAAACATGGAAGGAGCAATAAATATGATTCCATCATCTCCACCACACCGCAGACCAATGTGCCATCCTACTAAGCTCACCACCCACAATCTCAACCACCATTAAGATAGACTGGCTTTTTTTCAGCCCAACAACCAATAACATCTCAATATGGCCTTAATATTAAGTGTACAAGTGATAGAGGCCCCAGAAAAGACAAGGACCAGATCACAAAATTGTGAGTAATCTGAGAATTGGAGAGATCGCCTTTGAGCAAAGTCCTCAATACCCCATTTGAGAAGTTCACAATCCACTCAGACACCAGAAATTTCTCCATCTTAGATGGAGAGAACAAGTTGATTGTTGAATGTAATTGCATGCATATAGGGAAGAATCAACTAAGAGGATAATTCACAAAGTCAGAGAATTCAACCACATTTCTAGGTATCCTTGACCTGATCACTTCTCATGCAGTACCTGAATGCATTTAGATCCTATGTAGGCACCCAACTCAATCACCAAGTCCAGGTAGTATCCAGCTCCATCCACATCTGCTCTCTTTGTACCCACATTGACACCATGATCTATCATGAACAACTGACACCAGTTGTCCACCAAACACCAAAGGCAGATCCAGAACAAAATCTCCCCATTATGCATCTCCAACATTATTTCAATTCCAAGCAAAATCACATCCCACCCAAAGAAGCAAAGCACATTTGAAAGAGTCATATCACATCCTAGTCCACTCAAAAGTATCAAAACCATCTGAGATAGATGGACCTTACAGTAAAGAATTTATTGTCAACAAGATCTCGGATCAGGGTTCTCTTCCTAACAATGCCCACTTTTCTTATTTTTCAACTGAAAGTCTTCACTTCTTCCCTTGTTTTTCCTCTTCAGCTTCCCACACCTAGGTTTCATGAGACTTGCATAGCTAAATTAGTTTGCAATATGAAAAGATACATTTATTGAATTCTTGGCATGCTATTCAATCTCTTACCTCTCCATAGGAGAGGACAACATTCTATCTTCTTTTTGCTTACCTTCAAAAAAATATTCAAGAATCTGCTATCATTTTAGATGTTGTCTCTTTAAAGCTGGATCCCTCAAACTTGTTACCTCTTGAGAGTTGGAATCCCTCATCAAGTTTGGATCCCTGTTGATAGTAAGCAGAATAAAAACTAGGAAAGAAATTGCAATGTCAGCATAGCCTCAAAGAGTCTGTGATCCAAGTCCAATAATGATCAAGCCTGAATAAAGTGTCAAATACCACAGTTTAATCTCTAAAATGCTGTCAAGCTTCCAACTGCAAGGCCCATCATTTTCGAACCATCACGGCTGGGGCACAAGATCATTTTTATCCTGTCCAAGCTAGCGCCAAATAGTACTGGGAATGGCTCAGTAAATCTCTGAAGAAGTGTTTCCAACAACCTGAGATCTGTGTCCATGCCAAGGGAGCCTCATAGGCCCATCTCACCATCAATAAGCTTGTAATGGACAAGTGTCTGGCAGCAGAGCCAATCACAATAATTTTAGTAACACCCCCAACCAGAGAAGCCATTACCCCTTGGTCCAGCAAATTGTTTTTTCCCACTCAGACATACCAAACACACCACCTTGGCAATGGTCTCACAAAATCCAGAAGGAGATGTTCTGATAGTGCAGAAAATCCAAATTTCCAGCAGCCTCACCAGAGGCAGCACAATCACTCTGCGAACAATTCACTATCAGGCAGAAAGAAGACATAGACTGCTTGAGGGAAGAGCCTCAAAGCTTCCCTAGCCAAAGCTTGGAGTAGAGTTGAAGATGCAGGCTTGCAAGAAACCCAGTTAAGAGGATCAGCCCTCGAAAAGCAGCGGCCACCAACAGAGCTTCAGCCATCATGACCCAGCAAAGACAACCTTACGTCAACCCCTGCCAGTGCCCAAGTCTTTGACTGATTCTCCTAGAGTCCTATCACCAGCTAAATTAAATATAGGTAGAAACTTGTCATAGATTCCTCTTTAAAGAACAACTGCTTTCTCTTCGAAAATGCAAATTTAAACAAGATCCTCAAAATGTTTAGAAGATTACTAATGATGCTAAATAGTCCCATGTGGAACTCTACTACATGAGAAAATCCATTGAAGTTGGCTGGTATTAGGAGGTTCAAGACACCATGGGAGTGAAGTATTGAAAAATGAGCTAAGAAGTAAAGCAATGCAAACAATCAGCACAAAGTGGTGGAGCAAATGCCCAAGGAGAAAAAGGTGCCATTCATGCCATAAACAAGACAAAAAAATGAAGACTATGAGATTACCTTTCTTATCATGGGCTTGTTTGTTGGCACAATTGTAACTTTCAGCTTGTATATGCTTTCAAACTCTGTGCTTTCAGTTGCTGCAGTACCAGTCATGCCGCAAAGCTTTGGAAACTATAATCAGTTGACAAAGACCAATAGTAGACATTAGTCAAATGATATCTGCCATAAATTTTCCACTAAGAGAAACGATAAATATATTCCTACCTGGAGAAAGAAGTTTTGATAACTAATTGATGCGAGGGTGATTGTTTCATTCTGGATTGGTAAGCCCTCTTTTGCTTCAACAGCCTGGTGAAGACCATCACTCCATCGCCTACCCTGCATAAAACATGAAAAAGGGCATGAATGACTAAATATAATGAAGGAGAAACTTGGGACAAACAAGAAAATGGAACGTCGTTGGGACAGAAGGCTATAATAAAAATTCAGAGTATGTCTCCACGAAAACGGAAAAAGTTTCTTATATAGACCCCAAACCAGAGCCCATATAACCTTTCAAGAACTGTTCACCTTCATCTGTTTGAGATGAAGTCACTAGCATAACATTCATGATCACTTCACATAAATCCAAGATAGCCCCACATGAACACTAGGAAGTCACTACCATAACATTCATGATTGCCCTTATGAACATTAATTGCAGTTTTCATATGTAACTGAGTAATCTGTTTCTTCCAGTAACAAATAGAAAAGGTTGAATGAACAAATTACAATAACTATAAAAGAAGAAAAGATTAAAAAAATTCTTATATGTCAAAATAAAAGTAAAACAGAAAAAGAAGAGTTACCTGCATGACCCGACCAGTGAACTCATCCACGATAAGAACCTCCTTCCCACGGACAATGTAGTTTACATCTCTAAGAAAGAGTTCCTTTGCTTTTATTGCATTTAGAATGTATGAAGCCCACTGTTCACGAGGATCATACAAGTCTTTGACACCCAAAATTTCTTCAGTGTCCTCGTAACCTTGTTCTGTGAGTAAAACTGTTTTCTGCTTTTCATCTACCTGAAAAGCAATCCAAATAAAACAAAATATGGCTAGATTGTTCTGTCAAGTTGTTATCAAATATTAATGATTACAACACCAATTTACTTGTCTTTTTTATAACGGAAATTTTCATTCATAAAGAGTTCAGTACATTCAGAAGTTGGCCAGGACCTACTAGAAATAGAAGGTACCAAGCAAACGTTTGGGCCTGGTACCATTACTAATCAAGGAAATTGACTCAGGTGATAATAAAATCTGTGCCCTTTTAAACCAGGGTTGTGCACTGCATCATTCCAGTGACTACTTTAGACTTTAGAGGTACTTCCTGGGGGGCCCTGCCAGTCAATAAAGGGGCAGATTTATCAACTCCAATTGAGAGAAGGATATTCCGAAAACTTCATTTCTTACTGTGTAGTGAAGATCTCGTTCAAAGGCTGCTGCTATCTTGGCAGCTTTATAATACCGATCACTTGGCTTTTCTGCAGGCCCTGAGATGATAAGGGGCGTTCTTGCTTCATCAATAAGGATGGAGTCAACCTCATCAATCACACAATAATTGAAACCCCTCAAGACAAGTTCATCAACACTCTGTAGACACCAGAAGAAGTAAAGAATTAACTTCAATGAAGCAAAAGTAGAAGAGTAATCAGCTTCAATTGATAAATGCATTTAGCAGACCATACATTGTGAACAATGAAATGATTACAAAAGCAGGCACATGACATCTGTATACCATTTACTTTTGGGAGCATGCCCATGCCACTCTTCTGCAAGCTCTATCTCCAACTGGGCCCACCTTTTGGAAGATCAATCATTCAAGATCTTGTCCACATCCTAAGATGATCTTTGCACCAAAATTTCATCCACTGGATAATTCTAAAATATGTTTACCATTCATTTTAAAACTCAAGGAAACAATGACTAGGATCATCCAATGGATGAGATTATCAGTGCAAAGATAATCATGGATGATGACAAGTTGTGAATGACTAGGATCTCACAAGATGGTCAGCCAGTAGTGATATGGTAGCCCAAGAGTGGCACGGCCCTGAGCCTACTAAAAAAGGACACCTGGATATCAGGTGCCCAACAGCAAACATGGTGCACAAAAAATGCAAGGACTAATAAGTGTGATAAAATTTACTAACCGTTGCAAGATTATCTCTCAAGTAATCAAAACCAAGCTCACTGTTGGTGACATAAGTTATGTCACATGTGTAGTTTTCTCTCCTCTGTTCACTTGTCATATTCTCTGCAAACAAAGTTAATGCATCAATAAAATTCAGAACAAGGAACTACTTAACCAGGAAAGCTACACAAATAACTGAGAAAGAATAAGAAATGATAGAGTGGTAGCATTTCCTCGTGTAGATTTGAACTAGAGATGCCCAAAGTGCAATTCTTACACATATCTTTGAGAGAGATTTCCTGAATTTATAGCATTCGCATTAGCCCTTACATCTCCAGCATGCTACATCTGTTTATTTGGTTCTTCAGTAACAGAAGACAATATTTCTAGGAATTTCTTCACTGACCTAAAACTGTACTCCCTTAAGACAGCCCACAACACCTGCCATGTTTCCACTCTTTCTGAGAAGACACTAGAGACATATGAGAGAGAGAGGGGGGGGGGGACTGCAACACACTGATAAAGGTAATGGATTAGATGCACTGAATAACAAACATAAAGTGCACTCCTTAAAAAATTAAGCTCTTTTATTTGACTCCCTGTTCAGTAAGAACTGGCATTGTAATTCAGATGAGTGGAGCCCCGTAAATTTATTCACATGGTGATAATGTCAATCTCAGACCAAGTTTTCTGGTGAACATGGCACTCACTATACTAGAGGATAAAGAAGGGCAGCCCAGTGCATGAAGCTCCCATGTATGCAGGGTCAGGGAAAGGGGTGGACCACAAAGGGTCTATAGTACAAAACCAGATTGTATAAACACTAATTTTCTAGAATCTGAAAGTAAGGAATAGCCCAAAGGCCTGGACAAGTCCCTTGCTTGAGTTGTTGCACAGGTCACCGAATTGAGCAACTGAATATCATCATCATCATCATCATCAAGACCTTATCCCAATTAGGGGTCGGCCACATGAATCTTATTCCTCCAATCCTCTCTATTAAGTACCATGGCTTCATTTAGTCCCAAAGTTTCTAAATCTTTCCTCACCACTTCTATCTAGGTTCTTTTGGGACTTCCCCTTGCTCTTTTAGAACCTTCTACTTGTATTGCCTCACTCCTAACCGGTGCTGTTTTCGGTCTCCTTTGTACATATCCAAACCATCCAAGTCTAATCTCCCTCATCTTGTTACCTATAAGTGTTGCCCCTAAATTTCGTCTACTATTTTCATTCCTAACCTCTAATATTTTCATTCCTAATTCTATCATTTCTTGTCTTACCACTCATCCATCTCAACATTCTCATTTCTGCGACTCTCGTCCTATAAGCATAATGTTCCTAACTGCCCAACACTCATGATCCATAGAGCATGGCCGGCCTTTTGGCCATCCTATAGAATTTTCCTTTTACTTTGAATGACAACCACCGATCACACAAAACTCCAAATGCACATTTCCATTTGTTCCAACCCACTTGGATTCTCTAGGTAAACCTCCCTCTCAATCTCTCCACTCACATAAATCATTGATCCTAAGTACCGAAAGTGGTCTTTTACGTAGACTTCTTGGTTATCAATCTTGACTAGTGTTCCACTCCTCTCCTTGCTAAAATTGTATTCCATATATTTTGTCTTAGATAGCTGATTTTAAATCCTTTAGATTCTAATGCTTCTCTCCATAACTCTAGCTTTGTGTTTACACCCTCCCTTGTCTCATCCAGTAAGACTATATCATCTGCAAATAGCATGCACTAGGGAATCTCCTCATGCAGATGTTTTGTTAACTCATCCATGACTAGCGTGAAAAGTAATAGGCTCAATGCCGTTCCTTGGTGCAATCCTACAGTGATAGGAAAATCACCAGTTTTGCCACTAGTGGTCTTAACATTTGTTACCGCTCCCTCATACATATCTTTAATTATGTCGGTATACACCCGCAATTTCTCACCCAACACCCTCCATATTAACCCTTTGGGGACTCTATCATAAGCTTTCTCTAAGTTGATAAAGACCATGTGGAGGTCTTTCCTTGTCTCCCTATATTTCTCTACCAATTATCTTAGTAAGAAAATAGCTTCCATGGTAGACCTTCTAGGCATGAAACCAAACTGATTCTCCGATACACTTGTCTCATGCTGTAGCCTCTTCTCAATCACTCTTTCAAAAAGTTTCAGTGTGGCTCATAAGTTTGATCCCTCAATAATTAGTGCAGCTCTGTATGTCTCCCTTCATCATCATCATCATCAAGACCTTATCCCAATTAGGGGTCGGCCACATGAATCTTATTCCTCCATTCCACTCTATTAAATACCATGGCTTCATTTAGTCCCAAAGTTTTTAAATATTTTCTCACCACTTCTACCACGTTCTTTTGGGCCTTCCCCTTGCCCTTTTAGAACCTTCTACTTGCATTGCCTCACTCCTTCTAACTGGTGCCATTGTTGGTCTCCTTTGAATATGTCCAAACCATCTAAGTCTATTCTCCCTCATCTGTATGTCTCCCTTATTTTTATAAATTGGTACAATAGAGCTTTTCTTTCACTTATCAGGCATTTTCTTTAACTTTATAATCTTGTTAAATAACTTGGTCACCAAATTACCCCAATATCTCCCATATGCTTCCAAACCTCTATTGGTATACCATCGGGCCCCCCATTGCCTTTCTTGGTTTCATCTTTTTCAAGGCCTCTTTCGCTTCAAGTATTCTAATCCTACATTCATGTCTATAATATCCAATGTTATTTAGATTTATAGTATTTTCAATCCCTATATTCTCAGAGCCATTGTTATTTAACAATTTTTGAAAGTACATTTCTGAACTTTGTTTGATCTCATCATCTTTGACTAATACCCTTTGATCATCACTTCTAATGCAACTAACATGATCTAAGTCCTTACCCTTCTGTTCTCTTACTTTTGCAAGTTTAAACACATTTTTCTCACCTTCTCTTGTTCCTAGTCTATTATAAAGCTCATCATATGCCCTTAAGTTTAGCCTCACTTACTATTCTCTTAGCAACCTTTTTAGCAATTATATATTGTTCATAATTTTCATTATTTCTAGTCTTCTGCCATGCTTTAAAATATATCCGTTTTTCTTTAATAACTTTTTGCACTGTTTCACTCCACCACCATGTTTCCTTTACTAATTGCCTTTTACTTTTAGATACTCCTAAGATATCTTTTGCCACTTTCTTAATTGAGCAACTGAATATGAAGAGACGAAAAGATACATAATAGATAACAATGACTAAGTAAACCATTTAGTTCCTACCAAAAAGGTTTTTGGGTGGCTACAATTGAATATCCTTCATTGAAGCCGCTAAAAAGTTAGCCAACCAATATTCACAGCTTGCTTGAGGAGCTTCAAAGTTTCATCTAAAGTCTCAACTGGCCGTAAAAACATAAATCCATAATATCACGCGTGTCTCATAGCCAAGCAAGAGTATGCAAGCAAATAAAGCTTCTTATTGTTTATCAAATGGCATGATTCTTGGTAGCAGCTTGCTTGTATGCATATCTGACTTGTCCATGGAATACTTAACACCCAAAAACTAAAACCTTTTACCTGATACAAAAGAAAAAATCATTGAGAAAAAAATGCAGTTTATAGAATGAGATTATATGAAAACTAAGGCAGCATAAGAAAAAGGAAAATTAAGGAAACAAGAATCCATAGAAAATGATTAAAATTCTACAAAAGCTCTTTTCTTTTCCTTTAAATTTTTCCTGAAATGGCAAATACTCAAGCAAAACTATAAACTAGCTTCAAAAGCACTGAATAATCAAGTAATGTATTAAACCAGAAATCTCTAAGATCCAATATCAGAATGTATGAAGAAGGACTAAGACTTTCCAAAACAGTTACTACTGAAAGGATTTTACATACGTTGGATTAGGCCAACCTGCATTCCCAAAAATCGAGGAACTTGACCAACCCACTCACAATCACGACGAGCAAGATAATCATTCACAGTAACCACATGCACTCCTTTGCCACTCAATGCATTCAAATAAGCTGGTAGAACAGCAACAAGTGTCTTTCCTTCTCCAGTCCTCATTTCAGCTATCTCTCCCTTGTGGAGAACCATGCCACCTATGCATCCAGCACAAAATATAAATAATACATATCCAAAAGCACTGACACTACTGAAAGGATTTCATCTTAAGCGCATATAAAATCTAGCCATGCAGTGGCAACATATGTGTTAATTTCAGGTTGAATGACTCTAAATTCTGGCCCATGTTAAGTGGTGCATTAGAATGCTTGGATAGCTTAACCAATCTAGTTAACTACCGCTGTGGAAAAGAAACAAAAATCAATTTTGCTTTTAGAAAATAGACTCCATTCGTTATCCAGATAGTTCAGACACAGATAAAAGCTTAGGGTAATGCATACCATTATGGAGGCATAAGTTACTGGGTTTGTGGAGTTGATGATCAACCACAAGTAGGTCAAATGATCAATTTCTAGATTGAGATCAAACAATCAAATCACAACTAAATATGACTGCAGTAAAGTAATTAGCTGACACTCATATGTGCAACAGAAGTACATGTAATGTAACAGAAGTAAAGAACAATATAATATACCATAATTGATGCCTCATATGTTCATGATCATCAAAGTAAAACATTGAACTTGTGACCATCAACTCGTTAGGAATCTATACATCGCAGATGGAAAGAGAAGAAGTGGTAGACAAGGGAGTAGCCAAATGTCCTGTTCCTGTCTTTACCACGGAAGTCATATTTGTTGGTTTAACAGATTGAAGACAAAAGGAATCTCTGAAAACAAGAATGCCGCTATGGTTCTGCAGTAATATGGTGTGCCTTCACAACATAATTCAAGCTGCACTCTTTCTCCAAACATGGATAGCTGATGTACTCTTGTATCATCTCATCTCAAGTGTCTGATTTGGTCTGTCCAATCAAGCATTTGCATTGGCCAACTCCTCACCTACTTGAGTGAGTTAAAGGAGTGTTCCATACTCCGACTCAAATGCAAACTTGACAAGGTAAAGCAAGTTGACTTGAGAAGTCGATTACTGCTACAGGATGTTTAGTAAACAGTACTTGCAAACTAATTTTCATTGCACAACATTCTATTTGTAGTGCAAACCACCATTTCCTGTGTGCAATTTTGTGCAATACATTCATCTAATCTTGCACAGCACTGACATTATTCCTTCTCCATGCTTCATCAACATCATCATCAAGACCTTATCCCAATTAGGGGTCGACCACGTGAATCTTGTTCCTCCATTCCCCTCTATTAAGTACTACAACTTCATTTAGTCCCAAAGTTTTTAAATCTTTTCTCACCACTTCTATCCACGTTCTTTTGAGCCTTCCCCTTGCCCTTTTAGAACCTTCTACTTGCATTGCCTCACTCCTTTATCCGGTGCCATTTTGGGTCTTCTTTGGATATGTCCAAGCCATCTAAGTCTAGTCTCCCTCATCTTGTTACCTATTTTTACTACCCCTAAGTTTCCTCTAATGTTTTCATTCCTAATTCTATCCTTTATTGTCTTGCCACTCATCCATCTCAACATCCTCAATTCTGTGACGCTCGTCCTATAAACATGATGTTCCTTAATTGCCCAACACTCTGATCCATGGAGCATAGCCGGCCTTATGGCCATCCTATAGAATTTTCGTTTTAGTTTGAGTAGTGGCACTTGCCGATCACACAAAACTCCAGATGCACATCTCCATTTGTTCCAACCCGCTTGGATTCTCTGGGTAACCTTCCTCTCAATCTCTCTACTCTCATGAGTCATTGATCCTAAGTACCGAGAGGCCTTTTGCGGGGACTTCTTGGTTATCAATCTTAACTGGTGTTCCACACCTACTCCTCTCCTTGCTAAAATTGCATTCCATATACTCTTAGTTTGGCTAATTTTAAATCCTTTAGATTCTAATGCTTCTCTTCATAACTCTAGCTTTTTGTTTACGCCCTCTCTTGTCTCATCAATTAAGATTATATCATCTACAAATAGCATGCACCATGGAATCTCCTCGTGTAGATGTTTTGTTAAGTCATCCATAACCAATGTGAAAAGGTATAAGCTCAATGCCAATCCTTGGTACAATCCTACAGTGACAGGAAAATCACCAGTCTCGCCACTAGTGGTCTTAACATTAGTTACTGCTCCCTCATGCATATCTTTAATATGTCTATATAACCCCATGAAACTCCTTTCTCGCCCAACACCCTCCATATTAAATCTCTAGGAAATCTATCATAAGCTTTCTCTAAGTCAATAAAGACTATATGAAGGTCTTTCCTCCTCTCCCTATATTTCTTTATCAATGGTCCTAGTAAGAAAATAACTTCCATGGTAGAACTCCCAAGCATGAAACCTAATTGGTTCTCCGATATACTTGTCTCATGCCATAACCTCTTCTCAATCACTCTCTCAAAAAGTTTCATAGCGTGAGTTTGATCCCTCGATAATTAGTACAGCTTTGTATATCTCTTTTATTCTTATAAATTGGTACAATAGAGCTTTTCCTCCATTTATCCGGCAGTTTCTTTGATTTTATAATTCTGTTAAACAACTTGGTTAACCAAACTACTCCAGTATCTCCCATATGCTTCCAAACCTCTGTTGGTATACCATCGGGCCCCATGGCCTATTCTGATTTCATCTTTTTCAAGTCCTCTTTAACTTCATGTATGTTCTCCACTTCAATTAAAAAAAAAAAAAGGTTCAAGTATCAATGTCATCTGTGTTTAGAGTCTGTAGTGTATATGTTGTGTGTAGTACATCTCATGAAGTTGCATAGGGCTTCCACTGATGATACTATGGAATCAGTATCAGCAGACACAAGCACAGTACAAGGCAGGACCTGAATAGAGTTTGCTGGACTAGCCTTCTCACCCCCTAATTTCCCAAGCAATTGGACTTGCAAAAGGTAACATGACATGAGATTAGGAAATTCTGTGAAGATAAAACTAGAGAGACCTGTTTCTATAAATGAGAACCTTAATTTAGATTATCTCAATATATTTAGAAGACTACTAATGGAAGAATCGAGGACCTCTTTCTATAAACGTTGGGATGGTCCAGAATGAAATATCTTGGAGAGATCAGCCTCTGTAATGGATATGTCTTCCTTTTGCTAGTCTAGGTTAAAACAGAGTATGAAGATAAGAGAATTGTTGCCATATGCCATGTGAGAGCTGAAGTAATTAAATATGGTATGTGAAGGTGATCCAGCTCATTGGTGCTAGTAATGTTGAGACCTAACATATAATTATGTAAAAGTTGGTAAATTAAGTAGAAACCCACTATGAGGACCCTGAGTAGATAGAAAGCGAAGAACACCTAACCATACGAGGACTAACTAGAGACAGGATGGACTAGACAACTCTTGGTTCGTTGAGCAGCACTCCTCCCAAAAGGGGTGCATCATTATGGAGGTTTTCAGAACCTTCTAGTGTGAGTAATGAAGAACTAAACAAGAGCTGGTTGGTTGTTAACCAACAAAAAGTATGGGAGAAAGATTCTAATAGAAAAAGAAAAGGAAAGAGGGAAAAATACGACTCCTTAAATGAACTCATTATGCCAATTCTTATTGTTTGCTATATTATTCTAGTGTCTATATTGTGTTGTTCCTATTGGTAGTTTTTCCTTCATGTTCTATATATTATAACTATTCCTATAACGGGTGTTTCTGCTCTTGATCCTACTCTTGCTCCACTTCCTAATTCTAACAAAATTCCTGTTAAAGAATAAATAGTGAACCACTGCATCTGGTATCTCAAATATCTTGAGATGGTGATGGCATGGATCGGGAAACCATTTTGGTTTCATGCTTGGGAGGTCTACCGTGGAAGTTCTTTTCTTACTTAGATAATTGATAGAGAAATATAAGGAGAGGAGGAAGGACCTCCATATGGTCTTTATTGTCTTAAAAAAAGCTTAAAATAGGGTCTCTAGAAAGTTAATATGGTGGGTGTTGGGTGAGTAAGAGGTTTCACAAGGGTATATAGGCATAATTAAGGATATGTATGAAGGAGAGGTAACAAATGTTAAGACCATTAGCAGAAAGACTAATGATTTTCCTATCACTATAGGATTACACCAAGGATCGGCATTGAGCCCATACCTTTTCACGTTGGTTATGGACGAGTTAACAAAATAGCTGCATGAGGAGATTTCATGGTGTATGTTATTTGCTAATAGCATAGTTTTGATTGATAAGACAAAAGGGAATAAACACAAAGCTAGAGTTGTGTAGAGATGCTATGAAGTCTAATGGATTTAAAATTAGCCGAACTAAGATAGAGTATACAAATGCAATTAGCAAGGAGAGGAATGGGAGTGAAGCACCAATAAAGATTGATGCTTGGAAGAAACCTTAATTGCTAAGAGCAGCTCATCATGCTAAAGAAGACTTACAATCAGCCCCAAAGGAAATAGCGAACCACGTGATAACCAGTGTTTTAGGTATCATGTACCCATCCAAAAGTTAGAGAGAACATATGGAGAACTTATCCACCCTGTCCAAAGGTTGTTTCATAAATTCATTGAAAAGACTCTTCATTTTGGTAAGAAATTCAAGACTCAGATTGCTTTTCAGCAGTTTGGAAGCTTTACTTGCAGTTGGCTAGTGCTATCTAAAAACTTGGACCATAAATAATGCAACAGTTGCCAAAGTAGATAGCAAATGAGTCAAGAACTTGAGCAAGAACTTCAACAGTCAACAAGGAACAATCCAAGCAATGATAAGCTGTTCCTTAGCCATCCAAGCCTTATAATCAGGATTCTTGACACAAAGCACAACTTTCTCTACTGCTACAGTAGAATCATCCCTGCCTCTTTTATGTACTTGAAGATAGTATGGCTAGACTATAATATCACCTAAGAATTTGTGCATGACAAATGGACTGGTCTGACACCTTGCATAGAATGTGTCACAAGAGTGTAGTAGTTGGACAGAAGGAAAAGGAGAAAGATGGGTCATGGAAACTAAGTGACAACAATATGGACAATGAGATGAGAGAAAACAGAGACAAGGGGAAAAAGCCCAAATTTTCAATAGAATGGTGCAGCTGGAGGAGAATTTTAAATGCAAGGTATGGGAGGTGAAGGTATGGGAAATTTGGACTTCTGATTTGGAATTAAGAGGATTTGCGGTCTTTGGGTTTCATATGGAAGGGATGGAAGGTGTAGGTTTAGGAATGGTGGGGCTTTGCAGGATGGTGATAGGGTTCTCAAGTGGAATTGTTTGTCTGGAATTTCTGAAGGGGATATATAAGATTAGCAACGCAAATGGGAGTACACTTTCAGCAAATTTTTCAAGGTAGAGACTGTAGCTTCAAATGATAGAAGCTTTAAAATAGGACACTTGGGTGAGATAGAAGGAGATCAGGTGGGTGGGTGGATTGGGGTGTGTGTGTGACACACACACACACAATGATAGAGTACGGATTTTTAATGAAGAGTAACAGGTTTAGGTAGTTTAAATAAATGCAACAGGAAATTAGGTATTTTTGGAAATGCATAATAGACAATGAGAGAACTGAACATAGGTCGCAGAGGATGAGTAAGAGAAAATTAGGGCTTTCAGAAGGATGAAGGAAAAAGAAATTCAAGCAGGCAAAATGAAAAAGATGAATCTAAGAAGGGAGTACATATTTTTAATGAAGACTAATCAATTTACTTCTCTTTAATAAATGAAACAGGAAATCAGGTATTATTGGAAGTGCATACTAGAAAATGAGAGAACTGAGCTAGCATTGCAGGAATGATATTGGAGAAAAATAGGGCTTTCAGAAGGATGAAGGAATTTAAGAAGGAAGAATGAAATCAGGTGAATATAGGAAAGGAACCACCCTAGTTTGGATGAACTGATTACAGCTTGGCCTTGGATCTTCACACCCTAGTACCATGTTCATTGAAGAGAGAAAAAGAAAGAAGGTGAAAGTAACCAAAGCCATCTGGCCTTCTCTAATCATTATTTTCACAAGTTATGTGTGTAGCTTGTATAAACGCAAGAGAATACCAAAGCGAAAAGAACACAAAAGAAGTAAGCCCTGTACACTAAAATGGTGAATCAATACGACCAACATAATGAAGCCTGACAGCATGAATTAGAAAATTAGAACAGAGGACTAAGATATATGGTTCTATAATGGTGTTCATAATTCTACAAGGAGTTTGTGATTTTGAATCTTTACGTTTTGTCATCTCTGACATGGTTCAGCACCAATGAATGTTACACATCTTTTAGAGCATACTTCTCTAAATGAAGGAAACTTATTTTCTACAAAGAAACTAACATAAAATTAGCAAAAAAATTAAAGCACAAAGAACAGCAAATTTACCTATAAGCTGTACATCAAAAGGACGAAGGCCCAATACCCTTTTTGAAGCCTCTCTTACGACAGCAAATGCCTCCTGCCAATCATGATCACCTTCTTTCATAAGGATCACAATGATTTTGGTTTTTCCTTTAGATGTCAAAAACAATATAGCCAGGAGCAAGAATTTAAGGGGAAGTAATGGCACATAGAAGTAACAGACTCAATCAATGAGCATAAATGATAAGGTTGAGTACTTATCAACGTTAGTTAAGTGCCTTGGTTTGCAACTAAGAGCTTGTGGATTGAAGTCCACTTACCATTAAAAACCCATAATATAAATATGTAAGTAAATGAATAAAAAATTGAGAGTAGATGATTATAAAACAGAAAAGAAACAACAACTCTAACTCCTAAAAGCTTCAACCTCTCAGCCATTTAGTTTAAGACAATAAAGAAAAAGGCCTTTACCTCCTATCCTATGAATAAAAGTAAAAAGTGCAGTAGAAACGGAACTAAATAACCAAAAATACTAAAAGGATCCGATATAAAATACTGTTTAACAATTAGTACTTGCAGCCATCCAGATTACACTCAATTGCGTGTTAATCTTATAATTGACGATTTGCCTGCAGAGATAGTTAACACTTCAGCAACTGTCCTTCACTGCAAAAGAATGGGTTCTTGATAATGGGGGGAATTCATTAAATGAATACATGCAACTGTATCACCTTTATGACCCAAGAAACAACTGTTTTTCTTCGTCCTTTTTTCCCCTGGTGCTAAGTGCTGTATATTTCTGAAAATAATATGTTTTTTGTTCTCCAACAAGACGCCAGCCAATTTCAGTTTGTCAACTGCTTTCTCAGTAAGGGAGGTATTGACAACAGTAGTCAAACCAAGCTATACTAGAAAGTCAACTCATTTCTTCACAAAATCAAGACCAACTGCCAAGCAAGAGTGTTGCTTACCATATGGATGGGAGAAGCAGGGTCTTACTCTTTCCCCACCTGGATAGCTGATCTAGCTAAAGTCACTGCTCTTGTTGGATAAGTTAAGCTTCAGAAATTATAACCTCAATCTCATAGAAGTCAGTGCTGGTTAAGTTCAGAAACATGCATTCTCAAGGTAAGGATTCGGTTAGAGAATAGCCCCCATAACATAATAACTAGAGCTAACACCTTAGGAGGGGTCCCTTCCAGTGCTCCTCTTACACCAAAAAGGTAATTGCAAGGGAAAGATAAAAAAAGAAGATACAACCTCCTCCTAGTAGAAGAGGAGCTCAATAATTCCAATCAATACTCTTCCAGAAAGGTTGAAAGTGCACTGAAGCTTTCCAGCAAGAACAAGACAGGGGCCTAAGTGGAGCTTAATCACTGGACTGACCCTCTCACAGTAAAAAAACTGATTGACTCATGTGGGCTCCCCGAACTTGGCAGTTTCCTGCAGCCATGGGCCTCAATTTGGTCGTGACTCTATATGTCGAACACATTGCATTTGCTATGAGTGCAGCTAATGTGAAATTTCACCCTCCTTGGATACATTTGGAGTCGACATCTAGAAAATAGGCTCTAAGCCCTTTTTTCCAGAGAATGAATTCATTGCTTGGTTATGGTATGGGAAGGAGATAGGCACCAACGCCACCTGGTCAAGACAGCTACTATATGGATTGGGTAAAACATCTTGGGTTTCAAATAAAGGTGGTGGTTCACAAACTAAGTGCAGGGGTTTCTATCGTGCCAATGGATGCATCATCATGTCAAACATCTTGAGTACATTGCATGCCATGCAAAACGTAAGGAATATGGAGGGGTCAACGTATTCTAGATGCATGTTATTCTAGATGTATGCAGCCCTACGCTATGTGTTAGGACAAAAACATGGGATGTCTCATGCCTATGTTTAAGAGATTCCTCCTACTATAGAAGTAGGGAAAGAAATGATGCAATTCTACAAACTATTGGTATGCATGAGGGAGATACCCTCATGTGCTTTAGGTACAGGAATCCCTCTTATTATGGAAATAAGGAGACCCCCTAACCAAGCTAAAAAGGAGGACCTGTAGAGGAGGATGCTACTCTAGTAAGCTATTAAGCAATAATCTAATCTTAAAGCAGGGAAGCTATTCTAGAAAGCGGGAAGACTACTGTATAAAGAAGGAAATTAACCTAGAAAGCAGAAAAACTATGCTATAATTCTATCCTATAAGCCAAAACTGACCAACATGCAAGAAAGAAAGAAGTTAAACAAGAGAATAAGGAAGAAATTATACCTAACTATGCAGAGGAATGAGAATACAGAAACCAAAAAACCATATAATACTCCAGAGAGAACCCAATATAAAGCTCCAATTAATACTCCAAAGAAGATTCCTCCTTGAGAAGATTTAAATTAAAACACTCCTCAGGAAATAATGCAGTAACGTAATCACTCTCTAATAGAGTTTCTACACCTTTTATGGTCTATGATACCTTTTTTGAGAAAGGTTTTCAACAATGAAGCAATTTTACTGTTAACATTGCTTGCCTTGGCTCTTGAGAAGGCACCCTTTATATAGCATTCCAAGAATACCTCCAACCAATAAGATTGCAACATCTACTCTCTCTTCTTTTTTTTTTTCTTTTTCATAACTATAAGTGGTCATGCGGATACACATATTGGGTCATATGTTGAATCAAGCTCATGTGACCATATGCATACATCATCATCTAGATGCTTCCATCATCTTCTAGTAGGGAAAACGTGTCTGGGGCTTTGGGGTTATGGGCTCACAGCTCATTGGAGAGGTCATGGGACCATCCCTAGGATCCTTTCAGAAGCATACATGTGTTCATGTCTTACAATGCAAGAGTGACCCTACTTGTCCTGATTTATTGCTTTTGATCTTTTTTTGAATGCTTTTTTATTGAATTTTCCTTGGAATTCTAAATCAATGAAGTGTCCAGGAGTAAAAGCAAATCATCAGGCTACTCCTAATTATCTCGTGATGATCACGATAGGGTCAAAATGTGGTGTCTATAAACTATTCCACATTGGCCTTAGGGTTAACCCATAATAGCTCAAAATCCAAAAGACCAATAGCTGACAATTTGCCACTTACTAAAATGGAATAAATGCAGAATTTGCCAGCCAAAGGCCCTGCTAGCATTCATGAATCAACTAAAATGAATGACCTGCCTGTCCAACAGTAACATTTGGCGGGCAAATCACTCTATTGGTCCTGGAGATTTTAGCGTGATTGGCTCAAGTCAAGCATGAAATAAATGATAAGGATTTCAGCTCAAGCATGTCTTCAATGCTACTAAGAAGGAAGATGATAGGCTTGCATGTGATCGTAGTAGTCTCCCCGGTTTCATAACTTTAATTGGCTAGATAATTGTTGATCAGTAATATTGGTTTGCATCTGTTGCTTGTACTCTGTTGTTGTACATTGCTTTCTTTTTGTTGCTTCGCAGCTGCTCCCCTTGCTTGCTGCCTTATATAGTTGCTTTCCAAGAATAAAAAACCATCTCATTCTATATTGCCAATCAATAGCTCACCCTTTCCAAAGTGTTCATCCTAAATCAAAGCACAAAAATTGGGGCCAATAAAATGCGATCAAGGCAAGAACAAGCTTCCAATAGTGTCGTCATATTTTTTTCCTCACTGATACAAAGTAACAGAACTAAAAGTAAAAGGTCTATGTCAAAATCTTCTGAAGAATCAAAACTCAATACGATACAACAACAACCCACAAGAAACAAATAACTAACAATGATACGATCAAACAGACAAGGAAACTTACTGGTAAAAGAGAATCCAAAGATTCACCTCCTTGGGCTCTCTCCTTCAACACTGAAGTTCTATCTCTCAATTCCGAATCTGAAAGCTTCGAAATTTCTGCTTCCAACCCATTAATCAAACTAACAGTTCCTTGGTACTGCTGCCTTGTTGCTTCGCCAGTATCAGTACCCTTGAAAAAACCACCTAGCAAACCTCCCAAAGCTGCAGCAGGACGCAACCGCCTCCCTCTCAATCCACCAAATTTGGAAGTTTTTGCCCCTAAATCTCCAATCCGGCGTGGACTTTCACCAAAAGCGAAGGTACCCAGCTGAAATTTTAGGATAAAATTGCTGCGGGAATGAAGAAATTTTGATGAAAATGGTGCAAAATGAGATGGGATCTTCACAGCAGGCGGTGTAAATGGCTGTGCCGCCATTTTTTGGGAAAATAGAGCAAAAGGTTGTATTAGAAATTATTGGAATTCAGAAGTTGAGTACAGAAAGAGTGGAAAAAAGAGTGTATTTCCTTAATAAAATGGTTAGAAATTTTCCCATTCAGCTTCTTTTGGTTCTTCTAGTTGGTCCGGTTTGGAAGAAGTGTCTGTGGAGGGAAAGGAGAAGACGATGTATGGGATAATGTGAGGGTAGTTATGACAAAACCGCTTGCCCAACGTTGGGCGGTGGAGCCATCATTTAGTTGGAATAGTTGTAGCCGTTGGATGAAGGGAGCCTTGTGCAACGGTAAAAGTTATAGTCGTGTGATTCTGAGGTTACGGGTTTAAGAAGTAGAAACAGCTTTGGTAAAATGCAGGGTAAGGCTGTATACTTTAGGCCCTCAACTGCCCCTTTTAGTTGTAGCCGTTGGATTGGCTGGAATATTTCAGCGGAAGAGAAACTGTTGCTTATGTATTGGATTTGATTGGATGATTCCAGTTCTATTATAGTTCTACCTGAGCAACGGTCTCAATCATATTTAAAAATGATCGGGATGATCTCTGCCTGCACATTTTTATAAAGAAAATTGAAGTTACAGGCCAACAATGTCCAACGCAATTTGGCATCTTACTTAATCGCAGGTTTGAGTCGTTGCTTTCTCATTTGGTTGGGAATTAGGGTTCAGGGTTAGGATTAGGGTTCAAGGTTCAGGGTTAGGGTTCAGGGTTCATGGGAGTGCAAGTTTCTTTACTTGTAACCTTAAAAAATAAATAGTTTGATTAATTTAATAATATATGCTGATGTCGAATCACCAGTGTGGACCCAGGATTAGTATTCCATATCATTCCAACCATAGCTTATGTATCTTGCCCAATATTTAATTTAGAAAAAAATATACGAAAAACCTCAAAATTTTCTAGATTGACATTTATATCCTGGTTTTTGCATATTTTAAGATTAATAGCAAAAACTTATTTCTATTATCAAATGCACGTAGAGGGTAGATTGTGATTGGTGTCATTTTTTATTTTTTTTGTTTAATGTATATCAATGTTGGATTTAACCATAATATTTGTCATTGATCGGCCATGTCAATGGACTTCTTTTTCTTTTGAAAACTCCAAAAAACAGCAACTGAAATCTAGTTCCTTTGTTATTCTACATGAGATCATCTTTCTAGCATCTTATCTTCAAATCTTTGCCATTCTAGTAGCTTTTGCAAGGATAGGTATCATTTCTACTTCTATTTATTGATTTTTGGTTGATTTTGCATCATCTTAGTTGTTGATATGGACTCGGTGTGGGTGTGGACGTGACTAGAAATAGATGCATTGGCGCCTAACTTCATCACCATTTATTGTTTCTTGTATGGCAAAAATAAATTAGGTGAAGAGTTGGTGGGTTTTCTTCATTTGCAGTTGGTTTATTCTTTTTTCTTTTTTTGGGGGGGGAGCAATATTAGTTTGAAAGTATTTGATCAAGAGAAGGAGCTGAGGTTTTAATGGTTTACTTTTACTAACATAAACCAGAAGAAGGTCCTAAGAAGATCACTTGCACTGAAGAGTTTACCTCCCAAACCACAATATAGTCATGTACTACTTACTCTGAAAAGGCTAAATTACATTGCTTTTAGAAACCACCTTGCTTTTGAATCTAACTAGATATAAACCATCCAGAGGAGCATAAACTGTAAATTTGCTTGCTCAAATCTTTTATTAGCCTAATAGATTCCTTTGACATGTCATCTTCTCTGGCTCTTTTACATTCTTATGGTCAACTAGAGTTGATCTTCCACCTCTTATAGCTTTCCTCTTCACCTGGAGACTCCAAACTATTGGACTAGAACTTCCACCTCAAATGAAGGAATGCCTGTGTAGGTACCGACTATTGATTCACACTTATCTACCCCGAAACCTACATGAGTGCATAGGAGCAGACATAAGAAAATGGCTTCAACTTTTCATAATTTTTACTATCACCTTGTTGTGCATTATAATATTTTGTGAGTGAAGCTAGTACCACCATTTGAATGATGTTGCAAAGATGGGCATTATAAGAGAGTGCTAAACCATGTACATTGAGCTTGATGAGTTTTTCTCCCAATATTTGTACTTCGGCTTTTTCTCCCATTATATCTCCTCTATTACCCTAAGAGACTCCTTTGAGTCTTTGACATGCCATCGCCTCTGCCTCGTTTACATCCTTACAGTCAATCTTTAAGTTTTAGAATACTGTAGCAATATAATAGTGCAACAGAATCAGGAACAAATATAACTGGCTTGTCAACCTTTGAATTTTATAGATAGGCCACTTCCAAAATAAAGTGTTGAGGATGCTTATTTTCTTCCTTAAGGCATCTTATGGTATTAGGAGTCTTTCTTAAGTTGAAGTCCTAAAAAGTTAAGGATGAGTAATGAACCATAAGAAAAAAGTCTTTTGGGCCATAAAACTTGAACTAAATCTATCACATGAATACAAGTGAACAGAAATATATAAGGACTTGGGCAGCAACATAATACTCTTGCTGGTTTTATTCACTTTATGCTCCCATTTCGTTTGAGTCTTCATATCTATCTATCTTGGATAGTTCACTTGTATTTTATGAAGCTCCAACTGTTGCTGCCCAAACTATTGTTGCTGAATAATGCTATTATAGCTGAATAATGTACTGTATAGTGCTATGTTCATACATTGCAGGTTAGAAATGGATTCTCATTCTCTATTGACATGTCCTAAGGGCTTTGGACTACGGAGGGCGTAGACAAGTGGCACAAGGGCAAAAGGCTTTATAAATGCTCCAATTGGCATGGTGAGAAGTCTATGGTGGCCAAGTTGCTAAAACAAGGCATGGTGTTGTAGATGGTAGTGCTAGTCAAGCTACTCTTGGTTAGACTATTAATGTGGATTCTATTGTTGCTAAAAGGGGGCCAATAATTGCTAGGGAGGATGTTGTTAGATTTTTTAGCAAAGTCGACCTTACCAAGTTGCTTCAATAGATTTATTAATATTATATATATATATATTATTGATGTTATATAGTGATCCCTTTGTGCTTTTCTTTGGTCATTGTACTCATGAAAAAGCAACAAAAAAAAAAAAAACAAGGAGATGAGGCCAAATGCCATGTTTTTTGTTTCCTTCAATGTACTATGATGAAATGGTGATTAATATTCAATCTCTTCCTTACATATCATCATCATCATTATTAAGACCTTATCCCAATTAGGGGTCGGCCACATGAATCTTATTCCTCCATTCCACTCTATTAAATACCATGGTTTCATTTAGTCCCAAAGTTTTTAAATCTTTCCTCACCACTTCTATCCACGTTCTTTTGAGCCTTCCCCTTGCCCTTTTAGAACCTTCAACTTGTATTGCCTCACTCCTTCTAACTAGTGCTGTTGGTGGCCTCCTTTGAACATGTCCAAACCATCTAAGTCTAATCTCCGTCATCTTGTTACCTATTGGCGCTATCCATAAATTTCCTCTAATATTTTCATTTCTAATTCTATCCTTTCTTATCTTACCACTCATCCATCTCAACATCCTCATTTCTGCGACACTCAGCCTATGAGTATGATGTTCCTTAATTGCCCAACACTCTGATCCATAGAGCATGGCCGGCCTAATAGCCATCCTATAAAATTTTTCCTTTAGTTTGAGTGGCACCCGCCGATCACATAAAACACCCGATGCACATCTCCATTTGTTCCAACCCGCTTGGATTCTCTGGGTAACCTCCCTCTCAATCTCTCCACTCTCATGGATCAATGATCCTAAGTATCGGAAGTGGTCTCTCATGGGGACCTCTTGGTTATCAATCTTGACTGGTGCTCCACTCCTACTCTCCTTACTAAAATTACATTCCATATATTCTGTCTTAGTTCGGCTAATTTTAAACCCTTCCGATTCTAATGCTTCTCTCCATAACTCTAGCTTTATGTTTACACCCTCCCATGTCTTATCAAGTAGGACTATATCGTCTGCAAATAGCATGCACCAGGGAATCTCCTCATGCAGATGTTTTGTTAACTCATCCATAACTAATGTGAAAAGGTATGGACTCAATGCCGATCCTTGGTGCAATCCGACAAAGGATGACAGAAAATCACTACCACGCCACTAGTGGTCTTAACATTTGTTACTGCTCCCTCATACATATCTTTAATTATGTCTATATACCCCTGAGAAACCCCTTTAACACCCAACACCCTCCATATTAACTCTCTAAGGACTCTATCATAAGCTTTCTCTAAGTCAATAAAGACCATGTGTAGGTCTTTTCTCCTCTCCCTATATTTCTCTACTAATTGTCTTAGTAAGAAAATAGCTTCCATGGTAGACCTCCCAAGCATGAAACCAAACTGATTCTCCGATACACTTGTTTCATGTCGTAGCCTCTTCTCAATCACTCTTTCAAAAAGTTTCATGGTGTGACTCATAAGTTTGATCCCTCGATAATTAGTGCAGCTCTGAATGTCTCCTTTATTCTTATAGATTGGTACAATAGAGCTTTTCCTTCACTCATCAGGCATTTTCTTTGATTTTATAATCTTGTTAAACAACTTGGTCAACCAAACTACCCCACTATCTCCCATATGCTTTCAAACCTCTATTGGTATACCATCAGACCCCATGGCCTTTCCTGATTTCATCTTTCTCAAGGCCTCTTTTACTTCAAGCATTCTAATCCTACGTTCATATCTATAATATCCAGTATTATTTAGATTCATAGTATTTTCAATCCCTATATTCTCAGGGCCATTGTCATTTAACAATTTTTGAAAGTATATTTCCCACCTTTGTTTGATCTCATCATCTTTGACTAATACCCTTTGATCATCGCTTCTAATGCACCTAATATGCTCTAAGTCCTTACCCTTCTGTTATCTTACTTTTGCAAGTTTAAACACATCTTTCTTACCTTCTCTTGTTCCTAGTCTATTATAGAGCTCATCATATGCTTTAAGTTTTGCCTCACTTACTATTCTCTTAGCAACGTTTTTAGCATTCTTATATTATTCATAGTTTTCATTATTTCTAATCTTCTGCCATACTTTAAAATGCATTCGTTTTTCTTTAATAGTTTTTGCATTGTTTCATTCCACCACCATGTTTCCTTTGTTAATAGCCTTTTACCTTTAGATACTCCTAAGACATCTTTTGCCACTTTCTTAATGGACTCAGCCATATTAGTCCACATGGTATTTACTGCTTCATAGTTCCAATTTCCTTCTACCATCAACTTATTTTTGAATGAGGTTATTTTCTCTCCTTTTAAGTTCCACCACTTAGTTTTTGGATGTGTATTAAGTTCAGTTCTTTTACTCCATCTTTTAATATGAATATCCATGACCATTAACCTATGTTGTGAGGTTAAACTCTCACCGGGTATCACCTTACAATCCTTACATATAGATCGTTCATTATTCCTAAGTAGAAAAAAGTCTATTTGGCTTTTATGAAGTCCACTTTTAAAGGTTAGTAAGTGTTCATCCCTCTTCTTAAAGAGTGTATTTGCAATGGATAGGTTATATGACAAGCAAAATCGAGGATATTCTCCCCCATCTTGTTTCGTTCACCTATACCATACCCTCCATGTATTCTATCATATCCTTTCTTATCTTTTCCTACATGGTCATTTAAGTCTGCTCCTATAAGTATCCCCTCAGTGTTGGGAATTTCTTGCATGACTCCCTCCATATCTTCCCAAAACTGTCTCTTAATTATATCTTGTAACCCTACTTGTGGTGCATATGCATTTATAATATTTATAATCTGGTCTCCTAGACTCATTTTTATTATTATAATTATATCACTAATTCTTGTAACGTCCACAACTTTATCCTTTAATTCCTTATCCACTATTATTCCTACGTCATTTCTATTATTTTCCTTTCCTATGTACCATAATTTATACCCATCTATTTCTCTAACTTTAGCCCCTTTCCACTTGGTTTCTTGGATACAAGCGATGTTGACTCTCCTACGTTTCATCGTGTCTACTAACTCCAAACTCTTACTTGTCAGTGTCCCTATATTCCATGTAGCGATGCGAATCTTATGTTTTGGAGATACCCTATTTACTATCGCCTTTCTCGACCTCCATGGTATGAACCCATGTCCACTTTTCACTGCACTTGGGTTGTGATGCAGTGCGTTGCTTCCGAGGGGACGCTCTAGCAACCCTTGCCCATTTTTCACTACACCCGAGATCCGATGTAGCGCATTGCTTCTAGGAGAACGCCCTAGCAACCCTTGCCTATTTTTCACCACATCCGGGATCCGATGCAGCGCATCGCTTATGCAGAACGCCCTAGCTTGAGCGAATTTCAGTTTTCGATTCATGTCATGTTGGGGTTGCCATAGTTTTTAAAAGCTGAAGATGATTTTCATTAAAATCATTAAAATCATCTTCAGCTTCACCCTTGCCGGCTGGTTACCTGACGCAAGGGTGGCCATATTTTAAGAAGTTGAAGATGATTTTCATTTCTTCCTCACAAACTAATATACAAATGCATATTTATTTGTAAGAAAGAAATAATAGAATCATCTTCAACTTCCCCCTTGTCAGCTGACTACCTGACACAAGGGTTGTCATCTTTTAAGAAGCTGGAGATGATTTTCATTTCTTCCTCACAAACTAATATACAAATGCATATTCATTTGTAAGAAAGAAATAATAGAATCATCTTCAACTTCCCCCTTGCCGGCTGGCACCTGACGCAAGACCCTCCTCCTTTTTTATCCGGGCTTGGGACCGGCATTGGCGGAGTTAATCTCTTTCTTACATCTAATCTCTATAATTGTCTTTTCCATTCTGTAAGAAATGTTCTACTATTATCTTTTATTGTTCTAAAAATGAAGAAATAGGGTGATTACTTGGGTTCATTACATGCAAACATGACATAGAGAAACATGATATGTTGAGAACTATACCCAGTATTTTTTGGAAAAATATACCTACTAGTTTATGTAGAGATGTAATATTTGTTATGTAACATTGGAGTAAAGTAAAAGTGTACACCAATTTACACAAAATTGAAGTAAAATAGAATCCTAAAAAAGTAAGACTAGCTCTCAAAATTCTCCATCTCTACCACTACCTTTGCAGTGGGAAATATTTGATCATTGGCATCCCTTCCCATATGCACAATAACTCTCCCTTACAAAATCATTAGAAAAAACATCCATCTAGCCCTATTAGAGGTATACATCCCTTTTTTGGTCTTTGATCTTATGGACAAAATCGCACAATCTCTCAGAAAGCTCCCTTAAACTTCCACTGATTAACATCAAAGCTAAGGCTTTGGTCTTCCAACACTATACGACTATCATATCAACTTTGTAGGCCTCTCTAGTGTCATCTATCAAATCCGTCAACTTAACATTGGGCCTCATTCTTATCTTCTTTAGACATGCCTTGGCTAAATACTTAGAAGTCAGCTACATGTTCTTGTGCGAATTCACACAAGTATGCACATTGTTGCAAGACTTCATCTCAAACATTTGAATTTTCTTGTCAAATGAGGCAAACACTCTCAAGGAGCAATCCTGCTAGCACAAACAAATTCAACCCCATGCCTCTCACTCTTCTTGAATTTACGTCTCTACTTTCCTGCAGAGAGCATGCAATAGCTACCTCTCTAAACTCCTCATCACTGAACTGCATGCCAATAGACATTGTGGAAGAGTCATGCCCCTCTTTTGCATAATATATAGAAAAGTTGCTCTTCCTCTTCCCTTCTAGTTATGCATCATCAGACAAAGACTTGGATGAGTTAAGATAATATGATGCATCATGCTGAGCATCCGACTCAATAACCCTTACTCTCCTTATGGCAATGTCTTTTTTCTTATCTTTCATAGTGTTGCAATTGATATTGGAAGCTCTAGTTGTCTATTCTCATTGGGTTATAACCTTCTTGCCTCCCTTGTTTTAGCCTTGATCTCCTCCACCTCTTCATAAACTGTGAAAAAGCATTCACCTCCACTTGAAGATAGCCCTTCTATGATAGTCGAAAAATCCTCATCATCTTCAAGATCATGCAACTCATAGTATAGCTGAATAATATGCTCTCAATAGGTTGATAGCAATATTTAATACTCATTCATCAATTTTAGACACACAAATCCTAAGAACTCACTCTACTATATATGCTTCACATGTTCCTCCTTGTACTTTAGGTCCTCAGAAAATTATAGGAGGTCTAATCTAGATATGCAATCTATCTGAAAATTGAGAAACATGTCCACTTCTCCCCCTTCATAATAGGTGTGGTCCTTACCAATCAACTATCTCCCATGATATATAAGAGATAAAAAAGGTATGAGACTCAAACCGTCAAATGAAATCATCCAAGTCAAACAAAACCATCCTACCTACAAGACATTATATTCACTAGCAAACAAGACTTTCTACATACCTATAGTATATCCAATATAAAATAAGTAGAGAGAGAGAGAGAGAGAGAGAGAGAGAGAGAGAGAGAGAGAGAGAGAGAGAGAGAGAGAGAGAGAGAGAGAGAGAGAGAGATTACAATTGTACCATAATTGTAATCTCTTTATTATATTTATACTTGGTCTTAAACCAACTGAAAGTAAATGTGTGCACTACAACAGATAACATATACAATAAGGAATGAAGGAGGTTTTTTTACCACGTCTTAATATGTTGGTCTATTTTGGTACTAGCCGAACATCTTATTTTCTAAGCAAATGAAGTAAACCAGTTTCTATGTTGGAAATGATATTTTCATACCATCTCCCAACTCAACTACTATTATACCTTAATTACCATGTCATAAATTTTAAATGAGCTAAGATTCTAATACAATTTAATACAAGTAATTAACCGTACCTGCAATGTATAAAAATAATTAAGTCAGTAACTCTCAACAATGTGATCCATTGCATCCGAAAAACGGCATGTTAGAGTTTCATTGAAAAGACTAGACGACGGGATCACATGGCTCCCATTAATAAGACGCAAGCCATACCAGTGCAAAAAAGTTAAATACCTAGAAAGAGAGTTGGGGGAAGGATCCAACCACAAGGGTCTATAGTACACAGTCTTATCTTGCATCTTTTGTAAGAGACTGTTTCCACACCTTAAACTTGTGACCTCAAGGTCACACGGTGACAGTTTTACTGTCGCACCAAGGCTCCCCTTCAAACGGCAATCTAAACGAATGAATTGACACATAAGCTACTGATTTTGCTATCAAATATCACCAAACTTACCAACATCCACATGCAGACAAAGCATGACAATAACAGAAGCCCGAAAAATTTACAAATCCCACTTGCATACAACCTATAAACAGTAAAAGCCCCAATCAAACATAATCAAATAAGGAACACTAAACACAAGGACCCAACACTCGTAAGTACAATGGGGAACTAAAATCAAATAAGCCTCGGATTTGAGTAACAATATCTGGAAATCCAAAACCTCACTGATTCGGTGTCTACACCTGAAATCTCAGGAGAACACACCTCAAATCTCACTCGCCCCAGAATTTCTTCCAAAAACTCAGATTCTTCTGGGGGGTCTACATTTCGAAACAATGGGTTTTTCCATCAAACATGATGGAGATATGTGGTTAATTTCTTCCTTTTTTCCAGACGAGAAGGGAGTGGAAAAACCTACAATTTCGTGAAAATTTTATTTTATTAAAAAACAGGCCACATGGGCTGGTCTACGCACCATGTTGGAAATCACCATCCAACTTTGCAGACACTCATAAAGTACGCCTACAGCGTCAATCTCCCTTAATCCTGTAGGTGCATCTGATAGCAAAAGCAAGTTTGGGATGTCTCCTAATAACAAAAAAAGGATATAAGCATTAAATCTCAAAAATTTTGAGGTTTTTCGTATAATTGTTTCTTTAATTTAATCAAATGACCTAAATACTTTCAAGTACGAGTAGTTCTTGTAAGGATCATTGAGTCAGGATAGTCCATGGCCCATCTAAGATGTCCTTCTGAAGGTAAAAGTTGTTTATTTCACCAATCTCCAGGCATCCTATGTTATGCAAGACAATAATTTGAACATATAAACACCATATAAATTGCCAATAAATGTCTAGTGCACATGGTTGCAAACAACTCGCCATCTCCTGAAGTACATCGCATGTTCAAGCCGTCACTTTCCTGTTTGTAGGGATTAGATTTAGGAGTGTGCAATTGATTTGCTTTGTAATTATATACTTGAAAAAAGAAAAGAAATAAGAACCTACCTTAAAATTTTAATTCGTTAAATTGATCAATTATGTGTTTAGCTGTCTCAAAACACAAGGATAATACCACTTTAATCACCCTAGTGGGTCTTCTAGTAGCATTGGGTTAATCAGGTATGCTGTGGATTATTAACACAAGTGTGGTAATCTGAGGGCTTGCCTTCCACCAAAAGTGATAAAATTTCGGGTAATGGCTTATCAGTGACCAGCCTTACTGTTGACATACCAAAATAACTCAGCTTTTACCTCTCGTAAGAACAAGTCCAAATCCTAGAAAACGGTCCTAAGAACGTTGATATTCGGTAGAGAAGATACCAGCAGGACAGCTGATTGGTAGGCTCATTCAGTACTTTCTAGGCTCTCATTTTCACTTGCACATCATTGGCTTTGTTGATCTAATTGATGGCTATGATATGGCGCATTAACATTGGTCCTCACCATAATCAAATGATCTTAAAACTTGATCTATCAGCTTTAAGATTCTGAGTGGAGAAGCTAAAGCATTTTCTTTTGTTTCCGAGTTCTCAATGTGCGAGAGACAACGTTAGATAGTGCACAAATGAAAGATGAGCAATGCGGCAGAGATATGTTAGAATCCAAATTCTAGCCGTTAGGAGTGAAATATAAGGGGAGCCTTGGTGCAATGGTAAAGTTGTCCTTGTGTGACTTTGAGGTCACGGGTTCAAGGCGTGAAAACAGCCTCTTGTAAAAATACAATGAAAGACTGTGTACTATAGACTCTTGTGGTCTGCCCCTTCCCAAACCCTGTATAGATGGGAGCTTCATGCACCAGGCTGCACTAGGAGTGAAATAGAGCCGTTTGAGATCAAAATTTTCAGATGGAATAGCAGTCTGAAACTTGTCAGTGTGCTCTTTCAGTGCTAAAAGTCGACCTTACTATTAGGGGTCTATCTTACTAAAGAATTGTCGGCCTTGTGAAGCTCAGGATCAACTCTCTCTTACTGGAAACTTGTCTGCTGAATATTCTGGGCATATGGCAACCTTCCTCTCTTGGGTCGACATTTAAAGTCTAGGTGTTGACCCTTGATACAGAACAAGTTTTACATACCTTCTGTTCCTCCTAGGGTAGACCTTGTAAGTCAGGGGTCATTACCTTCCCTGCGAACTCTCTTCTGTAGTGACCAAAAGCTCAACCTTATAATCTGGAGGGTCAACCTAAGGATCAAGGGTCTGCCTTTTAATCGGGGTGGGGGGGTAGACCTTACACTGTTCTGCATTTCATATTTTTGTCGATTTAAGCTCGGATGACTTGGTTTCTTCAAATTTTGACTTGCGTTAATCAATGAACATATAAGGGTAGCCCCATGCATGAAGCTCCAGGGTATGTGGGGTTCGGGGAAGGGGCAGACCACAATGGTCTGTAATACACAGCCTTACCTTGTATTTTTGCAAGAGGCTATTTTCATGCCTTGACCTCAAGATTACACAACGATAACTTTTACCATTGCGCCAAGGCTTATGCAACCCAAAAAACTCATTAGATCAAAACACATTCATTTTGTTGTCATCAAAATCAATAAGAAAAGAGGGAATGGTTTGGACACTCATATGGTGTCTAGATGTGTAGATTATGCTCATGCATCATCCATTCATGTGGGCTAGAACTTTTAAAGAACCAAACAACTCATATTCTCCATCGGTATCAAATAGAGATGACAATCACAAGTAGTCTCCATTAAATGATAACGACAACTGTTTTCCACTCGGGAAGTAGATGGCTCAAAACGGTTAAAAGCAAATTAGTAGAAAGATCAGAAAGTGGTAGAATTACATGCCATAAGGTGTTGGGTTAAGTCCCGCAACGAGCGCAACCCTCGTATTTAGTTGCCACCATTAAGTAAAGAGGATATCTTGGTGTATGGCATAACTACGACGTGAGCTACAAGGTGATGGTTGATTTCTTTTCGGAGTCCATCTTCACGTTTAATAATCATCCTTGCTTTTTTCTTTACCTTTTATTTTTTGTGATTGAATGGCCTCGATTGTCTGGTAACCACCTTAGTATCCATATTTCGTGGGTCATTGATTAAGATCATCCAATCGACGTGCTTTTGGTGTCAAGATTATCCAAGGAATTTGGCACACTTTCGCAAGGTGCATATAGTACCCATAGGAAAACAATCTTAACATCCAAAAGAGAGGATGAACATGAGGTTAGAGAAGGTTGCATGGCCATTAATGCTACAAAGAATAAACGAGATGATTTACAAGTTTCAAGATCACCATAACCATGAAATCACTTGCTGGCAAAACTGTAAACAAGATTTTACAGATGAAGGTTCTAGTTTCATCCGATCAAGGTTAAACTGTAAACAAGATTTTACAGATAAAGGCTCTAGTTTCATCCGATCAAGGTTAAACCATAGGCTTTGGGACGTAGTCATGGCCAGCTGTCAGATTAATCGGTTTGATCGTGCCTGCATAATACATGTTAACAAGGAGCAAGAGCTTGCTTTCTTTCTAGCGTTTTTATTATATAATCCTCAGTAGCTAAAATGTAAAAGAACCATCAATCCCTCATTGAACAATGCCGACCCAGATTCAGCTAAAATGTAAAATGACCATCAATCCCTCGTTGAACAATGCTGATTTAGATTCAGTCTGGTGCACGAAGCTCCTGTGTATGCAAGGCCTGAGGAAGGGATGGACTACAAGAGTCTATAGTAAACACTCTTACCTTGCATTTTGCAAGATGTTATTTCCACACATCAAACCCGTGACCTCAAGGTCACACAAGACCTTGAACCCCTGACTTCAAATCCAGCATCAGCATTATGAACCATGGACTAGTTGTTTTATGCTTCTCTTTGTGGTGTATAGGTCGTGGGAGAGGAAGGAGTTGGACACCTACTGAGCAGCCTCCGACCCTGCACTAGAAGTTGATAGTCTTTTGGTGGTGAGGGAGGATCCTGTTACACCACCGCACTAAAAGGTCTTTGGTCAAGGGAGCAGTATCATTTCCTTGTTTTAAACAGAACTGCTGGAGTTAAACAAATCTTTCTTCATTCTGATCTTCAGAGTGGCTGTTATGCTCCTCGAAAAACAAAGCCGATGGATGTTATGCTCCTCGAAAAACAAAGCCGATGGAAAAGTTTAAACTAGAGTTTTGATCTAGCAAGCAAATGGGAGCCTCCAATGGTAAAGTAGTCATCATGTGACTTGGAAGTCACAGGTTCAAGGCATGGAAATAGTCTCTTACAAAAATGCAAATTAAGATTGCATAATATAGAACCTTTGTGGTCCACCCCTTCCCTGGACCCTGCATAAGTGGGAACTTCTTGTACCAGGCTGCTTTTTTAGTTGAGCTACTAAGCAAGTGTTGTAAGCATCACCAATTTTTCTACACATTTCCAAACTGAAATGAGTGAAAATTAGCCATACAAGGGACAGAGTACAATTTTTTGACACTCGCCTCAATAATTGGGGATCCAAATCACTCTGGGCAATGACTATAAAATGAATCCATACCTTTGTTTTCTGAAAGATAGTTGTCTATAAATTTTGGATCAACAACACAATTTTATTGCTCTTCTATAATATTCCAAATTAGTGAAAGAGAACTATAGAAACGTAAAATGAGGCCAAGCATTCTAAGTACAGTTACCGCAATGAAAAGGCACAATCCAAAAGTTTCTGATTCCTTGCTGCGGAAGGATTCATCTATCAGTCAACATTGCAAACATGACTTGCAGCAAGTTCCACTCTATAGAGACCAAGGGATATTTCCACTGGCAACTTATTGAGTGCCAATCAGGAGACTCCCAGTGGGGAAAGAAGGCAGCCTATACCCTGTCATCAACAATTAGCTCGGCTCAGGGGGCACTAATTTCAAGCTCCGCATCCACTCGCAGAAACTAAGATCGTCAAAATGAAGGAAACTGCTCTTCAGCCTGGCCCTCTGTTCTGCAGTTAATGACCGCAGCTGAGGGAACCTTGCCTCCTGCAATAAAAGATAATAAAATTCATATTGCTCCAATTCCAAATAATCTCATGTTTTTTTACTTAAAGTTTCAGTTTTAAGGTAGAGAAAGGACTGTGCTCGACATTCCTAGCTGAAATCCATCGTCATTTCCAACTTTTGCTTGTTTAGTAAAATTAGCTCTTTTCAATAACAGCTAGACAAAAGGAGATCAAAATGTAACTTCTAGGAAACAACAAAAACAAATATGGTTAGAAATGCTCAAAAGTGAAATTTTAACCTCATTTCCCTTGGTTCCATAATCCAAATACCTCATTTCTATGGTTTGCATCTTAAGAGTGCGACAAAAGCAACACACTCAACAGGATAAAGATTTTCTTACCTGCTCATAAGGAGGATCTTTGTGTGCTGGTATTAGCCGAGAAACAAAGTATCGAGCTTGAGAACTTCCCTCCTGTAGAAGAAGTACAGAAGTTCATTAGGTTAAAAGTTCTCATGCTGCTAAACCATTAGAAAAAACAAGGCAATTGCATAACTAGAAATATATATATATATATATATATATATATATATATAGGAGCCTCAACAAACTAAAGTTCACTAACCCACATTGATAACGATGGAGAATGAATAGGCATAAATTTCACGCCTTTCACCAATGGGAATGGGCTAACTACAATTTAGGAGAAAACATAAGCCTACAGAGGTGCACCTTTTAAATAAAAATTTATTATGTGCTAACCGGCATTGATAAGGATGGCGAATGGGCAAACTACAATTTAGAAGAAAACATAAGGCTACAAATTTATAATGTGCTAACCCTAGATTATAGCAGCCCAAGTATTTTGAGCAGGCCACTTAATCAGAACTATATTCTTGCTGTTGAATGCACATTCATAAGATAGACACAGAATGAGACTGGAATTAAATGAAAACTGCAATTTACACTACTGAACAATGATGTAGATACAACAAAGATGTGTCATTGTATAACTTTGGAACTTCTCTCAATGGTCAGAAGCTAATTGGTTTCCTGAGTTCTTAAGTAACTTGAACAAAGTCAGAATTAAGAATCATATTTAAAGTTGGAAGCTAGAAGGGGAGCCTGGGCACAACATTTAGTTGTCGCCGTGTGACCTGGAGGCCACAGGTTCAAGGCATGAAAACAGCCTCTTGCATAATGTAAGATAAGGCTGTGTACTATAGACCCTTTGTGGTCTGCCCTTCCCCGGACCTGCATATGTGGGAGCTTCGTGCACCATGCTGCCCCTTTCTTTTTCTTTTTTTCTTTTTGGTTATTTAGAGTTGGAAGCTTTACCCAATTGTACTACAGTTCTTGAACTTCTATGGATGCTAAAATATGGTCATCCTACAACTTTGCCAAATGATAGACCACACAACACAACTGTCATTCTATATCTCAAGGGACAGCAGCAATTGACCCTCTTCTATACCCACAGGTGATCAAGTTAAACATGCATGGAAACATCAGACAAGCTCAAGCACTTGACAGCTGCAATGGACACATCTCAACAGTAACCAACAGTTAACCAAGGGATCAATAGAAGAAACGAACTTTGAATGCTAGAATGCGAGGAGCAGGAAAGCGCTGTTCAGTGAGTTCCTCTGCCAATGTTCTGCAAGCTGCTAAAGCAGCAGCACTTCTCCCTTCCTGAGTGGCAAGTTCTGCTCCCTGAAGCAATAAAAAACATCAGTATGCTGTAATACTTCAGAAACACAGATTACAACAAAAGGGTAACAATAGTAAGAAAACAGCACACTTCTTTCAACGGGATAATAATGTATGACAAAACAAGTATGAACTAAACCCAACAGATGTTTTAACATGTATAATACATTAAAAGAACCAATACAGACCCATTTCAAGCAGAATCGGCAAAATCAGTAAGTAAACTAATTAAAAGAAAGTCCTCACAATCACTTTGCATTAACTGTTTACAAAATGACTAAAGATTGGCTAATAAATTAAAACAAGTACATTTATTAAGAGGCTTGAAAAGGATGTTGAGCATCAACTTCAAAATGATACGTATGTATTTACTTTCATTTCATTGAAATAATAGCTCCACTCTAAAATTAGGAGGATGGTTTAATTAAACAGTTCTGAAGCCCAAACTTAAGGGAATTGATAAAAGAGAAATTACCTAAGGAGAGTCAAGAGATGTTGTATAACTACGCATAATTGATCCTGAAATGTTGCCTGATGAATTCCAATCTATGAGCTAATTCAGCAAGTCATTAGTCTGATGCTTGACCATGTGCCACCTAAAGAATGCCCAGCCAGGGACCGGACTAGCATCGTGAGCTTCGTCTTACCATCTAAATCAGACCTTCAGCAGATTCTACTACCAGAAAAGCCAGATAAACCCTACTCATCAGATACGCATTCAAATATAGGAATTATGCTAGAACATTAGGGTTTGAGACGTAGAATCAGCCTCTTGCAAATTGCAAGGTAAGGCTGCATACTATAGACCCTTGTGGTCCGCCCCTTCCCCAAAATGATCTATTAGAGAGATTAACTTAGATCTAAAAATGGTTGGTCATTTCAATGATTGGATAGGCAACCAGTTCCAGATGATAAATTGCAAGTTGTTGAGTGCAAGGCCGTGAATATCTATTACCATGGACAAGCAAGACTCCAGAGAAAGGTGTTAGGATGTAGCACTTTCAGAAGTCATTTGCATCCACAGCTCTGAGCATTTACCACATACCTTACGTATGATTTAGTTTTTGGATTTGTTCAATCATCATGTCACAATGAAGTATATCTCTCTTTGAATCATGAGATGGCATCATCAATGACAGTCATGAGACAATAATGCCTGTATATCACTTAGGTGCCACTCTAGGAACATAATGACCAAGGATTTTGAATCAGGCCACCACGCTCAAGGTTAAATAATGACCATCAGAAATGGCTGTTGGATCATTATCTAAGTCATTTGGCAATAGATCGGGTCATCAAACTCCTTTCTCCTTTCCTGAGCATAACTATTCTCTCTGGTTTAAATGATTGAAAGTCAAGTGGGCTCATAAAGATTGTGTATTAAGTTTCACCCTACATCTTAATGTATAAGTTGTCCCATGTTTGGTGATCCTAACCATTAATATGATGGGTCCCATCTCCACAGCAGAAGGTAATTGTGGCCTTTGAATGTGGACTGGTATCTGTACAATATTTCCAGCTGTCCATTTTCTACTAATCAAGAGCATATTTTCTAGATGCTATAATCATCCAATCATAGTGATATTCGGTCTGCAAGATATCTAACACCACAAGAATCAAATGAATGGCTGCTATCAACAAAAGGTGGACCTACCATGTCAGGAAAAGGCACTACAGGACATTGTACCATGTAGCAGCATTTTTTTCCAAGCAAAAGTCCGTGTTGGGCCAATGTTTTTGGTCATCCAAATATCAAGTCAGATTGTTGGCATGACCTATATAAGATGTGACCAACAAAAGCTAGCCTACTTAGAAACTAGACAACAGTGTTTGAATGTGCACTGCTGTCTATATCATGTTTGCACCTGTCCAATTGTCACTTCTTATGAGTAGATGTTAATGGAAGCTAGAACAATCCAAACATTGTGATTTTGAGCTACAAGATATCTACATTCAGGGAATCAGATGAAAGGGTGGTTACATCAACAGAAGGTTGCCCCATCCATGTCAAATTAGAAATGTCATACCAAGCGATTGCAGTGTGATAGCATTTCTCTGGGCAACCTTGCAGGGCCATATTTTACATGCACAACAATTCAAACATTTTAAGTGCTAATCACATGCGAAGCAAATGCCTAACACTAGTCTTTAATTAAAACATGCCCTTTTATATTAGTCTAGAAAATAAGAGTTGAGATTACTTTGTTATATCTTAACCCTAGGAGCTTTTATTATGTGAAAGAACAGCCCCAAAGGCTACAGATTTTGGCATTGAAAAGAACGGTAAACGCTTTAGTGATTTTCCCTTATTACTCTATTTTCTGGATTATTCTTTCATCTTTGATACCTGAAACCTTCTCTTACTGGCCACATCAAGCTAGATTTCTATTCCACTAGAAATGTGTCTTTGGGAAACAACTTACCAAAGTCAAGTATTTTAAAGCAGATAGGGAAGTATGTTTGCTATTCCAAGCATATAGAGGGAAGGCAACTATTTAAGTGTTATCAAGTAGCTAAGAAAGTTTCAAAGCTTCTTTGGCATAGATCTAGAATGTTAAGAGAAGTGAGATGATCTCCCTTAGGAAAAGATTTTCATATCAGACTTGTGTCCCAAATCCATGCAAGGGAAATGCTAAAACCAAAACAGCTATTTGGTGCCCTGCATGCAGTTGGTATGTGTCCTAATAAATGTTTCTCTCTTTCTTTTTCATTTGCATTCCTTCAATTTTTTGAGGGGCTTATCCATGTATGTTTGACCTGGTTTATATATCTCTCTTTAGTGAATTATGCTGTCCAACTGCAGAAAAGAGAAGGGAAAATTGAAGGTGCTACACTGGATGAATCTCACTGCAGTATTACCTCATAAACTACTACAAAATGACAAGAACAGTACTCAAAGTCACTAAGTAACAGGTTGAATCTTATCATGGTACAAAAGGGATAGTCGATCAGCATCAAATGAGCAGGCATAAAACAGAAACAAAATTAATCAGGAACAAAGGCAATTAGAGCACAGCAAATAATCGAAAATGAGGTTGAAAACGACATACCAACCAAATGAAGACATCCGTCCCATGGTCAAGTACAACTGCCGCATCAGTCTGCATTGCAAGGTCATATGCTGGCAATTCCTCGAAAGTGCCTCCTTCACGGTGCATCAGGCAACGAGGGGCGACCATGCGTAGAGACAAGTCAAAGGATGCATTTAAGAACAAATTCCTCAAGACTGATCTTTCATCTTCATGACCAACAATATTTCCTAATAGTGGTCCCCTTTCAAGATGGAATAAGTTCTCCAGTAATGACGACAGCTCCTTGGGGAACCGATAAAGCTTTGATTTGGGTAGCTGGGACCCAAATTTTAAAGCTATGTCCTTAACTCTTTCATCTATGGTAGCCCTCATATTAATTGCATCAGAGGAAGTTTTCGCTTGTAAGACAGTCCTCTTTGCAATTAGAACTGCAGCCACCTCAGGCTGAAAACTCTCAAGATATGCTGATACACTATCAACGGTCGGCAACCTGACAGTAATCACTCTTGAAACATCAGCCTGATGGAAATTTGAATACCGAACTGCAAACTGGAAGAAGACATTATCATTCTTGATGTCACTTTGTGTTTCCATGGACAGCAAAAAACTTTGAGTTTCTTCAATACTTAGCATTTGAATGCAAGTAGCAGTGTCATTCTTAAAACTTTCATGGGAGTCTGAAGGTGCTTCTTCACCCGGCCCTATGACCCGAGTCACAAGAATATCATCAGAACAACGTGTCTCAAACAAGGCATGAGAGCCTGCTGCTCTTGTTGATGCTCTCTGCAAGTTCACGCCAAAAGCCTCCCCAAAATCATCATGAAGAACCAGTACACCACCAGAGGTCTTTGCAAGCGGCTGCAGTACTGGCACTCTTACTGGACATGTTCCTGCACATAGGATATCAATCACAGTATCATGCCTATGAGCCTCGCGACCCAGATGTTCCATCCACTTCACTGCCGTTTTCTCCATATATGGATAGTTAGGATGAGTAAGTGAATAAGGAACTGATCCAGGACCAAAAGTATTTGGACCGCCAGTACACACCAAGATTCTGCAATTCCCCCCTAACCTTTTAGCTACTCCACGGGACATGTCTGCTGATGGCCCTTGAATTATGGCTAGGGCAACCTCAACAGCTGTAGCGATGCACCGGTCCCTTGATGCTTCAGGCAAATTCAGTTTGTAGGGTCTCATAGATGAGAAGATAGCATGAGTTACAGGAAGTGATGCATGAATAGACGACAAGTAGATGCCAGTCCCATAAATCAATGCTTTCAGAAACTCCTTGGTAGGCGACTTGTCACCTGGAAGTACATCTGCTGAGGCTACTGATCCCTCAGAAAAATCATAAACAGAAACTGTTCGGCCATATGATATTATTCCGATTCTTGTACTGGGTGAGAGAGAGTCCACAAATGCATGCAATGAGCTCTGTAGATGCTGAAGATGGGCTTCGTCTAGGCACTCATCTATGACAAGAAAAATAGGTGCAGACATTCTCGAGTCAGAAACAGGGATGAAGCCAGGATGATTGTTCCCAGTTTGAATGTAATCAACCATTGGGGATGAGAGCTCTGGCCAGTTGCAAAGGTCATCCCTGCTAGAAGCTATATATTCTCCTTCACTTTCATTTAGTTTTTTGCAGATTACACATTGCCACTTCCCTGAGCTAATAAAAATGTTGCAGTAAAGATTTGCATAGGCCCCACAGTTCTGGCAACGATGTGGATCCCGATGTACTAATTGAGGACCCTGTGAAGCTTCTCTACCTGGAGATACCAATGCACCGAACCCCAAACTGGCAACATTGGCTAGTTTTTTCTGTTTCAAGACCTGTACAGGAGAAGACCATGAAAGAGAGAAACACTTACTCACTGTATTAACAAATTACAAGGCAGCTAAACAGAAAATGTCATAAAAGGTTCAATTTTCCAATAGAATAAAACTAAGCAAGTTCTTTCCAAACAATTTGGACAATGAGGTTCCAAGAGTCTTAAATCCAGGAATTCCATAAGAAAGGAACAACTCTGACCCCAACCATATACGAATGATCACCTTCTGAGCAGAGAATAGCACATAAGGCATTGCCCCATCAAGTGACAACTCCTCCGTACCAGCTACAGTGGATGAGAGTTCAATTGATCCATTTGAATAATGTGGTGGAGAAGATGCCGGCAAAGATGAACCTGGTGAAAAAGCAACTGGAAGAGGAGATGCTGGCGAACCCCGAAAAGGCACTGCCACTGGTCGGAGCGGAGAAGCGAAAACAGGTGGACCTGGAGGAGTACTGAATTGAGGAACAGGACTCCCTGTCTTGATTCCATTAGCAGGTGACAAGGAACCTGGGGTTTGAGATGAAGTCGAAGGGAGCTGGCCTGTATGGGACCTTTGAGGAGAAAATCTGGTTGAAACTGGAGAACTAAAAGCAGGGGGGTTAAGCCTTTTCTCAGGACGAGGAGTTGGTGTGCTTGGGGGAGAAACGGCAACATTGTAACCAGGGGGAGGTGGTGGTGGTGGAGAAGCCATTGATTACTGAATTGCTTACAAGAAACTAATTCACTAAACCTAGAAATTCAAAATTTTCAGCAAGAGTACAACGTATGGAAACCAAAGCTTGAACCTAGGTCAAATTATTCTTTCAGTTCCAGTGAAATGAAAAGAACATATGATGTGGACGTCCAGCAACTCCAAAGAAACCACTCAAAAGCCCCACAATGTAAATAGTGAATCACCTGATATGAACCCCAAATTTTGCAAGGGGTTAAGCTAACCCTTCGAATGAGAACAAAGATTAAAAAGGTATGCTACCCACAAACCCCTAGAAAGATTTTGCTTTGAGAATCAATCTAAAACCCTCCACACATCTATACTGAAAGCTTAAGGATTTCGATACAAACCCTTGTCAAAGATTTTAGAATCAACATAAACCCTTCCAATTACAAAAGCAGACAAAAGTACTATTGCTAGGGAAACAAACCCCTAAACCAGTGTAAATTTACCTTCCCAGATCAAATTCACTGAGAAACAAATGATCCTAAACCAAAACCCAATTCAAATAACTTGAGATCAAGACCGTTGCCAAGAACCTTTTCCTTAGTCTTCTAGCCTACAGAAACGGGTCCCATCGAAACGCCAAACCCAATTCAGAGGAAACGAATTAGGGTTCTGGGACGAAGCCCGACAGCAACGGAAACAGATCTAAACTTTGGTAGGGGCTGATCGGAATTTGCTTCCCATCATGAAATCAGGTCGTATGACACCGGAAATTGACACAGAAATGCCTGAAATCACGTACCTGGTGGAGAGATTCGAGAGAGGAAGACGAAAAAAAAAGGGGGGGAATATCACAGAAGCAGAAAAAATATCAAAAAATTGAAGAAGAATTTTTCCCTGAGCTGATTTTGACCCCTCTCCTGCCCAGGGAAGAAAAGCTGTCCACTGAAGAGAAAATAGCAACTTTCTTTAGGCAAGTCCTATTTTCTCCTATTTTCTTTATTATATTCTTATCATTAATTTCATTTACTATTGCGTTTAGACCCTGGAAAGATGATAATGCAAACGCGGGATTCTGTAAAGAAATGCAAGATCCTGCCTAATCAGCTGTTACTAAGCATATTTTTAGCAGTTTTATGCTAGCCTTGCTCGCGCATGTAAAATATTCACAGCATTCTCACCAGAATTAACGTTGCCAACAGTATTCAAACATGCAGCACATCTAATTATAGGCATTCCCAACCTATATTAGAGAAGATTCGAACATCAAATGTACTTCATCCGTTTAGATTTTAGATACAAAGTTGGAAATTTGAGTGAATACTTAAAACACAGTAGTAATAATACAGAAACATCTACATTTGTCACTTGCCCATGATTGTTGGTAATTGGCACACCCCAATATACAGATGTCTATGTGCTGGTCCTGAGGATTGCTTTTAGTGGACTATCACCAACAATCTGATGACAATCATTGTAGAGAAAATAAGAAATAGGGTGCGGTGAGTGGGTTCATTTCCCCTCGACCCAAGTTTAAAACTTAAATTGAACCCTAGAGTTACCTTAATGGGAGTGGTTTGTTTCCCATAGACCCAAGTTTGAAAGTTAAATTGCAACTTAAAAGAGTTACCTTGGATACAAGTGGTTGCAATGATTAGTCGCATCCCAAAGAAGGGAGGATCCCTGTGATGTCCAGAAGGAAGAGTGGAAAACATCAATCGGCCACAAATCGGCTGAGTTTCATATTGAGTGAACGAGTTTTGGAATCTTTTGGTACATGAACAACCTCATAAGTCTATTTGCTCTTGTTTTAAGTGTCATTGAGATGCATAAAATCCATTCCAAGAGTGTACCAATTTCTTTAGAAATTGATTTCAATATAAGTCAATTATAAAGTTAATGATTCTTTCTCGCTCTCTGGGTTTTATTCAATCTAACGATTGGTGTAAAACTTGAGCAAAAAATCTCTCTCCCCAAATGTCGTTAGATTTAATTTGAAGGGCAAGATGAAAAGCTCTATTGATGAGGATTTAAGTCATATCAAAAACTTCAATCTTCTCTTTTCTTTCGTACTAAAGTAGCAACAAATACTCATCATCATCATCAAGACCTTATCCCAATTAAGAGTTGGCCACATGAATCTTATTCCTCCATTCCTCTCTATTAAATATCATGGCTTCATTTAGTCCCAAAGTTTTTAAATCTTTTCTCACCACTTCTATCCTTGTTCCTTTAGGCCTTCCCCTTAGGGTGGCAAAATATGACACGACACGATAACACGACTCGAACCCGACATAAATTTAGCGGGTTAGGGTTGAGCCTTATCATGTTCGTGTCATTTTCGGGTTGACCTGAAAAGGACACGTCATAAATCGTGTCGTATTTGGGTCAATCAATGTTGACTTGTCGTGTTGACCCCTATGACACGCGACCTGGTAAAACTTTGAGTTGACCTGAATGACACGTGATCTTGACTTAGACTAAATAGGACGGTTTTTGAGTAACAATCCTATATTTGAACTAATAAAGAACAAGACAGTACGTTATATAGGACGATTAGTAAGTAACCGTCCTATATAATAAAAGGTTTTACTTTACAGTCGTATATTTATAAATCGTGTCGTATTCGGGTCAATCAATGTTGACTTGTCATGTTGACCCGTGTGACACGCGACCTGGTAAAACTTTGAGTTGACTTGAATGACACGTGATCTTGGCATAGACTAAATAGGACAGTTTCTGAGTAACAATCCTATATTTGAACTGATTAAGGACAGGACAGTACGTTATATAGGACGGTTAGTAAATAACCGTCCTATGTAATAAAAGGTTTTACTTTACAGTCGTATATTTATAAATTATATAGGTTCCTAGAGGCTATAAGACGGTTAAGACAAAACCGTCCTATATTTTTATATGTTCTATAAGACGATTGATAAGTAGGCATCTTATATTTATATGTTATATAGGACGGTTATTAAATAACCATCCTATATATTAGGGTTTATAGGTCAGTTATTAATTAATCATTCTATATTTTAAGATTCTATATTATTTGTTAGCCGTCCTATATTTAATAAGTAAAATAAGACGGTTACTAAATACCCGTCCTATATTAGTAAAAATTGTATAACCTACATTACTGTCCAAGTGTCCAGTGTGTGACTCCACACACAATTCTCTCTTTCCATTAGGCATTAGTCCATCCATCATACACAACTTCACTCCTCAATCCTCACACATCAAAACCCTATCTTGACTCTTGAAGGCTTGAAGCCTTGAACACACCAACCTCCCATCATTAAAAACTTGAAATAAAGCAAGCACATTATACACACAATCACATTGACACATACATACTTAAATCAAAACAAAAAATGGAATACAGCCATAGTAATGGACTAGTGTGTCAAAATAACACATTCACATTCAACCTGCTATATTTAAAATCATTGTACACATTCACTTCTGCTCCATACAGTTCACATTGAATTGAACAAATAAAAGCACACCCAATCACCCGTACTATACATGATACATTCACTCTTCTTCATGGACAACCACACCTCACTATATCTCTTATGTCTAGTTCAAGACACCAACTTCCCAATCCCATCATTGAAATTTGAAAGTTTGAAACAAAGAAAGCACATACATTGAAACAGTGTACTTCAATCAAAAGAAAAATAGAACACACCCATAGAAATGACATGATCTTTGTATTATATTTGAGTAAAATGTATGTACATGATTGATGATACATTTACTTACATCACTGAACTACAAATTAAAATTCATAATATGATCTGTCCATTCCATTCTAATATCGTCGAGATCCAACTGGGAGTAACTCTTGCTTCCCAAATTTGCCTACAAGAAACATATAATAACTTAGTTCAAACATGTAATCTTAGATTCGGTCAGAAAATATACAAAACAAAAGTGTAACATTGGTTAGTAAGTCTTACCTTTCTCAATTGTGAGATTATAACTCCATTGCGAATGAGGGTTCGCATGTATCTAAGAACATAGTACTCACACTCCCAATCTGATTTTTGTTTAGGGCATTGCAGACCAATGTTACTAAAGACAACAGAAAAGGTTCAAAACATCATGTTAAATAAGTTCAGGTTTAAAATTATAGTAAAGAGTCTAAATAGCAGTAATTAGTAAACCTTATCTTGGCCGTCTTCTAGTTGAGTTTTGGTGGGTAGTCAATACCTTCCTGCTTAGCCCATATATATCATGCTCTACACACATATAATTGAAAAGCATTAGATTATGAATATTATGATAGTTGTCACTTATCAGGTGAGTAGTTATATTATAATGAAAGGAATAATAAAGACTTGTTTATAATTTCCATTAGGTATTCCCAAATGTGAGCTCCACACGAATTGAAAAAAATTGCATAGCTACCATGCACATCCAAAGCTAGCAGCATCCAATGAAACCTATAAAAACAATAATTCAATTGTATGTTCTCAAATCTTAACTGATATAGATATTCATGTGTATGAATTATGAAATTGAAATGGCATAATTTAACAACATATGTTACAACGTACCCACTATTGTAGGGAATCAGTAAGGCTTGCCCCTTCCCACAACCCATGAGCCTAACAATGATATCTTCACTGTGTTTGTCCGCGGGCAAATAGTCCAATCAAAAGACAAGAGAAGGGTCAAAGAACTTGTAAATGTCCTTGACCTCTAATCTTTGCAAGCTATCATGTAAATACCTGCATTAGAAATTTGGGTTAATGTCAAATAATTATCATGTGTTATTAAAAAAATGAGTAATGTTACTTTGATTCGTAATAGTCTAACTCTAATACAGTAGTTACACGATGACATGCCCTATATAGACTACGATGTGCATGTATTCCAATTGAGCCATGTTACATATGACTAAGAGGTCTTCCTTGAAGAGTGGAACCTCAACCATATTGTTTACAAGCACACCTGCCTCTATCCTTACGGGGTTCATTGCCTTATCTTCATTGGCTAGTCTGTACAGTACCCTTAAGAATGGAGGCGTGTTAGGTGGAACCTCCACCTGATCCCTACACTGTAGATGTAACATTTTAGAAATTAGTAATGAATATATACAACATATACTAGTATACTCGCATATATAAAAGAAGAGAGACAGTGAGATCAAATTATAATATTTTATCATATATTGGGATAAGGTCTTGATGATCATGATGATGAAAGTGAAAAGAAACACATGAATTCCATAAAACAGCTCTAACCATTACTTCATGTAAGATTACAAGTTCTAACCTAGTTTAAGATAATAAAACCTTTTGATCTCTAATCATTACTTCAAGTAAGAATCTAAGATCACAAATTCTAACCTAGGAAAAAACAACAAAACTTTTTGAGCTTGTGAGTACCTAATAAATGTTTACAATGAGCTTATGAGCACCTAACAAGTGCTTTGAACTTATTAGTTGTTGCATTGCTCAAGTCCACATGTAACATGATACAACTATGCAAATATATAGAACTAGTACTACTTGAGAAGGCTGGGATGAGGCTACACTTGCCACTACACCAGAATTTGTTGGTGGGGAGGTCCGCTTCAATTGCCCCTTGTGCTGCTTTTGGTGATCTAACATGTTGCAGACAATATTAATCAATTAACAATTTAGGATGACTTAAAAAAGGTAGCAAAAAATGATGTCATGACTACAGTTAGAATATATGTACCTTAGAATTGAATATCATTGGTTTGATAAGTTTCTCTAGCTAACACACATGATATCCAATTGCATCCCCAACTATTTCAACATCATTCCCTTGTATTGAAAATGGAAGGGGAGCATCTGGTTGAATGGCAGCAATAATGCACAATCGCTTAGTGTGGGGAGGCATCAACTTGCCATGCAAGGTGGTGGAAGTCATGGGCTAAACCTTGTACAGTGTTGACACAGCCACATAGTTCTCAGATGTATGTAGTTACAACATGCACTGACCCACCTGCATTTGAGAAATAACATATATATATAATGATTAGTGATGTAAACTGAAAAGGTTACTAAATAATTAAACATTGTAAAACTGAACATGTTAATATACATATCTCACTGATCAGGACATCACCTTCAAGTACTTGCTCTGCCACCTCCTCGTCTGATGGAGGACTAGGAGTGTAGCTATTATCAGATTGGGGTGGTTGAACTTGAACTTGAGGTTGAGCTTGAGGGCCAACATCCTCACATGAGGTTCTTCTGCCACCTTGGAGTTCTTTCAGCAATTGATCTTTGACCTTGCTATATATCTCCACAATAGTTTGTTTCTTCCATTCTTCCAATTCTTGTAGCGTAGGAGCCTTTTGTTTAGGGAAGAACTTGGAAGGAACAACACCGCAACCTTGGCCCCTTACCCGGCCAGGGTGCTCTTCCTTGTTGCCCATTGCCCTATATAGGATGTCCCCCTTTGCAGCAGTGCTATAAAGAGTCCCTGTAGTTGCACTTTCTTGGGTCAACTCTTCCTGCACATGTAAAGATCATAACATGATCAAATCCCTATTATATATGTAATATATATATATATATATATAATGCAAGAGTATAAAAGTATAAAACTAATTAACTAGGCAGTAGGCACATAAAGTAAAAGTATAAAACTTAAAGTCTTAAACCACTTACAATTCTTGATGCAATTGTTGCAGTTGTCTTGTTAGCAAAGGTGTGGGAGTTATGCCCTTTCGAATATGCCATTTTTCATAGAAGAGCACGGTCGATGGGCTCTGTTTTCCCAGCATTCTTTTGTCGTTAAGAGAAACACTAAGTCAGAGTTAATAAAATAAAAATATACTATTATTAGGCAAATGAAATGTCACATGATATACTTACTTCATCTGCCTCTAATCTTGCGTAGCCAACCCTTGAAAGGTAGTGCTGCATATGATTTTGTGAACGCACCTTTTGTCCTTTTATATGCTTTGCCTAAACATCAAAGTAATGTAATCAAAATACAATCAAATGTAATAATTACAAGAATCAAAATTTTGCTTGGCTAGGTCAAGTTGTGATTACCTCAAAATCAAGAGATAGCCTATACTGTACAAATTGATTCCATGCTTCCTGGTAAATGAAGTAGGAATACAACTGAGGGACCATGTTAAGCCTAGAAGGATCATTGGAATTTGGAAGTATGTACTTCCTTGCAAGCTCACTCTTCCATTTCCTCCATTGTTTACCAACTCCTAACAATGCTTGCTTCTTGCACTCATCAAATATGTCAAAGGCAAACTACAAAACAAAAGAAGAAGCAGGTTAAGTGACTATTGACTAGTGAGTAGTGACTGAGTATATCATGATTCATATGCAAACAAAAACAAAATATATAAATATAAAGGACATATTATGTTATATGTAGGAAGAATTTACATACCTTGACCATTTCCCATATTGCATCTTTGACTTCTGGAGATACAAGTCTCCAATCAGTCACTGATACTAGCACAAGTCTTCTAACAATGCAACATATGAAGCTAGCATAGGCATATCCAGTACCACTTATCGGTTGGCCTCTACTGTTGAATTGTACAGTTTCTTTTATTCCCTTGATGATCTCTTATTTATACGATCCATTTGTGTTGGCCCCCTAGCCTTTCTCTTGACACTGACAGGTGGTGTTACTAGTGGACATGTGCTTAATAGCCTTGATTGTTCTACTTCTGTGTGTTGTAATTCTTGTTCTTGTTCTACTTCTACCTCTTCTACTTGTTCTTGTACTACTTCTTCATGTTCATGTTCTTGTTCTAGTTCTACTTCTTCATGTTTAATGTTTGCTTCACAAATAAAAATGAAAATGATTAAGTTAGAAAACTGAAAAGTGTAAGTGAAATAACTCGGTGCATTAGAAGCGATGATCAAAAGGTATTAGTCAAAGATGATGAGATCAAACAAAGGTAGGAAACATACTTTCAAAAATTGTTAAATGATAATGGCTCTAAGAATATAGGGATAGAAAATACTATAAATCTAAATAACTTTGGATATTATAGATATGAATGTAGGATTAGAATACCTGAAGTGAAAGATGCCTTGAAAAAGATGAAATCAGGAAAGGCCATGGGGCCCGATGGTATACCAAATTACCAATAGAGGTTTAGAAGCATATGGGATATATTGGGGTAGTTTGGTTGACCAAGTTGTTTAACAAGATTATAAAATCAAAGAAAATGCTTGATGAGTGGAGGAAAAGCTCTATTATACCAATTTATAAGAATAAAGGAAACATATAGAGCTGCACTAATTATCGAGGGATCAAACTTATGAGCCACACTATGAAACTTTTTGAAAGAGTGATTAAGAAGAGGCTACGACATGAAATAAGTGTATCAGAGAATCAGTTTGGTTTCATGCCTAGGAGGTCTACCATTGAAGCTATTTTCTTACTAAGACAATTAGTAGAGAAATATATAGGGAGAGGAGGAAAGACCTCCACATGTTCTTTATCGACTTAGAGAAAGCTTATTATGATAGAGTCCCTAGAGAGTTAATATGGAGGGTGTTGGGCGATAAAGGGGTTTTGTTGCTTGCAAGGGTATATAGAGTTAGGACATAATTAAAGATATGTATGAGGGAGATAACAAATGTTAAAACCACTAGTGGCGCGACTAGTGATTTTCTTGTTACTATAGGATTGCACTAAGGATCGGCATTGAGCCCATACCTTTTCACATTGGTTATGGATGATTTAACAAAACATCTGCACGAGGAGATTCCCTGGTGCATGCTATTTGCAGATGATATAGTCTTACTTGATGAGATAAGGGAGGGTACAAACATAAAGCTAGAGTTATGAAGAGAATAAGATTCATGTGGGCGACCCCTAATTGTAATTGGGATAAGGTCTTGATGATGATGAGCCATGCAGGTTGCAGATGAAGAATATTGTTAACCTTAAAGATTTTTAACCCTATATTGTGAGATGTAATGTAATAAGAGACTTAAGAGTGCTACATAACAAAAATAGGGCAAAAAATGGCGATATTACATAGAGTTTCCAAGAGCATAACAGAACCAGTACCTAATGACCCTCCTTCCATTGCAGTCGCCAGTCGATTTCTGACTTTTGAGTTTTTCCCCTTGCTCTCTCACTCTCTACTTCTTCTCTACCCTTGATCAGGTTGCACCTCTCTCTCTCCCTCCCTCCTTCTTCTTCTCACTGACACTCTTCTTCTGGTTTGTGCATTTGCTCGTTCTAGTTGAACTATTGAAGGGGGTTTGGTCTTGGGGAGAGCAGAGACGAGTTGGACACTTTGAAGTACTTAGGTTAGGGAGAAAACAAATGCGAAGATGAATAGTGAAAGGCGGGAGAAAGAAAGGTTTAATGTATAATTGAAAGATAAATATAGGACAGTTTTAACATAATAGTCCTCTATCATCAAAACAATATAAGACCGTTCAATGAAAACTGTCCTATATTAAGATAATTATAAGATGGTTATTAACTAATAGTCTTTTATTTAGTAATAGTCATAGGACGATTTAGGAATAACCATCCTATAAGTATAAGCGGAGTGAAAAAAAAAATAGGCCGGTTATAAAATAACCGTCCTATAAATATATAAAAATATAGGACAATTGTTACGTAACCGTCCTATAAGTAACAAGCGTTATACAAAATATAGAACGATTATTACATAACCATCTTATATTATTATGTTATAAAGGGACGGTTTTGCATTAACTGCCCTGTAGTTCCTTAAAAAATAAAAAAAACAGTTATGTAAGTAACTCATACTCATTACTTGTTGAGGACCTGAAGAAAGAGTTATGTAATTAACTAATCTTAGTTGAGGATGTGCTTAAAAATAGTTATGTAAGTATGAGTAAAGAAAGAATTATGTAATGAACTCCTCTTAGTTGAGGATGAGCTTAAAAAGAAAGAGTTATGTAAGTATCACTGTATGAGTAAAGAAAGAGTTATGTGATTAACTCATCTTAATTGAGTTGAGGATGAGCTTAAAAAGATAGAGTTATGTAAGTATGATTGTATGAGTAAAGAAAGTTTTGTGTAATTAACTCAACTTAGTTGAGGAGGATGAGCTTAAAATGACAGATTTATGTAGGTAACTCATACTCATTAGTTGATGAGGTTGAGGATGAGTAAAAAAAGTGTTATGTAATTAACTCATCTTAGTTGAGGATCAACTTAAAAAGACAGAGTTATGTAAGTAACTCATACTCATTAGTTGTTGAGGTTGAGGATAAGTAAAGAAAGAGTCATGTAATTAACTCATTAGGTGAGAATAACTGAATAAGAATAGAAGCAGTTATGTAATAATTGTAATTAACTCAATACTTGAGAATGAGTATAGAAAGAGTTATGCAATTAACTCATTAGTGGATAATGAGTATAGAAAGGGAATAGTTATATAATTAACTCATTAGGTGAGAATCAGAATAGAAGGAGTTATGTGGTATAAAGTATAAAGTATAAACTATATTGGGATAAGAACTCAATTGTTGAATTAACACAAAAGCTTATCAAGAAAGAATTAGAGGGATATTGATATGATAACTTTGGTGAAACTAAAATCAATTCTGGATTGTGGTCTATAGTGAAAAGAAGTACATTTGGCATTGATGGTAAAATGACCATGAGAAAATAACAAATGTTGAATGATATTACTAAGGATAACTTACTACCTTTTACTCTACATGGATCATAGATGAATGAGTTATTCCCAATCTATTATCATCAATTAGGAGTTAGAAATGAGAAACATTAGTAAGAAATCAAAACAAATCTTGAGTTATATGAGTTGGATAAATGATATTCATGAATTTGATGAAAAAGAGATATATTAGATCAATTGGTGATGACATGTGGAATTAGTATAAGAAAATCATGAGCATTTGTAATTTTATACAATATATGATAGTTAGTCACTTATACAAGTTACAAAACTTGTTAACTAATTATTTAGTAAGTGTAACTTGTAACTAACAATGTGTAGCTAATCTTAAAATGATTGATAAGAGAATAGTAAGTGAGGCTAAACTTAAGGCCATATAATATGATGATCACTATCATATAATAGGATCAAGATAAGGTGAGAAAGATGTGTTTAAACATGCAAAAATAAGGCAACAGAAGGGTAAGGACTTAGACCACGTTAAGTGCATTAGATTAGAACTTAGAAGTGATGATCAAAGGATACTACTCATACTAGTCAAGACTCAAAGATGACGAGATCAAACAAAGGTGGGAATTTTACTTTCAAAAACTACTAAATGACAATTGCCCTAGATAATTAGTTAACAGGTTATGTTTTCATTTTGTTTTTCCGCCACTACAAGGGGGCCCACATGTCAGATCGAACATCAAAGACTCAAAATATTTGACAAATGATTGAAGTGTAAGTTTCATTAACTCCAGATGCCACTTGTCAGTTTGGAATTGGAGGAGGGGAGGTTGTTTGTCCCTGTCCAACAAGCCGGTAGCTAGGCTGGGCGGTCTGCCATTCTGGGCAGACTAGTCACTGGCACATCATGGTCACACTCCCATGGAGATGCTAAACTATGCAAGTGTAAATAAAGGACAGTTACATAAGAACTGTCCTATATTTTTAACATATATAGGACGGTTTATTTCTAACCATCCTTTATGTTTGTAAAATTAGAGGACTATTATTTCTTAACTGTCCTATATTTCTAAGTAAAATAGGATGGTTAAATGTTAAGCGTCCTATTTGTTTTTCCAAATATAGGACTGCTATGTTTTAACTGTCCTATATTTTTATTAAAATAGGATAGTTATTCATTAACCGTCCTATAATATCGACGGTTACATTGTAACGGTCTTTTATTTTGTTATATTATAATACTGTTGTTATCGAGCTATCCTATATTAGGTTTTTAATTTACCTTTTATTTAACACGATCAATAAGATCAATGGTAGAGAGAAGAGTAATACATATACATTTACTGATTTGCACTTAGATCTTTAGCGTGAATCGGTTAAAGCCCAACTCAACCCAAGCTGCTTTTACATCTCTTTCAGAATTTTCTTCCTAGATATCTTCAACAATTCTTACACAATGAGCAGCACACCTATTGTGACGACCCGGGTTTTCTCATGCATTTTTAAATGCAATACCTAATTTCCTAAGGCGAGATGCATCCCTATTTGAAAACCATTCTATAAAAACCATGTAATGCAACGGAAAACCTTTAGTTTTAAACTCATTTTTGAAAACCCCGAGTGTCATTTGCCTTCACAACAACCAAAGTGGTTTTTGAAAAACTTCAAAAATCATAAATATTTTTCCCCAGGTCTTTCCAGTCACAGCACACAGCCTAACTGTAATTAAATACAACTTCATGTCCAAAGGGTTAAGAGTTTACTTACATGTATAACTTTCTTCTTTTTGATTCACTTGCTCGTAGCACTAATATCTCCTGAAACGTCTTTTATTTATGAGTGGAACTATCCTGAAAAATGTTAAGGATAGGGTGAGTATATACTATACTCAGTAGGAGTCTATCACTACTAGTTTTATAATGCATGCGATGTTTTTAAAATCATATGCTCTTTCCAAAACATGTGCATGTCTGAATACTCAAGTTCAATATTGACTTCAAAATCCATTGTCAAACTGAAATACTAACGACTTAAAGAATCATATAATCCAAAATCGAAAGTATCATATATATATATATATCATAGCATTATGATATGCATAAAATGCTTCATAGAATCCAACTCATGGATATCTATCATGGTATGGTCGACCAACCTCATATCATGCCATATGCAATGCACATAAATCATCAAACCATAGGGTCCACTATGCCCACGACCTCCTCGCTGTGTGGTCCCCGGGTACCTGAGGACACTCGGTCATAGCCTCCACGGGGCCTATGACACGTCGACCCAGTGCCGTGACACCAGTGGTAGCCCCCTGTACCACATGCAGTTGACTTGCCTCTTTTTAGGCCTGGTGCCCATCCACCTAATAGTGGTAGAGGCCGGGTGGCCAACCCAGACCCCTCGGCATAGCACCCACGGGCTTTCTAACCCAAATCACATAAGATCAAATAAGCCAAAACCTCTTTTCAAAACCTGTCCTCTTTGGGTCCCTCACAACTGCCTGGCCCTCGGCACTCTAGCGTCTTTTGGCAACCCTCACAAATCGTGCAATGTACGCGATAGTTTGCAAAACATATATGTGCATAATGTATATGCAATCATTTACAAAACATGTCTATGTACAAAGCATTTATCACATGCATGCTGAATTAAGTCATGCTAAATAAGTCATATACTTAAAACATATGTTTCCAAAGCAATAATAGTTCTTTTAAAAGAATCTAATAGTGATAGAGCACCTACCTGGCTAGGTCGCGCTAACCCTTTTGTCTTCGGACGCTCCTAATCATGGTTTGGGGAATCAAGGTTAGTTTGGCCTATCTTTTATAGGTTTTAGAGTAATTGGTCTTTTTACTTAGGCATTAGGGGTCCATCCCTATGCCTATGGGTGTCCTAAGGTCCTAATTGGGCCTTGGTATCCTCAGTTTTCCAACATTCTAGTGGCCACGCGCCATCATCCTATTCCAAGGGTCATGCCCACCTTTGATTGGGCCTTGATCAAAGATTTTATAGTTTAGATGTGTCCTCGTCGTCGAGACGGACACAACGCCTTTTGCGGCCCTCAATCAGAGCTCTAGATCTCAAGTTATAAGTGTTTTAGTGTCATACGTACATAGGAGTCTTAAAAATAAAAAGACGGAATGCCAGGGCGCTGCGCGTTTGCGACGTGCGCCCCAACTTCCCTAAGGGACGAAAAAAAATGGCGACGCTAGTGTACTGCGTGCCTGTGACGTTCGCCTCAGCGGGCGCGTCTACAGATGCGCAGAACTTCCCACCCGTCTCTCTCTTTTGCGGGCGCGTCCCTAGACGCGCCCGTTTGGTTTTTCAAACAGAGACGACGTGGGACGTTCCGTCTGGGGGACCGGGGCGTCCTCAGGACACCCTGGTTCGACCCCTGTCGAACTAGTGCGGCCCAGGGGACGTCCCTGGGTCCTTTGTGGCTTTCCCGAGCTCCGTTTTGCATGGTTTTTCATGCAAAAACCTAGGAAAATTAATCGTGGAACTATGGTGGAGATGGGTTTTGAGGGATTTTGGGCGTACCTGGCTCGTTGCTGGGTTTTTCTCCTTGTTTTCTCTTCTAGGGCATTGCTCCTCAACAATTTTTCCTCAACGTTTTGGGCTGCCATTAGAGGCGCCCAAGACCTCTATTTATAGAGCTAAGAGAGGGTTCTGGAGGGGGCTCTCACCGCCTTTGAATGGCGGTGGAGAAACCTCCAGAATGGTGGTGATTTCCCCTCCAATCACCGCCGTTCTAGAACTCTCTAGGAGGTGAAAGATGAAGGGTGCCCGTATCAAAACGGGCCCCTGTGTTTTGCAGTTAAATCTGTTTTTGTGAAAATTATAATTTTGCCCTTGAACTTCAAAGGGCCATAACTTACTCATTTTAACTTTGTTTTGGGTGATTTTGGTCTTGTTGGATTCATTTTTCTATGACGCATCTAATGGAACCATTTTTAGGACCAAATTCCTGGGTTCAGTCAAGGTAAATAGTGAAATGACCAAAATGCCCTTACCTTCAAAATTGAACTTTTCATGGGATTTTAATATTACAAAAATTGGGGTCATTACGCCTATAGCACCATAGGTATGTGTTTGTTTTTTGTTATTTCTTTATGATTTTGACTCTTTTCATTCCTTGTACCCTTATTAGTAATTGGTGTAATGTTTACTATGAACTAAATTTTGTTTGTCAATTGCAATATAGGCACAAGTTGAGAGCATTGATGTTTCTGATAATTTGAATATGATGAACGACAACGACGATAATGAGCTTGCTAATTTGAAGAACGTGGAGTTAGTTTCAAAAAATAACAAAGGTAAAAAGCATAGGAAGCTAATGTCTCCAGTTTGAAATTTTTTTGAATACCTTCCAGTATCATAAGCTAATGTGTTTGTTTTTTGTTATTTCTTTATCATTTTGACTCTTTTCATTCCTTGTACCCTTATTAGTAATTGGTGTAATGTTTACTATGAACTAAATTTTGTTTGTCAATTGCAATATAGGCACAAGTTGGGAGCATTGATGTTTCTGATAATTTGAATATGATGAACGACAACGACGATAATGAGCTTGCTAATTTGAAGAACGTGGAGTTAGTTTCAAAAAATAACAAAGGTAAAAAGCATAGGAAGCTAATGTCTCCAGTTTGAAATTTTTTTGAATACCTTCCAGTATCATAAGATGGAATGCAAAGGTGTAAATGCAAGAAGTGCTCTTTGATATATATTTGCGATAGCAAATTTGGTACTGATAACTTAAAAAGTCATATAAAGACTTATCAACAAAGCTCTTCTCGTGATATAGGCCAGTTGCTTTTATCTCAAAGTCAGGGGAGTATGTCACTAAGTTCAGCTTCAGATAATAAGTTTGATCCTAAAGTTTATCGTTGTTATGCATGATTTGCCTTTCCAATTTGTTGAGTATGATGGAATTAGAGCTCTCCTAAAATATTTGGAGCAGATTTGCATTTAATTTTTAGAAATATAGTAAAAGCAGATGTTCTGAGAATGTATAAAAGAGAAAAAGGAAAGATAAAAGAGATGTTAGAGTTGGCACCTGATAGGATAAGTTTGACATCTGATTTGTGGACTTCTTGTATTACTGATGGTTATATAAGTCTCAGAACACATTTTCTAGATAGTGAGTGGGTCTTACACAAGAGGATATTAAAATTTTGTTTCCTACCACCTCCACATAATTGAATATCATTAGCAGAAAAGGTATACTCATTATTGGTAGAATGGAGGATTGAGAAAAATATTTTTTCAATCACTTTAGACAATGCTTCTACTAATGATTCGTTTGTTGAGCTGTTAAAGCATCAATTAAACATTAGAAGCACTCTTGTTTGTGGTGGAGAGCTCCTTCATCTTCATTGTTGTTGTCATGTTTTGAATTTGATTGTGCAAGATGGTTTAAAAGAAATTGATGATGTTATTCAAAAAATTCGAGAGAGTATTAAGTATGTCAAAGCATCGCAAAGTAGAAAACAAAAATTTTTAGAGTGTGTGAATCACATGTCAATTGAGACAAAAAATGGCTTAAGACAAGATTTTCCTACAAGATGGAATTCAACCTATGTGATGCTTGAAAGTGCTCTTTGTTACCATCGTGTATTTTGTCACTTAGAACTAAGTGACTCAAATTATAAGCATTGTCCTTCTTTCAATGAATGGGAAAAGGCTAAAAAAAATTTGAAGTTTTTGGTAGTTTTTTATGATGCTACCTGCATGTTTGCTGGATCTAAGCATCCCACGACAAATCTCTACTTTCGTGCAGCATTTGTAATTTATTTGAGTTTAACACAATACATGAGAAGTGATGATGACTATATGAAGCGTATGTCCACCCAAATGTTTGCCAAGTTTTCAAAGTACTGGTCTGAATTCAACACCATTTTGGCAATTGCACATGTGTTGGATCCTCGATATAAGCTCTCCTTTGTGGAATTCTCATATAAGAAATTGTTTGGTAATGGTTGCTTGGAGTTTGCACAAGTTCGAGAAAAGTTATTCTCTATCTTCAATGAATATATGGTTAAGAGTTCTCCTATTCCTTCCTCGTCTTCCCCAGTGGCTAGAGGTATTGATGATAGACAGAACTTATCATATAGTCAAGAGGTTTTAGATGTCATGAAGGTAATTATATTTATAATTGTATCTTTCATTATATGTTGCTTAGCATATTAAAATTTACTATGAATTGTCTTACAGTAAGTTGAATAATATAATTGCATTTGCATTAGGAATTTGATCCATTTGAAAGTGAAGGAGGTTCTTTAGCTATGCAAAAATCACAATTGGAGCTTTATTTGGATGAACCAAGATTACAAGAGTCAAAGCTGGACATTCTTGCATTTTTGAAAGGCAATCAATACAGGTTGGTTTACTAATAATTTCTTGTCTCATGAAAACACTATTTTTTTTTATAATCTTATTTATATTTATCTAAACTTGCTACCATTGCTCGTAATGTCTTGAGCATTCCCATATCTACAGTTACATTAGAGTTTGCTTTTAGTGTTGGTGGTCGGTTCTTGACCAATATAGATCTACTTTAAAGCCAGATACAACGCAAGCATTGATTTGTGTAAGAGATTTCCTATATGGATTGAAAGGTAATAATTTATGATTCTATATTTAAATTATATTTTATATGAGCTTAGTAATTACTAATGCATGTTTATTCTATATAATTGTAGACTCTACCATTACAGTTGCCATGGCTGAGCTTGCTGAGGACATTGTAAGCATAAGTAGTAGTGCAGGACCACCTTAACCAACTGAAGACTCTAGAACAATTCATTTTGATTAATTTGTATAATTTTCATAACTGATATTAATTTGTTGTGTTTGATACATTGATGGAACTAGATTTCCCTCATGTGCTACTTAATCCCCAGTTATTTACTACTATTGCTGTTATTTGATTCATTTGAATCTCTTTTAAACCTCATGTAAGTGGTGTAAGGTACTGTGTTGCTTCTAAACAAAATATTACAAGAACTTTATTGGTAATTTGGTATGGTTCAAGGTTCACCAATACTAGTTGGTAATGCTTTCTGTGTTTGTCTGTGTAATTGTCATGTGGAGCAATGACCAATGACAATGAGCATGAAAGGAGTTGGGGAAATTAATTTCATCCTGACAATTCATGTCGAGGTTGAAAGTTCTAATTCATAACTGAAAGACCCATGCCATCTGGTCTTCTTCTGTTCTTTTCCATTCATTAAAAAGTGTATTCTTGGGTCCTATGTCCTCACTCCTCTACTACATTTGCTATAACAATTCCATTCATTGGTCGTGCTAGCCTCTTTTACTGGTTAAGGCTCTTCACCCTACACAAGAAAGCATGAATATGAAGTTCTTGTTCTTGAATGAGGACATCTTACAGCTTACTCAAGTTAAGCATTTAGATTTAAGTGCCATGCCATGTGCTATTGTGCTGAATTCAAGCACTGAAAGTTTGAAACAAGTAGATGCAATTTTTCATTTTCTACTATAGAACCTCATTGCATCAAGGCACCATCCCCTTTAGAAGATCAGAAGTATTCATTTGGGGCCAACTTTTCAGGTGATCAAAGATTAAATTCAGAATCAGAAGATTATAAATAGCCATGCTGGTACGTGGTATAAGTTAGATATATATAGGACGGTTAATAAGTAAACACCCTATTAAAGGTTTTAAGTCGTATTATATTTAGGCTATAGGACAGTTAATACACAACCGTCCTATATTTTTATGCATTCTATAAGACGGTTAATAAGTAGGCATCTTATATTTGATGTTATAGAGGACGGTTATTAAATAACCGTCCTATATTTTATGGTCTTATATTTTTTATAAGACAGTTATAAAATTATCATCCTATATTTTACAGTTAAGGATAGTTTTTAACTAACTCGTGTTAAGGAATTGAGTCATTTCATGTCATGTCGTGTCATGTCATGTCATTCAACATGACTCATCACTTAATCGTGTTACACAAGTCGTGTCGCGTTAATTTTTTTAGAACTAGGTCATGTATGAGTCATAGGTTTTTGACACGACTATTAATCATTTCGTGTTCGTGTCGACCCATAACTCTAATCGTGTCATGATCATGTCAACACAAACACGACTCGCCAACCCGAATTACCAAGCCTACTTCTCCTTGCCCTTTAAGAACCTTCTACTTGTACTACCTCACTCCTTCTAACTGGTGACATTTTCGATCTCCTTTGGATATATCCAAACCATCTAAGTCTAATCTCCCTCATCTTGTTACATATTTGTGCTACCTCTAAGTTTCCTCTAATGTTTTTATTCCTAATTCTATCCTTTCTTGTCTTGCTACTTATCCATCTCAACATCCTCATTTCCATGACGTTCATCTTATGAACATGATGTTCCTTAACTGCCCAAACTAAAGAATTTTTCTTTTAGTTTGAGTGGCACCCATCAATCACACAAAACTCCAAATGCATATATCCATTTGTTCTAACCCACTTGGATTCTCTGGGTAACCTCCCACTTAATCTCTCCACTCTCATGAATAATTGATCCTAAGTACCGAAAGTGGTCTTTTACAGGGACTTCTTGTTTAGCAATCTTAATTGGTGTTCCACTCCTACACCTCTCCTTGCTAAAATTGCATTCCATATATTTTGTCTTAGTTCAACTAATTTTAAATCATTTATATTATAATGCTTCTTTTCATAACTCTAGCTTTGTGTTTACACCCTTCCTCGTCCCATCAAGTAAGACTATATCATCTGCAATTAGCATGTACCGTGGAATCTCCTCATGTAGATATTTGGTTAACTCATTCATAACCAATGTGAAAAGGTATGGGATTAATGTCGATCCTTGGTGCAATCCTACAGTGATAAGAAAATCACCAGTCTCGCCACTAGTTGTCACACCTTAGGATTTTATAAATCTTTTTCCTCATAATATGAGAAATAATAATATATTTTAAAGAAAAATAAACGGGATCCCTGTAAATTAAAATTTTAAATTATAGAACTTTTAGTACAGCTTAACAAAAAAAATTGATTGAAAGAGAAAACCTCGGGGGTCAACCACATTCGTAAACTACAATCATAAATAACATTAAAACCTTGATACTCTGAGCATGCTCCATTAAAAACCACAATAAATACACAGGCTAATTAAAGATGATAATAAATCAAATTAAACGTCACCAGGTTCCATCCATAACCACCACACTATTTTCATCTAAACTTTAACAATCCTCCATACCATAATATGAGTCCAATCTATAAAAATGTATCCACATCTAAGAAAGTCTCAAAAGTCTAGTCCAAGTAACATACTCTAAGCTATGTCCGAATAAGGAAATGAGATGGACGGTCTTCAAGTCTTCTTCCATATCCCCGCTACTCCACTTGCTTTCCCTTCTTGTTATCACATTCCAAATCTGAGGCATTGCAAAACAAGGCAATGCCTCAGCAAGCTATGCTTGTGTAGGTGATTACACTCAAATAAAGTTTAACAAAAATTTACAATAGGATTCTCATAAAGGAAGCATACTCAAGACATGTCAAATAACTGAATGCTTACAATTACAACTTTCACAAAACAAATATAGAGTTAAATCAGTATAGCATGCAAGGCATGATCAAAATACAAAGGTAAGTACATCAAAACCATACTAGTATATATCCACGCGATAATATGCATGCAATCATGGATAACAAAACACTGTATCAAAACTATACCAAAATGCTCCAATATACTCAATCACTAGTGATGTGTACCCATACTAACTTTGGTCCCTCCCGTGCAGCCCGCATCAGCCCCCAGAGTCTCTCACGACCTAGGCCCGGCTTGCCCTGGTTCACCCTACATATAAAGTCATATAAACATGCACAATAACTATATGGGTTACTATGGTGCAGTGGCAACCCCATCAGGATCTGAACCACTGCCGCTCCCCGTCGACACCCCAAACGGGAGACTTTCTCCATCCCCATGGGAAGGAACGGACCCGTAGGGGGGACTACCCATGATACCACCACCTACATACCTCGCCCTGTATCACTCAAGGGCGGTGTCTAATCATCATCACAAAGTCAGAGGGCAGGTGGCCAACCCTACAACCCTCATAGCATAGTACCCACAGGGTGAAAACACCCGTCATAAATTATTGGCAAGATAGAAATCTTATAAATCATGTAAATGCGCTATAAATAATCCCAATAACACAATCAAAGGCCATGCATACATTGTTATTACCAAATTGAAAAGTCATGCTACAACACAAAAATAGGGATCTATTTATGTGTATGAGAAGACATAAAACACATGTCTCAAAGCTTTAAAAATCCACTCATGGTTACTAAAATCACGAAATAATTGAATAAAATCACCTACCTCCGTAAATGCAGTGCTCAAATCAAGCGCGTGGAAGTATCATGTTGCACACCTGTTACATTATAAATCTTCCATCATTTAGCAATTCATTAATGTTTAACCCTCTAATCCCCTAGATTATCTCACATTTGATGTATACCATTAAGATCTAAGGCCTGATCATCCATTGATCAGCCTGATTGAGATTATCTCACAACATTCAATAGTTTAACCCCTAAAAAGGAATTTAAACCTAGATTTTCAAGTTAAATCTAGGTTCGCGTCGTCAATATGGTCACAACACCTCTTTTGGATCTCGATTTGGACCTCTGTAGCTCTTAAAAATCAAGTTTTTATAAATGGACGGGTCAAAGGACCCCAAAAATCCTAAAAATCATGCGTCGCACGTGCGCAAGCGTGCGGTTGACGTGTACGCGCCGCGCATGTATTTGTCGTCTTTGTGCGCTTGTGCGCGGATGCACTGCATGCGTGCGTTGTCCTCGTGCAAGATCGTGTACCGTAGGCATGCGCGGGAATTCGTTGGCGCGTTATGCGCACGTGTACTGCTGACATGCACATGCATGCACGAGCGTGCGCGGGCACAAGTACTGTGCGCATGACGCGTGGCGCATGGTGCGCGGGTGCAGTGGGCGTGGCGTGCGGTTGTTGTGCGCGTGGCGCCGTGTGTCATGCGCGTGCCATTTGCAAGCATGGCGCTTGCGTGGTGTGCGATAGGGGTGACGCATGTCACCGCCAGAGAAGAAGGCCAGACTTCGGTAGTCGCCGGCGACGCTCAGGTGTCCAAATGGTGTGATTTTTGCACTGTTTTGCTCAGTTTTTCGGGTAGATCCCATTTTTACGCCCCTTTTTAACCAATTCTATCATTGCCTAGGGTTTTTACATGGTTTTTTTCACGTCCCTAAAATTTCTCAATCTACTATTTTATGAGTTTTTTGGCATCCTTAGCCGTCCAATCACCATGAAAATTCATGGGATTGTTCTTCATGTTACAACGCACAAGATGAATGGTTCTGATCACGATCTGATGCCATTTTATTAGTTTACTCTAACAAGAATGCTAACGCTACTAGTTCACCAGAAAACGACAATCCACACCGTTTTTCGGCGTTAAAACGAATGAAACTATAGGAAAAACAAGGAAAATGGTGGAGGGTGGCCTACCGTGGTTACATTTTCACTGCGTGCGCCTACTAGGGGAGTTCCACGTCGTTGCCCTGCATTGTTAACAAGGAATCCGAGGTGAATAGTTTGGCCATACAAAAGACAGGGCAGGCTTTTATAGCCTCATCGTGGGTCTCACAAGTAATTACCAATTTACCCCTCTTATTATTATTATTTAATTATTTGGGTTATTACACTTGTGGTCTTAAAATTTATTACTGCTCCCTTATACATATCTTTAATTATGTCTATATACCCCCGCAAAACCTCTTTCTTGCCCAACACCCTCCATATTAACTCTCTAGCAACTCTATCATAAGCTTTCTCTAAGTTGATAAAGACTATGTGGAGGTCTTTCCTCCTCTCCTTATATTTTTTTTATCAATTGTCTTAGTAAGAAAATAGCTTCCATTGTAGACCTCCCAGGCATGAAACCAAACTGGTTCTCCGATACACTTGTTTCATGCTGTAGCCTCTTCTCAATCCCTCTTTCAAAAAGTTTCATAGTGTGGCTCATAAATTTGATCCCCAGATAATTAGTGTAACTCTGTATGTCTCCTTTATTCTTATAAGTTGATATAATAGAGCTTTTTCTCCATTCATCCAATATTTTCTTTGATTCTATAATCTTGTTAAACAACTTGGTTAATCAAACTACTCCAGTATCTCCCATATGCTTCCAAACCTTTATTGGTATACCATCGGGCCCCATGGCCTTTCCTGACTTCATCTTTTTCTAAACCTCTTTCACTTCAGGTATTATAATCCTACATTCATATCTATAATTTCTAATGTTATTTAGGTTTACAATATTTTTAATCTCTACATTCTCAGAGCCATTGTCATTTAACAATTTTTAAAAGTAAGTTTTCCACCTTTGTTTGATCTCGTCGTCTTTGACTAGTACCCTTTGATCATCACTTCTAATGCACCTAACATGATCTAAGTCCTTACCCTTATGTTCTCTTATTTCTGCAATTTTAAACGTATCTTTCTTACCGTCTCTTGATCCTAGTCTATTATATAGGTTATCATATTCCTTAAGTTTTGCCTCACTTGCTATTCTCTTAACAACCATTTTAACATTCTTATACTTTTCATTATTTCTAATCTTCTACCATGTTTTAAAACACACCTTTTTTTTAAATAACTTTTTGCACGATTTCACTCCACCATTATATTTCCTTTACTAATTGCCATTTACTTTTAAATACTCTTAAGACATCTTTTGCCACTTTCTTAATGGACTCAACCTATTAGTCCACACAGTGTTTACTTCTGTTTCATGGTTCCAGTTTTCTTCTATCATCAACTTATTTGTAAATGAGGTTATTTTCTCTCCTTTTAAATTCCACCACTTAGTTTTTGGATACATATTAAGTTCATTTCCTTTCTTCCATCTTTTAATATAAATATACATAACCATTAACCTATGTTGTGATGTGAGGTTAAACTCTCACTGGGTATCACCTTACAATCCTCACATATTGAACTTTCAGTATTCCTAAGTAGAAAAAAGTTTATTTAGCTCCACTTTTAAAGGTTATTAAGTGTTCAGCCCTCTTCTTAAAGAATGTATTTGCAATGGCCAAGTTATATGATAAAGTAAAATTGAGGATAGCTTCCCTTATCTCATTTTGTTCTCCTATACTATACCCGCCATGTATCTTATTATATCCTTACTTTTCTTCTCTTGTATGGCTATTTAAGTCTGCTCCTATAAATATTCCCTCAATATTGCGAATTTCTTGCATGACTTCTTCTACATCTTCCCAAAACTATCTCATGATTATATCTTCTAACCCTACTGATGACGCATATGCACTTATAACATTTATGATCTACTCTCCTAGAACAAGTCTTATTATTATAATTCTATCATTGATTCTTTTAATATCCATAACTTTATCCTTTAATTCTTTATCCACTATTATTCCAACGCCATTTTTTTTATTTTCCTTTCCTACGTACTAGAGTTTATACCCATTGATTTATATTGTTTGAGCCCCTTTCCACTTGGTTTTTTATATACAGGCAATGTTGACTCTTCTACATTTCATCATATCTACTAACTCCAAACTCTTACCTGTCAATGTCCCTATATTCTATGTGGCGATACGAATCTTATGCTCTTAAGATATTTTATTTACCCATGCACTTCTAGACCTTCATGGGAAGAACCCATGCCCACTTTTCACTGCACCTAGGGTATGATGCAGCATGTCACTTCCAAGGGGACGCTTTAGTAGTCCTTGCCTATTTTCCACTCCACTCAAGATCCAATATAACGCATTGCTTTTGGGGGAATGTCCTAGCAACCCTTGCCCATTTTTCACTGCACCAGAGATCCGATGTCGTGCATCGCTTATGGGGAATGCCCTAGCTTGAGGGATTGTTAGTTTTCGATTCATATCATGTTAGGGTTGCCATATTTTTAAGAAGTTGGAGATGATTTTCATTTCTTATTTACAAACTAATATACAAATGCATATTCATTTGCAAGAAGGAAAGAAATAACAAAATCATCTTCAACTTCTTCCTTGTCGACTGGCACCTAATGCAAGACCCTCCTCCTTTTTCATTCGGGCTTGGGACCAGCACTGGCGAAGTTAAAGTAGCAACAAATACTAAGTAGCTAAAAATATAAGCATACCAAGTTTCAAAGAGAAGTCCATCATGACACCCATTTGCCCAAAATTAAACAAAAGACGAGGACAAAGAAAAAATGGAGTGCTCATGGTTTGATGTTAGCATTTAGGAAACTTTCAAACTTCCTAAATCAATTTGGTTTTTTCTTTTCTTTGAAGTTGGAGTTTTCTCTCTTTACTTCAAGGCACATTGGTGTATTTTTTTATATAGAAATAAGAAGAAGCACATGATATGTTTTTTGGTTGAGGAAACAAAATTAGAACATAATATTTTTCTTTTTCAAACAAAATAAGAACATATGTTGAGAAGAAGCATGGCATGGTGCTAAATTTGTTGATTTTTTTTTTTTCAAAATTTTTTACTGAAAGTTATGCTGGTGCCTTTCTGATGTTGGTTTTGGAGTATTATGGCATGGAATTGACATGTAAGAATTTTTTCTTGTTTGGGAAGTTGGAAATCTTTAGGGTTTGTTCAATTCGAGTTGGTGTTAATATTTGCTATGAGCTTAATTTCAGTTCTATCTTAGATCTCTAATGCACTACTTTTTATGTAATTTTTTGCTTTCCTTTTTGTATATTATGCTGGTATCTGTTGGTTTACTAATTGATCTAAAAGCATGGTAGGTCAACCATATGTATATGTCTAAAACACCCTATCATGTAAAAAGGCCTTTTTGGGCTATTGCATATGGATTTCATAAATTTGGGGGGGTCTTAGGATTTGAACTCATCACTAATTTGTCAATAAGGCTACAGTACCCTGTTGGTTTACCAATTAACAAAAAAGCTTAAGCAGGTAGGAAGTCAACCAACAACATCTTACCTATTCTTTCTTAAAGGTGTTGATAATGTATACCATATTATTTGTAATTTTTATTTGGGAGGTTACTAGTATTTGAAAAAATTAGATAAACTTCTAACATTTAGTTTGACGTTGATGGATCTTTAACTTAACTTGTTGGAGTTCTTGAGCTAATGGTGTCTAATCCTAACATATTTCAATATGGTGATGGTTCAAGTCCACTTTGATATTTATCTTTTCAATGTAAATATGAGATCTCCTTGGGAATCTTTTTCATAATTTATCAATGCAATAACTAACATGTGATTGTGTAGTATGATGCATGTCTACACTTATTAGTAGATTATTTGGCATTCTTGAGGCACAATGCTTTCTATATTTTCAGCTTTCATCTCTACTAGTTGTTTCTTTAGAATATTTCACTTTAAAATGTCTTCTAGTGTGAGAAAGGAAGATGGGATGTCTCTATATTATTCAATTTCTACTATACTTGACAAAATTCAACTATTTGTTATAATTCCATAAATCAATTTCTCCTAGCCTTGACAAAATTCAACTATTTGTTATAATTTTAGAAACAACACTTAATAGCGAATGTTAAGTAGGATTCATTTTAACCCAAACTCTTTATTCAAATATCAATGGGTCCATAAGAAATATGTTAGAATAAACAAGATAAATCTAGTATATATAGAATAAGCCTTACTATCCAAATGCTTTGTAGTAATGAGGACCTTGGTGGATTTGAACCATCCTCCCTTGAGAAAAAACCTAGATGGATGTTGATTGTTTAACCACAAGTGCATGGGCTATGGTAGTGTAGCTTATGCATATACGGGTAGATCCCACGAGGACTTAATTTAAAATGATGGAGTTTTAAATAAAATTCAATTAATAAAAGAATAAAACTAAAGAATATACCAGAAATAAACTAACAATAAAATAAAATTCAGATTTATTCAACTGTTGCAATTTACAGAATTATTTATTCCAAAAAAACAAAAAATAAAACTAAATAAGCTGTCTTGGATATCACTGTCCCTGGATAGTTAGAATGTGGATAATGTAAAACCAGGATATTCAGGGACACAGATGGAATTAAAACAAAGACTCATATGGAATTAAACTGGGGACCCAAATAGTATTTCAGACAAAGAACAGAGTTGGTATTACTGAGATCTGCAGGGGCAGACTTGTAAATTTCCCTGAATTCTGGTTTTAAACGAAAACTAGGAAAACTCGTTGAGGTGAAAACCGTAGGAGATGGGGAAGAAGGAAGAAGGGAGAGAAGGAAGAAGAAGGAGGAGGGAAGAAGAGGAGAAAAGAGGAAAGGAGGGTGCGGGAGTGGAAACCCAACTTGGATTTCCTTCCCTAGGACGTCCAGTGACTCAGACTGGGAGGTGGGAGTTTTCCGTCGTCTAAACCAGAACCAGACGAAAAGATGGATGAGGAAAGAAGGAATAAGAAGAGAGAGGAGTGGGAAAAGAGGCCGACGACCTAGGTTTTGCCAAAAAACAGGTAAGAAACGGAAAACGCAAGAGAGAGAGAGAGAGAGAGAGAGAGAGAGAGAGAGAGAGAGAGAGAGAGAGAGAGAGAGAGAGAGAGAGAGAGAGAGAGAGAGAGAGAGAGAGAGAGAGAGAGAGAGCAAATGAGAGAAGAAGGGTTAGAAGAGGTGAAAGGAAAGGGGAGTTGGAGGAGAAAGAAGAAGAAGGGATACGGGAGAGAAAAGGGAAGGAGAGGGGATTGTTAGCTGGCCTAGCCTAGTCCTACCTGGGCATTCAAGGAGAGTGGAGAATGGAGAGGGGTATATGAAGAAAGAGAGAGATGTGAGGGAGTGAGAGAAAAGAGAGAGAATTGTGGGAAAGAAAGATGTGAGAGAGATGGAGAGAGAAAAGAGATAGGACAGAGGGATAAGAGAGAAAGAGAGGAGAAAGATAAGAGAAAAGAAAGGGAAGATAGAGGGAAAAAAGAGATAAGAGAGAGAGTGGGGTCCACTAGCTTCCTGGTCTTGCTAGAACTCTGGCTTCAACTTTGTCCTGTCCTAGGACTCTTCAAAGTCTTCTTTTTTTATGAAACTTCATCATCCTCATCTGATATCCTTGATTCGATCTGGAGCATCCATGCCTGAGTCAATTAATCTGTAATGCACATGACCCAATTAGAATCATTTGAACCATTCAGTATTCCTCTGATTAGCTTTAATGATCATCTGACCACTAAATCTTTCAATTCAATGGTTGATGGCCAATTAAAGCTAAAATGAAATATTTTATGTAAAATCTTAAAATTAATGGCCTATATGCTCTAATTGAAGACTAAATTAGGGGTATTTTGACCAAAATTGAACACTTAACAATGGACCACTAGAGTGCTCTACACATATAGAGCTAAAGATCTAGAAGAACCTATGAAAAGCTAAATCTTAGTTAAAACATCCAAAAAATGACATCTTCAATCATGATCCATTCTTATCAGAAAACTAAGAACTATTACAACCCAATTTTATTGTGAGAAGTGATAATAATGGGAAAAAATCACAAAGACCTAGTTCACTAGTTTCAAAAAGTCATGATTCCTTTTTAGAGAATTTTAAAAAAATTATCAAACTTGCATACTATGAATAAAAGAACAAAAGTAACTTTACAAGTTAGTGATACTAATGGGAAAAGTATAAGAAACCTAATTAGGTAGTTTCACAAGGTCATGATTTTTTTTCAGGGATTTCTAGGCATGCATAAAATGAATAAAGAAAAAAGTAACTTCACAAGATGGGCATTTATAATTAAATCCTTTAAAGTAGTTGAACGCAGCGTCACAAAATTCGGATTGGAGAAAAAATTGGCCAGGCAAAGATTTGAAAAGGTCAGGATATATTGGGGGGAAATTGCAAAATGGACTTAATAATTTTTAAAAATAAAATTTTAGAAAATAACAGTTTACGTGTTGCTATGACATGGTTGTGGGTCTAAACAATGTTTTAGCCCTTAAGATCTTATAAGATATTTGTAACAGTCCAAGTCCAATAGTAACAATATTGTCTGCTTTGGGCGCAGCCCGCACGGTTTTATTCTTCCCCGGTTTCCCAAGGAAAATGCATTGTTACTGTTAGAGTTCTTTGAACTCTTCTAACCAGCCAAGATCTCCCTCCCCAAGCAATGTGGGACTAACTCTCAGTACCTTCCCACCCTCATTCCCTCAAACTATCTTGGGCCTTGACCTCATACTATCTTGGAGCATCCCCCTCAAGCCATCTTGGCTAACTCTTGTGGGTTCACCTTTCTCCCTTTAGGGACACGTGTCCCTGCGTATTGCCACGCTAGTGCCCATGTGCAGCTCGCCGCCCCATCACGAGAGAACTGGCTCTGATACCATTTGTAACAGCCCAGGTCCAACGGTCACAATATTGTCCGCTTTAGGCGTAGCCCGCACAATTTTGTTCTTCCCCAGTTCCCTAAGGAAAACGCCTTATAACCGTTAGAGTTCTACGAAATCTTATAACCAGCCCAGATCTCCCTCCCCAGGTGATGTGGGACTAACTCTCAGTACCTCCCCACCCTCGTTCACTCAACCTATCTTGGGCCTTGACCTCAGACTATCTTGGGGCATCCCCCTCAAGCCATCTTTGCCCACCCTTAAGGCATCTTGGCAAACGCATGTGGGTTCACCTTTCCCCTTTTAGAGACCCGTATCTCAGCATGTGGCTAGCCCTCCCTATCACGAGGGAACTGGATAGGACAATATTGTATCCACTATGTCACTTTGATATATGAAACAACGCGTCCTAGGGCCAGGAACAAATCCTTGAGGGCAACCAAGATGCCTTGAGGGCTGCCAAGATGGCTTCAGGGGGACACCCTAAGATAGTCTGAGGGACCCAAAGAGGACAATATTGTATCCGATGTCACTCTGATACATGAAATAACTCATTTTTCCTAGGAAACTGGGGAAGAACAAAACCGTGCGGGCTACACCCAAAGGGGACAATATTGTGACCGTTGGACCCAGACTATTATAAATGGTATCAGAGCCAGTTCTCTTGTGATGGGGAGGGCTAGCCGCGCGCGGGGACACTTGTCCCTAAAGGGGGAAAGGTGAACCCACAGGTGTTGGCCAAGATGGCTTGAGGGGGATGCTGCAAGATAGTCTGAGGTCAAGGCCCAAGATAGTCTGAGGGAACGAGGGTGGGGAAGTACTGAGAGTTAGTCCCACATCGCCTAGTAAGGGAGATCTGGGCTGGTTATAAGAGTTTGTAGAACTCTAACAGTCATAACGTGTTTTCCCTAGGAAATCGGGGAAGAACAAAACCATGCGGGTTGCACCCAAAGCGGACAATATTGTGACTGTTGGGCCCGGGCTATTACAATATTTGCAAGGTAAATTAGTCATTTAGTTGCATAAGTATATGTATGCCCCGAGATTGAGATTAGTGACCTACATATTATTTGATGTAGCAAATCATCAGAAATTTAAGTCACCAAAGCCATTTGGCACATCATGTGCTTTAGCAAATAGGTTCACTAACATCCTAGCTTTATTATTAAGTTTAAAAATTATTAAAATGACAAATGGAGATAAAGATTAGTATAATGAAAGTAGAAAGAGTTATTTCTTTATCCTATTATCATTAGATGATCCAATCCTATGTGTATCATCTTATATGTATCTTTCCCTTTCACACCAAAAAGATAAGAATTTGCCATTGTTTTATTTTTTACTTACATAGAACATTAATTTTTGAGAGGTTGTAATCTAAAAAGGGAACTGCAATTTGTTTCAAAGAAAACAGACCTCATTTCTTATTTATGAAATTGATAAATTTTAAGTTAAACAAAAAGTTACTCTATGCATAAAAGTTGGTGAAAGTCAATAAATTTTTAAAAATTTGTGTTTTATTCATAGAATAAACCAATAACTCAAAAATACTGGAGTCATTGAAAAAAATGTGACTTTTAAACTTTGGTTTGACATTTAATCAAATGTGTTACTTTTTAAGAAAAATTCACTACTTTTATGAATATGGCTAGGTAGAGCTCATTTAATATTAAAAAAAAATGGAAAACATAGTAAAGAACCATTACCAAATCTATAACCATTATGTGCATACATGGTAAAAAGATTGGAAATAGAGAAATAGATAATGAAAAACAATGAAAGGTTCATTTAAGAGTTCATTGACCAGATTTTAACCTTAAGAACATAATACATTATAAGAAACAAAAAATTAAGTGGAACGTCTACTTCATCACCTAGTAAAAATAAAAATGCACAAATAATTTATGAGGGATCCATCTTGTAACAACCCCAAATTTTATAAATACTATTCTGAGGGTTATTATGTGAAATTGGAATTTTGGAATATAATTGGAATTTTTGACCCAGAGAAAATAACTTTTTATATAGAAATGTAATTTGAAGTGGAAACATGAATATTTGGAATGTACTCAAAAAATCAAGTCCAATGACATAAAGAACATTGAAATTGGAGTTCGAATAAATTTCACCCCAAAATTTTACTATTCCATGATCAGGTTATGAGTTTTCAAGAAGTATATCTTTTAATAGAATAATAATTTAGAACTAAAACTAAAACCATTAGATTGTACTCAGAAAATAGAATCTAAGGAGCCAAAGAACACTGAAAACATAGTCCGGATGAAGAAGTTATGGGACTTCAAAGTCAAGGGCAATACAGTAATAAAATATTTATATTTAAAAAAAAACATAACTCAACGGAGGGGGCCAAATTGATAATGGCACCCCCCTCACATAGGAAACCAGAAGTAATGTCAAGTCTGGTTCTTTCCAAAACCCAACACCGACAACCCCAAACCCCAGCTCTCCCTTATTTTCAGCGATCACCAGGCGGGCATCTAGGCACGGCCAGCCCTTGGGCAGGCCAGTGTGTTAAGCCCTCGTTGGGTTTTTCATTCTCGGCAAAGCCCCAGTAGTTTTTCCCTCTACTTCTTCTCTTCCCCTAGCAAATCCCTAGTGGATCTGTACTTTTTCAGTGACAAAGGGATACCCAGATCAGGTTTCCTTGATCCCTTTCCTTATGGTTTTTCGGCGACAGAGGGATACCCAGATTGGGTTTCCCTGATCCCTTTCCTTCTGGTTTTTTGGCAACAGAGGGATACCCAAATCGAGTTTCCCTGATCCCTTTCCTTTTGGTTTTTTGACGACTAAGAAGAAAACCTAGATCGGGCTTCTCAGTCAAGCCATGTTTCCCTTCTCCAATTTTTTAACAACTAACAATAAACCCAGATCGAGTTTCTCTATTAGGCCTACGTGCTAAATTCGCCCAAAAAACCCCATTTCCCCTCTATTTTTTGGTGGATTTGTACCAGACGGTGATTAGAAGTTACCAGATCTCTAGCAAACCCAATTTCCCCTATGTTTCCCTATTGTGGTTGGGCAATGACCCAACAGGTGGCTGGCAGCCACCATCATCACCACCATTACCCTGTCTGCTCCTAGAACATCAGCATGGCCAGGCCTGAGAAGGTAGGTGTGCTTAGGCCGCACTGACCACCCAAGCTTTCCCCTTTTTCGTTGTCTTCCCCAGGCGCCAACATGGCCAGGCTTTCAAGCCAGCCAGTGTGCTCTGTTCCCCCTAACCAGATCAGGTGGTGGGCAGGAATTGGAAGCCATGCGACCACCACCATCCCTACCATTGTCCCCTGCGTTTCCCTGTCACTAGCACGACCCAGTTTTTAGGTGGCCAAGATCGGACAACACTAGTTTGGCCACCAGCCCCTATTTTCCTTGCTGTTTCATAGTCACCCGAGTTGGTTGCCTCTGACTCGGTTGGACAGGACTGAGTTGGCCCAGTTTAACCCTTGACCTTCAATCCTAAATTTTGAGCAATCCAGGAGGAGTTTTGGAAGTCTGAGAGTACCCTCATCATCCTTGTGACATAAGGAACAAAAACCATCTTCCCAAATATCAATCTGGGAAGATCCAACTGTTGAAATTATCATACCTGCGATCAGAGGTCAGGTCATCTAATTAATGATGATCTGCCTTCACTCTTCCTATCCAAATAGTCTATTGTGACCCTTAGGACATGCAAATCACAAATCGTATAAGATATTAGGATTAGAGCCTACTAGAGATGATCTTGCTAACCTGGAGCCACGGCTGAGATCAATTGAGGAATTTAGGTATGGAATAGGATCAAATTCTATGGTCCATACCATAAAGGTTGTTTAAAAAGGATTATTCCCTTAGGATTATTGTTTGGTTACTTGATTTGGAAAATTCACATGACGAATAAGGGCTAGATCAATATGGATCTGTGAGACTTTGCAAGCATCATCGATCAGCTAGTGGGAAATGGAAGAACTCACCACACAAGGTAGGTGGAGAATTAAGAAAGCATGTCTTAATAGTAAGATGCATGTTTTAAACATGATCTTATTCTTATTATAGATATTATGTCATTTAAATTTTGCATGTCATATGATATATGATGATGAAAAATGTTTATTTGTGAATGATGAAAATTTGTGATTTAAAATGCTACATGAATAACATGCTTATAATTGAAGCATACTGAATGATATTAAACGATACACACGATATGTTCTTAAAAATATCATAACTATTATTGTGATAAAAAGGCATTTATGGTACATGGGTACCACTACATCATATGTGATGTATGAGTCTAGGATTTTACAGTACATCCTTGGTGGGTGATCACCTAATAAATGAGGATGTTATGATTATGATGAGATATTCATGTATATTATGGACAAGAAAGACACCTATATATTATTATTTTACATCTAGGCGTGGTGGCTTGAGAATTTTGTTTTAGATAGGCATAGCCCTGGGGATGCTATGTTAGGAAAGTTATGAGGGTTTGGCCACCCGCTCTTTGAAATTGTGATGATATGGATACCAAGCCCGAAGGGAAGCTAAAAGTCAGGTGGGGTAATCATGGGAAGGCCACCACTGTGATAGCCATGGTCCTTGCCCATGCAGATATGGATTTTGTTATTTTTACCTTGGTATTAGTGGATTATTATGCAGTTATCCAGGTGCGCTGTAATGATTTAGACTGCGGCATAGTAGTCCTTGTATGTGATGCATTATGGTGAGTATATGATAGCATGATGACATGCGTATATGATGGCATGATGAGATGCCTTTTATGAGTTCTCAATTCATATATAATTAACATGTTTTCTTAACTCTCCCCTACCAAGCATAGCTTGCTTAGATATTGTAAATGTTTTATGTTTAAAATATCTTAGACACAAATAGATAGGAGAAGACATACACAAGCAAGAGGAGTTCAACAGGCATACCTCTGTGCTTAAGTATATATTATGTTAAAGTTTTTGTATTGTGTAATTAGTTATTTGGATTATGCTACTTGGACATTTAGTATAATAATTATAGGGGTTATGTATGTGAACCACTGGATGGGTCCTGTTGTTTCATAAAATGCATGTCTATCTTTTATAAAAACTATATTATGTTTAGTATGAGAGTTGAGGTGACATTCGAGTTTTTGGAAAAAATGAATTTCAAAGAACATGTTTTTTTCGTTGTTTTTGAATTTCTAAAAATATTGGTGCATCACCTTACCAAAATAAATGCAAATTTTTTTTAGGAAAAACCTAAGGTGTCACACATCTATCCCCAAACCATAAAATCAAACCATAATGGAGTAGTAGAGAACATTGTAACACCATCTACTAAAACCACTCAAAAGCCCCTAGAAGAACTAACCTAAACCACTATAAAGTTACTAACCAACTCCATAAACTAACCAGAAAGTAGAAAATGTACATATGCATTTGACAACATATGTAAATTTAGGACTTTGAAAAGTTTTTTTTTTTATTATGTTAGAGAGCCTTTATGTATATATTTCACTCAAAAAATTGGTAGCTTTAGGAGGTAACTAATGCACCAAGGAATGCTTTTCATTTTCATGTAAAAACAAACAAAAGAAGAAAGGGTTATATGGTAGGTTTCTTTCCCAACAAACCCTAATTCATATGCTTTTTTTAGAAAATAATAGAGAAAAATATAGTTTACTAGCTCCAACTAATAGTGATTAACACTTTAGTCCTTAAAATTTTAAGCTTTCAATTTATTACTCTCAACTATATACATAGGCATCACTATAAGTCCTTTTGTTACTTCTGGGCCCTACCTATATCAAATTTTAATATTTTTTATGTTTTTAATATTTAAAATAGTTTTATCAAAATAAAGATATTTTAAGAAAAATAAAAGGAGTTCTTCTATCATGATGCTAGCCCTACATTTAAGAATTCATTCCCATTGGAGATTTCTACCTACTTACACTTTTAGTTAAAATTTAAATGAATAAGATCTAGAAACAAAAAATAGCATGGCTCAAATCATCCAATGGTAATGAAATTTGGTGGCTAGCAAATCTAAGTAGTTCCAACTTGATGAATAGATTAGATCATCCAACGAAGGGCCTAAAATAAGATAGATTACATTCCACATGTGAGAAGCATTTTCCAAGGAAGGAATGGCCGAAGCCCTTCACAAGCCAAAATTGAAGTGTAGAGAGAGAAAGAGAAAGGAAATTATTCATTGTAGTTCAGTGCAATAGTGTGCAGCATGAAATTTTTCCTTCTTGTGCTCATTTTTTTATACTTTTTCTATGATCAAAGACATTCATTAGATTTGCCCTTCCTCAATGACATGGGAGTGCCTCTATTTTAAAAACTAATTATAGAACAAAGAAGCACAAGAACGATTAAGGATTGGGCGATCATAAGCAATATGATTTAATTCATCATATTTTGGACATCTTAGATCTCAAGGAATAGACGTCTTGGATTACCAAGAAATGAAAATCTTGGATCAATAAGAAATGGGTGTCTTGGATCACTCAAAAGAGAATGTCCTATGGTCTACTCAAGTACCTTCCTATTTTCCTTGGATGAAATATCTTCACAAATTTTAAAAAGGGCAGCCCTGGTGAACAAAGCTCCCACCTGTAGGGTCTGGGGACGGGGTGGAGCACAAGGGTCTATAGTACTCAACCTTACCTTGCATTTTTGTAAGAGGTTGTCTCCACATCTTGAACCCATGACCTCAAAGCCACACAATGACAACTTTATTGTTGCACCAAGGCTCCCCTTCACATCTTCATAAAGTTCAATACCTTCTAATTCAATTGGAGAGCTAAAAACATGTGAAATTTGGTGATATATGTAGGTTAATTTCAAGTGTGATTAGGAAAGAGAAATTAGTCCTACATGTGCACAAAGATGGTGTTCCATTGTATTAGAGAAAGGAAAATTTGAAGGGCTGAGATGAAGCCTAAAAACAAGGGGAGAAGATGTTGGATTCCTAAGGGAGTTCAAGTAAGAAACAAATCCCAAAACTTTTGGAAAGTTTACAAATGCAATAAGATAATCTCACCACAAATTAGAAGCTGAAAATCATGGAAAAGAGAAGGAATTAGAGGAGAGAAAACATGAACTAAGGGGGTGTAAAAGTAGAAAGATAGGAAAAAGAGAATAAGATATTACAGGCAGGGGGTGTAAAACTTTCCTAGGCTAGGATTTTCTCAAAGTTGCAAAAATGTGTTTTCATGTAGATCAAGTTAGATCATATAGTAATCTTGCCCAATTTTAATATGTTAATCCGTGCTTTGTTTCCTTTTGTTAGTGCATAGATTTGTTTGAGAAATTCATGTGCATAACTTGAGAGTTATTCATGGTTTATGATTGTAAAACATTCATGACGTTAAGTTATGGCTTAAGCATGATTTAATCCATGATTTGTGCATCTAATGATTCAATTTTTATGCTTGAAGTAGACGTTGAATCCTTGACTATTTAGCTATTGTTTTAAAGCCTGTTTTTGCTATGATATCTACATGCACTTTCACTAAATTGATGTTTGATCTTAGCATGAGATAGGCATTTGAAATTTTGATTGAAAATCACGCTTGAATCAATCCAGTTATCCTCTAAATCCAAACCATTCTTGTCATTTCCTGCAAACACGTCAAAAACCCTTTAATGATGTTACTTACTGTTTTGGTAGTAAGTGACTGACTTCTTCAATAAAATCTTAACCTAAGATTCCACGCTTATTAAGGTTCATTCAAGTTCTAAAATATGGTTCAAATCCTATAGTTTTTGCATATGAATAAGGAAGTTTTTGGGTGGTTTACTGCTAAACTATCTGCATAGAATTCTACAGATAGTTAGACTAAAAGATTAAGGTACTAGATGCTTTCCAAGAACCTGGAACACCCAAAAAATTCCTTGGACATGAAATATATTCAATAAGAAATGAAATACATATAAGGCCATTGACATTATAAGAGAGCTAGATCGTTGGTTAAATAGGAAATAGTTGGTCTGTCCACAGGAAGTGACAAAAGACAACCTGACTAAATTTTGGTAAATCCAATGGAATGCTACCACCTAATGTCTCTTCTTAGGGATGATTGTACACTTAGAAGACTTAATAATTTAGTAATTAAATAAGGCAAAAAGTGATAAACAATATAGCTAATTCACCCTGATATAGTGAATCTATGGTTGTGTACATAGAGATTATGCATAAATTATTAGACTAATTGACTTATTATGTGAGTATTTAATTATTAAAATATCTTAAGTAAACAACTTAATAACTAATACACACCTCATACACCAAAACAATCCATAACTAGTAGAGCCAAACACTTAATGCTAGAGGAAAGATGTCTATAAATTCCATAATCATTTAAGCCTATTAAACCATGTAAATATATTAGTGATTAACTTATTTTAACATTTGTAGCATGCCCAAAATCTCACTATATAAACATCCTTGTATGATTTTTTAGAAAACCAATTGAAAATCCTACTATGTCATGTTATTTAGTGATTCATGGATTGATTATTCGCTAATGCAAAGTTACTGCCAAGAACATGATTTGTGAATGCAAAGTTACTGCCAAGAACATGATATGTGAATGCAAAGTCATGAGCTTCTATGATTTCAAAGGAATGTAATTATGTGCTAGGCTATAAATCATTATTGGATGTTATGCTTGGAATTGAGCATTCATGCAACTCTAGCTTGCTTTTATGTTAAGAATTGATATTATATTCACCTAATGAAGATGCATGTATTTGGACCCTAGATGGGTGAGAGGTTGGGTAATGCACGATTGTGCTATGATATCTTACAACTAGAGTTAGTCATTCTAAGGGTTATAAGACCTTAGGACACTGTGCTAGGAGGGTTCAAATTGGCCCCTGACCTCTAAACAAGATACCTGCCTGACATGATGGCCTTTGAGTTATGGGAGCATGTATCATTGGAAGGCTACTTCCATCCTAATATGGTGGCCCCTAAGAACTAGTGGTTAAGATCATATAGTGTCTACAGTCGACTGTAGATGGAAGGCAACTTCCCCTATATGCATACTTAACCATTCTATTAGTTAGACATGGTAAGTATATTAGTCATCCTCAAGAGTTTAAAACCTTGCCTATAAGGCCTGTGATTAGACGCTACCACTTAGACTTATGATATGTTAGTATAATATATATATATATATATATATATATATAACACAAACATACACACACATATATATATATACATATATATCTGAGCATATCTAGATTTGTCGATTTCATCTGAGTTGTCAATTTTGTAGATTCGATATTGAATACTTGATTAGAATATTATTTTGATTTTTTCCTATCATGTAATTGTTGTGGTTTTCAAATCTAGTTTAGGAATTTTCCATTGAGTGGTCGTACTCACCCCCACCAAGGTGAAAGTTCTAAATGTTAGATTTAGCTTATGTTATCAAAGGAGACAAATAGTAGGAGATGATCATAATACAAGGAATTAGTTTAGCTGATTAGTTTTTGTAACGACCCACATTTTTATAATGGTTTTTAAATACAAAAGACAATTATGGTGTGAGATCGATCTCTATTAAAAGCATTTTTGAAAATCAAATGACAGCGAAAATACATTATTGTTTTAAAACTCATTCTAAAAAACCCCGAGTGTTATTTTTCTTCTTTTCTTAAAAGGATTATAGGCAAAATGAGTACTACATTTCTACCAAAAATTTGCCAGAGTCTCCTCTGTTTTTTGGACCTTAGACATTTAACGCATGTCATTGTGAAGTACTTGATAAACACTCATTTGATAATTTCAATAAATAAACAAAAACTTAACGTCCTCAAATCCCAAGAATTGCCCATCAAAGTCCAAGTTAGGAAAATAAACCATTTAAGTTAAATACATTACATTCCCACGCAACTCCGCTAATTCTAATATAACTATATCAAACCTCTCACCTTTCCCTTGTTTAATGAAAACATTTAAGCTGTCTAGTGCTTCTGCTTTTTTTGCTTGCAACGATATGTAAGAAAAATGGTAGGTTGAGCATTCAAACATACTTAGTGGGAAATTTAAACACCACAAAACTCAAAATCATGGCATAGAGCATACATGCTAGTTTAAAAACAAGTTTTTTATGTAACAGAAAACATACAGCAATCCTACCTAAGCCGTCTCATGCAATGCATCATCAACATTCTGATACATATTTACATGTATCTATATCCAAACAAAAAGAATCGTCAAAGGCATCCATAACATAATAAATTCAAATGCTTAAAGTAGTAATCGATCAAATCTCATGTTAACAATCCTCATTCCTTCTGCAAACATCATGCAGTTCAGCACTTGGGCATATATTGGCCAATTTGGTCACGGGCACTTATCAAAAGACCACAATCTCACCCCTATGTGGGGTCACAAAAATAGAAATTGCATGGACTACTATGCTCATGACCAAATCACTAAATCCTGTCTCTCCAGTATCTAGAGAACAACCACCGCAACCTCCAGGGCGACTATGGATATGTCTCGAAAGGGTGCTGTGACCACCTCCAATGGTTGTTCTTATTACAATAGTTGAAAAAATAGATGCGTCTTCGGGCATGGATACCTACCACCCTTGGTGGTTAAAGGCTAGGAGGCTACCCCATACATCCTCTTAGTATAGTGCTCACTAGGCTTATGAGCCTAACAAACATAAATTTATACAAATATCACAACGCTATCAACATACTATTTTGCAATATTCAGCATAGTCCAAATCATGCTATTTATGAAATCTGTCTCAAATCATGAAATGAAGGCATACATGAAGTTGTCATTTTCAATCCCAAAATAATCATAAAACATGATATATAGCTATGATAGGATTTTTTATTGGTAATATGAGTCATGACGATTAGTTTTCATGCTAGTTGCAAAATACTTTATGCACAATTGTTTTTAAAACATACCAACGCCAATTCATAATAGAATCATGTATGCTAACATCATAAACACAACCATTCTCACATAAATACATTCTAAACTCAAAAATCACACCAATGACTATCTCAACTTTGAAATTCATTTGAAAACTTAGTAGTGTCAGATCACCTACCTCTTATGAAGATTCTCCTTCCTCTTAAGCCTTCACAATCGTCCTCAATGACCAAATTGACTACACCTCACTCTACTCAACGCCTAATCCCAAGGTTTTTATGGCTAGTTCTCATTTCCATACAATCCACATACACATAACTTAAGATTTCATCCTTTACAAGGTTTAAGGGTTTAGATCAGCTCAGGATGATGGAACCCTTACGTTTAAGATCCGTCATTGATCCTAGGCTATAAGTTTGAATCACTTATTAATGGCCTACCATCCTTTTTAGTTTCAAGTTAGTAATATGCCTAGTTACAAGTCATTGTCCATGTAAACTAGCATTTTACAACATTCAATCTTTGCTTTTGTTGTTGCTTAAGTTAAATAATCTAAACACTTCCTCACCTAACTTGATTTGGTATGTTAATCTTGTGTTCCCTTTAAGATCTAAGGATCTCTTCTATTTGTGTATACTAATTAAGTTTTATGGATGATCATTAGTTAACCATTGAGAACAATATTAGGTCCTCTAATTTCTTGCTCACCCTCTACACTAGACACCTAAAGGTCTAAAGTGGCTTAATTCTAATCCTCCTATATCCTTACATGCTTTTAAATGATGGGATTTGAGTCTATTTTCATGGTTAGTTGTCTATGATGAATTTCCATCAATTTGGATAATCAAGTCAGCCTTTTTAAAGCCGCTCCTATGGCTGACATTTTTTGAAAATGATTGGTTCTATTTATTTCATATGATCCAACATTATGAATTCGGTAGATTTGATTTCCCTAAGGTTATACACGCACAATCTACATTCTAATCAATCCTAGTTCCTACAATTTTTACAGAATTTACAATTTAGAGTCTAATAGTTGAATTCTTTTACAACTCAATGGTTGGATATTCACCATATGATCTCAAATGGTTGATTTAAGTCCCTGGTCATCTCTGTCCACTAAACATGGATGAGATTGACAGCTGGATCTCCTCTATGGATCGATCCATGGATCATATCATCCCTATCTGATCTCAGTTGGGTGATCTCGACTATTGTTAGTCTTTGTCCATGATCATGAACGAGATTAACAGCAATTTCCTCAACAGATCAAAGTTGCAAGGGTCAGATCACCACTGTCTGCCTCCGATTAGATGATTAGAACTGTAGACAAGGCAATCAATGGCCCTAGCAGTCTTTGTCTACTAAGCCGGGACGAGATTTGAGACATGGATCCCCTTTTTGCGTTGACTCCACACTCAAATTGGCACTGTGGATCAGTTTAGGGGTTGGATTTGTCCCTCTTCGAGCTCTAGATGGATGATTGAAGGTCCAACGGGACTGTCAAAGTTTCCAGGGGTTGTGTCCTTTTATTAGGGACGTGAATTTTCATTTAATCTGGCCATCAAGGTCGGATCTGTACCTTACAGTTCCAGAAACCCTAGATCTACTAGCACCTATACAAAATCAAAGTAAAACAAGGTTAGGTTTGCAGAAAACCTACCTCTGTGGTGTCTACAGTGTCAAATTGTCGTCGGAGAAGACAGGTTTGACATTTTCAGCAATGCTCCCAACGCATGTTGCTATCCCCTTCGATTCTGGCGTTATCCCTTCTCTAATGGCTGTGGAAGCAAAGAGGTTTTGTTCCCCAACTCCTAGAGATGCGAGTGGACGGTGGGATCTTCGATCGGAGCCACCATTAATGCCAGCGAACTCACTTTCATCGATGGATGTGAAAACTCCTTTACCGACAAAATCTAGATTTCCCAACTCTGATCCCCTTCCTCTCTCTCTCTCTCTCCTCCTTCCTGACGCCAGGTTCCCGTCACCGGCGTTCCTCTTCTCTCTTTTTTTTCTTTGTTTGTTTTTGATAGGCTTGGGAACAGACTTGACATCTGTTTCCATCCCACTTAAGTTGAGGGGGGTGCCATTATCAAATTTGACCCCTCACTTTAATTACTTTAATCATATATATATATATATAAAGCAGGTGATGATGATGTTTTCACTATCATCACACCACCATGGATCTAGTTAACACTCATGATGGTCACTCATGGTGTTTTCCAAATACCTTATCGTCGAGCCCAGGTTCCTGCAAGTGGGCCCATTAATAAATTTACAAAAATGCCCTTGCATGAAAATTACAATTTATTCATCTGAACTTCGATTTCAGCAAAATTAGTGTCATTGGAATTATTTTTCTAAGTACAATTCAATTACACAAGTCTTAACACTTAATTTGATACTCCTCAAAACTTTTACTTCTAAAACTCAAATTTTCAAATTTGCTCATTTCCATTCCATTCAAATTTTCAAAAATACACTAAGAAAGCTTAAAATTTTAGGTTGTTACATTTTTAGTTAGGCCACTTTACTTTACATTAAGGAAATTTGTTGACGAACATAAAATATGGAATTTAATTATATTTCATGTTTGGTTTATGGATTGATTTAGTTGTTTATGCTGTGGCCTGTGGGTCATGCTATGTGCTCTTTTATTCTCTAATTACTTTACATTACATGTATGGATTTTTTGAAAAGACACTCAGGCAAGAAGAAGTGGTTTTGTAAGCTATTATGTGGTATGTTTTCCAAATGTTTTAAAAATTAATTTTTTTAAAGGAATTCCTGATGTTTTCTAAAAGAATTTATGAAAGTTTTTTCTTCTAAAAACTCAAGTCTTCACATAAATTTTTTACCTAGTCAAAATTGTGTTGATTAGTTATGATTCTATAATAATCAAAATTAAGGAAACTTCTTGTGTGAGGAATTATGAAACTGCTTGTGTAAAATGTCTACATAGAAATTGCTTGTATGAGTTTAGGAAACTACTAAGGCCTAGAAAATTATTGTTTAGCAAACACCCAAGTTTAGGAAACCAATGTTGGGGAGTCTTAGAAGCTAGTACTTAGTTTAGAAAACTATTATTTTAGGAAGTTTGATTTAGTCTTGCATTAGTCTTGTTAATTGCTTATGATTGGAGGACTATTCCCAGTCTATTTAAACCTTCTTGTAAAATGAATGAAGGAAGATTTTGACTTTTTTATACTTGAGAACCTTGAGAATTCTCTACTTTCTTTTATCTTATTTATCTATTAGAAAGATCCTAGAGTGGTGAGACACCCGGCCCTGTATGTTTAAGATGGTGGTCATCCAATATCTTTAAAGTGGTGAGCTAGTTCTATATGTATCTCTATAATGGTGGTTCTCTTGTAGCCTTAAATTGTTGAGCTATTTTAATATACCCTATACTTTTTTTTCCCCCTTTATATGTTGTCAAACTAATATGGAAGCATGGCTAAGATGGTGTTTTGAGCACAACATGTGAATACGTCTGACAAAGATATACATGGCTTGAAGATGGACAACCTGAGGAGACAACTTGAATAACTCCAAGAACATGTGAAGCAATATGAACAACAAAGAAGCCATGGTGATCGGGGAGATGAAAAGTCAACATTAATTCCTCTAGCAATGACTCAGACAATTCTCACTCTTTTCTTACAAGAAGTCAAGGTTTTGATAAGAGATCATCATCACACAAAAAATGTTGCTAGAAGGCATCTTGATTTTTACTTTTTAAATATGAAGGTGGATGTTCCTGAGTTTGAAGAAAGAATGCAACTCGATGAATTCTCAACTAGCTTCATACTATTAAACATCTTTTTTATTTCAAGGAGTTCCTGGAGGATAATGTGTGAATTTCAAGAAGTGAGCTTTTTATAGAGCCAAATAAAGTGTTAAAACCTTAATAATTGAATTGTACTAGAAAAAATGAATCCAAAGACATTAAGAACACTAAAAACATAGATCAAACACCATTGTTGGATTCCTCATGTAAAGAAATCAAAGACCCTCTAGTTATTCCCTAAGCGGAGCATATTTCATCAGTGATTGAGGGGAGATTCCAACTCTGGCGACATTGGGTTTTCCAGCGACATTCCAACTAGAAAACTTCACTTTTTTCGACATCTTGATGGTAAAATGACTCCAAAGTAGATGAAAGCATAGGTAATAGCCTACTCTAAAACCCTTTAAATAAAATTGCATTTTGACAACAACAAAAAACATCACTGGTGACGACTGCAACGGTCACCTTCTCTAGAGATCATCGGTCATAAATGACTCATGAAATTTTGAGCTAAAAAACATCGTCTTAAGGTTTTCCAGCCCAATCTATACAATGGAAGTTAGATTTTTTATCAAGGATCATCTGATTGTCCAAATTTATACAATCATGAACTGAGAGAGCAATGGAAGATTTGCAAGTTATGCATCAATCATTGTAATCATCGCGACATGAAGAACAAAAACTATCAATCAATTTGACCATGGGGGAAGATCCGGTGGTTATCTGAACCTGATAGCAATGTACAGTCAAGATCGTGCGGATATGTGAGCAATTTGACCATACATCATCATCTTATCACTAATTTGTCATAAAATGTTAGATCTATGATCAAATCCACAAACCCCCACATGATTCAGCTGTTAATAAGTTACTAGCACCCAAATCTATGATCGATCTGACCTCTTATCATGATCCAAAAGTTGATTGACATTAGATGCTTTGATCTACTACTGATCCTTCCCTTTAAGATGATCTAGCATTTGATCGGTTGTTAGGACATAGATCTATGATCAATTTGAGCTTCCAAATAGATCTAACCATAGATTAAATATCTGAGCATCCGATATGTGATTGATCTAACCCCACACATTGATATGACCATAGATTAGTGATATAACTCCTCTTCATGATTGATCTGAGAATTCACCCTAATGTAACCATAGATCCTTCACCAAAACCCTGAAACAATGACATATATGGAAATTTCCCCACAATTTGATCTTTGATTAATGGTCAGTGCTTAAATTATAAGATAGAGAATTGATCTAATAGCAGAGATTTGGTACGACCTAGATCAACTTAATCACAAGCAATCAAAATAGATCAAACCACCTCAAACATTACATCATACTTAGATTTTAGCAATTAAAGGTAAGATCACCACCAAAACTTATTTAAATTAATTAAAATTTATTTGTACTTATATTATGCCTAGTAAATTATAAAAAAACTTAGAAAATTACGATGGATTGGACCCTAAAAAGAGAAATTAGGTTATCTAAACTATTAATTATAGTAAATATAATGACTTAATTACTCTGTTGATCTAGGATTAGAAAATAGGATGCAGAAATGATTGAAAATTGTTGATCTGACTGATCATAATTTAATCTAATCATCAGATCAATAGATCAAACATTGAGATTTGAAATAGACTATATGTAAGTTAAAGATCAATTGAAATTGAGAACAATTAGACAATCATGACCATTGACCTTTAATCAGCAACCAAGATTTGATATTATGGCAAAAATAAAGAGGAACGCTTATGATCAGAGAACGGTAAAGGCAAGATCATAATGTTAATAATGATCAAAGGCTAAATAAATTACAATTAAAAAATCATAAGTAAGAGAATGACATTGTAATCTACATGTATTGATAGAGACGTTGGCTGGTACGAACTGAGCCTATTGAGCATCTCGAGGATTAGGATAGCTATGTTTGAGGTAAGTAGTTTTAACATCTATTTGTCATTGGGATTTTGAGCATGTCACTAGCTTTACTTAATTATGTAGATTTTAAATAATTAAATTCTACCAAGTATTTGATTATCATGCTTTCATTATGAGATGTATCATAAAACAGATATCTTGTCATGTTGCATTATTTTATCTTTTAAAGAATGCAATATTTACAAATGAGGCATGTGAGTTATATGTATACCTTCATGCCCATGACGCATATATTTTGTCTTAAAAATGAAAATGATATTGCCCATTTCATTATATGTAGTTGTGTGTTTTGAAAGAAATGATGATTTTTGAAATTGGATCAATTTCATGCTTTGAGATGAGTTATAAAAATGCATGGTTTTGCATTAGACATATGTTATATGATTTAATGACATTTGGATTGACATATTTGTTTATTTAGGCTAATGACCTTATTGAGCAATGTGTTAAGAGGTTGTATAGTTTTGTCCTTTCGGCCTCTAACCACCAAAGGTGGTAGGTACCCATGCCCAAAGAGGCACATATTTTTCTCGTCTATTGTGGTAGGAAAATGATCACTAGAGGGTTCATGACACCCTTTTCAGGACATGCCCACAGTAAGCATGGAGGTTGTGGTGGTTGGTCCTTAGATACCAGAGACGATTCAGTTAGCTATTGTAAGCATAGTGTACTATGAGATTTCTATTTTGTGATACTATATATGATGAGATTAATGACAATCCCTATATGAGTACTCATGACCAACCGGCTGATGCGTTTGATAGGGTGTGCATGTGCACATGATGATATTTGTCCATGTTTGTAATTTAACCAATTACTACTTTAATATTTTAAGGTTGTTATGGCATTTGATTTATCAAGTTAGATGATGGATCTTCTATGTAGTTTAAAATTTATGCACATATGTGTTTTAAGATATATTATATATTACTTTTTATGTGAGATTACCATGAGGATTCAATCATTTGAAAATTTTACATTTAAAGTCGTACATGTTTTATGTTGATATTATCTAAATTATTTTAGCATGAAATTGTATAATGAGATTGAAATGTGGTTTCAAATTATGTTTTATGTTTTATGTCTTTGATTTTGATCATTCTATTCTTTTGAATTGTATGAAAAATGATTTGAAATATTGTTTAGAATTGGATTTCGAAAGACGGTATAGTAGATGTGAAACTACCTACACAAGTGCAAGCTTGTTGAGATATTGTAAATTTGTTTACAATATCTCAAGACTATAAAAAACTTGACTTGAGGCAGAGCAATTCGAGGCGGATGCAAATCTTGGATAAGACAAAGGTTTAATAAATTGTATAAACAATGTAAGTAAATGAATATTATCTAAATTATTTTAGCATGAAATTGTATAATGAGATTGACATGTGGTTTAAAATTATGTTTCATGTCTCTGATTTGATCATTCTATTCTTTAGAACTCTATGAAAAATAATTAAAATAATATTTAGAATTGGATTTCAAAAGATGGTATAATAGATGTGAAACTACCTACACAAGTGCAAGCTTGTTAAGATACTGTAAACAAATTTACAACATCTCAACAAGCTTGCACCTAAGGTAGTGCAATTCTAGGTGGATGCAAATCTTGGATAAGGCAAAGGTTTAATAGACTGTATAAACAATGTAAGTAAATGACTTATCCCTTTCTGGACATGTATGTGTAAAAAAAGAAAAAGAAGAGAGATGATCTTTTTAGTTATCTTGTTTCTAGGAAGTAAATAACTCTATTTTCAAAATAAATTTAAAAGGAAAAGATTCTGCTGCTACATTGTTTTTACAAAAAAATTTTCAAATAGGGATTGATCTTGCAATAGAAATTAGTTTTGCATTTAAAAAGGCATCTGAAAACTTGGGTCATCACACATTCAAGTAAAGTTGGTTGCTCTTAAACTCTGAAAATATGCTTATTTATAATGTGAGAATTTAAGTTGAAAAAAAATGAAAAAAGAGTTAAAGAGAAGATTTTTACCTAAAACCTATAGTGTGGATATATTTTTAAAAAATTTAAATTTAAAGCAAGAAAACATCTTCATTGAGGAGTATACTACTAAATTTGAACACCTCATGTTGAAGGCTGATGTGGTGGAGCCGAGAGGGCAAATCATTGAACATTATTTGGGTGGTCTAGAAATGGAGATTGGAGATGTTGTATGTTTACAATAGTACTGGTCTTTCAACGATGTAAGAAACTTTCTTTAATTGTAGAAAGAAAAAAAAAAAGAATCTAACAAGTGTCATTTTCAAATTTATTAGTAGAGTAAATTCTTCCAAATTTGGGGAGTGTTTCTTCTTCTAAACCAATGCCTATTTTCTTCTTCTAAACCAATGCCTATTACATGATTTCAGAAATCTTGATCCAAGGGTGATGATAATAAGCAATTTGGTCCCTTAAGTTTGATTTTGGGAAGATGTTTCAAACATAAAGATTATGAACATATAGCCTATAAATGTCTAAACAGCAAGGTGATTGCATTAATAGAGGAAGATTTCAAACTTGAAGATGAAGAGGCATCTCAACCATGATATAATGAGGAGATGATGACCTTGAAGATATATTGGTGATACAAAGAATTATAAGTGTTGACCTTGAAGATGACGACGACGAGCTACAGTACACCATTCTTCACACTAAATACACGTTTAATGGCAAGTTATGTAACATTATCATTGATAGTGGTGCATGTGAAATGTTGCTTTTGTTGAATTGGTGAATAAACTAAAGTTAAAAAAGGGCCACATCCTCAACCTTACTTATGTGTCTTAGTAATTACTACAAGTGCACAGTTCTATTAGAGTATAGAATTGGCAAATATGGCCAATCTCACAAAGACTCTTTGATAAACATTGTTAATTAGAATCTAGGTCATTTTACATTAACCTAGGCAAACATTTAAGAGAAGGACAATTTCTAGCTAATGACGAGGAAAGTAAATACCTAAAGCAAGTAAATAAAGGAAAGAAGCAAGAACGAACCTAAAAAGAAACAACTAATCTAAGAAGTATCCATAAGCTAAATAACTAAACTAAGCAACTAGAAAGTAAACCCTAAAGTAAGAAAGGAAGCAATTAAAGAAACTAGGGAACTAAGAAACTATCTAAGGAAATAAAGTAAGAAATTTTCTAAAACTATAACTACCTAAAAATTAAAGAAACTTTCTAAACTACAACTAACTAAAAAGTAAGGGAACTTTATAAAATTACAAATAACTAAAAATTAAGGAAACTATCTAAAACTGTAATTAACTAAAAATTAAAGGAATAAAATAACTAAAAAAGGAAAAAGTACTCTTTCATTAATAAGAAAATGAAAAATTTATAAGGATTTGTTACATAAGTAATGTAAATAAAGCCAATAAAGGTCCTTCAAATCAGGGCATGAATTCGAGTATAGGGCTCACATGTTGTGTCACTCAACAGGAGCTTGTACACTTCTCTTCTCAAAATATACTAAAGTTACCACTAAGCTATTTGCATCTCCTTAACCTAGCATGCTACAAACCAAAATATATCCTATCCAATAATCCTTAGGAATGAAGTATTAGGGCAGCCAAGAAAAGAGGAGCCTCATAACCCTTCTTAAACAATAACCACCATAGGAAAGAAAGAAGATTGATAGCACTGAAAATACAAAAAATACACCATTTTTCCTAAGTTTGAAACTATAAAAAGAGGGTAAGTTCAAGGAGTTTAGACAAAGAGGGGAGTGGAGATCATTTATCTTTAAAATAGTGTAGACGTAGAAGGGATTTCCTACTTTAAACATAAAATAAAAGAAAAAAACAAAGTAGAGACAATGGCCCTTGTATTAGGACTCACCAATTCCAACTGTAGGACAAGATGTAATCCTAGCCTCGAACATGAAGCCTTAGCTAGGAATGTAGGTGGCTTTATGGATAGATTTGGATGTTTCCTCAACTTTACTTAAGAAATTAGAAAGTCTCCTTATTTTTAAGAATTCTTTAAAAAGAAAAGGTAGAAGAATGATTCATGAACTAACTAACATGAACTATGCATGCAATCGAAAATTAGAATGTGGGTGTGTGTCTGGAAATAGAAAGTGGATGAGAATAGAAAGATGATAAGAGGGTGTGTGAGAGTGAGAATAAGATATGGAAGTAAGAGATGATTGCTATCCTAGTATGAAAAGATTCATGCGTGCAATTATGCATGCGCATGTGAATGTGATTCAATAGTGGAAAATGAGATGCTTATGATGCATGAAACTACAATTCTATGCATGCATTTCTAAAGTAAGAATGCATTCATGTATGAAGTTTCTAAACTAACCATAACATGTACGCAATGGAAACTAAAAAGTCAAACTAAGTCAAACATGAGTTTCTAAGTTAGGAAAGTGCAAGTCTCTAAACTAAGAAAGTGCTAAATTTAAGAATCTACCATGAAACTAAGTTTTAAAATGGTCTTAAAGTAATCCTAAAACAATCTTAAGATGTATTACAAGGAAAGTTTCTAAAACTAAAAAGTAAGGAATCTAATGCTAAATATGAAATCTATATTAGAACAACCCTACTTCTAAATTAAGAAAGTGCTTAAAACATGGAAGTAAAGAAGGTAAATGGAAAGCTATACTACAATGATCTATAAAATAAAAAATAATCTAAGAAAACAAGATTTTCTCTTAGAACTAACATGAATGCAACCTAAGCAAGCTAGAAAATCTACTATGCTTATAACTATGAAAAAGATGCATCCATCCAATTTGGATGGAATGCATGTAAAACCCTACACCTATATGCATGCAAATCTTGATTGAATAAAAGGGAAACATGATCATGCATCCACATTACTCTAAGATGAAGGAAACTGCTATGCTTTACATGAATTACAAAGCAAGGAAGTCAAAGAAAATATCATAAAAAATTAAAGGAAATATAAAACTACACCAGTGCAACTATAGAAAAATGGATGATGCGTGCTTTTGCATGATATAACTAGCAAAAACTAAGTGAATGCATGATAGAATAGGGTAAATGGAAGGGATAGAAGATGGGATAGAAAGAAAAAAGAAAAATAAGAAAGAAAAAGAATTGGAATTGGAATTGGTGAAACCTTACCTTTATCTCCAAATGATTTGAACATGGAAACTTGAAGGGAGCTTGGGTGAAGGTGATCTTCTTACCTCTAATTTTCCTAGCTTTGGTCTTGAGTTCTAGGAAAAGTTGAAAGATCCTTTAGTCATTCAAAACACCTTTACTTATAGACTTTTAACATGGAAGTTAAGAGGATTCAGTAATTCAGATTAATCCATTTCAATTAGAAGAGAACCAAGGGCTAGATGGGGAGCATCAAACTCAATTGGAGGAAAGTGGAGTGAAGATGAAAGGGAATAAGATGGGAAGGGAAAGAAAGAGAAAGAGAAAAGATTAAGGGATGATAGGAATAAGTGGTGAAAAGAAAAAAAAATAGAAAGAAGAAAGAAGAGGTAGCTTAACAATGAAGGAAGGAGGTGTAATAAAATAAGGAAGTGGCTATTGGGTGGGTGTCCTTTTCTAATTGGAGTGTGGGATGAAATTTGGAAATTGGTAAGTAGAAAATAAAAGGAAATAATAGGTGGAAGGGTAAGGAATAAGTGAAAAAAGAAAGAGAGGAAGAGAAAAATAGAAAGAACTAAAAAGGAGATGAATAAATCAAGTAAGATTCAAATTTAGAAAGTCCTAAGGAGGGGGGCTGTTCTTCCATATAGGTATATGTGTTTGATTTTAGAAACCCTAAATAATGTGGAACTTTGGATGAGGACAGATGATTGAGATCTTCCTTTCCTTGGGGTTTTAGGTTTAGTTTTCAATATGGTAAAGGTGGCTAGGGTTTTGATCTTTCCAATACTTTATTTCGTAGCCATTAGATCATACTTACCCTTACTTGGATGGATGAGATCCATTTATGACATGTAAGTCTTCCTTAAATTTTATTTTCTCTTTACTGTTGGATTGGATTGCCCTAAGATAAATGGCCTTGATTCCTTAGATATGTCTTCATGTACTTTATGTGGACTAATAGTGCTTCAATATCTTATGTGGATAAGACATCCAAATATTATTTAATCTTGTTCTTTTTGTTGAGTAGGAGAGTGAAAATAAGTAAGAAGTCTTCAAGTGAGCCCTTATTTTTTAGAATCTTTAATTATATATGGTCTCGTTGTATGTGAATTGAAATTCTACCATAAGCTTCTTAAGGTGGTGATATGTATGCAATTATGCATGAATTTGGAATTTGTGCATTTTTAGCCTCAATTAAGTAGGAGTTATGCATAGGGTTTTTTATTGCTTTGACTTTGACAGTGACACCTGATAATTATTTTGAGCCTCCAAGCCTTCATTTTTTGGCATATATGGGTCCACAATGTAGCTTGGAAGGTGAAATTACTTTTTAAGGGGTATAATTGGCAATTTTATGCACTTGGATTTGCAAAATAGTATAATTAATATTAATTAGTGATAATTAAGTTATGTTTAGGGCTAAAACCTTTTAAATATAGAGGTATGAGTTTTATATTTCTATATATATATATATATATATCAAATATCCCTAGACTTAGATTTTGCTAATCCTCAAGAAAAACTATAAAAATGGAAAATAAGAAATCTAAAAAATCCTAACCATATTCACTGGTGTTGTCATCTATATTTAGTGCATGCAGAAAGCCTTTAAACCCTAGGTTACCTTTAGCGGACAAGTTGTATGCTTGTAAAAGTTTCCAAAAATGATACCCACAAACATTTTCAAAACCCTTAGGAAAGTACTTCGTTGAATCTTCTTGTACTCAACATTCATTAAGTTCCTAACTTTAGCATGATAATAAAGATGAAATAGTTGAAAATCCTACTCCTATGCTAAAGATTTCTCATTAATTCATCAAATCTTAGGATGTTAGTGTATGATATAGCTATTATATACAATTATCAGTCTCTAAAATTATAACTTCAATTACCATCCAAATGTATGTTTTAACTTTAGATCTCACAAGATATATTTTAATACTTAGAAAGGAATCACTCAAAAAGTGGTAAATCTCTTATTAATATGTGAGTAGAATAATATCCATCAAGTTTAAAACTATCTCATATTCCATACAGAAGAATGATAACTTTGAAAGAATGATTATACTAGTCTTATGATAGGATATCCACTATTGAAGAGTAGTACATTCTACTAATATTTCATATTCATTCATAATTATATCCAAGTCATACTCCTATTAAAATCAAGTTAGGACTTCAATTAGGATGAAACATAGGCTTAGGACAGGGTTATCAAAAGAATGGTATAAGAATGAACAAAGATGTTTAAAAAATATATAAAGGTCTTCTAAGATGCACTCACAACTTTCTTTTTTTAACCATAAGTGTGAACATTTCCTTTTCATTAGCTGTCTTTTTTTTTTTTTTCTTTTCCTTTTTTCCATTTTTCTAACTTTGACTATTGATTTTCCACTTTTGATTTATAGCCTTTTTCTTTTTTTTAGCCTTTATATTCATCTCTTGAATTCTATTGCTCAAAATTTTCTTCAAGATAATTCTTTAACCAACTCTACATATTCCCAAAACAATTAGGCAATGAATATTTACAGAGGTTAATAAGGGTAATGGTTAATGGGTTCACAAAGAAAAAGGCTTATTAGAAAGGCTCAAGGGGTTAACTAGTGTTATAATATTACATGAAGGCTAGTGACTTTAGGTTTACTAAGGATGACCTCTATCATTTCATAGGTTTCTTATGACTTAAACATAACCATAAACTTAAGAGATAACTGATATAGTTTATTAGATATTTTACTAATACTTGAACAAAGCAAAGAATAATGAGGAAAACTAGGAAATCAATGTTCGTTGAAGAAATTTTTTGAGTTTATGTATAACCCCTCAAAAAGAGATTTGCTCTAAAGCTTACATGGGTTAATAGTCTCCATAAATCTATTTCAGGATGTCTAAGTTATATTTTCCCTTCAACTTAAACTATATATGATTATTTTGTATAATAGTTATTTCAAGTTTATTTTTTCATGCAATAACTTAGAAAAAGGATATAAAGATGAACTAATTGTATACAAAACTGTTAATAAACTAAAATTCAAAAGATATCTTGAATAGTCAGAAAATTTGAATTTTCATCATTATAAAAGGAACTTTTCATAAGTTTTTATTGAAAACTTTTAAGATTTTCAAAAGAAAGAACTAAAAAATAACTAAGAAAACTAAGGACGCATCAAATTCTGAATAGCCTACCCCCAAACTTAAACATTGTCCCCAATGTTGCTAAATAAAAGCATAGACAAGTGCAAAATTAAGTAAAGAGATAAGGGTTAGAATGATATTACATGCACTTTAGCATTAGTGCATTGATATGTGAATGTGACTAAGAAAAAGAAAATTGCAACATGCAACTTAGACTATGGTACAAATGGCCTAATGTGGATCTAGTTCTGATAAATAGGCTCCTCTAATAGGAGTTCCTTCGCTTCATTAGGATTTCTCATTTCTAAATATGATTTTAGTCTCTGGCCATCAACTTTGAAAAGTTGACCATCTTTCTCAATCTCAATAACCACCATAATGATAGACTTCTTTATTATGTATGGGCTGGCCCATCAAGAGCATAACTTCCCTGGAAAGAGATGTAGACAATAATGATGTAGAAGGATCTTTTAACCTGGTTCAAACGTTTTGCACATAATGGATTGATCATGAACCATCTTCAGACATTCCTTATTGATAAGTGTCCAATTTTGTATAAAAATCATCCCATTAGTTGTCAATGTCTTATAACTTATAGTGTTAAATTAGGCTTTTTGGCAAAAAAGTATCACAAATGCATTTCTAACCTAAAAGATAAAAAATTGATAATTTATAGGTTCAGAGGCTAATCTAGCATAAGTATGTGAATAATCATATTTTTTTAGGATTTAATTAGAGCTTTCATCTTTTGTAAGAGTTAAATGATTATTGGACAACCGAGATCGATGGAGATGAAAATTGAAGATCAAGATCAAATGATCTAGTCAAGGCTTAAATATCATCAATACAAAGTGAGATCAAGGATCAAGATCACCTTAAGGCACACAAAGGATAGAATTGGAGAAGTCAAAGGTGACTAGAGTGGGCCCATGCACAAATCATGCAAAGTCCACCACCTTTGCATGGGATTCACTCAAGCCACCTAGCCATATACAAGTCATGAAGAAGGTGACAAGCTAAGGAGCATAGCCAACCATCAAAGTCAAGCCAAAAGAGCCCCTAAAGCTAGCTATGAAGCTAAACCAAATGAACTCTCAAAGCAAGCCATCAAGCCAAATGAGGCAAGCTACATGGAAGGCCATGATTGGAGAAAAATCTAAAGAAATATGCATGAATTTTTAAGGGTTGTTTTGAAAATAATTGAGGAAAAATCTAATTGGTTAAGATAGTATGGGGACCAATAGGAAGAACCCACTACAAAGTTTGCAATTTCCCACCAAGGAGTACCATCTTTCTAAAACTCTTTCACCTTCTTAAACCACCACTTCAACTAGCCAACCAATCCTAAAGTTCCACTTCACCCATCCAACCAATCCCCACCTTCTATTCTTCCTTATCTCTTCTTCTCTATCTCTTCCCTATCTTTCTTTCTTTCATCTCTTTCCACCCCTCCACGTAGACTACACTTAAGGGAATTCCATGTGAAACTCCTACAAAATAGGAACCTTCTCTCCTCCTTACCTCATCTAGTCTATAACCTCTCTCTCTCCCTCTCTCTCTCTCTCTCTCTCTCTCTCTCTCTCTCTCTCTCTCTCTCTCTCTCTCTCTCTCTCTCTCTCTCTCTCTCTCTCTCTCTCTCTCTCTCTCTCTCTCTCTCTCTCTCCATTCCTTTATTACCTTTCTTTCTAAATCACAAATTTTACTATGAAGTTTAGAGTGAATCATTGCAAATCGGTAGCAATCCTACCTATAATTGCTCTAATACGTGTTCAACATATCACTAGGAACATCAGATAGCTGTTGGATCATCTTGGCGTAAATCGATCTTGGCCATACATCACTCTTGCTTTTGGATCTTTGTTGGATCTTCATCGCTGATCAAATAATTTAAGGGTTTTACTCCCTACATCACGAGGGACAAAATGAGTGGCTTGGATCTTCAATTCGACTAATCTTCTCTCCTGTACCACATCATATTAGATGACTATTCACCATCAAAAGGCCATCGTTAGCGACATAAATGGAAGGAAAAAAGGTTGGAGGAAGAGGGGTTTAGGGTGATTCTCAATTAGCACTAGTTCATAGCCTTGGTGGCATGCCAGTTGGCTATGCCAAATGATTGCCTTGAATGGCATTGAGTGACCATCTCAAGTAGCACTAGTTGGTTGCTTTAGCGGTCGGCTTAGATAGAGGGAAAGAAGAAGAAAATAGTCAACGATGAAAAATGGGAGGTTCTTGACTTTTTTCGCCAAGGTTTGTGCTTGGAAGCATCTGTGTCGACGTCCCCATCAATACTAGATAGATGGGGGAGATCTGATCAATGGAGGGAAGTGATAGAAGAGGGGGAGACCGAAAAGGGATGATCAAAGGGGTTTTTCCAATGCCTACACGATGATGAGATTGGACAGGGAGGTTGGTTGTGTATGGGAGTCAAGCTCCACATAGGCTATCCTTTCACTGGAGAGAGAGAGAGAGAGAGAGAGAGAGAGAGAGAGAGAGAGAGAGAGAGAGAGAGAGAGAGAGAGAGAGATGTTGAGCTCCTCCCTTATTAGTTATCGGTTAGGGCCCTTTTAAGTGAAGGGGTGCCAATATCAATTTAGACTCTGTCAGCCTTTTTTAATAAAATTTTAAGGTTTTAAGTCCTTGGTCTCTGTTTCGCTTATTCTTACTGTCTTTGGGAAGCTCTTGTTGAGCATATTCCAAAATATGAGGTTTCAATGACAGATTCAGAGTTTTCAAATAATTCATTTTCACAAAAGTCAAATTGGATATAATTCAATTCGTTGTTTCATTTCAACTTAAAAATGTGATAAAAACACATGAAATAAAATTGAGAAATTAGGGTTGTTACAAAATCTAACAATAGTGGCCTCTATTTCAAAATAAAGAAGAAGAAGGGAAGAAGTTATACCTTAACTTTGTTTCAAGAATTTTATTGTAGGAAATGAAGGAGAAGAAGTTCAATCTCATGTTTGTCCCAAGAAATTTATTGCCAAAATGATCTACTTTGTTGTGCTTGACTATATTTTGAACTTCTACAAAAAGAAAACTCTTTCTCCATCCAATCATCTTATTTTTTTCTTCTTTTCCAAATGTTATTTTTAGAGTCCAAACCCTTTGATTCTAAGAAAAATCCCCTTTCTACTTTTAGTTATAGAGAAAGACAGAGAAAAATAGAGACAAAGAAACCAAGAGAATGTCAAAGAGAGTTTTTTCATTGGTGTAAGTGAGAGGGTTTTATGTTGAAGAGTCTAAGACAACCAAAAGAGAGAAAGCAAGATAGGGTTTTTTGTTGGGACATTTGAATAGAATTTTATAAAAATGCCCTTGCCTTTTAACTAAAGGAAAAATAAAATCACAGACATTTTTTAGTATTTCAATAAATATACAAGTGTCAAGTCATGTTTCTTCCTCACTAACATGCACCCGAACTAGGTGTGGTTCATAATTTTCTTGCTTCATCTTGTCCCACCCTACTCAAGTAAGTTTGAGTTTAGGGGGAACTAGTGTAACCCACCCCACTTCCCTTTAGAGCGGGATAAATGGATTAAACCTGATCTGATCTCTTGGGGATTTGGATGTAAATAGAATGGATAAATTATAATTCTTTTTAAAACAAATAAATATTTTCAATCCATATTTAATCCACATTCTACTACTAATAGAGTAGCAGATAATCCATACTAAGAAAAAAAAAACTACAGAATTCTTCTTGTAAATTTTGTAGATAATTCACAAATAACAACTCACAATGTTATTAAAAGCTTGTGGTAAAAATGGGTTTCGTTCGAGTGCTTGGAAATAATATTCCAAAGCCTTTGTATGTTCTTGTTGCTTGCGTAGATAAGCCCTATGCTATAGAGTTTGAATTATTCAAATAAATTATCTAAATTATGGCCTATATGCATCGCACAAATAGTCTTCTATATCTTTATAAAAGCCTTCCCAAATCGCATTAGTTACCAAATATTAGTCAATGACATCTAGAAATCGAATAAATGACTTTAAATATTTGTGCATTGAGAAATAAGTCGACGGAGAAATGGGTCATGAATTTAGCGGTGCGATCCGCTTAAAAATTTCACTTCTTCGATTTAAATTCGTGAATTTTAAGCATATAAATTGACATCCAAAGGTTTTAATCATTTTGCCGGTTCCACTCCCATCCGGAAAGACCGATTGCACTTTTGGATGGGCGTACTTTAGCTTGAGGCCCTGTTACGTCAAAGGCCGCAAATGAAGCCAAAAATCCCTGTAGAAATGGGTTTCTTTTCCGCTCCCCTTGCTTTGGGTGGCCTGTTAATCAGAAAACAAATCCCCTTCCTGTAAAAGAAAGATAAAAGATAAGATTAAAAAACCCTAACCCTAAGAATAATCTCCACGTCTCATCATCTTCCATGTAGTTGCAGATATACCCAACAGTCCTAACCCTAAATTCTTCCCAATTCTCCATCCATGGATTCCCACCATGACGATCTCAAAGAGAACGGCGATTCAAATCACGTCTCCAAAAAACTTAAACCCACTCCAAATCCAATAACCCCAGATGAAATCCTCCAAGAATTCTCTCACCACCAACCCCAAGTCGCTCGAATCAACAACGGAAGTTTCGGAAGTTGCCCAGCTTCGATCCTAGCCGTGCAAAACAAATGGCAGAAGAAATATCTTCAACAACCAGACGATTTCTACTTCAACCAGCTTAAAGAAGCGATCCTTCTATCAAGAGCAGCGATCACAGATCTGATCAATGCCGATGATGTCGAAGAAGTTTCGATCGTCGATAATGCGACGACTGCGGCTGCAATCGTTCTTCAACAAATTGGTTGGGGGTTCTCTGAAGGAAGATTTCAGAAAGGAGATGCAGTTGTGATGCTTCATTACGCTTACGGGGCGGTAAAGAAATCGATTGAAGCGTATGTTTCTCGTGCTGGAGGGCATGTAATTGAAGTGCAATTGCCTTTTCCTGTTAATTCGAATGATGAGATTGTGTTAGAGTTTAGAAAGGCTTTGGAGAAAGGGAAATCTAATGGTAGGAAGGTCAGATTAGCTGTAATTGATCATATAACGTCCATGCCCAGCGTCGTAATACCTATTAAAGAATTGACTAGGATTTGTAGGGAAGAAGGTGTGGAGCAGGTTTTTGTTGATGCAGCCCATGCTATTGGTAATGTGGAGATCGATGTGAAGGAAATTGGGGCAGATTTTTATACTAGTAATTTGCACAAGTGGTTCTTTTGCCCGCCATCTGTTGCATTTTTGTATTGCAGCAAATCGTCCGAGCTGTCGGATTTACACCATCCTGTAGTATCTCATGAGTATGGAAATGGGTTAGCTATAGAAAGTGCTTGGATTGGGACTAGGGATTACAGTGCGCAGCTTGTTGTTCCATCGGTTGTTGATTTTGTCAATAGATTTGAAGGTGGTATTCAGGGGATTAGGAAGAGGAACCATGATGCAGTTGTTGAAATGGGGGAGATGCTAGCGAAGTCGTGGGGAACGTGTCTTGGGGTGCCGCCAGATATGTGTTCAAGTATGGCAATGGTTGGGCTGCCAAGTAGTTTGAGAATTTCGAGTGAGAAGGATACTTTGAAGTTGAGAACCCATTTGCGGGATAGATTTAGTATTGAGGTTCCGATACATTATCAAGCTCCAAGGGGTGAGGAGAATGGAGGTAGGGGCAGGGATGCCTGTGTAACTGGGTATGCGAGAATATCTTATCAAGTTTATAACAGAGTTGAGGACTATTATAAGTTCAGAGATGCAATAAACCAGCTTGTCCAAGAGGAGTTTAACTGTGAGATGCTTCACATTAAGTGAGAAGGTATGCATTTTTGGCACACTTAGAATGAAAAAGCAACTTTCTTTTTGTTGAATAATTGATTAGTTCATGCGGTAATGATTTTCGTGTTGGTTGCTATTGACGTGCTTATGAATAACCATTCCATTCCAAAATCTTAGTACCTAAAGTTTCTTCATCTAGAATTGAATCATAGATAAAACATAGTGATAGTATTTGTTGAAAACTGGATAATTCGGCAGTTGGAGTTGGTTTATGTTCTCATGGCAGCCAATATATTCAGATCGGTTGACAAAATAGGTCTTGAACTGATTGATTCGGATATCCACCAATTTTCTTTCAAGTAAAAAGAAGAACACACACACACACGCACGCAAAGATAAAAATACTTACAGAGAGACTCATAGGCAGTATAATCTAAGAAATAAATTGAAGAGAAAGAAATATTATACTGGAAATACATTTCACAATAGAAAGCATTTCTTTTTTAATTGTAGAATATTTCTTCTGGGTATCGTTTCATTTTCCAGAAGTAAACCTAACCAGTTCTTCTTTATTAGAAGGTGGATTTCTCTGCTTAAGAATTCCTCCATACCTAAAAGGCATAACATTCCACTCATATTGTCTAAATAGAACTGGGAAAGCAGTTTTATGCCTATCAATTTTATTGATCTGTATTTGCCAGTATCCTGATTTAAGGTCAAATTTTGAGAATATTATTGCTCCTTGCAGTCGGTTGAGGAGATCTCTTTTATTGGGAATCGGATATCTTATCCATTTAAGAATTCTATTAAGGGGCTTATAATTTATTACTAACCTTGTTTTTCCTCTTTCTTTTTCTGCCGCTTTGTTAACATAAAAAGTTGTACAACTCCATGGAAAAGAAGAGTTTCTAATTAACCTTTTATTAACAAGGTCACTGATTTCTTTTTTGCAGAACTCAATATATATGCAGAACTCATTTGAGTTGGTCTAGCCTTAGTTGGAATATCATTTTCATTAAAAGATTCGACGTAAGGAAGACAGACAACATGTGATTTTCTATCCCAAAAGGCATTAGGGAGATCATTACAAGGATTTTCAAGGAAAGAATTAAGCAATTCCTTAACCTTGTATTGGAAATTTTTATCTCTAATATGATTCTCAATCTCTTTGTAAGCAATTTCTTCTTTTATGAAGTTTATTTGATGTTCTTTAAGCAGAATTCTTCTTGCTTCATTTAATAGATGTGTTTTTGGATCTGTTAAAAATTTAAACGAGAATTGTCTCCCTTCTTTGGAAAAATATATTCCTGAAGTGTCTATTTTATCAATTGGCATAATATTATCCAGAAATGGAGTTCCAAGAATAACATGATGATGCAAATCCTTAACCAAGAGGAAAGAAGTAGGAATACAAATACCATTGTTGCATACCATTGCATTATTAAGTTTATAATTTATCTTCAGTTTATTATTGCTTGCTGAAGTCAAGCTCTGAGATGTTTTCTCAAAATATTTAATTGGAATCAGACCTTCTTGGATACAGCTAATATTTGCACCACTGTCAACAAGAGCAACAAGGTCTGAATGATACCATTCTATTCCAACAGCTATGGTTATATTAATGTACCATTTTTGTGATGTGACTTGTCTTATTAAGTCAAGATATTGTAGCAGTGATGGCTCTATTATATCTCTATTAGAAGTTTCCCCAATTTAGAGGGTTTTATTTGTTTCTAAGTTCGTGATTCTCCTATCCAAGAGATTGTTTTCATTTTTTAACAGAATAATTTCTGATTTAACATTATTAACTTCTCTCTTAAGATCTTGGATTGTTCTTGGATTGTAGTATTTGGAGATAAATTAGACTTTTTATTAAGTCTTTTAGTAACTTTAGACATTTTATAAACATTTTATGTTTCAACTGTTTTTTCTTCTTTATTCTTTGAAGAAGTTATTATTATTATTATTATTATTATTTTTTCCGAATGTAATTCGTTTAAGTTCCTTATCTTCAACTTTGTCAATAACCTCAAGGAGATCTTGCTGAGATTGAGACAAAACATTAATCGAGAGGTTATTCATCTCAACAATAACTTTCCAATAATCTGAGTTGTTATTATCTTTCAAAGTATTACACTGTCCATTGCAAAACCCATTATCTTCTGAATCAGAGGAAGAAGTAGATTCAAAATCTGAATTATTAGATAGATCTGATTCAGAGGAGTTCAACCTAATTTTGCGTAAAGATTTCTTTAATTCTTCATAATATAGGAAAATTTGACTTCTCGTCAGCAAAAATCATCAAAAACATGGAACAAACAATTAGTCTTGATAATATAGAAAAGATTGTCAATTTGTTTTTAGAAAAAGATCTTAAACCTTACCTGAATTCTAAAAAATACAAGTTCATCAATGTTGGCCTAATCCAAATAGGATTAAAACCATTGACACTTAATTGCTTAAACGCTTCAATTCTTGCCCCTCTCTATTTCCAGTAATAATATTTCTTTCTCTTCAATTTCTTTCTTGGATTATACTACGCATGAGTTTTTCTGTAAGTATTTTTATTATTGTTTCCAAATGTTATCAGAGCCAATTTTAGGCTAAAAATATGGGTTAATAGTTTAGATCAACAATGATTATGGTTAATTTATTTTTATTTCCATTAGCTATTGCATGAATTTATGTTCATCCATTTTTATTTTTCTTATAGTTTGACACGTCGCGGAGACGCCTGATCATTCTGTTCTATTCTTCTGACTGTCTTATGGTACGACACCCAAGTTGCGTTGGCCTTGTTTTCCCGTTGCAGTGTGTGCATTGGGGTTTTGCCGGAATTCGTTGACCCTCATGTAAGACAGCTTGGATGGGTAAAACAAAATGGTCTTGTTCCCAATGGGAATTGTTGACAGTCATGTAAGGATTTAGAAATGGATCTACTTAAATTCATGCTAGTATCGATAGTGATAAATTTAAGTTAATCATATTCATTGCTAAGTTCAAAGCTATTAACTCTGTTTCTCTAGTCTGTTTATGGCTGTGAATGATAATGTGCATGTTAAAAATACAAGCATAGTAGAATATTCTACTTATATTGAATCTTTATATAAATGGACAATTCCTAATGTGAAACCAAAGGAGGTTTATAATATAGGAAAATTTGACTTCTCATCAACAAAAATCATAAAAAACATGGAACAAATAGTTAGTCTTGATAATACAAAAAAGATTGTCAATTTGTTTTCAAAAAAAGATCTTAAACCTTCCCTTAATTATGAAAAATACAAGTTCATCCATGTTGGACTATTCCAAATAAGATTCAAACCATTGACACTTGGTTGCTTAATTGCTTCAATTCTTGTGGTCCTTAGAGATGCCAAATGTCTGGACTGGGCACCTTCCTCGATGGAAGTGTTGCAGACTAGTCTCTGTCACAGGCCAGTTTATGTTAATGTCTTCCTTGATTTCATCCTATCTCTTTCAGATCCTAATATCTATGATGCCTTAAGTCTTTATATTAAGACTCACAGCTACAATTTCCAAATAGGATCTGAAACAATTGCTTTGACATATAGAATCCAATTTAAAGTCCTTCCTACTTTGGTTACTAAAGCTAGACAAAAATCTCCAAAGGATAAAACTGTCCTTATAGAAAAAAATCTTTTGTCTTCGGACATTGCTATTAATAGAACTTGGAAATGGGATGAAATAACTTCTTGCAATCTTGGCAGTTAATAGAAGCTGTTCCTTCAAGAAAAATCACTAATCAAAATCTTGATCAAATTATTCAAATAGAATATAGTAATGTAGAGATCAAATAGTAGGAGATCATGTAGATTGCCTAGAATCACTTCTTGTTTGTCTAGATCATCTTGATTTTCTGTTGACAATAATAAACCAGAATCTAGTTCAATAGAAGAACTTAGAATCTTAGAAAACAATGTTGTTCATCTGGTCTATAAAAGATCACAGGGTAATAATCTTACTCCGTCTGAAATGGACTTTAATATATGATTTTATGGATTTTAGTCCTGGAAGTATACTTAGGAAAATAATAAGTCATGAATTTGAATCTGATAAAAACAAGGAGTTTAGAAATTGGTACTTCACTAATTGCAAAGAGGACTTGTAGTATTATAAAGAAGAATTTTATAAACATCTTAATAATACTCAAACTCCAAGATTTTTATTCCATATTCCTTGAAACATACTTAAGTAATGAACTTAATACAATTACACAATGGGAATCATCTCAAGGAGAAAAGACAAATTCCGTCTTCCCCTTACTCATGCTTTGAAGATGGTTGTAGATGATAGAGTTCTTGAAATTGCAGCTTACTCCAAAATTAAGGATCTTCAGACAATATAAGATCTTAACATAATAGTAAAACAGAATAATTACACTAACTTATTTCTACAAATTGTAGAAAAAAAATAATCAGAATAGAAGAAGGGATAAATAAAATCCTCAATCATATTGTTGAAGTTAGAAAAAGAAAAGAATAGAGAGAAAATCTTGTTCCAACTAAAATTGAACCTTCTATTAAACCTCCTAAAATAAAAATTTTTAAAATGGAAAATGACATGGAAGAAATAATAAGAATAATCAAAGATAAAATGGCTGATTTAAACCTTAATACCCTATCATAAAATGAGTTTGAGATAGAAACATAAGAAGAAAATAGGAGTCAAAAAGAAGAAATCTTTGAAGGAGAAATACTCCATATTCAAAACCAATTCTCTCAAATTAATAAAATTGAAAGAGACCTTAGAAGACTGGATAGGTTTTACTACAAAAGACCAACTCCAACTGATGTGTTAATCGAAGAAAACGATGTACATGTTCAAAATGAGTATAGGGCTAACTCAATCTATGAATGAAACATAGACGGAATGACAGATAATCATATCTTCCAAATGATGCATAGATTGTTGATGTTCTCAATGGTCTGCAAGCAAAGGGGTAATTCAGAAAGGAATATTGCCTTAATGATTATCGCTGGATTCACTGGAAACCTAAAAGGTTGGTGGGATAATTGTATCTCTCTTATTTAGCGAGATGAAATTCTTAATACTGTTAAGATTGAACCCAATACAAATCACCCTAAAGAAGATGTAGTTTATTCTTTAGTCTGCATAATACTTGAACATTTTACTAGAAGTATTCAAACCCAGTTTGAAAATTCTAAGGCACTTCTTCAGAATCTTAGGTGTCCTTCTTTAACCCATTTTAGATGGTATGAGGATGTATTTCTTACTAGAATCCTTCATCTTAATGACGTAGGTCACAGTTACTAGAAGCAAAAATTTATTGAAGGGCTTCTATACATGTTTGCAACTAGAGTTAAGAATACTCTTAAGATAAAATTTGATGAAAATATTCCATATAAACAATTATCTTATGGTCAATTAATCCATTTTTGTATTAATGAAGATGTTAGACTCTGTAATGAAATAAAACTTAGAAATCAACTTAAGAAAAAAAGAATTATAGAGAAAAAACAGCTAGGAGAATTCTATCTACAATTTGCAATTGAAGTCCCTAAAATTAAGACTCCAAATAAGGGAAAAATTAAACAATCAAAATTTAATAGAAAATATTCATACAAAAGAAACAAGAACCCTAAAAGGATGAAATCTAAAATAATCCTCATAATAGAAAGGATAAATAAAAAATTAAATGTTACAAATGTGAAAAACTTGGCCATTATGCCAATAGATGTTATACTAAAAAGAAAAGTGAAGAACTTCAAATAGATGAAGAATTAAATAAATGCTTTCTAGTGTGAAATGTATTTCCAAATTTCAAGATGATTTATTAAACCAAAAATTTCTTTTAAGAATTGACTATAGTGCTGCCAAATAGATAATAGAAAAAGAAGTGAAAAATATTGTTTCTAGGCAAATATTTGCAGAATGGCAAGCTTAATTATCTGTTTTCGATTTTGATATTAAGTATATTAAGGGAGGATACAACTCCCTGCCTGACTACCATACTCGTGAGTTTTTGCAGGGCCTATGAGTAGTTCTAGTAGTTGTATTACCTCGGGTAATACTTGAGGGAGAGGCAGAGGTCGGGATTGTGGTAATATTTAGACCTCAAAAGGCAAGCAGATAATATCTGTTGAAGAATTTTCAGGAATTAAATCGGAGAATCTTCTGAAACCAATACTATCCTTGGGTAATATCTCTTTTACTAATAATGAGAAAATTCCTGAAAAAACAATTGAGGAGACTCCGCTAATGATAGCAAAAAATTATCTGTAAAAGAAGCATACTGATTGTATTCTTTATTTGAATATGGGAGACACTAAATGGTGTGACACTTCTCACCAATGGGAAATAACTTTCAGATATTTGCAGAATAATACTTCTCCCATGAGGGCGGGCATAAGTCAATTTTTACTAGAGAAATTATTCCAAGAAATATCCACAGTGGAAATTAGCCACTTTTATAATGCTGATAAATCTATTGTTAATTTTGGTAAGATTATTATCAATAAAGTCCCGTCTTCCTAAGAATGGGATATCAATTCAAATCAATATAAATGGATTGAGGGGATGGAAGGTAAAAAATATCCCTATAATTGGTTGGATTGTATTGATTCCATGACTTTAGTAATGTATCTAAAGAATAATACAAGGAAGCATTCTTGGTTCCGCAAAATTAATTCCAAAATAATATCTCGGGATATTCCTACTTGATTTTATCACTAGTGGCAAAAATTTGGCCCTACTCTAGAAATATTGCTAGAAAAGCTCTAAGAGTTGTATAATATTTGGGTGGAATGTGCACCTGAAATTAATAATATTTTAGCAGAAGACCTAATTCAAGGTCATTGTAAATTAATATATTTCACAAAATTTGAAATTCCCTGGATATGAAAATGGTCTATTGTAATATAAAAGGATGAATTAAACATCCCGACATTGAAAAGAATTTACTTCGTCAAATGGTGGACAAATTTTGATACTGAGGGCAAGGTCTGAGAAATTGAAAAAATCATTGAGCATAATAAAGCTCTTAGAGATAATATCCCTGTCTTCAAATTTTCTCTATCAATCGAAGAAGTGAAGAAAATGATGTAGTGGAAATATCCAACTGATTCAGAAGATTAGATCCTAGTCAAATGTATAGACTATATGAAGAATCAGATAATGGCTTCTTTCAAAATATCGTCGGCAGAATCTTCATCAGCAAAATCCCAGGATAATATGTCTGAGGATAATATTTTCCAAGGCAGCCAAGATCCAAATGAGGATAATTTCAAAGATTACTGGGATGCATCTATGGTAGTCCTTTCTCAATTCATTCAAACCAAAAATGACCGTAGAAATCTACAGGACGAAGAAGACAGGAAGAATCTTTCACCAAGCAAGTTTAAGTCAAAATTCACGTGACCAAGGCCTACTCTCCAACAATGTTCATTGCAATAATTCATAAGAACCTCTGGTCTACATCAAGATCCAATGACTCAGCACTAATAATGTAAAGAATCTTCAGCTTTTGTCTACATCAACATAAAGCAGCTATTTAATCATTTCAGCATCGACATTGATTTTAATAATTCAAGAGAATCTTCTTTATGTCGCTTTTACTTTTCTTTATGTTAGTCTGTTACTTTTCTTTATGTCAATGTTTGTTTGTAAATGATTGAATCCAATTATTTTATCGGATTTCAGACCTAGTTAAGTCCGGAATTTGAAGTCTATATAATGTAGGTCTGTATGTTAGTGGGGGAGAGCTTGTTTTCTTTGCTTGTTCAGTTTGTTCAGTTAGCCTTCCTTTGTAACTTTCCCTCTCTATTTCCAGTAATAATATTTCTTTCTCATCAATTTATTTCTTAGATTATATTGTGCATGAAAGTCTATCTGGAAGTATTTTTATCTTTACTTCCAAATGGTATCAGAGCCAATTTTAGGCTAAAAATATGGGTTTATAGTTTAGATCAGCAATGATTATAGGTTAATTTATTTTTATTTCCATTAGCTATTGCATGAATTTATGTCCATCTAATTTTATTTTTCTTATGGTTTGACATGTCACGAAGGCACCTGATCATTCTATTCTATTCTTCTGACTGTCTTATGGTACAACACCCAAGTCACGTTGGCCTTGTTTTCTAGTTGCAGTGTGTGCGTGGGGTTTTTGTTGTGAGTCGTTGACAGTCATTTAAGATAGCTTGGATGGGTAAAACAGAATGGTCTTATTCCCAATGGGAATTGCCGTAATTGACAGTCATGCAAGGATTTAGAAATAGATCTGCTTAAATTCATGCTAGTACTGATAGAGATAAATTTAAGTTAATCATATTCTTTGGTAGGTTTTAAGCTATTAACCCATATTTTTAGCCTAAAATTGGCTCTGATACCATTTGAAAGCAATAATAAAAATGCTTACAAAGAGACTCTCTTGCACAGTATAATCCAATAAATAAATTGAAGAGAAAGAAATATTATTATTGGAAATAGAGAGGGAAAGTTACAAAGGGAGGCTAGCTGAACAAACTGAGCAAGCGAAGGAAACAAGTTATATCCCAACTGACAGATAGACCTACATTATATAGACTTCAAATTCCGGACTTAATTGGGTCTGAAATCCTATATAATAATTGGACTCAATCATTGACAGACAAATATTGACGTAAAGAAAAGTAACAGACTGACATAAAGAAAAGTAAAAGTGACATGAAGGAGATTCTCTTGAATTATTAAAATCGATGTCGACGCTAAAATGGTTAAAGTAGCTGCTTTATGTTGATGTAGACAAAAGTTGAAGATTCTTTCCATTATTGGTGCTGAGTCATTGGGTCTTGATGTAGACCAGAGGTTCTTATGAAATATTGCAATGAATATTGTTGGAGAGTCGGCATTGGTCACGTGAATTTTGGCTTGAACTTGCTTGGCAGAAGATTCTTCTTGCCTTCTTCGTCCTGTAGATTTCTACAGTCATTTTTTGACACGATGTATTGGGAAAGGACCATCATAGACACATTCCAATAGTCTTCAAATGTATCTTCATTTGGATCTTGACTATCTTGGAGAATATTGTCTTTGGACATATTATCATGGGATTTTGTCGATGAAGATTATGCTGGTGAGATATTGAAAGATGTCATTATCTGTTTCTTCATATAATCCATGCATTTGATTAGGATTTGATCTTCTGAATCTGCTAGATATTTTCGCTGCATCATTTTCTTTACTTCAATTGAGGAAGAGGAACAGGAGACAAGGATATTATCCCTAAGAGCTTTATTATGTTCAATAATTTTTTCAATTTCTCGGGCCTTTTCCTCGGTTTCAAACCTTATTCACCATTTGACAAAGTAAATTCTTTTCAATGCTTGGATGTTTAATTTATCTTTTTGTATTAATGGACCATTTCCATATCCAGGGAATTTCAAATTTTGTGAAATATATATAATTCACAATGACATTGTATTAGGTCTTTTGTTGGGATATTATTAATTTCAGGTGCACATTCTACCCAAATATGATATAGCTCTTTGAGCTTTTCTATTAGTATTTCTAGAGTGGGGCTAAATTTTTGCTACCAGTGGTAAAACCACGTAGGGATATCTTGAGATAATACTTTAGGATTAATTTTAAGGAACCACGAATGCGTCCTTGTATTATTCTCTAGATACATTACTAGAGTTTTGGAATCAATATAATCCCACCGTTTATAGGAATATTTTTGACCTTGCTTCCTCTCAATCCATTTATATTGGTTTGGATTGATATCCCATTCTTGGGGAGACAGGACTTTATTAATGAGAATCTTACTAAAATTAACGGCAGATTTATTAGTGTTATAAAAGTGGCTAATTTCCACTATGGATGTTTCTTAGAGTAATTTCTCCAATAAAAATTGACTTCTACTTGCCCTCAGGCTATAAGTATTATTCTGCAAATATCTGGAAGCTATTTCTCATGAGTTAAAAGTGTCACACCATTTGGTGTCTCCCGTATTCAAATAAAGAATACAGTTAGTAGGCTTCTTTTGTAGATAATTTTCTACAGTCATTAGCAGAGTCTTCTTAATTGTTTTTTGAGGAGAAAATTGTTTTGGAGGAATATCCTTATTGTTAGTAAGAGGGATATTACCCAAGCATAATATTGGTTTCGGAAGATTCTCCAATTTAATTTTTGAAAATTCTTCAGTAAATATTATTTGCTTGCCTTTTGAGGTTTGGATATTACCACGACCCCTACCTCTGTTTCTCCCTCGGGTATTACTTGGGGTAATTCAACTACCAAAACAACTCATGAACCCTACAAAAACTCACAAGTAAGGTAATCAGGAAGGGAGTTGTATTCTTCTTTGATATACTCAATATCAAAATTGAAAACAAATAATTGAGTTTGCCATCTTGCAAATATTTTGCTAGAAACAATATTATTCACATTTTTTTATTATTTGTTTGCCTGCACTACAATCAATTCTTAAAAGAAAATTTTGGCTTAATAAATCATCTTGAAATTTGAAAATACATTTCACAATAGAAAGCATTTCTTTTTTAATTTTAGAATATTTTTTCCAGGTATTGTTCCATTTTTCAGAAGTAAACCTAACAAGTTCTTTATTAGAAAATGGATTTTTTTGTTTGAAGATGCCTCCATAAGCAATATCTGAGGCATCTGTTTCAACTATTTTAAACCACTCAGTATTAGCAAGGTTTAAACATGGCAATTTCTTAACTTTTAGATTTTATTTTTCTTACCATATTGGTGTGTTCTTCGGTCCATGGCTTCACATTTTTTCTGAGTTTATTGAAAAGAATTGCTATATCATTAGCAAGCCCATGATAATAATCGGTAATATAATTGAGAGATCCAAGAATTATATGGTGATGCAAATCCTTAACCAAAGGAAAGGAGTAGGAATACAAATACCATTATTACATACCATGGTGTTATTAAGCTTATAATTTATTTTAAGTTTATTATTGCTTGCCAAAGTCAAGCTTTGAGATGTTTTCTCAAAACATTTAGTTGGAAGCAGACCTTCGATATAGCTAATGTCTGCAACACTGTCAATTAGGGCAATAAGGTCTGAATGATATCGCTCTATTCCTATAGTAATGTTTATATTAATGTACCATTTTTGTGAAGTGACTTGTCTTCTTAAGTCAATATATTGTGGTGGTGAAGGTTCTATTATATCTCTGTTGGAAGTTTCCCCAATTTGGAGGGTCTTATTTGTTTCTAAGTTCGTGATTCTCTTATCTAAGAGATTGTTTTGATTTTTTAACAGAACATTTATGTTTTGAAATTATTAACTTCTCTCTTAAGATCTTGAATTGTGATGTTGGGAGATATAGTAGACCCATTATCAAGTCTTTTAGTAACTTCAGACATTTTATAAACATTCTTTGTGTCAATTGTTTTTTCTTCTTCATTTGTTGAAGAGGCTATTATTTTTTCGAATATAATTTGTTTCAGTTCCTTATATTCAATCTTATCAATGACTTCAATGAGATCTTGCTAAGATTGAGACAAAACACTGATCGAGAGGTTATTCATCTCAACAATAGCTTTCTAGTAATCTGGTTTGTTATTATATTTTAGTGTATTACACTGTCCTTTGCAACACCCATCATCTTCATAGGAGTATAACATAATTTTTCATAAATATTTCTTTAATTCTTCGTCTATTTCAATTTCTTCAATTTTCTTTTTAGTATAACATCTATTGGCATAATGGCCAAGTTTTCCACATTTATAACATTTAATTTTTGATTTATCCTTTCTATTATGAGGATTACATTTAGATTTCATCCTTCTAGGATTCTTGTTTCTTTTGTATGAATATTTTCTATTAAATTTTAATTGTTTAATTTTTTCCTTATTAGGTGTTTGATTTTTATGGACTTCAATTGCAAATTGTTGACAGAATTCCCATAACTGTTTTTTCTTTGTAATTCTTTCTTTCTTAAGTTGATATCTAAGTTTCATTTCATTACATAGTGGAACACCTTCATTAATACAAGAATGGATTAATTGACCATAAGATAATTGTTCATATTGAATATTTTCGTCAAATTTCATCGTAAGAGTATTCTTAACTCTAGTTGCAAACATGTATGGAAGCCCTTCAATAAATTTTTGCTTCTAGTAACTGTGACCTACGTCATTAAGATGAAGGATTCTAGTAAGAAATACATCCTCATACCATCTAAAATGGGTTAAAGAAGGACACCTAAGATTCTGAAGAAGTGCCTTAGAATTTTCAAACTGGGTTTGAATACTTCTAGTAAAATGTTCAAGTATTATGCAGACTAAAGAATAAACTACATCTTCTTTAGGGTGATTTGTATTGGGTTCAATCTTAACAGTATTAAGAATTTCATCTCGCTAAATAAGAGAGATACAATTATCCCACCAACCTTTTAGGTTTCCAGTGAATCCAGCGATAATCATTAAGGCAATATTCCTTTCTGAATTACCCCTTTGCTTGCAGACCATTGAGAACATCAACAATCTATGCATAATTTGGAAGATTTGATTATTTGTCATTCCGTCTATGTTCCATTCATAGATTGAGTTAGCCCTATACTCATTTTGGTTATGTACATCGTTTTCTTTGATTAACACATCAGCTGGAATTGGTCTTTTGTAGTAAAACCTATCCAGTCTTCTAAGGTCTCTTTCAATTTTATTAATTTGAGAGAATTGGTTTTGAATTTGGAGTATTTCTCCTTCAGAGATTTCTTCTTTTTGACTCCTATTTTCTTCTTCCGTTTCTATCTCAAACTCATTTTCTGAACCCATTTTATCTTTGATTATTCTTATTATTTCCTCCGTGTCATTTTTCATTTTAAAATTTTTTATTTCAGGAGGAGGTTTAATAGAAGGTTCAATTTTAGTTGGAACAGGATTTTCTCTCTGTTCTTTTCTTTTTCTAACCTGAGCAATATGATTGAGGATTTTATTTATCCCCACTTCTATTTTGATCATTTTTTCTCCTACAATTTGTAGAAATAAGTTAGTGTAATTATTCTGTTTTGCTATTATGTTAAGATCTGATATTGTCTGAAGATCTTTAATTTTGGAGTAAGCTGCAGTTTCAAGAACTCTATCATCTACAGCCATCTTCAAAGCATGTGTAGGGGGGAAGACAGAATTTGTCTTTTCTCCTTGTGATGATTCCCATTGTCTAATTGTATTAAGTTTATTACTTAAATATGTTTCAAGGAACCATAGAATAAAAAATCTTGGAGTTTGAGTTTTATTAAGATGTTTATAAAATTCTTCTTTATAATACTGTAAGTCCTCTTTGCAGTTAGTGAAATACCAATTTCTAAATTCCTTGTTTTTATCAGATTCAAATTCATTACTTCTTATTTTCCTGAGTATACTTCTAGGACCCCTAATTGGGATAAGGTCTTGATGATGATGATGATGATGATGATACTTCTAGGACCATAAAATCATATATTAAAGTTTATTTCGGACGGAGTAGGGTTATTATCCTGCAATCTTTTATGGACCAGATGACCAACATTGTTTTTAGAGATTTTAAGTTCTTCTATTGAACTGGATTCTGGTTTATTATTGTCAATAGAAAATCTAGATGATTTAGAAAAACAAGAAGTGATTCTAGGCAATCTAAATGATCTCCTATTATCAAATCTGATATCTACTTCACCATCTTCTGTTTGGATAATTTGTTCAAGATTCTGATAAGTGATTTGTCTCGGAGGAACAGCTTTTGTTAACTGCCAAGACTACGGGAAATTAATTTCATCCCATTTCAAAGTTCTATTAACAGTAATGTTCGAAGACAGAAGATTGTTTTCTATAAGGACAGTTTTATCCTTTGGAGATTTTTGTCTGGCTTTAGTAACCAGAGTAGGAAGGACTTTGAATTGGATCCTATATGTCAAAGCAATTGTTTTATATCCTATTTTGAAATTGTAGTAGTGAGTCTTAATATAAAGACTTAAGGCATCATAGATATGAGGATTCGAAAGAGATAGGCTGAAATCAGGTAAGACATTAACATAAATTGGTCTGTGACAGAGACTAGTCTTTAACACTCCCATCAAAGAATGTGCCCAGTCTAGACATCTGGCATCTCTAAGGACCGCAAGAATTGAAGCAATTAAGTGTCAATGGTTTGAATCCTATTTGGATTAGTCCAACATGGATGAACTTGTATTTTTCAGAATAAGGTAAGGTTTAAGATCTTTTTCTGAAAACAAATTGACAATCTTTTCTGGATTATCAAGACTAACTGTTTGTTCCATGTTTTTGATGATTTTTGTTGACGAGAAGTCAAATTTTCCTATATTATAAACCTCCTTTGGTTTCATATTCAGAATTGTCCATTTATATAAAGATTCAGTATCAATAGGATATTCTACCATGCTTGTATTTTTAACATGCATATTATCATTCATAGCCATAAACAGACTTGAGAAAAAGAGTTAATAGGTACCTAGCTATGAATGGAACTCCATCCTTGCATAATATCATGCCAATTGATAAAATTGATACAACTAGAATATATTTTTCAAAGAAGGAAAACAATAATTTTCATTTAAATTCTTAACACACACACACACACACACACACACACACCCCATGCCAATTGATAAAATTGATACAACTAGAATATATTTTCACACACACACACACACACACACACACACACACACACACACACACACCATGCCAATTGATAAAATTGATACAACTAGAATATATTTTTCAAAGAAGGAAAACAATTTTTTTCATTTAAATTCTTAACACACGCGCGCGTGCACACACACACACTGCATTCTTGGTTTCCTTTTCTTGGTTTCCTTTGTATCTGCTCACAAGTACCAAAACAGCTGCAATATCAAATATTTACTCTCAAACAACAGTAATATTCGAAATATCAAGTTTAGTGTATAGCAAAGTATACATTAGGTTTCCTGCATCCTATATATAGAATCCAGACATTGACTTCAGTCCTTCACAAGCAGGGGAGTAACTTGGATTACATCTTACCCATCCTAAATCTCTCAAGTACGGTTTCAAGGTACTTTCTGCTGGACAATGAAATAGATTCACTATCAAAGAGGAAGGCGTGTAGGTCTTGATTTTTTGGTCATCGAGATCTCTTTAGAAGTAATTGTTTGAATATTGAACTGCATGAAGCTGTTAGACCAAAGGAGTTCCCTTCGATCTGCTTAGATGTATGCTCAAAATTTCTTTTACTTCATTCAATGTTTGTGCTTGAGCCCCCCAATATTTACTCACAAATACCACAACTTCTGAAATAACATTTACTCAAGGTGTAATGATACTTCAAATATCAAATCTAGTGTAAGGTATTGCATAAATAAGGTTTCCAGCAGCCTATAAAAGACATAAACCGTTCTAGACATTGTCCTTGGTCCAATTGCCAGGGGTATAAATTGTCCTTAATCCTTTACTGGCAGGGGTATAAATTGGTTTACAATTGTCGAACCTATATCTCATAAATATGGTTTCAAGGTACTATTCTTGGCACAGACACAATAAACCATTCATCTATCCAGGTTGTTTTAGTCCCCAAGGCAGGATGGTCCTCCGTATCTTTTGTTTCAAAGTGTGATTTTTTCAGTAGGATTTTGTCAATCATGTCAAATCATTGGCTAACTAAAAAGTCGTCAACATATAAGGATATGGGTCTGAGCACTTAGATGAAGTTGTTTAAATTCCGTGTGTTATAACCAGGAGGTGGTAGGTTCAAGTCTACTCATCATTCAAGCAAAATGCATATAATGATATGATATAACTTCTTTGTGCTATTATATGTGTCTAAAAAGTGACCTAACTTATTTACTTCATATTTGGTTCTAGTATCGAAGTATGGAGAGTCATCTACCATTTTCTAGGGAATATTCTCAGTCCATATAAGAATTTGCTGAGTTCATAAAATTTATCCTCTTTGGGTTTGACCCTGAGACCTTCTGGTCATTTAATGTAGTTGACATCCTTCCTTCTAAAAAGAGTCTTGTTTGACCTCTACTTGATATAATTCTAAGTTTCAATGAGCAACAACATTATAATTTTTAACTGACATAATGTTATTGGTGAATATGTCCTTGTAGTCAACTCCGGGTTTCCAATTAAACTGCTGGTTGCTAATCTAGCTCTTTTCTTACACATGAACTCCTTTTGCTTTGAACTTTCTTCTGCGAAACCCTTCTGACTGCTTGTTGCTATCCAAATGAATTTTGTGCATTCGTTGCATCTTCTGAAATAGTTGCATCATCTGATACAGGTTCTTCTAGATGAATTTGTCATGGAAGTCCTCATTCATGTTAGCATTGATGTACTCCATGTAACTCAACTGGGTTCCGGTTCCTTTTTTATTTGTCTTCAATGTTGTTTGAATCTTATTCTATGCCACTAGTTTAGCCTGTCATTAGTGTTGGGACTTCTTCTGTGTCCTATTTTCAAAAGAATATTTTTGTATAATGAATTTTTGCATTCAAAAGGAATTTTTTTTTTGCAGACTAATTCTCAATTGTTATTTCTAATGTGTTCTACAAATGTAGCATCTTAGTGTTAATTGACACCTTGTGATCATGGTAGAATCTATATCTTAATGCATCAGTTGTGTATTTTGAAAATTTGCTTCGTCTTTACATTTATCTCTAAGTAGTGGGGTTGTCAATACATAAGATTTATATCTCTAAACTTTTGACCTAAAATGATAAGGCTTATGCCCATTCCATAGTTCATAAGGTGTCAAATTAAGAGCTTTAGGCAGAAATTGTTTTAAAAGTAAAGTGTGAAATTAATAGCTTTTGTCAAAACTCTGTCTAGAAAATAAGTTGCTGTATATCCGAGAATGTTAGAGGTATAGGTGTATGACTATCATTTGATCTGCCTCCTAATAATTTCCTATTCCTTCTTTCAGATAAGGTAATTTTTTTTGCTTTGAATGGCATCTTTTCGTGCCTCCTGATCCCAATAGCTTGAATAATTTCCTAAATGCATCTGACATTTGTTCTCTTAGCAGTGAATAGTCAAAGTCCATATAGTTCTTCCTAAATGAATTTTCATTTCCTTTTTATACTGTGAGTTTTTCAGTTGGTTTTTGAATTATGAGATTTCAGTAAAGGTTATGAAGCATGGTCTTCCTCTATGGATTTTGGTACTAAGTGTACATGTTTCTCAATAGTTTGAAAGGATAGTCCCCCAAAACTGAAATGCGTCTGAATATTTGCTAATTGTTTCCCAATCATTTTTCCTGCCAAACAATGTTCACAATGCCAGATATATTTCTTTTGAAGATTTTGATGAGATCATTTTTCATCATTCAAGGAATTTTGCTGTTCAAAAGTGAAGTTACTAAACGCACCATAGAAATCATAACTTTGTTTGTATTGCTTTATCTGAGTTTCATCTGTAAGCATGTATATCGTGTTAAACACTAAGAACTCCTAGCTTCTTTATTTATACTTATTAATGAATACATATTGTCCACATTATTTTCTTTGACAAGTTTACCGGCATGTTTCCCAACAGTTATGACTCTATTCATAGCACAGACCTAAGTATTCAATATCAAGTGGTAACAGCATCAATGTTCCTCTATATTAGGTACATGCCTAATTAAACTGGTGTTGCCTAGTCCAATCATGTACTTCCCTGTACCTAGAATACCAGACTGGATTTTATTTCCCACATATATCCGAAGCCCACTTGCTGGATGTCTCCTAGATCAATGGCTTTGTCCTTGGATTTGGCTACTTTAGTGAGAGATGTAGCTTCTGACTTCTAGATGATGAAGGCTTATAACCTTGAGATTATTAGGAAGTACTGGAAATTTGGTAAGATATGAGAGGAAAATGAGGAGCTAGAGAAACTGGTTTCATTGCAAAGAGGACAGGAGAACTCATGTAAGGTGAATGACAGCACCATCATCAAATACCCAGTGTCCTCACTGTGGAGTTGATTCATTCTATCCCTGATGTTAGTTGAAGTTCATGGAGTTGTTTTGAAGAAGAACATGGACTTCACTATGGGACTCCAACAGTGTCCTCAACGGGTTGAGGTGCAATATTGTGTTCTTGCTGGCCCAGGTCACTTGTTTTTTAAAATTTTGAAATTTTGAAGGGACCAACTCTTGACTTTTCTACCTTCATGTGGACAGAGAGCACATGTAAGGAGGACAGCACCATCACCAAATACCTTCTAACAAAAAAATAGAAGCTAGAAGGACGTAACAACTCAAAAAGAGGGTGGAAAAGCATTTTTACAGACTTTACAAGAAAGGATAAGACCTACATTGTTTCTTCTTTCATAGTCCCTGGGGAATTATTTGAAATGAGGGTGGCAATAACAAATTCTTGAAAGCATTTGTTAACCCAAGGCAAGTGGCTTGTCATCTTCTTCTTGGAAACAGGGCCTTTGAGAAGTCAGTATTGGAGGTTGGGGAGGAGAAAATTCGCAGGTTCTATTATAGAGTGGGTTATGGTGCAAAGGTGGTACACTTTACTAGCGAACTAAATGTGTTAAGTTTGCTAAGTCTTACATGGCTTTTCAAGGGGTTCTTCTCCATTCTCCAGAGGTTGAAGGTTGTCATGTTTGGGAACCATCTAAAAAGGGATTTCTTTGCACAGTCCTCTTCTCCTGCAGTTTATATATATATAAGTGGATCAAGACTTCGCAAACAACAATGTTCCATCCCCATATATAGTTTGGGACCCAAAGGCAATGTTTGAGTGAACTGTACCTTCTTCATGTGAGTTGACATAAGCTGCACCATTACTCTCTCTCTACATGTGTGTGTGTGCAGAGAGAGGGGTGGCTGGGGGGGTTTGTCCAGCCTGCCCACTTGACTCCATATCTCCATAGTTTTCTTCCGTCAGTAGTGTTAAAGAAGATCAATGCCATTTGTTTATGAGTGGAAGAGATTCCATTCGAGTCCAAAGCCTTTTGTTCAGCAGTATTGTCTAAGAACATCATTGTAATTCCTGTATGAGCAGGAGAGATTCCATATGCTGAACTCTGCCATATATCTATATGCGAGCTGGGAAAGACGTATCATGTCTACATGTTGTTCAGTCACCTTATGGGTATGATCAGTCGCGAGATGATCATAGAATCGTCATGTTCAGCCTGTCCGTAGTCCCATGAAACTAAATTTTCATGAGTTCTGTTTTTTTGGGAAAACTGGCCTGGCTGTTGTGGACAGGACTAGGGATATCGAACTGGATATCACCAGGTTCACTTAGGCCACATTGGGTATCTAGTGATGGCCAACACAGCAGTCCTGCTCATTGATCTATGGATCTTTCAAATTTGGATGAGATCTCATTGTGGAACATGGAGTATGATACTAAAGGGGCATATTCTCATGTAGGGCTTTAATACTTCTGACCTTTTGTCTTAGGGATGCATCATTGAGAAGCAACCTCTGCCATGTTGTAACTTTCTTTGTTTACTGATAAATTTTAGTGTCCCGTGTTTCATGTTTGCATCTCAGTCCCCCAAACCTGTTTATCTTCCTACCTTCCCAAGGCAAATCCTATGTATGCACAGTAGGACATGAAAGTTTATATGCTTCCTCAACATACTGTATTATCACTTTATACCTTGTTCTATTACTGAAATTGTTGTTGTTCCTCGGAAGTTCATTGGATTGCTAAACTTTCTGATTGCATGCCAAATTGCTTTATAATCTCTCTGTGAAAGAAGTGTCAACATACCCAGACACAAACTACCAATGCATCTGCACACAAACAGGTTACGAACAAGAATAGATGAAAGATGAAGTGTTTTCTATGAATCTTTTACATCATATACGTTCCTTACATGAATGCAAGTAATATTTCTTGTGCAGTGCAGTGGAAATATTTCAGGAGGCTTTAAGAGTGGTGAATAACAAGGCCAAACTTCTTGGATTTGCACGTATTCTTGACTTGTCACAGTTTCTTGTACATAATGGTGACAAGCTTGTTGCAAACAGTCCAATTATTAGATCTGAAAGCTGTGTTTTCTTTGCCATATTTGTTTTAGTTGGAATATTGGAGAGAGATGCCATTCTATAGTTGCTTATGGCTCCAGATGGATGTTTTGTCTTTTCCTTTTTTGCAATTGAGCCGCAGCTGATCAAGCAAAAGGGATAATAATAATCTGCATGAACCGCAAGTAAGCTGGCTTCCACATCCTGTTGACCAGCATAGCATGCCTTTTGCTTCTACTAATCAGAGCTGATGGGCCAAAGATCCATGGACACTACGACCACGGAACAGTGCCTTTTAAATAAATTAAGCTGGCTAGATAGGATTTTAACTGTCTAAATTTCACACTGGTGGTGTTATCATTCCATCCTTTCCAGATCAAATTGTATGGGACCAGTGTACCAATATTTAAGGAATGTCTTTGTCCTTAGAAAAGTTAATTCTGTAAATTCTTTGCTGAAATTTCTTGCCCTTGCTAATGAAAGGTTATTATGCTGGATAAAGAGAGTATAATATCATCACTGTTGATTTGAAGAAGCTGCGCAACTTGTCCTTGCGCTTCTACAGCACGGATTTTACTGTAGAGTATATTATTTCTGTTTGAAGATCACAAACGTTTCGTAATTTATATGCAGGAAAATTTGGGGCAAATAAAAGCTATCATTAACTCAATGAAAGATCATCCTACAGCAAGTTTGTTTGTTTCAGTCCAGTTATGAGTCCTATTGGAGGTTGAAATATCTTCTGTAATCCATTCACACAGATGAAAGAGAAGAAACTTTATGGAAGTCCACTGCTCCTAACGTGTGGTGAAACTTTTTTTTCTAAATCTGATATGCGTTTCTTTGAGTCAACCATTCATTTTATTAATTTTCTCAGACCGCTTGTCTTACTGTACCATCCATTTACCATATGCTTTAGAACACGGAACAACAAAAGCAAAGGCATGGTTCAAATGGATGAGGTTTACTGAGCTATGTAATTGTAGAAGACGAACGGTTTGGACATAGAAATTTGGGCTGCATATGTACTTTTGAGCACCCTCCTCTTCCGTCAGAGAGACCTTAACTGGCGTGCGACTATTTTTGTACATGCAGCGAAAATTGGAAAACCCAGATATCCGCTGATCCAAGCTGTTCATTATTCTTCACCACTGGTCCTAATCCCTCTTACTGTAGGTTGAGTTTGGCCTTTTATTTCAATGTGTGCCGTCTGTTTTCTATTTATTCAAATCGATTAGCTCTGAGCTGTCCATGACATGTGCCAAAGCCCACAGTAGAAGCAAATCATCGTAAAAAGGGCAATCCCATGCATGAAGCTACCGCATGTGGGGTTGGGGACGGGGCGGATTACAGCCTTACCTTGCATCTTGCAAGAGGCTGTTTCCACTTCTCAAACCCATGACTTCAAGGTCACACCACAACAACTCTACTGTTGTGTCAAGGCTTCCCTTCTCGAGGCGGCAATACCAACTTTACTTTGAACAGTTACTCCGTAAGATGTTACAATTGGATATTGCCGCTCGTTAAATGGTAGGTAATATTTGAATCCCGTAAGGCCTTGGTCTCGTTGAGTGTTTGGGTACTGTAAAGGTCTTCCTTAACTGCTTGACCGATTGTAAGATACTGTATGCTTAAAGAGATCATGTCTCCGGCCTTGTCTTGATCAATTTTGTTTGGTTGCCTAAACATTGAAGTAATTCCGTTGATATTAGCAAACCATTAATGCACAGGTTAGTTGTTTCCTCAATAAAATCCTTCCAGGTCTTGAGGGTCATACCCAATAAGTGCACTTCATGGGCGTCTTTGCCTTGTCTTTGCTCCAACCACCACCACGGTGCCCCTAAGAAGCCAGAAAACTCACTTCCTTCGATTACTGATGCTGAGATAACCAGTCAATTTTCTCACCACGAACCTGGGATCGCTCAGATAAACAATGGAAGCTTTCTGTGCTGCTGTGATTCTTGCAGCTTAAGACCAATTCCAGATCCTTCTCCTTCGGCAACCTAATCATTTCAATCTCAACCAACTTAAAGGAGCAATACTCCTGTCAAGAATGGAGATTAAGGATTTGATCAATGCTGATAACATGGATGCTCTTTCAATCGTCGACAATGTGAGAACAGCCATTGCGATCATTCTCCAACGAGTAGCCTGAGCTTTCTTTGAAGGGAGATACCAAAGAGGTGATGCCATCATGATGCTGAAGCACTCTTACGAAGCTGTCAAGAAATCGGTCAAGGCTTGCGTGTCTTGAGCTTGGGCATGTGTGGTCCAAGTGCTAGTGCCATTTCCAATCAGTTGAGAGGATGAGATCATACTGGAATTTAGTAACGTTTTGGATAAAGCAATACCTGATGGTAGAAAAGTTAGATTAGCTGTAACTGAACATGTCACATCAATGCCAAGTATGGTGATATCTGTCTAAGGAATTGACTAGGATTTTGTAGAGAGCATGGTGTTAGAAGGGGAGTTTTGGTGAAACAGTAAAGTTGTCGTCGTGTGACCTTAAGATAGCCTCTTGCAAAAATGCAAGTTAAGACTGTCTACTATAGCTTCCTATAGTCTGCCCCTTTCCCAGACCTCACATACATGGGAGGTTCATGCACTAGGGCTGCCCTTTATGGTGTCATGAAAGAAATTGGGGCCAATTTTTACTCCAGTAACTTGCACAAGTGGTTCTTTTGCCTATCATCTGTTGCATTTCCCTATTGTAGGAAATCGTCTACATTGTCTAACATACACCATCCTCTTGTTTCTCGCGAAAATGAAAATGAGTTAGTGGCAGAAAGTGCTTGGATTGGGACAAGAAATTACAGTCAACATCTTGTAGTTCCCTATGTCATAGACTGTGTTAACAGAGTTTGAATGTGGGTTTGAAGGAATCAGGAAAAGGAACCATGACGCTGTTGTTGCAATGGGAGGATGTTGGCAAAGTCTAGGGGGACTAATCTAGGAACGATCCTAGAGATGTCTTCGAGCTTGGCTATGGCTGGTTTGCTAGCGAGTTTGCAGATTTTCAGTCATAAAGATGCGTTTAAATTGAGGATACATTTACGGGAGAGGTTCCACGTAGAATTCCATATAAATAATCAGGAACCCAAACAAGGGGATGTGGGAGATGGGGATGAGAATTGTGTAATTTTGTATGCAATGATTTCTCACCGAGATTATAACAGTGTTAATGAGTATTATAAGTTTAGAGATCAGCTTGTTAAGTAGGGATTAGTTACGAGACTTTTCATGCTAACGGAGACCCTGAAAGAAGAGGCTACGAGCCATGGTTGGTGCTGTGTTATACATGGCAGGAATTTAAGCCAGATTAGTGTCAATTTATTGTTTGGGAAATGTTATCTGCTGTCTCCCGTTTCATACTAGAACTCTTCACTTTAGCAGCCAAACTAGAAAATTATCCAATGACTACAACGTGTTTAATACCCACTAAAATAGGTGTTCAATAAAGTGCAAAGGTAATTTCAAAAACAAAATGAAATTACTTTCTCCATTTCTCTCCATTAACAAGGATTGAAAAGAAGTAAACTAATCATCTACTAGGACCTCGTTGAATTAAACCAAGTGTCATGTCTTTTTGGTGTTTCCTTGCTGAAGACTCCTTTGCCATTTGCTAGAGTCAGAACTCAAGATCTTCACTCATACCAACACTCGTCGTGACATGTATCTTAGTCTGGGATTGCCTCTCTCCAATAGTCAAAGTTGTTCTGATAGAAACTACATGTAACATTTATCTTGATTGGATTCATTATTTCCTATACAATATAAACATCACAAAAGATGTTCATAATAAAACCCATATAATATGAAGAGAAATAAAAATTCATCAAGAAATGCTTTGATTCATCAATTAATTGAGCATTTATAATTTACATGGGCTTACATTATCATTCTAAACTGCAAGAGACACAAGTATTAGATAACTTCTATTCAAACAATCCTTGCTTTCAATGAACTTCTAAAACCTTAGACAATGCCCACAGCTAAGAGAGACAATTCACATCAAGCTGCAACCAGACCCATATCATTTTTCTTCTACCCTCACACCTGCATCCTCTAAACCAAAACCAATGCAGTGAGGATTAGTTACAGGTCTAATAGAAAACTCCCCTTTTTCGCCCAAGTTATCCTTAAGAAAGTTCAAAACTTGAACATTTGGTCCACTCTGCACTTACTCATGCACTTACAACCAACGACAACACCTTTCTTTCCAGTCAACTTATGGATTTTCTCAAGCCGCTGTGGAGCTCCTGATCTCTTGCATTTGCCCCCACATGGACTTCAATTCTTTCAGCTGACCTACCGCTATGGTATTCAAACTACCATTGGTGGCACAACAACTGTTGCTGTGGCTTTGTTCTTGTCTACATTATGTTTCAACGACATTGATTGTCTGTTTCTCTTTCATGGATGATGAATCTGAAGTGCTTAATTGTGCTTCAACTTTACATGATTGCAGTTCCGCAAGCGTGTTACTTCAAAGTTCGTTCATATCTACCACCTACCCACGCTCACTGTCACTTGATTCGGAGGAAGAGCTTGAACTATCATCAGCCATGACTTTCATTCTTGTAGTTTTTAGTGCAGCCTTCCCTTCTTCTACTCTTCATTTCGTTCTCCTCTGCTTCTAATTGTTTTTGTTGTTGGAGCAGAACCTCTTTAGCTTCCTGCATGTGGAAGAAAAGAGTTTCAGATAAAGTTAATTACATTCTGGATCACCATTGGTTTTCCAAAGCAATATCTCTACAATAAACGACACTCATCCAAATGGAAAAAGTACAGATTTAACAAGAAAGTTGATGAGCATCATCGAATTAAAAATCCACATATCAGAATTTCGCAGCCCCTAAACGAGATTAGAAGGCTATAAAAAAATTTGCCTTCTTAAGAACCTCGGTCGCAAAGATTAAAATGATCAGAATTAAAAGAAACAAGAAAAACAGAGGAGGTAGATTATCCAAAAAGAAGGACAGCACTGAAAGACAAAAAAAGAAAGAAGAAAGAAGAGGGTGTAAATTATCCAAATAGCCAGACAATTCCTAAGTAACACTAGTTTTATAGATCTTCCCATCCAAAATTACAGCAATTCCCACTTGCTTCATTTCTTCTATAATAACAGCAATGCTTTTCCTTGCTAGAGAATTGAACACTTTCATGGAGACATGTAGAGGTCATGTGAAACATGGTGTTTTTAGTTACTCTCATTAAAAATTCCTGGCAAAGATTGTTTGGGGTGGTGATAATTATTTCAGACCATTGAAAGTTAGGCAGAGAACAAAAAAATAAAATAAAAAAAATAAAATTGTGACACTCAGCCTGGGGAGAATTTCTCGTTGCAATTGTAACAAAGCCTTTTCCTTGGCGTTCTTTCATTTCAGAAGAAGTTAGGCATTTGGATAGAGACCTGGAAGGCTTGATATTAGTGTTTTCATGAGATTTGCTAGCATCAAATTTCATGAATCTCCTTTGCATGGAACATTTTTATTCTTGCAATCATGCTAAGCATTTTCAGAGGATAAGGACATAGGCGGAACATTTGAACATCCCACCTAATTTTGTCCTTGAGTTCACTGCATACTATTGACCCTTGTGGTCCGCCCCTTCACCCGACCCCGCTTACACGGGAGCTTTGTGCACTGGTGCTGCCCTTTTAAGTTAGCTAAGAAAGCAAATGATCATGTGCAAATCAGGAAGTCCTGTTCGATTTACAAGCATCTCAAATTTACTTTGATAATCAACAGTAGAAGAAGGGGAGTCTTGGCGTAATAGTAGAGTTGTTGTCATGTGACCTTGGGGTCACGGGTTTAAGGCGTGGAAACTGCCTTTTACAAAATGCAAGGTAAGGCTGCATACTATTGATCCTCATGGTTCGCTCCTTCCCTAAACCCTGCATATGCAGGAACTTCGTGCAGCAGCCGAAGTTACGCGAGTGCAGTAACAGGACCATCATATTCAGTGGACCCACACCTCCTAAGATAATCTTTTTAGAGGATAAACTTGGCTTTCTTCTTTCATTAGATTGATGTCTTTAAATAGGGAGGAAGGAGAACACTTACAGTTAGTTACATCCAATGTATAACTTAAATGAAGAAACTAATAACTCAACTTTCTCACAATCAACATATGCATAGAAAGATAACATATCTACTTGCATGTGTCGTAGATACATGCCAAATACCAACACAGATACATGCCAAATTCTCTCACCATGAGCCTGGGATCGCTAGGATAAACAATGGAAGCTTTCGGACCTGCCCAGCAGCGATTCTTACAGCTCAAGACCAATGGTAGAACCTGCTTCTCCAAGAACATGATGATTCCTAACTCAACTAACTCAAAAGAGCGATCCTTCCGTCAAGAATAGTGATTAAGGATTTGATCAATGCTGATAACCTGGATGAGGTTTCAGTTGAACCACTGCAGTCATTCTCCAACAGGTAGCCCGGGCTTTCTTTGAGGGGAGATACTAAAGAGGTGATGTCGTACTTATGCTTGAGCACTGTTATGGAGTAGTCAAGAAATCAATCAAGGCCTATTTGACTCGAGCTGGGGCATTTCCGATTAGTTCAAAGGATGAGATCATACTTGAATCTAGAAATGTTTTGGAGAGAGCAGCATCTGATGGTACAAAAGTTAGATTAGTTGTAATTGACCATGTCACATCAATGCCAAGTATGGTGATCTATGCCAAGGAGATGACTAGGATTTGTAGAGAGCATGGTGTCGATCATGTTTTTCTGGATGCATCTCATGCAATGGTCACCGTCGAGATCAACGCGAAAGAAATTGGAGCCTATTGTTACTCTTGCACAAGTGGTTTTTTGTCCATCATTTGTCTACAATGTCTGACTTACACCATCCTCTTCTTTCTCACGAACATGGAAATGGGTTATCGGCAGAAACTAGAAAGTGCTTGGATTTGGACAAGAGATTACAATGCACAGCTTGTAGTTGTTGCGGTTAGATCCACCACGGTTCAGAGATCTGATGGCCAGAATCGTAGATTTGTACTAAGACAATCAAAGACACGACGAGAAATACAAGATATATGTGGGTAGGCAATCATGCCTACATCTAGGGGATAGGAGAAATTTACTATCTGATCAGATTACAATAAAGAGGATAAAGAGGCTCAAAGCCTTTCTCAACCGTGCTCTACGACTTTACATCTCTTAAACTTACAAGCACCACAACATTATATATATATATAATAATTTCTTTCTCACATGAGTATAGACTACATGCGTACCATCCCAACAGTGGTTTCCTCTGTCGTACCTATTATTAACAGATTTTGAAGGTATCAGGAAAACGAGCCATGATGTTGTTGTTGCAGTGGAACAGATGTTGGCAAAGTCTTGGGGAAGTTATCTGGGATTGCCACAAGAGATGTGTTTAAGCATGGCCATGGTTGGTCTGCAAGCGAGTTTGAGGATTTTGAGTCATAGAGATGCTTTTAAATTGAGGACACTTGCGGGAGAGGTTCCTCATCGAAGTCCATACATATTATTAGGAACGCAAACATGGGATTAAGAATTGCGTACTTGAGTATGCAAGAATTTGTCACCAAGTTTACGACTGTGTTAATGATTGTTACAAGGTTAGAGACTTTATCAATCAGCTTGTTAAGGAGGGATTAGCTGCGAGACTTTTCATGCTAACTGAGACCCTAAACGGAGAGGCTGCGAGCTATGATTGTTGTTCTATCATACGTGGGTTGATGTTAAACCAGATTAGTGTCAATTAATTTCTCGGGAAATTTTATATGCTGTCTTCTGTTTTCACAATGGTAACTCTTTACTTTATAGAACATATCTACTTGATTATAGGGTAACGTTTTGAATGTTAGAACATCCCTTCACAACTGAAGCGAAAGTGCAACTGTGTAGAGAGAAAAGCTCTCTTCCACATCTTATGAGATTGCCAAGAGGACTAACTCAGATACTGAGAGTACCTATAAACTATAATGTGATTCATCTCAGATTTCATCTCAATTCCTGTTTAGAATACTTATAAATCCAACCTCTCACCTCTTCTCCTATATTTTATCTCCTCTTTTTGGAACTCTAGAGCAAAATAGAACAACTACTAGTTGGCTTCCTACATACTACTACAACCCATATCCTCTCCTTGAACCTAGTTCCCATGTATAGCATCTCTCTTTCTTTTTCAACCTACTTCCCCACTATCTCCCCCTCTCATTTCTTCTTCTTCTTTTTTTTTTCCTTTTTCTTTCCCATTTCTAGTCTAGACGCTAGTGTGTTGTAGGAAGAGGATAAAACCAACATGGAATTGGACAATAAAAAAGCAACGAGCTTGAAATCCCATACACCCATTTGAGGTTACAATTGAGCAGTCCACCTGCACCACATGGAGTGTTCTATATGGTTGAAGTGGGCATCGTCATCTAGCATATTCCACTCTTTTTGCCTATAGAAAAGAGCTATTGATGTTCTAGCAAAATGGCCTCAACGACCACTTGCAGACTCTTATATAGTAGTATCTAATGGAATTATGACTTTATGAAAAAAAAAATAATAACATGGGAATATAAATGCTAGCAAGGTTCCCGAGCGATGCACCAAAAATTGGGCAAAATCTTGTTACTATCAACTTTCAAATTCTATACCATTTTCAAGTCTAATTTGATTAGGCTTAATAAAGCATTATGTTTCTAAACATTGATCATTACTTTTCAAGCCCCTTCTCCGTTTCCTTATTGAAATTACGGAAATAAGTTCTCCATTAAAAAAAAAATTTCTTGAGCATTTTCCTTTCAAGTTATTATAGTGTTTTCACATGCAATCTAGTATGTTGATCTAAGTAGAGCTTAAATTTGTGGGGATCCATAGTTGCCCTGTTCTAGGCTATGGCTAAGATCGGCCATGTAAAAATCTTTTCCATTTGATTAATCCAACTAATAGTGAAGATCATATTAGTTGAGAAGATTCTTGAGGTATCACCTATCTAGATTGACACTTAGAATATGAACGATTGGAATCATCGACCAGCTATGCACCACATTGTTTTTTGGTTGCTTTTCTATTTCATGGTAGAGCTTTGATGTTTCAAATGAGTATGAAAAATGAAGGACTCAAAGAGTTTGCAAAGGAATAGTACCAAAACCTTACAAATCATATGGTTAAAATCATTTGATTGTAAGAGATTTTGGTGTATCCTAAATTTAAGATGTGATCCATATGGTGTAAGTTTCTAATCACCAACCATTTGAAATCCACATGCAACTTAGATTGAATTTATTCCAAAGACACCATATGATTTTCTTTAGGTCAACTATCATATAAGGAGTCTAGGAGCTGGTAAAGGCACTCATCTTAAGAGAAGGATCATGCATGGGGACTATAAATAAATCTTCAATCACCATCTCATTATCTAAACCCTTGGTTTGCAACATAATAGAATTAGAAGAAGATAAATAGAATATGTTGGAGAGAGAAAGATTTTAGAGATTCAAGCGAAGACAACTTGTGTGAAGAATAAGCATTGCTTAGTATTATAATATGGAGATAACTAAGTTAGAAGCAAACAGGTAGCAAAGGCTAGATAGACAAAGATTTTAGAGATTTCTAATAAACAAAAAAGAGAGAAAAACTTTTAAAAGCTCATAAAATAAGATAAATATAAATAACAAAAGTGCCAAATGACAAAATAATAATAGAAGAGTTGGGGTAAAAAAATGTTTTGGCTTAGTATATAATAGATTGGTCTAAGAGTGCACTTGGATTTGGTCTTTTCTAAGAAATTGTGGTTACAATATTAAATTCTAGAAATAAAAGAAGGGGCAGCCCGGTACATGAAACTCCCATGTATACAAGGTCTAGGCAAGGATGGACCACAAAAAGCCTATAGTGCACACAGCCTTACCTTGTATTTTGTAAGAGGCTGTTTCCACGCCTCAAACCCAAACCCATGACCTCTAAGTCATGCGGAGACAACTCAACCGTTGTGTGAAGGCTGAATCATTAAAGAATTACTTTATAATTAACTACTAAAGGCTGGTATAGTTTCTCAGGACATGTAAGCAACCAAACTAGAAAAGTACCTCATAACTGAAATGTGTTTGATACCCACCTAAAAAGGAAGCGTTCAACGAAGTTCCTGCCAATTCCAAAACCAATGAACAAACTGTCTTCACTAGCAAGGATTAAAATGAGACGAGCTAATTATCCACTCAAACCTGCTAAATTAAACCAATCATCAAGGCTTTGTGGTAATTCCTTTTTGAAGACTCATTGCCATTTGCCAGGGTCAGAACTTAAGATCTTCGCTCCTCGTATCAACACTCATCATGACTTGTATATCACTGTGGAATTGCCAAGAATTATTGTTCTGGTACACACCGTCCGTAACATTTATCTTGATTGGATTCAATACTTTCTATACCATACAGGGATCACAAGGAGATGCTCATAACAAAACCCATAAGAGTGCGAAGAGGAGAAAAATTCGTCAGGAAATGCTTTGCTTCATCAAGTAACTGAGTATTTACATTTCACACGAGCTTAAGAGTATTTCATTCCAAACGCTAGAGACACCAATACCAACTTCTATTCAACCAATCCTTGCTTTCAGCAAACTTCTAAGACCTTAGACAAGACCAGCAAGTAAGAGAAAGACAATACACATCAAGCTGCAACCAGACCCATATCATTCTTCTTCTCCCCAAAGAAATTAGCCACAACTACACCTACATCCTCTATACCAACACCAATGCAGAGAGGATTTGTTACAGGTCTAATAGAAACCTCCCCTTTCTCGCTCAAGTTATCCTCAAAACGGTTCAAAACTCGAACATTTGGTCCGTCTCTGCACTTACCCATGCACTTACAGCCAACGACAGCACCTTCAATTCCGACCATCTTCTGGAATTCTTCAAGCAGCTCTGGAGATCCAGATCTCTTGCATTTGCCCCCCATACATACTTCAATTCTTTCAGTTGATGTTCCTACTGCTATGGCATTCAAGCTACTACTGGTAGCACAGCTACTCCTGCTATGACTGATTTCTTGTCTACATGCTGTTTCAACGACATTGTTTGTCTGTTTCTCTTTCATGGATGATGAGTCTGAAGTGCTTAATAGTGCTTCAGCTTCACTTGAATGTGTAAGCACTTCAGCTTCACTTGAATGTGGTTCTGCAAGTGCGTTACTTTGTAGTTTGTTCATGTCTACCACCTCTCCACACTCACCGTCGCTTGACTCGGACGAAGAGCCTGAACTATCGTCAGCCATGAGTCTCATCTTTGTAGCATTTAGTGCAGCCTTCTCAGCTTTCTTTCTTCTCTTCATCTCCTTCTCTTGTGCTTTCAGTTGCTTTAGTTGTTGGAGTAGAACCTCTGCAGCTTCCTGCATGTGAAAAACAAGGAAGAGAAAGTGTTAACTACAGTTTGAATGTCACGATTGGGTTTCCTGAGACAACGCATCTGCAATAAAGAAGACTGATCCAAAGTTTAGGTTATAGTTGCATAAGGATTGGAAAATGAAAGCAGTAAATACTTAAAAAGAAAATAGATGAACATCGTCGAATTAAGAATCGATTATCAGAATTTCTGAGCCCTCAAACTAGATCAGAATGAGAAAAATCTAAAGGACCTGGACCGCCACGCTAAACTTGAGATAGAAGTAAAAGAAAATAAGAAAACAGAGGTTGTAGATTATCCAAATAGCGAGACAATTCTAGAAGAAAATAAGAAAACAGTGGTTGTAGATTATCCAAGTAGCAGGGCAATTCTAGAATCACTGTAGTGTTATAAATCTTCCCATCCAAAAATACAGAAACTCACAGGTGCTTGATTTTCTTGTCAGGGGATTGAAGGCTTTCATGAAAACATGCAGGGATGTGAATTATTGTGTTTTCAGCCACTCCCATTAAAAATTCCTGACAAAGATTGTTTGGGGTGGTGATACTTCTTTCAGACCATTAAAATTCAGGCAGAGAACCAAAAAAGAAAAAAGGAAAAGGAAAGAAAAGGAAATAAAATTTTACACAGGCTTCGACCTTTAACTATTGCAGTGCTACAGGAGCACTGATCAAACCATACCAACTACTCTCTCTATTTATATAGCTGAAATTGGACCCGAAAGTTACGAAAACTCAAATTAGGTGGCAGATGTAAGACTTTCAAAGACAGCCCAACAACTGATTGGAAACTTCGACCAACCAAGCACAACTAATTTTAATTCTTCCTTTCTTCCAGCTCAAAACAACCATTGGAAACTCAGAAGCTCCAATCCGTCCATCATCCCAAACATAAAAATTGACACAAATAGAAATATCAGAATTCTTCATTAAGTAGGAAAACGCTGAAAGCGTGCTTCCATTAGATTCTGTCAGCAGCAGCGATTTCGCTTCTGAACTAGTACTTGAGAATAACCATGATTAAAAACTATATTCAGCTGCAAAAATCCAGAGCAATAAAGCAGTAGGGTTTCCACTAAACCCAGATCAATCATATCTTCAAAACCCAATAATTAGTTCATCAAGTAATCAAAACCAACATAAACATATCTACAAATCAATAAGAAATAACAAGGCCCATCAATTAACTCATTAATTAAACAACCAGAATCCAAAAAAAAAAAAAACTTACGGTGATCATCTTTCCTTTAACTTCTCCAACCAATCCATCACGGTTTGCAACACCGAATCCCATCCCATAAAACGCAGACAAATCTCTCGATAACCCTTTAATCAATTTCATTCGTTTCTTTGTGTCTTTATCCTTCTTCCCACCACAACTCGGCGAGGCGTAGTATCCCCTGTGACCGTCGTCGGAAAACTCAAAACTCCGAGAAGAAACTCCAGACCGTTTAATAACCTTGCAATCTCGCGATTCACCACTCACAATCAAAACCTTGCCGGGAAGTTGTTTGCCGGCGGTGGTGAATCCACCAGAAAAAGAGGAGGATTCGTTGAAGTGGGTATTGTTATCCTGCCGCAACCCAGCAGCGGGAAAGCTGGAAATTGACCGGAAAACTACGCCGGAAACCTCCATTGCCGAGTTCTGAAGCAGGATGCTAAGAATTTGCGGTTGGTGTAGTTCTTCTTCCTTTCTCCTCCCAACCGTTTTATGGAAGCAGAGAATGGTAGTGGATGACGTGGCACAAAATCATTGGCCGAAGATCATGAAAATCCTACGTGGTAATAGTAGCGCAGCGGCGCCTGGTGGCTCGTGACCGTTAGTCGTTCGCCACATTCCGCCACTTGTTGGCGTGCTTTTGACACGCGCTGTGATTTAGCTCCAGCCTCTGAAATTTGGCTTGGATGGATCGGACGCTTAGAATTATGACACGAATTTGACACGTGGTATGTACGATTTTCCTTTATTGGAGGAGGTATATTGAAAGACGTAAATGCCCTTTGTCCAAGTCGATCCATTGCGTTTCCGTGTAATAAAGTTGGCCATGCATTATGCCAGTTCATGTGGTGGGCCATGATCCGTCTCTAAATAAATGCTTCTGAAGAAATGGAAAGTAGCCAATGAATGAAACCTTGCCAAGACGAGTTTAGAAAAGTGAATTCCCAAATGAAATGATTCTCACGCAATGAATGTTGTGGAGGCATCCACTGGCACCTTCATTTGGAATATCCACGCCTCACAATCATGTGGGTCCCTTTACACAGATAGGTGGACCCACTTGTTACCACCAAAGTCATCGAGCAGTTGAAATGACAAATAGAGTGGAAAATTTATAATAACCACCTCTATAGTGACGTCTTTGGACGTTAATCACGACCTTTCCTTTTCACCCTTTCTACGATTAGACAGCATAAAGTAGAAAATTAGTGGTGGGGGAGGCAAATTGTGTTGGCAGGTCATGATCAGGTCACGTCGAATTATCAAAGTATATAAATTAATATTAAGAATTATGTTAAGAATTCGTGAGTCAAATATTATATGTTTATTAAATGAGTGACAAGACACTATACTCGTGTGATACAATTATATAAATGGGTTACGACAATTATATAAATGGGTAACGAGTTAGATGGGTTTACGAGTCAGATAGGACGATGTCGGTTGATCTGAACATGATGTAATTTTTGGCATGTTATTTTTGAGTCGATATAAAAATAGAGTAAACATGATAAAATTCGACCCTAACTAACTAAATCTATGTCGAATTCAAGTCATATTACCATGTCGTGTAGTATTTTGCCTCTCCTATCAGTGATAGGTTCCGAGCCCTTATTCCTGCTTGACCCGATCAATGCAACCCTGATCCATCAATCCAAGTAATAGAGGAGTAGCATTGCTAAAAATGGATTGATTGAACCATTTCTTTAGGAAATCTTAAACTCAGAGATTGTGTTGAACATTGAAATATGGTACTACAGGAAAAATCTCAACTTGATGGGCTTTCTTGTGTTTTCTGCCCTATTTAAAGATCTTGAAAAATAGATAAATTCCTTTTCTTATGAACACCTACAAAATTCTGTCTCTGCAAAAAGGAAATTTACTGTTTTGATTGGAGTAGGATAAAATGATCATAGTGACATCTGAACAATCCTTTTGGTTGGCCACCATGCAAGAAAAAAGGAGGGTTGAATTCCAACCAAACTCTTCCTCAGGTGTATCTGTTGCCACTGGTATTTGGTCTAAGATGGCATGATTCTTTGACACCAGAGTCTTGCCTTAGTCAAAGCCGCATTAGTTGCTACTCAATCCCGTATTTGGTCATCCTCCCGAGTCCCAATAGATATGGACAACTGATTGCAACATATCCCCTCATCTTAACCCGGCTAACGGTGATATGGCATCTCAAGTCAGCTTATTGTACGTCCTAACACCCTGTAAGGAGATGAAATTAGTTTGCCAGTCTTAATCCAACGGCTAATGGGTTGATTGACTGATGATCCAGTCATCAATTCACCATCTAAGACGGGGGTGTAGTAAGATGCATGGACTCTCAAAATATACAAGGAATTAAGTTGGCTCTTGAGAGATGCATGAACTTCATAGAATTCTATTGAGAACATCTATGCTTGGCCCTCCGACTTTGACAATTGGAGAGGTTGAGTTTGATTGCTGTTCTTGATCTAATTAATTAGGTTTATACATGCCAACGCGTCTTTTGTTTGACTATTTTTTCCTACTCCCTCCACAGCCCATGTTTATATGCACTCTTCTTTATTCTTTGTTTTTTACTAGTCACGAACACGGGCACATGCAAGAGAGAGGGGGCACATTTTCCACATTTCCCCCCTTCTATTGCTTCCTAAATTCCTTCCCAAGATGAACAAATCGTTAAGAGCTATGCTGATGTAGCGCGTGATACTACAATAGCTTGCTGTAGTGCCCCAGTTTGACATGATTGGCCTTACTTTTGCTTGTCTACCCTCAACATGTTTTTAGAGTTTCAAAAGACAAGGAGAATTGACTGGTAGGTGGTGGCTTCCTTCCTTTTGATTTCCAAAAAAGATGACTCCTGTATTGTCAAAGATTTTTGACTGATTTGTCTTATTTTATGTATTTCAAAGTTCGTTTAAAAAAGGTTCACTTGAGGAGAATCCATTCTATTATCAAACTCCAATCATGTCAAACATGAACAAGCTCTATAAGATCTAATGGAATAAGTATTGTGGCAATATTAAGATTAGCTTCTATCTATTCCACTTCCTTAAAGTATTGAAATGTAGTCGTTTCCTCTACATCTATCCTGATCTATGATAATATTAGAGTGAAATAAGGGATCTAAGAAGAACGGAGGTTAGAATTGTTGGCCAATAGCATGTCTAAGATATTGCATAAATTTGATTCCAGGAATCAAATGGCTTTTGTTAAGTCTAGATAGATACTTGATGGTGTCACGTTGACTCTTGAGGTGGTTGACATTATGAAAAACTCATGAAAGGGTGGTGCCTTTGCCAAACTTGGCTGCACAAACAAGTTGATTGGGAGGTTCTGCTGTGCCTTCCTAGAAGGATGAGATTTGGCACTTCTTTCTGGAGTTGGATTAAAGCATTTCTTACGAACTCATAGATTTTACTTTTCTTGAATAGATATTCCAAAGGGTTCTTCAATATGAATCATGGTCTTAAACAAGGTGATTCAATTTCCCCTCTGCTGTTCACGATTATTGGAGAAATGTTCTCTAGAGTGATTCTACAAGCAGTGAGAGCTAATATGTTTCATACAATCCAAATTAGAAAAGACTATTTTGTAAGTCATTTGTTGTATGCAATGACACCTTGGTTTTTTGCCAAGATTGTCAACACCAAATTAAAAACCTCAAGGTGGTTACTCATGCATTTTAGTAGGGTTTTTGGATAAGTGGTTATTAGGACAAATTAGTAAGGGAAGTGATATAATGAGATTCTTTAACCAAACCCCAAACTGAGGCTCCCTCCCAAGGCGACATGTGTCCCATTAATCCAAATAAGTGGCTAGTGTATTTTATCTGTCAAAAACAGTTAATCGAAGTCTGGGTTGAAATGGGATATGAGGTGAGCTGAGAGGGAGCCCCCACTTTGAGGCATAGTTAAAGAGCCTCAACTTATCATTTCCCAATCGTTAACTGTTGGCATGGGGTGGAGCCACAAACTCTTATTAGTTTTGTTGGTTATCTCTCATGAATTGTGGTAGGATTTCATCTTAAACATCTTGGTATTCCTATTAGTACAGGTGTTGTTAGGAAAAAAAACACTTGGACCCTATGATTGAGAGGGTACAGAAAATGCTAGAAACATAGAATTACAATTATTAGGACTTCTCTTAACCACCTCCAGTTTACTCACTCTCTTTGCATAAAATCTCTGCCACTGTGAGGAACCAAATTGAGAGAATGCAATGTCAATTCTTGTGGAATGACTCCATGGATGTTAAGAAGATTTTCCTTTTCAATTGGGGAATGACATGTAGACAGAAGAAATAAGGCCTTGGAATTAAACAGTTAGATGATCTAAACAAAGCCCTTAGTAGTAAGTTGTATTGGAGATATGGGCAAATCAAAGATGGTCTTTGGAGAGAAGTGATTGAATTCAAGTATGGGATAGGAAAAGATACTTGTTCGCATCTGAACCAAGATATAAAAGGGTGTCATCTATTTGGAAAAATGTGTTGAAACTAAAGGAGGAGATTCAGGATGCATCTAAAATCCTTGTGAGAAGGAGCCATGAAACAAGTTTTTTATTTGAGAATTGGTTCTTGGGTTAAAAGTTTCCAAAACATCTTTATGAATGCAAGGGACAAAAAGGCTGTTGTAATGGACTATTACCAAATTGATAATTTCAAGGTAGCATGGAATATCAAGTTGTGAAGAAGACTCTTTGAGAGGGATAGGGATGAATTTACTATAGTCAGTTTAGATTTTTCCCTTGTAAATAGGATAAGAGAGTTTGGATCCATTCCACCTTAGGGAGTTTTTAATTAAATTGTATTAGAATATGATCTTTGCTTGGCTTTATCATCCATTCTATTGTAGGAAACTTTGGAAGATTAATGCTCCACCAACGTTGATTGCTTTTACTTGGTTGGTTGTTATAGCAGATTCCTTTCTATTGAAAATTTGATAGAGAGGAGGTGGAATCTTCCAAATATGTGTGTGCTCTGTTCAAACAAAATTGAAATGTTAAAACATTTTTTGCTATTTTGCCCCATGCTTATCAAGGCTGGGCATGTTTCTTTTCTCTCTTCGATGGGGTGTGGCCATGTCTTGCTTCTATCAATGGCCTTCTTAAAAAGTGGACATCAGTTAAAGAGTCAAATTTGAAGAAGTTTATGTCGAAGGCTATGTTCTCCTTCATTTTGTGGAATTTGTTGAAAGAAAGGAACCTAAGATACTTCTTTAATTCTCACTAATCTATTAAACCTCTTTGTTTTCCCATTAAATCAAAGGTAAATCATTAGACTAAAGCTAGAGGATGGGGAGCAAATTTGTAATAACCCCAATTTTTAACCCTAAATTAGTAATAAAATAAGATAAATTAATTTAAAAATTTATGCATAGAATTTGATTCTGAAATCACTAAAACTAGAAAGTACACGTCGATATGAATTGAACGGTATAAAGAACGTTGAAAACGGAGTTCGGATGAGTGAGTTATGACCATTTTAAGTGTAAGGGTAAATTTGTAAATTGCCAAAGATGAAATTAAAGGGAGTCATTTTGATAACGACACCCCTTTTCCACTTCCATTAGAGTTCAAATCGGGATTTAGCCTATTAAATACAAGTTTCCCCTTCCATTCCCATGCCCAACAACCAGAGGAGAACCCTTGTTTTCCCCTATGCATGTCGCAAAAACAAGTTGAAGTTTGCACGTACGAGAGGGCTTTGATCTCTTATCTCCAGCTCTAATCAGGTAAGTTACATACTTTAACTTGTTAATTATCTTGTTTTCTAACTTTCCCCTCACAGATCTGGGTTAGATCGGATCAAAATGGCCGTTGGATGGCCTATGGATTCAAAATCGTGGAGCATGGTTAGACTCAGGTTAAAGACACCTCAAATGAGAAATCTAAGCCGTTCATTGTGATCTTTGGACCCAAAAACCCTAGAAACAATGAAAACAAATAAAAAATCGAAGCTTCTAGGGCTCTGATTAAGCCAAAATAAGGTGGACGGCTTGGGCTCACCGTCCCCAATGGATAGTGTGCCCAAGACGCCCACCGGGATCACAGACGCGGATGCGCGCATGCGGGTGCTTCGTCGCACCTGTGCGTATCGCATGTGCGCGCGGGACGCTCTTGTGCGTTGTCCTGGACGTCCGAAACGCACTGGGTGTCCTAGGCGCGCAATGCGCTAGTGTAAGCCAGTGCAAACTGCACCGCCAGTGTAACTCGGTGCACGCGTACTTACCCCTATAAATTAATATATTAATTTATGAAGTCTTTTCACAAAAAACTTGATTTTGGGAGCTACAAAGGTCCAAATCACGAGCGAAAACATCCGTTGCTACCATATTGACGATGCATACCTAGATTTAGCTTGAAAACCTACATTTAACTACTTTTAGATTAGTTAAATTATAAAATATTAATTAATAACTTAGAACCGACTGATCAAAGTGTGATCAGGCCTCAAGACTTGAACAATGAGATAAAATATGATAATAAATAAGGGTTCTAAGGGGTATATTAGCGTGACTACTCTAGAAATTGATCTAAACTATTGGTCTGAACTAGATCTTGGGAAATTATTGATCTAAGGATGATCTGACCATCAGATTAAGGTATAAATGTTAGATACACACAAAAATGAACAGATGGACATGAGATGAGACTAAATTAAGAACCAAATCATAATTAGAGATCTTAGAGGATGATTCAATGGTTGGATCATCATAGATTTCATTATAATATAATAAATAACATGAAATAGTATTGTGGTACTGATAGGTACATCTGAACGTACAAGCTATGAAGATTATATGCTTGAGTTGGGTGATCTCACATGGAGGTATGTGACGACATTTAATGTTTCGTTTTGATTTTAAAACCTTGCATTATCATGCAATCATGATTGATTGTGATTAAATTGCACTTATTATTAATTGATGATTTTGTGAGATTTAGAGTTTTATGTTATGATTGCTGTTTAATTTCAATCATGTATTGAATGGATTATGATCGATGGTTTCATGAGATTGAGATTATCTACTTATGCACGATTAGAAAATTAATTTTCCTTATTGCATCACTGAAACTGATGAGTTTTTATGAGAAAGGAAAGTGGAGGCTTGGTGGTTGGTCTTTTTAGAGGCTAACCCCGAGATGAGGGGCGTGCCTTAGGGATTGCGAGTCACGAGTGCTCTTGGTTTTTCGACCTACATGATTTCCGTGTTTTGTGTTTTATGACAGGTGCTCTCACCCGGTGGATGTCATGCTAGGAGGGAGAGGGCCGGCCACCCACCCTCCGAGATTTGTGATGTGATATGATTGTGATATGATAGACACTTGCCCACAGATGGCTTTCGGTAGGGGTTGGTAACATGGATAGTCCACACTACCAGTCCGGGCCTTTTCAAGGGGACGGACGTTAAGTCTCCCGTTATGGTGTCGATAGGGAGCGGCAATGGTTGAGACCCTGGAGGGTTGCCACTGCGGCATGACAATCCATACTCTTATTTTGTGTGCTTGCATGATGAGTATGGAGATGTGATGGTATGCTTGGGTGTGACGACACTCAGAGGTTTGATACGAGTACTCATGATCTGTGATGCAAGTGTATGGGACACTCATGGGACCCGCGTACCTTGAGGGTACCCTGTTGTTATTGTATGCTCATTTACATGAGATTATATCATGTTTAAATCCATGAGATGCATGTTTTATGGTATATGATGTTTGAGATTTTATTAGCATTGCTTCAAATAATTATATTCTTGGAGAAAATTGCTTTACTCATTGTATCAATACAATTATTCGATTTTGTTTCATTGATATACTTTAAATGTCTATGTACCTGCCAAGCATTGCTTGTTGAGGCATTGCGATATTTTTGCAATGCCTCAGATATTAAAGAAAGACAGGACATATGAGGAGTTAGAAGAATAATGATCGAGAAGTCTCATTTAGAGGTATGTTTTGATTTCACATGGACTGTGTATGTATGTGTGTATATATATATATATGTTATTGGACTTGATTATACTGTTATGGGAATGTGGCTAATGACTAGATGATCTTGGAATAGTAAATCTATTTTAAACATGTTTACTTGGAAAAAAAAAATCTTGTTTTGCGTCAGTGGTTGACCTCGGGATTTTTCTAAAAATGAAATTTGATTGAAATTATTTTTCACTATTTTGGTTTTTTTTATAAAATTGGGGCCCCACCTTTTGAAAAGTTAAAAAAAAAAAAAAAAAAAGTATTGAAAAACCCGGGTCATCATAGTTGGTATCAGAGCAGGTTCATCCACTCACAGCCACTCCCAAAAGTCCATGTGAAAGATGACAGTCCAAGGTGAGAATTAGAACTGGTAGGAGCTGAATGAGTAAATCATTTAATAAATTACAAAACTAGAATAAACACCATTTAATGATGCTGGGAGTTGAACTAGAAAGTGGAAGGATAGAGTGAAAATCATGTATAGAGTTGAATCATATCATTAATAGACAATGATTCAAGTGGGAGACGTGAATAATCATTGAAAAAGAAAAACGATCAACTAAAGGAAAAGTAAATTCTTATGAGAATGATGAAGCTCTTAAGGGTAAGAAATCATTACATGGCATGCATGAGTTAGTGTCTCTAACTGAGAATATTCGTATTGACAGATGATCGCTAAGGGAGAAAATGTACTATGAACATAATATCTAATGAGAGAACAGTAGATATGATGCTTTAGAGAGTACAATGGTTAATGGTGAGGGAAGATTCAGAATAAAGATTGTGAATCAGTTCTCTGGGAGAAAACTTTAATATATAATAGAAGATATGTGTATATAAATTACTTTTAAGAATTCAAGTTATAACTTGGACTATGTTTATAAATTTTGAAAGAGTATAAAGGCTATTATAACTACAATTGAGTAAGATCAGTGATGGGTACAACAAATGAGAACTTGAGAATTTTAAGGAAGTATTGTATTCATTTAAACTTGAAGTGGATTTAGTGGAGGAATGAATTATAGTCTGAATGGAAATCATTGACAATTGATGGAACAATATTTAATATTTCATAGTTGAATTATTTGATCTATAAGTTGAAATTTATAAGTCCTTATGCACAAAAAAAAAAAAAAACTGATAAATAGACATTGGTGATAAGTTAATGTCACGAATTTTATTGGGGATTTTAATTATGATGGGAAGTGCATAGCCCTGGAGGATGTGATAACTGTTTGATGAGAATAATTATTACGTATTGATTATAGTGTGGTCTAAAATAGCTAAGAAAGTCATTATGAAATATCAAGCACGTTGGATGTGAGGTTGACGATTGTAAATGATTTGATAAATATGACCATAGAATATTTGATTTGTTAAAGAAAATGAAATAGTAGAAGCGAGAACACCGAAAATGTGATTACGAGAATTCTAATTATGATTGTTTGAGAGATCACGTTCCTCCATTGTCGAGACTTTTATATGAAAGACTCTCAAAAAGCTAGTGATGACCAGTATCCTTCTCTTATGAGCATTTGGTGATACAATGAAAGTTGTTGCTTTAGAGCAGAGAAATTAAATGGGTCAACAGTATTGAACTAGAATATATAATTGATTGATAGGCCCTTGATTTCTTTTATGTTGGGTAAGGAGGCTACAATAGATTATGATATGTTGACACCTGGATTGTGAAATCAGAGAATCATAGTGCATCCTACATTGGTGACAAAGGCAATAGAATTGGACTTTGCGTTATCAAAAGATATTCTCTTGGGACTTGAACTAAGCATAGAAACTCGGACATGAGTAGTTTGAGTTAGCCTAGAAAGAGCAAGAGATTTTTTTTTTCATTAACATAATTATAGGGGCCACTGAGCCAGTAACATTGATTAGACAGGATTGGGATGTGAGCAAGAGAAAGTACATTAGTAAAAGAATAGGCATCTAGACAACTATGTCTTAGAGTTAATAGATTATTGCAATAGCGATAATAGCAGCAACAACAGCCATTATAGCTACAATCCTTTAAAATGTTTTGGCTGTGGGGAGATAGACTATTTGATAGAGACTATTTGATAAGACCATGAGTCAAACTGATTAACATTGGAGATGGGGCAGAAATGGCTCCACATTAGCGGTGATGAATCTCTGTCATTACTTGGAAGCAAGTATAGACCTTGATTTGGGCAATAGAAAATATTTTCTTAATTTCTAGTAAACATGCTCAAATACTTATTGATGTATTATCTAGTGGATTTGGACTTTATGTATTAGAGCTTTGAGGAATATATTGGGAATATATGGCAGTATCTGGGATTAGATGTAAGAATACTGGTGAAAGGGTTATGGAAACTTATAGGTATGACTAGGGATGAGTGGTGGAGATAATGAGAAATAGGATGAATGTTGATTTCATCCCACTCGACAGTTATTGGCCTCACTTATGTAAGAAGAGGTATCTTTAAGAGTTGTGTTATTTCTATCTTAAAGGCAGTACAGTACTTTTTAGAGGTTACTAAGTATTTCTTAATTGTAAGACTATGGGGTACCATGAGCGACTATGGAATGAGCACAAAGATGATGTGCAAGAGTTTATGATTTTGCATAAGGAGTTTCATGATTTTGCCACAAGGGGTTGATATTGATGTTAATTAGACATAGCATTACTTACTCTGAAGGCCATGTGAGATGTTCCTAATTGAGCCGACAAAGTTCCAACTATATGAGCTTTTGAGAGTTTTGACAGGCCTAGTGGGTCTTCGTGAAGTGCATTAGTCTTCTTCATGAGAAGAGAGCTAGATCTTTACTATTATGCACAGAGTTACGTTCGTTTGATAATACCGCGGTAGAAAACTAATAATTTAAATCCTATATTGATGATTTAATTGATTAATTCCTCATGGTACTTGGTGTTTGTAGAGAGTGAGTTGATGTGTGATTATACCCAGCCTAGGATTCTACGTATGACGTCTTTAAGATGATTTTTAAAATTTGTCATGATTGTTACTAATTCTGGATGGTATAAATCGGTGGAACCAATACACTGATAGCATGTATGGATATGATGGGTTGAATCTTCAAATGTTATTTTGATGAGCCATGATTGGGTTAATAGATAGTATTATTGAATACTTCACAAACACAGAGGGGCACAAGGAATCATTGTGCATGAATCCAAAATGACTAAGGGCTCATCATTTATTGCAAACATTATAGCATGAGTTTTGGTAAGAGGAAGTGAATTCCCTTTACGAAACACTTGGAATAATAGAGGAGTTGTTTATTGAGACTGTGATGGGCTAAGATTAGCCAAATTGGTGACCGAGGTTCATAGTTCCTTAGTCTTATCAAATGCGGGCACTGTATAATTGAATTTCACCAAGATATCAGTGATATATAATATTATGTGACATTATTCCCTAATGATTAATAAAATTTCAATTTACAATCAATGCTGGTGAGTAACCAATGAGGGCAAGTGTTAGATACATTGGTAGACTTTTAGGTGGCAAGCTCTTAAGTGCTTACAGTACGATCATAATGCAGATTGGTTCTCATTGGCATAAAGTCCTGTTGGTGAGTTGACATGTTGTTGTTGTGATTAGCATATAAATTTCTATTGGTGAGCTATATGCTGTGACTTTGAGTTGGTAAATGACTTCCTATATGTTAACAGAGATACTCTAAATCGAGCAAATGTAGTAAGATAACTAGTACTAAGTGGTACATAAGTAATCAACTTCTAGGTGGAGGTTTGGTTTGTGCAAATTGGGTCATATGTGGTTATGATGTGTCTGATTATATCAAGAGAGGATTGATAGGCATCTATTTATATGATGGATTGAGATAAGAAGGTATGGCATGTCGTGGAATAGCTTATTGATGTTGACTTTGGAATTATTATCACAATTACCATATATTGTGGTGTGAGGATGACTTGAGAATTGTTCAAAGAAAGTACATGTCAGATTTGTCTCACAAACTTGAGCAGATCCTATGAGAGTTACGGCCTGATATGACAATTGAGGAGGGATATGTACGTATACTAGATGCGAAAGTCAAGGAATTGAGGACCAAAACTATTTTATTAGTCAAAGTCCATTGGCAGCATCATTCATTGTAGGAGGCCACGTGGGAGACAGAAGAGGAGATGCGAAGGATCCACCCAAAGTTATTTACATGGAGATATGTATCGAAATTTCGAGGACAAAATTTTTATAAGCTGGGAAGGATGTAATAACCCCAATTTTTAACCCTAAATTAGTAATAAAATAAGATAAATTAATTAAAAAATTTATGCATAGAATTTGGTTCTGAAATCACTAAAACTAGAAAGTACACATTGATATGAATTGAACGGTATAAAGAACGTTGAAAACGGAGTTTGGATGAGTGAGTTATGACCATTTTAAGTGTAAGGGTAAATTTGTAAATTGCCAACGACGTAAATTAAAGGGAGTCGTTTTGATAACGACACCCCTTTTCCACTTCCATTAGAGTTCTAATGGAGGAAGGCACTGATCTACCTTCCATTCGGCAAAATCGGGATTTAGCCTATTAAATACAAGTTTCCCCTTCCATTCCCATGCCAAACAACTAGAGGAGAATCCTTGTTTTTCCCTGTGCACGTAGTGAAAACGAGTTGAAGTTTGCACGTACTAGAGGGCTCTGATCTCCCATCTCCGGCTCTAATCAAGTAAGTTACATACTTTAACTTGTTAATTATCTTGTTTTCGACCTTTCCCCTCACAGATCTGGGCTAGATTTGATCAAAATGGCTGTTGGATGGCCTATGGATTCAAAACCATGGAGCATGGTTAGACCAATGTTAAAGACACCTCAAATGAGAAATCTAAGCCGTTCATTGTGATCTTTGAACCCAAAAACCCTAGGAATGGTGAAAATAGATAAAAAATCAGAGCTTCCAAGCTCTAATCAAGCCAAAACAAGGTACACGGCTTGGGCTCATCGTCCCAAATGGACAGTGTGCCCAAGACGCCCACTGGGATGCACAGACGCGAACGCGGGCATGCGGGTACTCTGTCGCACGCGTGCTTATCGCACATGCGCACGGAACGCTCTTGTGCGTTGTCCCGGATGTCCGAAACGCACTGGGTGTCCTGGGCGCGCAATGCGCTGGTGTAAGCCAGTGCAAACCGCATTGCCAGTGTAAGTCGGTGCACGCGTACTTACCCCTATGAAGTCTTTTCACAAAAAACTTGATTTTGGGAGCTACAAAGGTCCAAATCATGAGTGCTCTTGGTTTTTCGATATACATGATTTCTGTGTTTTGTGTTTTATGACGGGTGCTCTCACTTGGTGGATGTCATGCTAGGAGGGAGAAGGCCGGCCACCCACCTTCCAAGATTTGTGATGTGATATGATTGTGATATGATAGACACTTGCTTATAGATTGCTTTCGGTAGGGGTTGGTAACATGGATAGTCTACACTACCGGTCCGGGCCTTTCCATGGGGACGGATGTTAAGTCTCCCGTTATGGTGTCGACGGGGAGCGGCGGTGGTTGAGACCCTGGAGGGTTGCCACTGTGGCATGATAATCCATACTCTTATTCTGTGTGCTTGCATGATGAGTATGGAGATGTGATGGTATGCATGGGTGTGATGACACTCAGAGGTTTGATACGAGTACTCATGATCTGTGATGCAAGTGTATGGGACACTCGTGGGACTCGCGTACCTTGAGGGTACCCTGTTGTTATTGTATGCTCATTTACATGAGATTATATCATGTTTAAATCCATTAGATGCATGTTTTATGGTATATGATGTTTGAGATTTTATTAACATTGCTTCAAATAATTATATTCTTGGAGAAAATTGCTTTACTCATTGTATCAATACAATTATTCGATTTTGTTTCATTGATATACTTTAAATGTCTATGTACCTACCAAGCATTGCTTGTTGAGGCATTGCGTTATTTTTGCAATGCCTCAGATATTAAAGAAAGACAGGACATATGAGGAGTTAGAAGAATAGTGATTGAGAAGTCTCATTTAGAGGTATGTTTTGATTTCACATGGACTGTGTATGTATATATATATATGTGTTATTGGACTTGATTATACTGTTATGGGAATGTGGCTAATGACTAGATGATCTTGGAATAGTAAATCTATTTTAAACATGTTTACTTGGAAAAAAAAAATCTTGTTTTGCTTTAGTGGTTGACCTCGGAATTTTTCTAAAAATGAAATTCGATTGAAATTGTTTTTCACTGTTTTGGTTTTTTTATAAAATTGGGGCCCCACCTTTTGAGAAGTTAAAAAAAAAAAAAGTATTGAAAAACCCGGGTCGTCACAAAATTACTCTTTTTGTCAATTTTTAGAGTAGTGAAAACTGATTATTCATGATAAACATACTAAAGACAAACCTATTCAAGCTTGGACTCACCCAAGTGAGGGATATTTCAGGCTTAATTTTGATGATTTCAATGATGGTAATCCTGGACAATCAAGTTATGGTGAGGACCTAAGAAACCACTAGGGAATTAAGTTATTTGAGCTAGCAAGACCCCTTAGGATTGACTTTACAGATGTAAAGGAGGATGTTGCATTATTTGATGTTAAAGCTTGGAGAAAGTACAATTATTACATGCTTCTTACCATTGAAGGTTGCTCTCACAAAACCATCAAATGGATTAGTAGACAACCTAAAGTACCATGGAGACTTAGTGACAAAATATAAGCTATGAAATAGTGGTTGGGATGAAAACACATCAGTTTTAATCACGTGCTTAGATTTTTAACGTGATTGTTGATGCTTTGGCTAGAGAAGGAATGACCTTGACTGAACACATGTTTTTTAAATTAGTGCATCAGAATGAATTTAGATGATTTTTTTTCCTTTGCTATTTCTCAATTTTAGGCTCTCTCATGTGATCCTTTTTTGGCTTGCTTTTGTGGGATGTTTGTTGACGTGACATGTGTGCCTTTCTTATTCTTGGACTCCAACTAGGGGCTTGATGGTATTTGCTTCTCTATGTGTTTTTGGGTATTCAGTTGTAAGGATTCCCTTAGTCCTCCATCTCTCTTGTATTATGTCTTTTAATACAACACATCATTTGAAAAAATAAAATAATAATGATCATACCACAATCTACCAAAAGAATTAGGAGACCAAAATATGGTCCAAAAGGTAAGAAATATTGCCCATATTCATTTGCATGCATTGTGATGATGGGCAATGGTTCAAGACATTCTCATTCAGTTGTAGCTGTTCTCTGGGGTTATAAACTAACCAATCAAACTCGTCTCAATTTGTTCTCAAGTAGGAAATGTCCCTAGTTTCAACTCGTATAACGACTCCCTTTTTAAATAAAATTGCAAGTCTAGGTCTATATGTATTGCACTAAGAACACATTTAAGGTGTACACTAGCAAACTCAGCCATTGTATAGGGTCTAGAGATAACACATTCATTAGTATTAGATATATAAATATTGTTAGTCACTTCCTATCAGCTTAAGTTGTTAGCTTGAATGGTAATCCAACATAGTATTTGAGCCTTATTGACCAATAGGTAGTGAGTTTGAACCCTAAGACCCTCCACTTATCAAATCCACATGCAATAGCCAAACATGGCCTTCCAAATGAATCAGTATGTTAGACATATGAATATTATTGGCCCACTTCTTATCACCTTAAGCTTTTAGGTTGAGTGTAATGAAGAAGAAGAAGATAATCAAATGTAGTGTTAGACATCATCTTTTTGTTAAAGAGGTTTTGGGATTTCCATGAATAGGTTTGCTATTTTTAAGAGCCCACTCATTATGTAGCATTTTTTATTTTCATGGAGATAGTGAATTTTCATTCCAATACACACTCTAGAGGAGAGGAAGCTATACATGCCACCCATTTCATGTATAGTAAAAGTTCTTTGTAGATCTAAACTATTCTTCTACATACTAAAAGATATAGGTAACTCATGAGAAATCAATGCATGCGAACCGTCTTAATTAGTTGTTGTGGGTCTTTACAAAAATTAATAAAAATGAATGAATGTAAATTATGAGCTAAGTAAACACAGTTTGAAACCATTCAATGGGAATGAAATTCAATATCTACCCTGTGTATGACATTTCTAACGTGATGAATGGATTAGATCTACAAAAATATTTTTACCATGCATGAGAAAAGGGATGTATATACCTTCCTTTCCTCTAGATGATCATATACTCTTACCGAAATGACATTAGTTCTAAGTATTGTGAGATGCTAAATAACAAATGAGTTATTGGTATTAGCAACCCATCGGTGGAAATAGCAAAAAAAAAACTTAAGTATATTTATGATAGAAAAACTTTAGTGATAGAAAAACTATGCAAGGGATAAATATTCTTATGTTTTGATGACCTAAGCCATTGACCTTCTAGACTGAATCTTGGGTAGGCCATATATGCACCAAGAAAGATCTCAATTGCGATGATCTCACCATTCTAACTCTAGTAGAAAATTGATTACTTAGAAAGTTCAAGAAGAAGAAGAGAAACATGTTATTCAGTGGACGTACATCTAAGATTAGGTCTACAAGATGATTAGTTTGATCAACAACACTGCTATTTCGTTTGTGTACATTTAACACATTTACATACATGCTTTGATCTACACATGCAAATGCCACATAAGAACAGAAACTTTATCCTTATTTGTTTGATGGCCAAATAGAAACATTCACATTCAATTTGATAGGTCAAAGTTCAAGTAGGGTGTAAATCTTCAAAATTGAAACAACTCATTATTTGATGGGCCATTCCTTGAATTTTTTCTCATTTTGATGATCTTAACCTTTTCTCATTTATGTGTAGAATGCATTGCTCAAAGATGAAAAATGAAGTTAAGTTTAACAATTTGAGTAATTATAGGCTTAGCTATTAGTATTGTCTGATTTGCTTGCCTCTTGTAGTATGTCCTATTGGAGATGGGGCAAACAAGATAAACAACAGTTTAGATTATAAAAACTTAGCACACTTGTGCTTTTATTAGCTGGAGACCATTATATAAAAGCTACTCTCATCCGTGAATGTAGTAAAGTTCCAAAATTAGAGTACTAGAATTATGTTATGCACATTGACTTGAAAATTTCAAAAGTAGAGTACTAGAAGTATGTTATGCACAATGACTTGAAAATTTCAAAAGTATGATACTAAAAATATGATATTTTATGCAGAAGTTTCAAAAGTAGAGTACTAAAAATATGTTATGTTAAGCACATTCAATTACAAATTATCATAAAATATAAGTAAAATTATTTACATGGTAATTGACATTGATTATATCTTGAGCGAGTAAATTAGGATGGAACCTGGATTTTGTATTAATGCACAGCCTTCTTTAATAGATTTTGGGGTCTATCTTTCCAAACTATAATTTAAGTAGCGCTTAAACTAAGCACAAATTCTCCTATTCTTTTGTTAAAGCATGTATTGACACTTGAAAATCCATTTTTCAAACACCATTGATCAAAGTTGTAGTTTAGTTTCTTGGCTTATGAAAAAGCAAGGTAGAAACATATGTATCTTCCTAGTTGATTAGTTTCAAATCAAAGAAAATAAAGGTACCATGGAACTTAATGCTATTTTCTTTCCTTTGGGAAGTCTAGTGTTACGTCTCAATTCACACCACAACATGTGGTAGAACCTACTTGATTTACTAGCCAAGGTCGAAGATTTTTCTTTGTTAAAGTGGGATGCATAGAAAGTGGTCAAGAGATATAGCAATTAGGTTTGTTGGATAGTGAGTCTCTAAGGGCTTATATTAACTCATACAAACAATTATAAAATTGTTGAGATCTTTTTCTAGGTTGAGAGAAGATGTGAGACTACATTTTAGGAGATTAGGCGGGTGACTTGGATGAAATTTGATCTCTTTCTCTATTTTTTTCTTGTTGATCCTCTATTAGTGAATAATGACTCAATCACTTTATGGCATAGGCTTAAGTTTGTTAAACTATATAAACTTTGGGTGTCTTCATATGATTGTTTATTTTCTATTTCTCTTCCTTAAAATTATTGTTTTGATTATGCTATCTTTCTTTAGTGCAAGAAAGTGATATCATAGCCCTAGTTTGGTCGATAGTAAGAATTCAAAACTACTTGTAGGAGGTGTACATGAAAGGATAGTTCGTCATAGTGACTATTATGTTTTAAGAAAAACCTCATTCACATTATTGACATTGACAATAAATTAAAAACAAGAACTACACAAATATTTATGTGATTCAGCAAAACTACCTACATCCCTAGGGTATAATCTAACCCCCCTCTCCCCCCAGCACACACACCCACACCCACACATACACACACCCCTTTAACTCATCTTGGTTCTAAGTCCAACTGACTCGACAAACCCTACCAATCTATGTGTAGATGCTATGAGTTAATTCACCTAGTCAGCTCCTTGACCTACTCTCCTCTTGCATGAATTAATCTCTTCTTCATCATCTACATCTTAGATGCACACTATTTTCACACACCTTGTTATTAGAAACCCAAAACCCAGGTCATCTTAAACTATTAAATTAAAAAAATCTATCTAATGGTTTGGATAAAAGACCATATATAGAAATCTCTACCTTGGACAATTGATTGCCTTGCACTTTCATCTCTGCATCTTCTTCATCCAAGATTCCCATGCTCCACCAATCTTTAACACTACAAAAGATTGATCAAGTGGAAGTTGAGCTTGAATTTTGGTGTAGGCACTAACTTTATGGACACATTTGCAATAGTTTTCACACTAAAGCTATTATTCCTATAGCTCCACCTCAAACTTTGTAGTAAACAATCCTTCTCTATATTCATGAGAATTTCTAAAACCCTTTCTCTATAAAATGCCTATCTGAAGAAAATTTCAAGACCAAAACATTTCTTATGCAGACAATCAAAGCAACTCCTATAAAATCCTCTCTTTGAATTACCTAAAAATCAAAGCAACTAGATGCCTTCTTTTGTATGATAAAATTTCCTTTCCTATATGACCATTCTTGTTTCAACTCCTTCCCCAATGCACCTAAGCTATGATACCATTTGTTTTTGTTTTTTGTTTTTAAACTCATTCGCATGGTTGACATAGACAATAAATCAAGCACAAGTACTACACAAGATTTACGTGATTTAGCAAAATCAACTACATCTAAGAGGTATAATATGACCTTCTTCACTGTGAGCAAATAGAGAATATAATGAAGAACAGAATCTTGATTTTATGCAAACCATCCCTTTTGATCCCACTTACACCAACACTCTTTCTCCCTGAAGAAGAACCATGGATTAAAGCTAATAGCCTTGCCCCTTAAATGGGTGGGTTATGAGACTACATATAAACCTCTCTTAAACACCTCTTCAAGTAATCATCTTTAATTGCCTATTACTCCAAGTAATCATCTTACCTATTCTCCATTCCAAGTGGCTATAGCTACTCACATAAGCTCTGTGTATATGACTGTAAGTGAGACACAAACCACACAATGATGACAATGAAACCTTTGAATTTTGCTATGAAATTTAAGATTAAGAGTTTTAATGGACAGGCGGCTTCAATCTTTGGAAACAAAGAATGAAGGACTCATGCAATAAGGCTTGATTAAGAAGTTGTACATGATTGATAAGAAACTAGATGCAATGAATTACTTAGAGTGAAATGAAATGGTTGAAGGCAATCAATGCTATTCATCTTTGAAGGTTATCTTTATCAAATACCCCTCTCTATCTCCCCATTTAGACCAAAATTCCCTTGTAGGCCTGGCATTCTTTCCAAAGTTTGAAATAATGTTAAACAACTTATATTTGTCTACCTTAGAAATTTGAGAAAATCTAATTTCCTAGTTTTGAAAAACAATGAAGCAAAGAAATAGTGGGGCCCACTTGAGTGGCAAGCCCCTTATTCTTAGTTTAGTTTTCTCCTAAAAAATGCTAGGAAAACTAAGCTAAAAATCACAACCTTGTGGGAAATTTTCTCATTAAAAGTGATCCAAAGCAAGATATAAAAACCAGAGTGGGTCCTGTAAGGGCTTAAATCCTCCACTTTTTCACTATAAGTCTTTTTCAATTACAAGAGAAGCTCCCAATCTAAAGGGACAACAAACCTTATTTAAAAATAAAGGAGAATGTCCTAAAGAGATCCCCCTAAAATTATTTGGAGAATAAGAAAATCAAGGAAAGGATTGGGGACCCATTGAACCTTGTGGTCAGCCCCTTCCCTAGACCCCACATACACCGGAGCTTCGTGCACTAGGGCTGTCCTTTTAATCTTGCTCACTCTTTCTTCATGCATCTCTTTTGATCTTACTCTTTAGATCTCTCTTAATATTATTTACTTGATTTATCTCTCTCTCTCTCTCTCTCTCTCTCTCTCTCTCTCTCTCTCTCTCTCTCTCTCTCTCTCTCTCTCTCTCTCTCTCACACACACACACACACACACACAAACACTATTCTTATACATCTTTTTCTCTTCATATAACTACACACAACCCTTACCATCTCTCTCTCTCACCGCACAAAAACACACATATATCAATATAGCCTAAATTCAATAGCCACTATCAATCTATCCCAAGATACTATCCTATGATCAAAAGCCAATGGTCATGAGTAGCCCATGGAAAGTTGGCCATGAATTAGACATGCAAAATATAATGGTCTTGTGTCACTCATCTAAGCTAGTCATGTACCAACTATCTAAAGTGGGATAATCCATTGCAAAGGCAGCAAGACCCTATTTGAATATTCCATGCAATGATAATGTATACATTGGTAGTCATACAAAGGTGGCAACCCTAGTTGGATAATCAATACAAAATGATAACATTCTACATGCAATAATATATATTTTACGTAGATAGTTCATGGACAAGTGGCTCCTATCTGCATTTGAAGAATATATACAAGGATAATATTTTACTTGGATAATATATGTAGAGGTGTAACTTTGCCACTTCTAGTCGCAAACTCAGATAAGGAGGAGGGTTTTGTGTCAAGTACCAACTGAAATGTATATTTGTTTGTATGTAAGAAGAGAAAATATTAAAAATCATCTTCAACTCCTTCACTCATGGAAAACTTAACATGACAAGAATCAATTATTGACATTCTCTTAAGCTAGGGCATCCCCCTTTAGCAACTCACTAGATCGAATCCCAGGTGCATCGTAAAATGGGCAAGGGATGCTAGGGCTTTCCTTCGAAAGCAACAAGTTACATCAGATCCTAGGTGTAGTGAAAAATGGGCAAGGACTATTAGAGTAGTCCCTCAAAAGCCACATGCTACATCAGAATCTAAGTGCAGTGGAAAGTAAGTATGGGTTCATATCAAGATGGTTAAGAAGTGCGTGGGTAATTGGCTAGCTCAGGAGAATAAGACTCTTATCACCACATGGAATATAGGCACATTAACAGCTAGAAGTCAGGAGTTAGTAGATATGATGAAATGAAGGAGAATCAACATCACTTATAACCAAGAAACCAAGTGAAAAGGGGCTAAAACTAGAGAAATTGATGAGTATAAGCTCAGGTACATAGGAAAGGACAATGATAGAATTGGCGTATTGATAGTGGTGGATAAAGATTTAATGGATAAATTTGTAGAAATTAAAGGAACTAGTGATAAAATTATAATAATAAAACTTGTTTTAAAAGTATATACGCACTGGAGGTAGGTTAGAAGATAGAATCAAGAGATAGTTCTGGGAGGATATGGAGGGATTTATGTAAGAAATTCTCAACATTGAGGGAATATTTGTAGGAGCAGACTTAAATGGTCACATAGGAACAGAAAATCAAAGATATGATGTGGTACATGGAGGATATGATATTAGAGAATGAAATGAGATGGGAAGTTATCATCGATTTTGCTTTGGCGTATAACTTAGCCTTGGCAAATACATTCTTTAAGAAGAGGGATGAACACTCAATAACCTTTAAAAACAGACTTTACAAAATCCAAATAGACTTTTTTATACTTAGGAATGCTGAAAGATCAATGTATAAGGATTGTAAGGCAATACTCGGAGAGAGTTTAACCTCACAACATAGGTTAATGGTTATGGATATCTACATTAAATGATTAAAGAAAGGAAATGAACTTAATAGGTGTGAAAAAACTAAGTGGTAGAACTTAAAAGAGAAGAGAATAACATCTCTCACAAACAAGTTGATGGTAGAGGAAAATTGGAACAATGACAAAGAAGTAGACACCCTATGGATTAATATGGTCAAATCCATTAAGAAAGTGACAAAAGATGTCACAGGAGTATCAAAAGAGATCCCCCTATTAGTATAGGAAACTTGGTGGTGGAGTGAAAAAGTACAAAAATTTATTAAAAAAATGAATGTGTTTTAAAGCATGGTAGAGGACTAGAAATAAAAAAACTTTGAGCAATATAAGAATGCTAAAAAGGTTGCTAAGAGAATAGTAAGTAAAGCTAAACTCAAGACATATGATGATCTTTACAATAGATTAGGATTAAGAGAAGGTGAGAAAAATGAGTTTAAACTTACACAAATAAGAGAACAAAAGGGTAAGAACTTAGATCACATTACGTGCATTAGAAATGATGACCAAAGGGTACTAGTCAAAGATGATGAGATCAAATAAAGGTGGAAAAGTTACTTAAAAATTGCTAAATAACAATTTTCCTAAAAATATAGTGATTCAAAGTAGTGTAAACCTAAATGACATTGGACATTATAGATATGATCATAGCATTAGAATACCTGAAGTGAAAGAGGCCATGAAAAAGATGAAATCAGGAAAGGCCCTCTAGCCTAATGGTATTACCAATAGAGGTTTGGAAGCATATAGGAGACACTTGAGTAGTTTGATTAACAAATTTGTTTAATGAGATTGCAAATCAAAGAAAATGCTAATGAATGGAGGAAGACCTCTATTGTACCAATTTATAAAAATAAAGGAGACATACAAAGTTGCATTAATTATCAAGGAATCAAACTTATGACCCATACTATGAAACTTTTTAATAGAGTGATTAAGAAGAAGCTATGACATGAGACGAGTGTAGCAAAGAACCAATTTGGTTTCATGCTTGGGAGGTCTACCATGTAAGCTATTTTCCTACTAAGATAATTGATAAATATATAAATATATATATGTGAGGAGGAAGGACCTCCTCTTGGTTTTTATTGACCTAGAAAAAGCTTATGATAAGATCCCTAGAGAGTAATATAGTGGGTGTTGGACGAGAAAGGGTTATCCCAATTAGAGTAGGCTATATGAATCTTGTTCCTTCATTCCCCTCTATTAAGTATCATGGCTTCATTTAGTCCCAAAGATTTTAAATCTTTTCTCATAATTTCTATCCAAGTTTTTTGGGCCTTCCCCTTGCCCTTTTAGAACCTTTGACTTGCATTGCTTCACTCCTTCTAATCGGTGTTTTTCTCAGTCTCCATTAGATATGTCCAAACCATCTAGGTCTAATCTCCTTCATCTTGTTACCTATTGGTGCTATTCTTGTTCCCTTTAAGGGGTTTCGTGGGGGTCTACAGATATAATTAAAGATGTGTATGAGGGAGTGGTAATAAATCTTAGGACCACTAGTGGAGAGACCAATGATTTTCTATCATTATAAGATTGCACCAAGGATCAGCATTGAGCTCATACCTTTTCACATTGGTTATGAATGAGTTAACAATACATCTACACGAGAGATTTCGTGGTGCATGTTATTTGCAGATGATATGGTTTTAATTGATGAGACAAGGGAGGGTGTAAATAAGCTAAAGTTATGGAGAGAAGCATTAGAATCTAAAGGATTTAAAATCAATCGAACTGAGAAAGAGTATACAAATTCAATTTTAGTAAGGAGAGGAGTGAGAGTGGAGCACCAGTAAAAATTGATAACTAAGAAGTCCCCTAAAAGACTACTTTCAATATTTAGGATCGATGATTCATAAGAGTGGAAAGGTTGGAAGGGAGGTTACCCAGAGAATCCAAGTGGGTTGGAATAAATAGAGATGCGCCTCTAGACTTTGGTATAATCAGTAAGTGTCACTCAAACTGAAAGAAAATTTCTATAGAATGGATATAAGGCCAGCCATGCTCTATAGATCAAAATGTTAGGTAGTGAAGGAACATCATGTAAATAGGATGAATGTAGTCGAAATGAGGATGTTGAGATGGATGGGCGGAAAGACAAGAAATAATAGAATTAGGAATGAAAACATTAGAGGAAACTTAGGAGTAGCACCAATAGGTAATAAAATGAGTGATATTAGCTTTATATGGTTTTGGGCATATCCAACAGCGATAAAAAATGACACCGATTAGGAGTGAGGCAACGCAAGTCGAAGGTTCTAAAAGGGCAAGGGGAAGGCAGAAAAGAACAAGGATAGAAGTGCTACAAAAAGATTTTAAAACTTTGGGATGAAATGAATGCATGATACTTAATAGAGGGGAATGGAGGAATAAGATTCATGTGGTCGACCCCTAATCGAGATAAGGTTTGGATGATGATAAATCCATGTAAAGGTGGCAAGTCCCTATTTGGATAATCAATGTAGACATAGTATTTGATGTGAAATAGTTTATGCAAATGTGGCCATGAATGGGCCCATGATATTTTATGTAAACAACTTGTACAAAGGCTGTAATGGCCTAACATTTTATGTATGACATTTATATAGAAATCAAATGTAAATTAGTCAGTTGACAATTATATACATTTGATAGAAAAAATGTCCCTTAAATTAATAGAATGAATGACACATTTTTGAATAAATGTGTATTTAACTAACTTATTGGTTAATTTAGTTAAGTTGGTTAAGCTATTTTAGTTAGTTAGTTAGCTAAATAAGTTTAAGGGTGAGGTTAAGTTTATTAAGAAGAAGTGTTTATGAGTTAAATTCGTTGTACTCAATTTACAATTAAATAGATGATAAATATGACAAAGTTGATGAGGGGTACACTTTAACTTAAATAGAAAAACTTGCTTTATTTTTTAATGAATGACAATAACTTAAATCTAAAACATTTTTCACTCACTACTTCAGATTTGGAAACATTTAAATAGTTATTTCACATTTTTAAATTGAATCAAAACCATAAAAATCAGATATGCAAATATTCATTCAATTGCAAATCTAAAATATTTAGATTTAATTCATATCTAAAATAAAATTAAAACCTGATCTACACAATTTTAAATAAATGGAAGCATTCATTCAATTTTAGATCTAAAACGTTTGATGAAATTCAATTTAAATCTAGAATCAAATTCCAAATCTTCACATTTTTAAGCAAAGCAATGAAGATTAGATCTGTAACATTGACTTGAAATATTCCTAAATCAAATATAAGCAACAATTATCATATTTGTAATGTCCACCCTCTTAAATCACATCTAGAAATCAGTATCTATTGAAAATCATATTTATAAAGTTCATCTGAATTGAAGCTAGATCTAAAAACCTCTATTTTTCTATAAATACTATCCTTAACTTGAACAATTTCTTATCCTACTCTCTCATCCTTTCAAGGACATCTTATTATCTCTATCTCTCTACCTCTCTCTAGTAAATTCCAAATGTCTGATCAATCAAAACCAAAAAGATCAATCTAGCAATGTGGAAACTAGTTAGGAACATGTCTCGCAGAGATCAAAAGAGAGAAATTTCAATTACTCTAGGAAACGATCATCACATTATCTTTAAGTAAGTATATTACCACTATTTCGTGTTTTGTTTTTTCTATTCAAATTATATGATTCAAGTCTAATTGTTCATATTTGATTATATAAGTATACTAGAATCTCACATTTTGCATGTTAGCTTTTGAAAGTATATTTGTTAATATTCAATGCTTTAAATGTAAACTGTAATTATGTTACCCCAAATCCATGTTTTGGATCTAAGTTAGTAATTCATGTTTTTACTTGATTTAGAGTATTCATATATATTTTGATCATAAACGCATTAATTTTCTTAGCACACTTGAAATTTATGTTTAGATCTTACTAATATAATCCCTTAAGTCATGTTTGGATTTTGTAAGAATAATAAAATTCATACTTTAAAGTTGTCTAAATTAGCTAGAATTTCACTTTTATAAATGATCTACTAAAAGTTAGGGTTTTCATAAAAAAAAGCAAGGATTTTACAATTTTTGAATAAAAATATTTATTAGAAACTTTTTAAAAATATTATAGAATATAATTTTATAATCCCTAATTTAATGATTTAGTTAAATTTTATTGCATCATGCAATTTTAAAAGAAATTTAATTATTGAGATTGTTGTTTTGTGAAAAAAAAAAAAAAAAGTGTTAAACTTGATTGTGATCAAGGATTAATATGTTCAAATGAAAAGTATGATATTGAAAGAAAGTGATTTCAAATAATTGATGAAAAGTACCAGTTTTGGTTTGAAGTTGGCTAAAAAAAAAGTCCTACATTTTATATTATTTCCATTAAAGTAACTAGTAAGACGTTAATAGGAAAATACTAGATCTACATGAGACTTTGGTCAATATTATTAACATGGACTCCATTTGATTCATAGTTGTCCTAGTAAATGACTTGTCTAAGACGTCCTTCAACAAGACCCTGATTAAAATTTACTTCAATAAGGTAATACAGGATTTCTAGCTCGAATATATGATGAGACATGGATTAGTGCCTGAACAATAACTCTACTGAATTATTATCAGAGAATTTATGTTTAGGCCTTCATGGATGGTTACATAAACTTCATCTGATCAATGAGGTAGTGGACTCATCTAATTTGTTAGTCAATGGATGCCATTATAGGTTGAATTGGATTTCTAAGATTTATTTTCATAATACACATTTCATATTTTGGAGTGTGATAAGTATGGTATGATATCAAAGATATAGACATAAGATAGTGAGTTTAGAAGGACATACTTTGGTTCTTAGGTAGAGAAATATAGTACAAGTTTGAACAAATTAGTAGACAACTCCAACTAATAACTTTGTGGTATTATAGACAATCAAGAAGATGTTGCCCTTTGGATAATCTAGCTTAGCCGTAGATGAAGTATATTACACTACAGAGAGCATGATAATAATATTACAATGATAAACAGAGAATAATAGGAAAGAACCAAAAGAGAAAGAACCCAACAATAATAATAACCTCAAGGAATTCAACAGGTGAAATCCACCTTCATTCAAAGATGCTCTAGATCCAATTTAAGTAGAAAGATAGGTTACACAACTGGACAAAATTTTCAACGCTACGGTTGCACAATGAGCATAGGGTAACTCTAGCTACGTTCATGCTAGAAAAGAAGTAGAACAATGGTGAAGAATGATAAAGAGAACAATGGCTCAAGAAGGAAGTGGAATAGATTGAAAGAAATTCCTCAACCTATTTTATGAAAAATACTTTTCTGAGACTGTTAGGGATAAAAAGGAAGTAAACTTCATAGAATTGACACAAGGAACATGACTATGGCTGGGTATGGGATAAAATTTCCTAAACTATCTAGATTCATGCTTCATACAGTTTAAGATGAGGTTATAAGAGGGAAAAAGTTTGAAAGGGGTCTTCAAATGAACATTCAGAGCAAAATTTCAGCTCTCAAGTTGTAATGACCCGAGTTTTTATAAGACTTTTTAAATACAAAAGACATTTACTTAGCAAGATCAATCTCTATTGAAAATTATTTTTTGAAAATCAAATAATAGTGGAAGAATCTTTTCTTTTAAATTCACTTCGAAAACCCAGGTGTCATTTTTCTTTTCTCAAAACAAGGATTCTCAGTAAAATGAGTGCTCATTTCTACCAAAAATTTGGCAGAGTTTCCTCTGGTATTTAGACAATAGACATTTAACGTATGTTATTGCGAAGTGCCTAATAAACATTTGTTTATATTTAAAACACAAATGGAGACTCTGTCTCCTTTTTAAATAACTTATGACATGCATGCACCAGGACTTATTAGTCACAGCCCAATTATAATTAAATCATATACAATATCGAATGATTATTTAATAGTCAATGAAATAGAGTTTCTTAATGAAACTCTAAATTACCTTCTTACTTATCCCCTTAGAGCAACAAGTGGTCTTCAAGAACTTAATCTCCTTGTTAATCCTTTTCAAACTAATCTGTATTAAAAATAGTAGGATGAGTATACAACATACTCAGTAGATAACTCAATATTGCAAAACCAAAATCACAGCATACATATACAATAATTTGAAGAGCAATTTTTCTAATAATAAAATCATGTTGTCATAAATCATTTCATGGAATGCATCATAGCACACATATGCATGTATATACATATATGTATGTCACCAACAAAAATCTATATCATACTTGCCAATAAAGTATTATATCATTACTTTAAAATTCAAAGTAAGATTTAGTTAAAATATATGACAGCCATTTTAAACCACTATATGCAGTATAATTTCAAATAACCAGCTCATTATGTAAAAACATATCATCCATAGTAAAAAAAAATACCACAAAAGGTCTTTTGACAACACATGTCAGGTAGACCAACCATATAGGGCAAATCACCAAGTGTCCTTTTGCAACACATGTGGGCGGACTAACCACATAGGGCAAATCACTAAATGTCCTTTTGCAATACATGTAGGTGGACTAACCTCATAGGGTAAATCGTCAAATGTCCCTTTGCAACACATGCAGGCAGACTAACCTGGTGTCCCTTTGCAATACATGCAGGCGGACTAACCTGTGGTCCCTTTGCAACACATGCAGGCGGACTGACCTTATAGGGTAATCACCACCAAAAGATCACATCATACTTCTCAAATCATATATAATAGTATGCATACTATATGAAAAACTATATATCTCAAATATTCTTTTCAAAGTATAGCTCAATAACCACTTTAAGTCATTTTCATAATCGTATATCTCTAAACCGTATCATATGACATGCAATATCCTGTACAAAACTATGCATTTTAAAGCTTTCTTCCCAAAATAAGGAATTCATGCATATACAAATCACTATTTTCTCATGTCTCATAAGTAAATTAAGTATTTGAATACTTTGACTTGAATAATTCATGATTCTTTCCAAATTAGGTATGCACCATGAATTTAAAACTAGATATCAATTTACATGCTTCAGTTGTAAGAATATCATATAAGAAACATAAGATGAATCATTAATTTATAGGAAAATTACATACACTCACATTACATATATATATATATATGCATCACGTCATTGGTATAATAATTCTAAAACATTCTAAACCGAAAATAGTTCTCAAATCATTTTCTCATTTTAAAGATCATTTGAAACTTGGCAGTATCAGATCACTTTCCTCTTGTGAAGATTGTCCTTTTTCCCAAGCCTTCGCAATCGTTCTCAACAACCAAATTGATTGCACTTCAATCTACTCGATGCCTAATTCCAAGGTTTTTAGAATTAGTCCTCATTTTCATACAATTCACACAGACAAAACTTAAGATCTCATTCATCTCACGGTTGTAATGGTCTACGCCAACTAAGGATCATGAAATTCTTAGATTTTAGATCCTTAGTTAATCTTAGGCCAGAAGTTTGAATCATTTATCAATGACTTACCTTCCTATTTTGTTTAATTCTACCAATCTGCGTAGTTACAAGTCGTTACCTATGCAAACTAGCACTTACAACATTCAACTTATGCTAAATCATCTATCAATTCATCACCTAACCTAATCTAGTCTGTCAATTGTTTGATTAGTTCTAGATTTAAGAATCTCTTCTATTTTTCACATACCAATCCAACCTAATGTGGTTAATCATGAATCAATCATAAAGAACAGTATCAGATCATTTTTTGATTTGTTATTCAACCTCTCCAATAGAAATCTAAAATTTAGAGTGGTTTGATTCTAATTTTTCTCTATCGACTAGAGTTTTTAATAATGGAATTTGAGTCTGATTTCCTAGTTAGTAGTCTAGGTTGAATTTCCATCAAATTAGATAATCAAATCAGAATTTTATAGTGGATCCTATGGCTGACATCAAATGAAAATGGGCGGATCTATCCATTTTCATATGATCCTACAGTTTGAATCCATGAAGTTTGGGTTGTTTCTAAACTACACGTACGTGACCCAAGTTATAATAAATCTCAATTCATTTAAAATCATAGAATTTACAAGTTTATGATTTAAGTCCTTATCAATCTCTGTCCACTAACATAGATGAGATTAACGGCTAGATCTCTCTTGAAGATCGATCTAAGCATCGGATCATCCCTATATGATCTCAAATGGGTGATCTAAGCTACTCTTAGTCCTTGTCCATAATCATGAATGAGATTGACAGTTGAATCCTCTGTGGAACAAGATCCAGGGGTCGGATCACTACTGTCCAAACTCTGATTAGTAATCAGAACCTTAGATAGGTTGATCAACGGCCTTGGCAATCTCTACCACTTATTAGGGACAAGATTGACACATGGATTCCCTTCACGGGTTGATCCATGGCTCAGATCATCCCTGTTTGAGTTCTAGATGAAAGATTGGAGACAAGGTGATTAGGGCCACCAACGACTGTGTCCTCTGATTAGGGATATGGTTTAGGGTTTGATTCGGCCATTAGGGTCAAATTTTCTACCTTACAATAAAAAAACTAGAATTTTCTACTCTACAAACGAATTGAACGAAAACAATGGAGTATTCAGGTGATGGCCAACCTTTATGGACACTCCACAACCTGCAAACATTGTCGGAGAAGACGGGTTAATGGGTTTTTTCCACAACAGTCCATGCACATGGCTTTTCCCCCTCCAATCTAAGGTCGTTTCTCCTCTTATGGCTCTGAGACCAAAGGAGTTTGGCTCCTTGGGCCGTGAAGAGTAGATTAGAGGGTTTGATCTTCGATCGGAACCATGATTGTTGTCGGTGACTCAGTTTTCACTAATGACCATGGATTCCTCTTTCACCTACAAAAACTCAAATTTTTCGGCTCTAGCTGTGATGACCTAGGTTTTTGAAACACATTTTGGAATACATTTTTCAAAGGCAGGGCATCCCCTTAGTAAAAAAAAATTTGCAAAACAAAATAGTAGAAATTCTTTTCTTTTAAAACTTGGAAAACCCAAGTCACCACTTCATACATAACATAAGTACAATTTTTGTAGAAAATAAAATTCCATTGAAGGAATATAATCTTATTAAACTTCTAGAATCCATCTAGTGGTTCACAGTACAGTCCAATATCAATACAATACCTATCCAAATTACATAATCCAAAATTTGCAAACCTCACCATACATTAAAAACTCTCAATATAATACAATTCCCTTAAATAAAATACATGTCTTCAAGACGATGCATCCTGATTGATTATTCATCCAGATCTTCTTAAGTCTTCTACAGTCTTGAGCTTCTAACCCTCCTCTGTATCTGAGGTATTGTAAACATAGAAACATTTACAATACCTCAGCAAGCTATGCTTGGTAGGGGATACAAAAACATACTACTTCATCAATATAAGAATACATACCTCAGTGCTTATTTCATCATGGTTATCCATTCATGAGTATTTTCCATATAGAGTATATACATTATTTATGTAGTACATGACAAATTAGTTAATATAGTGAAGATTACTCAAAACTTGTTCCTTCCCCTGGCTATACTTCCACTTAGGAAATCAGCATCCAGCCAATCTTTATATGGGGATTTTCAAGAACTCATGTATTGACATCTTATCATACCATGGCATTACATTATGCCTATCATATGTGCATCATAATGCAAAATACATTAGGACTACTATGCGCCAGTCTCAATTTGTATAGAGCGCCTGGATGACTGCAATCCTCCACTGATATCAACTGTGGAATATCAACTCCATGTCCTCATGGGGTGGACCATGGCTGTCACAACGAGGCCTTTCCATTATTACCCCACCCAGCATTTAGCCTTTCTTTGGGCATGGTATCCATCATATAAGTTTCAGGAAGCAGGTGGCCAAACCCTCATAACTTTCCTATCATAGTATCCCCAATCTCTATCTTTGTTTAACTAAGGCTGTCTAACTAAGGCTGGAATATTTTACATAACATATTCTTAGGGTTTCCTTAGTTTCCATATCTCATTACTTTCACTTCATTAGATTTGATCATCAGATTTGATCAATTGGATTAGATTATGAGGTTGGATCACTCAGTTTGATCATTTGGTTAGATCACTTAGTTGGATCATATGTTTTTGGATCACTTGTTTGGATCGTGACTATGCTAAGGTACTAAGCATAATTATATCATGAAGGTCTATAATTCTAGATAGAAAATCATTTATATATACACATGAGTCTCTAATACATCTTTGTATATCCACCTACCTCAAACTAGTATCTTGTTTCATACTTCTCAAGTGTATTCTTCCACAATGTTCATCATGGTCTGGATTCATCCATCTGTCAAACCATACATATAAGGTTAGTTCTTTATTCAAGTATGTATTCCTATAACGGATACCCCAATCTTTCCTTAAATCATGTTTGATCAAGGGTTTGGATTCTCTCCCTATGTTCTTCTACATACCCGTACATAATTTCTACATATACATACGTAATACAGTACTACATTAGTATTCTTATTGTTTTTTATCATTCAAGATCTTATGGATCTTGTTTGATCATCCTTATCTTGATCACAATTTTTTATTAAGGTTAGATTATGTACTACATTTTATGCTCTTTTATTATTACTCAACTAATTAATGTTTTATTGGTTGACTGTAACTTATTTCATCCTAAGTCGAGACAGCTCCTCTTATGTCAAATTAGCTAAGGCTTACTAATTGAATAGTTGAATACAAAATGGTTGCTTCAATCCTCATGTAAGGGGGCATTTAGACCTCACAAACGTCAATGGAAGGTGGGAGAAGAGCGAGGCTCTATTAGAGAACCCTCATAACCATTATGTCCATCATCCACTAAATTGACCATAGCTCAACCTTTCATAAGGTTCCTATGAGCATTTAACCCTAAGTACTCTTTCTAATTGCTTTTAATTAAATCCATGAACTAAAATATCATTCATGGAGTTTTATTATTCTCCTAATTTGGACCAAGAAATTTATATTCCTTATATTATCCTACTAACTATGGTCATTGCTATCATTAAGTCCATGTCATACATTCCATGTAAATGTCCTTTCATTCTAATTTCATTTAATTATAATTTCAATGAAATTTCCATTACATAAGCATTAAAGCATAAAAAAAAGTAGAATTAAACAAATAAATAAATAAATCTATAATTAACTCTACTAAGCAATGAAAGAAATTATCATAATGTTCAATAATTCAAATAGAAATCTAAGATGCTATCATGATCCAATGGTCTTAATTGATCCTTCATTTTATTTTAGATCCAACATTTCTTATTGATGTAATTTCATTGTTAAATCATTGATGTATCTCATCCCTTGATTTGATCTTCCTTGATCTACCAGATCAAGGAGATCTTAAGTTACTTTATCCCATTTAAGAGCATAGATCATGATCTAGCCCAAATCCTCATCATCCATTCCATAATTCCACATAATCTTAACTCAATATCATAATCAACACATATCCATATAGTCCAATAATCCTTAATCAACTTGATCAAGGAGATTTTCATCCCTTTTTATGGTTGTTTATTACTTTTAAGGCTAGATCTCTTAAGATCTACCTATAAAATTACATATAACTCATTAATTTAAGTTATTATGCTATTATATCATCACCCAAAAAGGTTTGATTGGTCTGATCATCCTAGATCTTGTAGATCAAGGATATTAGTACACTTATCTTCTTAATCTCAGAATATTTAATGAATTAAAATTAAAATTTTATTTGTTCAGTAGATTATACTCATTAATATGAATCCAACACAACTTTCTAATCTCAATTTGGAGTCAAAATGAGATCAGAATTGAGTTTTTAAGATTTCAGCTCGTTTTAAGGACTGAATTTCAATCTTATTGTTTTTGGTTTAATTACTTGATCTATATACACAAAAATCTTACTTTGAACATGATCCTAAGGGTTTTAGAACCCTCTAAACATATCCATTGGTTCAGATTTTCATTTTGGGATCATCTTGATCATGATTCACTACTGTTACTACGGATTGTACTAAATATATAATTTAAATACAATTTAAAACATAGATATACTAATTTCAGTGAATTTAGAAGAGACAAGGAATCCATAGCAGGTTTCAGATTTAAAATCAGAGCTATATTGAGCTTTAAATTGCAAAAACAAAGTTTGAGCTCAAAATTGGACGGCCTAGATCAAATTTGGGTTTATGAGTGCAGGACGACCAGCGGCCCACGCTCATTATGGCCTATCCTAGGTGGTCAGGCGAAAGTGACAGGCTACAGGCGAGACGGTCCCGATCTGGACCATCGGATCATCGTGGCCAGATCTCATCCATTCGTCTAAATCAAACTCTTAGATTTCATCTTCTGGGATTTTTGGGCCTCAGGAAATCATCCAAAGTCTCAGAAAATTCATCCGACCCATCAGTGATGAGATCTCCACCACCCAAGCCGGATCCATCGTCTCCGACGGATCCATGGCTGGGGAGTCCTCTTGGTGGTCGGAAAACAATGATCTAACAGCTAGAAATGAAAGAGGGGTGCAAGTGCACCTACCTATGCCGGTTTGAGGGCGAGGAGTTCACCGGAGAAGGAAAAAACCTGCTAAAGAAGATGGAGAAAACCTAGACCTTGGCAAACATCTACAGAGGGAAATTTCTACGTTTCCATCATTGGAGAAGGTGGATAAACTTGGGGCTTTCGAAGTACACCCGATGCTGAAGACCTCTAATGATGTAAGATCTCCGTTCATCAGCTAGATTGGCCAAAATTTCATGAAGAAACTTGTGGAGACGGTAAACATTACTGGGTTGAACTTCGTTTGGATTTTTCTGGAGATTCAACCGTTGGATCATCATGAAATCTTAGGGGTTTTGTAGATTCTTTCATTCTGACCAGATCCAACGGTGAAGATCTAGTTCTGATCAGTAAAATTGGATGCCTAATTAGATTAGGGCTTCCTGGGAGAAAACTCCATTTCATTGGGGACGATGCATCCCATGATGCGCCCGACGATTCCATTAAGTCTGGAGAGCCTAGTGCGTTTGTGGACACGACCACAAGGCTTAAGAGAGAAGGAGAGAAAGAAAAGGAAATTGGGGAAGATGGGGGACGTTTTTGGAACTGGGATTTTGGTATAGTCTGGGGAATTTCGTGAGGAATTTTATGAACATTTTTGGGAATCTTTTTTGAGGGGTATTTATAGGTGTTTTGAGTGTTTTTCATGATGACATGTATTAATTATGTTTATTTCTTTTTATTATTTAATCTCCATTGGATTCCCACTACCACCTCCTTCTTCACTTACTAGTGGTAGTGGTTTGACTCATGATTACACATGATCTAGTCATTGGATTTCTTTGTGGGTCCCTTGTGGGTCCCACATGTGTAAAAAGACCATTTTGCCCTTTATGTATAAAAATTTGGGTTTACTCCCACGAAGTCAGAATTGGGCATACTTAGTGGCATTAGACTTGTATTTCCAAGTACATTCTAAATTTTTATGTCTTAGGCCTTGGCTATGGGTGAAATTATCATTTTACCCTTTTGTTCATAAAAATGGTGAAAAATAAGACTTTTTCATTCAGATTCAGAATGAGTCGTGCTTACAGTCATTTTGAAGGGTTTGTTGAGTTTGATTTCAATTATGCATGTCTTATCATTTGATTATACTTCTATGAGAAGTGCATTCTACATAACCCTAATATTTCAGCCTGATTTTCCTTGAAATTCTCAATTTCACTATTTATTTAATTACAAAAAGTTAGGGGTGTTACACTAGTAGACACTCTCCTCTCCTCTCCTCTCCTTCTCTTTCTATCCCTCTTTCTCCCTTATCCTCCTTCCTCTCTCCCAGCATCGGGTTTCTCCTCCCCGACGTCTTTCTCTATTTGTTTTTTGTTTTTTCTTGCTTTCCATCGTTTCTTGTTAGGCAGGGCTCGAGAACAGATGTGAAGTCTGTTTCCATTTGAAATGAGGTGGGGTGGGGGTGCCAATATCAATTTGGTCCCCTCCCATATTTACTTTAATCTTTTTTTTTATATTAAACACTTTGCAATGATGTCTTTCCATCATTACACCCGCACCATCCTAGTTAACACGTCTAATTGCCACTCATGGTGTTTCCCAAACACCTTGTTAACATCAGATATAGATTTTTGTCTGCAGGGCCCATTAATGAAATTACAAAAATGCCCTTCTTCAGAAAAAATCATCATTTATTCTTCTGAACTCGGATTTCAGTAAACTTAGTGTCGTTCCAATAAATTTTTTTTAGCACAATCCAAATATGGATGTCTCTTCACTTGATTTGATGTAAATAAAACTTTCACTTATAAAACTCCAAAAATCAAAATTTTCAATATTCTCTTTTCTTTTCAATTTTAGATAATTCAAAATTTTACTTAAATTCACATTTAAAAATTATGGATGTTACATAAGTTACTGAAGTACAGCAAGGTAGTTGACTGAGTCTATATTATTGAAAAGGACTGAGAAGTTCAAGAAGAGAATTGGGGTAAAAAACAACATTACTTTTTAAAAGAGGCTGGAACAAAAAAGTAATAATAGAAGAAAATTGGAGAAAAGAAAATGACAAGACAATGTTAATATTGTGGAAGGTTTCATGGATCAACACCTTGTTATTTAAAGATAATAGCACATTTCAAATGTGGCAAGATAGGACATTTATTCAAAGATTGTCTAACCAAACATGAACAACAACAATCAGCAAATCCAAGGTCCAAGCAAGAGTGTTTTCCATTGCACAACAAGATGCTCAGGCATCTAAGTCAGTCATTGAAGGTACCCTTCATATCTCTAAGTATGTTTTTAAAGTTTTAATTGATCCTAGATTTATAAATTCATTTGTTTCTCTAAAATTTGTTGCAACTTAGAGAAAGAATCGAAACTCTTAGAATATGAACTTATAGGAACTACACCAACTAGAGATACATTGGTCATATATAGAATACATAGCATGATTCAATTCGGAGACAAGGAATTACTCATAGATTTAATTTTGTTAGAAATATAAGATTTTGATGTCATCCATGGCATAGACTAACTATCTGCATGCCATGCAGTGTTGACCACTTCAACAATATAGTGACATCTAATATACCCAATCAGTCAACATGCTATTTCGAAAGAGTTAGAAGAATTTCACCAATAAGCATTATTTCTGCAATACAAGCTTATTGTCTCCTTAGAAAGGGTGGTCAAGGTTTCCTTGTTTACATGATAAAAAACAAGAACAATAAACCAAGTCAAGATAAAATTTTAGTAGTCAATGAATTCCCTATTGTTTTTTCTAAAAGAATTACTAGGATTACCACCTGAGAAAAAAGTGGTGTTTAGTATTGAATTGATTCCCAAAATTAGTCCTATTTCCAAGGCTCCTTATAAAATGGCACCAAATGAGTTAACACAACTCAAGGAACAATTAGAAGAATTATTAAACCTTAGTTTCATTTGACCTAGTTTTTCACTATAGCGTGCACAATATTGTTTGTGAAAAAAAAGGATGAGCCCACGAGAGTGTGTATTGACTATAGGTAGTTGAATCAAGTGACTAAAAAGAATAAATACCCACTACCTAGAATTGATGATTTGTTAGATCAGTTACAAGGAGCACAAGTATTCTCAAAGATTAACCTTAGATTGGATAATCATCAACTCAGGATCAAGGATGAGGATATTACCAAGATAGCATTTAGAATGAAGTATGGCCTTTATAAATTTCTAGTGATGCTCTTTGGGTTTATAAATGTTCCAGCAGATTTTGTTGACATAATGAATGGAATCTTCAAGCCATTCTTAGACAAGTTTGTCATTATATACATTGATGACATCTTGGTTTACTCTTAAAACCATGAGGATTATGTAGGACAATTGAAATCATTTTACAAGTGTTAATAGAGCATAAATTATATGCTAAACTGAGCAAATGTGAATTTTAGCTAGAGAAAGTGGCATACCTTGAGCATGTAATTTCAAATGAAGGCATATAAGTGGATCCTACTAAGTTTGAGGCATTAACAAAGTGCGAAGGCCAATGAATGTGACAAAAGTTCAAAGGTTCTTGGGATTGGCAAGATATTATAGAAGATTTGTTAAAGGATTTTCCCATATCAAGAACTTTTTGATGCAATTGGCTTAGAAGAATGTCAAATTCATATGGAATGAAGACTGTGAAAGATGCTTTCAAGAATTGAAATCTCGATTAACATCAACACCTCTGTTGACTCTCCTTGATGGAAATGGGGGATTCATCATATAATGTGATTTGAAAGAAAAAAAATTGCTTGGGATGCATGTTAATGCAACATGGAAAGGTGGTGGCATACACATCAAGACAGTTGAAGAACTATGAATTGAATTATCCCACTCATGACCTAGAGTTGGCTATAGTGGTGTTTGCATTCAAGATTTGGAAACACTACTTGTACGGCAAATAGTTTGAGGTATATACAAATCAAAAGAGTCTAAAATATCTATTCACTTAGAACGAGCTGAACATGAGACAGAGAAGATGGGTAGACTCTCTAAAAGACTATAGCTTTACCATCCACTATCACTTAATGGTGAGAGAATGACAACTATTAAAAAAGTGAAAGATTGGGATCTAGTCATTAGAAAAGAATTTCGTAGTATAATTCTTACTAATTTAAGAGTTGAATTGGATTTGTTCAAAAGATTAAAGATGCTCAAGCTGGAAATACTTATTTATCATGTATTATAACAAAGATGAGACAAGATTTTGGAATTAAAAATCATGGTGCTTTTATATTTAAAGGAAGATTATGTGTTCCTGAAGTTCCAGTCTTAAAGAGGGAATTGTTGGAGAAAGTTCATCGTTTTAAGTATATCGTAGATGTAGGTAGTATTAAGATGTATCAAGACTTTAAAAGAGAATACTGGTGGAACAATATGAAAAAGGAGATTGCTCAGTTTGTATCCAAGTGTTTAGTATGTGAACAAATTATGGAATAATATGAGAATTCTATAGGTGCACTATGGATTTCATCACTGGATTATGGAGAACCCAAAAGAACCATGATAGTATTTGGATTATTGCTAACAGATTAACAAAATCATCTCACTTTTTGGCTATTCAAATAACCGACTCTTTAAAATCATTTAATTAGAATCTACACTTTAGAAATAGTGAGATTACATGAGATTCTTGTGAGAATTGTGTCAAATAGAGACTTAAAGTTCACTTCTTGATTTGAAAGAAGTTTACAAAAAACGATGGATAAATGAACATTAGTATGAGATTTTGCACTCAAACTAATAGACAATCAGAAATGACCATTCAAATACTAAAGAATATGCTAAGTGCTTATGTGTGACCACCTAGGTTTTTTTTTTCTAACACAATAATTTGCTCTTAACCTCTTTTCAAAATGTAGGATCCTTATTTGAAAATTTTGTTTATAAAACAAATCATGCGAAAGTAATTTTACATTGAAATCGATTTTCAAAAAATTTAGAGTGCTAACTATTCTTAACTTGACATTGAAAAATATAAAAGCCATGTTCTAGTCCCATCAAAGTCCATTTAATTTTAAGAAGCATTCCTAAGGTGTGTCAGTCACAACCTAATTACAGCAGATTAGCCAAATGAATAGGCTTTAGCACCTTGTGCGTAAATACATGCATAGTCATCAAATGAACGCAAAGAACTAAATCTCGAAACATCTTATGTCTCATATTTCTTCCTCAATTTCCATCTTGGGGTCTTTCAATCTATGTTCTAGTCTTCCTAGCTGACTTGCATTGTTTTCACAGGGTGAGGACAAGAATATAGTCAACAGGTAGAACTAAGACTTCAAAATCAAAATCACAACATGCATCTCATATGTATATATTTATATGATTTTGAAAACACATTTTTGTTTATACAAAATGTCACTAACTAACTACTTATTAGCTACAACATGCATCATAATCATTTATTAGTGTTCATATAACATGCATCTCAATGTATCTGTCTACATGAGAGAATAATCATAACTTGATAGTTCAAGTAAAACAAGATGCATTAAATCCTATTAAAATAGCAAATTATTAAAGCCACAATTCTAGTACTCTCTCGTGCACAGTAAATTGAAATGCACATTGGCCTCGTCTGCCAAATAGGTCATGAGTACTCATCTAGCTATCAAATCATAGGTTCTTCTTTTGTTCCATCATCTTACTTACTTGAAGCATAAACACAAAACATATGGGATCACACTATGATCGAGAATGGCTTGACCCAATCAAGTACATGGTGATACCTGGAAAGGACTCACAATTGCAGCTTTACAGAGCATACTAACATTGAGAGGGTGTCATGATCACCATAAGCGAGATGGTACTCTTTGGGCATTGGGTATCTAACACCTCTGGTGTATGGAGGCTGGAGGGGCCAACTCGTAAAGCATGCTAGCATAGCACCCACTAGCTTCATTTTCATTTTGCCTATCTAAAACATGAAATCTATGAAATTTTTTTCAAAATACATATCTGATCATACAAAATAAAAAATTAAATAATAAATATTAATTGTAAAAAATATGAAATGAAGTACCAAATGTAGATCTAATAGTACAAAATTCAAACATAGGTCATAAAACAAAATCCAAATCTTAAATAAGAACCAGATCAAGGATTAACACAAATTGAAGCTTAAACACAAATTGGGCATCACCACCCATATGCAAATGAAATGTTTTATTTGCTCATTGAGAACTTATATCATGCTTAAACACATATGACAAATAACAAAAACATAGATCATGTATAAAACCCAAATCACATATAAAAAATGTAGATCACCAATCAAAACTAAAATTGCAAATCTAAGATGTCTTTACACTTAGATAAAAAATCACGAAAAATAGATCTTATAAGGCAACTAGAAATGTAGTTTTCAATCATTCAAACCATTTTAAAACCCTTAAAACTTAGTAATCTAGGAACCACCTACCTCTTGTGCCGATTTCCGAAAGCTACTCCTGTTTTTCCGTAGCTTTTTTGCTCCTTTTCTTCTCCTTCCTTCCTTCTATGGTTGCTCTCATAGTTCACCATCTTCTCTTCTATCTCTTTCTCTCTTTCTTTTTCCTTCTTCCATTCTGATTTCCACTCACCAACCCTAGTTCTGATTGGGCAATTCATATCCTATAAGATTAGTTGATGTATATTATTTGAGGGTGAGAAATAGTGAAAATGTAAATCAATGAGCAAATCATTCATTGATCAATCCAAATGCTCATCAACAAACAAGGAATCATCAGTCTAATTTTACCGATCATAGATCATGCACAAAGAATTAGGAAATTACTACTATATTTTTCAGTGGTAGATCAGCATGCAGGGAGATGAGAAGTTAGTGATGTATTGCTTCTATCACAGATTGGTAACAGATATGAGAGATAGAGTGACATGGGTCATAGATCAAAAAGTTTAGCTACTGATCAATAGTTAGATAGAGAAAAGAGGTTGAATACTTACCTGATCTTTCCTTTTAGCTGTCGATTGTTGATTTTAACAACAAAAGGTAACTTGTAGGGCTCGAATCTACCTTTTTGGCCAAGATTAGTGAGTAAATAGAGAGAAAGGAGTTAGAAATCATTGATCTATTCTTTCAACGACCAATCAAATAGTAGATAGAGTGATGAGCTTGGGAACTTACTGATCTATGTTTTTGGCTGTTGATACCAAAAGGAAGCATCATTTTTCATGAATTTATCATTCCAATTGTAGATCAATTAGTAAAAATGAGCAAAATAGTAAAAGATCTTGAGTCTATCGCATTGACAATTGATTGATGAAAAAAACTAAGAATGAGTGTCAAAAATCATATTTATTATTTACTCTTCACTTCAGATAGTCACTAAAGAATATGATCATGACTCATCAGAGTTTGGTTGTCACCAATCTAATATATAGATGTCATTTTAACTACTATTCCAACCATATTTCAACAGATGATAAAGTGGGCCTTTGTTTTAAGCAAAAATGAAGATTTCTTTCGAGGAATTCGAAGAAGAGAGAGAGAGAGAGAGAGAGAGAGAGAGAGAGAGAGAGAGAGAGAGAGAGAGAGAGAGAGAGAGAGAGAGAGAGAGAGAGAGAGAGAGAGAGAGCACATTGGTTGGTTCTGTCTGGTTAGTTCTTCCTCTCTCAAATAGTTTCTCTTTCCCTTTAGGGTAAGCCTTTTAATAACTTAAAATTTGTCTTTAATCATTAGGATAGCCCTCCATACATCATGATTTGATATCAAATACCATTATAGAATATCCTAATTCATCATGATGCATTGTATGAAGTCTCACCATAGTCCCACTAAATTTTTTTGAGTGGGGCCAATGTGAAAAATAACAAAAATGCTCGTGACTTGTTTTTTTTATCAAGTTTTATGTGGCTGATCATGTATTTCTAAAGGTGTCTCCTACCAATGGCATTATAAGGTTTGGTAAACAAGGAAAACTTAGTCCAAGATTCATTGAACCATTTGAAATCTTGAAAAGAATCAAGGATGCCACGTATAGGATAGCCTCACCTCCAAGGCTATCAATAATTCATAGTGTTTTGCATGTGTCAATGCTCAAAAAGTATAAACCAGATCTATCACATGTTATAAACTTTGGACCAATCAAAACTAGAGATGACATAACCTACCTCAAACCACCTATACAAATTCTATATAGGAAGGAACAGATACTAAGAACAAAGGTAAAGTGAAAGGGTCACCACTACTAATGATCTCTCCCCAATCTTAGATAGGTCATCTGAGGGTTCCCCATGGTTCATTGATGTGCTTACTTAGTTGGTAAAAGTGTTATGGTAATATATACTACAGAGGAAGCAACTTAGGAATGTGAGGATGAGATAAAAAAGAAGTACCTTGCTTGTTTCAATAGCAAGGTATGCAAATTTAGATGGCTAAATATCTTTTAAGAGAGGAGAGTATAATGACCTAAATTTTTATAGAGAAAAGTTATATAAAAATCTAAGGGTAAACTAGTCAATTGATAATTGTAAACATCTGATAGAAATATTTTCTTGAAATATAATAGAATGAATGACATGCTTTTAAACAAAAGTATATTTTAACCAACTTGTTAATTAAATTAGTTAACTTAGTTTAGTTAATGAGCTAGCTAAATGAGTTTAAGGGTGAGAGTTAAGTTCAGTAAGAAGAAGTGTTTATGAACTAAGTTTATGATACTTAGATTACAATCAAAGAGATGATAAATATGATAAACTAAATGAGAGTTATGCTTTAATTTAAATAGAAAAATAGGTTTTATTCTATAAATGACTTACAATCGCTTATATAGGAAAATGTTTTTCACTCTTTACTTCATATCTGAAAACATATCAAATAGTTATTTCACTTTTTTAATTTGAATGATAGCCATTGAAATCAAATCTAGAAATATTCATTCAATTTTAGATGTCAAATATGAAATCAAATTAAAATTAGATTGCACATTTTTAAACAAATGGAAACATTCGTTTGATTCTATATTTGAAACTTTTGATTCAATTCAAATTAGATATGGAATCAAATTTCATATCTACATAGTTATACACAAAGCAATGAAGATTAGATCCATAATGTTCAAACTTATTAAATTATAGATCTAAAATGTTAAAAATTTCATTAAAAATAAATTGAAATATTCCAAAATTTAAATCAGATTTGAGCATCAACTGTCAAATACAAAATGTTCACTCAATTAAATCAGATATAGAAATCAATAGCTATTCAAAATCATATCTAAAACACTCATCTAAATTGAATGCTAGATCTAAAAATGTGTACCTTTATTTTCCTTTAAATACTACACTAGATTTGAACAATTCCTCATCCCACTCTCTCATCCTTTAAGTGCATCTTATTCTCTCAAACTCTAAACCTCTCTCCACTAAATTCTAAATGTGTTATCATCTAAAACCAAGAATATCAATCTAGTAAAGTAGAAACTAGTTAGTAATAAGTCTCATAGAGATGTGTAGCAAGGAATTTCAATTACGCTAGAAAACAATCATCACATTATCTACAAGTAAGCATATTACCAATGTTCCATGTATTAAGCCTAAGTTAATACTCCATGTTTTATTTTATCTGGTCAAATTATTCGATTCAAGTCTAGTTGTTCATGTTTGATTCTATAAGTGCATTAAAATCTCATGTTTTGGATATTATCTTTTGAAAGGATGCTTATTATTATTCAAAGCTTTAGATTTAATATAATTATTATGCTACCCCAAATCCATGTTTTGGATCTAAGTTAGTAATTCTCGTCTTTACTTGATATAGAGTATTCATACACATTTTGATCATAAACTCATTAATTATATAAGCACACTATTGAAATTTATATTTTGATCTTACTATTATAATCTCTTAAATTATGTTTGGATTCTATAATCATAATAAAATCATATTTTAAAATTTTCTAAATTAGCTAGCATTTTGCTTTTATAGACAAAAAATTAGGGTTTTAACAAAAGCGTTTATTAGAATTTTTTTAGAAAGATTGTAGAATATAAGTTTTATAAACCCTAATTTAATGATTCAATTTGGTTTTATCACATTGTAAAATTTTACAAGAAATGTAATTATTGAGATTTGTATTTCATAAAAAAGAAAGAAAGTACTAAAATAAGTTTTCATCAGGGATTAATATTTTTGAATGAAATGTTTCTTTTTTGTTGCAAAGTACGATATTGAAAGAAAGTGATTTCAAAGAATTAATAACACGTACCTATTTTTGTTTGAATCTGGTTAGACAAAATTATTAAAGTTTATATTATTCCCACTAAAGTACCCATTAAGATGTTATTAGGAATGTACTGGCTCCACAAATTGAGTTTTGATGTCTTAAAACAGAACTAATAGATATGTACCAATTTTGAATTGGATTTGTAAGATTTAATATGTCTTCTGAATATGTCTCTCATGAATAATAAAATATGAAATTGTAATTTTCACCAAAATGACTATTACTTGTTTAAATTGTATATTTTTAGAATTGTATAATCTTCATTTGTTGAAAATTGTGAATCATGATAGACATGTGTGTATGTGTGTGTGTTAATTAAATAAATAGTGTAAATAGTAGTTATTATAATTATTGAAAACTAAGTTCACTAATATATTGTTAAATATCTCATATTAGAGGAAACAATGGAGAGGTAAAAGAAGATCAAGCCATTGAACCCAGAAGCTATTAAATCATATGAAGCCTCAAAATATATTATTTATTTATAGTCTCCTAAGATATATCGATGTATGAAGAAACACTTATATTTGAAGGTTTGTAATAAGTTACACATGGAATTTTATTGTAAACTTTATATGCACTCTCAAGAATTGTTTAAAGTTATATGAGATGAGTATTTTATCTCATGATTGAATACCCTAAGAATCTACCACGCTTCTACCCTCATAATAAATATCTAACATTTTGTGACATGACAAAGGTAGTTATGCAAGGTCTATAATTATCACCTAATGGACCATGGTAGTGGAAAAGTCCTAAAGTGATGACAATTTTGACCTTTTGGATCTTAACTATGCATGAACTCTGAGTAATGATGATTCTAGCCATAGGGACCTTGTTGTGGAGAGTCCTAATAGGACAATGACTTCAGTTGTGGACCCCACTTATATCCTTATGACAAAATATATCTAAAAAAGACATAAGAAGACTTTGATTGAGTTAAACCTCATGCCCTTTTAAAAATCAACAGTCAATTTTTATATACATGCCTTCTCCTCTACTTCAAAAGGCTAAGGGAATGTGAAATTAATGCCCAATGATGCTACGCATCTCCTTCATCTCCATGAAGAGAATATTGTCATGCACTTGAGACCACACCTTAAAAAAGAAAAAAGGCAGCTTGATGCACAAAGAGCCTTTGTGAGTGGGGTCTGGAGAAGGGACAGACCACTAAGGGTATGTAATGCTTAGCCTTACCTTTCATTTATACAAGAGGTTGTTTCCATGGCTCAAACTCGATGACAAATCTACCATTGTGCTAAGAACAACCCCATACACTTAATACCACATCTACCTATGCCTAAATGATAAAAGGGAGAATATGTTGATACTATATCTAATGCTAAACATAGGCTTTAAAGGACTTACACTATTATCAAGTTGAGGTAACACTTTGAGAGACATCTTTATGTATTGACTATCAACTAACTTATATCATAAAACTAAGTTGACAACCTAATAATGTTGTAAAACTGAATCAACTAAAAATAGTGATCCCAGTAGAGTTAAGTCACATGCCCACTTGAAGCTAATAGTTACTCTTGCAATATATGTTTTCTTTTCTAACATCAATCTACAAAAGAAACGCAAAAAGTTATGCCCAACTATGCTAGCTATACATCTCCTTCATCTAAATGAAGAGACTAATGTGATGCACTTGAACCCATAGTTACCTATGTTGAAATGATTAAAGAGAGAATGTACTTGTTAAACCTAATACTATATTGCCAAGCTCCGAAGGCCATACACTCTTATAAAATTATAGTGATACTTTGAAAGATATATCAACCAGCTTACATTGTAAAACCAAGTAAACAATCCAATCACATTATAAAATTGATCCAAGATAGCCTTCAAGACCATCAAAGGCACTGATGATTATAATTTGTTTTGTACAATTGATGTCTAATCAACACACTTTTCATGTATTCATTAATCAAAGAGACTCTGTATATATTCTATTATCAATGAAATGTAACAACCATGGGTAATTGAGAAAAGAAATCTCAATACTTGATGTAATTGGAAGAATATATCCCATAATCACTTAATAAATAATAAACCCTTGACTCTACTTTGAGAGAAATCGGCGCTCAATTTCCTTTTTGTGTGATTATTTCCATCATGCACCCTTATTTCATTTTTGTATGATTCTTTCTATCACAAACAAGGTGGACATAGATAATAATGTAATTTATCATTAGTGAAGAATCTTCTATTAGCATGCAAAAAAAGCCAAAAGACCTCTATATGGAAAAATCATTAACAAATAAATTGTTTCTTAAAAACTAACTTTAGGGGATGGAAATAGAAGAGGGATCCCCTCTTATGGATCATCTCCGTACATTCCATGAGATCATTACATAATTGTTATATATATATATATATATATATATATATCATCTCCACACATTCAATGGAAGAGGGATCCACTCTTAGATTCTTAGATATACAACTTTAACTCAATGAAAAGGTTGCCTTAAAAGTTTTTAAAAAAGTCTTAGTCATCATGAAAGGAAAGAAAGAACAAAACTTATACATGCTACTGGGTAGTACAATTGTAAATAGGGTAGTTGTAAGCACTATTTTGAGTCCTTAAAAGTTTTTTAAAAAGTCTTAGTCGTCATGAAAGGAAAGAAAGAACAAAACTTATACATGCTACTGGGTAGTACAATTGTAAATAGGGCAGTTGTAAGCACTATTTTGAGTTACTTAGATAATGAGGCTACAACCTTATGGAGAAAGCTTTGTAGTCATTTCACAAATATCAATTCCTTTATGGACTTAATTCTTATATGTTCAATTTATAAGAAAATGTACTAGAAAGGAGTCATTATATAGGCTTCATGGAAAGGTGGATCCCTTTGTTTTATCAATTACATTGATGACTTCTCTTGAAATTTGGTTTTACTTAATAAAGTAATAAAATGAAGCATTCGCAAGGTTTAAATAGCATAAGGCAGTTGTGAAAAAGCAAATAAGAAAGCATGTCAAATATTTGAGGTTTGACAATGGTCTAAGAAATAAGGAAAGAAAATTCAAAAAAATTCATGAGATAAAATGCATTACAAGGCATTACACTACACCATGAGGTCAATAATAAAATGGTGTAGCTAGTGCATGAACAACACAATCTTTTAATGTGTGTGGTTCATGAGGGTTCATATAGGACTGCCTAAATTGTTTTGGGCTGAAGGTGTGAGAATGAAATGTTTCATTGTTAATAGGTTTTCAACATTAGTGTTTGATAGTAAAATCCCACAGGTGCTATGGATAGGTATACCAATAGATTATTCCATTTTGAACACATTTACATGTCTATCATGTGTACATGTGTAGGAACAATAGTGAAAAAGCTAAATTGGATCTCAAGTCAAGAAAATGCATTTTTATTGGTTATGAGAAGGGTGTAAATGACTATAAATTATGGCATTTAGAAGCAAGAAAGGTTACAATAAGCAAAGATGTGGTATTTGAAGAGCATCACATTGTTGCTAAATAGTGATACTATGAATCAACAGGTGGAGGAAAATCATGCTCGCAAATTTTTGGTTCAAGTGGACCCAAATGAAATACTTTGACCAAAAATGATGACGAGTTATCAAAGCACCAATCAAGTATGGATTTGAGGATATGTTAACATTTACCTTGCTTGTTAGGATAGGTGATCTAGCTAACTTTCAGGATGCTATTATTAACAAGGAGAAGGAAAAGTAGTTGGCAACCATGATGGATGAAATATAATTTTTAGATATTAATAACACTTGAGAGCTAGTTCAAATGCCTAAAAATGAAAAAGTGATCAAATGCAACTAGGTTTATAGGAAGAAAGAGGGAACAACAGAAAAGGGTGGATATAAATTCAAGCTTAGTTGGTAGCAAAAGGGAGTAAGAAGGGGTTGGCGACAATGGTATATTTTCTCTTGTGTTTGAGGATACTTCTATCGAGCTTATTTTAGCATAATAGCACAACTCGACCTAGATCTAGATGAGCTCAATGTGAAAACAAAGTTCCTTCATCATGGATATTTTTGGATCAGCCTAAGTGTGTCAAAGAACGAGGAGAAGAGAATGTTTTATGTAAAAGCTTATTCACAATATGGGTTAAGCAATATCTAGGTAGTGGTAGGTTTCATTCCTTCATATTGAAACTTAGCTACATGAAACATAAGTACTACATTTGCATTTACTTTAGAGTACTTGATGATGGTTCCTATGTTATGTTGATTCTTTATGCATATGATATGCTTATAACTACAAAAAGAAATGCATGAAATGCTCTCTTAAAAACCAAGTTTAGAATTTGAGATGAAGTCTATATGTGTTACAAAATGAATCTTTGCTATGAAAATTCACATTGATATAAATTGTAGGTAGTTGTGGGATGTTAGTAAAGAACTAGTATTTTTATTCTAAGATGAACACATTGGTGTAAGGTACCATTATTTAAGTGATGTTGTAGAAGATGACAAAATAAATTTGGTGAAGGTTTGTACTGACTCCAAAACAACAGGCATGTTGACAAATCCAAGTACTATAGGCAAATTGAGGTGATGCTTGGACCAAACTTGTTGGTGAGTAAAAGTTCAATGGGTCACACTAAGTTGTGTTAGATTTCAAATGCAATATATGAAAGTCTTTGAGGTGGCAATAATTGAGTCAAGATGAAAATTATTGTGGGAGTGTCTCAATTCACCTCTACACCATGGTAGGACTCCCTTGATTTACTTAAGAGAAACAACTTTCTCTAGCATTCTTATACTTGTTAGCCAAGGTGTTAACTAAGGATTTTTTCCTCTCTGTTGAAGTGGGATGCACTAAAAGTGGTTGAGAGATAGCAATTGGGTTTCTCAAAGATTGGGTCTTTAAGGTGTGAGATTGTGATTTTAAGAGATCAAGTGGGTGATTTGAGTGAAAATTGTTATGTTTGTTTATTGTATTCTTATGGACTCCCTTATAGTGAAGAATATACAATCACCCTGTGGGCATATGCATAAGTTTAGTGAACCATGTAAATCTTGGGTCCTTGTGTAATTTTTTATTTACTATGTCTAAATTTTAATCTACCATCTTCATCATGCTAACTGTATTGGACACAAATTTTGGAAAGAGAAAAATACACGGTTGCTTTACAACAAACTCTTCTTATAGACTATAGTTTGTTAGTAGATTGAGAACTCTACCAACTTAGGCTAACCAACAAACCAATTTTTAAAGATTTTCAGTTGAAGACATAAGTAGACCTTAAAGTTCTTTGCAGAACTGTTTCAAACTAGAATAAAAATCAGCTTTATGGATGATGCCTCTAATAGATAAGTGCATGCTCAACTTTGGTGGCTTGGCTTGTAGCGTATTGGTGCAAGTTGGTTTGGGTAGTAGTGTTAAACGAGGTACAAGATTTCACGTCATATATTTTAGTAGTCCAATGATACTGAGGTCAAAATTGATATTGTTGGGGTAAGAACTTGTGATTACTTGAACCTTCACAAGGTAATTGTGGAAGGGGATTTGATTATGGTTATCTAATCATTGAAAGATTTCAACAAGACATTGTGAAAAGTCTCTGATAGGGTGAAAAATGCAACAAACATATTAAGGGGGATGGAAGCATCTCATTCATTAAGAGAAGGTAATGAGTTGGCTGATCATCATCATCATCATCATCATCATCATCATCATCATCATCATCATCAAGTCCTTATCTCAATTAGGGGTCAGTCACATGAATTTTGTTCCTCCATATCCCTCCATTAAGTGTCATGGCTTCTTTTAGTACCAAAGATTTTAAATCTTTCCTCATTATTTTTATCTACATTCTTTTGGGCCTTCCTCCCTTTTAGAACCTTTCACTTTGATCACCTCACTCCTTCTAACCACTGCCATTTTTTGTCTTCATGGGACATGTCCAAACCATCTAAGTCTAATCTCTCTCATCTTGTTACCTATTCGTACTACTCCTAAGTTTTCTATAATGTTCTCATTTCTAATTCTATCCTTTCTTGTCTTGCCACTCATCCATCTCAACATCTGCATTTTGTCAACACTCATCCTATATACATGTTGTTCCTTAACTGCCCAACACTTTGATCTATAAAGTATGGTTGGTCGTATAACATTCCTATAGAATTTTCCTTTCAGTTTGAGTAGCACTGTTTGATCAAACAAAACTCTAAAGGTGCATCTCCATTTGTTCCAATGTGCTTAGACCCTTTGGGTAACCTCACTCTCAATTTCTCCACTCTCATGAATTATCAATCTTATGTATCGAAAGTGTTCTTTTAGGGGAATTTCTTGATTATCAATCTTTACTAATACTCCACTCTCGCTCCCCTTCTACTAATTTTTATTCTATCTTAGTTCGGCTAATCTTAAATCCTTTAGATTGTATCATAACTCAAGCTTTATGTTTATGCCTTTCCTTGTCTTATCAATCAAAAGTATATCAGCTGTAAATAACATGCACCATGGAATTTTCTTGTGCAAATGTTTTTTTAACCATCCATAACCAAGGTGAAAAGGTACGTGCTCAATGCTAATTTTTGGTGCAATCCCATAGTGATAGGAAAATCACTAGTTTCTCCGCTAGTGGTCCTAACATTTGTCTCTCCCTCATACATATCCTTAATTATGTCTACATACCCTTGTGAAACCCCTTAGTTAGCTGATGAATTAGCCAAATATGAGATCTAATTGCAATCATCTCATCATTGGAAGATTTCAATAAGGCATTGTGGAAACTCTAACGGGGTGGAAGATGAAGCAAACAAATTTTCAAAAAAAGGGAATAAAAACATCACATTCATGGAGAGAATGTAATGAGTTGACTGATGAGTTAGCTGAATCAGGTCTTGATGCAGATGGAGTGAAGATCCAAATAGTAGAAGACCATCCACTCTTTAATTCATTAGAGCAGTTCAAAGAGGATTTTGGTGGAGTTACCAAATCTCAATAATACCACATAATGGAAAGCAAAAATGGGCTTGGGCTCCTAAAGGAATTGGTTGAAAGACTATCTTGGTTCCTTATGAATTTGTTTCTATCACAAGAGTATGTTCTTCTTCTAATTTGTTCATCTTGGTGACTAAATTTTTTTTATTGTAGTTGCTTTCTAACTAGGCTTCAGGCTTTGGCTTGAAACAACTTTGGTTGAGTCTAGGTTTATATGCATAGACTTGGCCATTGAGACAATTCTTGCATAATCTCAACAAGAAACTCCATTCGAGGCCTATCTTGTAGAGTTGAGACATTTTAAAACACCAATGAAAGAGTTCTGAGTTATGGAGAACCTTTGATTCTGTCAATTGTGAAGGCAACGCCTTAGTTATGCCCATTCTAGCACCTTAAGCTAGCACTCTTGTACGGAAAATACATTAGATTCATTATTTTAAGTTCCTATGGAGAATAGAAAACAATAATAAGGATAAGCAAAGAGTAAAAGTAGTATAGTTGATGTTGAACTAAATTGTAGATAAAAATTAAATATTCCACTTTAGTGGAAGCTACAAAAGCAAAGAGAAAAAGGGAACATCACTATCTTATAGCCAAAACAAAAAAAAGATACATAAAAGCTTAGTATAAAAACTATTTTGAGCACTCCCATTAAAGTTTAGGTCAATCATGTTGAAGAAAATTAAAAGAAAGATAGGAGAGAGAGAGAGAGAGAGAGAGAGAGAGAGAGAGAGAGAGAGAGAGAGAGAGAGAGAGAGAGAGAGAGAGAGAGAGAGAGAGAGTTGATTTAAATTTGGTGCTTTTGAGTGTTGGAAAATTCATGTCTTTTGTGTTCTTTAAGGATTTTTCACAAAATTTTCATTACATTTTGGCATATTTGCAAAAAAAAGTCCAACATTTTTTAGTTTTACAAATTTGCATCAAGTTTTGGTAAGCTTTGCAAAATTCTCATTATGTTAGTTTTTCATCCTCCTTCCCTGTCAATTTTTACAAAATTCTGATATTACCCTTCTCTAATAGACCTGTTACCTCACAGATGCATACGTGATTAAGTTACCAATTTACCATTAGATTTTAACAAAAGCCAATCAATAGTGAGATATTTAGTGACAAAAATACCATGTTCACCAACTTGCACAACAGTACTACTTAAGCTTCTTCAATGAAATTCAATAATTTAAACTTTGATTTCTCAGTAAAAGCTTATATAAAACTACTTATAACACAAATTAAAATATATTCAATGCTTTAGATCAACAAAAAACATGACAAATTAAAGAAAAATTCAAGTTTAGAACATAAGGAAAATAATGTTACTGTTTACGTAACCAACGATGAGTTGCAAATTTTAAGCTCTTCATTCATTGCCTTTTTGAGTGAAAATTGAAATATAAGACTTGGGTATTCTTCTTTTCAATCTTGTCTATCTATCATGTTCAACTTCAAGGATTCGCATTGATTAACGAAGTAGAAAATCACGTGCAAATTCTTTTTGTTCACCATTGTTCATTGAGAGAATGGTGAATAAGGACTTTGTATGTGATTTCCTGCTCTTTTAATCAATAGAAATCTCTGAAAGTGATCATTCTTATATGATACATTGAGAAGAAGAAGATACAAGTCTTATATTTTCAGTTTTCATTCAAAAGGCATCAAACAATGAGCTTAAAATCTACTTCTTATCATTGTTTGTGTGAATAGCAATAGTATTTTGCTTATATTTTAAATTTTAAAATTTTGATTTATCATGTTTTTTTATTGATCCAAAGCATTTAATATGTTTTAATTTGTATTATAGATATTTTTATGTAAGTTTTTAGTGAGAAATCAAAGTTTAAATTGCTGAATTTCACTAATGAAGCTTAATAGGTATTGTTGCGCAAGTTAGTGAGCATGGTATGTTTGCAATTGAATTTCTTACTATTGGTTGGTTTTTTAGAAATCTAATTGTACCAGTAGATTCCTTATTATTTAATTTTGTTACATACCAAGTTTCACTAAAAGGTTTCATTGGAAAGTCATTGAACTTAATGGCCAAAGTTGGTAACTTAATCACATCTAAGACCATGAGTTAGCAGGTCTGTTGAGAAGGGTAATATATATTGGAATTTCATAAAAACTGACAAGAAAAGATGATAGAAAACTAACAGAATAACAATTTTGTAAAGCTTACCAGAACTTAATGGCAAATTTGTAAAACTCAAAAAATATTGAACTTTGGCATTTTTGCAAAAAACCCTTTCTTTTACACTAATTGCGTAAAAAGCCTACTTTACCCTCAGTAACTAACTAACAACAAATTTATGTTAAGGCATCTTAAAAAGGAGAGCCTACATCTTTAGTTTTATAGAAATTGAATTAAAAGGACTAAATTATTTATAAAATAGTAAAGTAATGAAATTAAAACCATACCAAATTTACTGATTCTAATTGAAGGATCGAACTGATTTTAATTCAAGGATCAAAACCTAATTTTTCCGTCCAGTTCTCCAAGGTTCCGTTGACACCGTAGAAGGGCAAGGCTTTTCTCCCCTTTCTTTACGAGGTAACATAGAATTTGCAGTGTAGATAGGGCTCCTCATATGATTGGCTGTCATATCCTCACATCCTTGCATGAAATCCAATCAGCTCTCCATTTCAGCCTCTCTCACGACATTTTTCTTACTAATTCATCTTTCATTATTTCTTCCCCAAAAAATTAAAAATCATCGGGCGGAATGCTGTGGATGAGGAGAAGATCCTAGATGGAAGAAAACCATTAGCAGAACAAAAGACCATCTCCACTTATAGCTCCAATGGCGATCAGAACAGCAGCTCCTGCTTACTCACATACATTCCATCCTACTTTCTCTTCGACGTCCTTCTCTTCTTCTTCTGCAAATCGTTTCTCCACCAAAAGAACTCTGAAAATTTTAGCCATGGCGCCCAAGAAAAAGGTAAACACGGACAGTACAAGAACTTCATCACATAGAAACTAAGGTTTCTGTTTTCACCTGATTCCCTGTTTTGAACCTCCATGCTTGTGGAATTCCTTCGGAAAGAAAACCCAATTCCCTGTTTCCATGAATTTCTTTCCAAAGAAAATTCAATTCGCTAGTCTGAAGCTTCATGCCCATGAAATCTCATTAGAAATCGAACCTGTTCAAGAATTCTGGAAAACCAATTCCCTGTCAACTTCCATCCACCAGAAACTTCAGTAGGAAGAACACCCAACTCCCTGGTTTGACCTCTATCCACCATGAAACTTCATTAAAACAGAAGCTAATTCCCTGTTCTGGACCTCCATCAGCCATGAAAGTTATCCATAATGAAAAATCCACTGCTTTATTTGATTTTTCATTCTTGTTTCTTCACTTTCAGGTGAACAAGTACGACGAGAACTGGAAGAAACAATGGTTCGGAGCCGGAATATTTTTCGAAGGAAGCGAAGAAGTGAAAGTAGATGTTTTCAAGAAACTGGAAAAGCAGAAAGTTTTGAGCAACGTCGAGAAAGCTGGATTGCTGTCAAAGGCCGAGGAATTGGGTTTCACTCTCTCTTCGATTGAGAAACTCGGGGTTTTCTCCAAGGCCGAGGAATTGGGGATGCTGAGCTTGCTAGATAAATCGGCTAGTTTTTCTCCATCTGCACTGGCCTCTGTATCATTGCCGCTGGTTGTGGCTGCGATCCTGGCAATTGTTTTGATTCCCGATGACTCGGCGGTGTTTGTTGCCGGACAGTATGTTTTAGCGGCGGTTTTTGGTGCAGGAGCAGCTGGCTTGTTTGTTGGTTCCATTGTTTTAGGTGCGTTGCAGGAAGCTGATTGAAGCCGCTCAAAATGGCACCCCCTGTTGCATTTATATTGGTATTCTTCACTTCCTTGGAATAGGAAGAAGAAAAGTGTTACTGATTGTGTGCAGATTCCATTAGATAATTTGTAGTTAAAGAGATGTTCTTTTTCTTCCGCTTTCAATCCTAGTTTTGAGGTTTGGATTCAGGATATGTGGTGAAATTGGAAATATTTTAGGGGAATATAGGAGAAAATTTTGGTAAAAGAAGCACAATTAGAATGTGAACAAAGTTTCTAATTTGGATCGTACAACTCGATTTACTCATGATTCTCAAGAATTTGAAAATTCCTTCATGAAATTGAGTTTGATTTGATAAATTCAGGTTAATTTCTAGAGTTTTCAATTGAAATGGAAAGATGGAGGACTGAAAAACTTTTGAATTATTTTATTTATTTATTTATTTTACAGCAAAGAGTTATAAAGTAAATTACCTAGAAGCATGTCTTACTTCTTAAATCTATTTGAAACCTCTTCAATAAGGGGGAAGAAGGGGTGGCAATTCAGGTTGGCGGGTCATGTTTGTGCGACACGAACACGACACGATTAGAATTATGGGTCGACACGAATACAATACGATTAATAGTCGTGTCAAAAACCTATGACTCGTACACGACCCGGTTCTTAAAAAAATGACATGACACGACCTGTGTAACACTATTAATTGACCGAGTCGTATTGGATACATGACACAACATGAAACAACTCAATTTCCTATCACGACTTAGTAAAAGAACTGCTACCAAGTGATTGGAGCCAACTCAACCACAAAACATAGGATGGTTATTTTACAACTGTCCTATAAAACATAATATATAGGACAGTTATAATACAACTGTCCTATAAAATATACAACATATAGGATGGTTGTGAAACAACCGTCCTATAAAGGACATAACATATAAGACGGTTGTAAAAAAACAGTCCTATAAAGCACATAAGTGACATAACATATATGACGGTTTTTTCACAACCATCCTATAAAGCACATGTTAATATAGGACAATTAGTTACTAACAGTCCAATTTTACACAGAACACAGATGAGTGTGACGTGATGTGCCAGATTTCTAGGGACAGTCTGCTTGTGCAGGCAAACGGCCTAGCTTAGGCTCCAACCTGCCTAACAAGGACAGAATGTCTCTTTTCCTCCAATTCCAAACTGGCAAGTGGCAACTGGAGTTAATGGAACTTACACTTCAATCATTTGTCAAATTTTTTGAGTCATTGATGTTAGATCCGATGTGTGAGTCCCCCATGTAGTGGCGGGAAAACAAAATGAAAACTGAAAACATAAAGGTTTAACTAATTAATAATTATCTTTATCTAGTTCTATTAAGTCAATATATATCTAGTCTAACTGTCTAAGATAATTATTTTGTCTTTTTGTATGTAAGTAAGTCAAAATCTAATTATCCAATTGAATTTGAAGTCTTAAGCTAAAGCCCTTGCCCAGTTGCCCTAGTTAGTTGTTTGCTATAAGTTTATAACTATAAGTTATAACCTAAGTCTTAGTTACACCTACACACTGTCTCTAATTTTCTTATCAACCATTTTAAGATTAGCTACATATTGTCAGTTACAAACTTACAAGTTACACTTAAGAAATTAGTTTAACTAAGTTTTGTAACTTGTACAAGTACAAGTGAGAGACTAACTAACTGTCATATATTGTATAAAATTACAAATGCTAATGATTTTCTTATGTTAATTTGACATGTTATCACCAATTGATCTAATATATCTCTTTTTAATCAAATTCATGAATATCATGTATCCAACTCATATAACTCAATATTTGTTTTTCATTTCTAATTCTCAATTAATGATAATAGATTGGGAATAACTCATTCATCTATGATCCATTGATCCATCATCCATGTAGAGTAAAATTTTGTAACTCCTATTCTCTGTTCTCATTCTCACCTTACTTAATGAGTTAATTACATAACTAATAATCATTCCCTTCCTATACTCATTATCCACTAATGAGATAATTACATAACTCTTTATACTACTCATTCTCAAGCTACTAAGTTAATTACATAATTGTTTCTATTCTCATTCAGTCATTCTTACCTAATAAGTTAACTACATAACTCTTTCTTTACTTCTCCTTAACAACTTTTAAATTGAATATGAGTTACTTACATAACTTTGCTTTTTTAAGCTGATCCTCAACTGAGATTAGATGAGTTAAATACATAACACTTCCTTTACTCATCCTTAACCTCAACAAGTACTGAATTGAGTATGACAGTATGAGTTACTCACATAACTTTGTTTTTAAGCTTACTGATACTCAACTGAGATCAGATGAGTTAAATACATAACACTTACTTTACTCATCCTCAACCTCAACAACTATTGAATTGAGTATGACAGTATGAGTTACTTGCATAACTTTGTTTTTAAGCTGACTGATACTCAACTAAGATAAGATGAGTTAAATACATAACACTTACTTTACTCATCCTCAACAACTATTGCATTGAGTATGATAGTATGAGTTACTTGCATAACTTTGTTTTTAAGCTAATACTCAACTTCAACTAAGATGAGTTAATTACATATATGCTCTGTCTTTTTAATGATGGCTTAGATCAGCAGATGAGTTGTATCATGTACATACAGTATGGGTGAAATAAAAAAATGTCATGTGTAAGGAAAATGTTTTAATTCTAGATAGAACATTATAGGATGGTTAGTTCCTAACCTTCCTATATAACCACAAATATATATATATATATATATATATATATATATATATATATATATATATATATATATACACAATGTAAAAAAAATGTCTCATACAATGTGAAAAATATAGGACGGTTACAACAAAACCGTCCTATATGGCCATAAATATAGGACGGACGGTTAGGAGATAACTGTCCTATATAATGCATCAATATAGGACGGTTATGTCCTAACTGTCCTATAAAGTATAAAATTAAATATAGGACGGTTATGTCCTAACCATCCTATAAAGTGTAAAATTAAATATAGGACGATTATGTACTAACCGTCATATAATTCTATTTAGTGTTTGCATCGCATGTCATACGGGTCAACACGACAGGTCAACATTGAATGACCTGAACACAACACGATTTATGACGTGTCATTTTCGGGTTGACCTGAAAATGACATGAACACCATAAGGTTCGACCTGAACCCGCTAAATTTGTGTCGGGTTCGGGTCGTGTTATCGTGTCGTATCATATTTTGTCGCCCCTAGGGGGAAGTGCCCCTATAACCTCCGACCAAGTGTGAGGAGAGGCGCCATGATATCTGAGAACAACTGCACTACACGGTTTTTGGCACACTTCTGAATTATTTGGTAATTGGTTGAGGCATAAAAAAGCTGGGACTTCTTCTAAACATTTTGTCGCCGGGAAACTTATGTAAATATATAGTGGGGTTTCAGTCACTGGTTGTATCGATATACATGTAGAATCAGATGGGTCTAGTCCAGGCATGACATGATCAGACTAATCTGGTGGGGCACCAGTTCTGCATCCCACCCTGTTGGCTAGAGTGGATGCCGATCCAATAACTGTCTGGTGTTTCATTCATTGCTAGTGCACTATTTTATACAGACTGTCCAGAAGGAATTCCAAAGTTCCTTAATAGACTGTTGAGATATGGTTCTGTTTGAGCAATTCAAAGATGACCTTTTGAATCAGAACTACATTTGATTTCAGTAGCTCTGTCTAAGCGCCCGTCATTGCCACCTCCCGGTTACAGTATGCAGAATGCATTCTGACAAAATGCATCCGTCCTTGTGGGTTCCAAGGGCCTTCCATTGCTTTGGGCAGAAGACATCCAGAATCACTTCGGCCAGAAGTTACTGCTGAAAGTGTGATATAGAATCGTGGATCATATTGCTTGTGTGATTTATCACCTCCAATTTGGGTTCAAGTTATAATAATATGGAATAAGATATGGTTTCATTATCATGAAAGTGTATATTGTGGTGCTGCATGTACTTCTTGCATCTGTCTTCAGACAGAGAATCATGATGAGCTCCATTTCAACCAATGCCTCAAACTTCAGAGTAGATTTCGGTTGGAGTTGATCAGACCCCATTTTCAAGTCTTCCAATCAAGTTCCAGATTTCTTGGAGCAGTGTTTAGACAACAATAGCACAGAAGATTTCAGCAAATTAACTTCCATAAGTAAAGCAATTTGAATCTTATGGAGAAAATCATCGAGATTACCATTGATTGTAACAGGATCCCTGCTCTTCTTTGGGATAGATTTTGGATCATTAGATTATAATTTTCGAACTGTTTTCTACATAAATTAACTGTTCCACTAAACTACTTTCTCAGTGTAACGAAGGCTTTTCTACCATTTCAAGCAAGAAAAAGAAAATAAACAATGGCTTTCCAGATCACTTCTTTGGCTGAAACTCTTGTTATTCCTAAGAGGATGGTATCCCTGCTAGCAATTCTCGCGAACCACCTCCTTGCAAAGGAACTCGTTGTCGTATCTCTTCAAAAGCACACATTGTTTCCGAGTCAAGTCCTCCTGCAAACTGCACAACCAGATAATATTTAACTATGTTGAGTGCATAAATAAATGAGGAACTTATAAATAAACACACGTTATCTGTCTACTAAAGAGGAATTCAGTTGCAACAGCCACTTTCCATGGTCTAAACTCTAAAAGGTTCTTTAGAAGTACTTGAAGGTTATTGACTTGACAGGGAATATGATAAAACTTGATCCAGTATCCGAGAAATTTAAAACAACTCAATTCATCCGAGTTGGATGCTTGAGAAAATTCATTATAGTTGAACTATTTTGAACTTGAGAAGCTTGAGCAAAAATCTAGTCCAATTTGGTCCCTAAAAATTACGTATGTTAAAAAAGGAGGAAGGTCTTGTGTCAGGTGCCAGCCGGCAAGGGGGAAGTTGAAGATGATTCTATTATTTCTTTCTTACAAATGAATATGCATTTGTATATTAGTTTGTGAGGAAGAAATGAAAATCATCTCCAGCTTCTTAAAAGATGGCAACCCTTGTGTCAGATAGCCAGCTGGCAAGGGGGAAGTTGAAGATGATTCTATTATTTCTTTCTTACAAATAAATATATATTTGTATATTAGTTTGTGAGGAAGAAATGAAAATCATCTTCAGCTTCTTAAAATATGGCCACCCTTGCGTCAGGTAGCCAGCTGGCAAGGGTGAAGCTGAAGATGATTTTAATGAAAATCATCTTCAGCTTTTTAAAAACTATGGCAACCCCAACATGACATAAATCGAAAATTGATATTTGCTCAAGCTAAGGCGTTCCCCATAAGCGACACACTACATTGGATCCCAAATGCGGTAAAAAATAGGCAAGGATTGTTAGGGCGTTCTCCCAGAAGCGACGCGATACATCGGATCTCGGGTGTAGTGAAAAATGGCAAGGGCTGCTAGAGCGTCCCCTCGGAAGCAACATGCTGCATCAGAACCCAGGTGCAGTGAAAAGTGGACATGGGTTTATACCACGGAGGTCGAGAAAGGCGATAGTAAATAGGATATCTCCAAAACATAAGATTCGCATCGCTACATGGAATATATGGACACTGACAGGTAAGAGTTTGGAGTTAGTAGACACGATGAAACGTAGGAGAGTCAACATCGCTTGTATCCAAGAAACCAAGTGGAAAGGGGCAAAAGCTAGAGAAATAGATGGGTATAAATTATGGTACGTAGGAAAGAAAAATAATAGAAATGGCGTAGGAATAATAGTGGATAAGGAATTAAAGGATAAAGTTGTGGACGTTAAAAGAATCAGTGATAGAATAATAATAATAATAATGATTCTAGGATAGCAGATTATAAATATTATAAGTGCATATGCACCACAAGTAGGTTACAAGATATAATTAAGAGACAGTTTTGGGAAGATATGGAGGGAGTCATGCAAGAAATTCCCAATACTGAGGGGATATTTATAGGAGCAGACTTAAATGGCCATGTAGGAAAAGATAAGTAAGGATATGATAGCATACACGGAGGGTATGGTATAGGTGAACGAAACGAGATGGGAGAGAATATCCTCAATTTTGCTTTGTCATATAACCTATCCATTGCAAATACACTCTTTAAGAAGAGGGATGAACACTTAATAACCTTTAAAAGTGGACTTCATAAAAGCCAAATAGACTTTTTTCTACTTAGGAATAATGAACGATCTATATGTAAGGATTGTAAGGTGATACCCGGTGAGAGTTTAACCTCACAACATAGGTTAATGGTTATGGATATTCATATCAAAAGATGGAGTAAAAGAACTGATCTTAATACACATCCAAAAACTAAGTGGTGGAACCTAAAAAGAGAGAAAATAACCTCATTCAAAAATAAGTTGATGGTTGAAGGAAATTGGAATTATGAAACAGAAGTAAATACCATGTGGACTAATATGGCTGAGTCCATTAAGAAAGTGGCAAAAGATGTCTTAGGAGTATCTAAAGGTAAAAGGCTATTAAAAAAGGAAACATGGTGGTGGAATGAAATAGTGCAAAAAGCTATTAAAGAAAAACGAATGCGTTTTAAAGCATAGCAGAAAATTAGAAATAATGAAAACTATGAACAATATAAGAATGCTAAAAACATTGCTAAAAGAATAGTAAGTGAGGCTAAACTTAAAGCATATGATGAGCTCTATAATAGACTAGGAACAAGAGAAGGTGAGAAAGATGTGTTTAAACTTGCAAAAGTAAGAGAACAGAAAGGTAAGGACTTAGAGCATGTTAGGTGCATTAGAAGCGATGATCAAAGGGTATTAGTCAAAGATGATGAGATCAAACAAAGGTGGGAAATATACTTTCAAAAATTGTTAAATGACAATGGCCCTGAGAATATAGGGATTGAAAACACTATAAATCTAAATAACATTGGATATTATAGATATGAACGTAGGATTAGAATACTTGAAGTAAAAGAGGCCTTGAGAAAGATGAAATCAGGAAAGGCCATGGGGCCTGATGGTATACCAATAGAGGTTTGGAAGCATATGGAAGATATTGGGGTAGTTTGGTTGACCAAGTTGTTTAACAAGATTATAAAATCAACGAAAATGCTTGATGAGTGGAGGAACAGCTCTATTGTACCAATCTATAAGAATAAATGAGACATTCAGACCTGCACTAATTATTGAGAGATCAAACTTATGAGCCACACCATGAAACTTTTTGAAAGAGTGATTGAGAAGAGGCTACGACATTAAACAAATGTATCGGAGAATCAGTTTGGTTTCATGCCTGGGAGGTCTACCTTGGAAGCTATTTTCTTACTAAGACAATTAGTAGAGAAATATAGGGAGAGGAGAAAAGACCTCCACATGGTCATTATCGACTTAAAGCTTATGATAGAGTCCTTAGAGAGTTAATATGTAAGGTGTTGGGTGGTAAAGGGGTTTCTCAGGGGTATATAGACATAATTAAAGATATGTATGAGGAAGCAGTAACAAATGTTAAGACCACTAGTGGTGTGACTGGTGATTTTCCTGACACTATCAGATTGCACCAAGAATCAGCATTGAGTCTATACCTTTTCACATTAGTTATGGATGAGTTAACAAAACATCTGCATGAGGAGATTCCCTGGTACATGCTATTTGCAAACGATATAGTCCTACTTGATGAGACAAGGGTGGGTGTAAACATAAAGCTAGAGTTATGGAGAGAAGTATTAGAATCGGAAGGATTTAAAATTAGCTGAACTAAGACAGAATATATGGAATGTAATTTTAGCAAGGAGAGTAGGAGTAGAACACCAGTCAAGATTGATAACCAAGAGGTCCCCATGAGAAACCACTTTCAATACTTAGGATCATTGATCCATGAGAGTGGAGAGATTGAGAGGGAGGTTACCCAGAGGATCCAAGCGGGTTGGAACAAATGGAGATGTGCATCGGGTGTTTTATGTGATCAGCGAGTGCCACTCAAATTAAAGGGAAAATTCTATAGGATGGCTATAAGGCTGGCCATGATCTATGGATCAGAGTGTTGGTTAGTTAAAGAACATCATACTCATAGAATGAGTGTCGCAGAAATGAGGATGTTGAGATGGATGAGTAGTAAGATAAAAAAGGATAGAATTAGAAATGAAAATATTAGAGGAAATTTAGGGATAGCACCAATAGGTAACAAGATGAGGGAGATTAGACTTAGATGGTTTGGACATGTTCAAAGGAGACCAACAACGGCACTAGTTAGAAGGAATGAGGCAATACAAGTTGACGGTTCTAAAAGGGCAAGGGGAAGGCCCAAAAGAATGTGGATAGAAGTGGTGAGGAAAGATTTAAAAACTTTGGGACTAAATGAAGCCATGGTATTTCATAGAGTGGAATGGAGGAATAAGATTCATGTGGCCGACCCCTAATTGGGATAAGGTCTTGATGATGATGATGATGATGATGATGATTTGGTTGTACATATCGCTTCCTATTATCATGTGATTTCCAGGGGAGTTCCCCAAGGAGATGAAACTGAAAGAGCCATCACCATCTAGTAATTAATAGTATACTCAAGATCACAATGACCAAAGGAAGTAAAAGAAAATGACTCACGACTTACCTGGTGTGCCCTGTAAACAAAACGTACGCATTGAAGCAGCAGTCCCTCCTGTGATGTTTCCCTTTCTGAATGCTGAATGGACTCAAGCTCCACTGATACTCTCTTCATATACATTTTGGCCAACTTCAAAGAAGCTAGCTTTATCTGTATAAAGAACATAAATAAGTGTAGGAGAACCATTATGTAATTTGAAGTATGTATCTGGAGAGCATTTGACATATAACAAATATGGAAATCTAGCATAGCAGAAAAAACAGATGTACTGCAAAACAGGTAAGAATGATATCTAATAAAATTTCTGGTTCCCTCCTGATTGGGTGCCATGCTTGGCTGGGAATGGCCAACAACTGAGATTTTCGAAGATGGAGTGCCATTGATGACATTAGCTTTCTGGTTTCTTGTCCGCTTGAGTTATATTAGCTTATGGAAGTACCTTCGATTGGCTTAAAGCCTGAAACAATTAGATGAGAATGTTGTTGTGGGTGAGAATTCCGTATCTCATGAATGCCCCAACCAGGGAGCTTTAGCTACTTGCCCTAATGACTAAAGTCAAGGTTATACAATCTCCCTCCTGGTATAGGGGAGGGAGAGGCCAATCGATTGTCCTAGATTGATCTCTCTAATTCATGACTGGATGAACCGGCCACGAGGGAAGGGAGGTCGCTTACCCAGCACTGGCTAATTGGATAGAGCTACATTTCCATAATGCACAGGAAACAGTATTTTCATTTTAATGTTTGACTTTTACAATAAGTGAATAGTCTTATAAAGTATACAGTATATCTGGGGCTCCTGTCGGACACCCAGCTAGAGTTTTGCAAGTACTTAATTGTATATGCATCAAAGAAGCCAATGACACAGTGATGAATGGTAGAACCTTTGCACCTGAGGGATATAAACTGCCAGCAGCTCCTACTCTCCATATCATTATCAGTTTCTGGTGTTGATACAGGTGTAGAATCATGAAATATTTTGGTGTTTCCCAAATCAGAATTTTAGTTAGTAACTTAGGGCCATAATCACATGATCACGCAAGGCTTTTAGGGATATAACACAGAACAAAATGCATCAGATTATCTTGTTTACATGTTATCTAGGTATTGTTATGGGCCCAGCCGCCACCCTCACTTGATCCCTAATCCCCTGGGTTATCAGACTGCAGCCATGGTTTTAAACGTCAAATGTTACATCATAACATATCATTTAATCTTCAATACAATTCTAATACAACATATGCTAGTTCTGGTGTGCATATCACATAGGAACCTTTGAGGAACTTGAAGATCCAGCAACTATAGTATTTTATGTTTATATGGTACTACAAAAAGGCTTTCTAGTTTTAATATATTTCCATGTATAATACAAGATTAAGCTTTTTCCTTGCAGTTTTAATATGTCTCTATGTACATTAACATATTTCCCATATTTTTTGCTTTCACATAGCACGAAAGCCTTCTTGCACAGTGGCGCAAGGAGGGGTCCCTCCTCTGAGTGACCAGGGTTTGAGACTCTGCATGTGTGTGTCTGGCTCTCAAAAGAAAAAAAGGAAAAAGGAAAAAAAAAATTCTTTCACATACTAACATTCAATTATTTAACCCTGCATTTGAAGTTCTGTTGTATGAGAAACTATAGCATATCCACTTGAAATTTCACAGAGGTAAATTCCAGTCGGATATGCAATGTCCTATATTTCCTTTTTCTCATCACGAAGAAATCATACTTGCCAGGGAAGGGAAGAACAAACCTTGCTAACCATTCCTGTATCAAGCATCCAATCAGTTGGAATTTTAAATTCTTTGTAAGAGAGCATGGTTGTTGCTCGTAATCTTGTCAGCCTCTGAATGCTTTGCTCAGACCTGAAAACACATGACAGACAGATGGCAACTGCAACTTGTGACTTGCTAAAAAAGAAACATATTGAGAACCAGAAAAGAAAATCAAAAGTTTATATAAGTATCAAGTGCTATATTTCTCCTGAACATACTTATCCAGTAAGCAGGTCATCTTCTTCAATGCAGTTTCACATGGTGTGGAAGCATCATTCGCAAATGAAGAAATTTCAGATTGTAGCCTTTTAAGAGCTCTGTATTCAAAAGCAGCTTCACGCATGGCATCAGCTTTCCTTTCAGGCCATTCGAAATGCTTCAAAACAGCTCTCTCATCAGCCTGTACCAGATTAGACAACCAACATCAAGAAATGTAGCCATGTTAGTGTCTTCTGAGAATATAAAGAGTACCAAATCCCTCGCATAAGTATACTGAAAAACTTCCATGGACATACCATGTCTCTCTTTGTGAAGTCTAAAGCAAAATGTGGCACAATTCATGTGCAAGACACTAAAAGTTTCCTATTTAACAATATATTGAAATAAGTGAAAAAGTTCCAGGTATTGATGAATTACATCCTTGAATATGACTAGAAATAACAACCTTGTTTCAGACATAGGCAGAATACTTTGAAAAAGTGCTTTCTGTTTCAATGGAATTATGGAAATCAAGGAAATTCCATTAAAGAACAAAGCTTGGTACGTTTTAGGGATGAAAGGAAGTACAAAGTTTGTATAGGTCAAAACAGAGGCCTGATCCAGAAGTCTGATGAACAAGCAGTTCCATATAGGCCAAAGCAGAGTCTTGATCATGCAGTTTTATATAGGCCAAAACCTTGATCATGCAGGTTTAACATCAACTGCATGGTCACAAGAAAAACTTTTCAAGTTTTTCTGTTTGTATATCAAGTGATGGTCTTTGTATTAAAGGAGGCATATTCATCATCGCCATTAATAACATTCTTCAGGATGTAGTTTTAACCTAATGAATTTACTGCATGATAGATCTTCTACCCTATGTATTACCAATTACCAATTACCATTCATTATAAATTATTCCTTAGTAACCACTTGGGCCCTGGTCAAAGCTGTGTGACTCTACTTTGGTGCCCAGCCCAGAGTTGGTAGATGCATGACGAATATAATGATATAACTCGGAATCATAATCCAACTGGATCACACTTCTCTGTTAAGATTTTAGGATTACCAAGGTAGACAGCTCTTTATCAAGCCATTCAATGAAAATCAAGACATCTTCTATATCTACGTAAGCTGCAGTCTGAACTTTCTGTATAAGAAACTTGATGAACTCCCCTTTTCTTTCAACATCTGCTTTTATCTGCAAAGAAGGTTTGTTAACTGTCAAAACACATTCAGGAATCAGTAAAACAGTATTAAATAACATATAAAAAATCTAAATACTTACAGCTAACAAATGGGCTGATCGATTTTGAATTTCTCCAACTATACTGCTGTGTGCATTATTAGCAGTGGAATTGTTGGAAATTACAGGTCCCTTAGCATCCTTCTTTCTGTCATGCTTTGTTAATGAATGATAAAACTCCACAAGTGCCGGTGCTTTTTGCGTCGTCCCTGCTCTGGCGGAGGCATGTCGAGGTAGAGGTGGGAGTGGAGGTGGAGGAGGAGCACATACTGTAGTCTTTGGCAGGGTTACTACAGCTTTAGGTGGTGGGGGAGGTGGAGGGGGCACTTCCATTGAAAGCTTTGGTTGGACTTCTGCAGCTTTAGCCACTGGCTGCAATGAAATAGCTTTCATTTTGACAGGCCTCACTTCTTTGCTGATCTCCTTCTTTGCTCCAAAGTTCTCCAGTTTACTAGCAATGAGTTTCTGAACGTCTCTAAATCCAGGGCTCTGGACTTGCTCCACAACTGACTCCCTCTTCTTCAATTCAAAATGGAAACAGTTTAGCATGTTTACTACCGAAATGGATAGTTAACTGAAACTAACGCTGAATAAAGAAACAAAAATCTAATGCCAGGGATAAATTTGCAATAATAATAATAATAATAATACACACTCAAGTTGGTTATAGAGCAATCTGGCCTCATGATTTTGCATTTTAGTTTCTCCTTTTCTCGTGGAAGTTGAACGTTTTGGTGACCCTTGATAACGCTAATGAATATGTACAATCTTCCCCGAGTTAAAATTGCTAAACTTAAATAAGACAGAAAGTAAATGGTTTCTAGACACATAGTTTCCTCCTTTACCCGCCCAAATTTCTCTGGAAATTCAGTTCCTGGGATTTCAGAACTTACTATGTTACTTAAAATGACAAACCGCAGAAAACTAGATAGAAGATAAATCTAGACAATAGTATGAAAAGAAAATACGTAGTTCTGCGTGTGAATGAGAGGGAGCAGCAAGAGAGACATGCAGTGCTCAATAATCACCTGTGGGGTTGAATTTATCTGACTTGAAAGACCCGAGATCTTTGCTTCAGCAGTGGAAAGATCTTCCACAAACTGCCTGTTCTGAGAAGCGAGCTCCATATTCAAGCTCTGCAGCTTCTCCAACTGTCCCTTCAACTCAGAAACCTCCGACTGCAGGTCCTCAACCAGCTTCTCGCTCACGTCAAGCCTCTGCTGCAATTCCTTTCTCTTTTCCTCTGGGTCATCTTCCATTTTCTTGCAATTGGGGCCAGCCCGTCTCCGAATTCGAGCATACTGCTCAACAGCACGATTTCCAGGTCTACCAATAGGCTTCGTTTCGTCCATTTCCCTACCCTTTTGAGCTCCCAAATCCTCGCCAGATTTCACCTTGTTCAACCCAAGAGATCTTCTAGCTTTCTGACCATTACTCGTGTCGGAGACAACTGATTTCGGCCTTGTTTTCAGACCGGGCGAGAACCCATTTGCAGTTTCTGATCTTGGGCTCTCCTTACTTCTTGGAGTTCTAAACCGAGATGGTACTGGGGACTGTGAGAAACTCCCCTTGTTTTCCGCTGGAACCTCTTGCTTCATGACTTTCTAGGGAAACGGCAATGGAGTTGACTCTTTGAGTGGAATTATGAAGCTTTCTCCATGGTTGCAGAAGAAGAGGAAGGCTGCTGTTGAGACACAGGAAAGCTGTGGAAAGGGAGGAGAATCATGTGAACACCTCAGGAGTTGACTAACTGTGAGTACTAGTACTCCCCACAAGCTTTATTATTCTCCTGTGCACATGAGATCCAAGCAAGACAAAAAACACAGTGGGATCTCAGTACAGCCGAAACATCTGAAAATATGTACAGAATATTTAATCAGCAGGACAACATTATCTGAAGACAAAGTGAAATTGTATAGCTGAAAGCCTGCAAACGTTGGACCGGAAGTGTAGATGGTTGTCGTTTGTTCCATCTACCTCCATTCCAGTTAATGGCCAGGAGCTGCTTTTAAAGATAAAGATGGCCAGCTTGGGTGAAAAGTCCATGGAGACGATCCATCTTCTTTCATTTATATTCTTATCGCCTTGGCCAAGGATGTGGGCAAATTCCACGGGGGCCAGCTCTTTGTCATCATCGAATTTTCACCAACTAATGATAAGAAGCTGCTTCACGGACTCGTAGGAGTTTCCCACGAGATTGTCTATCCTGTTGTTTCTGTTGGCCCCTCTTTCCTACTCAATACGTTCCGACGGTGACCCTTTGCTTTCTTCTTATGGATGGTTTCCAAAGAAAAAGAGAGGCAAAGGAAAGGGGAAAAAATTCACGGGTCCAACAGTAAGGGTGTGGGATTAAGATTGAATAACTGTGTGGAGTTTGAGCTTGACTTATCTTTCATCTACATGTCATAGTTTTTTTAGGGAGGGCATGCACCTACAAGGCCAATGTTTAAGGCTCACACAACCACGGCCTTTGGGTTCGCCACAATTTGACACTACGGGGGAACCAAATCTATGTGAATTTGGATAAGCGAAAATAAGAAATTTGTTGGAAGCTACTTGGTAGATTTTCCGTGAGACACCTGCACTTCACTATGAAGGGGAGTCTTGGCGCAGCAATAGTAGAGTTGTCATCGTGTGATCTTGAGGTCACGGGTTCACAGTGTGGAAACAGCCTTTTGCAAAATGCAAGGTAAGAGTGTATACTATTAACTCTTGTGGCCCACCAACTCCACGGATCCCGCATATGCAGGAGCTTCGTGCACGGAGGCTGCCTTTTTTTAGTTCAATAATGTAAGACGAGGAATGAGAGAATCTCTCACGTTATGTTGTTTGTCTCTTGACGTAGCGTACCTAAAAATATCGGTGTAATATCATATCCTTAAATCAATAATAGATCAAGGCCTACTTAAGCTCGGACTACCGAAAACAAGGGCCTCAAAACACTAGGTTTCTACTTGATTTGATCTTCGGAATTGAATTCTAGCCAATTTTAGAACTCCGGAGTCGATGCCCAACTTGACCAGAACCCATTCCTGATGATAAGATCATAAGACAAGATCAACTCACCCTAGTCTAGTGAAAATGGAGATCTCAGCCATAAGATCGGGAGTTACAAGCTTTGAAACCTTAATCCAAGGCTGGTATCATTTAAACATGTAAAATCTTGGTGGGACTACGGCAATTGGACTAGGCTTCTGATTCCATCCAAGCTTTGCCAGCTACTAAACTGGCTAGAATGGCACAGGCCACCTTATTGGAGGACAACTCTAGGCATTACTAGAGCAAAGATGGCCAAATAAAGAGGCCTAGCTGGTGCCTACATGGCAGTTCCATATTCAGTCTGCACGCGCTCAAGTCATTTGCAGCCTTAGACTGCAGATATACTACCTTTCTTGGTTGATTTGGTAGGCACCGCGTGGATTGGCTATAACTCCGAAATTAGAGGCCCTGGATGATCCTACCCATACATAAGATTGTTGGTATACGAGATCAGATCATCTAGTAGCTTACTAGCTCAATTTTTGATGGCTAACAGTAGGGAAATCGGATACATAACCGATCACTGAACCTGGATTACATGCATCGCCTCGTTGCCCATTCAGTAGGGGCCTCCACAGTGGATAGCATGCATAATCTGATCCTACAACCATATACGCAGGATGATGATTTCAATCAATTCACCTTGCAAGCTTGCCTAAAGTGACCAACTTTTTGGAATTTGAAATAGCTCCCTCTCTGTTCCTAGTCCTAACTTTGTTTTTTCTACTTTCGCTGGCCATAATGTCCCAAATCTAGAGGCTCGAAACCTAAGAGAATAAAGCCCTTGCTCGAGCCAAGAGCCTAGCACACCACCTCCCAAGTGGATTGCCCCTCCTTTTCTTGCTTTCGCTGCTAAAGCATAGAATCTAGATCTAACCCAATCCGGGCAATTCAAATATAAAATGATGAGTCATAAGAAAGCTCAAACGCACTCAGCAAAGCAGCTACAGTTCCACACCCAGTGTGTCTCCTTCGCTTAGTTTTGTTACTATAAAGCAAAAGGATAGTTGTAGTCTGAGAAGCTTTCACCACTAGCCTAGCTACGAGACTCAGCATGACTGTAGTTAAGAGCCATCAAATACACTCTGTTGTGATCATCAATCACAAAACTTCAATGTGGACGCTTATAATTATAAGTCATTGATTGGATATTTGGAGCAACAGTGGAGTTGCCTTCGTTGAAGCGTGACGACAGTCTCTTGGCTGTCTATTTTTTATTTTATTAGATATTTGGGATCCAATTGGATGGATATGATTAGAATTCTCATTGTATCATTTGCCAATCAAGTTCCTACCTTGGTTTCTGATAGAAGATATGGCATCCACAAGATAAGTAAAGGTACAGAGAAGGGTGGGGCAAAAGGCACGCATGCACCACTTGGTAAGTAGCAGTGTGGTCTTACCCTAGGGCTAGAGAAATCCTTTTAAATTATTGCCATTGACGAAAGAGGGTGCCCATGAGGACACAAACTTTGTGACTTGCCAATATGGGCTTTCCCTACTGAGTACGTGTGCACTAGCAAGAGACATGTTTTGGTACTATTTTCCTCATCAAAGTATATCTGGTTGTGGAGACATACAACCATCTGAGCAATCCAACCATCAAGTCTGTGCCTAAAAAATTGATGGCAGGGATTTAATCGTTTGATCAAGGAACACAACAATCATGGCACACAAACTGCTCCTAGTTGGCTAAATCATGGGTTTTCATTATCAGATAGCCTAATGTGATCCTCTGGTACCATAGTTTTTAATCAAAATATGGTCAATAGCTTAGGAGCCTCAACTGATCGGCCTAGCCAGCAAACAGAGGCATGATCCAAAAGAATTCAAGATCACATAGTGTTTTGAAGCTGCCAATCAAGACAGAATTGAATTCTACAGTGGATTCCAACCCTTCCACTGGCCGAATGGTGAAGATCAGAGATTTCACATTTCTGGGTGTCAAGGTCGAATTCAAGATTTTGGGGCGTTGTTTACAGATGAATTCAAGAATGCATTTCAATAAAGAGTAGAGTAAACATGGAATTCAATTCCAGTAGATGAGCGTTATAAAACGAAAGGGAAATTAAAGAGTGTACCTGAAAGAATAACAATAGCACTCCCGATTAATAAAATCCAACCCCTGTTAGAAGACAGAAAATCAGATCATGGTCCCCACCAGAAAATGTAAATCCAACGACTTACAGACCATTTTCCTATATAATGGAAATTATGCTAAAAGGTCAGGATTCCGCCACCCTTACAAGCTTTGGAAGAAGAGAGAAAAAAGAAAAAACTCCTTTTCGGCCTATTTTCATGCAATCATAAACCGTAACTTAAATTTGTTCATTCTGAAACTACTTCAGTTGCTACTACTTAAGATGGAATTGAATTCTGTGGTGAATTCCACGGTTTTGTAGTTGGCGGAATTGAATTACCAAACCAGGAGATGTTTCAGGTAATTTCTCCAGAATACCCAACTCTGTCTTGACCTTTGTGGTAGGTATAAATGTCATAATTCACAGAAAAAGAAAATAAACGACGAAGTGGCAGTTGCTCTTGTTCTTAGTTGTTATCATAAGACGGAGATATTGCCGTGACCGTTACGCATTTATCGTTAAACATCAAGATCTGCAAAAGCAAATATCTACAATTCACAGAAATTTTTGACCGAATTTCGATCAAGTTTTCAATCATCATCTTCTATCTTGAGACCGAGAGAATCGATCAAAAAGGTGAAAATCATATATAGCTCCGAAGATCAAGAAAATCCAGACTATGATTCTTAAAAAATCAAACTTTTCAGTTGTATTCATGCGTGAATGGGCAGAGAGAAATTGAAAAGAAGACTTTTCCTTGATTTGTCATTCTCTTGTGAAAATCAACGAAGAAATTACTTGGAAATTCGTGATTTAATGGTGGAACGTGGGCCTTGAAGGAGAACTCAAACCAGAAAACTCAATTTTCGCTCTGCAAGGCTCAAGAAAATGGAACTTTGAGCTAGATATACTCAAGCTTTGAAAATATCCAGAAAAAAAAATTAAAAAAATCAGACCAGATTTGTCCTTGGTTTTCCATTTTCGTACGAAAATCAACGAAGAAATAACCCGACTTTTTTTCATCTACAGAAGATATACCTGAATTTAATGGCCGCCGAACTTGGTATCTGCTGCCGCATTGGAGATTCATTGCCCGGCACGCCCCATATGTTTGCTTCATAAGCGGCGGTCGATGGAGAGAAGATAGCGAGCTCCTTTCAGGGAACGTCTTCAGGAGGGAGCTGGTTCATATACAGACGGACGAGGGCACTCTAATATAATCTGCCCCTTTAGGTTTATTTTTCTCTTATCAAATTAATGATATTGGCACCACCCCAGTGTTTCCCCTTACAGGGCCCACCTTTGATTGATCCAAACCGTTTATCTACTTGGTCGAATCAATGATGATCGAGCTACACATCAGCTTAAATTTCCGAGTATGCTTCATCCACACCAAGGCCTAACCAAGAAATGGGCAAATGGTTTTCTTCGGAAATACAATTAGCAAGGTGCCAATATCAAAACGAGGTGGAGTGTCAATATTCCCTCGCCTTTCTTAAAGCTTAAGAATATGGTGCGTTACTATGCTTTGACTCAAAGCACCACTTAGATCCTAGCTAACTTAGTTCCATAGGATAAAGTGTCACTTTTTAGTGCAACAATCGAACCATCCAAATCAATGGGTCCCAGAATGGAACCCATATCATACCGTTAAGATATAGTGGGAGGGCCCACCAACATGATTTTGACCCCATCTGCTTTAGCTGATTTTGAAAGAGACATAAGGGAAAGGCAGTAGCAGTGTCATTCCTCTTAATCATGAAATAAGTGGAAATTGCAACCCTACCTGTATCTGTTAGGAAGGGATTCTTACATTCACTCTTTGCTTGGGTCCGTTTATGACATGTGATTCGTTTATACTAGTCATTGGCCTATATGTAATACTTTAGAGTGAAGCATAAAGAAGGAGAAATGATTATTATTGAAGTTGGTTACTTTGGGAGCTGAGGGGGTAGATGAGCAGTAATTTCAGCAAGGAGTTGCAAGTGCAAAGTACAGCTGATATTTAATTGGCGGAAAAAAAGTTTCTAGCTATTATTTTCCCTAACTTTTTTTTTCTATATTTTTTCATCTAATCAAATGTCACATACTCTTTACACGTGCATGAAATAGCTTAAATTAACACACACAGAAATACAAACACAAATATATATATATATATATATATATATATATATAGAGAGAGAGAGAGAGAGAGAGAGAGAGAGAGAGAGAGAGAGAGAGAGAGTGGTAATCTCAACAAAGAGTTGCAAATGTAAAGTGTATGTGACATTTGATTGGCAAGAAAAAAGTTTCTAACTATCATTTCCTCTAACTTTTTATATTTTCTACTTTTTTCTAACCAATCAAATGTCACCTGCATGAAATAGTTAAAATTAATGCACCTATATATATATATATATATATATATATATATAAACATATATATGTCACTTGCAGGTTAATTTAGACTAAAGAAGCCTCAAATGATTTGGTTTTAATAGCTTTTCACGTGAAAAATCCAATACATTGTATAAAAAAAAATTGATAATGAATGGTTAATGTTAAAAAAATTTGCTATTCATCAACATTATAAGCCCACAAGTGTGGACTCCACGCAGTTTTCTCCCTTGAGAATCTGATATGTAGTTGCAACATCCTCGTTTGAAAACCAGATAACTAACGAGTGATTTCTACTTAATTTCCTAGTAAGCCACAAAGAGCGTGCAATAGATCCGTTCCTTAAACAAAGCTAAAGTTGTTGACAAGTGGTATGTAGTTGGCAGGGTCCCAGTCACCTCCTTCCTTTAATTTTCCTCGTTGGATTCATTCCTTTCCTTTTCCTTTCTAGCTTTTTAACTCCCCAAGGGTTGTTGATAAAGTTGGGAACAATGGCCCAGCCTTGCAATTCCTTAGTTCAAACTGGGGTTTGGAGTTCCTTATGAAACTTGATAAGCCAATAAATAAAGCACCAACGCTTGGAAGGCACATAAGGTTGTGATTGTTGGTGGGTCAGATCATGGGTCGTCGAAGATCATTAGGTGTGATTATGGCACTTACTCATCAATCTTATCAGATGAAACGGCTGCAACTTTTTAACAAATGGAGGCTTATCTTTGTTCTTAGTATATATTCTCATTAGTTGGCATATCCATAATCACCTATTATGATTTGTAAAACCCTATCACAAGACAATTAGAAAAGTTTAATATATAGAGAAGAGCGCCGTTATCAAATCAAATCCCTAGTTATTGATATGATTTTTATTTTTATTTTAGTGAATCTTTTCCTCGTGATGTTAAGATAGGCTAGAAGAAGAGAAACTTGGCAGTGGGGCACTTAGAAGCAAGGTCATTAGCTGACTTGCATAAACATTAAAAGAGTAATTTGCACTCCTTTTGCATCATGAAAGAAAGGAGAAAATAAATATTTGCACTTCGTTTTGTATAATTTTATAATGGGAAAAAGTGGTTGCCCTGTGTATATCAGATGTGAGAGCACCAACATCTTTCGATTTCTTAATATCTTGTCCATATGTGGCACTAATAGACCCTTGAACCGTTTCCCTCAATTTTTAAACGTGGTAGACAAAGATGCGTGCATCAAGGAGATGGTTTGGGGTTTAAGCCAACAAGAATTGGTTTTGGTGCTCAGACGTCAACTAGGTTCTATCATCTTGTCATGGCATACATGTTGATAGTTTGTTTTAGATTAGAAACCACATAAGAGTTGACTAAATAGGGCAATCTCTATATGAATTTGTTTCTAAGAGAATGTTGATTGGATGTATGACGTGGTCCCACCTTTGGATGATCTGATTTCCCAGGGTTTGGATGTCTAGTAAATAAAAAAGATCACGATGACGGGATGATTTAGCATCCTAAATTCTTTGCTCTTAAGAGTTAATGTGGACTCTTGTTTATATTAAGTTTCTAACTTGTTTAATTGTGATTGAAAATGGATTTGAGCAACTACTAGAATCATCTAATGCACAAGTTTTTTGAACTACTAGGGCTCATTGGTGCAAAATTATGTAAAGTTATGACAGGTCAAAGAGTCACAATCACAATTTGCCCATCACACTATTAAATATAAAAAAATCTAAATCTAAACAAATCATGATTTTATCAAATTTGGGCAATGCTTAGCTGTTTTCTATAGACATCTAAATTTATTTATTTTTTGCTATTAACGAAAATTCCTTACAAATTATTTTATCTATAGGAAACAATAACAGGATTTTAGTCTTTTTACTGTTTCTTTTCAAATCAAAGAGAAAATCAAGGAGGTCATTTTATCCAAAAGATTTGCCTCCTAATGAGTAGAAAACCCCTATAAGCTTTTGAGCCCATAAGCGTACACCTTCAAGAGGATAGGAAGGTATACATGCCATTTTTCTATGCAAGGTAGAATTTTTTTGGCAAATCTAAGTCATTTGTTATGTTCAGAATGCCAAAATAGGTAACACATGAAAAATCTATGCATTTGGATAATCCTAACCACTTGTTTTGGGCCTTTGAAAATATCACTAAAAATGGATGATTGTAATTTTTACCTAGAAAAAGATACGTAATGAATTATTTTATCAATACTCAAGGACAAAGCTCAAGTCATCTGTATCTACTACAGCGATGTGGATGCATAATGCATCAACATTTTGTGTAAACAAATGCATCAATGTTGGCCTAGTGCCTTACGCACTAACATTCATGGGCTGCACTTGTGTTCTAGTTTTGCACCAACATTTGTCAGGCATTTTGCCACACATCCACTTGATGGAACTTCACTGATATTCAAATATGCAGACACTTTTCCCATTAAAACATCACAAGTAAAATGAAATGTATGTGGGGACATGAGAATATGGGAGAGAGAAAGGAGAAAGAAGCACATAGATAGACACCAGTGCACGCACACGCGCACACACACACACACACACACAGAGAGATGGTCAAAAACACTATTTAAAACATGATCCAAAATCATTTGGTAAAAAGTTTACTTATTTTTAATGCTAGTATAATTTAGTCATAGTGATGTTTAGGATACAATATATCAAGAGTCATAAAAATTAGATGAATGGCTCAAAGCAACCAATGGGTATTCAATTCAATGTCTAGCCAATCTAAGCCACTTAGAACTTGATGACGACCGTTTCAACATTGTGACGACCAAAGTTTGTATATTAACTTTTTAAATACTTTTTCTAAATATGAGGACCCTGGTTTGAAAACTTCTTTCGAAAACAAATAGAAGAAATATTTTTCCTTGAAATTATTTTCTAAAAAAACTTGAGTGTCATTTTTGTTTACAAAACAAAGAATACATAGTGAAATGCGCTTTTTTATTTATATAAAAAATCCAGCAGAGTTTTCTATGTTTTCTAATATTTACACATTCATTTCTACCCAAAAATCTGGTAGAGTTTTCCATGTTTTTCTAACATTTACACATTTGACACATGTAAGTGAACCATTTGATAAACATCCTCAAAGAAGTTTATAAATTTGAAATTTTTTGTTGACTTTGAAATCATTCTTGGAACCTCCAATCACAATTACATCACATCATACACTTTCATTGCATACACGTGAGTCCATGCCTTCACTTTATACATACACTTACTATGAAAACCCCAAAATTTTGAAATTAATTGGAATTTTTACAAAAATTGAGGGAAATATTATATTTAATATAATATTAATTTAAAAAAAAATCAAGTCTTGAAATATAGATATTTGAAATCATTCATGTGAAACTAGTTAGAATGACTGTAAGCACACTAAAATTTGAGCTTAGGTGAAAATTTTTTATTTTTCTTAATTTTATGAATTTACATTTACCCATAGGGGTAAAATGGTCATTTCACTTTTGTGTGGGGTCCACAAAAGTTAAATAAGCTAGTGGACAACCAGCTTAGGGAATATTAATGATGAAGAATAAACATGATGAGGAATATGCTTTTAATTTTATAAGAAAAGTAAAAAATTATTTAAAATAAAATAATAAAAAACAACCCTATAAATACCCTTCCTATAGACTGCACAAAATTGCAAAACATCCCCAAGACTCTCCCTCTTCCTCTCTCGTTCCTTCTTTTTCTCTCTCTTTTTACTTTTTCTTTCTTTTTCTCTCTCTTCCTTTTATAGCCACAGAGTGCATCTATGGACACACTAGAGGGAATATTCCCTCACAAGCTGTCAGCCGCGTCTGTGGACTTGTCGTCCCCAACGGGATAGGGTTTTCTGCCTGAAAACCCTAATTCAATTAGTCATCCACACTGGACCATTAGAATTCAATATTTACCTTGGATGGGTTCGGGCTAACCTGATCTATCAAAGCTCTAAGATTTCATAACGATTAGAGGTGTATTAACCGTTGAAATTACCAAAAAATAGTAAGTCCGGCAACTGTATATTTTTCGATGTGGATCTTCTTATGCAGCTAGATTCTTCAATTTTGGACACTTCAAGTAGATTCCTCATCCTCCCCTCTAACTATTCCTATAGTTTTTAAGGCAAGAAGATCACCGAACTGAATTTTCTAGAAAGATTTCTTTGGTGAATCTAGTACTGGTGATCAAGCCTGAAAACTCTAGTAAAATATAATTGTTTGGAGTTTTTGAGCCGTTGGATGAATTCTTGGGGTCCAAAAACCCTGAGGGTGAAATCTAAGATAGTGGATCAGGAAGATCGAGGAAGGAGCTAATCTGACGGTCTAGATCGGACTGTCTCGTACACTGGCAATCACTAGTAACCGGGGCAAGCCACTGATTGATCGTCAATCAGTGGCCCCAGATTGAAATTGGGCACTTGATTTGATCTGAAAACTTAAAATTCAATTCAGAGCTCATTTTTACTCCAAATCAAGATCGAAAAGAAGCTATGGATTCTTGGTGAAGAGTAGAATCTAATGAAAATATAAAATTTAGGTTTTATTTATTGTAAAATTCTATAAATTATAAAAAGAAGTACTAATTCCCAAGATCAATCAAATATGACATAATCATACCTTGGATTTCTGATTTATCAGTGATCTAGTGATGAGAGAGCAAGGAATCAAGAGTTAGATGTGACTGATCTGGGATGAATTAAGAAATTTAACCTTAATGGAAAATGATTATAGATCTACTTGATCTGAGTAATCAAGCATGATCAGACTATTAAAATTAGTTTTAATGATGATCTAAATTAAGATCGTATTGATTGATAAGCCTGATGTAGCTAATTTGGGATAGATTGAAATCTATGCCCTTGATTTGGATAAAATGACTTAAGATCTTCTTGATCAGTTGGATCAAGAAAGATCAAATTATATAACAAGATGCATCAATGATCTAGTGATGATATCACATTAAGATAATGTGGTAGATCTGAATAAAAATGAAAGATCAAGATCAAAACCCTTAATGGGATAAAAAATGAATAGAAATCAAAATATGATCATTTGATCAAAATGGACAAATGTAATATATTCAAATGAGGATGTGAATTATTATATTCTGTTGTAAATGTCTTTTAATTGCTTAGTAAGTTTAATTGTTAAATTTATTTATTCACGCTTTGATGTTCATGTTATGTAAATTACATGAAAAATGTAATTAAATGAAAATAGATATTGATGAACATTTACAGCGAATATAGACATGGACTTAATGATAATAAGGGCTATAGTTAGTAGGATAATATAAGGAATATCATTTTCTTGGCCCAAATTAGGAGAATAATAAACCCCATGAATGACATTTTAAATGTTTATGGATTTAATTAAAATCAAATAGCAAGAGTACTTAGGGTTTAATGCTCATAGGAACATTATGAAGGTTGAGCTAAAGTCACCCTAGTAAATGCTGAACATGGTGGTTAAGGGAGTTCTCTAATAGTGCCTTGCTCTTCTCCCACCTTCTGGTGACGTTTGTGAGGTCTAAACGCCTCCTTACATGAAGATTGAATTAACCACTCTGTGGGCAGCTTTTAACTAGTAAGCCTTAGTCAATTCTGAAATAAGGAGGAGCTGTCTAGTGTTAGAAAAGAAATAAACTATCTTCAACCAGTAAGACATTAATTGGTTGAATAATAATAAGATTATAAAAGGATAGTAGACTATCTAATCCTAATAAAAATGGTAATTAAGATAATAAAAAATCAACAAGATCTATAGGAAGATCTTGAATGATCAAGAATCATAATATTGTATTTATATTTGAAGTAGTATAAATATTAGATTCAAATATAGATCAATAGATTAAACCCTTGATCAATATGATCCAAGGAACAAGATCCAAATCATCCTATGTAAGGATGATCAAAAGAAAAATTAGGAAGCATAAATGAGTTGAGGAATGATTATATACATATGATTTGATAGATACATGAAGGATATGATGATCAAAATCAATAAGAAGATAGATAGTCAAAAGTAAAGGTAGATGGACCTTAAGAATATATTCAATATAGAAGATACATATATTTTACACATGATCTTATTCTGATAATTATAGATTAATTATAATTGCCTTAGAATTGTATATGAATCAACAAATGATGTTGAAATGAATACAAAGCGATTAATTAAGTAATTATGAAATTGCTTAAGCCAACAAATGATATGAAAATGAATACAAAGGGATTGATTAAGTAATTATGAAATTACTTAATAGGTAGAATGAAAAGATTTGAATTATATAAGTTGGACCCTCAAATCTTAAGGAAATAAGTTATAGACATGTCCTATTATAACCAAACACACAGTCTGTAAGTATAAAATATTATTTTCCATACAAGCATGGAGGCTTGTGGTTTTGTTTTAAGACAGGCTTATGCCTAGGGATGCCAATGCTAGGAGAGTTATGAGGGTTTGGCCGCCTGCTCTTTGAAATTGATTATAATGATGATACCGTACCCAAAGAGAGGCAAAATGTCAATTAGGAAAATTATGGGAAGGCTGCCACTATGACAACCATGGTTCCCCCCATACGAACATGGATTTGTATTTTCCATCGTGGTATTAATGGAGTATTAAATAGTTATCCGAGCGCTATACGAATTGAGACTGTAACCATTGTAGTCCTTTGATTATTTTGCATTATAATGCAATTGATTATGGCATGATGAGATGCCTGCTAAAAGTTATTACCGATGTTGTATTGGAGGATGATTCCTAATATGGTATGATTATATAATATTGAAATCAGTTTGAAAATAAGATATTATTGATGATATTGACTATATTCACAATTTCAGTAGTTTTATTTATATGTAATATATACATATATTTCATATGATATAATGAGTGAAGGATAAAATGGTTATCCAATTATATAAATTGATTTATATCATGGATATAATGAACTATTGATTTTGAGATATATTGAATATATTTCTTAAATCCTTTACCAAGCATAGCTTGCTAAGATATTGTAAATGTTTGACAATATCTCATATACAATTAAGGAAGATTGAAAGCTCAAGACTTATAGATAATCATCACTGAACTACGGCTTAGGGTATTTTCTTTGAGGAAGATTATATTAATTGTTTTGTAATTTATATTGTAATATTTGGACAAGGTATGTAATGACTACTAAGGCTATGTATGTGAACCACTAGATTGATCTTGATTTTAATAAAAGTATTTCTATTGATATTCAATAGAGATTTTATTTTATACAAAAATCTATGTATGATAAGTAATTTGAGGTGGCACTCCAGTTTTTGACAAATCAATTTCAAAGAAAATATGTTTCTCCTGTTTGTATTTTAAAAGAGTTTCAAAATCAGGGCCCTACCTTTGCAAATATTTATAAAAATGTATTTTAAAAACCCGGGTCGTCACACTTTTATGTTCAAATCAAATTGTAATACATATGTTAATTAATAAGATCACCTTTCAAATTTCTAAAAGTCTCAATTTCCTACAATCATAAATGCCAAAGTATGTGTCTTATCTTCCAACATCAAATGTTCTTCCTTCGGCTTTAATCCTTCAAATATGAGACATTATAAACAAATGCAACATCTCAACAAACTTGTGCTTTGTAGGTAGAACAAGATTCATTTGCAAGTAAAAATCATAATTTTTACAGTATAAGCATAAATATATTATTGCATCTATATTTCAATAAGTTCATGCTAACTCCAAACAAATTTTAAATGAAATAAGAATGCATTCGTAAAGTCATAACCTTGCAAATCACACATCCAATCTAGGATGAAACAAAAATCATGTACAAGCATAATACAAAATTAAAATGCATCTATATCAAAACCAAACCAACCTATTTGCAAATTAGTTCTAACAAAACAAGATGCATCTATAGAGTCTTAAGCTCGTGAAGCACATTATTATAATATAATTTCATCTAGGTTTAAGTCTATCAATGTACAACATTAGTATAAAATATGCGATGCATCCATGCTAATACAAATCTATACATGTTGTAAAATCATTTCGAAGAATATGATGCATTCAAAGAGTCAAAAGCCCATTTTAAATAAGTATAAAATCTCATCTTCAATGGAAATACGCTATCTCACAGTGTTCCTCGAGTGTCTTATAAAATCATAAACTAGTGATAAGTACTTATATTGACCAATATAAGTTCATCTAGAACCAACTTCAATGCTCAGAAATCGTAAAACAAATGAGACTTCACCATGCTCATCGACTTGCCACTCTAGAACAAGTCAGGAGCCCATCAATACCAAAGAGACTTCCATGTCATCCGCACGAGGACTATCAACGTGTGCTAAAAAATGACCCTTTAATGAGTGAGTGATATTTAATATCATATGAGTTTTGGGGGCGGTGGCCAACACATTCCTAGTCTAGTTCCTACTAGGCCCATCGCCATCTGCCTATATAAAACATGAAATCTCAGGGTATTCCATTTCCCACTTATCATGAAAATCGATATCGCATCACCTCAATGTTCCAATAAAGCAATCAAAAATAGGTGAAGAGTCATATTTGAACCATATTAAAAAAAGAAAAAGCAAAGTTACAAATAAGGGTACCTTAGTAATTTCAAATCATAAACAGAATATAGATAACAAATAAATCTTTGATCACATATATAAATACAATTCATTCGTTGATATACATTTTATGTGGTAAAATGTGATTAAACATTCAAATTTTCAGCTTGAACATAGAAATTAGGTTATATTTCTAAAACATATCTTTTCATTTCGAAACAAACATCATTATTTGAATACCAATTTTGTAAATTGTTCCACATCATAGAGCAAATCTTTGATCACACTATAAATTTGCAATTGATTCAATTTTTCAAATAATTCATCACGAGCATTAAATCATTTTACTAAAGACTTAGCAATCTTAATTTCACTTACCTCTTATCAATCTTGATAACTATCCAATCCACTTACTGATTGGTGATTAAGATTTATTGATCAAAGCTCTTATCCTTCATCAATCACCAATCTGAAAAACATACACATACCTCTATTATAAATCTTCATAGTTTGCTTCTAGATATTTTATTATTATCCATGGTTCAAGAGCAATCATATATCACTCTTTTATCACCAATTCAAATATATAGATCACCTTATGTACATATATATTTGCTGATCCACATAGTTGCAAGTCACTATTTCTGTAAATTAATATATCAAATCCCTCAAGTTATGATTAGATCCAATTTTGGAAGGTAGATTTATGGTATACATGTTATCAACAATCATAAGTGGTAGGATTTTAATTTTTCAAACTATCTAACAGTTGGATTGTGTTTGTAGTATGAAAATAGTAACTTATTGATTCATGTTTTAGATATCTAATAGTAATTTGATGATTCACAGCCGTTGAAAACTCTAATTGATAAATTAATCGTTGATGTAAGGTTACATGAATAGATTTGTTGATCAAATGGTTAAATGCTAGATCTAACACATGATGTTGTAATTACATTTAATTATTGATGAATTTCCTAAAAAAATTTAAGATTTACTAAGCGGATGGCATTTAATTTGAAATGCAAAATGAATCAATGCAAATTAGTAGTGATCCTACTTGTAATTGATCATATTCATGTTCAACAAATCACCAAGAACGTTGCATACGCGCTCGATCATCATGACATAAACTTGGTTGTATGTCACCACTGTTAAGGAAGCATAGCTCTAATACCACTGTTGAGGATAGATCTAGCAATCTATTCAAATATGAGGACCGGATTTGAGAAGATGATAAAAACACAAACACACAGAGAGAGATAACACAAAGATTTTACGTGGTTTGACCTAGATCTAGCCTACGTCCACATGGAAAAGAGAAAATAGTCACTAAATTAAGCAGTTTACAATGGAGGAGGAGGATCACAACTAGATCCTCTCTCTCTCTCTCTCTCTCTCTCTCTCTCTCTCTCTCTCTCTCTCTCTCTCTCTCTCTCTCTCTCTCTCTCTCCATATATATATATATATATATATATATATATATATATAGGGTTTGAATGATCCGATTGTCAAGATTTGCAGCATAGCAAATCTTGACAAATCCTTAGATTCTGCTTGCCAATCTTGACTGTCCGGTTTGGTCGGTGCCAATTTCAACTTTTCTGGCACCGACTATTGACATTTCTGATGTAGCTGCTCTTTTCCTGTTGCATATGTTTCTGTTCACATGAATTTGTCAGTCAAATGTACAGCTGTCCTCACATGGGTGTGGATCCAACAGCCACCACTTCAAGATCTTTGCTGATAATCAAAGCATTTGAGGGTTTTACTCCATGTGTCATGAGGGACAAAATGAATGGCTCAGATCTTCAATCCAAGTCATCTTCTCTCCTATACCATTCCTTATTCAACGGCTCCGTTCACCATCACAAAGCTATTGTTAGAGAAGGAAATGGAAGGAGAAAAGCTCGGAGGAAGAAGAAGATAGAAGGTGGAGTCATCGATGGCTGATCTTGGGTGGCACTAGTCTACAACCTCGGTGGCATCCCTGGTTCGTTGCCTTGAGCCATGCCAGGCAACTGCCTTGAATTGCACTTGAAAATGGTTGTTGGTGAAGAGTTTTAGAGTTGATTCCATTGTCTTTCTCATTTTCTCAAAACTCACTCAATTGCAACATTCCTACTCACGGAAAAAGAGATGGATTAGTGAGAGAGGCTTCCATGTATCAAAGTAATCCCACAAACATATAAATAATTGTTTATGAGTTGATTTAATTTAAAATAATTTCAACATAAAACCCTAGCTTGCCTGAGAAAAATGTTGTTTTGATTTTAATGGTTGCTTGGTACAATGACAATAAACCAATGATCGCTAATAAAAGATTAGGAGATATGGGTTTTAAGTTGTACATAAATATCCTAGTCATTAGTACGTTTTCACTTGCTTAAAAGGTTTCAACCCAATTTTTTCTGTTCTTGTATTTCTCCAATGTGATGTGCCTTAGGGTCTAGGATTTCCTTTCTACAATAATAATCTACTTGAGTTTGGCTACTAAACTAGGCACTTTCTAGATAAAGGGTAATAGGCCCTTGTGGTCCGCCCCTTCCCCGGACCCTGCATAGGCGAGAGCTTCATGCACCGGGGCTGCCTAACAAATATGTCATTAGCAAGCCATAGTTTGATGAAAATGGTTCGCATTTTCTCAACAAACTATAAACAACACTTTTTAATGAATAGTGGGATTGTCATTGTACACCTGATTTACTAATTCAATTACGCTGACATGACACTTTTGGTTTGAAAAATGTGTTCGTTACCTCTTGAGCAAGTACTGGCTTAGAAAGGCCTCTCCTATGCTTAGTTTTGGCTTCAAGATGCTCATAAGTTACACATTATCAATAAAAACTCATATTACCTACCCATAAGAAATAAAGTGCCTATTTCTTTAGCATTTTTTTTTATATACTTTTAATATATGATTTTTTACCTTATGAAGGAAGTGATGGAAGTTTTTTTCTTTTTTTCTTTTTGTCTGTGAAATAACAATTCATTTTAAAATAGCTAAGAATATGTTTGATTACAAGTATATTACTATTGTCTCTACCTTTATAATACCACATAGGGAATTAGGTATGTCAAAACACAATACATTAGACTTAACTTCAATGGCCTTATTAGCCAAAATATCTACCTTATGAAGGAACATATGGAAGATTAAGATGATATTGAAGAAGGGATTTCAACAAGTAGTTTACTTATGTGATTATTTTTCATCCAATTATAAATATTTTATTTACAAAGTTGTTCTTGTGTAGAAGCCCATTAGGAGATGGATAGATTTAGGAGCTTATGTGACTGCTTTTCTTTATAATTATTCATTTACACCAAAAAACAAAAATAATTCAAAGTCCCGATAATTGGCATTTTCTTGACTCTTCTTTGCTTAGAACTTCAATGCCCTAGCTAGAGTGTTGCTTGTTTGATCCATGTTGTCCTTTTGAAGCTAGAACATTAGTGTAACACCCCGGATTTTTAAGACAATTTTTTTTTTTTTTTGACAATTTAAATAAGAGCATTTGGGATCCCATGAGAAAAGATTTATTTAACATTTTACTAAACCTATCTTAAAACTCCGGGTGTTAATTTTTCCTTTCTCAAAATGGCGTACATGTAATTTAAACACAAATAAATGATCCGCGTATAAATCAACGTCAAATAAATAGGCGCCTTTATTTTAAATCAAATAAACGTCCAAAAGACCGTAATAATATGGCCCAGGGTCTATCCATCATAACATCCCATATAAATGTCCAACATATGTCCAAAGATCTAAATCACATCCCAATATAAAATATGCAGTCCATAATAAAAATCCAAATGATAATCCTGTTTAATGACTCACATCACTGCCTAATACTATAGAAAAATGGTCTTGACGGCTCTCACGGCTTCTCAACAGCCTTGCCTTTCCTGTTATCGCGCTCGAGATCTAAGGCATTGCAAAACAAAGCAATGCCTCAGCAAGCTATCGCTTGTGTAGGTACATAAACAATTAATGTAATAAATGCAAGAAATAATGAACAATACTGATGAAAAATCTAACATTTATGAAGATAGTGATATCATAATGCCATGTTCAATAAATGCCAATTTATTCCATATGCTAAAACATGAAATTCACGAAGTTAAAACATGACATGAATCAATAAATGGAGCATACAACAAGAATAAGGGCACCCTAAGGTAATGGGTCCCACCACATCGCACGAACATCCCTGATCAGGAGTACACATAGTCAACCTCTGAGTGTCGTCACACCCAGGCACACCATCTATAACCATGCTCATCATACATGCACACATAACAAGAATATGGGCCATCATGTCAGTTGGCAACCCTCCATGGGTATCAACCACCGCCGCTCCCCGTCGACACCATAACGGGAGACTTAGCGTCTGTCCCCATGGAAAGGCTCAGACCGGTAGTGTGGACTATCCATGTTACCAAACCCCTACCGAATGCCATCTATGGGCAGGTGTCTATCATATCACAAACTCATCACATCATAATCTCAGAAGGTGGGTGGCCGGCCCTTTCCCTCCTAGCATGACGCCCACCGGGCGAGAGCACCCGTCATCAAATATAAAACACGGAAATCATATGTATATGCTAAACTCAAGAGCACTTATAGCTTGAAATCCCCAAGACATGCCCCTCATCCTGGGTTAGCCTATAAAAGGACCACCACTAAGCCTCTATACTCATTTCCATGTAAATCCATGCATTTTCTATATATATAATAAGAAATAAATCTCTAATTAAGCATAACTAATTAACATCATGCTTGTAAAAGCATTTTAAATAAGTTTATTTAGTAAAAGAATTTAATTTGGAATAACCATCCTGTACGCAATGTCGCATGAAATCCATGGTAAATAAAAATCGCAATTTAAAACACAATCACACATGATGCTATGTTTAAACATGGTTTAAAATCAAGGCAAAACATTAGTTGTCGTCACCTACCTCAGTGTGAGATCACTAGCTTGCTAATAACTCCCTTTAATTGGTATATTCAAGTGCACCTGTACATGTCACATCACTATTTTAAAATTTTCCTAAATAAAAAGTGGTCATTTCTAAGTTTTTAAGTTAAAACTAGGTCCGCGTCGTCAATACGGTCACAACGCATCTTTCGGATCGTGATTTGGACCTCTCTAGCTCCCAAAAATCAAGTTTTAGTGAAAACTACGCTAAAATGGGGCCTGCCGGACCACCATAAGGTGGTTTAAACCGGCGGCACCCTTTTCCGCCGGTTTACACCGACGTACACGGGCGTACGAAGACGCCGCACGGGACGCGCGCCGTGCTTCTTCGGCACGCGTGCGTCACGGTCGCCAGGACGCGCAGCGTCCCGGCCCCACAGCGCCCGCCAACTGCAGGGCGTCCGCGCGCGCGCGTCGCCGCGCACGCGTGCGACACCGACGTCATCTGATGTCGTCCCCTGTGCGTCCCGCTGTGCGTCACGGCGTCAGCGCCAGGGCGCCGACGCCGTTGACGACGCCGGAGAAGACGACCGGATTCCGGTCGCCTCCGGCAGAGCTACAGAGCTCCGTTTTGCGTGATTTTTGCGCCATTTTCTTCAGAATTCTCTCTAGAATCCATTTATGCCCTCCTTTTTCACTAATTTTCTCAAAAACCATGGTTTTTAAACGATTTTTCCCAAGTTCCTAAAAACCTCTATAGGTACTGGTTTTTGAGTTTTCTGGGCAATTCCACCGTTGGATCACTCCCAAATTTAAAGGGTTTTCTTTTGGGTGTCTTTTGCACTAGTTGGACGGTGCGATTTCCAAACGGACAACGTTTGGTCTATGAAATCACGCTCCAACAGTAGCGTGCACAAAGCCCCCAAAAATCCGATTTTTTTCCTAATTTTTAAATGGTTTTCTAATTAATTTTCTAATTAATAAATACAGAAAAACATGGATTTGAGGCTTACCTTGCACCTGGCCAGAGTTGCTCGTGTTGCCGGGGCTCCACTCGCCGGAAACTTCAGATTTTTGCAGGTCTAGGGTTTTGCGTATCATTCATGGAAAACGCTCAAAGTGGAGCGTTTTGGCTCCTAGAGGAGCATAGATATAGGGTTTTAGAGTCTTGGGGAAGAGAAACTCTTCCCCACACGGCTCTTCCCACGTCTCTCCGGCGATTTCGCCGGACTGGTAGAGACGTGTGGAAGACGGGGGTGCCAGTATCAATTTGGACCCTTGTCTAATACGTCTCTACCAAATGACCAAATTGCCCTTCCAACTTTGACGGCTCATAACTCCCTCGTTTGAGCTCCGTTTTTAGCGTTCTTGGTGGCGTTGGATTCGTATCGACGAGCACTTTCTAATTATTATGTTTTCAGGAAATAATTTCATCCATAAATTTTTATTTTAATTTATTTAATAATTTCCTATTTTATCTTAAAAATTAAGGATATTACAATTAGAGACTTTGGCTTATTGGTGTATTAGCCTATTAGATGAAATCCTGTTACCAGGCATGTCCCCATTGCTTGTTGGTTAGAGTTGTGAGACTTAGATGAGCAGTTATTTTTAGGATAGGAATATATGCGCCTAATTCCTTTTGTATAAACAACTATAATTGTAAGTGGGCCTAGATTTTTTAATACCCAAATTGTTCATAATGGTGTCTTTGACATAGATAAGCTACGATCCAAAATTCTCATCGATCGAATGATCTTAACAATTGCTACTTGTAGTTGTAAGATGGAGGTTGAAGCCTTTTATTGTCAATTATGTAACTAAGAAAATGCTAGGTAGGATCAGTCTATGACACCCCAGGTTTTCTAAATCTTTTCCTAACATATAAAATAATAGAAATAATTTGTTTTATAAAATAGGCGGGATCCTTGAAAATAAAAACTCAAAATTTATAAATCTTGTGCAACATCGAGGAGAAATACCCAAAAAAAAACCCCGAGGGTCATCCACATCCCCAAAAAGAGCGACGATGAACAAAATCAAATTCAGATACTCTAAGCATGCTCAAATTTAAAACCACGTTAAATTACACAAGCTGTAAAAAGACAATGATGATACAAGTTCAAAAGACCCAGGTCCCATCCATGATCACCACATCATCCGCGTGTGAGTATATGCACACTATACAATGGTATGGGTTCAATATATCCAAATATATGATCATCCAAGTAGAGTCACAAGAGTCAAATACAAGTTTAAGAGACGTACACTAATCTGTCTCCGAATACAAAAATAGATGGTCCTCAGGTCCTAACCCAAATGGATGCTACTCCACCTACTTTCCTTTCAGGCTATTACACTCCAAATTTGAGGCATTGCAAAACAAAGCAATGCCTCAGCAAGCTATGTTTTTGTAAGTGGTCACATTCAATTAAAGCTTAATAAAATCAAGCGGTGAATCTCATGAAATAAACATATATAAGGCACATCAAGTAATCAGTTGCTCATAATGAAGTAACACATGAAAATCATAAGTCTTCATAAATAGATATCAAGTTAAATCATGATGACATGCAAGCATGATCAAAACATAGATGTGCATCCGTCAAAAAAATACGAGTCTATGTCCACAGAATAATATGCATGCAAGTCATGATAAATAGAACACTGTATCACAAATGACCCCAAGAGTGTCCCACGATGCTCAATCACCGGTGATGAGTACTCATACTAACCCTGCGTCCCTCCCGTGCAGCTTGCATCAGCCCCCAAAGTCACTCACGGCCTAAGCCCGGCTTGCCCCAGTTCACCCCACATATAAATTCACATGAGCACACAGAATAATAGTTTGTGCTACTATACTGCAGTGGCAACCCCACTAGGATCTTACCCCCTGCAGATCCCTGTCAACATCCAAATGGGAGACTTTCTCCGTCCCCATGGGGAGGGATGGACCCGTAGGGAGGACTACCCATGATACCACCACCTACGTACCTAACCCTGTACAACTCAAGAACGGTGTCTAATCATCATCATCATAAAGTCAGAGACGGGTGGCCAACCCTACAACCCTCCTAGCATAGTACTCATTAGGTGGAAGCACCCGTCATAAATTAACAATAAGTCATAAATCATGGAAAGACTCTATAAAATAATCTCAATAAGTACGATCAAAGCCCATGATAAATATAGTACATCACATGCAAAACATGGTTATTCGCAAAATTGGAATATCATGCTACCAACAAGTAGGGATATGTTTATGTGAATATGAGAAGACAAAAACACATGCCTCAAAAACTTTAGAGAACAAGTCATGGTTGCTGAAATCACGGAGAAATTTGAATGAAATCACCTACCTTGATAAATGCGGTGCTCTAATCAAGCGCGTGGGCAATGTCACGTCGCATGCTTTGACGTACTTGTCACATCATAAGTCATCTATCACTTGGCATTCTCACATCTAAAAGTAAACAAATCCAAGTGATAACTTCATTGATCTAACAGTTAATCCCAGATCTATAGCCCAGATCGTTTGATTAACCCTCTATTAGGGCAGTCTTAAGCTAGATGTTTGTCTTTCTAACATCTAGACCGTTGTATGTCATCTCTGATTTCACTCCTACTCATTTTTATCATGATCCATTTAATTTCTATGTTTGTTTAGTAATTCACATGTATCTCTATGATTACGCATCGATCTAACGGTCAAATCGCTCTCTGATCAGCCCATCTTAAGGCACCTAATCAGATCGACGGTCAGGATCACTTTTATTGAAAATTACAATAAGATATATTCTTCTAATCCCCTAGATCATCTCATATTTGATGTATCCATGTATCCAATCAAGGTTTAAGGCATGATCGTCCATTGATCTAGGTCATCTAATGGTTTTTAGTGGTTTAACCATTTAAAGGGTATTCAAGTCTTGATTTTTATCTTGATTCTATGTCCGCGTCGTTGAGGCAGTTACAACATATCTTTTGGATTGTGATTTGGGCCTCTATAGTTGCTAAAATCACATTTTTTTTGTGAATGAACGGCTCAGAAAATCTAAAGAAATCAAGAAAAAAAGGGATTTAAATTGCGCCGCACGTGATGCATGTGCAAAGCGCGTGTGCCACTTGTGCGTGTGTAGCTCACATGAGCGCACATGCCGTGCTGTGTGTCACCCCGTGTGTCGTGCTGCGTGTGCATTGTGCGTGCGTGCTACTTGGCCCACGTCTCCACCATGTATCGCGAGTAGCCGCCAGCTTTGTCTTTGCCAGGATGATGATCGAACTGGTCCGTAGTCGCCGGAGACGGCAGCTGGACTCCAGTTGCCGTCGGCGACCCCAGGTGCCCAAATCTTGCGATTTTTGCAATATTTTGCTCAATTTTTTACGTACCTTCCATTTTTAAGCTCCCCATAAAGAGATTTTACCATTTTCTTATGTTTTTACAAGCTTTTTACCACATTAAAAAAAAAAAAAAATCTCTCTCTATTTCTATTTTTTGAGTTTTTTGGTATCCCTAGCTATTCGATTACCATGAAAATTCATAAGTTTGTTCTTTGTGTCATCATGCATAAGATGAACGGTTCAGATAATCATCTGACACCGTTTCATTGACTTATTTTGAAAACAATGGTAATCTATATCCCACACTGTTTTTCGACATTAAAACAATGAAAAGAAAATGAAAAAGACTAGGGAGAGAATGGAGGATGGCCTACCTCAGTCAAGTCGGTCACTCTCAGTTACTTTTCGTCACTAGTGCACGCATGGGAGGGAACATTCAACGGTGTTCTTGTCCTGAAACTTTGTCGCTGGTGATGTCGTTGTCGGAGACGCCAAAAATGATAGAGTAATTGTAGTTTGAAAACCGAGTTGCATTTATGGTGGGGGGAGCCCACCCCATTATTACTATCATTTTTATTTATTTATTTAAAATCTATTTTACATTTATGATGATATGATTATCAGTAATAAATGCTGGCAATCATTACCTTGTCTCTTAAATGCCAGTCCCATCGTGAATGTCTGTGCTAATTTTGTAGGCCCCACTTGTGAAATGACTACTATAGCCCTTTAGATAATTTTAATTAAATACAAAAATTAAAATAATTAGCTATTTTTACTCTAATATCCTATTTTAGCATTTTTAGTGGCGTTGGATTTTGTTTTCCGAGCACATCTCAATTATTGAGGTTTTAATTCGAGATTCTATTTCCAAATTTCTCAAATTCTCAAATTTCTATAATTTTTTAAAATTAAATATTCTAGAATTCAAAAATAGCAAATATTACATAGTCAATGGATGAGAATTCTAGATTAAGACCCATCTAAGTCAATGACAATATATGAACAGTTTCAATCTTCAAAAGTCTAAGCCCTCATGGTCTTGCGACTATTTCATACCATTTAGTGAGGGACTCGTGAGGGAAAAATAGGATGCTTATATTTATACTAGAACAAGTTGCCATGCAATGCCACTTTTACATGATGGGCTCCAATTTTATTTTATTTTATTATTATTTTTCAATCAGACCCATTCATTTGATCTCTCTGACGCTAGATGATAATTAATCTAAAAGTCATGCGCATTGATGGGCTTCGAATTTGAGAAAATTTACTTTCTGATCTCTCTGACTCTAGATGACGACTAATCTATAAACCATGTGGATTAATGGGTTTCGAATATGAGAAACTGTACTTTCTGATCACAAACGCCACTAAAGCAAATAGGTGCACTATTTAAATGTTGGGTTCGCTTTCTAATGACCAAGGCAGGCATTTTTTGGTTGTTAGAACCGTCCAATTGTCACTGAGTTTACGGTTACAAGATATCCAAGTCCATGTGTAAAATGAACAGATTTTATCAACCAATTAATGTAAAGTGAGGCAAGGGGTGTGTGGCGCAGAGCAATAGCATTCTTCATTTTAACTTGCTTTACAAGTTTTTTCTTTTCTGCAGAAAGGCACCCACTACAGCAGGTGGCAGCACAGCGAAACAATTAAGCGGGTCAAGTCGATCCTTTCCGGATCTAAACGGATCAAACACATTATACCAGGTTTTCAAACGGATTCAAAAAGTAGGTTTTTGGACAACAGAATTGCAAGCAATCGGGTTTTGCTAGATATAATTCAACTTTCTATTTTAATTTATAAGCATACTTAGACAATTTTGTTTGTGCATAGTAATTTTGTTTTCTGATGATCTTGCTTCCGAAGGAGAGTCTTGGTGCAATGGTAAAAGTTGTCGTCGTGTGACCTTGAGGTTAAGGGTTCAAGGCATGGAAACAGCTTCTTGCAAGGCAAGACTGTGTACTTTAGGGCCTTGTGGTCCACCCTTTTCCTGGACCGGCATAAGCGGGAGCTTCGTGCACTCAGTTTTCTCTTAAATTTCAATATGCTGGATGCTCATTTTCTTTGAAATATCTATGATTTGAGTCATTTTACAATATTTCGTTCTTTAGAAAGGAATACAAAGGGAGGTCTATTTGTCATCTTTCTTTTGTTTGGTTCTGATCATGCATTAGATAATAGTTAGCCTGCAAAATATCATATAATGCATGCACAAGAAAGTTGGATCACAATCCAAGTTTTGAACTTCCTTGTGTTTATTCCCATCCTCAGCTTGACAAATATGTTAATCCTTTGCAAACTAATGACCTGAGCTGACAAAGAACTTCACCAGCTGCTCTCTCCCGGGCAGATTTTCACGTTTGTGCCCCTTCCGCGGGTAAATCAGTGCACAATTCAAGCTTTAATGAGTCACTTTTCCTATGCACTTCAAGCGAATCATATTCTACAAAGATGCTCTAGTATGATACCTGAATTTAGTCAAATACAATTTGAGAGGTTTTTTAGATTCATTGATCAGGGCTTGACAGAAGAACTTTGTAAATTTTCAAAAATTGAAGATACAGATCAATAAATTAAATTTCAACTATTTGTAGACACATATCAATTGAGTCTCTATTGCTTCAAGAGTCAAATATGATACTTTGTATTTGAGGTCCTTATTATGCGTAGCTTTGATTGTTTCCTAGGGTTTTAAATGAGTGATGATAAATACACCCCTTTTTTCTCTCTAAACAAATGGGTGTCCCTGCTAACAAATAGGGGTGTATAAATCATCGACCTTTTAAATGGAGCCGGTGGGGACGAAAACTAAGATCTACGGCTGTGACCTCTCCAGCCCTGCGAGGGAAAGGAAAGATCAAATTCTAGCCGTACCATTTCCGTTCTTCTTCTTCGACCCCGATTCTCGTCCATCGACCACAATCACAAACCACCCTGCCCTGAAAAATTAGGCTTCTCAGTAAAATAATGGCGGAAGATTCAGATATTGCTCCACCTCCAATGAGGTTAATGAATTTCGTCTCAGAACAACAGGTTCTTGATTTTTGCCCCGATTCTCTAATTTTCATTTTCAAACCTTAAATTCAGATTTTAAATTATCTCGTTTTTCTGTTCTCGTATTGCAGTTGGATGAAGCCAAGAAAACCAGAGGAGAACGTGCTGACGATGGAACCCTTCAGAGAGACAAACCCTTGTTTGAGGTAATATCCATTTTTAATTCATTTTTGTGTTTATTTTTCCTACTGTAATTGAATGTTGACAGTTTTTCTCTTTCCGAACTTAAGATTGTTTGCTTTTGAGCTGATTTTGTTGAGCAGTAGAAAAATCTCTTCTTTATTGAATATGCATTTGAATTAAAACTCGAAAGCACAATTACCATGTTCGGTTTGGAAATTATTTGACAGTGTTCGTCAAATTCGGAAAATATTTATGAAACGTTGGTGAAAATATTGGATTGGCAAGGCAAGTTATTGTCATCAGTTCAAGTTAATAGGAATTTGGCATTGAATTCGAGAAAATGATCAAATATTTGAAGTGTTCTGTAACCATGGATGAAATGTTACACCCAAGTTCGAGAACTCCACGTGTGTTTTGAATTTAAATTGGCGGTCTTCTTGTCTTTCTTGTGATATTTTCTGTTTAATTTGTTGAAGTTGTGGGAGCTTTGTTTCAGTGCCCATCTTGGATTTTCTTGTTTGAGTTCGATCTTTCTTTGCTGCAGATTTTAAAGGAGAATAAAGACAAGAAAGATGCAGAGTTCAATGAGCGGTTCAAGCACAGTGAGTATCTTATTTAGCTAGGACCTTATTTCTTTGCTGATTTTACTTTATTTATCGTGCTTATACTTCAATAAGGTATTTTGATGTTTCATACTTCAGTGAGTTGTTCTAAGACCTGACAGATAATTCTTTCTAGATTTGGAAAGTTAATATATCATGTTGTTTGAAAAGGTTAATCTGGGTTGGGGGGTTATTGAATACACTACATCTTGAATAAATCTTTGCTTATTTTAGTTTGCCTGATACGATTCTTGAATTTGTACTGAATTCATAGCATAGAGTCATTGGCAATCTGCATTAGCTTTTATGCCATCACATCTAGTCATTGCCGAATGACCTTTTGAACTTAATGGTGGACCAGAAAAAGAAGGTCACCAGATGGAAATAAATTGTTGTTACCTTGGCATTTGGTTGAGTCCTAATAGTATCATGGTTGCAGTGTTTCACCATGGGGTGCACCATGGGTTATTGAGTCCTGAAATCCATAGTGATCTGTTTCCATTTGGTTGAGTCCTTGTTTCTATAGAATTGAGGATTTATTAGATCAGTTATAAGGAGCACGAGTATTTTCAAAGATTGACCTTCGATTGGGCTATCATTAACTCAGAATCATGGATGAAGATGTTGCTAGGATAGCATTTAGAATTAAGCTCGGCCTCTATAAATTTCTAGTGATGCCCTCCAGGTTAACAAATGCTCCAGTAGCCTTTATGGACCTAATGAATGGAATCTACAAACCATTCTTAGATAAGTCTGTCATTTTATTCATTGATGACATCTTGGTTTACTCTCAAAACCATGAGGATCATGTACGATAATTGAGAATCATTTTACAACTGTTAGCAGAGCAAAAATTATATGCTAAACTGAGCAAATGTGAATTTTGACTGGAGAAAGTGGCATACGTAGGGCATGTAATTTCAAAAGAAGGCATATCAGTGATGAGGATTTTATATCAAGCCGGTTATATTCTATGGATTTAGCAAATCTTGGGTCTCAAGCTGACACTGCATTTATTGGTATGGAATGATGTAATATAGCTTATACATAATATATAAGCTGGATTATACTTCACTAAGGAATTTCAAAACAATTGATTGGTTCATGGCTTGAATGGGAGTGTTCTGTTTTCTAATGTGATTTCTTGTGAGAATTTCTTCACTGGATTGGGGCATTAGAATGTGTAATTCTGTCAATGGACTATAGCCAATTGATGCTTCAATTGCTTTTAAGTAGTCAAGAAGGGAATATGAGCAGCAAGTAGCAAAAGAAGAAGCTCAAGAACTTTGGAGTTTCCAGGTAGGTTCTTAAACCCTAGTGAGTATGAAGTTTTATTGGAAAACTTTATGGAGCCCTTAATGCTAGTGTTTCATTGCATAACTTGGTTTTGATTTGATTTTTCATTTTGGTTTCTTAAGAGATTTTATTTACCCAACAGCTATTACTTCCTTACTGCAGCACGATGCGTAAAGTGCTAATTTTTTCAGATCCTGTAGATTGTGTTGTTCTCCTATTTGGCTTTAATTAAATGCATAATAGATGGCTGGAATTTTGGGAGGCAATTCCCTACCTCCAACTAAGTTACCTAACTATGCACAACCTTGTTATTGCTCGAGATTTTCAAGTTCATGAGAATTCAATCACTGGTGTCCCTTTGCTCTTCCCTGAATGTTTTATAATCATACTGAAGCTCATAATTCATTGCTTTTCCTGGAAACTGTTACATTTTCTGAAAGATCTCAATCAACCCGCATGAAGAGGAGCCTTGGCGTAACGGTAACAGTTGTCGTTATGTGACCTTGAGGTCACGGGATCAAGGAGTGGAAACAGCCTCTCGTAAAAATACAAGGTGAGGCTGCATACTACTGGCCCTTGTGATCCGCCCCTTCCCCGAACCCCGCATAGGTGGGAGCTTCGTGCACCGGGGCTGCCCCTTTATCTCAATCAACCAGCATCCTCATGTCATAAGCTGTTGATAGAAACCTGTGGTTGGCATCATCATGGTTTGTTATGCTATTAATATTTAGATACTTATGTTTTGCAATTTTTATTTTTATTTTCCAGGAAGCCCTGGCTTCCCGCGCCTCCCTTGTATATGAGATGAAGGAACCACATGCCGCCCCAAAAGTTGAGGTCAGTCATCAGTGAATAATCTGCACAATAGAACCAACAAGTCAACAAACACATGCTTCTACCGTGATCCTTTTGCAGATTTGTATCCTAGCTTGAACCTCAGCTGCATGTCATGCTCATGAACTGTATGTTTATTTCAATTGCCTTCCAAAAAAACGAAATGCAAGACTATCCTCTCACTTAGAATTGAGCTTTAGGCATAGCTATCTAGAATTATGTGTTTCTCTTTTTTTTTTTTGCTTTTGTAGGAACAGAAGCCAGTTGGTAGAAAGCAATCGCGCCCACTAGGGGGAGTGATTTTATCAGTGAAACCACAAGCTAAGAAATAAAAAACAGAAGCAGCATCTCAAGAAAAGCCTGTGGACAGAGTGAAAGCTTCAATCTCTGATGTAGAAAATGCCCCAGCTGCCAATAATGGAGGATTTGGAGGTTTGGTATCATACAGCGACGAAAGTGAAGAAGATGATAGCTAACCCCTTCTCAAGTTCATTTATGTTTTCCCAGCCTGTTTTAAGGAAATGCTGTATCATCAGGTTTGCAAATTTTTTAGATCTTGCAATCCATTCCAATGTGGCTTACACTTTTCCAATGTAGAGACTGTAAAGGAAGAAACTGACAAGAAGATCACATGGACGCCGAAGTACTCATGAAGTTTTACTATGGAGGCACATGCCCCATCTTCAATATTGACTAAATTCTCTTGGCTTCTTTTCTCTACCATCATCCCATTTTTAAGCACTGCGCTTAAATCAAGGCCTTCAATTGTGGATAGTTGGTGTTCCACTACGATTGCTGTTCAGTTTTCCATCACTTGGTCTGATGCTTCCTGAACTACTCTATCAAATGCAGCATCAAGTGCACTTGTAGCAAAAACCACATTGCCAACCGTTGCTTCTGTCCACCGGAGAGTTGAACTCCTCGCTCTCCCACTAATGGGTAATATACCTGAAAGTAGCAGATTTTGTTTTAATTGCCGTGTACTGTCCTGTTGACTCAATATTTTGTTTCTTTTAATTCAATGATGGTGGGGTGAACATTTCTGATTCAAGTCCAAAATAATCTTTCTCATAAAAATGATTGCTTCTGTGGGTCAAAAGCCGTCTAGTTCAGTTGGTCGCAGACAACAAGGTGCCTCTCTTTGTTATGCTTGGTCAGAGGTCTAGAGTCGCACTTTCTATCCTATGAAGGAGATTTGAAGTAGATGTAGGAATTAGGATGATATGTTCTAGGTAGTTTGGTTCATAATTCTTTGCTGTAAATCCAGTTTTGTAACATTTGTAAAATATTGAAAATCTTTAAGTAGAAAGAAAAAGAAATTTTGAGCTCCGAATTTAGATCTCTGAAAATTGAAACTGCAGTTACTGTTAGCTTAGAATTTAGATCTCTGCAAATTGAAACTTCAGTTACTGTTAACTCAAATTTCCAATCTTAATATTAGTTGTGGATGGAAGCTAACATTTTGACAGCCATATGGGCTGATCAGATTCATTCCTAATCCTCCTATTTAGGGCCTCCAAATGGATGGCAGTTAGCCAACCTTAACAGCCTTAAAGTAAGTGCCAGTTGGATGGTTGAAATCGTCTTATCTGGACAGTTTTTGGTCTTTGGAGATCCAAGATGGAGCCACCGGGACGAAAGTAAAAAATTGATTGCTCCCTTGCGTTAGAATATATTACTGCTCCGATGACTTGTGTTAAATTAGTAGAAAAAGGTCAGCCCCGGTGCATGAAGTTCCCGTGTTTGCAGGGTCTTGGGCTTTACCTTGCATTTTTGCAAGAGGCTGTTTCCATGTCTTGAACCCGTGACCTCAAAGTTTACCATTGCGCGCCCCTTCTAGTAAGTGTTACATTAGTAGCAACCTTTAAATCCAAGACTAGATTATATAACTTTCTTGTAAAGGAAAATTTAGATGGCATCTACACGTCATTGACCAAATCCATGGATCTAAAAGGTAGCTGTCAGGACATTAGCGGATTCAGCTGCAGCTAAGATCTACGCTTGCCTGAATTGTGTCATTGAACAACAGTGGCTCATGACTCACCCTGATTCTGCGTATTATTGACCCTTGTAGTCAGCCCCTTCTCCTGACCCCGCATATGTAGGAGCTCCGTGCACGGGAGTCACCCTTTTGGGTGAAGTAGAAGCATGATATTGAATGTAATCCAAGTCAAGGAGTAAAGCTCGCTCGAGTTGCAAGAACTTTTGCTAAAATAATGAAGGAACCAACACCACAGTGTCTTGTGTGCCTGCCTTCGGGTATCGAAAAACTCGTTGATTCCCGAGGTACCATTGATATAGTTAATCACAGTATTTATGTCTTGTAAATCAAGTCTATATTTCTTTCAGCCAGAACTCAAAATTATTCATTTTTATTTAATTTTTCAAAAGACCTAAAACAAGAAGCTTGGACTGTCCAATTTCCAAATGCCATGATCTCCACAAGGTTACCTAATTTCTATACCGTGACCGTTGACGGTTGCTGAAATTCTTCTATTCAAAACAAGTCTCACGCCCGCCACAAACCAATTTTGGCCATGCGAATAACTACCAATCTCATACAAAGTCTTTCTCACCCAACTCCCGAACCGTTCATCTGGAACACCCTCATACGTGCCCACTCCCAAAACCAATCCAAACCCACGATACTACCCATCTCCGCCCTCTCCATCTACCTCCGGATGCGCTTCCATGGAGTCAAACCAGACTTCTACACCTACCCATTTCTTCTCCAATCCTTCTCGTCTTCCTCTTCCCTCCAATCCGGACAAAATATCCACGCTCACATTATCCAATTCGGCTTTTCTTCTAATCCCTTCGTCCAAACGTCCCTCGTTAACATGTACTCTGGTTGTGGCAGTTTAAATTCAGCCCACCAAGTTTTTAGCGAAATCCCCTTTCCAGATCTTTCCTCTTGGAATTCGATCATTTCGGCCAACTTGAAATTTGGTTTTGTTGATAGTGCCCGGGAAATGTTCAATCATATGCCGCAACGAAATGTCATCTCTTGGAGTTGTATGATTGACGGGTATGTGAAGTGTGGAAATTACAAGGACGCTCTTCTGGTGTTTAGAGAGATGCAAGAAATGGCTGTAGAGGATGTTAGGCCAAATGAGTTTACATTATCGAGTGTGCTTTCAGCTTGTGGGCAGTTGGGTGCCCTCGAGCATGGGAAGTGGGTTCATGCTTACATAGACAAGTATGGCATGAAGGTTGACGTCGTGTTGGGGACTTCATTGATAGATATGTACGCAAAATGTGGGAGCATTGAGAGGGCTCGACAGGTGTTCAGTGAATTGGGCCATTATAAGGATGTGATGGCTTGGACTGCAATGATTTCAGGTCTTGCAATGCATGGGCACGGTGAGGAGTGCTTGAATATGTTCACAGAGATGACAGATCAAGGAGTGAAGCCTAATGCGGTTACTCTTTTGGGTGTATTATGTGCTTGTGTTCACGGGGGAATGGTGAGTGAGGGTAGGGAATATTTTGAGCAGATGAATCAGGAATTCAGCATTACTCCAATGATTCAACATTACGGGTGCCTTGTGGATCTCTATGGGAGAGCTGGGTTAATAGACAAAGCATGGGAAGTAGTGAGATCTATGCCAATGGAGCCTGATGTGCTTGTCTGGGGAGCTCTTCTAAGTGGCTCTAGAATGCATGGTGATATCAGCACTTGTGAATTCGCTCTCAAGAAACTTATTGAATTGGAACCAATGAATAGTGGAGCTTATGTGCTTCTATCTAACGTATATGCAAAAATGGGTAGGTGGGAAGATGTAAGAGATGTGAGAGATGTTATGGACTCTAAGAGAATCAAGAAGGTGCCTGGATGTAGCATGGTTGAGGTTGGTGGTGTCTTTCACCAGTTTTTTGTGGGAGATGTGTCTCACCCAGAGAGTAGTGAGATATATCTGATGCTTCAGGAGATTATGGAGAGTATAAAGATCGCAGGTTATGTGGGAAACTGCAGAGAGGTCTTGCTAGACTTGGATGAGGAAGGTAAGGAGTTTGCTTTATCATTTCATAGCGAGAAGCTAGCTGTTGCTTTTAGCTTCATAAAGACAAGTCCTAAGACACCAATACATATTGTTAAGAACCTTCGTACATGTATTGATTGTCACGATGCCATTAAGATCATATCCAAGGTTTACGAGCGGGAGATTATTGTGAGGGACTGTAGTCGCTTTCACCATTTTAGATGTGGAACTTGTTCTTGTAAAGATTACTGGTAATCCAAGCATCTTCTGTAATGTATTTGAGGTCATACAAACAGAATATAGTATTCAAACAATTTCCTATGTTCTGACTTATTTTGGCATCACTGCCAAGGCTTGCTGCTCTACTGCTATTGGAATACGCATAGAAGGAATGTATCATGCCCTTTATACATGACTACAGCACTGGGATTTTTCATAGGAAGGATGCTATTACTGTGGTTACTGAAATTTTCTTTTATAATTCCTGAAAATCTTCATAAAAGGATCAGATGCTCCTGCTCAGATACTTACTAGTTTTTCATAAGGAAAACCATGGATATTTTTCCATAAATGCGTCTAATACTCAAAACTTCAAAAGAAACGCATTTACCCTTTGGTTTGGAGGCCAAGGCCGATTAACTTGCTGGTGAGATAGGTAATGCACCTGATTCAATCGGGCTGCAGGAAAGAATGTTTCCAAGTGATCACACAATAAGACTAAGTTTACTTTCTGTCTACAATTAATGCCTTCTGCCTTTTGATAGTATCATCAAACTGAACTTTCAAGTATTCTGGGGCACAACACATCCATTTCCTGTTCCATAGCAGCTTTCCATGTTGGATGTGAAAGAGCTTCCTCATAGGTTCTTGAGATAGTAAGAGAAGAATATTTAAAGCAAACTGTCAATGGAAGTGGACAGATGATTAATGGAAGCAGAATTACTGAAGGGATGGTGCTTATAAGTGTACTTACCTGACTGAACATCAATTGGGAAGTTAAGTATGAAGAAACAAGTTGATGAATAGGACAGAAGTTGGCAATGAAAAAGTGGTATGGACTGCTGACTTTTATTCCTCATTTGGCACTGCTACGGATTTGATCTATGCTTAGAAACCTGAATTATTTTTGCAGTGTTGGAAGGAGAACCTGGAGAACCATCAATAAAAATTAAGAGAGCAAGGGATAAAGATTGATAGGGAGGAACTTAATTCAGCCTTTACAACTTCACCTTCATGAGCAAATTAATGCCTGTTTTCCAAGAGAATGACATTTGCTCTTATGTAGAAATTTTCAAGAAGCTTGATCAAGATATATGCATCCTTTCTGTATGCAAGAATAACCAAGGAAAGCAAACTTCATTATCATGAGGAGACAGTTTTTTAAGACTTTAACACTTGAGCAAAACTGAGAAATACAAAGATATGAAGAGAAACCTTAACAAGGAACAGCTGGGACATCTTTAATGGTGCAGTATGAGCTCATTGTGAAGGAAGTCCATGGTTTCCAAATTCTTTAGGTAATGAAGGTGTTTCTCGTCTTTCGGTAGTCGTGGGATCATACAGTCTCTTATTTGATAGTCGCTCTTTATTTGAGGCATGGGTTTTGGTTTTTGGCAATTTCTTTTGACCAATCAGCATGTAACATTTTTGTATGCTCTTATTTCTTTCAGTTATTATCCTAGTCATTCCAGAAAGGATTTATATGGTGCAAGGGTCATAAAATACATATCAGAAAGATCCTAAAGTCGTGTCTTTTATACTAGACTTCACATGATTGACTCATTAGTATGACCCTCACCCAACAACTTCTTTGTATTAGCTGATCTCAAATGAAATTTTCTGTTTTTCTTTTCGTGTTTCAACCATGGAAATTCCTTTTATGTGATGTATAACTTCTCTTCATGCATGCTAAATTTTCCTTTTGAGGAACAAGATATTCATTGTGCTGGCTGTAAATTCTATGTCTGGTCCATTCGAACTGGCATTAGTTCACTTAGTGTCACCACAATTTTGTTAGCAAGGTTGAATAGCATGATTGTGTTACCATGTATTAATTCACTTTGTGAAACGGATATTTGGCTACACATTTATTTTTCAAGACCACCCAAAGCTCTAAGCAAGGATGAAACGGACTTTTTAGACAAACTAGAGATGGTGAGCATGCATTTCCATAGCTGTTTACAGCCAGACTTCTGCAAGCACGAAAAGATTAGGACTATATTTCCAATATGCCACTTTTAAGTAGTTGGAGTTTGTATATTGTATGACTTAATATGATCATGTTCGGTGACTTTAGCTTATTTGTGGGCTATGGGATGTTTTTCTCCTGGATATTAGAGGCATATATTGGTCTGGTATCACATATTTATTGCCACATAGCATGCTTTATATGTGAACTTAGGAATCACATAGAAGTCGTTTTGCAGTGCACTTGATAGATTTTAGCCATGTGCTTATCTGCCCTGGTCATACATGATAAATGTTCACCTTTTTTGTATGTGTCTGCTCAACATCAGATGACAATGTACATTATAGTATACATGTTCCTTGTTGCCCATCCTACACCAGGAAGGCTTATCAATCCATGATATTCAAATCTAGTATCAGGAAGAAATACAGAAGTCAGAGTGGCTTTGTGGATTGTAAGCATCCAATCCGGTAGGCTTCTCACCTTATCTCTTCTGTTTTGGTAGCTTATTGTCAATTGATATTCCTGGGTCAACAATCTACTTTATTTGAATCTAGTGTCAGAATGAAATTCGGAATTTCAGCAGTGATCTGGTGGATTGTTAGGATTCAATCCTGTTGGCTCCAATTCCTTTATCCTTATTTTCTGCATTTGGATAGTTTATTGTCAAGCAACTTTGGTACAAAAGTTTAAAGAAAGAAGGAATCCAGTCTTTGAGCTTGCTTAGAAGACAATCTTTTTGTCAACTTGTTGTTTGTATTTCTTGTTTGGTTTTAGCATGTTTCGTAGCTAGTCTATATCTTTGGTTGAGGGTCAGTGCTCTTGATGTTACATGTTTAGAAAAACTTCGTACATTTTTTGAACCATCTTTCCTTTCAAAGTTCTGACAATGTTTTGAAATTCTTCTCTTGGAAAGCAAACCAAATTTCTCTTCAAGCAGTTCATCAAATCAGAAAATGTAAAAGCATGGAGACTAATGGTACTCTGCATTGTTTTGAAAGTTGCTTTTTGCCTGGTACAATTTCCTGACAAGCTAGCAGAGAATTAAACAAGTGGAAACCAAAGAGAAATGACAATGTTCAAGCATGGGCTGAGGATATTATCCTGTAAGGAGAATTTCATACCAAGCCAGTTGTTTTATGTGGATTTATCAAATCTTGGGTCTCAAACTGATGCGTTATTGACTGGTATGGTTTGATGTAATATAGCCTATTCGTAATGTATGAGTTGGCTTATATTTCACTAAGAACTTTCAAAAGCAAGTCATAGGTTCATGGCTTGAGTGGGTGGGTGATCTGTTTTTTATGGGGTTTCTCATCAGTTATTCTTCACCAAATTGTGGCTTCAGACTGTAGTAAGTCTGTCAATTAACTGTAGCCAATTGATCTTTAAAGTGCTCTCATGTAGCCAGGGGAATATAAGCAGCAAGTAGCAAAAGAAGAAGCTCAAGAACTTCGAAGTTTCCAGGTAATTTCTTAATCCTAGTTAGTTCGAAGTTTTATTGGCAAACCTTACGGGGCCCTAATGCTAGTGTTTCATTGTGTAACTTGGCTTTGTTCACTTTTCTGTGTTCGGGAAATGCAGTACCATCAGGTTTGCAAATTTTTGAAGTCTTGCAATTTATTCCAATTCTCTAATGGCTTACACTTTCCCAATGTAGTGATTGTAAAGGAAGACACTGAAATGAAGATCACATGGACGTAGAAGAACTCATGTGAAGTTTTACCATGGAAGCATAAGCCCCATCCTTAATATTGACTAAATCCTCATGATTTCCTTTCTCTATAATCATCCCATTATTAAGCACTGCAATTAAATCAGCCCCTTTAATTGTGGATAGATGGTGCGCCACAACGACCGTTGTTCGGTTCACCATCACTCTGTCCAGTGCTTCCTGAACTACTCTCTCTGATACAGCATCAAGTGCACTTGTTGCCTCATCCAGTAGTAGGATCTTTGGCCCCTTCAATATAGCACGAGCTATCGCCACCCGTTGCTTCTGTCCACCAGAGAGTTGGATTCCTCGCTCCCCAACTGATGTGTCATAGCCCTGAAAGTAGCAGAATTTTGTTTGTAAACATCAGCATGTCCTGTTGACTCAATCATTTGTTTCTTTTTAATCCAATGATAGTGTTGAAATTTCTGTTTCAAGTCCAAACATAATCTTTCTTACAACAAAAAGAAAAGGGGAGAAATAATTCTGGGAATGTACAGCAAAGTTTAGATACCAAAATCCCCGTAGTTTTGGATGATTCTAGCATCCAAAGAGGATACTTTTGTTCACAGGAAAGAGACAGTTGGAGACAATTTATAAATAACAGTCTAAATTAAACTCTTAAAAACACGGGTTTTATGATGCTAGCATTGTCCAATCAAACGTGATTTTTCATTTACGGTGCTCGGATCATCTACAGGTGCGGCCATTTATGCAGAAGTGGGGTGTTCTTGTTGGTATCAAGTAGCTGACCGTGCCCTCTTCCTAGAATTTTCTTCTTTTTTCTTTTTTTTTCTTTTTGTCTTCTAACTAATTTGAGAGTAAAATCTCACTTCCCACTTTTGACAGATCTTATCTTTAACCAACTTTTTGACTGCCCTATGGTGTGACTTGATCTTGGATCTCGGATTGCCTAAGCATCACACTGATAAGAGCCAATCCTAATCCTCCATTCTAGGCCCTCCAAATGAATTGCAGTTAGTCAACAGTAACTTCCTAAGAATATGATGTTGGATGGTCAAGATAGTCTGATCTGGATTAATTTTTTATCTTTGGAGATCCAAGATTGGGGAAAGCCAAGATTGATTGCTCCCTTACCTAAGAATTATTGGGTTGATATGCCCTTGCCACTAATTCTTACAAAATAGAGATCTTTAAATCCAAGATCATTGCAATAATCTGAAGCATGAAAGGAGGTACATGATTGCTTTCTTGTAAAGGAAAATTTAGATGAAATTGGCACGTTTAGGACTTAATCAACTGTTAAAAAGAAAATCCGAAATCCAAGGATCAGAGCCTTACTACTCTTTTAACTTCCAGACCTTCTGCCTGGTCCATTGAAAAAGTTGAAAAAATGGAGAAAACATTCTGCATGGCCTATTTAGGATTTGTTAGGAATGCTGTTATCGGGTGAAATCACATGGTAAGTAGTTACATGGCCCCAGACTTTTTACGTGTCAGGTCCCACCTTTTATTAATCCAGTGGGTTCATCTGATCTGTCCAACGGCAGATATCTGCTAGTTGAAATGGTGTGGACTGGATGATTCTAGCATTTGATGAAGTTCTACTTCTGATCACTGGAAAAGAACAGTTAGAAACTTTACATAACCAGTGGTCTGCATTCAACAACCAGAAATATTAAATGCAGCTTTTCGAATGCTTGAATCATCCAATAGTCATTATTTTAGGGCTTCAAGATGTCTGAAGTCAGAACATCAGATGAATGGACCGGATTAATAAAAAAAAATGGGGCCTAGACGTAAAAGGCGGGCATATGCATTTCCCACTTTGTGGCACCTTACCATGGTCTTACCACATAAAAGCTCATTATAAGGGGCGTTCTAGCATGGGTCTCAGATTCACCATCTGATAATGTGCCTATAATTGAGCCATTGGATCCAGCAAATGCATGATATGCAACACATTTCATGCAGCCAATTCCATCTGCTCATGTCACGGGCGCACATGGTTACATTCACGATCTTCTATGTACCCATGTCACCAGTACGAAAAAAGCACAGCCCGGGTGCATGAAGCTCCTGCATATGGGGGTCCGGCGAAGAGACGGACCACAAGAGTTAATAGTCTTACCTAGCATTTTGCAAAGGAGGTTTTCACGCCTTGAACCTATAACTTTAAGGTCACACAATGACAACCCTACTGTTGCAGCAAAGCCAGTACAATTCTTTGAAAACCAATCCAATTTCGCTGTTAAGGGAGTTCAAGTATGTGTTAGTATTCCAACCTGTTGCAAGCTACTTATGAAGCTGTTGGCATTAGCAGATTCAGCTGCAGCTAGAATCTCCGCTTCACTTGCGTCTCCTTGCTTTCCGTAGGCAATATTGGCCCGAATTGTGTCACTGAACAACACTGGCTCTTGACTCACCAGACCCATTTGCCGCCTCAACCACCTTAGTTTGAGCTTTGTAATATCAATTCCGTCCAGCATAATTTGACCTGAATCAGGGTCGTAAAATCTTTGCAAGAGTGAGATCACAGTTGATTTTCCACTCCCACTTTCTCCGACCAGAGCGACCATCTAAGAGGAGATTTTTGTCATTACATTTCCAAAGTATCTTGTGGGACTGTCAAGATCAGAAACTTGCAATTGTTGAAGATGTAGATTCTTATGAATATTCTGTAAGAATTACAGACTGCATATACATGGTTGAATCAAGTATGGTGAGGGCCAGTTCTAGTAAGTAAAAGTCATTGTTGAGATGCAATAACAAATCTTAATCAGCTATTAGCAGAACCGTTTATGCTGTAAAGATCATCACACGAACAAGAACTTGAAAAATGATATATCATCACTTTACATACATAGAAAATGAAATCCAAGCATTCGTGTAATTGTGCTTTTGGTGAGGTGGTCTCATTTGATTAATCTAAATAGTATAGTTTCTGTCTTCTAATTCCTCTGACAAGTGAATGACCCATATGTTGATTGATGTATTTGGTCTTACCTTGCCTGATTGAAAAGCCAAGCAAAGGTCCCTGAAAATATGAACTTCTGGTCTTGAAGCATACTTGAAGCTTACATGCTGAAATTCAATGTCACCCTTCACATCTTCGAGCATAATCCCAGAATCGTTACTAACATCTATCTCTGACTTACGGTCAAGAATTGAAAATATAGAGGCTGTGGAAGCCTTAGCTTTTGTTGCATCAGGTGCAAGGGAAAATGAATGAGAAACTGCTAAGGCTGTCATTGTGAGAACAAAAAAAACCTGCAAATAAGAAGACCAGCATAAAATGGGTTTAATGATTTAAAAGGCAATAATAATTATTTTCGAAAGAAATGTGTTCCTTCTGGTCTGCCATGGGATAATTCTCAACAGGTTTGCTTATACAAATTCCTCGTTGAAAACTTCTGCATGTAAAAGGAGAGATTTATCTTGAAGTTAACAGGGGAATTATTGGTTTTCTTCTGGTTTGGATTTTAATTCTGATTGAGAGGAAAACTAAAAATTTTTACTGCATCTCTCACTTACTCTAAGATTAATTGAATAATTCAAAAGACAAGAACGACAAAGAAGTTCTTTAATTCACCATGCGTAATGAATTATTATTTTTTTAGTAAGTTTAGATGCATCTTGAGAGTTGGTTAAGCAAGGATAACGTACACGGAAAGCCTTCATGAATGTTGCCTTCCCATCCTCAACAAGGCGAGCTCCAGCATAGAAACTCGTTGCATATACACAAAACAACAAGAAAAAGGAGAGCCCAAAAAATATTCCACTGATCAACCCCTGTCTTATCCCTGTTCTTAGAGGACCTTCACATTTTGCTTTATAGAGTTTCATCACCTCCTCTTCTGCACAGAAGGATGCAACTGTCCTTATATTCCCAACCGCATTGCTAGCGACTTGGCTTGCTTCCTCATACAACATCTGCAAACATTTGAACAATTTATCTTCAAAATGCTGAGCTTCGTCAGAAATTGATAAAAGTTTAGTAGCATATAAGAGTAGACGACAGGGACACTGGTGAACCGTCAGATATTTACTAGATATGTATCAAGCAAACAAACAGTCCGAGAGAACATACAAAATTACTTGATAATGTTCGTGGCATCAATAATATCAATAGGTTGAGCAATTGAATCTAAAAAATGTCATCCCATCATCATCATCAAGACCTGATCCCAATTAGGGGTCGATCACATGAATATTGTTCCTCCATTTCCCTCTATTAAATGTCACGGCTTCATTTAATCTAGAGTTTTTAAATATTTTCTCACCACTTCAATCCACTTTCTTTTGGTTATTCTCTTTGACCTTTTAGAACCTTCGACTTGTATCACCTCACTCCCTCTAACTTGTGCCTTTTTTGTCTCCGTTGGACATGTCCAAATCATCGAATTCTAATCTTCCTCATCTTGTTATTTATTGGTGCTACTTCTAATGTTTTTATTTCGCATTCTATCCTTTCTTGTCTTGCAACCAATTAATTTCAACATCCTCATTTCGGTGACAGCTCATCCTATGTACATGTTAAATCTAAAACATGTGTTAGTTCCAAACAGAGTACCTTCATGTAATTATAATCAGATACAACTAGAAGGACTACTTATTAACAAATATTGTGCTTTTCAAATTCACATTCTACTCAGCCTCCGTTGGAAAACCGTGTGTGCATGTGATAGGTAAGTGGTGACTTTAACCCAAAACTTCTTGTTTGTGAGACAAGGCACTTAACTAACTTCCTTTCAATAGTTTTCATGGAGTGGAAAGCATACCTTTGCATCTGCACTGAAACCTTTCAGGAATTTTACTTCAGTCCATCCACAGATGCCTATCAGCGGCAGCATAGATAGGACTATGAGAGCCAATTGCCAACTGGCTTCAAAAGCAATTGCCAACCCAGCAACCAGTGATGCAGCATCTTGAACAAGCAGGGCAAGAGTATCTCCAACAAGAAAGCGTATAGTCGCTGCATCCTCTGAAAGCCTCGCATTGATGGAACCACTTGAGTTTGCAGCATTGCCAAACCACTCAATCTCCATATGCACCACTTTTTCGAAAGACATTGATCGGATTCTTTTTATCAACTTGCATCCAGCCACAGAGAAGAAGTAAGCTTGCACTGGGGAAGCCACTAATGCTACAAGGCCAAGGACAACAAACATCAACGACCAAAACACGGAGTCCTTCTGGAGCTTTGCAGGAGGATCAAAGAATTTGGGAATTATAACTGAAATGAGTATCCCAAAAATGGGTTGTATGACACCGTTGATGATTGCAGCAATGGTACCAAGCAGCAAAACAGGAACCTCTGGCTTGTTGAGATAGGCAAGGCGGCTGATAGGCACTTTTGGCTGTTCATTTTCTTGGATCTCAAGTCCAGTTGGCCCAAAAACTGCAATTGAGGAAGAGCGATGGCTTCTGTTTCTGGCACCAAAAAATGATCCCTGGCATACAGATCGTTGGAGCGATGAAAGTCGGCTTGTCCCAGAATTCAACATAATTTCCAGATTCTCTTGGTTAGTGATAATTGGTTCAGGTTTGTGATTAACTTCTTGCAAATGTATAAGTTGAGAATATGCTCCATTTGGATCCATGAGTAGCTCCGAATGAGAACCTGATAAACAAAACAATCTGGCCAGATTTTTCTTATTACAGTTAAAAAGTGCATTTAAAATCTCATCCGTCTTCCTTGAAAGTCAATGCTTTTTCCATGATATCAGTTTGCAGATTTTTATATTTTAAAAACATGACAAACAAGGCAAACTGGCTCAATTCACAAAAGACTAAAAATATTAAGATCCTTGCCTTTCTCAATAACTGATCCTTCATGAATCACGGAAATCATATCAGCATTTCGAACTGTAGTCAGGCGATGAGCAACCATAATAGTGGTACGATTGATCATGAGCCTGTCTAGAGCCTCCTGCACAATACGTTCAGATTCCATGTCAAGTGCACTTGTAGCTTCATCTAGAAGTAAAATTCTTGGGTCTTTCAGAATCGCTCTGGCTATGGCTAATCTCTGTTTCTCCCCCCCTGACAGCTGAGTTCCATGCTCGCCAACCATGGTGTCAAGTCCCTGATTATGAAGAAGGTAAAATAATCATAAAAGATCTTCAAAGTACTGAAATTAACAATGAGAAAACATGCTGTTCTAATATGTTTGTGATATGAGAAATTCGTGAATCTGTTATGTATGATCGGGGACTTCACACAAGTTCAAAATAAATATAAAGTTTAACACCAGTGTATAAATATAACATATGTATTCCTACTAAAAAAATTTGACATGACGTCATGATATATAAATATGATATAGTTGTAACTGCAGTAGAAAGTGCGCAAAAGTTAGGCAGAGTAAAACCTGAGGCATTTTATCTATGAACTTGGAAGCATTGGCAAGTTCTGTTGCAGCTTTGATTTCTTCAATATTTGCACTATTCTTACCATAGGCGATGTTATCTTTAATGCTACAAGCAAATAAAGCAGGCTCCTGGCTAACGAGCCCCATTTTTTCTCTTATCCATTTGAGCTGGAACTCCTTCATATTTATACCATCTATGAGAACTTCTCCTGCTTGTGGGTCATAAAATCTCTCTATCAGACTGATAACTGTTGACTTTCCACTTCCACTCTCACCAACCAAAGCCACAGTCATTCCACTTGGTATATGTAGAGAGAACGCCTTGAGTATTGCATCCTCTGGCCTGGCTGGATAACTGAAATAAACATCTCTTAATTCGATATCTCCTCGGACATTGTCCACTTTTTGTCCATTACAGTCATATGCATCTATCACTGGCTTCCTCTCAATTGTCTCAAACATCTTGAATGCTGCGGCTCTTCCTGCTGCAAATGCACTAATACATGGAGATGCCTGGCCTAGATTCCTGAATCATCCCAGCACATACAAACTTTAAGAAGTATAGAAGTGCAATATGCATGCATATGTAAAAGCATGTATACCTGAATCATGTGTACATGTTGAATATTCTGGCACACATACAATTTGTAAGAAGTATAGAAGTGAAATATATGTGCATATGTAAATGCATGTATACCTGCATCATGTGTACGTGTTGGATATTCAGGTACTTATGAATCTACTCATGAAAATGTCAATGCGATTAGCGGATAGTAAATAAACTCTTAATCTCTGATAAAATAGAATTGTTTCATATATCAAGCCTCTTTCTTTAATGTTGATGCATAGCTTCATCAAGATCAAGTCAAGTTGCTTATATGTCTCAATTAGGTGATATTGCAGTGTGGAATTTTGGCACAATATAAAATTGTGGACTCAGAGGAGAAGAACCTAGGCTTATCAAGTTTCTCATTGCTCATCATGATGTTTCAGTTGAATAGTTACCCGTTTGTATCCTAACATTGCTTTTATCCTGAAAGAGAAATGGGCTAATACAGGTCTCTTTTCATCGTATCTGACTCCTTATATTTTACATTTGTAAAGGAAAGGTTTTACATAAAATACAAAAGAGTACAAGTGACTGGATCCCTCATATTTGATAAGAAAGGAACTTTTCAGAGAGTATGAAATATAAAAGGGTTTCTCAATACATAACTCGCTTTTCAAAAAATTTGTAAATTGGAGCTTAATTGATAACAGAATTAAGGTAAGAACACATAATTTACAAAGATTAGAAAAGAACTTCTGGTCTCTTATCGTACCAAGGTTGTGTCAAAACTCTCTAGGCATATCATTGAGTTCCATTAGTGTTGCCCTATTCTGTAGTCATAGTGACTCCTATATTACCTTAATTTTAGTAGCATATTTGGACCCAGTTGGAAGATGATCCAAATCATGCTGGCCCCATTTATAAGTGCCACCCTATCTCTACTCTATGAGATAAAAACAGCTGTTTTTTTTACCCCTTTTCTCATATTTTGGCCAGAACACCTGTTTACACCTGATGGCTAGAAAGTCTTTTGTCTACCATCTAATACTTGGCCATGTCTGTATAAACTTGGTATAAGAGGTTATAAAATATTAACTGGTACATGGACCTTGTTCCAAGAGAATTCAATGAAGTATATGACGTTATAAAGTTATTGAATGTCAAATATAAGGGGGTCTACGAGACTTAATTGAATATGCTGTAGTACTATATCTAGTGGCTTTCATTTACTGGTAACATTTTGACAACTACAATAGTATAGATGACCGTGTAGTTTTAGATGTATGTGTCTCTAACCTACCCCCAAAAAAATGAAGTGTGTGTGTTTCTGTATACAATATAGACAAAATACATTTTCCTCGATGAAATTACATTTAGTCAAGTGTTTTAAGTTTTCTCTTTTTAGTCATTGACGGTTGTAAATATGAGGGAGATCTCCTATTTTTAGATTTTATCAATATTTTTCTACCTCTTCACACTCATTACATGATGCACATGATGTGCTATGGAAATATGTATTTGTTTGTGTTTGCTTGTTACATACAATATAACCATAGTACCTTTCAGCTGTTTTTGGCACAATCTCCAAGATTTTGTGATTCTTTTAACATTTTAAAACACCATGTATACCCAAACTACTGATCAAACTGACAAGCTTTCAGAAACATATGCTCTGAAGTATAAACTTATGAGAAATACTCAAGAATGAAAAATGCGACTATTAATTGTTAAACTCAGTGACAACAATACTAGGAAACCCGGAAAGTCTAAGCACTTGGAGCTGAATAGATAGGGTAAAACACATAGACTACATAATAGATACATAATTGTGCATGTAGACACATCCACAATGGTAGGTCACAGTTCTCCTGTATATTTCAGAGTAATTTCCTGATTTAGCTGTTTCGATAAGATTGTTTTCTGGTAGAACTTCCAATTTTGGTGTCTGTTCATTTGAAGCAAAAGAAGTGGCAGTTTGCAGCTTACATTGAACCAGTCAAGGCCGCTACAACAATGGTAACCACATCACCACCTGAATATCCTTTATTGAGTATTGTCTTTGCACCAAACCATATACCAAAAGCATAGCTGCAGAATGTGACAAACATAACTGAACCCAAACCTAACCCTGCAGCTAATCCCTGTTGGACATCTGAATTGTAGGCTGTCTTCAGAGACTTCTTGTACTTATTAATTGCCTGCTGCTCCCCAGTAAATGATGCCACCTGTAGGTATCCTCTGTCATATGTTTACTGAAATAAGAGAGCGCTAAAATATGATGACTAAGAGCAAAAGTCTTTCTTTAAAGAAAATGAGGGGAAAAAAAACAAGACTCCAATCATGTTGGGTAATGACCACCGTGCTCAAACATTACCTACCGTCTTAATAGAGCTGATTGTCTGCTCTACAACAATCCCTGCTTCTGCATAGGATGCTTGTCCACGGGACCCAATCTTTGTTACAACGAAAGTCACGATTGCACCACAGACCACTAGAAAAGGAAGAGACGATAGCATAACAAGGGTGAGAAGCCACCCCTTAGTAAATGCCACTACAAAGCTTCCTATAAATGTTGATATCATCTGAATGAACTTACCAACCTGTAAGATGAAATGAGATCTTGAATATATACACAAGAAGAATAGCTGTTATATATTAATTGGTGAGCAGAAAAAAAATTCATAATGCTTCTCTTCTCTGTTCTCTTTTTCTTTATCTTTTTTCAAGGGAAAAAATGCAGAAACGAGAGATATTCAGCAGTCAATCATCATTATTCAATTTAATTCTGAAAAGACAACAAGTCCAGGTACAAAAAGTTTTGGCTTCAAATGATAGGATAACAAAATAATACTGGCTGTGACGACACAATAGAGAAGTTTTCTGGGAAAAATTACTTTATTTCCAATTCTGTCAGTCATTAATGGTTGATTTATGTATCACATCCAATTTCAAGTTTGGAGAAAAACACAAAGTAGAAAAATGGCATATATAGTTTCATGTAGTAGAGAATGCTTTTTGCAGGAGTTCAAGGGAAACCGATTGAAATCAATGGTGATGAGTTAAGAAATCATTGGTGAATACTATCAGGACCTGCTAAAGAAGAGCACATGCAAAACCAACTGATTGGAGGAGCATAGAATGGCAATTGACCTTCTCTCCCATGGCATTTTGAATAAGGACAGTATCGCCTGACATCCTCCCAACTACTTCTCCCGTGTTTGTTTCCATATCAAAGAATGCTATGTCTTGCCTCAATATTGTTTTGAAGTATAAGTTCCTTATTCGAGCAGCCTGTCTTTCTCCTGTTATCACCCAACAAGAAACCTCTAACAAAAAATAAACACCATTTTCAGTCTTTTTCAGTACTTTCCCTTATTCTATGTGGCAAGAAAGCCAAAATGTAATCAGTAAAAGGAAAGCTCTTGTCCTTACGGCAGAATGAAGCTAGACCTGCCCCTACAGCCAAATAAACAAACTTCACACACACCTGAAGAACAAGCAGACAACATCAAAATTAATTTAAACTTCACCATCAGTTAATGGACAGACCTATTTTCCTGCTAGTAGTCCTTGGAAACAAGAGATGGCAGGAAATGTATGCTAATGAACTATTCTATAGGCTAATAGAAAAGAAAACCAAGTAAAAGATTTTCATCATAAATGAAGTTATTCTATCACCTATTAAACAGAAAAAAAGTTCAAATAGAAGAATTACAACATTAGGATCCATCGTCCCAATTGAAACAGCACAAACCAAACTAGATAAATAAATTTTAGAAGTTCTTTTAGAATCATAACAGGTCATAATCAGATGTTGACAATTATCTGTAGTTCAATTCCTAGCATGCCTGATTTATCGACTCAAAACTGAAACAAAAATAAACTTGGGATAGTTTACTAGGGACAGTTATACAAGCAGTAGTCAAAGAACAATGATGAATCTTATTCAGAAGTTACATGCCTTGGAAACTTCATTAACCACATCATTGAGATTCGTAGTTTCTCCAAAAGAGTTGACTAGCTGTCCGAGCAGAACAGTCATAAGGGGCCAAGAAGCACCGTTTGCAAGAGCTGTGGATGAGCCGACAGTCATTAAGACAACATCCACAGAATCAGCAAAAGTGAAGAGCTTGTAAAATGGGACAGTTTTCTTGCTCCTGTCTTCTCCTCTCTTCCCTGGACCATGTTGGCCACGCATCTTTCTTTGGTTTTCCTCATTGTCCATTTTTGGTGGTTTTGTCGTACCGGCTACTTGATGGATGTTAACATCATAATCTGATCCATTCTCATCAAGCATATTCCCAAGTGCAAGATTTGATCCTCCCCTCTCCTTAAAATATCAATTTCCAGCTTCAGAGCTCTGGAGAGGTATTTATTTTGTTCTTCAAGGACAAGCTCATAAGAAAGCATCTGTGCTCAAATGATTGAATTCAGTAAAACCCAATCATATTCAGCAGGGCATGGAAGGAAAATCGAAAACAAAGAAATGAGCAAGCTATTATCTGTATCAACGGCCAACATTAGATAAATAGAAAGATGTCACAGACTCACAGGTGAATCAGTCTTCTTCCCCTTCAAATTACATCCAATGTTTTTCAGGTGCTACTCTGTACACTTCCAAGGAAAAAAAACAACAGAATTATTGTATATTAATTTAAACATTAACTTGTTTTGTAGACACCTAATAACATCAGAAAAGAAGATAAAGAAGAGTCTTGGCCAATTTTCTTCAGTTTATGCAAACTTCAAAAGATATGCATCATTGTCTGAAACAAGAAAACCATGATCAATTATTTATTTTTAGTGAAGTTATAAATTCCACAAGCAGAAAGCAGCACTGTATCACACAAAACATAATCTGAAAACACATTGTAAAGCCAAAGATCCAGTGAAGAACAATAGTCCCATCAATGTGATTAGCAATCATAGACAAAGGAAAACATGACCTGATTCAACTGAAATTTGAACTCCACAAGCAAAATTGCACGACTTACTAGCAAAGGCAAGTCATACTTTGACACAATCTTCAGCATCTTTACTACAAAGTATGCAAAAAATAAAGGATATGCCACTCTGGTTTGCTTTTCTACTCGGTACCCCATTCCTGAACTCATACGAGCAAAATCGAAAAGCCAATACATAGGATATATTCTATGAAAACTTGATTGGTTACCCGTTAAAAAAAATTTACGAACAGAACTCTGCAACCTCTAATACATGCTTCAAAATTTCAACTATCACATCTCAAACAAGAACAGAACATAATAAAAGAGCCCAGATGAGGATAACTCAAAACAGAACCAGAGAGCAAATATACAGCAAGAGCAAGAGTTTCCGAAGAATGAAACCGAAACACCCAGAAAATAACAGAAAGATCCAAAGGGTCCTTAAATTTGCACCCGTGTATAATGGATTTCGAACTTCAATGGGTCTCTCCCCTGTTTTCTGTTGATGACTTGAACAAAATGTACCAGTCAACAAGAAGAAGTGTTAAAGAAAACCAGTGGCTTGGCGATGTCAAAAGAAAAAAGACTGGGAAGTTTCTTTCTTTGGATGAAGTGCATTTTGATGCTTTCTTCCTTCAAATCAAACTTGTATGCTTGGAAATTCTAATGTGCATCCATTACAAAACAACAATAGCCACTAAAGACGCATGATCTTGATGTGTTTGGCGCAGAAGGGGACCCAACGACTTGACTTCGAGTCAATATACAGGTAACGGAGACTTAAACCTGGCAAGCCTTCCTTGGTCTCCGCCAAGGTTAGATGATATTCCATGTTCGAAATGAATTTGCCAAACGATTGAGAGTTTGATTTCTACATTGAGCCTGATTCCCAGCTGAAACTATATTTCATGTAGATCGCAAAACCGATTTCCATTTTCATCAGTTTCACCATGCACTAACGTTGGGGCAGATGATGTTCATCATTGAATGAACCCGATTAAAGCAACACTGTGGGTTGTTATACACTGCAGTGGGCTCTCCTTCCTTCTAAACCAACCTTCACGTCACGAGTCAAAATCGAAGGTTATCAAATGGAAGTGCTGATGCGCCAACCCTCAGCAACTTTATTACTATTTTCTAGGCAGTCTTCCTGAGTGCTTCCAACTATTAATTATTGAATTAATGAAAGGAGAAGCCTTACAACCGGTAGCAAAATGGCTCACAAAATAACAAACAAGAACCCATCGAAGATCTGAAGCAAACCACCAACTAGACTCAAGACCACAGATTTAAGGACCATGCACAATATCAGATTTGTCACAAGATCAGAAGATCTGTTTGAAGCAAGGTGGTTATTTTAATCTAGAAACAAAATGTAGTCTTCTCAAGTTCTTATATGGTGTCTCTACATGTAGATCAGTGAACGGATTTGGACACACATCAAGTACATGGGGAGCAGATCGATGTTTCATGATCTGACTGCTCATTTCTGAGCCTCGTCTGACTTAATCTCACTTAAACAGAATTTGTCAAACAAAGCAATTAATCCTTTTTCTTTGGCAGACTCCAAACTGGGTGGAGTCCCAATGAATAAAGTTTTTTTTTTTAGATCCAAGCCGTTTACCATGTTAGGAATGACTGAGATAGGTTAGACATCATATTTTATGCCCATTAGATGCTCTTAAGTAAAAAAATCACAACTATCCATTTTATTAATTCTTTTAAAAACCTAAAATAAGTGGTTAGGTCACCCAAATGAATTAATTTCTCATTGTTTATCTATTTTTGGTAGTCTAAATATGATGAATAGTAGATCTTCAGAAAATATTTTACCATGCCGGAAAAAGGAACTTGAGCATGTAGTCTTACCAACTTCGACTAGTTCTATTAGAAGTGAAACGTAAAATACAACTTCAGAGACCCTTATTTTCATTTTTACATTAGGTATCTGAACACTATTATGCTGCTTACATCCCACCATAATGTACATATGAGAAACAATGGAGGATCTCTAAACCATACAAAGGCTTCATAAGATTTTGATGCATAGCCGCTAGGCTGTTAGATGCCTCATTTCCTTCCCTATAAACACAACACGTCTCCAATCATCTCATGTGATAGGCATCATGCTTCTTACTATACAACAAATGTAATTGGCCGCATGATCACCTACCTCTTGCCCCTTATTGTTGTTCTTGATAGTATCTTTTATTCTCTTTAACTTTCTCTTAATAATCTTTTCCTTTGTTGTTCACCCTATACCCTTTCTCTTATGAGGGCTACTTGGTTGGTTTGTTCTTTATGTTCCAGTCTTCTGCATGAGGCAAATATTTTATTTAAAACAAACACATCAAAAATCACTTCTACATTTAAACTATTCAGTAATTCATTCATTTCATTTTGAGGTAAAAATTCTTTAGCAATAAGTCATAAACTAACAATTCTTTTTAGAATCACAATCTAGTTGAAAAGAGTCATTACAAATGCAAACATGCATAGACAATTTAGTGTTCTATCTAACATACTTAGAATGGAAACATGAACACAATGAAATCATAATATCTAAGAACTAATAAAACAGTCCTAGAAGACAATTCTAGAATGTCAAAAACATATATGATTTATGAAAGACATAATTCTTAGAATTATTAATGTGCAAAGTTTCATGATGATTCTAACTTTCATTTCTCAATTAATTCTTGCAATGGAGGCTTTCATTTAGTTAACCTATAACTGACAAGTCTTAGTTTATGAGAAGCAAGGTTGTTGCCTTGATTTTTTATTATTTTAACATTTACATCCTCAAGTTGTTATGAGTCACTTAAAATTGTATTCCAATGTAATGCATCATATTAGCCCATGTCAATTTCACAATAGCTAATTAGATAATTGCATTTAAACTGCTATATTGGTCATCTATGAATCTAGCAAATTGATAAATTTATCAGTGGATATAAGTATATTGCTTGACAAGATTTTGAATATAAATTGAAGAACCAAAAAGTATATGTGATCATGAAATTGAAATATAAGAATGGTACATGGCATGTATATGGAATAGAATGATGCACAAGAGACATTGCTTATGAACTAGGTTGTAGAAAAGGAACATTACTAAGCACATATCTGGAACTCACTAGCTTTTGGTAAAGCAAATGCTAATGTGTGAAATGTTATTGCATTGAAATATCACAGGAGGTTAGCTACTTGAAAAAGAACATGTTTATAAATTGTTGGGAGAGTCATTCTCTTGAAAGTATTCCTTACTAGCATTCCATTATATTTCATGTTAGTTTTCTAATGTCCTGCATCAATTATTCTAAAACTAGAGTTGATACAAACAAAGTTCCTATGCAAAGGAGCTGAAAATTCAAACAAGTATCATTTGGTGGGAAGGGCCATAGTTTTCAAGCCTCTTAAAGTTGGTGGGTTGGGAATTAAAAGACTCATAGATATGAATATAGCACTTCTTATCAAATGGCTCTAGAAATATGTAGTGGAGGAGCAAAGCTTGTGGAGAATTACTATTATAGAAAGATACAAATCTAAGGGTGAATGGCATATGGAACATGATAAGTGCTCAAAAGGTTCATACATGTTGAGATGTATTATGAAAATTGTGGAAATCTTCAAAAGAAGTACTAGACTCAGGTGCTACTCATGAAGTAGATTTATGTTTTGGCATAACAGATTTATCAACAAAATTCCCTTATCAACTGCCTACTAGAGAATCTTTAGAGCAACTCACAACAAGGAATACTGGATAAAGGTTGTAGCAATGAGTCTATGGTACAAGATTTGTGATAAGTTCAATATATCTTAGTACATTTCTTGCTGAAATGATTTGGAAACACTATCCACAGTGGAAAGAAGTGAGAATGAAACTCAAAGCAAAGATATTAAGGACATCATGCTTCTTGGCAATAGTTTGGACCCTCTGGATGGAGAAGAATGCTATGTGTTTTAAAAATAGATATAAAACGAATGATATGTTGTCTAATTCAATAATCTAGAATGCAGCTAGATGATATTCCTCATCAAAAGAAGATGATATTGAGACTATTTACTTATGTCTCTAGTCCAGTAGGTAGGAGAGAAACCAAAGAAGTAGAAATTACAACTACAAAAATAGGAGTACTTCTAGCCAAGAGAGTTATGACCTTGCCATTGTCTATTGACTGAGACTAAAGTTGTCATCGTCGACAAAATTTGTCACCAGCATAGATAGATTTTCAAGAGAGAGAGAGAGAGAGAGAGAGAGAGAGAGAGAGAGAGAGAGAGAGAGAGAGAGAGAGAGAGAGAGAGAGAGAGAGAGAGAGAGAGAGATACTTAGTCATAGAACATAACTCAAATCATAGAAATCTAACTACATGATCAAGATTAGAAGAAAAAAAAAAGACAAAAACAAAAAACAAAGATAACTCAAAATCACTTATCTAACTACATGATCATGTACATGATCTATGTCATTACTAAACATACTCAAAATCGATTTATATAACAGGAAATGGACCTACCTTGTTGAGTTAATACTGATCTAGTTTAGGGTTTTGATCACAAGTACTGTCATACTCTGTTGTTTTTTATTTATCTACTTTCTTCTTCTTCTTTAGAGAAAACTCAACAGTGAATACAGATGATGCGCTACAAAGGGTGGGATTTGGAGGAAGGGAGATTGCGAGAGAGGAGGAGATCTTTGGCGAAATCCATCATTGCTATTTTTGAGTGAGAGATAAAGAAAGCAAGAGCGAGACAAGTAGAGAGCTAGGGTTTTGGAGGGCAATAAAAACTAGGTGGGTTTTGAATGGGTTGAAGGAAACTAGAATATGAGTATTTATATGGTGTTATTTTAAGAATTTTTTAAGAGTTTTTCAAGATGGTTCTTGACAACCGTCTTAGAAAACCCTGTTTTCTTAGAGGGTTATTAGAAACCCTTTTTTTCAGTTTTTTAAAATGGTTTTGTATAAGTGTCTTATTAAGTTCTTCCAAAATCAATAACAAAATTTTCAACCAGACTTCTTAATCAATAATTTTTAATATGATTTTTTTTTTAAATATCTTCTTAGTTAGTATTTGTTAAGACATTTATTTTCCAACCATCTTTTTAATCTTGAACTTTTAATATGGTTTTCTAACTGACTTTGTAATCATGTTTTTTAAAGATAGTTTTTTAAGACAATTTTCACTAACTATTTTCTTAAGTAGGATTTTTGAGGATGCATTTTATAGCCATCTTCTTAAATAGGCTTTCTTAAGATGGTTTTCTCTAACCATCTTTTTAATTCTTCTTGTAAAAAATTTCAAAATTTTTAAATCCCTCCAATGACTCTTTAACACAATTTTTTGAAAAATTGGCTTATTAAATAGGAGTTTTCAAGAAGATTTTTTGTAACTAACTTAGATTTTTTTTTTTTTAAATATGACAGTTGTGTAAAACTTGTCCTTTTTTTTTTCTACCATCTTAGAAAATACCAATTTTAGTAGTGGACGTGCTCTAAGTGCCAAGGTTTAGGACATATTACATTTGAATGTCCAAACTACAAGGTGATTACTATGATAGAGGAATCTAAATTTAAAGAAGGGAAGACTGTAACACCCTGGATTTTTAAGACAATTTTTTTTTATTATATAATAATGGCAATTTAAATAAGAGCATTTGGGATCCCATGAGAAAAGATTTATTTAACATTTTACTAAACCTATCTTAAAACGCCGGGTGTTAATTTTCCTTTCTCAAAATGGCGTACATGTAATTTAAACAAAAATAAATAATCCGCGTATAAATCAATGTCAAATAAATAGGCGCCTTTATTTTAAATCAAATAAATGTCCAAAACACAATAATAATATGGCCCAGGGTCTATCCATCATAACATCACATATAAATGTCCAACATATGTCCAAAGATCTAAATCACATCCAAATATAAAGTATGCAGTCCATAATAAAATCCAAATGATAATCCTGTTTAATGACTCACATCACTGTCTAACACTATAGAAAAATGGTCTTTAGCAGCTCTCACGGCTTCTCAACAGCCTTGCCTTTCCTGTTATCGCGCTCGAGATCTAAGGCATTGCAAAACAAAGCAATGCCTCAAAGAAGCTATCGCTTGTGTAGGTACATAGACAATTAATGTAATAAATGAAAGAAATAATGAACAACTCTGATGAAAAGTCTAACATTTATGAAAATAATGATATCATAATGCCATGTTCAAATAAATGCAAATTTATTCCATATGCTAAAACATGCAATCATAGAGTTAAAACATGACATGAATCAATAAAATGGAGCATACAACAAGAATAAGGGCACCCTAAGGTAATGGGTCCCACCACATCGCACTAACATCCCTGATCAGGAGTACACGTAGTCAACCTCTGAGTGTCGTCACACTCAGGCATATCATCCATAACCATGCTCATCATACATGCACACATAATAAGAATATGGGCCATCATGCTGCAGTGGCAATCCTCCATGGGTATCAACCACCGCCACTCTCCGTCGACACCATAACGGGAGACTTAGCGTCTGTCCCCATGGAAAGGCTCAGACTGGTAGTGTGGACTATCCATGTTACCAAACCCCTACCGAATGCCATCTATGGCAGGTGTCTATCATATCACAAAATCATCACATCATAATCTCATAAGGTGGGTGGCCGACCCTATCCCTCCTAGCATGACGCCCACCGGGCAAGAGCACCCGTCATCAAATATAAAACACGGAAATCATATGTATATGCTAAAACTCAAGAGCACTTATAGCTTGAAATCCCCAAGACATGCCCCTCATCCTGGGGTTAGCCTATAAAAGGACCAGCTAATAAGCCTCTATTCTCATTTCCATGTAATCCATGCATTTTCTATATATATAATAAGAAATAAGTCTCTAATTAAGCATAACTAATTAACATTACGCTTGTAAAAATATTTTAAATAAGTTTATTCAGTAAAAAATTTCATTTTGGAATAACCATCCTGTACTCAATGTCGCATGAAATTCACGGGAATAATAATTGCAATTTAAAACACAATCACAAATGATGCTATGTTTAAACATGGTTTAAAAATCAAGGCAAAACATTAGTTGTCGTCACCTACCTCAGTGTGAGACTACTAGCTTGCTAATAACTCCCTTTAACTGGTATATTCACATGCACCTGTACATGTCACATCACTATTTTAATATTTTTCTAAAGAAAAAGTTTTCATTTCTAAGTTTTTAAGTTAAAACTAGGTCCGCGTCGTCAATACGGTCACAACGCCTCTTTCGGATCGTGATTTGGACCTCTTTAGCTCCCAGAAATCAAGTTTTAGTGAAAACTACCCTCAAATGAGGCCTGCCGGACCACCATAAGGTGGTTTATACCGGCGACGCCCTTTTCCGCCGGTTTATACCAGCGTACACCGGCACATGAAGACGCAGACACCACACAGGACGCGCGTCGTGCATCTTCGGCACTGTGACGCACGCGCAGCGTCCCGGCACGCGTGCGACGCCGACGTCATCCGACGTCATCTCCCTGTGCGTCATTGTGCGTCTCCTGGGCCGTCGGCCGCTGTGGCGCTGACGCCGTTGACGACGCCGGAGAAGACTACTAGATTCCGGTCGCCTCCGGCGGAGCTACAGAGCTCCTTTTTGCGTGATTTTTGTGCCATTTTCTTTAGAATTCTCTCTAAAATCCATTTATGCCCTCCTTTTGCACTAATTTTGCCAAAAACCATGGTTTTTAAATGATTTTTCCCAAGTTCCTAAAAACATCCCTAGGTACTGGTTTTTGGATTTTCTGGAGAAATCCACTGTTGGATCACTCCCAAATTTAAAGGGTTTTCTCTTAGGTCTCTTGTGCACTAGTTGGACAGTGTGATTTTCAAACGGACTAGGTTTGATCCGTGAAATCACGCTCCAACAGTAGCGTGCACACAGGTTCCTAAAAATCTAATTTTTTCTAATTTTTAAATGTTTTCCTAATTGTTTTTCTATTTAATAAATAACGAAAAACATAGGTTTGAGGCTTACCTTGCACCTGGCCGGAGTTGCTTGTGTTGCCGGGGCTCCACTCGCCGGAAAAACGTGAATTTTTTGTAGGCTAGGTTTCTGAGTAAAGCTCAGTGAAAACGCTCAAAGTGAAGCGTTTTGGCAACCTATGGAGGGTAGATATAGGCCTAGAGTCCTAGGAGAAGAGAACCTCTTCCATTCACGCCTCTTTTCATGGCTTCTCCGGCAATTTTGCCGGATCCGGGTACAGACGTGTGGAAGACGGGGGTGCCATTATCAATTTGGGCCCCTGTGTTATACGTTTCTGTCAAATGACAAAATTGCCCTTACAACTTCGACGGCTCATAACTCCCTCGTTTGAGCTCCGTTTTTTGCGTTCTTGGTGGCGTTGGATTCGTATCGACGAGCACTTTCAAATTATTATGTTTTCAAGAAAAAATTTCATCCATAATTTTTTTTTATTTAATAATTTCCTATTTTATCCTAAAAATTAAGGATATTACATTCTTTCCTCCTTATAAAAATTTCGTCCTCGAAATTTAGCTACATACCTCTATGTAAATAAGTCTGGATGGATCTTTCACATCTCCTCCTCAGTCTCCCAAGTAGCCTCCTGTAGTGAATGATGCTGCCAAAGGACTTTGACCAAGGCAATGGTCTTATTCCTTAACTCCTTGACTTTTGTATCTAGGATGCGCACTAGTCTCTCCTCAAATGTCATGTCAGACTGTAGCTCTCTTGGGATCTGCTCCAATACGTGTGAGGGATCTAGCACATATTTCCTCAGCATAGACACGTGAAAGACGTCATGTACATTTGCTAGCTGTGGTGGTAAGGCTAGCTGATATGCCACAGCTCCAACTCTGCGTAAGATCTCAAAAGGTCCAATATACCTGGGGCTAAGCTTCCCTTTATTTCCAAACCTCAACACCCCTTTCATCGGAGAAACCTTCAAGAATACATGCTCACCCTCAGAGAATTCTAAGTCCTTTCGCCTCTTGTCTGCATAACTTTTCTGTCGACTGTGAGCTGTCAGTAACCTCTTCCGAACGAGTTGGACTTTCTCTGCACAGTCTTCCACTAACTCAGATTTCACCACGCGTCTTTCTCCTACATCACTCCAACATAAAGGTGACCGACAAGGTCTACCATAAAGTGCCTCATATGGAGCCATGCCAATACTAGCATGATGACTATTATTATAAGCAAATTCCACCAAAGGTAAATGATCTTCCCAACTACCCTTCCAATCCATAACACAGGCTCGTAGCATATCCTCAATAGTCTGGATGGTCCTCTCGCTCTGTCCGTCTGTCTGAGGATGGAATGCTATGCTGAATTTCAGTCTCGACCCCAATGCCTCTTGCACGCTCTTCCAGTATTTTGAGGTAAATCGCGTATCTCGATCCGATATAATTGTCAAGGGAACGCCATGTAGACTGACGATCTCCTTAACATATAATTTTGCTAAGCTATCCACGGTCTGATTTTGTCTAATAGGAAGGAAATGAGCGGACTTGGTCAACCTGTCCACAACGACCCATATCATGTCATGGCCGCTAGCGGTCCTCGGAAGACCCAGAACGAAGTCCATGGTAATATGGTCCCACTTCCACTCAGGAAGGTCCAATGTCTGAAGTAGTCCTGATGGACGCTGATGCTCAGCCTTGACCTGCTGACAGGTCAAGCATCATGCAACGCACTCTCCAACATCCTTTTTCATACCATTCCACCAGAAATGCCTCTTCAGATCTTGATACATCTTCGTACCCCTAGGATGAATTGTATAAGGGGATTGGTGTGCTTCTTGAAGTAACTCGCGCTTCAATTCGTCATCTACTGGTACTACCAACCTTCCCTTAAATCTAACCCCTCCATCTGGTCCCCTCGAAAAATTTGTCTTATCTATCAAATCCTGTGTTTCCTTGTCTTTGCCCTGTGCCTCTAAGATCCTGTCGAAGAACTTAGACCGAGTCGTCAAATTGGCAATCATCACACCCGCCTTCCTACTCAGGGCATCTGCAACAATGTTAGCCTTCCTAGGATGGTACTGTATGGTGAAGTCGAAGTCCTTGAGATACTCCATCCATCTGCGCTGCCTCATATTCAATTCACTCTGAGTAAAGAAGTACTTGAGGCTCTTATGATCAGTGAATACCTCAAATCTCTCACCATAAAGATAATGTCTCCAGGACTTCAATGCAAATACCACAGCTACTAATTCCAAGTCATGTGTTGGGTAATTTACCTCATGTGTCTTCAGCTGTCTAGACGCATAGGCAATTACCTTCCCATGTTGCATCAACACTGCTCCTAATCCCTTACCGGAGGCGTCACAATAAACTTCATAACCGCCTGCACTAGATGGTAAATACCGGAGCAGTAGTAAGTCTCCTCTTGAGCTCTTGGAAGCTCTCCTCGCAAGCCTCGGTCCATACAAATTGAGTGTCTTTCCTAGTCAGGGCGGTCAATGGTAATGCGATCTTAGAGAATCCCTCTATGAAGCGACGATAATACCCTGCCAAACCAAGAAAACTGCGTATCTCAGTCACTGTCTTGGGCCTCTCCCAGTGTAGTACTGCCTCTACCTTTGTTGAATCCACGGCCACTTCATCTTTAGATATGACGTGGCCTAAGAAATGCACCTGGTCTAGCCAAAAATCACACTTACTGAACTTGGCATACAACTGATGTCGACGAAGTGTGTCCAATACCGTGTGGAGATGCTCCCTATGTGTATCATGACTAGGCAAATAAATCAAGATGTCATCCACGAATACAATCACGAACTTATCCAAATAAGCTCGAAAGACACGCTTCATTAGATCCATGAACACTGCAGGTGCGTTCGTCAATCCAAACGGCATCACTAGGAACTCATAATGACCATAACGACTCCTAAAGGCAGTCTTCGAGATATCCTTTTCTCTAACCCTCAGCTGATGATACCTTGACCTCAGATCTATCTTGGAGAACACTTGTGCTGATTGGAGCTGATCAAATAAATCATCTATGCTTGGCAAAGGGTATCGGTTCTTTATAATAACACCATTCAACAACCGATAATCAATGCATAGTCTCAGTGATCCATCCTTTTTCTTCACGCAAAGGACTGGTGCTCCCCATGGTGATCCACTCGGCCTAATGAAGCCCTTATCCAGTAACTCTTGCAATTGTACCTGAAGTTCTCTCAACTCTGCTGGAACCATCCTATATGGTGCCTTAGAGATGGGCGATGTACCCAGCACCAAGTCAATGGTGAAGTCAATCTCCCTACTCGGCGGCAATCCTGGTAATTCCTCAGGAAATACATCAGCAAAATCACGGACAACATCAATCTCGTCAAGCTATGGCTGCTCCTTTTCCTCAACAGTCACATATGAGAGGAATGCATTACACCCTCGTGCATAAAATCGTGCCGCCTTCATAGCAGAAATGATGCATGTACCTGCCTGATCTTTCCTACCCTGGAACACTATTTCTGGTTGCCCAGGTATAAGAAAAGTGACTCGCTTCTTTCGGCAGTCTACCATAGCCCCATAGTTGGCTAACCAATCCATCCCAAGAATAACATCATAGTCTACCATGTCTAGTAAGATGAAGTCTGTGTCCATACTCACGCCTGATATCTCTATAGGTATATCTCTAAGATATTCTGTAGTCTCTACTGTCTCTCCCACAGGTGTCATAATATCTAATCCAAATGCTAGTTTGTGTACACATACATCAAGGCAAGATGCAAAAATACATGATATAAAAGAATGTGTAGACCCTGTGTCAAAAAGAATTTTGGCATGTCTATCTGAGACTAGAAGAGTACCTTCTACGACCTGGTGTGATGCCTGCGCCTGTCCTGATGAGATGGCAAATACTCGCCCTTGGCTACGTGGCGCGTTAGCTGTCTCCGCTCCCATCTCAGTCTGCCTCTCTCTCTGCCCCTTAGGACAGTCCTTAATGAAATGACCAACGTCTCCACAATTGAAACACCTGTATGGCTGTCTCTGGTAAGGTGTATAGGGCTGTCTCTGTGGTTGGGGCTGCCTCTGCTGCTATGGTCGGTCGAATCTATTACACCCTCGCCCAGGGTGCCAACCCTTGCACCTATCACATCTCTTCCTCTCAGCGTCTCTCTTAAATTTGGCCTGTGGTGGATGACCTGATGCCCCATGTGTCTGCATAGCACCAAACGGCCGCTTGCCCTTAAAGGGCTGGAACGTACTCCCTCTAGTCCTGAGAGAGTTCTTCTCATGCATGGACGCCATATCAGCAGCATCTCGCACAGAAGTGGGTCGTGAAGAAATCACTCGATCTCTCAGCCAAGGAGTCAACCCATCCACAAATCTGTCAGTTGCCTCTGTGTCTGAGGCCAGTGCGTGAGGTGCAAATCTCCTCAGTCATGTAAATCGATTCGTGCATCGCCGAACCGTCATATCTCTCTGCTCCAGGGTGGCAAACTCCTTCTTCATGGACTGCAATGCATGAGGTGGAAAATACTGAGTGTCGAAAGCCTGTTTAAAGGCTGCCCATGTCATCGTCTCGGTCGGATCTAGTCGGGTGAGTGTGAAAGTCTGCCACCAGAAGCCGGCCTCACCTTTCAGCAGGTAGGAGGCTACTGTAACTTGATCATCTGGTGAGATCTTCATAGCGTCGAATGTCCTCTCCGCCTCAAATAACCATCACTCGGCCTCCTCCGTGTTACCATCGCCATAAAAGGGTTTCACCATCTTTTGAAACCTTTCCAATAATTTGTCAGTCTTCTTAGAGTCACTCGTAGCATCGCCCTCCGTGGCTCACAGTACCGATGGTTCTGTCTTGGTTGTGAGGACTGAACTGACGAAACCATGGGTGCCACTTTAGGTGGTGGAATAGGGCTAGGGTTAGCTGCATCAACAGTTGTCCTAACCTGCTGCTGGATAAGTGGTATGAGTCCTGACATTAATCGATTCAATAACTTAGCATCTCGATCCCCTTGATCAGAGGACTCAGCAGGTGGAGCCACGGGTGTAGCAGGGGTAGACCTTGTCCGTCTCCGAGGAACCATCTGTCAAAATTTTACATGTCACTAAGTGTAAGTTCCTCTCTCATAGTTTCTCTCTCTACAACTATTATGGACTGTTATTCACATATAAATGGACATTCACAAGGATTATGATGGACTAGACTAGGCTCTGATACCAACTTTGTAACACCCCGGATTTTTAAGACAATTTTTTTTATTATATAATAATGGCAATTTAAATAAGAGCATTTGGGATCCCATGAGAAAAGATTTATTTAACATTTTACTAAACCTATCTTAAAACTCCGGGTGTTAATTTTCCTTTCTCAAAATGGCGTACATGTAATTTAAACATAAATAAATAATCCGTGTATAAATCAATGTCAAATAAATAGGCGCCTTTATTTTAAATCAAATAAATGTCCAAAACACAATAATAATATGGCCCAGGGTCTATCCATCATAACATCACATATAAATGTCCAACATATGTCCAAAGATCTAAATCACATCCAAATATAAAGTATGCAGTCCATAATAAAATCCAAATGATAATCCTGTTTAATGACTCACATCACTGTCTAACACTATAGAAAAATGGTCTTTAGCAGCTCTCACGGCTTCTCAATAGCCTTGCCTTTCCTATTATCACGCTCGAGATCTAAGGCATTGCAAAACAAAGCAATGCCTCAGCAAGCTATCGCTTGTGTAGGTACATAGACAATTAATGTAATAAATGAAAGAAATAATGAACAACTCTGATGAAAAGTCTAACATTTATGAAACTAATGATATCATAATGCCATGTTCAAATAAATGCAAATTTATTCCATATGCTAAAACATGCAATCATAGAGTTAAAACATGACATGAATCAATAAAATGGAGCATACAACAAGAATAAGGGCACCCTAAGGTAATGGGTCCCACCACATCGCACTAACATCCCTGATCAGGAGTACACGTAGTCAACCTCTGAGTGTCGTCACACCCAGGCATATCATCCATAACCATGCTCATCATACATGCACACATAATAAGAATATGGGCCATCATGCTGCAGTGGCAACCCTCCATGGGTATCAACCACCGCCGCTCTCCGTCGACACCATAACGGGAGACTTAGCGTCTGTCCCCATGGAAAGGCTCAGACCGGTAGTGTGGACTATCCATGTTACCAAACCCCTACCGAATGCCATCTATGGCAGGTGTCTATCATATCACAAAATCATCACATCATAATCTCAGAAGGTGGGTGGCCGGCCCTATCCCTCCTAGCATGACGCCCACCGGGCAAGAGCACCCGTCATCAAATATAAAACACGGAAATCATATGTATATGCTAAAACTCAAGAGCACTTATAGCTTGAAATCCCCAAGACATGCCCCTCATCCTGGGGTTAGCCTATAAAAGGACCAGCTAATAAGCCTCTATTCTCATTTCCATGTAATCCATGCATTTTCTATATATATAATAAGAAATAAGTCTCTAATTAAGCATAACTAATTAACATCATGCTTGTAAAAACATTTTAAATAAGTTTATTCAGTAAAAGATTTCATTTTGGAATAACCATCCTGTACTCAATGTCGTATGAAATCCACGGGAATAATAATTGCAATTTAAAACACAATCACACATGATGCTATGTTTAAACATGGTTTAAAAATCAAGGCAAAACATTAGTTGTCGTCACCTACCTCAGTGTGAGACCACTAGCTTGCTAATAACTCCCTTTAACTAGTATATTCACGTGCACCTGTACATGTCACATCACTATTTTAATATTTTTCTAAAGAAAAAGTTGTCATTTCTAAGTTTTTAATTAAAACTAGGTCCGCGTCGTCAATACAGTCACAACGCCTCTTTCGGATCGTGATTTGGACCTCTCTAGCTCCCAGAAATCAAGTTTTAGTGAAAACTACCCTCAAATGGGGCCTGCCGGACCACCATAAGGTGGTTTATACTGGCGGCGCCCTTTTCCGCCGGTTTATACCAGCATACACCGGCGCACGAAGACGCACGAAGACGCAGACACCACACGGGACGCGCGTCGTGCGTCTTCGGCGCCGTGACGCATGCGCAACGTCCCGGCACGCGTGCGACGCCGATGTCATCCGACGTCATCTCCCTGTGCGTCCCGCTGTGCGTCCTGGCATCAGTGCCAGGGCGCCGACGCTGTTGACGACGCCGGAGAAGACTACCAGATTCCGGTCGCCTCCGGCGGAGCTACAGAGCTCCGTTTTGAGTGATTTTTGTGCCATTTTCTTCAGAATTCTCTCTAGAATCCATTTATGCCCTCCTTTTGCACTGATTTTGCCAAAAACCATGGTTTTTAAATGATTTTTTTCAAGTTCCTAAAAACATCCCTAGGTACTGGTTTTTGAATTTTCTGGAGAAATCCACCGTTGGATCACTCCCAAATTTAAAGGGTTTTCTCTTGGGTCTCTTGTGCACTAGTTGGACGGTGCGATTTTCAAACGGACTAGGTTTGATCCATGAAATCACACTCCAACAGTAGCGTGCACACAGGTTCCTAAAAATCTAATTTTTTTTCTAATTTTTAAATGTTTTCCTAATTGTTTTTCTATTTAATAAATAACGAAAAACATAGGTTTGAGGCTTACCTTGCACTTGGCCGGAGTTGCTTGTGTTGCCGGGGCTCCACTCGCCGGAAAAATGTGAATTTTTTGCAGGCTAGGTTTCTGAGTAAAGCTCAGTGAAAACGCTCAAAGTGAAGCGTTTTGGCAACCTAGGGAGGGTATATATAGGCCTAGAGTCCTAGGGGAAGAGAACCTCTTCCATTCACGCCTCTTTTCATGGCTTCTCCGGCGATTTTGCCGGATCCGGGTACAGACGTGTGGAAGACGGGGGTGCCATTATCAATTTGGGCCCCTGTGTTATACGTTTCTGTCAAATGACAAAATTGCCCTTACAACTTCGACGGCTCATAACTCCCTCGTTTGAGCTCCGTTTTTTGCGTTCTTGGTGGCGTTGGATTCGTATCGATGAGCACTTTCAAATTATTATGTTTTCAAGAAAAAATTTCATCCATAAATTTTTATTTTTATTTATTTAATAATTTCCTATATTATCCTAAAAATTAAGGATATTACAAAGACACAATTAGGTTTCAATGAGGAAGAGGAGGATGCTAACCCTCTTGACCAAGGAGAGATGTTGGTAGTGCAAAGAACCTTGAACACCATATACAATATTAGTTACGCTAGGCCATCTTTCATAAGCATTGTACTTCTTATTGCAAGGTATGTGAAGTAATTATTGATTAAGAATGTAGGTGAAATGTAGCCTCTACTAAGCTAGTTAATAAGCTGAAATTGAAGATGAAACCTAATTCTCAATCCTTCTGATTGAGGTGACTCACGAAAGGATATCAAATAAAGGTAACCTGTAAATTCCTTGTTTCCTTTTCTATTGGAAATCACTACAAAGATGAAGTTTGGTGTGATGTTATTCTGATGGACACTTGCCATTGTTGTTGGGAAGACGATGGTAGTTTGATGGTAGAGCCCAAGGCGATGGGTTCAAAAACACTAATACTTATGTTCCATGGTGAAAAGATAATTTTTCCACATCTAAAACGTGAAACAATTACAAAATGTTCAAATGTGATTCATAGGAGCATGACAAAAATTTGAGATTCATGAACTCTTGAATTTTGCACTAATATTATATAAGTAAAAAGTGATAATGACACTAAAACAAATGTACAACCTGTAATTGTATGTCCTCTTTTGAATGAGTATGAAGATGCATTTCTAGAGGAGATCTCCAATGGCTTACCTCCTTTGCTATGTATACAACACTGTGTTGATTTCATTCTAAGGTCTGTAATACTTAATAAAGCAGCATATTATAGAAGTCCTAAAGAACATGACAAATTGAAAAGGCAGGTTAAAAATTTGATGGCCAAAGGCTTGGTGCATGAGAGCAAAAGTCCATGCGCAGTACCTGGCCTTCTCATGCCAAAGAATGATTCTTCGTGAAGGATGTACATTGACAATAGAGTAGTGAATAAGATCACAATCAACTACCACTTTCCCATTCTACCCTGGACAACTTGCTGGACCAATTGCATGGTGAAACAACTTTCTCTAAGATCAATCTTCAAGTGGCTACCATCAAATCCACATGAATGAGTGGAAAATTGCATTCAAAATAAGATAGCTTGTACGAGTGTTTGGTCAAGCCCTTTGGTTTGTCTAATGCCACTTAGTAGATTCATGCACTTAATGACTCACATATTTAAACCTTGTAATGGCAAATTTTTAGTTGTGTATTTGATGATAAACTTGTATACATCAAGAGCTATGAGGAGCACTTAGATCATTTTGACAAGTACTACAATTATTGAGAGAGCAGAAGGTGTACTGCAACTTGAAAATGTACAACTTTTTATTGATAACTTGATTTTCTTAGGCTATGTTATTTCTGTTGACATAGTGAAGATGGAGCCAAGTAAAGTGGAGCTAGCCCATGTTTAAGACATTGTTTAACATTAGAATCTTTCATGGCCTAGCTTCTTTCTATTGGAAGTTCATTAGAAACTTCAGTACTATAATTGTTCCAATAACTAAATGCTTAAAAAGTGGAATGTATAAGTGGACAAAAGAAAGCACAAAAAACTTTAGAATTGATAATGCAAAAGGTAATGAAATTCCCCATAATTTTTTTTTACCTAACTTTGTTTAAAGTAAAGTGCGATGCTTCCAACATTGGGATTAGTGCCATCTTAAGTCAAGAAAGAAAGCTAGTCATTTTCTTTAATGAGAAGTTGAATGAGTCAAGGAATAGTTACTCCACCCTGATGAATAGTTCTATGCCATTGTTCCGGCGCTGAAACACTAAGGCTAGCATTTACTACCAACCCTTTTTTCTGTACTCAAATGATAAAGAATTGAGGTTCCTACAAAGTTAGCAAAAGCTAAACTAGAGACATGCTGTGTGGATAGAGTTCATCCAATTCTTAAGCTTTGCAATCAAACATAACTTGGGGAAACAAAATGTGGTTGCTGATACTTTAAGTTGAAGATATACATTACTAACTATTTTAAATGTTAAAGTAATTAGTTTTGAAATAATTAAGGTGTTGTATGCTAATGATCCCTACTTTGGGGATATTTTAGAGGAATATAAGCATGGTACTTTTTATCATTTTATTGAGCAAGATGGATATCTCTTTAAAGAGAATCTACTTTGCATTTCACAATGTTCTCTTCGAGAGGCTATTATATATGAGGCATATGATGGAGACTAGTGTAGCTTTAAAATTAATTGCAAGTGCATGAATTAAAGTAGTATTGAATGCAAGAGAGTCAAACCCATGAGGAATCTCATAAATTTGTATGTTGGATAGATCTTATTTAAAGTGTTTATCTTCAACTAAAGAGAGAGAGTGAATTAATTTGAATTTAAACTAGGAAAGTAAAACCATGAAATTAGAAACTACAATTAAAGAAAACTTGCTAAAATTAAAACTAAGCAATGGAATTTAAAACTTACTAACTAACATGTGATTAACAAAAGAAACTAATACAAAAACTAGAATGAATTAAACTAAGCAACTTGATTTAAGGAAACTACTTAATAAGAAAACTTTTCCAATTTAACACTTTCCTAAATGAGAAACTTTGTAAAACTTAAAAAGAAAAATTCCTAAACCTAAACTATGAAGCAAAAAACTAAATAGTAATTGCTAAAACAAGATTAAGAAACTCAATTAAGCAAAGATCAAAGAGAATTAACCTAATGTTCCATGCGCATGATCCATGGATAGTGCACATGGTTCACAGGTCCAAAGATGGTTAGATTTGATGATTCAAAAGTAAACTAACATGCAACCTAAGTTATGCACTCAATAAAAAAATTAAAAACTAAATGAGTTCCTAAAGATTCAACCAAATAAGGTGTTTAAATGGCTGAAAACAAAGCATAAAGATTAAAGGGAGAAATTTCTAGATTTTAAGCACTTAGAACTTCAAATCAAATCAAGCCTGTAAAGCAACTAAAATAATAACTTTTATGCAAGATAACACTCAATTATAAAGTACTTTGTTAATATAAATATTTAATAACAAGAATCCTCAAAGAATTTCATTGAATCAATGTCAAAATACACCAAAAATAGTGCGCATGAAACATATATAGAAGCCAAAATTGCGCACAAAATTAGGCACTAACACTTATTCTAAACAACAACAGAAACAAAACCTAATGCTCACAATTTACAATAATATATCATGCAAAGAAAAAGAAAAAAACAAACTCAAAAAGGAGTTCAAGAGAAAATATGGCTTGGTGGATGAACTAACTATGGAAAAAATGCCTAAAACTAAGTGGAATTAAAGGAGTAAAACATGAAATTCCTAAGAGGGAGGGCAAGGATGCAAGCTATTTATTCTCTTGGATATTACTACTAGAGAAGAACTAACTTGAATCTTAAGAGAATGAGCAAGAAAAAATTAGTGAAAGTGAAGAAAAGAAAAGAAGGAAAGATAAGTGTAGAACTAGAAAGGAAAACAAAGGAAAACTAAAGCAATGAAACTAAAACAATAAAAGCAAACTACTAACATAAATTGGAGAGAAAATATCAAAATAAATAACAACAAATCCAAAGGAATAATAACAACAACAAAAAAAAAGAAGAAGCCAAAGTCCAACTCCAAAGAGAATCAAGAGAAGAGTACAATATTCCAAGGTTGTCTCACTCAACCTCTATTTGGGTGAAATTTGGAATCCATGGGTATTTATGGATGAACTGTTTCCACTTTGAATGAGGAACATTCTAGGAAAGGAAGGTGGATCTAGATCTGATATTCAATTAGGAAAGTTAGGTAGAGAGTGAAAGAGGAAAGTTAGGTGGAAGATTAGGTGGAGTAATAATGTAATCAAGATGTCATGGCTGGTTTCTAATTTGAAAAAGGGGGAAGCATCTTTTTCTTAAGAAGGTGGGTGGAATTCCACCCCCTTAACTGGATGGTGATTGGTTGGAATGGAGAGAGAAAGGAAAAAATGTTAGGAAAAAGATGAGAAAAAGTTGGGGTTTTGATATGCTTTGAATGAAGATAAGTCTAGGGGTTTGCTACTTAGCAAACCACCTTAATAATCATCCAAACAACAAGGAGGCATCACCTTCTACGAGGGTGGCTTCCTCTCTAATGTAAAATTGTGGAACCGTAAGATGGATGGGGTAAAAAGAATGGGAAATGGAATTGAAAAATGAAATTTTCTCTCTTAATGGGTCCACCAATGCATGATCATCTTACCTTTTACAAATATCTCCAAAAATCCCTTGAAAATTGTACTTTTAACATAGGATAGTTGCTTGAATTAGTGCTCCAATTGTGTGGCTCCATTTGGCATTCATCCATGGCTTGATGGCTCATTCCTTGGCGGCTTAAGTGGCTTCAATGCTTGAGTAACTTGGCTTCCTTAGATTTCCTAGTTGGACTAGGAAACCTCATGAATGCCTCCAATTCTCATGCAAAATTATGGAAATGCATGGTTTGTTATCATGGATCATTTGAGTCACCTTTGATGCTTCCCATTAGCTTCTTTTGCTTGCCCTAAGATAATTTCTAGGACTGCTGAAATACAATAGAACATGATTTTTGTGGACCTTTTGGGGACTCCGCTCTTGAAGCGTGGTTGGGGCACGCCATTCCCTGTAGCCCTGACAAACTAACCAGTTAGCTCGAACCACCAAAAACTCTTCGAAGAGCAATATAGGTCATTGGATCATTTTCTCACTTCATTCAAAAGAGTAAAAATCCTGATTGAATTCTAAAAAATTATAATAATTCCCATACTCTGGATTAGCTCTTGAACCTGCAAAATATCAAACTTTTAAATTGTTAGGTTAGAAATGCATGTGTTACAAATTTTCAAAAAAAATCTAAAAATAACACTATAATTTATAATACATGGGCTACTAATTGGGTACTTTTTATACAAAATTGAACACTTAGTGAGAGATCAATTCTTTTGGCCTAAAATTGCTAAAGATATTTCCAAGCATGTGAACAGATGTAAGACATGTCATCTAGCAAAAAGTCGACATCAAAACACAAGATTATAAACATCACATAGTATTCCCATTTGTCCATGAGAAGAAGTTAGCATGGATTTCATGTTTGGACTTCAACAGATGAAACACAACAAGGACTCTATTATAGTGATTGTTAATAGGTTTTCTAAGATGGTGCATTTTGTTGCTTGTAATAAAATGAGTGATGCATTAATGTGGTGGATTATACTTCAGAGAAGTTGTAAAATTTCATGAAATTCCCAATATTGTAACCTCTGATCATGACCCAAAGTTTATGAGCCATTTCTGAGGAGTGTTGTGGAGGAAACTTGGACATGTTTGTGGTTTAGTTCATCATATCACCATTAGACAAATAGACAAATGGAAGTTGTTAATAGGAGTTTGGGTAACTTTAAGAAGTTTCATAGGGAAAAACATCTGTCAATGGGACTTGTTGTTAGCACATATGAAATTCACATTCAACAGTTCCAATAATCAATCAATTTGGTGTAGTCCTTTTGAGGTGGTTTATGGTAATATTCCTTTAAGCCCTATGGTTTTAGTTCCCTTCCACTAAGCAAAAGTTTTCGTGAAGATGTGGAAGAACAACCCAAGCATCTTAGAAAGATTCATGAGAAAAATTAAGCAAAGATCACATGGCAGAATGAAAATTATAAAGAATAAGCGAACAAGCATAAAGAGCTAGCAATTTTTCAAGAAAGAGAGGTAATGTGAGTACGCTTTAGGAATGAGCATTTTCCTCAAGGGAAACTAGCAACGATTAGACCTGGAGTTGCAGGTCCTTTCAAGGAGTGGAATTAGATTGGTGATAATGCATGCAAGATCAAGCTACAAGAGGATTATTATATTTCAGACACCTTGAACATGGTAGAACTTTCACCCTACTTTAAAAAGGATGTTACTAATAACTCAAGTGTCGGTTCTTTTCAAATTGTGGAGAATGACACAAGAGTGTCTAATGCTTCTTAGATTGATGAATGTTCAAAGAAGATCAATTATGATCTAGGAGATTTAGCTTTGAATGGCCAAATCTATCTCAAAATCTTTGGGATGTGAAATCATGGGTGTGACTGGTTGCGGATGGATGAAAGTCACTAATAACACAGCTCAATCATTTAGATTGGCCAAAAGAGACTTTTTTAAGCCAAAATTAAAATACACATCATTCTAGCACTATTGGATGTCTTAGATCAAATCTAATGGAATGCATGAATTGTGAGGCCTTGGATGTTCCAAATGATTGCCTTGGAGATTGGGGAATATCAATCAAAGAGTTCCTAAACATGGGAGTCACAAACTTCCTTAGTAAGCTTCCTTGATCAAGGGTTGACTAAGTCTAAATTCTCACTACATGACTATGAAGAAGTCTTTGCTTGGAAGGTTTACAATTTTACAGTTTTACCACATTCTAATAGCATCTATTAATGTGATTGGTAACCTACTATGAATTAGTGATTGAGAATTTAGCATCAACCAAGATGTAGGAAGTCTTGGAGGGCAAGGTTATATATTTAAGAAGTCTTCAAAGACTTAGCAACTCACATAATTAAACATTTTCCTCTAGAGAAATGCCTAAATGAGAGGGTTGTTCTCATCTATAAATACTTTAGTTGTTAATGAATAGGTCGAGTTTATTCCAGTTAAAATCAAGGATATTTTTCACTCTAGAGGTTAGAACATTGAAAAGTGTTTTTCTGTGTCGCTAATGTGCGATTACTAGATTGGAATTGAATGTGTTTATTGTTTGAATTGAGATAGGGTAGAGTTGCATCTTAGTTCAAGATGTTTCTATATCATTGGGTGAATTCCTAATGTGGTGAGATGTTACCTAGCATGATATCCTCAAGGTGGTGAGATATATATCCTTGTAATGGTGAGCGTTCAGTCTATAGTTATGTGTCACTTGTTGGTGTGACTGTATCAATGCATAGTGAACTTGCTATGTTCCTTGAATTCCTACTGTGTTGGTTCTTTGTATCCATAGGACTTGACTCTCAAAATAATTGGGCATTATGAACCACCTTTAATCTAATGTTTATACTCTTTGGTGGTGACTTTATGTACAAAATGAGTTAAGCATTTTTTCCCTCTCATATCTTGCACTCTTACTTCTAGAATGTGTGCAATCTTTCTTAGTACCCAGTTATCTAATGTCATAGAAGGTAGGCTAGGAAGAAAACCTTCTATCAGTTTAGAGTTCAACTAATTACTAATAACAACAATTACCAAAATACTAACCATTATACCTTGAGTTTGAAAACTGTACTAACAACTCAAAATTAACTAAATCATTAATGCAATTTAGAATTAATCTAAAATAATTAGCTTTTTGCATACACTAGAAATTATAATATATATCTCCTCTATCTAATAATTTAAATACCAACTCTATAGAAAAACTAATAATGATTAACCAACTTCTAATTAGTGAAATCTAACATTCAAAAGCACATAACTTCTTAAATTAGCAGTCATTCATTAAATTTTCAGTTACAAGTTGTCATAATGTTATAAGATTAGCAACTAATTATAGCTAACTTAGAAATACTAAACAACTAAATAATTGCATCTTGGAATAGGAAGATGAAAAATAGCAATTCCATCCCAATTCCATCTCTCATAGAATTAGAGAAATTAATATGTAAAAAGATCTTAGCTATATTGATAACATTAAATGTCAAGTGATTCTAGAGAATCATATCACTGTCAAAAGTTGTTCTCTTAGGAAAAATCAAACATGATATAAAATCCTAATTTTAGTAACTTATTTGGCTCAAATTAGATTGATATTTTACAAGAACTATAGGAATAAACCATTCATATATTTTAGTATGTAAGATTACTACACATAGCATAAGATTAATGCCATAAACAAGATAAAAATAACACCTAAAACATGAAACAAATCAATTAGAAAAAATGAAATAAATCATGCTAAAAGAATGTGACTATTAAGTGAGATAGGCATGAAAAAATCACATCCAAAACTAGAGAAAAATTGCACCCAAATTGGTTAATTAATCTCTTAAAATTTTAGTGAGAAAATAGGCCCCTAATTTTAACTAATAAATTTTCATAGAAAATTCCTGAAAATATATCTTGTTATCTACTATTTGTTGACTAAAAATTTTGCAAAAAATTCCTATTAAATTTGATCAAATCTAATTGACTTGGAGCATTAAACCTGAAAGCTCTTATACCAATGTTGGTCCTAGATCATTCTGTATATGCAAAAAAGAAGAAAAAAGAAGACATAATTAAAATCATCATAATACATAGATCTTACCTTCTTCGTCCGACTGAGTTTTTTCTTTATCTCTTTCCATTAAGTAACGATCACTAGATGCAAACCTAGAGATCAAATACAAGAACAAGAGTAGTGATAAACTTATAGGCAAACAGTGGAAAACTTGCAAAACCTTCTTTTCAACCAACCTACAATGGCAAGCACTAAGATTTGATTATAGAAACATAAGGTTGGATCAATCAAACCCAAATCATCCAACTCTTATTCTTCTCCACCAAAAACGACACAGGTTAGAAGAAAACTGCACAAGAGAATGAAAAACCAAGTGGTAGGTTTTCCTCTCTTTGTCTATATATAATATAAGGTTTATTATTTCTTTCCTAATTGGAGCAGGTTTCTAATTAGATTTTCTAGGAAAGCTTATGGTGACCTATAATCATGTCCCTCCACTGCTATTAGTTAATCTAGAAGTTCTAATTAAAAAGGAATAATAATACGTTCAGGACCCATTTATAGTGTGGTGGTCGTGGTGGTGGTGGTGGTATGGCATGGGATGGGAATGGAGTGAAAGTTTCCGAAACAGATTGAGAATTTTGTATTTTATTTTTTGTTTATTAATGGTCATGCTTACGTGTCTGTCAACATGTCCCACAATGTATACACATAATAAAGTCATTGCATAGCATCTGACACTGTCCCTGATTTGGATTTAATTGTTAAGACATGTTAAAGTGAATGGTTTCTAAAATTAATGAAAAAATATAGGGTATTATTGTGAAAATGCGGAAAATTATAAGATAGTGCCAAAGTCACTTGAATCAAAATGGAAAGTGAGCAGCAACGGAGTTTAGGTCGCTGATAAGCATAATTGGATGAGTGATGCTGGATAAAATAGAGGTAAGGTGGTGCCCAAGTTAGATTCTGGTTGATTGGTGTGTGTTATGATAAACAAAGAAATGGTGACATTGCAATGGCTGAGGTTGTGTTCGGTGAGGTGTGCATATAAAAATTGGCGTTGGCATCAAGAATAGAGGATATTCCTGGTGCACGAAGCTCCTGTGCATGCAGGGTCTGGAGAATGGGTGGGCTATAATGGTCAATAGTACTTAGTCTTGCCTTGCATTTTACAAAAAGCTATTTCCACGCATTGAACCCGTGACCTCAGGATCACATGATGACAATTCTACCATTGCGCCAAGGCTCACCTTCTAGAATAGTGAGAGAAAATCAGATTATTTGCCGTAAAGTACTGGACGACTTGAAAGGCTAGTGGAAAGTTTGGTATTTCGGCTGGGGTAGATGGATCGTTGGCATTTTGAAATTGTACTTTCACAAAGAAATGTAATATCTGGACAGTGTTCGTGAATAATTGGAGTGAGTGGACGCCAAAAAAGGCCGGAGTCTCATTCCGCAGGCATTCTGGGATAAGATTTCCATTATAAAAAATAAAATTGGAAAGTAATATTTGCTAAGTTTGTTCACCTAGCTCCGGCATAGTGAAACGTGTGGAGACTTGTCATAGGGAGAGCATGGTGTTTCAGTTCTCTCTTGCTTTAGGATGCCGCTCTAAAACTGCTCGAGCTCGACGTTCTTTAGTATGAACAGCAAGAATATTGAGCAAGTTGTAGGGTACGTGTTGAAGCAGGGAATGATTACTAGGTATCAGGTTCGTTGCCCTCATAGTTTACTTTCACATCACCCCAAGTACTTTGGTTGTTCATTGTGGCAGGTGGTAGTTCCACAATTTCAGTAGGGTCAGTTAAAAAGTATAGGACGATCAAAGAATGGTTCATAGCTGGGATTAAGGGGGTAAAGTAACGTGGTGAGAGTGAGCACGTCTTTACCGTCTACAATGTGCTCAAAGGAGTGGATAAGATGAGAAACATGGGAGGGGTGTGGTCTTCCAAAGCAAAAGGATGGTAGCATGATAAAGCGAAGAAACTGTATCAGCAGAGCATTGTCAGCGTCCAATTTTACGTTGTGTATGATGAAAACAAACAATTGTACAAAGGAAATTGAGAGCCAACTTTTTCCAAGTTAGAGGTTTTTGTATTTATGTTTACTATATCAGTGACTGAGTACATTTCTTCAGCTACAAGTTTTGTATTTATGTTTACTACATCAGTGATTGAGTACATTTCTTCAGTTACATCAAGTGTTGTAATTGTATTTCTCAGTTAATAGTTTCTGTTAAGTACATTTCTTTGCACATAGAATACATAGAGAAAATTGATTGCCGAATACATATAAATTATCTTTTGATTACTAAATACATACAGACAACATAAAGAAAGACTCTTAATTAGAGGTTGATTAAGTATAACCAAGCATGAATTTGTAGCTTTCATGTTGTTTGTGCACCTTAGTTTTGACATTGGATCAAAACTTAATTGAATCACTATTGACTTCGTTTATGGCATGAAATGGTTGATTATCGACTAGTTTTATGGTATGAGATGGTCGATTATCAATACATGAAGATGTCTTTCAAAGTATTATCTCAACTTGAAATGAGTGCATGACCTTTAAAGCATCTCTATCTACTGCTAGGTTTAGCATTACATATACTCTCCTTTATTGTTTAGACACACGTAGGATTACTGTAGCCTCAAGTGCATAGCAATTATATTTTTATGTATATTTTTAGGAGATACATAGTAGCATTGGACATAAATCTTACACCCCTTCAGCAATTCAATGGTGGAGAAAAAGGCATGTACATAGCCCCTAACAAGTTAATTTTTAAGGGAGCATGAGGTTAAACTCTGTTGGAGCCTTGACATATCTTTTAGAGAATAGTCTATTGTATGAGAATATAGAAGGCGTTTGTAGTCAAAGTCCTTGCCTTATCAGGGTTCTCCACAGTGGGGTCTAGATTGCTAGAATCATCATCACCTTAGGGTTCACAGATTGGTGGGTGTATCAAGTTAGAATTATTGTCACCTTACAACCTTCTCACCACTAGAGCCCATTAAGTTGGAACTATCAACCTTGCATGGCTACTTTTGCATGAATTATTCACGTAAAACATCACAAACTCATTTATAGCCATATTTGCATGAACTCTTTGCATAAAATATATGTCCAAGATTGTGTATAGTCATCAACTTTGCATGGATTATCCATGTAGATGCTTGTCACCATTGCACAGACTATCAATATAAAATATTATCATTTTCACAGATTATCTAAGTATGGCTATTACGTTTGCATGGATTTTCTATGTAAAATATTATAATTTAATAGATTACCCAAGTAGCCTACCACCTTTGCATTGATTATGCAGATGAAATGTTATCATTTGCATGGATTATCTAAGTATGGCTTCTACCTCCACATGGATTATCCACATGAAATATTATCATTTACATGAAATATAGAAGTATAGATGGCATCTTTGCTTGGATTATCCATGTGAAATATTACCATTTGCATGGATTATCCAAGTAACAGCTTGTTACCTTTGCATAAATTATCCATACAAAATATTAAAGTTTTTATGAATTATCCAAATAAGCGCTTGCAACCTTTGCATGTGTGCACATGGCTAAATATATTGAATTAGATTAATCTTGGATTTCCAACTCAAGCTAGATTTATCCAGTTGTTTTTTAGGTTTGCTTAAAAATCTATTGATCATGGCTGGCAGCTTAGTCTTTTGGGTTGTTTATTTACACTTGGGCTAGATCAAAGTTTTGGGTTTTGTCTCTAGCCTAGACAATTCAGATTTGGGTTAGGTTATGAACTTGGGTTCTTGTTTAAGATAGATCTTAGCATCTTTAGAACTAGGGTGAGATCTAAACGATTGAAATGATAATAAGGCTAAATTATGGTTTTGGGCTAGATATTAGCAATCACTAAGCTAGGGGTTAGATCCAAGACTTTGAATACTGTCTTTAGGCTAGATCATACCATTCACTAAGCTAGGCTAAATCTAAGCCATTGAAATGATCGTAAGGCTAGTATTTTAGCATCCACTAAGCTAGGGATAGATCTAAGTCATAAAATTATGTTTTTAGAATTGATCTTATCAATCACTAAGTAGGACTAGATATATTGTCAAAACTTGATTGTAAAGTCAGACATTAGCATCTACTAAGTTAGGGCTAGATCTAAGCCACTAAATTAAATTCTTTTTTTAGGCTTTATCTTAACAATCACTAAGCTAAGGCTAGATCTAAGCCATACCATCTAAAAATAAGTCTTTCTAGGAGACTTACTTGAGTTTAGAATTTGTTATGAAAGTAAAAGCTAGAGAGTGGGCAACTATATCTACTAGAGGGTAAGGTCCACCTTCTTTTCTTTTGTTTATTAAGATTCCAAGAGAGGAGCCACCTACCTTAGTCAATAAGGCCCACCTTATTTTCTTTTCTTTTGTTTATTAAGAGTCCAAAGAGGCATCATTGTAGTTAATATATAGGACCCAATTTTAATTTGATTTTGTGATCAAATTTCTTTGTTCTTTTTTTTTTTCTTTTCTTTTTTATTCAAGTAACTTAGAGAGAAAGGGGCTGCACCTCTTGCAATCATTGGTGGGGTCTACCTTTCCTTTGTTTGCAAAAAACTAGAGCATGGTTCATCAAGAACAAACTGTACATTGAAAGGCATAGATAATCCTATTAATTGAGAGTAAATAAGCATATATGAACACTAGATCTCTCTTAGAATGGAGAACCAGCATGCGTGTACTTTATGCAATGAATATCTTCTAGAACGAAAACTAAACAAGTATAGAACTTTAAGCACTGAACCCCATTTTGATTCGGCTCACCTCAGATGCCTTGGACACCAAATATTTCATTGAAAGACATCTCTAAGTCCTTCATTTTTTTGACCTTCCAAAAAAGTGGACAGTGAAACCTAGAAAAGCTTCAAAGTACAGAATACCCCAAATTTTCAGCTTCAAATTGTCAAAAAATGAAGATTTAGAGACGTTTGTTCGATGAAATCTTTGATAGCAAGGCATCTGGTGTGAGCCAAATCAAAATGTGAACTTGCTAGCCACTTTTTAGGATGCCTATGATACAAACACAATGAGGTTGGAGGAAGAAGAACAAGAAAAAAATAGGAAAAGAGAGATGGGATCATTGATTAGGGAGAGAAGAAGAAGTTAGAGGAAGAAAGTGGAAAGAGAGGCATGGAGAGAAGAAGAAGAAGACATGGGAGAAGTGAAGGAAATAGAGAGGGAGTTGGGTCTTGTGTTAGGCAGGAAAGAAGGGGAAGAAGAAGGTGTGACTAGGCTTGCACACACAAGAGAGAGTAGGTTAAGTGGGTTCCATTCTCATTTGATTCTCTCCAGTTTTCTAGATTTTAGGACTGAGAGATCAAGCTCCAAGGACTCTTAGCTAAGAATCATGTTGAATCTCTGGACTAGGAAATATAGAAGTTCAAGTTTCTTTTACTCCTTCAAGTTTTCCAAGACCTTTCCAAAACAATTTAGCCAAAACTCTTATCAAAATAATTGGACATTTTCTTGTTGAATTACAAGCTCTTTGCATTTAGAAAACATTTTACGAAGGAAAGGATTAGAAAAAGGTGTGTTTATAAAGCCCAAGTGGGTCTCATTCTTTTATACTTCCTCTAAGTGGGAAGTGTCCTTTATGGAGGCCTTTTCTTTCGTTGAGTCTCTTGGATTTTGAGAAGTAGAATGCTGGTATAAAGGGAGGCAGCATCCTACATACCATTGATCCAAGCCATTCATTTGATACAACTATGTTTGGATATCTCATGGTCTAAAAGTTATTCCAAAAGAAATTCATTTACTTTCACTGAATTGTTTTAGTTATCATATCTAGCAAGATGAAAGTACCATTTTTTGGATGCTAAAGACTTTCTTTTTGACTAATTTTTAGGTCATGAGATATTCAAACATAAGTGTATCAGATGAGCGGCTTGATCAATGGTATGTGAAGCCTGCTATGGAAAAGTGAAGGTGCTTCACCGTTGCTAGGAATCTATCTCACTTTATACCAGTATTTCTTTTTTCTCAAAAAAGCTGAAGCTAAAAATAGAGGGCTTTATAGCGCAAAGTAGTTGCTGTCCATTTCTCTTTTTTTATTGTTCTTTTATTTGAAAAGAAAATATATTTTAGATTTTAAAAAGTCCAATTTAATGTATAAATGGCCCAACTTCTATTAATAAGTGGGTCATCATTGAACATGTTCAATAAAAGCCTATAAGTGAAACCTAGTTACAAAAGAGGGTGTTTGTCTTGAAGTATCCCTCAAACTGATAAGTGAGATAGTATTAAACAAACTAGATAGAAAGTGGAATCTAGTCGAGATTGGGATGGGAAAGTAGCTGGGCATGCATGAGCAAAGACAAGATGGGGTCAAGGGGGCACTTGCCCCCCCCAACCCCCTAAAAATTTTGAAAATCAAATGAATTCTTCCAGGTGTAGATGCTATCCCTTGAGCATATATTTTTTCAAAGATCTAAGGTGTTCATCATATATAAGATGCAAAACCCACTGGAAATCATTGCATTTTGGAAATCCTACCCAATTGTTTTAGGTCTTTTCCAAATGAAAAAGAAATGAATTGTCTTGGAAAAGAAACATAGACTAAAAGCTTTCAATAGTTATTAAATTTGATTTTTGGCCTATCTAACCCATTCTAAATTTGAAAAATGGCTTAGATCTACAAAAGATAATCACCATGATTAAGAAAAGACAATTTATACTCCTTAGGACATTGAGAGCATCTACACCTACTGGGACTCAATCCAAATAACTTCTACAAGCCTTGTTTTTAGGAATTTGGTAGGCATACATATACTTAAGTGTGAGAAAAAGTCTATGCCCTCTTCTCATACATGATTTTTTTTTCTTTTGAGATCTAAACCATTCCTAGTGTTCTCCATACCATAATAGGTAACCCAACAATGCATCTGATTGATGCTAACTTCTGGGTTTAGACCTTTGAAAAAATTAATAAAAATGGATAGACTTCTTCATATAAAACCATTGTGTGGATTTCTTCTCACATGAAAGTGCATATGTGCTTACCTAGATTCTTCTGTTTATTCTTAAGATAAATAAAATTGATTATCAAGACGTTTGAAACTTTGAACATTAAAGCATTATTTATATCTTTTTTCTATTTATGTTTTGTATGTTTTTAATAAAAGCATTATCTGCTTATAATCATAACATCTGAAAGAAGTCTTTTGTTAGGATTTGTAGGGTTTTTGTATGTTTTGTCTCATTATAGAAAATGAGTTCATATATCTTTGGTAAGAAAGTTCAAAAGCTTGTAGAACCATTGGACTCCAATATGTTGCCCCCTTTAGACAAAATCCTAGCTTGCCTTTGTGGGCACATGACTTTACACTTGCTAAGGTGCCGGAAACGATCGATGATGTTGGATAAAATTCAAATCTCGCCTTGGGGTTACTGTTGATTGGATGGGAAGTAGGCTGAGAGGAAAAGGTAAAAACGGGTCTTTGTTCAAAGGGTGTTGAGATGCTCGTCCGAGCAAACATGAGTGACACTCAGAGCGACCGCCATATTGAGGTCGTAAGTGGAAAATTTGACATGTGTAAACTATCATTACATTTTGGATTAGAATTGTTCTCATGAGATAGATGAGCACTAAGTTGCATTAGATGGTAATGCCACATGCAAAGAAGTATTCACAGCATATAAAGAATAGGCTTTACTTAGTGTTGGATAGCAGCTGCAGAGCTTCAATTGTACTAGAAACTGTCATAGTGAACAGTGAATATGTTTTATTATCGTTGAGTAATGACTTGCTACCAGAACATTTATTATGGTTCGTGGGTTGGGCTTACGAACTAAGCCTTTTGTTGGGATCATGTGTGAAGAGTGGGTTTCTCTAATTGGTTTTGGAGACACTGTTGTGAACAAGTAGGTGGTAAGGTTTCTTACTAGAATCGGGGACAGGTCTCATTTTACTTCGTGGGACTTCGTTCCAATGACCACATCGTTCTTCTGTGGTGTCGGAGGGGACCAACAAAGACGATGACTGAGGGAAAGGGAGAGGAGTCGGAATTGGTGCTAGGATTGGTTGGAGGCAGATGATGACAAATATTGGGTGATGTTGCAGCAGGATTGGAAAAAGATGAAGATAAAGATTTCTTATTTCATTTCACAAGGCATCATAATAATCTGAATTATTATGATTCATCTTCCTTTATGTTACCATCACCATGAATCCAATTCCACAAGGCATCTGGATTAGTGGGAGGTCGAAGAATAGAGGCACAGGTTTGGATGGTGGTTTTCCTATTTCCTCAGATGCTTTAGAAGAAATCGCCAGAGAAGGACACATTTTTCCTCCAACAGTACAATTGTTTTTCATGTATCTATGAGAGCTTTATCCCACTTGCTGTTTAGTCATATATTTCGAAAAGAAAACAAGCCAGCAGATAAATTGGTGAATTATACTATGAATCAAAGGACTGTAATGTTTGAGTTGTCAGCCTGCCACTGTTCTACTCAATTACATTTCTGTGGATTGTAATAGCATATGGATTGTATACATCTCCGCTTGTGCTGTGGCCGAGCCATGAACCAATATTAATTGGAACTCGTCTGAATATTTTACACTTGACGATATGCAGCCATGACAACTAAGGGTTGAATGAATAATTTGGATCCCCACCCAATGAGAACAAACTTCCCCATCTGAAACTACTGAAAACGAGAGAAATAAAAAAAACTTTACAAAGATGAAACAGTGGTTTAAATTGCTATTAAGGAGGCATAAGTGATGACGTCCATCCCCATTATCACGCCTGAAGAGTCCTACAAGATAAGGAAAGACAGTTAGAAGATGATAATCTAATCTGATTAGGATTGGGAGTCCTAATCAGATAATAATTAGGAAACAAAATTTGTGTTTATCTAAGATACCTCTAGCCTACCTATGATCTCTATAAATAGGATCAGAAGGCAAAGCCAAAGGCATCGAGCAATTGGGTTGCAATTTCTCTCCCATAGTGAATTATACCCCCTCCTCCTCTCGTGGATGTAGGTTATACATAGCCGAACCATGTAAAAATTCAGTGTTTCTGTGTGCGGTGTGATCTTAAATTTGTTTTATGCTCAACAATGGTATCACAACACGTGAACACAAGAATCAAAACAGAGTCGATGAACATAGGAACTGGAACAAAGCTGGTGAACACAGGAACCAGAATAGAACTGGAGAATACAAGAGTGCAAGAGCAAACACGGGCTAGGTGCAGCCCAGCTTCACATTCAGACCTAGGCCAGTAGCAACCCAAATCCACGTTCAGATCCAGGCCAGGTGCAGCCCAGGTCCAGGTCTAGACTCAGGCAAGGTGCGGCCCAGTTCAAGTCTAGGCCCAGACAAGTGCGGCCCAAACTACGTTCAGACCTAGGCAGGCCCAACCAAGATCCTGTTAAGATCCAGGCTGAGTGAAAGCCCAGATCACAGGGAAACCCTAGATCTGAGTGTCCAGATTGTCTAACAAGAGAACGACCTAGATCACTTAGATCGAAATGTCCAAATTGCATCACAAAGATCAAACAACATAGATTGCCTGATCAAAGGAACGACCCAAATAAGCTAGATCGAAAAACAACCCCAGGCCAGAGAACCATTTTTCGGTAAGTCTTCTTTGCCGGAAAAAGAAAAAAACCCCAAGAGGGGGCTCTAGGGTTCCGGCCGGCTAGAGAGAAACCCAACCAAAACCCTTTGGTTCTGTTGCCAGCATAGAGGGAGAGAAAAGAGGACAGCAAGTCGACAATCTCATTGCTGGGAAGAAAAAAAAAGGGGGGTTTCAGCTAGCCGATGGAAAAACAGGCCAAAACCCCTTTTACATATTTGAAATAAGAGAAGAGGGAGGAGATTGAGCCGACGACCACTACAAGCCACTGCAACCGGCCTTACCAAGAAGAAGACCGCAACTGATGATCCCCTTTAAGAATAAGAACAATCTAGCTTGCCAACTCCAATCTTCCAGATCTGTTCGTTCACTACGGTGTGTAGCTGGAGGGGATCCACACCAAACACCTATTGCAAATCACCACCTGAGCCAAAGGAAGTAACGCTGGAGATCGCCCCAACCAGGGGTAGCGTAGTAAGCCACCGTAGCCAGAGAGAGGAGGAGAAAAACAAGTTAGGATTTTTCTCTTAACCTTTTATACCGTGCTTAAAATCAGTAGGGTTTTGATTGATATAGACACCTCTTAGCAGCCAGAAATAGTGTGCCTAAAAAATTGATATCAACACCCCCTTTACGGTCTGAAACAAAATCGTGCAAAATTAAAGAGGGCACCCCTACATGCTAAATTAGCACCCCCCTAAATTGATAAAGACACCACCTAAATAGAAAATTTCCTCAAAATTTTTAAAAATACCCTTCCTAAATTTTTTTACTATTCTGGACTTATTCGTACACTCCATTCTTCCCCAATTCTACTCAGAAAAGGTATAAATAAAGTTTGAAACCATAGAGAAGACCAGTTCTGGAAACATCATGGCTAGAGCCATAATAAAATTAAATGCCACTAACTATACATTGTGGAGACCTAGAATAGAAGATCTTTTATACTGCAAAGATCTTCATGACCCTTTAGATAATCATGGTAAAAACCTAAGGGAGTTTATGAAAAAGACTAGATAAAGATGAATAAGAAAACCATAGGTCAGATCCGACAGTGAATTGATCACAGTGTATTTCATCACGTTGCTCAAGAAAAAAATGAATATATTCTATGAAAAAAGTTAGAGAATATGTATTAAGCTAAGACTACTCGAAACAAGACCTTGTTAATAAAAAGGCTTGTCAACCTAAAGCTAAGGAGCAAAATGACAGAGGCTGAACATACTAGTGAATTTCAAAATATGGTAAACTAGCTAGGAATAGTGGTGTTACAATTGGGAGATGAATGGCAAGCACTATTACTACTGAGTTCACTACCTGAAAGTTGGAAGATGCTGGTAATCTCACTCAGCAACTCAGCACCAAAAGGAAAGTTGACCATGGATATAGTCACAGACGTGATATTCAATGAGGACACTAGAAGGAGAGAAGCAAGCACAGACCATGCACATGCCTTGATAACAGAAAACAAGCACACTGAGAGAGACAGACACAAGGGGAAGAGTAAGAGTAGACCAAGGGAGAGATCGCAGACTCGCAACAACTCAGAAAGTCAACCTAGAGGATAGGACATATGAAGAGAGACTATCGAAAACTGAAGAGAGAGAGAGATCAGTTATGGCAAGCCAAAGGAGGATAGGACATACAGTACTCACTACTAAGGAGGAGTCATGCTTGCACATGGTCAAGAGTGAAGTAGAGTGGGTGATAGATACAACAACTTCCTATCACACCACTCCATACAAAGACTTCTTCATCACCTACAAAGAATGAGACTTTAGCACTCTAAATATGGGGAATGACAGTTCCTCAAGAATAGTTGGGATTGGTGAATGTGCAAATAAAGACAAACAGTGGCTATACAGTAGTACTAGAGGTGCGACACATACAGGAACACAAACTAAACCTGATCTCAGTCTCGGCTCTTGACAGACAAGGCTACACCAACAACTTTGGAAATAGTATCTGGAAACTGATGAAAGGCGCGATGATCGTGGCAAAAGGACACACATGCAACATATTGTACAAGACCCACACAAGAATATCTAAAGACAACCTTAACATAGTAGAGGATGAAGGATTACCAAACCTTTAGCATAGAAGACTTGGCCACATGGGAGAGAAAGGTCTGTTCACAAGATGGGGAATGACAGTTCCTCAAGAATAGTTGGGATTGGTGATGTGCAGATAAAGACAAACATTGGCTATATAGTAGTACTAGAGGTGCGACACATACAAGAACACAAACTGAACCTGATCTTAGTCCTGGCTCTTGATAGACAAGGCTACACCAACTACTTTGGCAACAGTACCTGGAAACTGATGAAAGGTGCGATGATCGTGACAAAAGGACACATATGCAGCATATTATACAAGACCCACACAAGAATATCTAAAGACAACCTTAACATAGTAGAGGATGAAGGATTACCAAACCTTTGGCATAGAAGACTTGGCCACATGGGAGAGAAAGGTATGTTCACAAGATGGGGAATGACAATTCCTCAAGAATAGTTGGGATTGGTGATGTGCAGATAAAGACAAACATTTGGGTGCACAGTAGCACTAGAGGTGCGACACATATAAGAACACAAACTAAACCTGATCTCAGTCCTGGCTCTTGACAAACAAGGCTACACCAACTACTTTGGCAATAGTACTTGAAAACTGATGAAAGGCGTGATGATCGTGGCAAAAGGACACATATGCAGCATATAGTACAAGACCCACACAAGAATATCTAAAGACAGCCTTAACATAGTAGAGGATGAAGGATTACCAAACCTTTGGCATAGAAGACTTGGCCACATGGGAGAGAAAGGTCTGTTCACACTTGCAAAGAAGCAACTCATTAAACTCGCCAAAGGTATAGCTCTTAATCCATGTAATTACTATTTATTTGGCAAGCAACATAGGGTTGCTTTTATTTCTTTTAGTAACAAAAGAAATAAAATTTTGAGTTTGGTGTACTCAAATGTATGTGGTCCCATGGAAGTAGAATCACTAGGCGAGAATAAATATTTTGTAAGCTTTATAGACGATGCATCTATGAGGGTATGGGTATACTTTATAAAGAATAAAGAACAGGCATACGAATGCTTCAAGAAATTCCACGCGATGGTAGAGCGACAAACTGAGAAGAAACTCAAGTGTCTTAGGACAGACAATGGAGGAGAATACAACTCAAAAGAGTTTAAGGCATATTGCACAACACGCAGTATTCGACACGAGAAGGCAGTTTTGCATACCCCACAGCACAATGGAGTAGTTGAAAGAATGAACCGAACCATTATGGAGAGAGTAAGATGCATGCTCATAATGGTTAAGCTTCCTAAGCCATTATTAGGTGAAGCTATGAAGACTGCTTACTACTTGATCAACAGGTCACCATCAACACCACTAGACTTGGAAGTTCCAGAACATAAGTGGACCAGAAAGAAGGTGACCTATGCACACCTGAGAGTATTCAAATGCAAAGCTTTTGCACATGTACCCAGATAGATGAGACAAAAGCTAGACCTGAAGTCTACACCTTGTATCTTCATTGGGTATAGAGATGAAGAATTTGAATATAGATTTTGGGACCCTGAGACAAGAAGAATCATCCGAAGCATAGATGTAATATTTCAAGATAATTAGTTTTATGAAGATCCAAGAAAGGCTATAGATTTCAGCACTCCAACTTTAGTACCAGACTCAACATCCATACAAATTGACTTAGAAGTTGCACTAGAAGATGAACTAAAGGCAGAGGGATTTGAGTAGGGGGAGCATCAGTCCTCTGTATCTGAAGATGTTGTGACATCAGATGTTGAATTGTCTCCTTAGCCAGAAACAAAAACTCAGCCAAAGATGTCAACAAGAGGACGTATTCTGATTCCATCACAAAAATATTTTGAATCACAATATATCATGCTCATTGATGAGGGGGAGCTAGAGAATTTTCAACAACCCCTGGCGCATGCAAACAAGGGCAAATGGGTGCAAGTTATGCAAGAAGAAATTAAATCATTAAAGAAAAATCAAACGTATGAGCTAGTGACACTCCCCAAGGGGAAAAGAGCATGAAGAATAAGTGGATCTTTAAGGTAAAAAGAGGAAGCAATGAAGAACTAGTTAGGTACAAAGCGCAATTAGTCATCAAAGGCTTCGAGCATATGAAAGGAATAGACTTTGATGAGATCTTCTCACCAATAGTGAAGATGACATCAATCAGGATTATACTCTGGATTGGTGGCAAGACACAACATGGAGCTTGAGCAGATGGATGTAAAGATAGCCTTTGTACATGGAGATCTAGAAGAGGAGATATACATGGAACAAATAGAGGGTTTCGAAGTCAAAAAGAAGGAGCATCCGATATGCAAGTTGAAAAGTCTCTATGGCCTAAAGCAAGCACCAAGACAGGGGTACAAGAAGTTTGACTTATTCATGACTAGTTAAGGTTTCAAAAGAATAGTTTTAAATCAGTGTGTGCACGTTCTGTCATGCTCATGCCCTAAATAGTAGAGTAAAACGTAAAAATCATGAACATTAGAAATCCATGATGCTAAGTCACTCATCAAACTGTGCTCGAAGAGAGCTTTCCAATGACACTAAGAACACGCGAAATGGAGATCGGAAGCGAAAGACACAAGGATTTTACCATCGAGGTAGAGGGGGTCCAAATTGATAGTGGCACCCCCCTTTAGTGAGCGTGACTCGGAGAGTCACGTGGAAATGACTCTAGACGCGGGAGCTGAACTCACCGCATGGAGCCTTGCTTCCACGCGTCAGAGGTGCCCAAAGACAAGGAAAAATTCGACGGCGAGGACTTTTCCCCATTTCCCGATTGAGCTGCCTACCGTCTTCTTCGGCAAGCTCAATGACAGCAACCCCTTCATCCCACACGCCAGTGAAACCCTCCCTTCTCTTCACTGTGCCTATGCGTCATGCGAGGGCAACACCGACAGTGGCATTCCCTCAACTCAAACGGCTAAGCCCTGAGCTGGGCTAGCAAGGAGATCATCCAGCAGGTGGATTCTCTCTCCCACTCTCCTCTCTGTCTTTCCTTTCAGTTCTCCCTTGCATTTTTGCCCATTCCCGTTCTATTTTTCTAACGAGCTGAGATGGTGAGAAATCCGTCAATTCAGGATATACATGGAACGAAATGGGATTAGATCTAAAATTTAACCGTTCATGTTGTCCCTTAGACGTTTCTGAGTGAAACCCCTTTGGTTTCACGAAGATCCGGCAAGAAACAACGCTGCAAAATGCAAAAAATAGCACCTAGGGTTAGTTTCAAATTTTGATAGTTTTAGCAAAAATCAAAAGGAGAAAACATTAGAAAACAAAAATTCAGGAAATTTTGAGCATTTCCATGAATTTTTGCTGAAAAATGAAGTCACCTGTGTCGTCGGTGACGACTGGAATCTGGTCACCTTCTCCGCCAATGGTGACATTTTCCGGCGACCCCTAAAAAAATGTGAAAAATGAAATTTTTTAGATATGGACAATTTGCGCGTGATCTTATCATCCACGAAGACGGATCGTCAATCAGGAATCGATTGGTCCACGAAATTGCTTGTTAATGCATAGGAAAAATTTGAAACCTTAACATCTGACCGTTAAAAATGTGATCAAGAGGTAAATTTAGGTCAAATATAACTCCAAGTAACCATTGGTGGTGAATTATCACAGAAATGTCTAACCAATTACGGATAAATGGATGGGAGATCCTATCTGGCCGTCCAATACTAGATCAGAGAATGTCAAAGGCCAGGAAAGGATATCAAAACATGAATTATGGCTAAAAGCATTGAATTGTGAAATAACTTACCTAAAATGTTGGAAAATGAAACTTCTAGAGGTACGCCCTTGATCTAGACCATCGATGTAAGACCAATGGTGCTGATCCAATTGGATAGCGACCAATTGGTGTGCAAATCCTTGATTTAGATATATGAGGTTAGATCAAGAACATTGTGAATATAGAGCTAGAAGTGATTATAAAAGATGACATGAAATTCTGAAATTTACTTAGAACTTGTATTTGTTGCAGAGGTTTGAGAGCAGTGTGAACGGTTCTAGCAATAGAACTTTGAGTTGTACTTGGAGAGCAGGTAAGGACCCTAAACCCTTTCATTCCTTAAATTCTTGTTGATATGTTCTCTTAAAATTAACTTTATGCATGTGTAAAATGAATGTATTGTCACATTGGTTGAATGGATGATAGAAATTATAATTTCTTATTGAAATAGTCATTCTCTAATCTGATTTACTATGCTTAACCGTTATGATAATGTACACTATTATAAAATGGTCAAGCCCAAGATAGTAAGCCCTGAGGGCTGCTCGGCAAGCTATGATGACGCCTTCCAAGATGGTAAACCCTAAGGGAAAGGGCTACCTGGTCGCTTACGACTAAGGTGAAGCCACCCAAGATGGTAAACCCTGAGGGAAAGGGCTGCCTGGTTCTTTGGAATCATGGTGGAGCCGCCCAAGATGGTAAACCGTGAGGGATGAGCTGTTAGGTATTGAACCTCCCAAGATGGTAATTCCTTAGGGAAAGGGCTGCCTGTTCTTTTGGGATCACGGTGGAGCCGCCCAAGATGGTAAACCCTGAGGGATGAGCTGGCATATTGAGTTACCCAAGATGGTAAACCCTGAGGGAATGGGCTGCCTGGTTGATTTCAACTACGTTGGAACCACCCAAGATGGTAAATCCTGAGGGAACCTGACTTTGGCGCTACCCAAGATGGTAAATCCTGAGGGTCTAGCTGCCTTGATGATGATACACATAGTGGGCCGCCCAAGATGGTAATCCTTGAGGGAGATGACTATTGAATCCTAGTGTAATGCTAGGCATGTTTAATATTACTGAGAAAATCATTAATGAGTATGTAGCTTTGTTGGATGTAACACTTATGGTTTGCATTTAACTTTAGAATGAGGTTCATGACTTAGTCACTCATCTATTGAATGTCCTGTGGTTGGACACCAATGGAAAATCCTTATGGGGTGTGCTTGTTTGCATGCGATGACTGTTGCGTCATATTTGAATTTGGGGAAAAACTATAATTATGCTCTAATACCCATAGGCCTTACTTGATAGCACGTGCTAACTACGTTGTATATGACTAGTTAAAATGGAAATGAATGCTCATGTTATATTGAATGTGTTTTTAAGCGTAACAACGAGAATGTCTGGATATGCATGGGTTTAGTTCTTTTTCCTTACTAGGCTTCGCAGCTCACCTTATTATTTTGCAAGTACCAGGCAGGCAGAGAAGAGAAAGGTCATTGAGTGAATTGAAGAAAGCTTGCTTGAAGATGTTAAATTTTGAGTTGTATATATATATACATGTATATATGTGCTAATGCTGTAAACGAGTTATATCTTATTTTTGACACTGATCCTTATGCATCGTATATGTTTTATTATGATAGATAGTATGGAGACTCAGTCTCCCTTCAGAAAATTATAATTGCTATATTGTCTATCAGGTGAACTGCATAGCATGCGTTAAATGCATAAGTCCAAAAAATAGGGGAGACTCTACCGAAATTTCAGTAGGACTCAGTTGTTAAAGGAGAAAATTATTTTACTAGTAAATTGTGAGTTGAATAGGACAAGAGCACCTAGCTCTCTCAACACTTCCACCGTGATATAAATTATGAAAAAAAAAAAAAAAAAAAAAAAAGGAGAAGCAAGGCCATGTAGGCCTAGTTCGGCCAATCATTAGGCTTGATTAAGCCTAATTGCGGCCTCGGGGATTGGGGTCGTGACACGTTCAAAGATCACCCAAGGGTAAATTCATCATCCTACTACTCTATGTAGATGATATGTTAATAGTTGGACCAGATACAACTATGATTAGCAGGTTGAAGAGGGAGTTATCTAAGTTCTTTGACATGAAAGACTTAGGAGTAGCTCAACAGATTTTAGGAATGAAGTGCACATGTGATAGGAAAGCAAGAAAGTTGTGGTTGTCACAGAAAAAGTACGTTGAACGTGTAATTAAGAGGTTCAACATAGAGAACGCCAAGCCAATCAACACTCCACTTGGCAATCATTTCAAACTGAGCAAAAAGACGTGTCCCTCAACACCACAAGAATTAGACATAATGGCCATGATCCCTTACTCATCAGCTGTTGGGAGTTTGATGTATGCGATGGTGTGCACAAGGCCAGATATTACTCATGCTGTAGGAGCTGTGAGCATATTTCTATCAAATCCAAGCAAAGATCATTGGGAAGCCATGAAGTACATACTACGGTACATGAAGGGCACATCTAAGTTGTGCCTGTGTTTCAAAAGTACAAATATACTCCTGGAAGGTTACACAGATGCTAATATGGCTGGAGATCTTGATGGAAGAAAGTTAATATCAGGGTTTATCTTCACTTTTGTAGGGGAGCTATATCGTGGCAATCCAAGTTGCAAAAGTGCGTAACTCTATCAACAACAGAAGCTGAATACATTGCCGTAGCTGAAGCAGGCAAGGGAATGTTGTGGATAAATCAGTTTCTTCAAGAGCTCAGTATCACACAGGAAGAATACAAGATGCTTTAAACCTGAGCAAGAACTCAATGTATCATGAGCGCACCAAGTACATTGACATACGGTATCACTGGATACGAGAGGTGACAGAAGAACAAATGCTAAAGCTGGAAAAGATTCACACTTATGAAAATCAACAAAGGTGGTAAGTTACGAGAAGCTCCTACTATGTAAAAACATAGCATGCATAAGTTTAGACTAGTAGAGTATGACATGGAGATGGAGAATTGATTATGTCCATCCCCATTATCACGCCCAAAGAGTCCTACAAGATAAGGACGTACAATTAGAAGATGATAATCTAATGTGATTAGAATTGGGAGTTCTAATCAGATGATGATTTGGAAATAGAATTTGTGTTTATCTAGGATACCTCTAGCCTACCTCTAATCTCTATAAATAGTATCAGAAGACAGAGCCAAAGGCATCGAGCAATCGGGTTGTAATTTCTCTCCTATAGTGAATTATACCCCCTCCTCCTCTTGTGGACGTAGGCTATACATAGCCAAACCGCGTAAAAATTAAATGTTCCTCTGTGTGGTTTGATCTTAAATTTTGTTTCTCTATGATAAGTTATCCTTAACTACTGCAATTAGATTAGCCCTTTAATCATAGACAGTCAGTGGGCCACTCTTGCTAACTTGGCATCAAGTGCACTTGTTGCTTCAAGTAATAAGGTTTGGGATCCCTCACTATGGCGCGAGCTATCGCTACTCGTTAGTTCTGCCATCATGAGAGTTGGAGACCTTTGTGATGAGGCCCAATTTCACTGCGCACCCAACAAGCCATGACACTGTGGCATAGCCCAAGTCCAAGTTCTAGATTAAGCATCTCTAGAAGTCCTCTAGAATATTCTTGGTTCAAGAGGATGATAGAGAAGTCTAGAACCATGTAGACTAATCCAATTCCGTTGGATGAATGACACTTGTATATAATCTAGACCATTGTTTGTACCTCCCCAAGCCTATAAAAGGGGGAGAGACTCTCAATTGGATCATCCAAGTGTATGCATTCAAGTTGCAATACAACTTCTCTTCAAGCTAGTCCCTTTGGTTCTTTCTTGAATTCTCTCATTACTTGTAAGGGTGAGTGAGTGTAGCCCAAGCAAGTGAGGGCAGAAAGGCTGACTTATGTCCTAGTCAGGAGTGGTGCACAAGTGCCACACGGGTTAACATAGGTGAAAGTGTAACCCCGTGATAATTGGTATTAGAGCGGGTTGGTACCAAGTATTAGTATCAGAGTGACGCTTTAAGTTGGGAACTACTTGTGGAGAATTCAATAAATCACCCAAGCATCATGGCAAGCGAGTCGGGAGTGGGCAATGTCGCTATTGAGGCCCAACACAAGTCGAGGAGGGAGAAGTCTAGAGATCCATCAAAAGAATTGGCTTTGGATGCTCGCCTCACTACATTGGAAGAAAGATTCGGTAAGTTCGAGCAAACTCTAGTTGATTGCTTGAACAAATCTAGTGCATATGTGGATGCTTTACATAGTCTTCAAGACGACATGCGAAGCACATTCCAAGTGATCAAGGTTATGGATTCCAAGACCACAGAAAAGGTGAAAAACATGTCAGATCGTCTTGAGACCATGGAGGGAGAGGTAGCCGATCTACATGATGAAATGACTGAGCTAGACGATATCAAGATTTGGTTGGCCCTTTTGGAAAAGGCTGTGGCTAGTTGGGGAGGGCTTGGACCAAAGGAGTTTACCCCTAAGGTCAAAATCCCTGAACCTACAAGCTACAAAGGAACTTGGGATGCTAAAGATTTGGAGAACTTCCTGTCGCAAATGGAACAATATTTCAAAGTGGCTAAGATTACAGAAGAATCCTTAAAGGTGGACACTGCCACCATGTATCTCGTCGATGATGCAATGCTGTGGTGGAGACGGAAGTACAATGACGTGGTGGAAGGCCGATGTGTAATAACCACCTGGGAAGATTTTAAGAAAGAAATCAAGACCCAATTCTTCCCAGAAAATGTGAAGTACTTGGCTCGGAAGAATCTAAAGTGACTGAAGCACACCGGGTCAATTCGAGAATACGTGAACCAATTCACAGCGTTGCTGTTGAACATCTGGGAGATGGCAGAGAAGGACAAACTATTCTTCTTTATGGATGGGCTAGAACCTTGGGCGGAGCAAGAGTTGCAAAGGAGAGGAGTGCAAGACTTAGCCACTGCACGAGCAAGGATAGGAAAGGTAAAGTCAATCACAGCAAAGGAGGGGAAACAAATTCAAAAGCCATAAAGAGGAAAGCAAGAAGGCTAGTTACGACCCTAAAGCTAAAGGTAAGTTTGTCCCTCGTCGCTCTGGTTGCTTTATATGTGATGGAGACCATAGGGCATTTGAATGCCCAAAGAAGAAGGCCATCAACGCATTGTTGGTTGACAGTGAGGCCCCTCAAGAGGAGTCTATGATGGGGGCACTTAAACTCCTCAATGTCATAAAGAAACAGAACTTGATGGCTAAACCTGCTGCACAAACAGCAAAAGACCTAATGTATGTGGACGTGTGCCTCATTGGAAAGGGCGCACGAGCCATGATTGATACTGGAGCCACTCACAACTTCATTTCAGAGGGAGAAGCTAGAAGGCTAAACCTCAAGTTGGAGAGAGATACCAGTAGGATAAAGGCAGTGAACTCCGAAGCAAAACCGGTGCTTGGAGTTGCCAAAGGCCTACCAATTAAGGTTGGAGAGTGGGAAGGTACCATCAATTTGACAGCCATACCTATGGATGACTTTAAGGTCATCCTTGGAATGGACTTCCTTGGCTCATCAAAGGCCATTCCAATGCCATACCTTGGGGTACTATACTTCCATGATGAGAAGACACCTTGCATGGTCCCGGTGTTGAAGGATGGCAAGAAACAAGAGAAACTCCTATCAACCATGCAGCTAATAAAAGGCCTAAAGAAAGGAGAAGAAACGTTCTTGACCACTCTAGCTGAAGAAAGAAATGAAAGAAATATGCATTCACTACAAGAGGTTGAGGAGGTCCTTAACGAGTTTAAGGATGTAATGCCACCTGAGCTACCTAAGAGATTGCCACCAAGAAGGGAAGCTGATCACCAAATTATGTTGAAGCCTGGAGCAAAATCCCCATCATTGGCCCCATATAGGATGTATCCACCGGAACTGGAGGAGCTACGGAAGCAACTAAGAGAGTTATTGGATGCCGGGTTCATTCGACCATCAAAAGCCCCTTATGGAGCCCCGGTGTTGTTCCAGAAGAAGCATGATAGGAGTCTCAGGATGTGCATCGACTATGGGGCACTCAATAAGGTAACCATCAAGAACAAGTACCCAATTCCTCTTATTGCTGACTTATTTGATCAGTTGGCAGAGGCTAGGTACTTTAGAGAAAAATGTTCTTTTGGCCTACAAGAGGTTTCGTTTCTCGGACATTGGATTGGTGGAGGACGTATATGGATGGACAAGGCCAAGGTTCAAGCTATAGCAAAATGGGAAGTATCCACCAAAGTCACTGAGTTGCGTAGCATTTTGGGCCTTGCTAACTATTATCTGAGGTTCATAGCTGGATACTCCCAACAAGCTGCTCCACTAACAAATCTACTGAAGAAGAATAACCCTTGGCAGTGGACTGAGCAATACCAAGAGGCATTTGAGAAACTCAAAGAAGCTGTGGTAGCAGAACTAGTCCTCAGGTTGGCCGACCACACAAAACCCTTTGAAGCACACACTGATGCCTCTAATTTTGCAATTGGAGGAGTCCTGGAATAGGAAGGCCACCTTGTTTCCCATGAGAGCCGAAAGCTAAATGAGGCAGAGAGAAAGTACATTGTCCAAGAGAAGGAGATGTTGGAAGTGGTCCATTGCTTAAGAACATGGAGGCACTATCTGCTGGGATCACAATTTGTAGTTAAAACATATAATGTTGCCACCAGCTACTTTCAAACTCAGAAGAAGCTAAGTGCAAAACAGGCTGGATGGCAAGACTTCTTGGCTGAGTTTGATATGGTCTTAGAATACAAGCCTGGCAGCATCAATCAAGTCGATGATGCACTAAGTCAAAAAACCGAGCTTGACGCATTGAGGATGGAACACTTGGTAGCAGTAAGCCAACTAGAGGAGTTGCTACCCGACCGTATATGGGAAGGACTTAACAAGGATGAGGTAGCAAGAGGAATCATCCAAGCTATTAAGGATGGAAAGACACGAAAATTCTGGCAAGAGGAGGGACTTTTATACACCAAGGAAAATCGCCTTTATGTGCCAAGATGGGGAGCCTTACGAAAGGAACTAATAAGGGAATGCCACGACACCCAATGGGCAGGCCATCCAGGTCATAGACGAACCCTTGCCTTATTGGAAACTAGATACTTTTGGCCCTGAATGTCAGACAATATGGAGGAATATGTCAAAACTTGTCTAATATGCCAGCAAGACAAGGTGGAACATCAGAAGCCAGGAGGGTTACTTGAGCCATTGCCTATACCTGAGAGGCCATGGGAAAGTATCTCAATGGATTTCATCTCAGCCCTACCAAAAGCGAAAGATATGGGGTCTATCCTAGTCGTGGTAGACCACTTCTCTAAATATGCAACCTTCATTGCTGCCCCAACGAATTGCACTACCGATGAAGCTGCCTGACTAGTCCTCAAGAACGTACTAAAATATTGGGGAGTTTCTAAGACAATCATAAGTGATCGGGACCCTAGATTTACAGGGAAGTTTTGGATGGAGATGTTTAAACTCCTATGGACGAAGCTTTGCTTCTCCACCAATTTTCATCCACAAATAGATGGGCAAACAAAACGCACCAATGCATTAGTGGAAGAGTACCTTCGACACTTTCTAAGCACAAACCAAAAGGATTGGGTAAAACTATTGGATGTCGCCCAATTCTGCTACAACTTACAAAGAAGTGAGTCAACAGGCCATTGCCCTTTTGAGTTGGCCACAGGACAGCAACCTTTAAACGCCACTGACAGTGGGAGCAAGCTATGAAGGAAAGAGCCCTGCAGCCCATCTATTTTTCAAGAACTAGTGTGAACAAGCCAACTTAGCCACCTCCTATTTACATAAGGCTGCTAGAAGAATGAAGAAACATGCTGATAAAAAGAGACGGTCAATGGAGTACAAGGAGATATGAGGGACCCTATCCCATAATCAAACAAGTAGGTGAGGCCAACTCCCACCGTCCCTCAAGATCCACCCTGTCTTCCATGCAAGCATCTTGAAGCCCTATCATGAAGACAAGGAGGACTCATCACGAGTAATTAGCAATCGAGCACCACCACTGATGACTTCGTCCTTTGGCAAGAAAGTAGAGTATATCATCAGTGATAGGGTAAAGAGACGAAGAGGAGTCCCCCTAAGACCGAATACTTGGTGAAGTGGCAAGGACTACCAGAAAGAGAGGCTACATGGGAAGAAGCTGAAACAATATGGCAATTTGAGGAACAAATTGCCAAATATAAGGAACACAACGAGGACGTCATGTGAATTAGGTGGGGGAGAATGTTACGAGGCCCAATTTCACTGCGCACTCAACAAGCCCGTGACACTATGGCATAGCCCAAGTCCAAGTTCTAGATTAGGCATCTCTAGAAGTCCTCTAGAATATTCTTGGTTCAAGAGGATGATAGAGAAGTCTAGAACCATGTAGACTAATCCAACTCCATTGGATGAATGACACTTGTATATAATCTAGACCATTGCTTGTACCTCCCCAAGCCTATAAAAGGGGGAGAGACTCTCAATTGGATCATCCAAGTGTATGCATTCAAGTTGCAATACAACTTCTCTTCAAGCTAGTTCCTTTGGTTCTTTCTTGAATTCTCTCATTGCTTGTAAGGGTGAGTGAGTGTAGCCCAAACAAGTGAGGGCAGAAAGGCTAACTTGTGTCCTAGTCAGGAGTGGTGCACAAGTGCCGCACGGGTTAATATAGGTAAAAGTGTAATCCCGTCACACCTTACTCGCCAACAAATGTGTCGTGGCCCTGCAAATAACTGCATTTTATGTTAGAAAAGAAATAATGATCTGGTCCATTCTGATGGTGGACACAATTCCAACATTTTGAGCCTGAATGTAAAAGGGGCAGCCTCGGTGCATGAAGCTCCTGCAAATGCGGGATTCGTGGAAGGGGCTGACCACAAGGGTCAATAGTACCCAATCTTACCTTGCATTTTGCAAGAGGCTATTTCCACGCCTTAAACCCATGACCTCAAGGTCACATGATAACAACTCTGTCATTACGCCTTGAGCCAGAATGTACATATGATTATACTATGAAACGCACTCCATGCAACAAATCGTTCTTCAACTTATTAAGCTACTCATTTAGGTACGAAAAGAGTATTCCATTAAGAATGATTCAGTCAGAGTTCCAACTTGTTGTAAGCTGCTTATGGACTTATGTACATTGTCAGACTCTGCCGCAGACACAATCTCGGCTTCGGTTGCCTCTTCATCCTTTCCATACGCAATGTTGGCTCGGATTGTCTCATTAACCAGAATTGGTTCTTGACTCACCAAGCCCCTCTGTTGTCTCAACAACGTCACCTGAAACTTCCTAATATCAACGCCAGATAGAGTAAATACCCCAAAATCAGGATCATAAAATTTCTGTAACAATCAGATTACGTCGATTTCCCGCTGCCACTTTCTCCGACCACAGCAACAGTCTCAAGGAAAAGAACAAGAATGAAATAGTTAAGACTTCTAAAAGTAGCTTAAGAGATGATCAGTTGAAGTATTAGGAAAATTTTAACAGCATAATTAATCTCTTGCAAATCGTTTCGTTTACAAATATGTGAATAAATCCATTGACAAAGAAAATCAATTAGCACCAATGCTCATTTATCTGCAGAAACAGAGACTATTGCATTGGGTTAAAGAACTCACTAAGTTACGTGGTCACGTCAGGGCGGAGATAAAATATGTACTTGTACTGCCACAAATCTGGCTCAGTAAAGGTTTCGGTGGGAAAGGAAGCATTTCCAAGACTACGGTCAGTCTCTGGGAGTTGGACAAATTGACAAAGAAAAATTCATGCAGAAGTTTCCACGTGTAAGGAAACTATTGACTCCGACTATTGCCCCGAAACCGCTCTCTCTCTCTCACTCTCTGAACACTCCTCCCTCCGGCCTCCTCTGCACCATCGACTTCTACTGTTGCAACGGAACCGCTCTCTGTCTCTGCACCATTGACACACCGACAACCACCAGGTAAGCTCTCTCAGTGGTGTCCTTTGTGAATTTGCCTTTTTCTTTTCTGGGTCTCTCCCTGGATCTGTGTCCCTTGTTTGCTTAGACACTCTTCCTTTCTCTGTGTGCAAACTTTGACTTACGTTTGAGTCCGTTTTCCTTTTTCCATATACTCTTTCTTTCTCTATCCAAACTTTCAACTTTTGTTCTCTGGGTCCTTTTTCCTTCTCTCTCTCTCGCTCTTTCTCTCTGTATGCATATGCGTATAAACGTTTCTTATGTGGTTCCTTTTCTTCTTGCATGGAAATCTCTCTTTCTCTCTGGTTTTCACAGCAAATGTTTCCTCTTTTATTCTTTGTGACTTTGTTACTAAAAATGAAGTCATTTCTTTTTGTTTCCTTTTACTACTCCCTGCAAAATAGCATGCAAAAAGAGATGAAACCATTCTACTGATGTGCCTTCTTTTCTGATTCTCTCAGGAACAAGAATCCAACTGTAAATCTTTCTCTTTTAGCATTAAACTCTCTGCTTCTCTATCTGGTAGCAACTAACACACACCCATATCCTGCTTCTAGTTTAGTCTCATGTAACAAGAAAACCAGACCAAATTTATCTATTAAACAAACCCCAAGGGCGGGCACTCTGATTATCTATAAAAAATTCTCATGTTAAATTTATTTCTATATTGGCTAGAACCTCAACTGAATCTCTCCTTTTGTCTGGTTATCTTCTGTTAGAAAACCAAAGAAGAGAAGCAGAATAGTTTAAACGTCAGGTTTTCATTGTACACTAATCTGCCACAGAAAAATGTCTGGAGGAGTTGGGCTACCCAATGACATTCGGCTTCCAAATGAAAAAGAAGAGCACTCAAGTTCTGATATCATAACGCCCAAGTCATATTCTGGGCAGAGATTCCGTGCTTTCCGTCAACTCAATGTCCTCGCCATCATCATCGTTTTCGCTGCAAGAAGAATGGTCAGCTTCGAAGATTTTGCCTTCGTGGTCTTCTTTTTTGCCTACCTTTCCTTCTTGTCAAAGTTCGCCTTTCTTCCTTTAAGCGACACTCCTGATCCAATGGTCTTCGGCGAAAACAACTGGCTCCTTAATCTTTATTTCTGGATGGGAGCCTTCGTCGGACTGATCTTCCCAATTTGATACGTTTTCGAAGGGATTTATGAGGGTGACACTGAAGGAATCAAGGCAGCTGCTCCACATGTTTTCCTTCTGGCTAGTCAGGTTTTGATGGAAGAAGTGACCTTCTCTAGAAGCTTCTCACTTCCAGTTCGGGTCTTTGTGCCGGTGTTTTACAATGCCTGGAGGATTCTTACACTAATGGAGTGGTTGGAGAACGATTTTGGCAAGGTGGAGGACTCTGGGTCATTTAGACGATTGCAGATTGGGTGAGGACTTGCTATTGCAAATATGACCTTCTGGTCTTTCAATCTGTTGGGGTTTTTGCTGCCTGTCTACTTACCAAAGGCATTCAAAATGTATTATGGAGAAAAGGTAATGGATTGAAAACTTTCGATCAATTTTCATTTGGTCTGCTTTTGTTGTTTCATTGGAAATGGTGAATAGATTTTAAATTTTTAATAGTATCTATCAGGTGATTTTATTTTGATTGATGGATACTAATGAATGGAGTTTATGTTACCTGTATGATGTTCTATGTGAGTTTAAGATTGTAATTGAATTTGGCGGAGGTCCTTGATCTGATTTGTTACAAAGCTCCTCTAAATTGTTGGTTTTCATTGAATTGGTTTTCATTGTTTTCCTTTCAATAGTTTGACTGGGTATTATTCCTTCTCTATGATTGCTACTCATTAGTCTTGACTGTTGGGCTTCAATTTAGTCCTTTGATGTCATGGTTATGCATCTGGTTAGTACTACTGAGATTGGAATTTTGTACGCTTCGCTAGAATGTGAGCACTAAGTTCAAGTTTACACTGGCAAGAAAAGATTTCATATTTAATTTGGTTTTTATTGGAAGTTTCGGCATGTATTAGCTTTGTCAGTGTTCTGATATGACCAACACCATTGAGTTGTTAGTGGGTTTCTCCCCATATAGCTTGAGAGAAGTTTAGCAGGTTAGCAAGTTCTTAGACTATAATAGTCACTTCAAGTCTACAATAAATAAACGTGGAAATTCTATTGTGTGGGAATACGCATGTTGTCCTCTTAATAGGGAGTTTCTTCCTTCCAAGCCAGTACAGAACTCCTTTGACCATTTTGAGCTAGCGACACTTCCTTTCATCGATCACTACTCTCCTTAGTGAAACCAACTGTGTATTTGCCATGCTCATATCAACTTACAAGTACAAGTTTTTAAATATTGAGCTAGCCAGGAGAATTAAGTTTGATTGCTTAGTTACAAATTGAAGGAGAAAAAATGGATGCCTTTTAGTTTCACATTTTATTTTACAAAGAGAAAACATAACTGCTGGTGATTGAAGAGCTTAGCCATTTCATGCACTTCTTCTTTCTATTATTTGATAGCAAGTTATGTCTGTGTAATACTTTAGATGTTCCCAGGATTTTGCCTATGGTACTTGGCAGATGTTGTAGTTGTATCAAAGTATATACTAACTTGAAATGTATATTACCATTTAAGAAACATTGAAGTGCAATTTATGTAGTCAAAACGATGGATTTGGCATCATTTACTGCCCAAAGGGAAAACCAGATCAAAGTTCAAAAAATTGAGTGCAATCCATAAATTGATTTTTTGAGAATCATCTTGCCAGAATGAATAGCTGGACAGGGGTTTGAGAAAATTTGGATGTCTGGCCTTGTAGGATACTTGAAGCTGGTATGTCAGAACTCAATCTTGCCCATCACATCTTCTAATTTCATCCCAGATACATCGCAGTTGGATCTATCTTTGACATCCAATCAAGAATAGAAAATATAGAAGCCGTTGAGCATCAGGTGCTAGGGAGCCTGTTTCAGCGAGCCCAAGGGCTGCCATACTAAGAGCAAAGAAGCCGGCAAGTCAAGCAGCACAGCAATGAACTTTTTCCGGTCAAACCTAAAACTGATTTAATATTTAAGCTGATGGTCTTAATGTGACAACCTGGGTTTTTATAATACTTTTTCAAAATTTGGGACTTCCCTTATTTGAAAATTTTTAAAAACAAAACAGCAAAAAATCTTTTCTTTGAAAAGCATTTTAAAAAACCACAAATGTCATTTTTTTTAAAAACACAAGGATTTAAGGTGAAATGACTTTCTCATTTCTATAAAAAAAATCGGACATAGTCTCCTCTTTTTTCAGGACATCTATGCATTTAATGCATGCAATGCAAAGTACTTGATAAACTGTTCAATATAATTTTTTTTCAAATATTAAATAAAACAAATAACTTTATCTAATCCAAGAACCTCCAGTCACAACCACATCACATTCTACTAACAGAAATGAGTCAAGTTCTTAAAAATCAGCCACACACTCACATTATCAGAGTAATCATATAACAAAAATCTTAAATTGTGAAGCTTACCTTTAACATACCAATAGTCTTGATCTTCTGTAGTTACAAGCTCCTCAGTCTATGTCTCCTCAATAGCTTGACCTGTTCTGTCTTTATTTCTAATTCTTAAAATATGAGATATTGTACTTAAACCTATCTATCTTATGATCCAGCAAAAGTGTTACTCACATTTGTGACTTTAGCTCTGACCTTTTGCTTCGTTATTTGCATCTAATCAAGTGATCTACAATAAGGACTTGAATTTCTCTTTTGGATTTGATTTCAATAAAGAGGAGACTAATTCTATAATTAACATAATTAAAAAATCAGTTTTGAAATGAGTAACAATTGTTTTTATATTTTCATTTTCTATTGAATCATTCAAACTTTGGTATTTTTAGTCTTGAATATTTGTTACTTGTCTAGTTGATGAGCATCAAATCTGACCTTGGGCAAAGTCTTCTTTATCTTTTGTCCCGTAAAGTTTGAATGTTAAAGTTGATTATGAAGCAAAGATACGTACATGGAAAACTATACTGAATGTTGTTTTCCCATCCTCGACAAGCCTGGCTCCAAAATAAGAACTGGTTGCTTAGACACAAAAGAGAAAGAAAAATGAGATCCCAAAACCGGTACTACCGATCAGATATTGCCTCATCCCTGCATTCCTAGGACCTTCACATTTCTTTTCGTATAGTTCTATCACCTTCTCTTCTGTGCAGATAGAGGCCACTGTTCTTGTACTACCAAATGCATTGGCAGCAACTTGACTTGCTTATTCATACATTACCTACAAACATCTTTTTAAATGTCATCTTGATTGTAAAATGGAATATTCAAAAGAGATACTAGAAAATAGATGATGAGAAGAAAACCAGTTTCCAGTAAAGACCAAAGTCCCAATTTCAATATTTCAATTCTAAAGACACAAAGAAGATTCATAAATTCTGGTGATATATCTTAGTTTGTCATGATTCTTGAAAGTGTAATTGTTCATGCCTGTAACCTTGTACCCAACAAATTATAATTCTCAGGAAATGTCAGGACTGTAAACAAAAAATATCCCAGAAACGTATATATTTTTCCTTGTGTTAAAATGTACTGAATTCAAGGAGTCATTCCATATATATAGTATTTCTTTATCAATTAGAAAGAAAACCTTTGGATCTGCACTGAATCCCCTCATGAGTTTCATTGGAGCTCATCCATTCACGCCTAATAGAGGTAACATAGATAAGATTATCAGAGCTAATTCTCAATTTGCTTCAAAATCAATTGCCAGTCCAGCAAACAGTGTTGTAAGGTTCTGAACAATCGGTAACAGAGTGTCCCCAGCCAAACCATGGACCATTTGTGCTTCTGCTGATAGTTTGACATTGATAGCCCCGCTAGAGTTTCCAGCATCATCAAACCTTCTAATTTCCATATTCACTGCCTCCTCAAAGGACATTAACTGAATCCTTTCTATCAGACAGCAGCCAGCCACAGAGAAATACTTTCGACCAGGAATAGCAACCACTGATAGGATACCAAGGAAAACGAACATTATGACCTATACCTGGCATCTTTCTGGAGCTTTTCTTTGGTGGGGGTGGAGCTCAAAGAATGTTCTAACTATACTAGAAAGGAATAAGCCAAAATTGGGGGAAATGATGCCACTGATGGCTGCAGAGCTGATACCAAGTAATATTATGGGGAGCTCAGGCTTGTTGAGATGGGTGGGGTGGAGTGAGACATCTTTCAGTTTTGGCACGTCAAGCTCCACTGCTTCAGTTTCATTTACATCATATTGACATGATGGTGCAAATGATGCTGGGAATCAGTGATAGCTTCTGTTTCTGCTGCCACCAGATGAACTTCAATCTAGAATTTTCTGGAAGGACATACATTAGGTTGGCCTCCTGCTGGACTCCATCACTATTTCCCTCTGTCATGGTCAATCATAGTTGTTTCCAAGTCTTGGTTGGTTTATCGCACGCGTACAAGTTGAGAGTATACTCCACTTGGATCCTTCAGTAGCTCTGCATGAGAACCTGCTCCAGAAATCCAATTGGAAAGTTAGCTAAAGCCAGTTTTGAGTTATGACAGTTAACAACTTTTCCTCTCTCCACAGTTAGCAATATCTCAAGGGATCGTATATCAAAATGTTGATTCTTGTCTCAGACCAGGGGAAATCACTCTCAAACCCTTTTCCATGTATGACATAATTCAAGAGACCAACACATAAATATAGCTTGCTGAGAGATCAATTTAGCCTCAGATAAGAGCTACACTTATGATTACTGCTTCATTGGAATCATGGCAGTGCTATTAACTTTTTCAGCAATGGATCCTTGATGAATCATGGCAATTGTATCAGAATCTTTGACTGCAGTCAAAAGATGAGCAACACTAACTGTAGTTCACTTGACCATGATTCTGTCCAGTGCCTCCTGCACAATTCATTCAGAATCTGTATTGAGTGCACAGGTGGCTTCATCTAAAAGCAGAATGTGTGGATCTTTTATAAGTGCTCTCACTATGGCTACCCTTTGTTTCTGGTCCCCTGACAGCAGAGCTCCATACCCACTAACCATGGTAACAAGTCCCTAAGTAAAAAGAGATATCAAAATGTGAATAACAGACGTAAGTTTGTTAATGTTGACTACAGTTTTTAGATTGACAAACCACGCTTAAATTCTTTCTGACATGACATGAACAAAGAAAATCATCCAGTACTCTTTTGATTCTGATGCAGGACTGTATTTTACTAGACACAGAGACCTGAAGAAGAAGCATCGTTCTTTGTTAAATTTTTAACAATTTCCTATATTTATAATGATGGATAACTGAAACTTTACATAGGTACCATAATTAGGAAAAGAAGTGAAGATGTTAGTATTAAAGGGAACTAACCATAGGCATTTCATCTATGATTTTGGCAGCATTGGCAAGCTTCGCTGCAGTCCTGATATCTTTAAGAGTTGTGTCATCTTTTCCATAGGCTATCTTATCTTTGATGCTAGAAGCAAATAACACAGGTTCTTGGTTAACAATACTGAAGTTTCCTCTGATCCATCTTAGCTGAAACTTCTTGATATTTACCGGTGAATAAGAGCCTCACCATCTTGTGGTTCATAAAACTGCTCTATCAGACTGATAACTGTTGACTTCCAACTTCAACTTCCCCTACCAAAGCCATAGTCATGCCACTGGGTACAGAAAGAGAGAGCCCAGATAAAATTTGCTCATTGGGTCTAACTAGATGGCTGAAATAAACATTTCTTAATTTGATATTTTCTCAAAGCTCATCCAGTTTTTGTCCACTGGTATCATATGCTTTTATTAGTGGCTTTGTCTTGATGGTCTCAAACATCTTGGATGCTGCAGCTTTTCCTGTTCCAAATGCACTTATGCATGGAGATGCTTGTCTAAAGACCTGTGTCATCCAAGCATGTATGAGTGGATCGGCTACATCCTGTTCAAGTTATCAAAATTCATATTTTACCCATTGAAGTGGACACAACTACTTGCATATGTGCATCTCTACAACCATATATGTATACGAGTGATACAAATTCAATCATTTGATTAAGATAAGTTCTTCTAGATGTTAGAATATCATCAAGCTCATAAATTTGAATGACCCATCGAGGACCATTGAAAGAATAAAGGCCTTGTACTTTTCTGTTGCATGCAACTTCATAACCTCAATCATACTTAAATAGGGCATCTGACCGTGCATAAACTTGTTATGCAAGTTAGAAGAAAATTGCTTTAGAAAAAAAGATGTGTGATTGTCTGACTGTACAGTGGGTTAAGATAAGGTACATGCATTCATTAAATAATTGTATTTATGATGTCACTGATGCGTGTGTGTGTGTGTGTCTGTGTGTGTGTGTCTTCATCTGTCTGTATATATGCATACATCCAACTCTCTCTATGTGTACATAGACAGAGAGAGTTTCCCAGAAATCTCATGTGCTTAGTGAAGTCATTTATTTCATGGTAAGTCAAATATATCAGGGAAAGAACCTCATTTCTTGCGTATGCTTGAAAATGTTTTCCCATACTGTAATTTTAGTTATTTTTCAGCACATTCTCAAGTAGTATACATTTTACAAGTTCTGTACCAATTCAATCTTTAGGACTTCTGAACGTTATTTATTTATTTGCAAACTAGTTTTCTGGTCTTATTGCTACCATTAAAACTTTACAAACCAAAACTAGAGAAGCATAATATTTGGCCTTGCTGCAGGGGTCTGACCATTTTGGGAAGGATGACTGAAGTATAAGCGCCAATTATTACTAGTGGCAGAAGTGAAGTGCAGGCAAGTAGCCAAGAATTTTAAGTGCAGGCATTAGAGATTGAGGTCAGTAGTTCCACAATGAGTTACAAAAACCGTTGCAGTACTTAAGCAAAACAAATCTGATGTAGCTAGTAGACATGTATATATGTGCATCTCCTTCTCCCTGCCAATGTTTCTCTCTCTTATTTCTCTCTCCTCTCTATGTATGTATATATGTATGTATGTATGCATCTGGGTAAATGTATTTACTTGTATGCATATGCTATGTGATGTTCATACTTACCTGAAGAAAGTGTTAGTGATTATAGAATAGAAGTCAGGACTGCTTTAGTTACACGAGTCATTTATGTGGGAGATCTTGCTATGCATGTGTCATGTACTAAAATTCAACTGTGAAGACCTCAAAGACTTTGTGGCCTTCAAATGGTGGTTGAAAAATATAAAAAAACATTGGTCCACATTCATCAACAAGGTATGCATGAGGTAAAGGCTTGTAATCGCGGCAAAAACAATGGTCTACATTCATCAACAAGGCCTGCATGAGGCAAAGACTTAGAATTATCCCTCAACCCATCTCTAGGTTGTCTGGCAGAAGTGATCTGGATCATTGAACAAGTGAGCAGACATATATTGCCAGATCCTTTAAAGGCAAGAAGATGATTTCTCATAAAGAAGATGATCGTAAAGGGAAGGATTTGGAGTTCTTTCAAAGTGGAACCATGCAATAACAGATGCCACATTGATCTTCCAAAGAACAAGGCTTTTCATGAATAAATTCATTTGTTCTCTCTGTTTCAAATATTCACAACCAAGAGTTACTGCATTCTCTTTCTCACAGTCCTTAGAGAAGGACATCTAGAATGCCAGCAGAGATCTATTCTTTAATTTCCCCAACCTATGGTAACCATTTTGGGATCATTCATCGCCAAAGTCACTTTTGAAAGTAGCCAATCCTTAAAACTTAAAACTGACAATATACTTCATCCTCTGTGTGCAGTGCAGATCATTTCTGAACAGACTTCTTGTTCATTACATAGAGATGCTCAAATTGGAATTCTCACAAAATCTCATACATAAGGTAGTGGTAACTCCTAACCATTTTGTTATCTTTACTTCCAAATTATCTGAGACATCCATCATAAGCACCAGAATCAGAACAATTAGGATCTTGATGTAGAAAACTTTTACTGGAATGTCCCATCTAAAGATAAGACCGTAGGATGAACCTTCTACCAAACAATTAGCATTGAGTACTGAATGATATCATGAGTCAGGCATGGTGATTCTATGATCCAAACTATTTATCTGCTAGACTAGGCTATGAATGAGTGCTGCACCAAAGTTCTACCCCATCTGATCTATCCATGGCTCCTCAAAATGATCGCTATAAATTAAGGGAAAATGCCTATATCCAAAAGAATTCCTTCCCAGATAAAAGGCTCTGATTGTTTCCAACATGGTATGCAACCCATTGGTAACACAGTGTAAAATTGCATGGTTTTGATCATTGAAAGTTGGCCTTGTATTTCTGGTAGTCCTAATGAATTTTCCTTGGGAAGAAAAGAATGTGTAGGAGATTTGTGCATTATCTTTGGTACAATGAATTTGGATATTTTTTGCAACAAGAGTTTGTTAACCTAAGGAACTAGAAGTTTTCAACTTGCAGTGACCCAGTCATTACTGCAAGAATTATCATGATTACGTCTCATCCAAACCACACAACCAATGCATAGCTGCAGAATATGACATGCATAACTACATGATTACCTAATCTTGCAACTAATCCCTCTTTAAAGCCTGATTTGTATGCAGCTGTCAGTGACTTCTTACATTCGTCTATGGCCTTCTCCCCAGTGAATGATGCAACCTGTAGAAGAAACCACGATTAACCAAGGACATAGTTGCAAAGTTTGGGCCAGGAACAATGCAGCAATACAGATGCTCACAAATTTGGGAAATCTTTGTATAGAGTATGCAATTTTTCAAGTTTGTGATTAAAAAATATTTGTCACTATCAGTACCTATCTTTCTAAATAATATGTAGAGAAGGTAGAAGTTTATTAGGGAAGCTAAAAGTATAAGTGAGGCATGATTTCTTGTGATCGAACTGTGAGGGGCATCTTGAATAACTTATCTCAAGAATTTTCTACATTAGATAGTCCTAGCCTTTCCTTTTCTGAGGTGTGAAATGTATATCTAAAAATTCTTCAAAAGGAAGAGTCTTTAAATCTTGAGCAATCAGAGGAGGTATAGCTAATAAGATTAGGCTTAGAAGATGAATGGTTTGGGTCACAAAGGGGCTTTACACCTAGAGTTTTCTGAGAGCTGGACTACAATATGAAAAATGTAAAACGACATGAAATGGATAAGTGGATGTGGACGACTGGATCAGGATATGAATTCAATTTTTGCTGTAATTTTACTTCAAATTTATTTTGAATTAGTCAATTTACATTTCTAATTCAAATAGTCATAATTTTTTTGGAACTAGTGGGCTACTTATATTCAGAACAGAACACGTAAAAATTGGATTGTTCTCCAAAAGATTTTAGTTCTTTTGGGAATTTAGTTAACTGTCACTAAAAATAATCTAGAACTATATGTGAGGGTGGATGAATGATGATGAAAATTTGTCTTACTTTTTTAATTGAGCTAGTAGTTTGTTCAAACAACTGCTGCATTTCCATAATGTATTTGTCCAGGGCTAGCCAGCGTTATTATACTGATAGATATGACTGATCCAGAAGCCACCACAAGAGGAATTGATGATAGCAGAACAAGGTTAAGAAGCCATCCTTGGGAAAATGCTACCACAAAGCCTGATACGATGACATAAGCTGAATGAACTTGACAAACTGCAAAAATGGAATGATATAAATCAGCAATTAATTGGTCCTTGTCAAAGGGTTGTTTTGGATGGAAATTACAATCGATAGGCAAAATTATCCATAAACAGTTATCTTATTCCCTGCTATTGACAGCTCTAACATGGGATAAGGGATAACATCTCAATCCAATATTTGCTGTCCCATGCACTGAAGTGTGTCACTAGGTTTTTGCTAGGCAGAGGGACAAAACCAGGGGATTGAGTTATCAGTAGTTTTTCTCCCTTGGTATTTGTAGATTTAAAACATATAAAACTCATCAAGTTTTAGGTCCCAAGTAGAGGGTTTCGGAATCACTATTCATGGATAAGATTAAAATTTAATGGAGACTCTGTGATGGAACAAGAAAAATCGAATTTGATTTACACTATTGTTATGCCCAAGCCATAAGTCCCCAACAAAATCATCATAAACAAGGATGAGGAGGCACCAAATTTCCACCACCTGCATAATCTGATGCACGGTGAAAACTGGTATACTTTGTATTTCACCCATGACATTATTATCTCATTCCCATGTTAATTAATTGAACCGGGGATCTTCTCAATGTCATTTACAACATCTAAGAGAGGTATGGTTCTCACCAGAGAACCCATTTTTACATTTAGAGCAAAGAGCATTGTAGTTACCTTCTCTCCCATGGCATCTTGAATTAGGACAGTGTCTCCTGATATTCTGCCAACAACTACTCTTGCATTTGTTTCCTTGCCAAAGAATGCAATATCTTGTCTCGTTATAATTCTCCAATACAAGTTCCTTATTATTGCAGCCTGTAACAATTCAACAGGCCATTTCTACAAAATAAGAAACATGATATCTAATTATTCAACCATTTTATAGGCTATATATTGAAAAAAGAGCTGTTGGGCATGGGTATAAGAAGTCCCAGTAACGTTATATATTCCCTGGCAGCTGGTCTTATCTAGTGAGAAATTATCTGAGAACAGAGAGCCTATCATCTGATTTAGTCTCCCAATAGTGAGAAACCTGCCCCGGATTATTTATCAGATACTTTTTTCTTAGACATCCACCCCAAAACAGCCTTCAACTCGGGTCAACCAGGTGAGAGGCAACTCCTTGTGCCACTACACTAGAAGCATTGGTGCAGAAGTTTGTTATCCTCTTGAAGAAGCAGCTCCATTCTATGGGTAGAAGAGTGATACTTACAAAAGAAAGACGCAACAGCTGCCCCCACAGCCAAGTAGACAAACATAAAAAATACCTGGAGATATAAAAAGATAACACCATTTGTAACTTGTTTTGGCGGGCAAGTGGGTTTAGGAAGCTAACCCTCCAATTTTATTTACTGAAGAGGATAATCATTACAATGGAATGTAGAGTTTTCCTACATTATCATTATAAACAATACAGTACAAATCATTATGTAATGAAATACCAACTCAGTTTTTATCATTTGAGCATTTAAATGGTTACTTAAAACTCAGTTTTCAGAAGTCCATAGAATCTCAGACCTATCTTTCAACTTGACAATGAATACCGATGAAGTTAGATCATTAAGTTTAGAAACATTTTAAACCGTAAACAGGTCATTGGCCTGGATATAAAAAATCTTTGGATGAAACTATCCAGGGATGTTTACCTTATCCCCGATATTGGCATTGGGACACGGATAAAGCAAACAATTCATAATCTAAGCCTGTTCTATATGTTTACTATGTATATGTTTAGAATCTCCACACCCAAGACAGAAAGGAACACTAAAAGAAGAAGAACACAGGTCCAGCAAGTGTAACAGTTATTTTGAAAACTTCATCAACCATATGGTTAACGTCTGCCATTTCAGATTGATGCAATTGTTCCCATGATCATCAGCACGCTGTCTTTCGAATCTGCTATGGGAGACGGCTTGTAAATTGGAACACTCTTGTTGCTCCCTTCTTCCCCTTTGGAGAGTCTTGCTGATCATGGACTTCTTCAGAACTTTTAGCCTCTGCCATATCATCAGTGTCCAGGACTTGCTATGGTCTTTTTGTCACAAAAATTCTGTATCAATTTTGAGTTCAACAGCTTAGGAGAAGTCATACTAATGTTCTGTACTTATGAGAGGATTAACCCAACGACAGAAATGGAGAAACAGAACAATGGAAGGGAGTACAAATGAGTCAACTGTTGCAGACTGAAAATTTACAAATGAAGAAATCAACCAACAAAAGATGAAAAGGTACTTCAACTCGAACTTGTGAACTAATGGGTCTGAAAATGTTTTGTTAGTTCAGCTTTGGTCACTCATTGGAACGTGGATGTATACGTTCTAAAGCTGGAAAACTTCCCCAACAGTTTATTGTACCTGGTCATAGTTTACAAACTAGTAGTAAATAAACCCTTATCTTGTAGGAAGCAAAGTTCTGGAACTTGAATTCTAGCAAACTCAGTTTGTCATCAACGTAAACTAGCAATGTACAAGATAGGACTAACTGCCATGGTTGGAGTTGCCAAATTTTATGGGTTCAAAATTATCGAGTGCTACGTGTCTCAGTTGTGGAGGATTCAGAAGACTTAATGGCTCGTTTTGTTCACTTTTCGCAATAATTAAGCCTACTTTAATCCCCAAGACAATCATCTTTCGCCTTTCTTGGTTTCTTCCAGTTGCTTCTAGTGTTAATTAAAGTTTAACCACATTTTAATCCAATCAATAATAACAAAAATCAAGCAAATCCTTTATTTCTTGTATGTCGTTCAAATATAAGAGGACTACAAAAAATTCTTTATTCTGTATATAAATGCAAGGTAAGGTTGTGTACTGTAGACCCTTGTGGTCCGCCCTTTCCCCAAAATCTGCATAGGCAGGAGCTTTGTGCACTGGGGCTGCCCTTTTATTTGAATTAATGAATCTATTAATATTTAAATGCATTATGTGGATGTATCTTTCTGTGTCGTGGACATCAATCAAGTAACAAAAGATGGAAAGCAATTCAATTAGAACCTGTAAATAAATGGTTCGACACTTGTTTGTATTATTTCATACTTGCAACAAGGAACAAATGTCAGGAAAAAAAAGAAAAATGACAGCTCTGTGGACAAAGCTGTTAAGTATTCAATTTTGGTCAAAATACCCCTAATTTAGTGTTCACTTAGAGCATCTAGGCCATTAATTTCAAGATTTTATATAAAATATTCTATTTTAGCTTTAATTGGTCATCCAACCGCTAAATTGCAAAATTAATGGTCAGATGATCATTAAAGCTAATAAATGGTTCAGATGATTCTAATTGGGTCCTATGCATTGCAGATCAGTCAACTCAGCCGTGGACGCTCCAGATCGAATCAAGGATATTAGATGGAGATCAGATGAAGTTTCATGGAAAGAGACTGAAGACTTTGAAGACTTTCAGAGTTCTAGCAAGACCAGGAAAGCTAGTGGACCCCACCTAACTCTATCTTTCTATCCCCACTCTCTTATCCTTATCTTTCTTTTCTCTTTTCTCTTATCTCTCTCTCTCTCTCTTCTATCTCTTTTTCTCTCTCTCTTATCTCCCTCTCTTTCACATTTCTCTCTCCCTCTCCTTTTTATTCCCCTTCCTCTCTCTCTCCAAAGGATGGTTTTTCCCTCCTCTAGGGAGGATGGGCTGGATCATCTCTCCCCCTCATTCTCTCTTCCTCTTTCTCTACCTCTCTTCCCCTTCTCTCATCCCCCTCTCTCACATTCTCCTTCACCTCTCATCTCCCATGTTCCTTGTCTTCTTCTCCCTCTCTCTCTGCTTTATTTCCAAACACCACTCCTCTCTCTCTCTCTCTCTCTCTCTCTCTCTCTCTCTCTCTCTCTCTCTCTCTCTCTCTCTCTCTCTCTCTCTCTCTCTCTCTCTCTCTCTCTCTCTCCACTTTCTTCTTATCCCTCTTCCTCTTTGGTTGGACCAGCCGGCGATAGGTGCGTGACACACCTGGGCTAGCTGGCATCATCAACCCTTTTCCCCTTCTCTCTTGTTCTACGTCTCTCTCTCGTATGCTCTCTATCACCAACCAGAACTACAGCCCAGCAGGTTCTCCCCTGCTTCCCATTGTCTTCACCGGCTAGGCTAAAACCCAATTCGCCTCTACTTCCAGCACTCCACTAGACAACGCCCAGACAAAGCCGTACCTGGGCACAGACCCATCCTCCTTCCCACGTTCGGGGTTCTCCCTTCTTCTCAATCCCTCTTCTTCTCTTCACCGGACGCCCAGGGAGAGGAAACCCAAGTTGGGTTTCCACTCCCACGATCTTCCCTTCTCTCCTTCTTCTTCCCTTCTGCCTCCTTCCTCTTCTCTTCTTCTCTCCTCTTCCTTCTCAAACCCCACGTTTTCCTGGTTTTCTCGTGAAAAACCAGAACCCTTGAAGAAATTACGAGTCTGCCCCTTGCAAATCTCAGTAATCCCATCTGAGTCCCTGTTTTAATACCAACTCTGTCCTTTATCAGAAATTACATCTGTGTCCCCAGTGTAATTACATCTGTGCCCCTGGCAGATCTCAGGAATTACCAACGTGTCCCCAGACTAATTCCGTCTGTGTCCCCAAAAGAATTCCATCCATGTCCTCGATTTAATTCCAACTGTGTCCTCACTTTAATTACATCTATGTCCCTGTTTTGTTTTATTCACATTTTGACTATTCAAGGACAGTGCAATCCAAGGATAAGCTTATCCAGGACGCCTTTTAGTTTTATTTTCTTCTGTCTTTTAAATAAATAATTTTGCAAACTGCAAAAATTGAATAAATTTGGGTTTTAGTTTATTCTTAGTTTATTTTTAGTATAGTCTTTGTTTTTATTCTTTTATTAATTGAATTTTATTGAAAACCCCATCATTTTAAATCAAGTCCTCGTGGGATCGACCCGTACTTGCATAAGCTACACTACAATAGCCCATGCACTTGCGGTTAAACAATCAACAAAAGCTTTCACGTACAGGGAAAGGGCTAACCACAACAGGTTTATAGTATGCAGCCTTATTTTAAATTTTTGCAAAAGTTTGTTTCATCTTTGCATTTTTCTTCATAAACACCAACGTCCCTTACTATAATTAGATCCAACTTATGAAAGTAGGATGATATTTTAATATGTTTCTCATGTTCTAGATGACCTTTAATTTAAAATAAATTCTAAATGCGTGGAGTGGATAGGACAGAAACTAACTAAAATTTAAACACATTATGTGAGTGTATTTAAACACATTCCGTGGATGGACTTGATGCGTGAGGATCAAAAGAATGAATCTTTTCCAATGAATTCAAGAGAATTTTCGAGCAGCATTCTATTCCTATCTAAATGTAGGCATTGAACTGGATATGAACATGCATAGAGGCGTGCAGCCCGGTGCACAAAGCTCCTCCATATGTGGGGTCCGAGGAAGGAACAGACCACAGCAGTCATGTTGGGATGTGCAGCTCTGATACACTATTGCAGAAGCTACTGTTTATAGCGAAAAAACTCAAACACACACCAAAGAGATAACACAGAGATTTTACATGGTTCAGCCTGATTTGGCCTAGGTCCATGGGGAAAAGAGAAAACACTCACTAGATTGAATAGAAATACAATGAAGGAAGAGGAGGATCATAACTAGATCCTCACACGACTCTACTCTCTCTCTCTCACTCTTTCTCTCTTCAAATCAACTGACATGTTTCTTACACCCTTGTTTAGCAGCGATTAAATCTCCCCTATTTATAGGGTGCAGATGATCCAATTGTCAAGATCTACAGCACAACAGATCTTGACAAATCCACAGATTCAGTCGCCTAATTTGACTGTTCATTTGGTGCCGAATTTTAACTGTACTGATTTCCAATTTTACTGCACCGATTCTTGACTTTCAGTTGCTGTGTTTTGACTTTGCAAATGTCTCCACATGGGTATGGACCCATCAATTCTCCCTCTCCACACCCATGGGAGGAGAATATTCTTTATATTTTCAGTTTGAGTCTATCCATGCTATGTCTCTACATAGCATTAGCTTCTCGTATGTTACCACTTTTGTCAGCATGTTCGCTGGATTCTCATCTATGTGAATCTTCTCTATCTTTAGCAGTTCCTATTCTATTACCTAATGTATCCATTGATAGCGAATATCGATGTGCTTAGTCCATGAGTAGTACATTGAAGTCTTGCTCAAGTCCTAAGTACTCTGACTATCACAATGTACCTTGTATTCCTCCTGTATAATTCCAAGTTCCTAGAGAAATTGCTTTATCTACAACATTTCCTTGGCAGCTTCAGCTACAGCAATATACTCTGCTTCTATTGTTGATAAAGTAATGCACTTTTGCAACTTGGACTGCCAAGATACAAGTCCCCCTGCAAAAGTGAATAGAAATCTTGATGTTGATTTTCTGCCATCAAGATCCCCTGCCATGTCAACATCTGTGTATCCATCTAGTACAGGTTCAGATTCTCTAAAACACAAGCACAACTTGGATGTACCCTTAAGATATCTCAAGATCCAATTCACTGCTTCCCAGTGATCTCTTCCTGGGTTGGATAGGAATATGCTTACTACTCCTACTATGTGAGCAATGTCTGGTCTTGTATCCACCATTGCATACATCAGACTCCCAACTACTAAGGAGTATGGTATTGCTAACATCTTTTCTTTTTCCTATTCTGAAGAAGGACATGTTTGTTTGCTTAGCTTGAAATGGTTACCAAGCAGAGTATTGACTGGCTTGGCATTCTCCATGTTGAACCTCTTGATTACTCGTTCAACATACTTCTGTTGTGACAACCACAACTTTCTTGCCTTTCTATCATAAGTGATCTACATGCACAAAATTTGCTGAGCTGGGCCTAAGTCCTTCATATCAAAAGACTTAGATAACTCCTTCTTCAACTTATTAATTATAACTGTATCTTGTCATGCAATCAGCATATCATCTACATAGAGTAGGAGTATAATAAACTTCCCATCAAGGAATCTCTACACATATACGCAGTGGTCTACTGTTATTCTCTTATACCCATGACTCATGAGTCAAACTTCTTATACCATTGCCTCGGTGCCTATTTGAGACCATGTAGGTTCTTCTTTAATTTGCAAACTAAGTACTGCTTTCCTGTAACTTCAAATCCTTCTGGTTGCTCCATGTAGATATCTTCCTCTAAATCTCCATGTAGGAATGCAGTTTTTACGTCCATCTGCTCAAGCTCTAAATTTAAGCTAGCTACCAATCCAAGTACAATTCAGATTGAAGTTATCTTCACCGCTGATGAGAATATCTTGTCAAAGTCGATTATTTTCATTTTTTCAAAGCCTTTTACAACCAATAGAGCCTTGTGCTTTACTAGCTTTTCATTGCCATCCTTCTTGAGCTTGAACACCCATTTGTTCTTCAGTGCTCTTTTGCCCTTAGGAAGCTTCACTAACTCGTAAGTCTTGTTCTTATGCAGTGAGTCAATTTTCTCCTACATAGCTTGCATCCACTTACTCTTGTCTACATGATTCTGTGCTTCCTGGAAACTTTCTGGCTCACCCTCTTCAGTAAGCGTGATATATTCTAATTTCGGATATCTCTTTGAGGGAATCAGTACACAGCCTCTTGAAGATGTCTTTGGATGAGGCTCATTATCTTCTGTTGGAGGGATCTCTTCATCATTTAGTTGTTGTGACGATCCTGTAGCTTCTGGTGGAGGAGGTTGTTGCTCCCCTTGCTCAACGCCCTCTACATCCTCATCTTCTTCTACTTCTGGAAGGTCATCATGCATGTTGTCAGTGGAGGATTGTACTGGTGGAGGATCTGGAACAATATCTGGAGCACTAATAGTTTCTTCATTAGACTTTGTGGGTTTTTCAAAGTCCACGTAGAACTTGTTCTCATGGAATACAACATCTCTACTTCTAATGACCAAATTCATCGCCTCCATAGCTGATGAAGATACATGGATTTGACTTAAGGTTGAGTTTTTGTTTCAACTCCTTAGATATATGCACAAATGCTTTGCATTCGAATACCCTCAAATGTTTTTAAGAAACTTTCTTATCAAACCACACCTTCTCCAGAACGTCAAAGTTTTATGGTGCTGATGGTGATTTGTTGATAAGGTAACATGTAGTATGAACAGCTTCTCCTCAGAATGGCTTAGGCAGCTTAGCGATACTAAACATGCTTCTGACTCATTCCACGATGGTTTGATTCATTCTTTCAGCAACACCATTGTATTGTGGTGTACGTGGGACCATCGTCTCATGTCGAATACCATGATTAGTGTAGTATGCCTCGAATTCTCTATATTCTCCTCCATTATCTGTCCGCAAACACTTCAATTTCTTTCTTGTTTGCCTCTCCACCTTCTCATGGAATCTCTTGAAGTGCTTGAATACCTGATCCTTCCTTCTTACAAAATATACCCACACCTTTCTAGATGCATCATTTATAAATGTTACAAAATATATGTTTCCTCCTAAGGACTCCTCTTCTATGGGACCACATAAATCAAAGTATACCAAACTCAAGACTTCTTTCCTTTTATTACTGGGAGAAGAGAATATAACTCTATGTTGCTTGCCAAACAAACAATAATTGCAAGGGTTGAGAGTTATACTTTTGGCTATTTTGATGAACTACTTCTTGACAAGTGTGAATAACCCTTTCTCTCCCATGTGTCCAAATCTTTTGTACCAAAGATTTGGCGATGCTTCATCCTCCACTGCGTTGAGACTATCTCCGCATATCTTCGTGTGAGTCTTGTATAGGGTTCTACATATATGCCCTCTGGCTACAATCATTGCACCTTTTGTCAGTTTCCACTTGCTATTGTTGAATTAGTTTGTGTAGCCTTATCCATCAAGTGCTAGAACTGAGATCAGGTTCGGTCTAAGTTCCTGTATGTGCCACACTTCCTTTAGCATCACTGTGCAGCCAAGGTTTGTCTTAATCTACACATCTCCAATCCCAATTATTTGGAATGAACTGTTATTGCCAAAGTCTCCTTCCCTGTAAGCGATGAAGAACTATTTATGTGGTGTGGAGTGGTAGGAGGTAGTTGTGTCTACCACCCACTCAGCTTCACTGTTTTCCACATGCAGGCACGCTTCTTCTTCAGCTGTCAGTACTGATATGTCTTGTGCAATGGTGACATTTGTTTCACCATTACCTTCTTTTATCATTTCTTTCTTTAGTTTTCAGCAATCCTTCTTCATATATCCTGGAATACCATAGTGGAACCACTTGTATTGCCCCCTGTGTTAGTTCTTGGATCTACCATGATCCTACAATCTCCACCTCCTTTTGCTTCTTCCTCGATCTCTACCTCTATTCCAGCTACTTTCTTTGTTTTCTGTAACCAGAGCATGTACCTGATCTATTTTTTATTCTTTTCTCCTAGCATCCTCATTGAATAGAGAGCATCATTGACCATTGCCATGGCCAATTTGCCTTCTGGAGCTGAGTTGCTGAGGGAGATTACCAGGGTCTCTCATCTTTCAGGTAAGGAACTTAACAGTAACAAGGCTTGCCCTTCATCCCCCAATGGAAACTCTGTTGCTATGAGCTGGTTCACTGGGTTTTGAAATTCACTAGTATGCTCGCCTATTGATGTTCCACTTTTCGACTTCAAATTCACTAGCCTTTTCATCAACAAGGCTTTGTTGCGTACAGTCTTCACTTGATACATGGAACATAGGCATTTTCTTCTTGGGCTACATGATGGAAGACACTATGGTCAATCCATTGTCTAATCTAACCTATAGTATTCAGGTTCATTTTAGTCCACTCCTTTTCTGAAATCCCTCAGGTCCTTTTCCTTCATCATCTAACGAGTCGTGAAGATCTTTATAGTTTAAAAGATCCTTCATTCTAGGTCACCATAAGGTGTAATTGGTGGCATTGAGTTTTATCATAGCTCCAACCACAACATTACTTGAACCAGATTCCTCAATGGATTTAAAGTTTATTTCTAACTTTTATGAGTCTAATTGTGAGAAAAAGGGATGCACAGTTGAGTCTAGAATAGTCAAAAGCCTTGAGAGTATTTGAGGGTAGCCGAGGAAATTTTTATGTATAGGGGGTATAATTGTCATTTTAAAGGAGGTACTATTCAGGGGCAAAATTATAAATGTTCAGGTACTGTTTAAGGTTACTATTTACTAGTACTATTCAGGGTACTGTTCAACCCGGGTACTATTCACGAGTCAACTCAGTCTCTATTTTCGTGTTGCTATAGAAACTCGATACTGTTCATAGAGGTGGCAACATCAATTTTACAGGTTGCTATTTTTGGATTTTAATAAAAGGAATATGAAGGGAAACCCTGACCTCTTTTAAGTTTTCTCCTCTTTCCTTCTCTTCCCCCTACTTCTCTGGTGCGACTACTTCCTAAGGTTGAGGCGGCTCCTTACTACCTCCCTTGGTTGAGGTGGTCGTCAGGCTGCCTTTGATGCAACGATATCCAGCACTGCTTCCCCGGCTATGGTATCCTCTGGCAGAGTTTCTCAAGTGTGGAAATCTCTAGCAAGTGACATCTGCAAATAAGAATCTATCCCTTTCCTCTCTTCTTTTTTTTCTTTTGGATCTGCCAGAACTGGGGTTTCGGTCAGTTTGTCCACCAAGCGGCTAAAACCCTTATTTCTTTCCTTTCTTCTTCTTCCTTGCAACAAGTTTGCCAGCTTGATCTGTTCTTAGAGATGATCATTGGTTGTGATCTTCTTCTCAGGAGGGCCAGCTGCTACGTTAGTCTTTTTTTCAGAAGAGGGCCGGCTGTCAACGCAAATTTTCGGCTGAAACCCTTATTTCTTTCCTTTCTTCTTCTTCCCTGCAACAAGTTTGCTAGCTTGATCTGTTCTTAGAGATGATCATTGGTTGTGAAGATCCTCCCGAGAGGGCCAGCTGCTACGTCAGTCTTCTTCTCAGAAGAGGGCCAACTATCAACGCCGATTTTCTCTCTCTACCTTCTCTATTGCTTTTTCGATGAGAATCCCACCTGTGAAAGGATTCTCTGATATGGGCAGGTTTCGATCTGGATTGCTAGATCCGAATTGCGTGATATAGGCCGTGTGATCTGGGCTTCTGCTGGGTTTGGATCTGGACAGGCATGCCTGGGTCTGAACTCGATCCGAGTTGTACCTGTCTAGGCCTACTCTAAACTAGGCTGCACCTGCATGGGTATGGCCTAGGACTTGGGCCGCACCTGGTCTAGATCTGGACTAGACTTGGGCCGCACCTAGCCTGGGTCTAGACTGGACTTGGGCCGCACCTGGCCCGAATTAGAATGCAATATGCGTTCTACTCCAGCACACGTTCTGTGTTCACCAGCTTTGTTCCAGCAATATTTGGTGTGAACCAAGGCTCTAATACTACTGTTGGGATATGCAGCTCTAATACAGTGTTGCGGAAGCTACTGTTTACTGAGAGAAAACACAAACACACTGTTTACTATTTACATGGTTCGGCCTAATCTGGCCTACGTCCACGGGGAAAAGAGAAAACACTCACTAGATTGAAAGGGAATACAATGGAGGAGGAGGAGGATCACAACCAGTTCCTCACTCAACTCTACTCTCTCTCACACACACACACTCTCTCTCTCTCTTCAGATCAACTGATCTGTTTCTTACACCCTTGTTTAGTAGCAATCGAATCTCCCCTATTTATAGGGTGCAAATGATCCACAGATTCCGTTGCCTAATTTGACTGTTCATTTGGTGCCAAATTTTGATTGTGCTGATTTCCAATTTTACTGCACTAATTCTTGACTTTCAGTTGCTATGTTTTGACTTTGTAGATGTCTCCACATGGGTATGGACTCATCAAGTCAATAGTATGCAACATTACCTTATATTTTGCAAGAGGTTATTTTCACATCTTGAACCCATGACCTCAAGGTCACACAACAACAACTCTACCATTATGCCAGGGCTTCCCTTCATATGAACATGCATCACATCAGAAAATCCATACTGGCGTATAAACCATCCAATCACAGATCAATCATTACCAACTCTTTATAGCATTTAAGTTTTATTATAGACTTGCAAATTATGTTTATCCTTACAATGGACTACCTAATTGATGTTTTAGATTTTAGTGTCCTATTGTCTTACTCGTTCCTCTTACTGCAAGCATACATGCAACTGATGATACTTCATTTACAAGGTTGGTTAAAAAAAAAATTAAGTGGTTGAGAAATCATCTCTTTTTGTTTTAAGGTAAAAGTGAAATTCATTGCTTAGAGATCGAGAAGATTGCACAAAATAGTATAGTTAATACATCAATAAACTAAGGACACAAATAGTAAAAGAAGTTAGAGCCAGAAAGAGGTCCAGTGCACGTTACCGGTCCCTAGAGCACAATCTGCAAGAAGCATGAAGATACCAAACTTTTCACCAATTAGACATACATACAAATGTAGATAAGTAGAAGTTTTGAACAGTTAACCTATTAAGCCTAATCTTTCCTCCACATGATTAGGAGATCATCCAAGAGTGTACCTTCACAACTAGCTCATCTACCATGTTGTTGGCTAACCTAAGATTATGGTGGAAAGATATATCAATTTTTCTAACCACACTCTAGATCTATCAGCCAACAACCAGAGTTGTAAAGGTCGAACATTCTCTAATTGAAGCCATACAATAACACTAGATAAGTCTCCTTCAACCAGTAGAGGACTAACACCTAATTGTGGACTAACATTCTCTGACTAAAGCCAAAAGAATGTAGCCATTCAAGTTGTGGAGAACACCACCAATTCCTTCTAGGATTTCCACAACATTCTCGGTCAAAATTCAGCTAGAAAGATCCTTGAGGAGGAGGCAACTTTTGTTTGCATTTTGATGATATTTTAGGCAATTGTGAAACTTCGGTATCATGGACTGATGTGTTCTTGAATACTTTTGATGTAGAATCCCAAAAAACCACTAATTATGAAGCCCTCTCAAGAGTGTCCTCAGATGATAATTGAGACCTTTGACAACCCGCTTGTTGCGTTCAAGCCAAACATCCCATATAATAGCCATAAATGAGCATAGCCAAAGAATCTTACCTTTGTATTTGAATTTAACAACTTCCTTGTACAGGAGCTTGATGCACCGATCTTTCCCTTTCTTTATGTCACATGAAATTATAAAATTGCAAGAAACGAGATATTATCCCTGAATTTTTAGTACAATTACATCAAAAGCATTTTGATATGTCATGGGATGACTTTGAACCAAGCCTGTTCGGCACTTCATCTGGCAATGTGCTCAAGGCACCAAGACTAAGTTCAAACTAAATTGCGGAAGCTCGAAAGAAAATGTGAGAAGCTTAGAAGGAAATTAAGGAAGAAAGTTAGAGGTTAGAAAAGAACTCATTATATAATTCACACTAGCTCACACCTTTGGTGGCCTCTCCCTCTAGGTGGCTTCGCTTTGAGTTGCTTCCCAATGAGCTGCTTGGCTACAAATGTAATGTCAACCCCTATTTAAAGTTGCCCACCTCCTTAATGGATGCCATGATTGTTATGTATGTTATCCCTGCTAATGGCCCAAATCACCCTTCTAGAACCCTCCTACAAAATATCTATATTCTACCAACTTCTGAAATCGTGTGGAACATCTAAATGTTCCCAAGGACGCTTCCAAAAATTGGGAATCTAGAAGTAGGCCATGCTCTACAGATCTTCATTAGCAGCCTAAGTCTCCCAGGCCAAGTCTATGAACTAAGTAGGCCTCCCTTAGAGCCTGTAGCCCTAGATAATAGGCTGAACAGCAATAGTCCATAACATTCTCCCCCACTCGATAAGGTCGACCCCTTAGTCAACACATCTTCCCTTGTGTCGTGAACCCTATCCCCTTACACGAGCTATGTTTGTGTACCTTGCACATCCTATGTTGCCATGTGCTCTCCTTGAGATGATTTGCTTTGTTTGTTTCTTTGCACATTGGCACCTTGTCGTCCTTGTGCTTTGGTGGGAATTTCCTTACCCATTTCATTTTGTGTGCCTCCCTACATACCCGCGCATCCTTGCATACTAGCGAGTCATTACACCTCTTGTTCATTTTCATAGTTACCCTTTGCTATCGTGCATTCATGTGGCCTTTGATAACTGTCGTGCTACCTACACGTTTTTGCTTAGTCTTACTCCTCTTAGAGTTTTCCCATTGTGGCACACCCTTGCCATCCACTAGTTCCTCCTTGGGTTTTTCATACCTTAATACCTTGGCTTCGTAAGCCTAGTTATGTTGTTTCCACACTCGTCATGGATTCTTCCCTTGGTATCATGTCCCCTTTCATTTTGTATGCCTCCCTACATACTCGTGCATCCTTGCATACTAGTGAATCATTAGGCCTCTTGTTAATTTTCATAGTTACCTTTCACTGTCATGCATTCATGTGGCCTTTGCTAACTGTCATGCTGCCTACACATCTTTGCTTGGTCTTACTCCTCCTGGAGTTCTCCCATCGTGGCATACCCTTGCCATCAAATGTTTCCTTCTTAGGTTTTACAAACCTTAATACATAGGCACATAAGCCTAGTTATGTTGTCTCCACACTTGTTGTGGATTCTTCCCTTGGTATTACACCCCCTTCTATGATGTTATGTGTGGCAACGCCCTTGTTGTCCACAGTCTCGTCAGGCTTGACTACCCTCGTACAACTTAAGCATTGTAGTGTGCCTAATTGTGTTGGCTCCTTTTGTTTATGTTCCTCCTCCTCCTCCTTTTTCATCATAGCATTGAGTCCTAAACACGTAGGACATTAGAATGCTAAGTGCGATTCATCACAAAGGAAGCACTTGAGTGGCTCCTTTGATTTGTCCTTCTTGTGCAGCTTCCCTTAGAATTAGAGCTCTTCTCATTGTTGGAGCCCTTTCTCTCCTTCACTCTCATTCTCGCTCGATGCATTACGAGAGAACTTATGGAAGCCACCCGTGTGATACTCCACAAGCATCTCTGCCACCTCTATGGCTTGCTATAAATTCTGAATGCCTCATCATTGCAACTCAATTTTGACCCAATCCTTTAGGCCATCAAGAAAAGTGAAGAGGGCATCCTTGTCACTCATATATGGTATTTCAATGAACAACTCAGAAAACTCCTTCACATACTCCCACACACCACCTTTTGTGTGAGGCAATAAAGCTTAGCCCTTGCTCCATTCTCAGCAAACTTAGGGAAGAACTACTGCTTTAACTTCTTAACAAAGCTTTCCAATACACTATACTAATGGAAGCCCTTCTTACATCATTGTAGCTTGTCGCCACCCTAGTAATGCAAAATCCACCAAGTGTAGGGATGTTGTACATACCTTTAATTCCTTGTCTACAATCCCTATGACTTCAAAGTACTATTACTTACCACATATGAAGTTGTCAATGTCCTTGGCTAACATTTACCCCACATAGCTCTTTAGCTTGGGTACCTCTAACCTGCCCATTGGTTAGATCGCTACCACCTTGCCAATTGATTTGTAGGTAGTGAGTTCACCCTTGCACTACATAACCTCTCGCCTTAGAGCTTCAACAATGGCCTCCAAGTCATTAATCCTGCTAGGGAATAATTCATCACTTCTCTAGTGACATAAAGGGTGTCTTCTAGCAACTTCTTTTGTGCAAACTCGAGTTTCTTCATTCTCTCAGTGACATCCTCAAATCTATCCCTTAGATCCCCATTAGCTAGTTCCACCTTGACTATACTACCTTCCATTGCAGACATGACGTCCTTAGACTTGCCACACCCCTTGACCTTAGTAGTAGCTTCTAGATTGTTGTGATTAACCTCAAAAGAAGACATGTTGCTAATTATAGTCAGGCATGTATAGGTAACCTGGTCTAATACCACTTGTCAAGGGATGACTTTGAACTAAGCCCGTGCATCACTTAGTCTTGTAATGCACTCAAGGCTAAGTTCAACCTAAATTGTGGAAGCTTAAAAGAAAATGTGGGAAGCTTATAAAGAAACTAAGGAAGAAAGCTAGATGTTAGAAAACTTACTATATTACTCACACATGTTAGAAAACTTACTATATTACTCGCACTAGCTTACACCTTAGTGGCCTCTCCCTTGAGGTGGCTTTGCTTTGAGTTGCTTCCCTATGAGCTCCTTAGCTACAAATGAAGTGTCATCCCCCATTTATAGTTGCTCACCTCCTCAATGGATGGCCAGAATTATTACATGTGTTTTCCTTATCAATGGTCTAGATCACCCTTCTCCTACAAAATATCTAGATTCTGTCATCATGTGGAACATCTAGATGTTCCCAAGGACACTTCCAGAAACTAGGCCTTCTAAAAGTAGGTCATGCTCTACAAATATTTATCAGTGGGCCTAAGTCTCTCAGGCCATCTCTCCCCTATTCCCCGCTACAAAAATACTTACCAATAGAAATTGTTAAACAAGCCTCAACAACATCACACTTGATGCAACTAATATTCATTTTACAACTTCCTACAGTGACAAATCATTCACAAAGGACTGGTCCCAAGCTACTTTACAAGAAGTGAATTGTTTTTCTTATGGGTAACCTTGAGTCTGGGAGATGCGAGCAAACATATCATTTTCAATGGGTTAGAGACAATTTTGACAACTATATTATAGCTTTGACTGTTATGGTTCCTGAGAAAAAGAGAAGGGATTCTCCAAAAAAACTTACTAGTTACCATAGATAAGAAGTTTGAACTTAGCAGGAAGCAGGATCCAGTGCCCAGCAGAGTTAGTTCTTTCAAAGTATCCACAAATGTCACAGACTCACAAATCCCTACTCATTAATCAGTTCTTAATAAATTAATCAGAGGTTGTTTATGAAGTAAGTTGTAGAAAAGAAAAGTAATAACAAATTACCCAGCTGAGATTTAGTAGAAATATAAAATTTTAGAGAAATTGAAAACCAAACTCAACTTTACCAATGTGACCATAAACACTCATTTTCACCATAGAAATCTCAAATCTGCAAATCCAGAAATAGAGTAACAAAACCCTAATAGCTAAAGAGAAATGAAATGGAAAGAAAAACAAGCCCTAGGACTTTGAATTTCTAGAGAACCAACAGAATAGAAGGAGAGATCAAACAGTCAAAGCACCTCACCTCTGGATAGAAAATGGAATCCTTACTAATTACTAGTACAATGCTCATAATAAGAGAGAGAGAGAGAGAGAGAGAGAGAGAGAGAGAGAGAGAGAGAGAGAGAGAGAGAGAGAGAGAGAGATCAAAATCTTGTCGAGAGCAAGAGAGTAAGAGACTTAGAGTGAAAGGGATAAAGAGTTGGGAGGTATTTAACATTGCAATTTTAGGGTTTTCTACTGATGCCAAGAGTCTGAGTCTCCAAGATTGAAGTGCGACTATGCAAGCGAGAAGTTCAAGTTGAGTTAGGCTCCCAGTCCCAGTCAACCAAATAGGTGAGTTTATATACGCCCTCAATTCAGTCCAATCCGGTCAGGTTGAATTGGAGGACTAGGAGCAAACTGAATTAATTGGTCTTCAATTTTAAAGGACTAGACTGGACCGAAACATGACTCAAACCAACCAAAAACCCACCATTCAGTCTGATCCAGTCGATCTTTTGCACACCCCTATAAAAGACTACAGATGTTTGCTTTCAAGGGCTCTTAAAGATCTTCCAAAAACTGGGATCCAAATCACTTTGTTCCCATTGAGTGATACACAAGATGACTAATTGCAACATGCCTGACAAAGTCTTGGACATGCATCATCTTAAGCACAAATCTTGGTGCTATAAATCATTCCAAACACTAATGGATAGGTCATGGCGAACATAGAATTTAACATTATCTTTAAAGAAGTCCAATTGTTTGCTTATATCCTTCCATATGCACGAGCCATGTGTGCATTTGCTTTCCTCAAACCACCAAGCTTGTACCTTTCTTTGAGGAGTAGTTGCCAAAGGCCTGGATGATTAAGAGAGAGTGGCACATGCCACTTTGTGAGGAGGGTTTTATTCATCTCCGTAATATTTTTAAGACCAAGACCACCATCTCTTTTGGGCATACAAATTGAATCCCAAGAAACTAGGATGAATTTCTTGACATCTTCTCCCACTTTTGACAAGAAATTGCATTGTATTTGTTCAAGTTTCTTGATCACACCTACTTGGCAGCTCAAAGGAGACATTTAATTTACTAGTGAGTCAACCATTGAACCCTTGATTAGTTTGACTCTACCTTCATAGGAAAGACATGCTCTCTTCCACGAGGATAGTTTCTTATGAACTCTTGATTATTAGCTCTCATTATTTCACTTTAGGCTTGCCAATCATGAGAGGTAGACCCAAGTATGTGCATGGTACAGAATCTTCTTAAAGTGCATCTACGATGAATTCTTCTTCATTGCCTTTACACCATAAACTTCTAACTTGAGAAGATTTATCCTTTGGCCTATAGCAATTTCATAAGCTCTAAGGATGGCCTTGATTCTAATTCCTTGATTTTGGTTATTTTCATAAACAAGGCCTAGAAATTTTGTACAAAACTAAATTTCATAAAACTTATCTTAAAGACACATTTATAGTAGCTTCTTGAAGATAGTTGAAGCCTTCAAAAATGTACAAGGGACATGGAAACTCTATCTCTGGGATTCAACCAAGCCAAACTCAATATGTACCTTAACTTATTTGCATGATCACAATCAAATTGTACTTTTCTCAGTATAATCATTGAAAATATATTTTTTAATCAGATAGTCAAAAAGATATCTTATAAGTCGACAAGGAAAGAGATCTTGATGATAAGAAATATCTCAATAAATTAGTCATGACAATAATAAAGATCACAAAGGAGGATAATAAGAGAAAATTCTCACTCAATAAGTCAAGACAAAAAGGTCTTGAAGGATGACAATAAGAGAGAAATCATAGTCAAGTAGTCAAGACAATAAAGGTCTTGAAGGAAAACAATAAGAGGCAAGTTTCTAACTAAACAACTCTAAAACTAGACAAAGAAGAGAGAATGACCATTCTGTCTAGAATGTCTTGGGTTCCCCCTTTACATAGGGAGCCTTGCTAGGCCATCAAGGAGGTTTGTTGAATTATCATTTCTCTATAAGATTTACTTGGTTGGCATGATGTTGAATCTAGACAAAAATGAGTTTAGTAAGAAAATCTAGTGTCTTTTCTTTGTATGATACTGATTTTTGGCTTTCCTTTCATATAGATCTTGTTTTCTTATCCACGTAGGATAATGCTAGTTTCTTGTTCACATAGATCTAATTTTAATTTCTCACTTACATAGGTCTAGTTTCTGTTTTGAATAAGATAGGTCTCGCCAATGTATTTAACTTAAAGCAAATTCTAACAATATCCCACTTGTTTTGAGCTAAAAATAACTAATTCTCCCACTTGTTTTAAATTTTAAAATAGGAAGTCAAAGTACAACAACCCTAAAAATGCAATATTTCTTGATGGTAAGATAAGCAATTTGACCAATAATCCTCAAGGACATATCTTTAAATAAATTATGATGGATGTTTAGTGAGATGAGTTAGAACATGTTGTCTATCTCTGCAATGACAAGCCCTACCTTCTATGCGACTCCCACACATGCATCCATCTAGCCAAGACTATCTACTTGGATAAGCCTAAACTTTGACAGTTCTCCAAAGAGTATAATTAAGAGACAATAAGAATAAAATACCCTTTTAACCCTTATTCAGAGTAAGGATATCAGTAAAAGATTTGGCATTCAACAAGATTCGTGCATTAGAGAGAGTGAACCAAATTTTGAACTCCCTCTTAGTGTACATAATTAAGAAGTATAATGGCCACTAGTGAAATGAATCTTTAATTATTTCCCCAAATAAATAAATGAAACACACACTTCTCTTAAAGGAGGTAGTTATATTTAAACTAGGTGCTTTTACTAATGGTCATGCATTAATCCAATAATTGGCCAAGTACTCTAGAGACTAACCTTAGCCCCATAGAAGGCTACTGAACTTTACACTCAAAAGTGGCAAATGTATATACTCATTAAGACATAAGTCATTCTTAATACTACAGGTCATATTGTACACAACATAGGAATGAGAAAATAGTAAAGTTGTAATGCAATCAGGTGACCCAAATATCTCGTTTTTTCCTTGGAACGTGGTCAATGACACAATATTGGGTTACTGCCATTGGTCATAAAAAGGTCTCTAAGTTCATTTCCCTCAACTTCATATCCAGCAACTCTCTTTCTAATAGAGGGTTAGATAAATTTTGACTGTATTTTACATAAATGATACATCTATGAAAGGCATTCTAACCAATCCAACAAGACTACTAGCTCTCAAATAAAGCCCTTTCTGAGTAAGACATATCCGAGGCAACTAAACAAGTCTACTCTTACATTCTTTCTCAATGGGTCCATCTAGTCAATGGAATTTAGATCTTATCTTATGCTCTTCAAAAAAGGAGCTCATCAGTTCATTGGTTAAGGAGCTTTACACACTCCCCCAATTAAAAGTCTGTTTATAACAAATTATCATATACATGGTTATTTCTAAAGTTGTCACTTAGGTCTTCACAATTTTCCCTGCATCACCTCTTGGGTGATAATCCATGCTATCATTGACTCAATTGATTCTAAGTCTTAAAGCCCAAAATGCAGAGTCTTCATACAAACCTATTAGCTTTTACAAAATTGTCTAGTATTCACCACTTGGATTGATTACTCATATTCTATTTGCAATTGTAGAAGCATGTCTTATATCAGACCACCATGTACTCATAGTACCTTAGTTGAATAAAAAGGCTCTTAATATGCTTTAGTAGCATTCCATTCAAAATATTCAAGTTGTTTGTCATAAGTCAAAATGACTAAACCCTCTGAGAATTTTTTCATAGTAGTCAGATGGTGGAAGAACTAGCCATTATCTTCTTTGATATATTAATTTCTAAGTTCTTGTCTGCTACACTCATATTCATAGATAAAACTATTTTGCATTAGGATACTTACTAACTCCTCTATAACGACACGGACTCCAATAGTAACAATATTGTCCTCTCTATCCAAAGCCTTACAATTTTGCTCATCCCCATAGGGAAAATGCATTGTTACCATGAGAGATATAGAACCCTTATAATCAACCCAAACCTCTTCTCTCTAAGTAATGTGGGACTAAACTCTCAGAATCACTCGAAGCTTGTCATCTTGTAGCTCGACATCCCACTTTCACCTCCCACCAAGACTACCCTCTAGGCTTCTCTTCCCCCTTAAGGAACACCCATCCTCACATGCAATCACTTTGGGTCCACCAACAAACCACGGGGGGTCTAGGCCTACCATCACAAAGGGGTCCGGCTCTGATACCAATTGTAATGACCCAGGCTCCAATTGTAACAATATTGTTCAATCTAGTATAAGCCTCATGGTTTTGCTCTTCTTCATAGGGAAAATGCATTATTCTTTAGCGTCAGAGTGCATAGCAGATAAAATATTGTCCTCATTAGAATTGTCATATCCCTCAAGGCTTTATTTCCTTAGGTTCCTCATCCCTCAGAACGTGAGGGGACTTTAGCTTGCTGGCCCTAGTGGGCAGCTTGGTAAAGGGGTGGCAAGCTACAGGATGGTTGTGCAAGTGATCCTGAGACTTAGTCCCACATCGCCTGGGGAGGGGAACCTGGGCCAATTATAAGGGTTCGGGTGGTATCTCCAAGTAAAAAAGCCTTTTCCTATAGAAAAAACAAAACCGTAAGGGTGAAGCCTGGAAGGAGTGTGGACCCAAAGTGGACAATGGCTCTAGCTTGCCATTACTGGTGGGCAGCTCGGTAAAGGGGTGGCGAGCTATATGATGGCTATGCAAGGGTGAACCTAAGAATTAGTCCCACATTACCCAGGGAGGGAAAGTTGGGCCAATTATAAGGATTCGGGTGGTATCTCCAACTAATGAGGCATTTTCCTATGAAAAAAACAAAACCATGAGAGTAAAGCCTAAAAGGGGTGAGGGACCCAAAGCGAACAACATCATTGCTGTGGGACCCCTGGTTGTCATAGTTAGTATTAGAGCCAGTTTTCCTCACGATGGTGGGCTAACTGCACATGGGCTCCAGGTCGTGGCAACACGTAGTGATGTGTGTTCCCTAAGGGGGGATGAGGGGGTTCTAGCTTGTTAGTCCTGATGGGCAGCCCAATAAATGGGTAGCAAGCCATGAGATGGATATGCTAGGGTGACCCTAAGAGTTAATCTCACATCACCCAAGGAATGGCAACTAGGCTAGTTATAAGAGTTCGGATGGTACCTCCAAGTAACAAGGATTTTTCTATTGAAAAAACAAAACCATGAGGTGAAGCCCAGAAGGGGTGAGGGACCCAAAGCGGATAATATCGTTGCTATAAGACCCCAATCTTCACATTCTCAAAGATAAAAATTAGTTGTATAATGTTACAACTCATTATGTCTATTGTACACTCAAGTATCTCCACCATTTGGTTTGCTACACTAGATAATGTCACATCTTCCAATTCTTAATCTACTACGTTAACATATTTGGCTAGCAAGAAAATTCTTACATCATAGATGTCCTTACAAACTTGTTTGATGTGTTTTAAAAATAACTATAAGTGCAAGGCTCTAATGTAACAAAATAGCAAAAGCACATAAAATCACTAGAATTAAAATCTAAGCCTAGGGTTTAAAAAATCTAATATTCTTAGGATTAGCTATCTAAATTTTTGCATACACATGTTAATAGAATTTCAATAACTCTAAAAACAAAAATAAAATAAAATATCTTTTAAGTCTCACTTTTAAGATTTTCTTAATATTATTTTTCAAGCCTAGAAATATACTTATTCAAAGTATAACATGTCTTCTTAGGGTACAAGCTATCGAGGATTCTCATATATTACTCTCTTTTTATCATACTAAGTATCCCTCATCAAGAATAATCACTAAGCATGTAACAAGAGTGCTAAAAATCTAGCATTAATGTTTATGAACTTTTTAACCTAGAATCATGTAATCTTAAAAATACTTATTCTAACATCTTTTTATTCTTTTCCCTAGGTGAACTAATTTAATAAACAAGCAATCATAAGACTACTTCTAACAAATAATAAAAGCATGGTAAAGATAAGTATAAAAGAGAACAAGAACAAATTAATAAGGAAAGGAAACTTCAATCTATTCAACGGAATGAAAGATTACATGAGATCAATACATGGAATGAAATAAACAAAAGAAACTAAACTAAGCACTTGAGTTAGAACAAGATCACCATTGCTCCAAGTTGTGTCGCTCAAAGATGAAGTTCCCAGTAAAGTTATATAACCCACGCACTACCATAGAATCATTCCCTTCATCTACTTATGATTTAACTATTGTTGTGTTACTCAACAAGTCCAGAGATCACCAACCAATCATGCCACAAACTACAGGAGAAGTGATTACACCCAAAAAGACTGCTTGATGCATGTAATATCAAGAGAGAGAAAGAGATTTGAAACGTCTTATAAATGGAAAGATATTGAAGAGATGAATACATGAAATGATAGAGGATAAGCTAAAAGTGTGGGAGCATGAATTGTAGATCAAGATGATAAAGGAAAATTTTTAGAAAAATAAAATAAAAATAGAAAAGATTAAGGTGTGATAATAAAACTGAAATTTGGTATCAAAAGGTGTGAATGGAGAAGGGGTTAGAAGGATATTTTTTATGAAATTTTGTGATTAGGTCATTTGGGGGGTTGAGAGCTTAATTTATGAATTTTAGAGTGAAAGGATTAAAAAAAAAATCATGGAGAAAGGTCAAAAAATTGAGTAGAAAAGACTAAAAATAAAGTATGAAAATGATGAATGAATAAAAGGTTTAGAGAATGATTTTTAGATGGATATTTTGGTGATTGATAGAAGATGGGATGAAGGAATAGGGGTATGAGTTTGAGGATGAGATGAAGTGTAAAAAAAAATGAAAAGAATAAAGCACGATGGAGGAAAAATGAGATTTTTTCTTACCTTTGAATGACAATTAATGGACTAACACTACAAAACTTCATCTCTCTCTTCTCCTCTTCTCTTCCCCAAGTCCCAAACCTCTCCTTTCTTTAGATCCCATGTTGATCCTCCTTGAGGAATGGGTGTTTCTCATTTTTTTCTTTTTTCTTTCTAAGGAGAATGGCCCTCATCACATTGGAGAGCCCCCTTAAGGCTTTCACATGGAAAGCATGATAAGGAGGAATATTCCATATCTCTTCTCCTTCCAATCTTATTCCTCCAAGTTGCCTTCCATCCTCCCCTATGATAGCTTCAAAATCCTATCTTTTTCCCTCAGCTAATCATCCTTTAGATCTCTTCCATTCTTTCCTCTCTTCTCATCTTTTATTCCCACCTTAGGATCAAAGTCAACCCTAGCTTGGACGGTTAGATGAGATAGAGTGATAGTTAGGGTTTTCATGCTTTTCATTCTCCATTCCCTACCATTGAATCATGCATCAACCTTAGGGTGATGATTAAGATTTCCTTGAAGTCGCCTATCAAGAAAGATGTTCTTTCATGGCTCATTTCTTCATATCCATTGGATTGGCATGCCCTTGAGTGTACGGGTAGGATTTCGTTGCAGTTTTCTTATCCATTTTACTCTCTCCTTTATTATCTACTCAACTCACTATTTTTATCTAACCAATCAGATTTAAGTGAAAATTATATTTTCATATAAGGAGAACATATTTTGGTCTCTTTGAAAAAAGGTAGACAGCTCATCGAAATTTTCTCCACCAATCATGGCTCAATTCTCTCTCTCTTATGTATGGCTTCTTTCCACTTGTTAATCCTAACTCAAATGGCTTCTCATTGGATACTTTAGGGTGGCCTTAAATGTGGGTTGATCTCAGCCACTCTTTCTTGAATTTTCTAGAAGAAAAATGTTTCTCCAATTTTGTCTCTCTCCTCCTCTCATTATTTTTCTCCACCAATCATACTAATCCATGCGTGTATTTCAATTGAAATTAAGTGGGGTGCACCACCTTTGCATAAAAAATTAGTGGAACACATGTAGGTGGTCCTTATTCTGAAGTGAAGAGAGAGAAAGTAGAAGATTTAAGTCTCCTATAGGGCCCGGCTTGTGTGTGCTTCACGTGCTTGCTTTATTTGATGTGTGTGGCTCTTAAGATTCACTTGGAAGCTTCCAAATGTATTAGAGTACATGCGTGCATGCATGAAAGTTTTGTCACTCTATGTTTTGATATTTATAGCCTCTTTTGCCCAAATAAAGTTTGGGGATGCTTCTAGGGTTTCTAAATGTGCTGAAAAATGATAACGACACCCATTCTACATTCTAAACCTTCAGACTTTGTAAATTTGGTAGACAGGCTCATAACTTTGCTCAAACTCTAAGCTTGCTCTTCCAGGGTCAAAGTTATCAAAATTTTGCATTTTTTCATTTATACACAGGACTTGCAAAATATAAAATTAACCCTAATTAGTGTTATCTAAAGAAATTTTTTTGGCTAAAACTTGCTAAATATAAATGTATAATACACACACACACACACACTAAATAATCACAATTCTTTCAACAATGTTGGCCAAATAGGAATTATTGATATTTGTTTATTTGAATCCCAATATCCAATAATTGTGTAACCAATTTACTCATTAGTAGTACCATAGTAGTCATCACTTGTAGCTAAGAATTGCACTAGAAGGATAAAACCATCTCAAAATAATGTTTAGGATCTAAGTCCCTTTGCTTACAAGCATCTATAGCTCAATAAACTATTTGGAGATTGCTTTATCTGTGTATAGTCTTTCAATATTTCACAACCTTGTTTGGACACAAAGCTGCCAAATTTAGAGTACAAGGGACTTGTACTCATAACCAGTAAAAGCATAATCAGTTATTGACATCCCAAAGTTGTCTCTTTTACCTAATATATATACCATAAATGCAAGGTGCACCACACTTTCAAAACTAATGGCACAATGCGCTTCTAATGTATTGCAAATGTATCTTGCATCAAACATAAATGCCTTGATCATTTATCTATTAAGTACTAACATTTCAACCACTTCTTGATTAGATCCCAATGTCTTGATCAAACTCAAGTATTTAGAAACAAGTCATACTTCATTTGCACATATCTTTATCATGGCAGCCGAGTTGTAGTAGTAGCAAAATTGAACTCATGTAATTAGAGTACAATTAATCTGATGAACTTATTTCCATACTAAATTGTAACTTGAAGTTGATTGTAATTCATAACACTCTTTGTCAAATCTATACTTGTCTTCATACAGCCAAAGCCAACTGAACTCATAGAGTTTAACATATTAAGTTAAAGTGTGATTCTAGTAGCAAACTCCAAGAGTTAATGATTAGAAGTGAATTTTCTTATTCCTGGCCCACCTGATTACTCATTTGACTAGCAATTTACTTAGTGAATCGATAAGAACGGTAGTGGGCAAGAGAAGAAGTCCCTCTTTCCAATGATTCAAACCGTCCATTTTCTAAATTATGCCATGAATGAGCCATGCATCAAACCGCTACTCATCTAAACATTTTATTTATGCCTCTATATTTGTAGCGTACAAGCAGACGGCTAGGAAAACAAAACGTGAGGGTGTATATTTTACAACAAATGCAAATAAAAGGCCTTAACAAAAAAATATTATAGGAGAAATTTCAAAGAGTTCTAGTTTTCCCATTCTAATAATTAGAAAAGGTACAAGTGCTCTGCAAGACTAAGTGTGCGAAAAAAAAGGATAAGTGAGGAAAGAGAAATGGAATATAAAATTATAGAATTAAGGAAAATGAAATAAAATAAAATTATAGTAGTTGATTTTTAGGAGCTAAATAGGAAAAGAGAGGATAAAATTTAAAATATGACAAAAATAAGAAAAGATGAAAAAAGGGATAAGTGAGGAAAGAGAAATGGAATATAAAATCATAGAATTAAGGAAAATGAAATAAAATAAAATTGTAATAGTTGATTTTTGGGAGTAAAAATGGAAAAAGAGAGGATAAAATTAAAAATATGAGAAAAATAAGAAAAGATAAAGCAAGATAGTAAAGATTAAAGGAGTATTTATGAGATAGTATATAGAAAAGGTTTAAAATTTTAGAGATTTAAATCATTTTAGTAAAAATATATTTTGGGCAGACCTCCATAATAAAAACATTTAACAAAATCATAGCAAATTTAGATTTTTAATACTTTTAATGTGAAAGTATTAATTTATTAAATAAATAATATATATAATTTTAATTTTAATTTTAATATTTCATTTACTATTTTAAAATTTGTGACTCTCTATAATAATAAAAAGATCCCAACGCAAAGTCCTATCTCCGCCTTTGCTTGCACCCCACTAGCGCGACAAAGTGGGTCCTACTAACATTTTTGGGCCACTAAATCCGAATCAAAGATACGATACGAAGTATGCTCGTCTCACCGACAAGGCAAGTTAGATAACATGAGGTACCTGGCTGCTACACAACGGACCCACCATTGGTTGATCTTGGCCTTTCATCTGATTTATCCAGCTTTAGATATCTAAAAGCTCAAAAATCACCCGTATTTGATGATTTTGGCATCTGGTTGATAGGTACTGTCCCAAAATAAGATCATCTATTGGGTCACCATCTCGTCTGTTGGAAATCTTTCAATGGCATGACATTGAAAGTATAGCTTGCACTCTGAAATTCTATATTTGCTCTTTCATTGTTCTATACAGAATCATAATAATAGTACATACTACAGCAAAAGAAACTTATCCAAAAGGGAGCAAAGCAAGAGCAAAAATGGGCTTCCGAGAGAAACACGTTCCGAACCCATGACCTCAAGGTTACACGACGACAACTCTACCATTGCCCCAAGACTCTCCCTCGTCAAAACTAAAAAATGTGGGAAACGATATACATGAAGATCAGTGAGATGCAGCACTCATGTGTAGTGCCACTAACGAGGCATACGCTCCATCCTTGATATTGATCAAAGCATCGTGCTTTCCTTTCTCGATGATAACCCCATTCTTAACAACTGCAATAAGATCAGCCCCCTTGATTGTGGATAATCGGTGGGCCACCACTATCGTCGTCCGGTTCACCATCACCCGATCGAGTGCATCTTGCACGACTCGCTCGGATTCAGCGTCAAGCGCACTTGTTGCCTCGTCAAGTAGTAGGATCTTCGGCTCCTTAACTATGGCACGGGCTATGGCCACCCTTTGCTTCTGCCCACCTGATAGTTGGACCCCTCGCTCTCCCACTAACGCGTCGTAGCCCTGCATTTTGACAGTTTATTAACAAAGAAATAGAAAGATAAAATTAATCCAATATGGTACAATTCGGTCCACATATTAGATAATGGTTCAATCATTTGGTATTGGAAGCCAAGACAGAGAAAATTATTCAGACATGGAAATTCCAGAAGCTGTTTGTTCATAAATAGTAAAACAGCCTCTTACAAAAATGCAAGCTGCATCCTATAGACCCTTATAGTCGGCCCCTTCCCTCGACCCTGATGCATCAAGGGGTTCACCATTCAATCATATGCCACGGTATCTTTGTCAATCATATCATATGTAATGGCTTTATTAACCGTGTCATCAGATCAATGACTCATATTGGGAACTGCATCGTCATATAAACTGACATCCTGTTGTTCAACTTAACAACCAATTCAATTATGTAAGCTAAGAGAACATAAAAACGATTTTAGTAAATTACCAACCTGTTGTAAGCTACTTATGAACTTGTGGGCATTTGCGGACTCTGCAGCAGCTATGATCTCTGCTTCGGTTGCATCTCCTTCCTTTCCATAGGCAATATTGGCTCGGATTGTGTCATTGAACAACACAGGCTCTTGACTCACCAGACCCATCTGCCGTCTCAACCATTTCAGATTGAACTTTTGGATTTCAACTCCATCTAACAGAATTTGCCCCGAATCAGGGTCATAGAATCTCTGCAACAATGATATTGCAGTCGATTTCCCACTACCACTTTCTCCAACAAGAGCAACCGTCTAGATGACAGATGAAGAAGAGATGTTAGTGTTAGACTGGAGCCAGTGCTGTCACTTGGGCAGGAGCACTTAAATCTCTTCTTATATCCTCTAGTATCATGTGCACCAATTGTCATGGCGTGGGTGCTACTGGCATAGTGTTCTATATAATCTTCCTCTACTCAAAAGTTATAGTGCACTTTTTTTCTGTTATCAAGTGTAATGAAGTAAATTGCTGCTTATTTCAAGGTAGTTCGTTAGGAGTTCTGAGGATTACCACCACCAATTCATATCATGAAAGCACAAACTAGCAAGAACTAGAACATTTTTCAGAACATAACAACCTTCAAGTCTAAGAATTACCTTGCCAGATTGAACAGCAAGGCAGAGGTCTCGGAAAATCTGAACATCTGGCCTTGTAGGATACTTGAAGCTGACATGCTGAAACTCAAAATGGCCCTTCACATTCGCTATTGTCATTCCAGAATCATCGCTTGGATCTATTTTTGACTTCCTGTCAAGAATTGAAAATATGGAAGCTGTAGAATCCTTGGCTTTTGTGGCATCAGGTGCTAGAGAACTTGACTGAGAAACTGCAACAGCGGCCATAGTGAGAGCAAAGAAAACCTGCAAATTCAGGCAACAACCAATGAGTTGATGATGTTGAAGACAGTGATCAATTTAATGATTTCAAAGCACAAAGCAATTTGTATGTCTTTTCATACACTCCAGAGGCAATCACGTATCTTAGGTGGGTTGAACCTATGAATATTTTTCCGTCTTTACAAATAACCTATGAAGGGGAGCCTTGGCGCAACAGTAAAAGTTGTCGTCATGTGACGTAAGCATCACATACCCGAAAGACATTGCTGAACGTTGTCTTCCCATCCTCAACAAGGCGGGCTCCAGCATAAAAACTAGTCGCGTAGACGCAGAACAGCAAGAAAAATGAGAGGCCAAAACCAACTCCGCTGACCAACCCTTGTCTCATCCCATTTTTCATGGGACCTTCGCATTTCCTTTTATACAATTCCATCACCTTTTCTTCTGCGCAGAAAGAGGCAACTGTTCTTATACTTCCAACTGCATCACAAGCTACTTGACTTGCTTCCTCGTACATCATCTAAAACAATGTCAAATTTCCATTTATCACAACAATACATGAAATGATAATGAAGGATAGATTACGTGAATCGCCCAACTTGCAGTCTAACAAATTTCTTTGAGTTTTAAGGACATCAAAATATACACAAGATATCACATAAACAAACAACAAACCAAGAGAACTTAATGATACTGCTTAGAGGAAATATTCTTAGTTCTTAAAGATTGTCATGCTCAGTTTCGCACTTACTTCTACTCATCATTGTAGAAGGGGAGCCTTGGCGCAACGGTTAAGTTGTCGCCGTGTGGCTTAGAGGTTACGGGTTTGAGGTATGGAAATAGCCTCTTCTAAAAATGAAAGATAAGACTGCGTACTATTAGACCCTTTGGTGGTCCGCCCCTTCCCCAAACCTTGCATACACAGGAGCTTTGTACATCAGGCTGTCCTTTGTTTCTATTCATCATTGTTTTGCTAAACATATTCTTGGGAAAACAAATTCTGATGATTAGAGAAAATATTCTCAGTTCTTAAAGATTATTGGCGCAGTTTCCTGAGCAGATCTGCTCATCATTGTTTGCTGAAAGTAATATACTTTTTTGTTATTCACACCATGAGTCAAAAAACAAACCTTTGCATCAGCACTGAAGCCTTTCATAAATCTCATTTGGGCCCATGCACTCAAGCCTAGCAGCGGTACCATGGCTAAGACTATCAGAGCCAACTGCCAGTTTGCTACAAATGCAATCACCAATCCAGTAACAAGTGATGCAATGTTCTGAACCATCACTGCAAGTGTATCTCCAACCAGACTACGAACTGTAGCTGCATCTGCTGATAACCTTGCACCAATGGCACCACTTGAGTTTTCACCATCATCAAACCACCCTATCTCCATGTGTACCACCTTCTCAAATGACACTGATCGAATCCTCTGAATCAACCGGCAGCCGGCTATAGAGAAGAAGTACGTTCTTGCTGGGGCTGCAACTAGTGACGCTACCCCAAGGACTACGAACATCAATGACCAAAACTTTGAATCTTTCCGGAGTTCATGAGGAGGCTCAAAGAATGTTCGAATTACACTAGAAATGAGTATGCCAAATATGGGTAGAATGCTCCCATTGATGATAGCAGCAATAGATCCAAGCAACAGTGCAGGGAATTCTGGTTTGTTGAGAGTAGCAAGGCGGCGGAGGGGCACTTCTTTTGGCTGTTGTGATGGTGGTAAGGCATCCTTTTCTAGTGGAGCAGCTCCTTGGACATCAAGTCTAGCAGGTAGACCATATGAGGCATTGAACGAGTGACGGCTACTGTTTCCAATGCCACCAGATGAACCCCGGCTAATAGATCGCAGGAAGGACATGTGCTGGCTTGACTGCCTGCCAGAGTCAGATATAATATCCTGCTCAGCAATAATTTTTTCAGAGTTCACTTCTTGTAAGTGTATGAGTTGGGAGTATGCCCCATTTGGATTCTTGAGCAGCTCTGAATGAGAACCTGATCAATTAAAAAAGTTGACAATTCAGTAAGTTCATTTTGAGTTGCATTAGTTAATAATGTGTTTATGCCACCCATCCGTCCATTTATCAAAAAATTGGTCCCTTTCTGTATGTATTTATTGGCAAACCTATAAAATTCTTCCAACTCACAACCTAAACTGTGCCCAACCATGTCACAGCTCATATAAGAGTCGCAATTGCAATATGAAATTCAAAGCATGAAATTTAGAAACCTATTTAACTGACAACACCAAATTTTTACCTTTTTCAACAATTGATCCTCGATGGATCACAGCAATCATATCAGCATTTCTCACTGTACTCAATCGATGAGCAACAATAATGGTAGTCCGGTTTATCATGATCCTATCTAATGCCTCCTGGACAATCCTTTCAGACTCTGCATCAAGTGCGCTTGTGGCTTCATCTAGAAGTAGAATTCGGGGGTCTTTTAGAATTGCTCTGGCTATGGCAACTCTCTGTTTCTGACCACCTGATAATTGAGTTCCATGCTCACCAACCATGGTGTCAAGCCCCTGATTAGAAAGTATATCAATAGAGAAGGCGACAGTCAGTAACTTCTCTCAAATAAGAAACGGTCACAAACAGCTGCTGCTTATGATGGCAAAAACTGAAAAGATTGGTTTTTCCACGTATCGTGGCCATCTTTTCTAGCTAGTGGATAAGCTTTCAAATATTAAAGGATGCATTGACCACAGTTTCTCAGTAAATTTGACCACTATGCCACAAAATGGAAGTAAAAAATAGTAGTAAAATGGAAGAACAAGTTAACACCTGAGGCATCTTGTCAATAAATTTGGCAGCGTTTGCAAGCTCAGCTGCAGCTTTGATTTCTTCAAGGGTTGCACCAGTTTTACCATAAGCTATGTTATCTTTAATGCTAGAAGAAAATAACACAGGTTCTTGGCTAACAAGTCCGATTTTCTCTCTGATCCATTTTAGTTGGAACTCCTTCAGATTAACACCATCAATAAGAACTTCGCCAGTTTGTGGGTCATAAAACCTCTCTATCAGACTGATAACTGTTGACTTCCCACTTCCACTCTCCCCAACCAAAGCTGCAGTTGTCCCACTGGGTATCGAGAGAGAGAATCCGGTGAATATTTGCTCATCTGGCCTTGCTGGATAAGTGAAAGAAACATCCCTTAACTCAATATCACCTTGTATATCATCCAACTTCCGGCCTTTGGTGTCAGATGCATCTATTTCTGGTTTCCTGTTGATCGTCTCAAACATCTTGAATGCTGCAGCTTGTCCTGCTGCAAATGCAGATATGCACGGAGATGCTGAGCCTAGGTTCCTGAATTACACAAGCATAGAAGAAAGGATTAATACAAAAATGCATGTATGCATACGTATATCTTTACACAGGCATATGTAGGCATAAACTAGATATATAAAAAAGGGCAGCCCCATTGCACGAAGCTTCCGCCTATGCAGGGTCTGGGGAAGGGGAGGACCACAAGGGCCTAAAGTACACAGCCTTATCTTGTATTTGCAAGAGGCTGTTTCCACGCCTTGAACCCGTGACCTCAAGGTCACATGACAACAACTTTTACCGTTGCACCAAGGCTCCCCTTCTATAAACTAGATATATGCATCAAGAATTAATTGATTGTTGGAAAACAAGGTGTTTCTACATGCTTAAACGAGCTCATAAGTTTGCAACACAGAGGGTACAGACAGGAGAATAAGGCACTGGTCTTTAAAAGTTATGGTGATCATGTTTAAATAAACATGCCCAATTGCATTGTGTTAACCAATGGAAGTAACTACATAAAAAGGACCCTTGAGCACATAGCCTACTAGGTTTTTCGCCTAGATGAACTACTCTGCACTCCGCATGATTGTGTAGTTATATGATTAAATGTGCATAGTTTACTTGAGGTAAATTTTCAAAACATTCCCTTCACTTCTGCATAACCTTCTATCAATTTCGTTAAATTACTTTTCTGTCTTTGTTTCCTTGGTGATTGCATGTGAATGAAACCCCAAACTTCTAATTGATCCATGTAACATTCGACATCTGCCCCTCTGAAAGTTAAAATTGGAATGTCTTTTCTTTGTTTTTCTATCTGTATACCTGTATGTTTGGGTATAGCATGTATGTCATACATACATATGGTAGTAAATTATTAATTTTTTGACAATCGGTAGTCAACTTTAAGTGACGCGTCAAAAAATGTGAATGCATGTATTAATACTTTAAGTCCACTAATTCTATATTCAGATACTCGGGGGTAACTAATGCATAATATGAAGGAAATAAACATGTGCAATGCATACAAGGTTATGCAGTTGCACGTGCACATTCCATTACTTCACATGCACATGTAAGGAAGGTGTTAGTGTTTGTAGTATCTTTGCATCTCTAACATATATGATCCATGAAGATTAGTAGGATGAGACAAAAGATTTAGTGTGCCAAGCTTTTTGAAGCTAAAAAACTGGTTGCGTCTAACTTACAAAGAGCTGGTTAAGACAGCAAAGACAACAATAAGCACATCACCACCAGAATATCCTTTCTCCAGTACCATCTTTGCACCAAACCACATAGCCAAAGCATAGCTGCAGAAGATGAAAAACATAACTGAACCAAAACCTAGTCCTGCAGCCAATCCTTCTTTAACACCTGAATTGTAAGCAGCCTTGAGAGACTTATTGTATTTACTTATAGCCTGCTTCTCCCCAGTAAATGATGCAACCTGAGTAGAGACTGTGTCAGCACTATTTTTGCATAAGTAATTGATAGAAATAAATATGCATATTAGATTAATACACCTAAAACCTTTTGGGAATGCAGACTGTGATGAAAATATTACCTACCGTTCTAATGGCCCCAATTGTCTGTTCAACCACAACTCCTGCTTGTGCATAAGATGTTTGTCCAAGGGATGCCATTTTTGTAATAATGACAGACATGATTCCACCAGATATCACAAGTGGAGGAATTGTGGATAGCATAACAAGAGTAAGGAGCCATCCCTTTATAAATGCTATCACAAAGCCCGCCACAAATGTTGATGTCAGCTGCATGAACTTTCCAACCTGTAAAATGGAAGGAGAAATGTGAAAATGTATGAGGATTTAGGTAAGTATGGTAGAGCAACTAGTTGGCAACATAGAAGAAAGGCCATAACAACCTTATGCATTTTTCTGTTTCTAAGTACCAAGTAGAGACTACTAACATTTATTAACTTATCTATAAGAAGACCAAGAGCCTGCAATGAAACCAAGTCATCGGCAGAAAAGATTCAATTGGTCTTTAGTTTGTATCATTTCATATTTGAAGCCTAAGAAAATAAAATAAAAATGTTGATCAAGAGATAGCTAGACTGAGTATACTCTAAATTGAAGTCAACTTGATTGGAAAAGGGATCTGTAATAAGTGAATAATAGAATTTCTCCAACACCAGTTTGGTATCCAGTTCTCCTCCCAGTAAATAAGTACCAACGTAGAAAAAAGTTCGGTTACTCTTTACAAGAACCTACAGTTAATTAGACTCAACAAGAGGCAGAATGGCAAAGACTGATTGGAGTACAGAAGGATATAGATTACCTTCTCACCCATGGCATCTTGAATAAGGACAGTGTCCCCCGACATCCTTCCAACAACTTCTCCTGTGCTCGTTTGTGTGTCAAAGAACATAATATCTTGTCTCAATATGGTTTTCAAATATAAATTCCTTATTCGTGCAGCCTGTCTTTCCCCTGTGACTACCCACCAAGCCACCTCTGACGAAGAACAAAAGTGTTGTATTAGTCTACAATAGGCCATCAGTTTTCTTAGACTGTTTGATAAGAGAGCCAAGTTCATATATCATTCCAAAGAAGAACAGCTGTACTCACGGAAGAATGAAGCTATCCCTGCTGCCACCGCTAAATAAACAAATCTCAAAGACACCTGAAAATAAAGGCAGATAACTGAACAATTATCACCAAAGCTGGGCTAGATGGAAAATACAGCTCTCCCCCACATTCCGTACACCACAAGGAACAGGAGTACTGAAAGAACTAACGAGAAAGAAGACTTGATATGCCGAATAGAAGTCCTCATCAAAATTTTTACTCATTTATGACCTCCATAATTACAAAAATGTTTCATAAAGGGAATACAGTGCTAAATCATGGGAGAAAAAGAAGTTTGTAACCCATTTTCGAACTGAAAGCAGCACCTGTAAAGCTGGATTTGTCCAAAAGAATTCCCACAAGAACACTAAAAGAACAAGGATCAAGCTTATTGAGCAATTACAAACCTTGGAAACTTCGTCAACAACTTCCCTGCGATCCACAGTTTCTCCAAATGAGTCAATCAGCTGTCCAAAGAGAATAGTCATAAACGGCATAGCAACACCATTTGCAACAGAGGCAAGTGTTCCTGCTGTCATTAGCACCCAATCCATAGAGTCTGCAAATGAGAATAGCTTATAAAATGGAACACTATTCTTGCTCCCCTCTTCATCTTTGCCTTTCCCAGAATCTTCTAGAGCATGTGTCTTTTCCGAACTTCCATTGGTATCTGGTATAGGCAAGTTGCTGGTGGACGGTTTATGAAGTGTGATATCACCGTTTGATTCTTTCTCCTCCATGTTTTGAATTGCAAGCTCCGAAAAAGCTGTAAATATTCAAAATATATAATATGAAGGTCATCAAATTTTCATTCTGCAGATGTATCAATTCTATGTTTTGCAGGAATGATTCTCTAAACATACCCCACATGTAGAAGTAAAAGAATTCTCCCCCAAAACATTGGGAACCACTAGTTTTTCTTGTATCACCCCTTAAACACACCAATTTGCAATATAGACGAGATAACAAAAGGAAGAGAAACTCAGAACCTTGATTCAATAGCTGAAAAACCTGCTTCTAGCAAACTTCACGAGACATGCAGCATTATACCCAAGGTTCCTTCTAGTTAAGAACTTCTGAAATTGGCAATTTCACTCAAACATCATTTAAGAGACATACAAACAAAACCCAAGAAGAAAATGAAAATGAATATATGTACCAGAACAACTAATGATTCCAGAACATATAAAATCAAATAAACCAAAACCAGAAGTCCACCAGTTGCAACCAAAAATTCTAGCCTGGCCCCTGATTCTAGTTCCTCCAAAAGGGTGAATCCAGTTCCCATAATGTACATATAACTTTTCAAACTCAGACCAACAAAACCCAAAAGCCCATAACAACATTGGAAAGTCCTTCCAATAATCACAAAAACAGAAAAGTACTCCATGAATCCTTGAAAGGAAAACATAAAAATAGATATCTTTCTCCAAACTAAGATATGAATTCTGAAAGCAAATTCTGCAATATCTGACAGAGATGCTAGTATTCAAAACCATCACCTTCCATTGAGAAAAAGACCAGAATAAGTAGCACAAATTAGTAACCAGAGAGAGTGAGTAAATCCAAGTGGTGAGGAACTGAAGACTAGAATTCATACGAGCAGTGGCTTACCAAAAAATCAAAAGAGTTTTGACTACCCCGCTGTGGATTAATGGGCTCTGAGTTTTATACGCTTTTGATCTTTGTGTCAATCAGTCTGAGACGTTCCATTACTCATATATATATATATATATATATATATATATATATATATATATATTCTCAAACTGAGATCCCCTGCAGAGCAAGCTTTAGCCTTGCTGGGTGCACTGAAATATAATGGTCCAACATAGATCTACCGACACTTCATGGAAATTATATGACGCAATGAGATTTCACATTCTCATTTACCATCTTTCTCTCTCTCTCACTCACTCCAAGAAATATAGAATTTAAAAATTCAAAGAAAGCTTAAGACAACTGTTTAAGCTTTCAATACCAACCCACTCTGTTTATCAAAGTTTTCAAACTCTTGGCTGATATAATGACTAAAGTGCCCTTTCTGGTTAGGGTTGTAAGTTGTAACTTCCATCTTTGTCAGACCTACCGTCCTTCCAACGACACCCTCCCAATGTGGGATGTGGGTGGGATGATCCTGACCGTTCCTTATTGGGAATACTGATCTAGGAACATAATATTATTAAAAATAGAGTGAGTCTCCCGTTGTATGTAAAGTACAAGACATTTAAATGAACAAAGAAAAGAACATGCTATGCCCACATGTTTGGAGATCCAAATCCACGTTTCAGCTGTCATCCAGGCCATTCATATGAAGGGTCCCACATAATCATGTCGAAAGCCATGCACCAAAATACATCTTCATGGAAAGATCCTAACCACTCTAGTTCTAGTATATAAAATAGATGGGTCAAAATGTTAAGAAAACGTTAGCAGATGGGATATCAAGATTCTCATATACCAAAACAAAAAAAAAAGTTTTGGCGTATTACTTATTTAACATAACGTGGGTACAAGAAGAAGGGTTATGATCACTAGCCATCTAGGCCCAGATATAACTTTTCATGTGAGCGAATAAAAAAAAAAAGGCTTACACATTACATGACGTAATTTAGTGAACGTATTATAATAATTGAGCGTGCTTAGTTAGACAAATATCCTACAAAAAATATTTTGTTGTACACCAAAATAAGGCAGAAACATGGACAAAAATGGCATGATCTATCTGATACAAATTCACACAAAAGCTAATCACTGATGTGTCCTCATGCAGTGATGTTAACCTGTTCATCAGAGACTTGGTTGTCTTCTTAGAAACCATGAAACACCATAAATATTTATATTTGCTAATTTGATTCTTAAGAGTAGTTAATATTGACTTTTTTCATTTTGCTAAGTAAAAAACTGCATTATCAAAAGATGTACAGTGGTCTATACATAATAGTTGACATTGGCCAGTTGCTAATGTATATAAAACCAGCTCTTATTATAAATTAAGTTTAGGGGAAAAATAACCATAGCACCATTTTTTTATTTTAGATTTCTATAACTTTTAAAGGGATGTCAATGGGTCAGGTTGGAAAGGGACCACAAACATCATATTTAGGATTTGCTTGGATCTTATTGAGTGTGAATCTTCATCCGAGAATTTTTTCAGATCCAATCCTTCGTCTTTGAATCCAAATTTATCTCAATATAAGCTGCTTGTCTCATAAGTAAGTCACGGGTTCAAGGTCATGCATTGCATCCCTTCAAAGAATGTAGGGCACTTGCATATTGAGGGGGTGTCCTGAAGATGCATTCGGCAAAAGTGTATGTTAAAGGGAATGTGCCTCAACGATATGCATGAAATATATATATTAAAGATTTATTCGGTGTGTGAGTTATTAATTCAAAAAAAAGGGGGAAAATTTTTTCCACACTACTTGCAAGAACATCTAGCATTCAAAATTTCTTAAGATAATAATAACAGATGGATAGTCCAATTAACACTAATGAACCAATTAAAATCAAAGTCCATTGTGTAAGCAAGCAGAGTATAACCTTGGGTTCATGTCCCACTTTGAGTGGATGGGATGCTTAGGACATTGACAGCCTTATTAAAGGATGTTATAATACTAGAAAACTATGAACAGCCAATTAGGAGAGTATTTAATAAGTTTCAGTTCTATTATTAGAACAAGGAAGTACATAATTAAATATTGGTTAGAAAGAATTTTTAGAAATGTTATATTTCAACAATTAAGAGACTAAAATAATAAGGCACTAATATTTTAGGTTATCGGGTGAAGTTTTATCTTAAGTTTTTAAATGGACAGAAAGATTAAACTAAAAACTTTGAAATATGATAGTCAGCGTCTATAGCTTGCAAGACTTCGAGGAACGTGGCCACCAAGCAACTGATTATCCAACTTCCTCCTGCTTCAAAAAGGCCCTTCATGTAACTAAAAAGGTCATAAATAATGACTGTGGGGCCTACTTGGGATTTCCTTATGGATGGTCTATCAAGGCAGGGATTAATTGACATCAATCCAAATTGGACATAATCTATCATTTTATAATACTGCATGCATACAAAATGCATTGGGATACAAAAAGATCAGGCAACCAGAACATGTAGCTTTTCATCCTTGCTTGATCATCCTAGCAGCCATGGTAACGGATTAAGTATCTCTTTCGGTGGCTGGTTTGACTGTTTGTTATGGAACAAAACAAGAACAAGAGATATCGTAATTAAAGAAGTGCCAGACTGCTGGAGTGGCTTGTAGGAGAAAGGGGAGGGATTCTTGCCAAAATAGAGATCCAAGCTTGTCTGCTATTAGATGTTATAGGTTCTCTCACAGACGGTTGAGGTTATAGTGTTATGATTTAGTTAGAACTTTTTCTCCTTTTTGTAACCTTCTGCTCTTATGAGTGGTTGATAAATTGCTATTGCAATTTTCTTTAAGAAGTCTCATAGTTTGAGACTTAACAAACAATAAAATAAAATAAAAATTGGTGGCATGTGAGTAGAAGGTAACGACCCTAATGAATAGACTATAAAGGTGACTAATAAATTAGCTAGATCAGCACTAAAATTCCTTCAACGTTATTGCCCTGGCTTTGATGATCAACCTGTGGTGCAAATGACTTAAATGGTATCATTTTATGAACATGAACAAAATGAGTTGCTATACATGGTTAACTCTACCTGCATTTGTGGAAATACATCCACTGGAAAAAATGTACATCGGGCCACTAATTTTATGATCGAAATTTTTCCACCTCTTAGCCACTATTATGAAGTCTATAGGTCATTACTCAAAAGGGCAATCAAACATCAATTGATCCTAACCATCTGGCTATAGAAATTTCGAGCAAGATCCAATAGATGAATGATCTAGATCATAGAAATAGATGGGTTTTCCATCATTCATCCCACTATATATGATTATTGTTTCTATAGTCACAAAATTCTCTGAATATTTGTAATTTTTCAAAAAACTCGCAACTTTTTCTTGCCCCGACTTTTTTCTAAATAAATCAGAAGTTTCTATATTTTTCAATTTTAAAGTAAATTCCTAGAATTTAACATGAATTTACCGAATAAAACTCAATTTTCACAGCTAATTTACCAAATTATGAAATAACATTTTCTAAATCTCCTAAAAATTCAAATGAAAAGCTTAATCTCACATCTAAAAAATAATTTTTTTCAAATGAAAATCCAAGCTCTGTGACCATATAATGATTGTCTCCGCTAACAGACGCCCATGAGTGCTGCTTTGATAAATTATTTGAGTGGGACTGTAATTATTGGCTGCTTATTCTTGACGTGTTACAAACCCTGTCGTTTTCATTCCCGCCAACTTTTGTAAGAAAGTCAGGAACAGGCGTGGACGGTCAACCCTTGTCGAGGAGAAAAGATGAAAGGGTATGGGCTTTTCAAAGACAAGAAAAGCCTGTACCGGAAAAGTGCAAGTACAATGTATCTGCTGCTTCTTTCCTCAACCAAGAGACACAAAAAGAGATGAAAAGATTAGTACTGACGCACAAAGCACGGAGTCTGAAAAAGAGTGAACTACAAGGATTTAAAGTATACAGTTTTATTTTGTATTTTACAAAAGCCTATTTTCTTGTCTTGAACTTGTGATCTCAACGTTGACAATAGGGGTGGCAATTCGGGTTGGCGGGTCGTGTTTGTGGCGACACGAACACGACACGAATAGTGTTACGGGTCGACACGAACACGACACGCTTAATAGTCGTGTCAAAAACCTATGACTCGTACACGACCCGGTTCTTAAAAAAATGACACGACACGACCTGTGTAACACGATTAATTAATTGAGTCGTGTTGGATACACGACACGAAATGACACGACACGACCCGACATATTAAAAAAACTGCCCTCTCAAGTCAAGTCCCAACTCCCAAGTGAATAGAAGTTATAGAGCAGTACTTGAGGCCCGAACGGGCCAAATCCCAAAACAACCACAATAAAATAAACTAACATATAGGACGGTTATTTTACAACCGTTCTATAAAACCCTAACATATAGGACGGTTGTAACATAACCGTCCTATATATCATTGGTTTTATACGATGACTGTGAAATAACTGTCTTATATATATATATATATATATATTACAGATTTTATAGAACGGTTGTGAAATAACCGTCCTATATGTTAGGGTTTTATAGAACGGTTGTGAAATAACCGTCCTATATGTTAGGTTTTATAGAACGGTTGTGAAATAACCGTCCTATAGTTTACTTTTTATAATTTTATTCCACTCCACCGTTATGACTGATCTTCTCGATTCGACCGAATCGTATCTTGAATCTTTGATCACCTGAAGCAATGACAATGAGGTTCTGGAGCAAAAAATCAGAATTGAATAGCATGGGTCTTTCAGTTATGAAGAACTAGACTTTCAACTCAAGTTACCAAGTACCAACCCCCACATAAATTGTTAGGAGGGAATTCATTTCTCCAACTCCTTTCATGCTCATTGTCACTTTGGTCATTGCTATATCCATTGAATTGCGGTGGTGATCCACCACACCACACGACAAGTACATAGACAACCAAATTACCAATAATGTTCTGTAATATTTTGTTATTTTATTTAGAAGCAACACAGTTCTTTATAGTTTAGTATTACACCACTCGGTCACTCATCGACTCACTTCACAAGTTCACAATTCACATGATATGTGAAAAAAAAGAGACTGAAATGAATCAAATAACCACAATAGTAGTAAATAAATATGGATTAAGTAGCACATGATGGAAATATACTTCCATCAATGTATTATGTATCAAACACAACAAATTAAAATAAGTCATGAAAATTATACAAATTAATCAAAATGAATTGATCAAGAGTCTTCGGTTGGTTGAAGTGATCTGTGATGCTACTTATGCTTATAATGTCCTCGGTAAGCTCATCCACGGCAAGAATCGTAATGGTAGAGTCTACAATCATATAGAATAAACAAGCATTAGTTATTACTAAGCTCATATAAAATATAATGTAAATATAGAATTATAAACTATTACCTTTCAATCCATATAGCCAATCTCTCACACAAATCAATGCTTGCACGGTTTACGGCTTTAAAGTAGATCTATATTGGTCAAGAACCCGACCACCAACACTAAAAGCGGAACTCCGATGCAATCGTAGATATAGGAATGCTCAAGACATCACGAGCCATGGCGTGAAGTTCGGGATACCTAAAATCAACATTTGAATCAAATATAAATGTAAATAAGATTACGAGAAAATAGTGTTTACATGAGATTATTAGTCAAACAACTTTGTATTGATTGCCTTTCCGAGAATGCAAGAATGTCTAGCTTTGACTCTTGCAATCTTGGTTCATCTAAATAAAGCTCCAATTGTGATTTTTGCATAGCCAAAGTACCTCCTTCACCTTCAAATGAATCAAATTCCTAATGCAAATGCAATTATATTATTCAACGTACGATAAGACAATTCATACTTCATAGCAAATTTTAATATGCTAAGTAGTAAGCGACATATAATGAAAGATACAATTATAAATAAAATCACCTTCATGACATCTAAAACCTCTTGACTATATGACATGTTACGTCTATCATCGGCACTCGCACCTCTAGCCACTTGTGTAGATGAGGAGGAAGGAATAGGATAAATCTTAACCTTATATTCATTGAAGAGAGAGAATAACTTTTCCCTAACTTGAGCAAACTCCAAGCAGCCACAGCCAAACAATTTCTTGTACGAGAATTCCACAAAGGAGAGCTTATACCGAGGATCCAACACACATGCAATTGCCAAAATGGTCTGAATTCGGACCCGATTACTTTGAAAACTTGGCAAACATTTGGGTGGACATACGCTTCATATAGTCATCATCACTTCTCATGTATTGTGTTAAACTCAAATAAATTACAAATCTTGCACGAAAGTAGAGATTTGCGGTGGAATATTTGGATCCAGAGAACATGCGGGTGGCATCATAAAAAGCGCCAAAAACTTCGAAATTTTTGTAGCCTTTTCCCATTCAATGAAAGAAGGACAATGCTTATAATTTGAGTCACTTAGTTCTAAGTGACAAAATGCACGTTGGTAACAAAGAGCACTTTCAAGCATCAAATACGTTGAATTCCATCTTGTAGGACAATCTTGTCTTAAGCCCTTTTTTGTCTCAATTGACATGTGATTCACACACTCTAAAAATTTATGTTTTCTACTTTGTGATGCTTTGACATACTTGATACTCTCTCTAATTTTTTGAATAGCATCATCAATTTCTTTCAAACCATCTTGCACAATCAAATTCAAAACATGACAACAACAACGTAGATGAAGGAACTCTCCACCACAAACAAGAGTGTTCTGATGTTTAATTGATGCCTTAATAGCTCAACAGAAGAATCATTAGAAGAAGCATTGTCTAAAGTGATTGAAAAAATCTTTTTCTCAATCCCCCATTCTACCAATAATGAGTATAACTTTTACGCTAATGATATTCCATTATGTGGAGGTGGTAGGAAACAAAAATTTAATATCCTCTTTTGTAAGACCCACTGACTATCTAGAAAATGTGCTGTGAGACTTATATAACCATCAGTAATACAAGAAGTCCACAAATCCGATGTCAAACTTATCCTGCTAGGTGCCAATTCTAACATCTCTTTTATCTTTCCTTTTTCTCTTTTATACATTCTCAGAACATCTGCTTTTACTGTATTTCTACTAATCAAGTGCAAATCTGCACGCAAATATTTCAATAGAGTTCTAATTCCATCATACTCAACAAATTGGAAAGGCAAATCATGCATAACAACTGCAGCTGCTACTAACTCACGATAAACTTCAGGATCAAACTTATTATCTGAAGCTGCACTTAGTGACACTGACATACTCCCCTGACTTTGAGATAAAAGCAACTGGCCTATATCACGAGAAGAGCTCCGTTGACAAGTCTTTATATGACGATTTAAGTTACCAGTACCAAATTTGCTATCGCAAATGTATATTGCAGAGCACTTCTTGCATTTACACCTTTGCCTTCCATCTTCTGATAGAGGAAGGTGTTCAAAAAAATTCCAAACTGGAGACATTAGTTTCCTATGCTTTTTACCTCTATTGGATTTTGAAACTAACTCCACGTTCTCCAAATCAGCAAACTCATCATCATCGTTGTTGTGGTGTAGCATATTCAAGTTATCAGAAACATCAGTGCTCCCAACTTCAACTTGTGCCTATATTGCAAAATGCAAATGACAAAAAAAAATTAGTTCACACTGACAGTAAACTAAACACTTCAGAGTTCACCAACAATTACTAATAAGTAATAAGTAATAAGGGAAGGGAGTGAGTGAGTGAGACACTGAGACTTGAGAGTTGAGACTCGAGAGTGAGGAAATTGAGAGGAATGAAAAGAGTCAGACTCATAATTTCATAGAGAAATAACAAAAAACAAACACATGACATACCTGTGGTGCTATAGTAGAGTCTTGCTGCTCATCGTGTTAGAACTTAGAAGGGTTGATGTTTGAACTTGAAGAAGATATCTGGATTCTGGTCCTCTGGAGTCTGGAAAGGGAAAGGGAAATCTGAAACAGATGTAAAATTGTAAATTATAAAAGCAGCTGCAAACCTGCAAGCCTTCAACTTCAACCTTGGTTTGGTAACGTTGGTTATGTTACTTATGTATTACAGTATTAACGGTCCTATATATATATTTATAAAATATAGTACGGTTATGTATTAACCGTCCTATATTTTAAAAATATAGAACGGTTACTTACTAACCGTCTTATTTTTTGTAAGCTTTAACATATAGGACGGTTACGGACTAACCGTCCTATTTTACATAATAATATAGGACGGTTAATTACTAACCGTCCTATTTTACACATGGTTTATTCCTTCATTACCAATCTGTGAGTGTGACCGTGAGTACGTGAGACCGTGACCGTGAAGTACGTGATGTGCCGATTTTCGCTTTTCAAGTGACGATCTGTCGACAAAGACAGATAGCCTACTTTCCTCCAATTCCAAGCTGGCAAGTGGCAAGTGGAGTTAATGAAAGTTGAAACTTACACTTCAATCATTTGTCAAATATTTTGATGCCCCTAGTTATTGTCCTTAATGTTACTTAACTAAGTTAACTTACTTGTTAGATAACTTAGATAGTTAGATGTCATGAATCATGATAGATGATCCTAGGTGGGGCGGGGGGCCCCTTGTAGACTTGTAGTGGCGGGAAAACAAAATGAAAGTTGAAAACTGAAAAGAACATAAAGGTTTAACTTTAACTAATTAATAATTATCTAGGTATACTAACTACTAAGTCAATCTAGAGTCTAAGGCAATTGTTTTGTCTTTTTGTATAATTGTATTGTATCATGTAAGTTAAGTAAGCCCAAATCCAATTATCCAACTATAAGCCTATAACTATAAGTTATAAATAACTGTATAACCAATTTCTTATCAACCATTTTCAGTTTAGCTACACATTGTCACATGTCAATTGTTACAACTTACAAGTTACACTTAGTAGATAAGTTAACCAAGTTTTGTAAGTTGTACAAGTAAAAGTGAAGTGAGAGAGAGACTAACTAACTGTCATATATTGTTGTATAAAATTATAAATGCTAATGAATAATGATTTTCTTATGTTAATTTCACATGTCTCACCAACCAATTGATCTAATATATCTCTTTTCAATCAAATTCATGAATATCATGTATCCAACTCATATAACTCAATATTTGTTTCTCATTTCTAACTCCCAATTGATGATAATAGATTAGGAATAACTCATTCATGATTCATCCATGATCCTTTGATCCATCATTCATGTAGATATTGTAGAGTAAAATTTAGTAACTCCTTTAGTAATATCATTCAACATTTGTGTTAATTCAACACACAACTCCTATTCTCTGTTCACATTCTCACCTCACCTAATGAGTTAATTACAATGTTACATAACTAAATAACTAATAACTATTCCCTTGGGACCCTTCCTAGTTCCTATACTATACTCATTATCCTCTAATGAGATAATTACACAACTCTTTCTATACTCATTCTCAAGCTATTGAGTTAATTACATAACTGTTTCTATTCTAGTTCAATTCAGTCATTCTTACCTAATGAGTTAATTACATGATTCTTTCTCTTTCTTTACTTATTATCATTTATCAATGTTATCATCAACATTCAACAACTTTTGAATTGAGTATGAGTTACTTACATAACTTTGCTTTTTTAAGATGATCCTCAAGTGAGATCATCAGACATCAGATGAGTTAAATACATTATATACATAATTAACACCAACTTTACTCATCCTACCCTGACCTCAACCTCAACAACTATGTTGAATTGAATATGATAGTATGAGTTACTTACATAAGTAACATAACTTTGCTTTTAAGCTGATAGATACTCAAGTAACTCAACTCAACTGAGAAGCCCCCCCCCGAGATAGTGAGATGAACATAATACATATATGATATATGCCTATATGCTATTGCTCTGTCTTTTTAAGCTCATCCAGTCATCCTTAACTTAAGGAAATTAAGATGAGTTAATTACATAACTCTTTCTCCACTCTATACTTAATGACTAGTTTTATTTAAGGACATCATCAACTAAGATTAATTAAATACATAACTCTTATAGCTTATACAACTCCTATATTTCAATATATAGATGGTTATAAACAAACCATCCTATATTTAAATATATTATAGAACGATTATTTTAAAACCGTCCTATATTTAAATATATTATAGAACGGTTATTTTGAAACCGTCCTATATTTAATATATTATAGAACGGTTATTTGAAAACCGTCCTATATTTGATTATGTTATAGAACGGTTATTTGAAAACCGTCCTATATTTAAGTATATTATAGAACAGTTATTTGAAAACCGTCCTATATTTAAGTATATTATAGAACGGTTATTTGAAAACCGTCCTATATTTAAGTATATTATAGAACGGTTATTTGAAAACCGTCCTATATTTAATTATAATTATAGAACGGTTATTGAAAAACCGTCTTATATTTAAGTATATTATAGAACGGTTATTGAATAACCGTCCTATATTAGTATATTATATAGAACGGTTATTTTAAAACCGTCCTATATGGTTCTATACATATAATATATCGTTTTCACTTTTCACTTTTCACCTTGGTCATTCTCAGCCCTAATTTCAATCTTCCAAGTTCCAACCCAACGATCCAATCCAACCTATACTGAGAAGTGAGAAGGTGAAAACGACCATTCCTCTTCGATCTTTCACAGATCTAAGCAAAGAAAGGTATGTATTTACGATTTTTTGCATCTTTAATGTAATTTCGTATCTGATTCATTATACATGTAACCGTAAAAAGTAATAAAAGAACACAATCTGATAAATAAAAAAAAACCTCTATCTGGTTTCTCTGATCCTTGCCTTGAACTTGTTCTGTCATTTCGTTGTCAAACACCTATTTCTCAGATTTTGATTTATGTTGTCTTTCATTTGAGTCTGGAAACGGGGTTTGTTGGGAAAAAGATGGATGAGCAAAAAAAAACGGACCTGGAAGCCTGGAAGTGGAATGGGATTATGGGAGATATCAGATATGTATGTTCCTCTGACGGAAAAACCAAACATATAAATTATAAAGGTTCTGAGTCTTCTGACTTTGCCCATAGTTCATTAGTGCTGAATCAGTGAATCCTGATAGATAGGTTCTCAGAGAATTGCATCTACTGAAATAGTCTCCACTCTCCAGCTGAAATGTAGAGCGGTGAGCAGTAGAAGAAGCAGGACAGATGTCAGAAGATTGAGGGAGAGAGACATTAAACTAGTTCTTTCTTTTACAAAATGGAAAAAAACATTACCTTTATCTAATTTATCACAAACTAGCTACAGCTTATATCCCAATTTCTTCTTGCCTTAAGGGAGCCCTAGAAAAAAGAACCAAATCAAGAAAAATCTCTCAAAAACTAAATTAACATATCTCATATCTGCATCAAACAATGTCAGATTTTCAACATTTTTGATGTGTTGGAACTGTTGAAACAAGAGGAATGATTAAGTGATAGTTGACCAAAATAAAAAATAAAGGATGAAGGAACATAACAGATTTTTTAAATTATTATTAGACTGGAATGAATGTTTTGAGATAGGAAACTTAATGAAATGGCCAAATCAAGCTACAAATAATGAATGTTATACAAAAACAAAATATCACTTTTTTTTTTCCACTCTGCATACTGGAATGGCATACTTCTAGGGCTATGACACTATGCCAACATCACAAAAAATGGGAACATGCATAATTGCTTGTTTGAAGAGATAGAGGGAGCAATAATCTGACCTTGTAGGAGGCTTCCAGTATAGTCTCCACTGTCAAATGAAAAATTTGTGATGGTTTTCAAGGGTGCTACTGCTTATTATCCCTGTATAATTGTATTCCTCTTTTCTTGTCTAACTGTAGTCATTTTTATTTTGAAGCAAACATGGAGCAAGTAGAAGAGGTAGGAGAGGTACAAGTAGAACAATTACAACACACAGAAGCAGAACAATCAAGGCTATCAAGCACATGTCCACCAGTAACACCACCGGTGGTCAGTGTCAAGAGAAAGGTCAGGGGGAGGGGCCCAACGCAAATGGAACATATAAATAAGAGAACCTCAGTTGGTATAAAAGAAACAGTACAATTCAACACTAAAGGCCAACCGATTGGTGGTGTTGCACATGCCTATGCTAGCTTCATATGTTGCACTGTTAGAAGACTTGTGCCAGTATCAGTGACTGATTGGAGACATGTATCTCCACAAGTCAAAGATTCAGTATGGGAAATGGTCAAGGTATGTAAATTCTTCCTACATATAACATAATATGTCCTTTATATTTATATGTTTTGTTTTTGTTTGCATATGAATCACGATAAGATACACAAAGTTGCTGCAATACTCACTAGTTAGTCACTTTAACATGCTTCTTCTTTTGTTTTGTAGTACGCCTTTGACGTATCTGATGAGTGCAAGAAGCAAGCCTTGCTAGGAGCTGGTGAAGCTTGGAGGAAATGGAAGAGTGAGCTTGCAAGGAAGTACATACTTCCAAATTCTCATGATCCTTCTACGCTTCACATGGTCCCTCGGTTGTATTCTGCTTCATTAACCGGGAAGCATGGAATCAATTTGTACAAAGATAGGCTATCTCCCGATTTTGAGGTAATCACAACTTGAACTAGCCAAGCTAAATTTTGAGTCTTGTAATTATTATAATTTATTGTATTTTGAATCTTTGATCACATTACTTTGATGTCCAGGCAAAGCGTATAAAAGGACAAAAGGCTCGTGCACAAAACCACACGCCGCACCACCTTTCAAAGGTTGGCTATGCACGATTAGAGGCAGATGTAGTAAGTATATCATGTCACATTCCATTTTTCTAATCATATTAGATTATTATTTTTATTAACTATGACTTAGTGTCTCTTATAATCTTATTACTGCAAAGAAAGAAGGCTGGGACAACGGATCCCATCGACCGTGCTATTCTATGGAAAATGGCACATTGGAAAGGGCGGAACTCCCGGACCTTTGCCAACGGGACAACTGCAACAATTGCATCAAGAATTGTAAGAGGTTTAAGACTTTAAGTTTTATACTTTTACTTTATTTGCATACTGCCTAGTTAAATACTTTTATACTTTTATACCCTTGCATAGTATATTATTTAAATATTACATATATAATAGTGATTTTATCATGTTATGATCTTTATGTGTGCAGGAAGAGTTGACCCAAGAACAAGAAGAAAGTGCAACTACAGGGACTCTTAGCAACACTGCTGCAAAGGGGGACATCCTGTATAGGGCAATGGGCAACAAGAATGAGCACCCTGGCCGGGTAAGGGGCCAAGGTCGGGGTGTTGTTCCTTCCAAATTTTTCCCCAAACAAAAGGCTCCTACGCTACAAGAATTGGAAGAATGGAAGAAGCAAACGGTTGTGGAGATATATAGCATGGTCAAAGATCAACTATTGAAGGAACTCCAAGGTGGCCGAAGAACCTCATGTGAGGATGTTGGCGGCCCTCAAGCTGAAGCTCAACCTCAAGTTCAACCAGCAAGAAATAATAATAGCTGCACTCCTACTCCTACTCCTCTATCAGATGAAGAGGTGGCAGAACAAGTACTCCCAATCAGTGAGGTATGTATATTCACTTGTTTAGTTTTACAATGTTACTTATTTACTTTTGTTTTTAGTTTACACTTTACATTACATCACTAATTATTATATATATGTCATTTCTCAAATGCAGGTGGGTCAGTGCATGTTGCAGCTACATACATTTGAGAACCATGTGGCTGTGGCAACACTGTACGAGGTTCGGCCCATGACTTCCGCCACCTTGCATGGTAAGTTGATGCCTCCACACACTAAGCGTGTGTGCATCACTACTGCCATTCAACCAAATGCTCCCCTTCCATTTCCAGTCGAAGGGGATGATGTTGAAACTGTTGAGTATGCAATTGGATATCATGTCTGTTGCCCCGAGAAACACATAAAACCAATGATATCCAATTCCAAGGTACATATATACTAACTGTAGTCATGGCTTCATTTTCTCCTACCTTTTTTTAAGTCCTCCTAAACTGTTCATTGATTAATATTGTCTGCAACATGTCGGACAGTCGGATCACGAAAAGCAGCACAAGGGGCAATTGAAGCAAACCTTGCCGCCGGCAAATTCTGGCATAGTGGCAAGTGTAGCCACATCCCAGCCTTCTCAGGTAGTACTAGTTCTATGTTTTTCCATAGTCACTACTCACAAGTCATAAGTCAGTAGTACTAGTTCTTTAGTTCAAAACACTTGTAAGGTGCTCACTAGTCACTACTCACAAGTCACAAGTCAGTAGTCACAATGTTATTATTGTTATATTATAAAATATTCTAATTTTACCTCACTAGGGTTTCTTCTTTTATATCTACTAGTATATCGGTATATGCCGTATATATTCATTACTAATTTCTAAAATGTTACATGATTACATTTACGGTGTAGGTATCGTGGAGGTTCCACCTAACACACCTCCATTCCTAAGGGTACTGCATGTGACCGGCCAATGAAGGCAACACAAATACAATGAACCTGTAAGGATACGAGGCAAGTGTGCTTTCAAACGATGTGGTTGAGGTTCCACTCTTCAAGGAAGACCTCATAGCCATATGTAATATGGATCAATTGGAGTACATGCACATCATAGTCTATATAGGGTACGTCGTGTAACTGCTCTATTAGAGTTAAGACTTACCAATCAATGTAACATTACTTAATACTTGCTTTTTTAATAAAACTTAATAATTATTTGACATTAACCCAAATTTCAAATGCAGGTATTTGCATGATAGCTTGCATAGACTAGAGGTCAAGGACATTTACAAGTTCCTTGACCCTTCTCTTGTCTTTCAATTGGCCCATTTGCCTAAGGACAAACAAAGTGAAGATATCATTCTTGGTCTCATGACTTGTGCGAAGGGGCAAGAATTACTGATTCCCTACAATAGCGGGTACGTTGTAACATAGGTTGCTTAATTATGCCATTTTAATTTCACAATTCATAGTTTCATACACATGAATACTACATCAGTTAAGATTAGAGAAAATTCAATTGAACTATTATTTTTATAGGTCTCATTGGATGTTGCTAGCTTTGGATGTGCATGGTGGCCATGCAATTTTTTTTTATTCATGTGGAGCACACATTCGGGAACACCTTATGGAAATTATAAACAAGTAAGTCTTTATTATTCTTTTTATTATAATATAACTACTCACCTGGCAACTATAATAATATTCATAATCTAATGCTTTTCAATTATATGTGTGTAGAGCATGGTATAAATGGGCTAAGAGGGAAGGCATTCACCACCCACCAAAACTCAACTGGAAGAAGGCCAAGGTACGGTATACTAACTTATGCTCTTTAGACTCTTTCATATAATTTTAAACCTGAACTTGTTGGAAATTATATTTTGAAACTTTTATGTTGTCTTTGGTGGCATTGTTTTGCAGTGCCCTCAACAAAAATCAGATTGGGAGTGTGGATATTATGTTCTTAGATACATGAGAACCCTCATTCGCAATGGAGTTTCGATCTCACAATTGAGAAAGGTAACACTTAGACTTCTTGACCAATGTTGCACTTTTGATTTGTATATTTCCTGACTTAATTCAAGATTACATGTCTAATAACTAAGTTATTATATGTTTCTTGTAGGTGGATTTTGGAACCAAGAGTTACTCCCAGTTGGATCTAGATGATATTAGAATGGAATGGACAGATCATATTATGATTTTTAATTTGTAGTTCAGTGATGTAAAATTGTAAATGAATGTATATTATCATTCATGTATATACATTTTACTCAAATATAATACAAAGATCAGTTCATTTCAATGAATGTGTTCTATTTTTATTTTTATTGAAGTACACTGTATCAATGTATGTGCTTTCTTTGTTTCAAACTTTCAAATTTCAATGATGTGATTGTGAAGTTGGTGTTTTGATCAGCAGATGGGTTAATCATCAATTTTCAATGATGGCTTAGATCAGCAGATGGGTTGTATTGTATCATGTATGTACATACAATCTACAAATACAGTATGGGTGGTTGATATCATATCATGTATTGTATCATGTATTGGAGAAGGAGTCATATATGGAATGGAGGTTGATGATTGAAATTCCTGATATATACTGAAGTTGTAGATATGATTCATATGAATATGATACCAAAAAACTTTCAAATTTCAATGATGTGATTGTGAAGTTGGTGTTTTGAATGGAGACCTGATGGACATCCCCGCCTATACAGGCAATTTCATTCATTTGCTGAGGAATGAGGATAAAATTAAAAATGCCAAAGTTCAGAATGATTGTCTGCATTGGTGCCTGCCTGGGCCTATTGACAATTGGAATGATATAGTCATGGAGATGGTGCTAAGTGATTGATATGTTGGGCAATTGTGATGATTGGAGCCCATGATTCTAAGCTACCAAGTTTCTGACAATCGGAACACAATTATTTGTGTGAATAGAAAGAGGGATGAGGAAGTTCCACTAGTTGTAATTATATCATGTTTGCAAGCTTTCACTTATCTGTTGCCAATCAAATGTGTTTTATCAGAAGCTTGCAAACTGGAAGGTCAAGTTGCTTCGGCTTACATTTCAGGAAATCCTGCTTCATTCAGATCTTGAATCACAGATTTCTGGATTATATTTTGTGAATTCCTGTTTATAGTTTGTCACTCTCATGTCTTTGCTTTCTTTTCATATTCTCTAAGATGCACCCGAACGAGAACCTGGAAGAAGCTGTTCCTCTGAGAATATCTTTATAGTATATGTGTGAGAATAACTCATTAACTCTTAACAGTGGCTCTAGAAGAACCCTCCATTCTCCAATATAACTTAGTAATATAGGACGGTTAGTGAATAGCCGTCCTATATAAATAGTAATATAGGACGGTTTGTGAATAGCCGTCCTATATATAAGTTATATTATATTTATAACTACTAATATAGGACGGTTTGTAAGTAACCGTCCTATATAATATAAATACTAATATAGGACGGTTACTCATGAACCGTCCTATATTTTCAAGTGTTAAGGTAATAAGGTCATGAGTGGGTCGCGTGTCAAACAGGTAGACACGACGGGTCAAATTCATTGACTCGAACACGACACGATTTTTGGCGTGTCATTTTCGGGTCACCCGAAAATGACACGAACACGATAAGACTCGACCCGAACCCGCTAAATTCGTGTCGGGTTCGAGTCGTGTTATCGTGTCGTGTCATATTTTGCCGCCCCTAGTTGACAACCATGAGATCTCCACCCCTAAATTTATTATTTCCACGTCCCCGGCAGCAGGCAACTGCATGCATGACCAGCTTTATGCATGGATGCATAACACACATCCGCCCTACTTTACAAGTACTCCGTAGTCGACGTACATACGGGGATGTAAATCAAGTAAATTTGTACCTACAATTAAATATCCCATTCTAAAGATCTAAAGTTCGAAATAATTGAAACTTTTTCGGCGATTAGGTGTAGTTACTAATTCATCATGTAATATGTACAGGATAAAATCTTCATTCTTAATTCTGCGAGAATTTTTATGAAAGCGTTTTATTTGCTTCTCTAAATACTTACGAGCCCAAATGCTATATGGTCCAAGCTGCTCTTTTCTAGGCCACATCTCGGATATACAGGACTCTCAAGATTCAAAGAGTATGATAATTGATGCTTAGCTTCTTCTCTGCGGCCTCGATCATAAATAGTTGGAATCACCAACAATCTATACATGAGGGAAAACATAAAATTTAGTTATGCATCAATAAACAGCAAACAATTTGCAAGTTTGCTAGGAGATGCTATGTTTGACATGCACGAGGGATCTTTCAAAAAGGATAAAGAGTTCTTTCTGAGTAAGAAACTCTTACCCTTGTAAGCATTGGTTGAGATGGAGTGAGCTAGCTTGAGATGAAATGAGATTACTTGAGCTGGGATGAGATGACTTAGAATTTGGCAGTAGATGAAATAAGAAGACTTACTATTCCTTTTTAAATCTCAGCCATGTTTACATCTATTCATGGAGATGATTATTGAAACCTTTTTCTCATCATCTAAAATTTGTGTTCTCTTTATAGTAAGAGCAAGTGGAATGGCTAGACTGACTGTCATTCGTGTTTTGCACCGTCATTGTTATTTATATCTTGTTGTTCAAAGAAGAGGAGCCTTGGCACAATGGTAAATGTTATCGTCGTATGACCTTGAGGTCATAGGTTCAAAGCGTGAAAACAACCTCTTGTAAAAAATACAAAGTAAGGCTGTGTATACTATAGGCCCTTGTGGTCCGCCCCTTCCCTGGACCCCACATAGGCGGGAGCTTCGTGCACCGGTGCTGTCCTTTTTTTTTCAAAAAATAACACCATCAAACCAACCTAGATTTCTAGGTGAATAAGCTGTTGCAGCAGCAAATTCTTATACAAGGATGCCATTTTGAGGATAAGATGGAGAAGAAGAAACAAAGAAGAAGAGAGAGAAAAGATAGCCAAGATCAAACTAAAATCTTCCCCCTGTTGAGAACAAAATCATGATTTACATATCAGTTCATATAACCTAATTAAATTCGTGCAACCAAGTCCAGTGCAACCTTATATATAGTGAGTTAATTTAAAGAAGGCCAAAGAAAAGCAAAACGAAAGAAGAAGGATGATGACTTCCCAAGTACTAGCAAGTTATATAGAAACTTGGCTGGGAAAGAACTTTAAGGAAAGTTAATTAAAACTCCCACACTAAACAATTAAGAGGATTAAAGGAGGTTACATGCATAAATGCATAGTTAGAAGAATAATAAGGCCTAAAACGAAAGGTTACTAAAATAAAGACACGATTAGAAGAACATTAATTCAAGATCCAAAAGGAAAGGTGGTAAAATCTATTTGAGAGAGAATTTTTGTTCAAAATGCCTAAAAGTCTAAATATTTGAGGAATTCACAGATGAAGTTGTGCAAGAAAGGCCCATTATCTTATAATATAGTAAGTTCCCAAAAGTAGTGCGCAGTCAGTAAATATTAAGAGCAGTTAGGGAATAATATAAACCAGTGGCAAGATTTGTAGAAAGCAAAGCGGCAATAAGGTATATAGAAAAGGGAAAATCTCGGTGGCACAATTTATGGAGTCTGAAAAATAATTTAAAAATGATTGTTTATTGGTAAAGTTTTAGTGCCAAAGGCACAAAATTCACCAATAGACTTTGGATCCTAGTAATCTCTGATAAAAATTATCTTCTTTTTTTATAACTATTTTGTCTTTTATAGGGAGAATTAACTTGAACCTGGCACCCTTTGCTTGTGAGACATGGCACTTAACCATCCAAACTAAAACCTACAAGCAAACCTTAGTAAGACTGTTTTTAATCCCCTTTCTCTTCTTTGGAGCATGTCACTTGAGGATTGTTAAGGTTCCTAAATTTGTCATGGGATGAAGTTGAGATAAGTTGGAGGAGATGGTTGAGATGACATGATATAATTTATTTTTATTTCAAGCAAAACACAGGAATGGGACTAAATTTTGGAATGAAAAGAAAATACTTTCTATTACACTAAGAATGAGACAAGATGACCTGAGATGAGAGTGATATGCATACCAGTAAAAGTGAGCTAAGGCATTATTGAGATTTCTCATCTCATCTCAAACACCACTAACCGTGAGTTCGTATTAGATGATTCATCTCATCTCATCTCAAACACCACTAACTGTGAGCTTGAGCTAGGTTGAGATGGTTTTCATCATATCTCTTCTCATCTTAAGCACCGGTAATAGTGGCATGGCCAACTTATCTTATCTCATTTCAAGTCAGGCGAATATTTTGTTCTCCGGGCCACTAAAATCCTGTTGAATAGTTTGCAACTTACTTATTCCAGAACCCGAGGTGGATTATACCTGGCCCCCATAATTTTTACTTTTTTTACTTGCACGCTCAATGCCGTAGCAGCAGTCAAAGAATTTCCCTCCTAGTTTTGGTTCTCTTCTGGCTTTGCCGCTTTAGTTTCTCGGATGGCCCGTCGACATAAAATACAGCTAAATGCATATATACAGTACACATTCATGCACGTAGATACATGATCCATGCTTTCCGGCAACTACAACGTGCTCAGGAATCTAACATTCTGTACGATCCACAACAGGAACGCTGAACCAGAAAACCGCATAAAGACGGAGAGTTGCGGGTTCTTCCTCTGAACGGAAGGGCTTATGAAAAGCTAATAAAATGAATAGTTTAGAAACTTTTCATGACAAACTGTCTTAAGCGAGGCGATTTTACTCTACATGCAGTATGTGGAGTTTTCGTTTAGCATTTCTCTTTGTACCAAAAGGCAAAAGAAGTTTCAATCTTTGTAGTTATAAAAGAAGTCGGCTCCAGAAAAATATGGTGAATTAATTAGGATCCATTTATCATATTAAGCATACCTAATACCTTACACATGTGGGTGCCAAAATTGAATCTCTATTGGCAGCATTGCCATTGGTTTTTCTAAGTTGAAAATCATTATTATCCGCTTTTATTGTTTTTTAAATGCCTAATGCAATCTAAATGCATTGATTTATGAGGTAATCTTAGAGATTACCTATTTTTGGTACGTGAAACATGATGAACAGCTTAGATCTAGCAGCTCATTGCACCATGCATCAAAAAAACACCATCCAATTCTTAACAGGATTGATAATTTAGTTTTAGCCCTTATTTTGGCTTTATTTTGAATTTGAGGCATGCTAAACCAAAGAGCCTATAAATAGAGATGTCAATTTTGGCCTGGAAAACGTATGACCCATAACCTATCACAGGATATTGATTCACTACCCTTTGAAAAACCAGCTGACCCACCTAAGTAAAATTGCAAGCGGATCAACAGGTTAAAGGAAGAGGGTATGCAAAGTTTATACACCTTCTAGAAGAGATTCACAGCCTATAAGTTAATATGAATGGATTAAATCTTTAGAAAATTATACTTAAAATAATGGGACAATAGCAATTTAACTATGCCACTGCCTTGGGTTACAGGACTTGTTTGTTAAGATTTAGTTATTTGAAATATAGTGGTTTGAGTGGCTTTGAAAGTTGGTAAGTGGTAGTTTTATAGGTTTTAGTGGTAAAAGTTAGTGGCAACTTTATGAGAGTTAGTGGTAAAAGTAGTGGTTGTTTTATGGGAGTTAGTTGTAGAAGTTAGTAGTTATTGTATAAGAGTTAGCGGTAAAAGTGGTAGTTATTTTATGGAAAGTTAGTGGAGTTAGTGGGTAAAATTAGTTTGTTGTATGTCTATTTATAGACTGTTACCAATTAATGGAAGCGTGCTTCTTAGTTTGGTCTTCATTTTGTTATTTTGCCTTTTATTATTTCTCTTGTTTTGCAACAGTGGTATCAGAGCCACCATGAGGGAAGAGAGTGCTTGAGTGCAAAGAAAAAAAATTGTGAGTGTCAAAATAGAAGTGAGATCCGTGAGTGAAGAAAAAGGTGAGAAAGTATATCAGTAACTTTCTTCCATTGCAGTAACAACGATTCATTCATGGCTTCAAAAAACTTTGTGCAACCAACTATTCCTCGTTTTGATGGTCACTATGACCATTGGAGCATGCTAACGAAAAACTTCTTAAGGTCCAAAGAATATTGGCAGGTTGTTGATGGCGATGTAGCAGAGCCAACGGCTAGTACAGTTTTGACAGATGCACAAAAAGCAGAGTTAGAAGCTTTAAAGCTAAAGGATTTGAAGATAAAGAATTATCTTTTTCAAGCAATTGATCAGTCTATCTTGGAAACAATTCTCAGCAAAGAAACTTCCAAGCAGATTTGGGATTCAATGAAGAAAAAATATCAAGGCTCGTCAAGGGTGAAGCACGCATAGCTTCAAGCTTTGATGAGGGATTTTGAGACTCTACAGATGAAAGATGGTGAGTCTATTACCAATTATTGTGCAAGGACCATGGGGATAGCAAACAAAATGTGATTTCATGGTGAGAAAATAGAAGACATTGCTATTGTTGAAAAGATACTACGTTCTTTATCATCAAAGTATGATTATGTTGTTTGCTCAATTGAAGAATCTAAAGATATAGATAAACTCTCACTTGATGAACTCCGGAGCTCCTTATTGGTCCATGAACAAAACATGAACCAAAGTTCAACTACAGATGAGCAAGCTCTAAAGGCTTCTACCTTTACTCAATTCTTAAATTCTAGAGGAATGGGTAGAGGTAGAGGTAATGGAAGAGGAGGTCGATGCAACAGAGATGGAAGTATGCAATATCAAATTTTCAAAGCTAATGATGACCAATTTCATGGCAAAGGCAAAAGACGAGATCAACAATTTGACAAATCCAAGGTAGAGTGCTTCATATGTCATAAATTTGGTCATTATCATTCCAAATGTTATACTAAATTGCCTAATGGCAAAGAAAAAGGTGAGATCAAATTTTGCAGAAAATAAGAAAGTAGATACTTTATTAATGGCTTACCATGCCAACGAGGAGCCTGAATCAGATGTTTAGTACGTGGATACATGCTGCAGTAATTACATGTGTGGCAGTAAGTTTTTTTTTTCTTATTTAAATGAAGGCTTTCATTCTACTGTGAGTTTTGGTGATTGCTCTTCTATGAATGTAATGGGAAAAGGTGATATCAACATAAGAACGAAGAATGGTTTTATAGAAACAATTTCCAATGTTTTTTTTGTTCCTGACTTGAAAAGTAATTTGTTAAGTGCTGGTCAATTGCAAGAAAAAAGTTATGTAATAACTATTCAAAAGGGTGCTTGTGAGATATATGATCCTTTAAGAGGAGCTATTGCTAGTGTTCAAATGAGTTCAAACAGATTGTTTCCATTGAAGATAAAAAATGCCCAATCTTGGCGGATTAAAAACTCTCCAACAGAAAAATATGGTGTTAGGACTTCCTCAAATTATCATTCCTTCTCAAGTTTGTGAAGAATGTGTTGTTAGCAAACAACATCGTTCACAATTCCCTCAAGGAAAATCATGGAGAGCAAAGAATGTCTTGGAACTAGTTCATTCCGACATTTGTGGGCCAATAAATCCATCTTCTAATGGAGGTAAAAGATATTTAATTACCATCATGGATGATTATACTCGAAAAACTTGGGTTTATTTTTTGCAGGAGAAATCAAAAGCTTTTAGTGCATTCAAAAGCTTCAAAGTACACGGAGAAAAGGAAACAAGAAAAAGCATTAAAACTATTCGCACTGATCGTGGTGGAGAATATTATTCAAAAGAATTTATAGTATTTTGTGTTTGTGATAAAAGAGGCATTCGAAGGGAGCTCACAACTGCCTATACATCTCAACAGAATGGTGTATCTAAGAGAAAAAATAGAACCATCCTCAACATGGTGAGAAGCCTACCAGCAAGAGGGAACATTCCAAAGAACTTCTAGCCAGAAGCAGTGAATTGGAGCATTCATGTGTTAAACAGAAGTCCTACTTTTTCTGTTCAAAACATGACACCTGAGGAGGCTTGGAGTGGGCGCAAACCAAGTGTAGATCACTTCAAAAATTTTGGTTGCATTGCTTATGCACACGTTCCAAATGAGAAAAGGAAGAAGCTTGATGATAAAGGTGAAAAGTGCCTCTTTCTTAGTATAAGTGAAGCTTCCAAAGCATATAAATTATACAATCCAATCACACAGAAGATTATATTCAGCAGAGATGTTGTCTTTGATGAGGATAATACATGGAACTAGAACAAAAAAGCTTCAAGGCAGCAGCCTATTTCAGTCACTTTTGATGAAGGTGAAGACAAAATTGAACAGCAAGGGCAATCCCCTGTTGCAGACCAACAACCTCAATCTTCTGGTGAAAATTCAACAGCAGTTGAGCATATTGATGATATTCAGCCACGCGCAAGAAAAAGGCCAAACTGGATGATGGATTATGTAAGTGGAGATGACTTATCTGCTGATGATTCAATTGCTCATTTTGCTTTGTTTGTAGATTGTGATCCTTTAACATTCCATGAAGCTGTCAAAGATGAAAAATGGCAAAAAGCCATTAATGAGGAGATTCAATCAATCGAAAAAAAATAAAAAAATACTTGGGAGTTGTCATATCTTCCAAGTGGGCAAAAGTCCATTGGTGTGAAATGGGTTTATAAAACTAAGCTCGACAAGGATGGTGGAATTGACAGGTATAAAGCTCATCTCATTGTAAAAGGATACAAGCAAGAATTTGGCATTGATTACAAAGAGGTGTTTGCTCCAGTTGCGAGGCTTGACACTATTCGATTAGTATTATTTATGGCGGCCCAAGCTCATGGTCCATTTATTAATTGGATGTGAAGTCGGCATTTTTGCATAGTGAGTTACAAGAAGAGGTGTATGTTGATCAACCTCTTGGATATGTGAAACCAAGTAGTGAGAATAAGGTATACAAACTAAAAAAAGCATTATATGGACTAAAACAAGCACCAAGAGCTTGGTATAGTCGTATAAATGCTTATTTTTCTAGAGAGGGTTTTGATAAATGTCCTCATGAGCATACACTTTTTACAAAACGTGGTAGTGATGGAAAAATGCTTGTTGTATGTCTATATGTAGATGATCTGATATATACCGGTAATTATAGAGTCATAATTGATGCTTTTAAGAAGAATATGATGACTGAATTTAATATGTCAAATTTGGGATTGATGCATTTTTTCTTGGTATTGAAGTTGTGCAATCATCAGCTGGTATTTTTATTTCACAAAAAAAATATGCTCTTGAGATTTTGGACAGGTTCAAAATCAAGGATAGCAATTCAGTTTGTGCCCCAACTGAATGTGGCTTAAAGTTGATGAGAGATGATGGAGGGAAGAAGATAAATGCTACTCTTTACAATCAGATAGTCGGAAGTTTGATGTATCTAACTTCAACAAGGCTTGACATCATGCATGGTGTTAGTTTAATAAGTCGATATATGGAAAATCCAACAGAGAATCATCTCTTAGCTGCAAAAAGGATCTTTCGTTATTTGAAAGGTACAATTGACTTTGGAATTTTGTATAAAATAGGATTAAAAGAAATTTTGTTTGCTTTTTCTGATAGTGACTATGCTAGAGATCTTGATGATAGAAAAAACACATCTGGTTTTGTTTTTATGATGAGTTATGGAGCTGTATCATGGTCATGAAAGAAACAACAAATTGTTACTTTGTCAATTACAGAGGACGAATTTGTTGCAGCAGCATCTTGTTCATGTCAAGTTATCTGGTTGAGGAGATTGCTTGAAACACTTCAAAATCACCAGCAAGGTCCAAAAACAATCCATTGTGATAATATTTCAATGATCAAGATTTCAAAAAATCCAGTTTTACACGGAAGGAGCAAGCATATAGATGTTAGATATCATTTTTTACATGATCTTTGCAATGATGGTATAATTGATTTGGTATTCTGTAAAAGTGAAAATCAAGTGGCTGATATTATGACTAAACCACTCAAGAAAGCTGTGTTTGTAAAGCTTCGAAGAATGCTGGGAGTATGCTCTTCAAATGATGTTGTTCAAGGGAAGGCATAATAGAATTGTCAAAGTTTTTTTTTTTTTTTCTTAAACTAATTTCTGCAGATATCAGTTTAAGGGAGGGTGTTAAGATTTAGTTATTTGAAAAATAGTGGTTTGAGTGGCTTTGAAAGTTGACTAGTGGTAGTTTTATAGGTTTTAGTGGTAAAAGTTAGTGGTAAAAGTGGTGGTTGTTTTATGAAAGTTAGTGGAGTTAGTGGGTAAAATTAGTTTGTTGTAATGTCTATTTATAGACTGTTACCAATTAATGGAAGTATGCTTCTTAGTTTGCTCTTCATTTTGTTATTTTGCCTTTTATTATTTCTCTTGTTTTGCAACATTGTTTTAGTTTTACATCTACTGCCCAAAAAAAGCTCATCAAGAGCATTTGAGTCCCAATAAATATGCACGCTCTAGAGGAGAGGAAGGGGACACACCCATTCTTCCATGGATTGTAATACTTCGATTAAAGATCTAAGTCATTCATACTATCAGAGACATCATAGATAATATAGAACTTTTAATTTTATTCTAATTTGAATGCTTGTAGTTTATGCTCTACGGTTTTTTGACAAAATTACAATCATTGGTTTTTGTTGATTTTACAATCATTCGTTTTTGTTGATTTTCCAAAGAAAATGGTTAAGATTATTCAAATGCTTTGATTTCTCATGAGTCACCCGGTTTTGAAATTCTGAATATAATAAACAGCTTAGATCTATCAAAATGAAGGTACTTAATGACTATTGATAATTCCTAACTAAAATTACATGCTTTACCATTGAAATCACCCATTGTAATTGGGCTAGGTAATGTGGGTGGACATTTTATGACCCCATAATAGTGTGAGTTATACCTATTCGACCCACAACCAATGATGACCTGCTCAACCTGTCCCGTTTGACACCTCTACCACTAAAAGGTGTAGAGCTTGAGGGTTCCACCTTTGGATGATCCAACCCATTCGTTTAAGAGTTCTACTATAAAGGAGCGGTAATTTTAGTAAGGAGTTGCAGGAGTAAAGCGTAGCAGGTGACATTTGATTGGCAAGAAAAAATGTGTGTGTGTGTGTGTGTGTGTGTGTGTGTGTGTGTGTGTGTGTGTGTGTGTGTGTGTGTGTGTGTGTGTGTGTGTGTGTGATTTTAGCATCTGCAAATAGCAAATTAACTTTTCATTATCTTAGGTGTGATTTTTAGTTTTCAAAAGATTATTGCATCTTGTTAAAAATCCTCCACATATTCATGACTATGCTGTGGAACTAGTCTAGCATTTGAAAATACTGCGACTAGTCAATTTATTAATCCTACTTTGGACGTCTAATAGTTGAAAATCCGAATGTTTATTATCACAAAAACCCGAACAGTTTAAAAACTTTGTCTTAGTTAACAACTGTCTTAATTCAATGTAAAAATACATATTAGAACTGTCCAATCCTCATGATTTTATGTTTATTAGATATAGTAGCGAAACAATCAGATGAAAATTTGTTTAGTTGTCCAATACTATTTGTGGATCTAATTAATTAAAAAGGCAAATTACAAACTTATCCTAGACTCTTGTAGTACTTTTTCTCCAATAATTTCACAAACTTTCTTCAAATATTTTCAGACTATTTTATTCCCAAACCATGAAATTCGTAACCAGGCATACAGGCACCCCTATTGACGCTGTACCAGTTTGTACATTTTGCATGTTGCATGTTCACTTCAAACGTGCCACAGGAGAAGTCAAAGATTTCCATCCTTCCAGGGTTGGTCCCGTCCATTTTTGGCTCATTGTCGTAGTTTCTTCGGAGGCACGTTAACATAGATATCATTGCATGCGTGCCTATATATGCGTATTAACGTGTGCATATTTAGGCACAAGGGCAGCACCAGTACATGAAACTTTCAACTGCAAGAGTCGATGGTACATAGTTTTACCTTACATTTTTTAAGCCTTGAACTCATAACTTTAAGATCACACCATGACAACTCTAACATTGCGTCAAGACTCCCCTTCACGTACATATTTAGGTATACATGCAGCCAAATGCATGATTAATGCTTTACGACAAATACAGCATGTTTGTAAAAATAAGCCCAAGGAACTTTCCATCTTTCCTGATATATGAGCTAGTTTTAGACGGTCTGGGCACGCATGCCGGTAAATGATATATAGACACTACAGGCGATATACAAATCTGTTGGATCCTGCGATTAAATGAAAGAAAAGGAAATAAAGAAAAATGGAAATAAAATCCTTCTTCTAATGTAAAAGTTCTCTATTACTGCATAATTCTAAGAAGCATTATGTTTCTGAATGATATGTTCTAAACAGTATTTGATTTCTTGAGGTTTTGTTTGAAGAGTTCAAGATCTCTCCCCCACTTTAGAATTTTTGCCATGAAAAGTTTTCCATGGTTTTCATTTAGAAAGAGAAACATGCCAGGCTCATTGTTTTTATTTTTCCAAGCCATTCATCTGGTTCAACCTCTCCCAGATGACCTGGTACTACAACTCTTATTGATCAGATGCTTCTAAGACCATGTTTCTTGAACATTTTTTGTAATTGTAAAAGAGAGTTCACAAATAAATGAAATTTTTCGTACCTAGCTAGGCCATCTAAGATGGGCCAAATCAAATAGATGTCTTGGATCACTAAAAAAATGGTCTAGCATCTCTCTCTCCGTCCTATCTTGTTTTAATTAATGGTGATGGGTGTTTTACCGGCATACTTCCGACGGAAAGTAATCCAACTACAAGAATTATATTGTTGAATTTTTTGGATATTTACCAGCGAAGTTTCTGCCAGTAAAGCCTTGTTCCTTGTTTCTGTGTCAACGCCGACAAAATCAAAAGGCAGCCCTAGTGCACGAAGCTCTTTGTATGCGGGGTCTAGGAAAGGGGCAGACTACGAGGGTTAATAATACGCAGCCTTACCTTGCATTTTACAAGAGGCTGTTTCCACGCCTTAAACCCATGACTACAAGGTGACACGACAACAACTCTACCATTGAGCCAAGGCTCCCCCTTCCAACACTGACCAAATGGCCCCCTTAATGCTGATCGGAACACTAAGATAAGGCAACTTTGTCACTTTAAGTAAAGCTTGCTTTCTCAATGTACACTTTGGGGCAGTTAGAGGTGCTATATAGGTCCATGTTTGACGTAGGCATGTTCGTTGGCAATTTTGCCAGTTAAGGCTTCCTGCAGCAGTGTAACGAGGAGGCTCTCACTTGGATGATCAGGTTTGATTGTGCGCCAATGTGTATCTACATTTTTTTTTTAAAAAAAGTCTCTCACCTGGGTGACCATGGTTTGAGACTGTGCACAAATGTGTGTAGCTATTTACTATAAAAAAAAAATGCACTTGCCATAAATTTCGAACATGGGAGACCATGGCATTGTTGGCAGGGTGCTTATTCGAAGTAAAGGCAAATTGAGGAATGCTATAGTAAGGTGCAAGATGCAAACACTTGCTAAAGTTGCCTGTGGCTCCTTGTTTTTATATGAAAGTCTCCACCGTGATTTGGTCTGAAACTTTGGGTCTGCAAGTTCAGAAGTTCTGTGGATTGAAGGAATCTAGCATCTGGTTAAGAAAAGCTCTACTTTTGATAGCAGGAAACGGACGGTTAGAAACCTTGTGTAAACAGCAGCCTTACATTCAACAACACAAACACAACGCTTCTTGAATTCTAAAATCTATCTAATTGCCGTGACTTTTGGTCTACATGATATTCAAAGTCGGAGAAACCCAGTGAACAGTCAGATCAACCAAAGATGCATGGCTCGGTCCATTCATGTAACTCTGAGGCACCACGTGGCCGCCCACCGTGTAGTACTTTATTGTAACATTCGTTAGACAGTCTTATTCTGAAATTTTAGTGCTTCTGTCTTCTTGGTATAGGATAGGAATGGTTTAGTCCTTTCCTTATGTATGAAGTAGCAGACTATAACAGTCAAGCCTCTTATCTTTCTTTTCTGCTATATTCAAGAGTGACTAGAAGGCCTAAGAAATTCAGTCACAGTAATTGGGACTTAGACAATTCAATGCCTTGGTAATATATAAAATGACAAATTTCATCATTTTAAACTAGTAATGTCAACGTTTTCTCCCTTTTTAGCCAAAGAATCAACCGTATTCTATGACTTTTTCCATCAATTAAAGAAATAAGGGCCTTTTCAGATACCTTTGCATGTTGGTATGCACTTAAGAGGGTTCGACCAATTCACTAGTGAAAATGACTTGAGAGGCATTTTCCATCCCATTCTCATTTTGCTTCAGCATATATAAGTGAAGTGACTATTTCACCTTAGCCTTTGTGGATCCAAATGATGTGAGCTGATGCTTAGAGAGTGCATATAGTTTGCACTTAGGATCTAATACTCAAGTAGAAAATTGAATTTCTTATTGTTGGATTCTAATGCTTTTCTGCACATAATGGCTCTTGAGAATGGATTCTCTAATATTGGAAGTCACTCTTCATCTGTAACTTTCAAAAAAAGAAAAAAAGAAAGAGGGAAAAAGAAAAGGTTATTCATTGTTTGTTGTTTCATTTTTTAAATACACTAGCACACCCTCTTTGCTAGTCAAACATCTTCATCCTCTCTTTTTCCTTGATATGATGATATCACAGTATCTCCAATCACCTGCAAATGTGCATGGGTATCATAATTACAAGGCAGCCCCAATGCACAAAGCTCCTGCATGTGCAGGGTCCGAGGAAGGGGCAGACCACAAGGGTCAATAATATGTAGCCTTAGCTTGCATTTTGCAAGTCTGTTTTCACGTCTTGAACCCGTGACCTCAAGGTCGCACGATAACAACTCTACCATTGCGCCAAGGCTCCTCTTCACATGGGTATCATAATTGTCGTGGGTAAATTCATAAGTGGGATTTAAACTTAGGATCTATAGAGAGCAAGCTCATAACTCCAATTAACTCATTACACTACTTTTTGGCGTCAATTCCCTCCATCTTGAGCTAACATGATTGAAAATAGCATTCTTCTCCAATACATAAGATCGATATAACTGCAAAGTGAGTCCGTTCCACGAAAACCAACTTCAAATTTTTTGCCAAAATTGCTTGGTACGAATCCACAAGAGGATGTGCACCTGTGACATTCATTTATTTGCCTTCTCCCTCAAGCAAGCATCTTACTTCATAGTTGTACTCTATTTAGAAACCAAAAACCAAAGAGTATGACTACTAAGCTAGGCACTTTTCTAGAACCTACATGAGGAAAATCTATGCATGGATCCATACATTTAAAGTTGCAAAAAGAAATAATAGGTGTCCCATGAGGTTTCAATCTCATGCCAAATGGATATATCGTCCTCTTGATATAGTCCAACAAAAATTAATGGTTTAAATTTTCATTAAGAAGCCCTAAACAAGGTCTCATAGATGAAGGATCTAGATGCATCCAATCAAGAAAAAATCGGCATCATTAAGACATACTACAAATTCGATCATACAAACGTGGCACATGTTGACCCTCAAAAGTGCCTAGCGTGCTCAAGTAAACTAGTGCCTATCTCCTAATCAATTTTCAAAACTAAATAGCAACTTCTATTTAATATTTACCTCAATCATGATATAAAAAGGGCCCCACTTACCATAAAATTCCTATCTTCAACATGGTGTTAGCAATGCTTGAGATGAAGTGAGATAGCTTGCAATGAGATGATATGAGATCTAGCTTGAGATGACTTGAGCAAAGTTGAGATGACCCCAGATCCATCTTGAGGATTGCTAAGGATGAGATGAGGACCACTAATAGTGATATGATACATCTCATCTAAAGTCAACTCATTTCATATCAAGGACCATTATCGCCCTAGACATCTCACTTCAAAAGTTTATCAAGATGCACACAATTGACTTTACCACTTGGAGAAGTTGTGAATAGTACTTAGCTACATTAAACTCCTGCAACATCATGTTTGACATTTTCTTTCTAACAAATTTGACCCTACTTATTATCAATCTACAAAACCAAAGAAGACCCCCACTATCAATCTAAAAGACCTATTATATATATTTTGATATTAGGCCTACATGTTATAAGTGCTAAAAGTTTTCCTTTTCCTTCCTTTAACTACATAACCTCTTAGCTGTGATTTTTGTGACAATAAAATGATCAATAGTAAATTAAATTATAAAAGCAATTTGGTTAAAGCTCAAGAGGACCTTGAAATTAGCTCAAGTTGCAACTAATGTAAGTCTACCCACTTAAGATTGTTAACTATCTCTAGATAAGGTGTGATCATTGTCATGGTTATAAGGGATAATTTTGTGCAATTGTTTGTTCTCATCATACTTAGAAGGTGTTATCGTTTACATTTAGCGTATGCAGGAAGGCTTTAAACCCCTAAGTTACCCCTAGTGTATAAGTTATAGTCTCATAAAGGTTTCTAGAAATGATACCCATAAAAAATAAACTTGGAATAAGAAATTAACCATGGTTTTTTAAAAGACAAAAAATGTGTGGTAATTCCTTCATTTCTCTCAGAGAAATTTTTTTCAATGTACATTAAATATCAAACTTCAACATATTAATAAAGATGAACAATAGTTCAAAGTCCTAACCTTGTGCTAGTTATATTCCATCAGTAATCAATCCTCATAATGTGTGTGTGTGTGTGTGTGTGTGTGTGTGTGTGTGTGTGTGTGTGTGTGTGTGAATAGCCAATGTGTGTACAATTTCAATTTCCAAGTAAGTTATAACCTAAATTACCGTTCAAAAATACTCTTCAATTTAAATCTCATGTGGTTTGCCCCTTCCCTGGACCCCGCATAGGTGGGACCTTTGTGCCCTGGGGCTGCCCTTTTACAAGATAAAATAAACACTAGTCAATAAGTCACTCTAAAGCAGTTAATAATAGCTCCCATCAATATGTGAGGGAAATAATGTGTACAAGGCAAATTATGTTATTATTTCAAAAGAAGAGTGGTTAGTCAAAAAAATGATAATTGGTCTGAAAGGACACCAACTATTAATAATGTCACCCTCCACCATAATTCATACTCATTCATTTATACATCCAAGCCATACTACTCCTAAGATCAAGTAGGTCTTTTACTGAGATGAAATATAAGGTTAGGACAATGTCATGACAAAAAAATGGTATAAGGGTGAGAAAAATGTTTTGGAGACTATGTAAATGTCTTCCAATAAAGTTTCATACTATTCTTTTTACATATATGAGCAAACATTCTTCTTTTTATTGGGTTTCTTTTTTTCCATCTAGTCCTATATTTTATAAATACATAGAAAGGTATCAAACAACTGTTTGTCGTTTATGTTAATGAAATATAGGATAGTTCTAAAAAAAGCCATCCTTTATGTTTAACAAATATAGGACGGTTCGTAAATAATGGTCCTATATTATATAAGTATAATAATACATAGGATAGGTTTCAAATAACCATCCTATTTCTTTGTAGATATATAGGACGGGTATCGCTTAACCGTCCTATATTGTGAGAGTCCACTCCAGAACTCATGTGACCATTGTGACATTAACAAATAACTATTTATAGGACAGGTCTGATATAACAATCCTATATTTAAGAAAATATATAAGACAATTGTTCATTACCAGTCCTATATGTTTTCCAAATTATAGAGCTATTATGTTTTAACCATCTTATATTTATAATTAAAATAAGACAGTTATTTATTAACCGTCCTATATTTTTCAATAATATATGACAGTTGGTTAATACCCATTCTTTATTTTGTGATATCATAGGACTGTTGTTGTAGAACCATCTTGTATTATGGTTTTTATTTACCTTTTATTTATGAACTCGAGCCAGGAATACATTTAGACTTAGAGCTTTTACGTGAAGTGTTGAAAGCCCTAGCTGGTTTTGCATCTCTTTTGGATTTTTCTTTCAAGATATCTTCAACAATTCTTACACAATAAGTAGCACACCTACAGCACCACAGGTATGTGTTTCTTATTTGTTCTTTCTTTATCATTATATTTCTCTCTTTATTCCTCACTCCTTATAGTAATTGGTGTTTACTGTAAGCTAAATTTTGCTTGTCAATTGCAATATAGGCACAAGTTGGGAGTAATGATGTATTTGATAATTTGAATATGCTGCACAACAACAATGATGATGAGCTTGCTGATTTGGAGAACATGGAGTTAGTTTCAAAATCCAACATAGCTAAAAAACATAGGAAGCTGATGTCTCTAGTTTAGAATTTTTTTGAACATCTTCAGGTATCAGAAGATGGTAGGCAAAGGTGTAAATCCAAGAAGTGCTCCGCGATATATATTTGTGACAACGAATTTGGTACAGGAAATTTAAAACATCATTTAAAGACTTGTCAATGGAGCTCCTCTAGTGATATAGGCCAGCTGCTTTTATCTCAAAGTCAGGGGAGTATGTTACTAAATTCAGAAATGTTTGATCCTGAAGTTTTTCATGAGTTAGTAGCAGCTACAGTTGTTATGCATGATTTGCCTTTCTATTTTGTTGAGTATGATAGAATTAAAGCTATACTAAAACATTAGAGTGTAGATTTGCATTTGATTAGTAGAAATAAAGGAAAAGCAAATGTTCTAAGAATGTATAAAATAGAAAAAGGAAAGATTATAGAGATGTAAAAGTTAACACTTAGTAGGATGAGTTTCACATCTGATTTGTGGACTTCTTGTATTACTAATGGTTATGTAAGTCTCATAGCACATTTTCTAAATAATGAGTGGGTCTTAAATGAGAGGATATTAAATTTTTGTTTCCTACCATCTCCACATAATGGAATATTATTAACAGAAAAAGTATACTCATTATTGGTAGAATGAGGGACTGAGAAAAAGATTTTTTTAATCACTTTAGATAATGCTACTGCTAATGATTCTTCTGTTGAGTTGTTAAGGCTTCAAATGAACATTAGAAACACTCTTGTTTGCGGTGGAAAGTTCCTTCATCTTCGTTGTTGTTGTCATGTTTTGAATTTGATTGTGCAAGATGTTTTAAAAGAAATAGATGGCACAATTAAAAAAATTTGAGTGAGTATCAAGTATGTCAAAGCATCGCAAGGTAGAAAATACTTTTTTTTAGAGTATGCGAATCACATGTCAATTGAGACAAAATGGGCTTAAGCTAAGATTGTCCTACAAGATGGAATTCAACTTATGTGATGCTTGAAAGTGCTCTTTGCTACTAATGTACATTTTGTCACTTAGAACTAAGTGACTCAAATTATAAATATTGTCCTTCTATCGATGAATGAGAAAAGGCTACAAAAATCTAGAAGTTTTTGGTTGTTTTTTATGATGCTACCTGCATGTTTTCTAGATCAAAGTATCTTACAACAAATCTCTACTTTTATGCAGCATTTGTAATTTATTTAAGTTTAATACAATGCATGAGAAGTGTTGATGACTATATGAAGAGTATGTTCACCCAAATGTTTGCCAAGTTTTCAAAGTACTAGTCTGAATTCAGCACCATTTTGACAATTGCATGTGTGTTGGATCCTCCATATAAGCTCTCCTTTATAGAATTCTCATACAATAAATTGTTTGGTAGTGGTTGCTTGGAGTTTGCTCAAGTTTGGAAAAAGTTATTGTCTCTCTTCAATGAATATGTGGTTAAGAGTTCCCTTAATCCTTATCTTCCCTATGGCTAGAGGTAGTGCTCTTGATGTTGATGATAGACAGAACTTATCATATAGTCAAGAGGATTTAGATGTCATGAAGGTAATTATATTCATAATTATATCTTTTATTAAATGTCGCTTAGGATAGTAAAATTTGCTATAAATTGTCTTACATTAAGTTAAATAATATAATTACATTTACATTATGAATTTGATTCATTTGACAGTGAAGAATGTTCTTTGGCTATGCAAAAATCATAATTGAAGCTTTATTTGGATGAACCAAAGTTGCAAGAGTCAAAGTTGGACGTCCTTGCATTCTAGAAAGGCAATCAATACAGGTTGGTTGATTAATAATCTCTTGTCTCATAAAAGCAATAATTTTTATAATCTTGTTTATATTTATATTTGATTAAAATGTTGATTTTAGGTATCTTGAACTTGCTACCATGGCTTGTAATGTCTTGAGCATTCTTATATCTACAGTTGCATAAGAGTCTGCTTTTAGTGTTGGTGGTCGGGTTCTTGACCAATATACAATTGTTTTAAAGGCAGATACAGTGCAAGCATTGATTTGTGTAAGAGATTGACTATATAGATTAAAAGGTAATAATTTATTATTATATATTTAAACTATATTTTATGTGATACATATATATATTATATTTTTAAGAGCTTAGTAATGACTAATGCATGTTTATTCTACATGATTGTAGACTCTGTCATTACAGTTGCTATGGATGAGCTTGCTGATGACATTGCAAGCATAAGTAACAGCGTAGGACCACCTCAACCAACTGAAGACTCTTAAACAATTTATTTTGATTAATTTGTACTTGTATAATTTTCATAACTTATATTAATTTACTGTGTTTGATATTGATGGAAGTGGATTTCTCTTATGTGCTAATTAGTCCCCAGTTATTTACTATTATTACGGTTATTTGATTCATTTGAATACTACTACTATCCTCTTTTAGGACCTTATTAGTGGTATAAAGTTTTGTGTTGCTTCTGAATAAAATATTATATAAACTTTATTGGTATGGATTAGAGTTCACTAATAGTCTAATATTAAATTGTGTCGTGTTAGATGAGTCATTCCATGTCATTAGTGCCACTAATTATTGTGTTATCAAGTAATATAGTGTTGACTCGTTTAATAAACAGGTTGTGTTAAAGAATCGTGTCGTGTCATGTGACGCGAACACGAATCATTCCCATAATCATGTCATGTGAGTCGTGTTGTGTCACCCAAACATGACCCGGTATCATAATCATGTTACACGAGTCCTATCGCTTCAATTTTTTAAGAACCAAGTCATGTTCTGGTCAAAGATTTTTGACACGACTATTAATCGTGTTGTGTTCGTGTTGACCCACATACCCTAATAGGTCAATCTTAACACAACACAAACATGACCTCTCAACCTAAATTGCCACCCCTAGCCCCAAGGCTCCCCTTCACAAAATAACATATCCTGCTGCGTTTAAATCTAAACCATTGAATTTCACCCAAATAGGCATTCTTCCAAATGAAGGGGAGCTTTGGTGCAACGGTAAAAGTTATCGTCACGTGACCTTGAAGTCACGGTTTAAGGCATGAAATTAGCCTTTTGCTAAATATAAGACAAAACTACTTATATAAGCCCTTGTCCGCCCCTTCCCTGGACCCCGCGTAGGGGGGAGGTTCGGGGCCGCAGCCCCTTTAGGTATTCTTCCAAATCAAAACTAACAATGAAAGGCGATTTTCCCCGCCACTGACGAAAAGTTGTCAGAAAAAGTCACCTCTTCCGTACTTGTCTACCCTCTTCCGAAAGTTTCTCATATTTTCTCCCCATCTCAAAAGACTTCTATCCTGCTCCGAGTTTCCCTTCAACAACGCTCAGCCGCGTATTGCAAGCATTTATTCCTTTGCTCTTACATTTGTCGTCTGTCATCATCCACAGCATCACAACAACAGAGAAAGGCAACCTTTGAGAATCTTTCGCACATTAAATTGATGGATTTTCTGGATGTTTTGGTGACAAAGCCCAAATCTCCTGTATTAATGGTGAACCGTTTCAAGAATAATGCTGTTCGTCCCGTCTGTTTTCTGGCGTTTAATCCTGTTTCCAAAAGGACTCGTGGATTTTGTTGTGGGGCCATGGAAACAAGTTCTGTCGGCGAGGAAGTGTTCTCTGTTACTTCTTCGAGCAAATCAGACGTTGATTATCTTGGGGAGAGCACGAAAGGGGATATGAATGTCATTCAGGAACATTTAGACGCGTTTGGTAAGTTGAAAATGAAAATTTTACTTCATTTTGCACTTGGGCTGGAAACTCCCGATTTCTTAAATTAAAAGCTTAATTGTTTTTGTGAAGGTATTCGTTTATGATGTTGTTGTACACTGAAGACCCATTTGCATTTTTCTGGTTTTTATTAAAATAGTTTGAACTGAAATAGTTTGATGCTTTTCTCATGTGGGCTTTTCGCTACCTCCCGAACTACTGTTTTATTTTTCTTTTTATTCATTCAGATGCAAAAGGCAACATAAAACGGCCTAACATAAGGAATTGAAAAGAGAACGTTACTTATGTGTTATTTTGTGCAATGCTGGACTCTAAATTTGTATGTTTTCTGGTCATGGATTATGAAGATGAATTGTTTTCTATGCGAGTGTGTAGCTTTGTAGGAGCTATACTCAATATTCAAATTTGTTTTGAATATTCGTTTGCAAATTCTTGTACTTTTGTAATGGTGTGGTGTTGGGGACAAAAAACCTTTAATCTGTATTTCTTTGAACCATTTGGTTAATGCAAGACCCTATCAACATTAGAGATGTGAAGGCTTTTAATGTTCCAGTTTCGGTAGATATGCTCTTCAGGCACTTGAATCCGCTTGGATCACATCTAGACAAATAAAAGCAGGTTAGAGAACTGACTGCTGTTAAGATATCAATCAGCTCAGGGCTCTCCCTGAAAAGGAGGTGATCCAGCTGCACCTTCCAGTATGGCTACATTGTTATGACTTTACTCCAGTGACTAGCCCTGCCTTTGGCATCTCCCCCTTTGCGGTTAAGGTAACGATCTTGGTTGGAGGTCCGTGGGAGGTATCCCCTAACATTGACCTTATTATTTTCCTTAGAATTCCCATTGAATTGATGTTTAAGCCTGTAACTGGTTGAAAGAAAATAAAGAAAAGAAAAAAATGATGTTAGATTTGTAGGATCTACAAGATGTGCCTTTTCCATGGTAAGAAAGGAATCTTCACTGAGGTGAACTATTAATTGGGCTATGTATCTTCACTGAAGTGAACTATTAATTGGGCTATGTAGAAGTTGTCTCTACAGAAAATGATCTTTTATCTTGCAAGCTTCACAACATGCATAATGATCTGCCCAGTTTTAGGGGAAGCCTGGAGAAGAAGTACAAGTTTGTAGCAAGATCGTATAATATTTAACAATCATGGATTAGGAGGTATAGATATCAAAGAGCTCAAGGATGCCATTCTTCTCAAATGTCAAGCAAGAGCTCAAGGACGCCATTCTTCATATTCTTGCCATTCAAGAAGGGGAGTTATCAATCAGATATTTGGGCTGCCATTGTTCTCAACTAGCCAAAACGAGACCCTCTACCTACCTCTCATTGATAAAATTATGCAAAGAATTACAGGTTCGAGATCTCTTTATTGCTCCTATTTAGAATACCTTGAACTCATTAAATCAGTACTAAACAACTTTCAGATGTACTGGACAACTATTTTCTAACTTCCAAAATCTGTAATTTACATGGCTGGACAACTTGTGTGGAATTTTCTTTGGACTGGTCCAGAACTCAAAAGAAAAAATATCATCCTGTTTCATGGGATATGATTTGTAGACCTAGGCAGGAAGGTGAGCTTGGAGTTGGGACATATTTGATCAGAACATTGATATTATAATGAGAAGCATATGGCACATTATTAGTTGAAAAGACAATATTTGGTCAAATGAGTTTATGCTAAATACATAAGGAAGAGAAACATTTGGGAAATCAAGGCGAATGAATGGAGGAGTATCTTGAATTCTAGAGACTGTGCTAAATCGTGCTTGTGATGCTTATTGGTTATGAAGCATTTACACATTTTGTGGAAAGATCCATGGCACCCCAAGGTGCCATACTCGAGCAAACTTTGATTACTCCTTGTCATACTTGTATTCTGTGAGAGGGTTATGTAAAAAATGCGATTACATAAGGAATATAGGATCTATCTTTTTCTGTTGGGGATACTTTGACTATAGTTTGAGACATGCTGCCTAAAGCCATTTTCTCAAATGAAGATATAGATAGAGCCATTTGGAAGCACATAAGTTCAGAAAGATACTCTCTTTCGAGTGCATGGATTTTGTTAGGAAAAAGCGTCCAAACAAGATGAATACATCCGACAAAGTGTTATGAATGGGAATTGATCTCTCTTCAAAACTGTATTTTGTGTAGATCATAGCCAAAAAGTATTGATCACCTCTTCTTTAGTTGCTCTTACTCATCACAAGTGTTGTATTCCACTTTGGATATTCAAAATAAGAAGGTGCTCATACTAAGCTGTCTAGGAAGAAATTCTTTGGACAAAAACTTATTTTAATGTGAGTGTCAAACAAAAATAGCTAGAAGAACAACTTTCCCGGCTCCTGTTTATTATATATGGAAGGAGAGAAATGTGAGGGTCTTTGACCAAAAAGAATGCGAGGGCCTTTGACCAAAAAGAAGTCTGTACAAAATGAGTTTTGCAAGATATAATTGATGATGTTTCCACAGGAGTCAATTATCTTAACCTCAATGATTTTGATATGTCCACAATTTGGTTTACTCTTGGTAAGTTTTGATGCAAACTAAATGTACTTGAAAACCATGTTCATACTTGCATATGGGAAAAACCTAAACTAGGCACCTATAAGCTAAATATAGATGCTTCAATGAAAATGAAGGCTCAATTGGAGGATGGCTGAGAGACTGGGAAGGTCATGGGAAAGGGGTTTCCTCCTTAAATTTTGAGGAGGACAATATTACAACCTAGACTTGTCATTAGAATAGGACTGCTCGTTGCTTTTGATTTGCAAAATGTGGTAGACATTATCAATGGTTCATTCGTTTGCCTATGGACCTCTATAATGCATCTAACTGAATTTTGGAAGGCAATGGACAAATTTGTGCTACTAACGTTCTTCCAAAGAGAGCTTATCTAAGACAGTGATATTTTGATCTTGATCTTTCTATACTTGATGATCTGTATTGTATTGTTCATGATAATATTGCAAGAAAAGTCTACACATGATTGTAATGGCTATTTTCTTCAATCAATAAATTAGGTTTGCAATTAGCCTTTAAAGCCCCGCTCCTTTAAAGCCCCGCTTGCCTGCCAAAAAAAAAGGGATATGAGAGAAACATTTAGAAGAGAAAATTCTGCCAACTAAATCATGAAGTTTACTTTGTTCAAGGTATGTTTGTGATACTAGAGACCTGTGGTAAAGATGAACTTGACATAACTAAATGCTAAAAAAGTGCAGCATTTTCCAAAGAGCTCCATTGATTTGGTTGAGGGAGACCTGATGTAGAAATTGATAATTCCTTACCTACATCATCATCTTCATCATTAAAGCCTTACCCTGATTAGGGGTCGGCTACACAAATCTTGTTCCTCCATTCTTGTCTATCAAGTGCCATGGCTTCATTTAGTCCAAAAGTTTTTAAATCTTTTGTCACCACTTCTATCCACCCCTTTTGGGCCTTCCCCTTGCCCTTTTAAAGCCTTCAACTTGAGTAAACTCATCCTAATTGGTGTTGTTTTAGGTCTCCGTTGGACATGTCCAAACTGTCTAAGTCTACCCTCCCCATGTTATAACCTATTGGTGCTACTCCTAAGTTTCCTTTTTCACTTATAATTCTATATTTTCTTGTCCTGCCACTCATGCATTTTAACATCCTCATTTTGGCTATGCTCATCCTATGTACATGTTGTTCCTTAACTGCCCAACACTTTGATCCATAGAGCATGGCCTGCCTTACAACTATGATCATCATCATCATCTAGGCCTTATCTCGATTAGGGGCTGACCATGCGGAGCTTGTTCCTCCATTCCCATCTATTAAGTGTCAAGGCTTCATTTTGGGCCTTCCCATTGTCCTTTTAGAGCCTTCGACTTGGATTGACTCACTCCTAACCGGTGTCATTTTCATTCTCATCTGGACATGTCCAAACCATCGAAGTGTGCCTTCCCTCATCTTGTTACCTATTGGTGTTACTCCTAAGTTTCCTTTAATGTTTTCATTTCTAACTGTATCCTTTCTTATTTTGCCATTCATCCGTCCATCTCAACATCCTCATTTCCGCTACGCTCATCCTATGTACATGTTGTTCCTTAACTGCCCAATACTCTGATCCATAGAGCATGGTTGGCCTTACAGTCATCCTATAAAATTTCCTTTCGGCTTGAGTGCATCCACCGATCACAGAAAACTCCAGACGTACATCTTTTTTTCCAACCCACTTGGATTCTCTGGGTAATATCCATTTGTTCCAACCCATTTGTCACAAGTATCAAAAGTGGTCTTTTTGGGGGACTTCTATGTTAACAATCTTTACTGGTGCTTTACTCCCACTCCTCTCCTTACTAAAATTGTATTCCATATATTCTGTCTTAGTTCTACTAATTTTAAATCTTTTAGCCTCTGTAGCATCTCTATGTACTTAGAGGCGTGAGGCGCACCGAGGCGCAAAGGGGGGCGCCTAAGCGCGCTTGAATCATGAGGCGCAAAATTATGTTTTTAATAATTAAAAATTAGCAAAAAATACAAAAAAAAAGCATGAAAAATACATCATACATGAAGACACAAGCATGGGCAAGCTATATATTGGATAAGAATAGGTATTAACTAATAAATATAAAAAAAACAAATATTTTTTTTCTAATTTTTGTAACTTTTATTTTCAGAAAAATTGAAAAAAAATAACACTAAAATACAAAAAAAGCATAAAAAACACATCATACAGGAAGACACAAGCATGGGTAAGCTATATATGTGGATAAGAATAGGTATTAACTAATAAATATAAAAAAAAACAAATTTTTTTCTAATTTTTGTAACTTTTATTTTCGAAAAAATTTAAAAAAAACCCTAAAATACAAAAAAAAGATGAAAAGATTATCACACATGAAGACACATGCATGGGAAAGCTATATATGTGGATAGAAATACGTTTCAGTGAAGAAATACGAAAAAATGAAGAATTTTTTATATTTTCATAATTGATTTTTTCGGAAAAACAGTAAAAAACCTAAAAACAAACTCAAATCTAGAGCAAAGAAGTATAAAACTCAAATGGAATTTTTTTTCTACATATCGAATTAGAACCCATCAAGATCTATGGAAAATAGTTAACAAAAAACAAAATTTGAAAAAATGGTACTGTTTTTTACGTTTTTTTACAGAAACTGCAAACAAATGCTAAGATTTGTAAATCCATACCTTTTTTTGCTTAGATCTGTGAAAGATCGAAGAGGAATGGTCATTTTCACCTTCTTAGCAGGTTGGAAGATGAAAAACAATTTTTTGTTGAGGTTTATAAGTTATTGGTTAAGCAATCTACGCCTGGAGTCGGGGGTGCGCCTGAAAGGAGCCTCCAAGTGCACCCAGGGTCGTGCCTAGGCTATTGCGCCTCTTTTCCTCTACGCCTTGCACTCTCCCAAGCGCATACCTATCAACTTGCGCCTAGGCGCACCTCTAACTACTCTCTATAACTCTAGCTTTGTGTGTAAGCCCTCTATTGCCTTATCAATTAAAACTATATCATCTGCAAATAACATGCACTATGGAATCTCCTTGTGCAGATGTTTTGTTAACTTATCTATAACCAACGTAAAAAGGTACGAGCTCAATGCCGATCCTTGGTAAAATCCTGTAGTGATAGGGAAATCGTCGGTCTCTTTGCTAGAGGTCCTAACATTTATTATCATTCCCTCACACATATCCTTAATTATGTCTATATACCTCCTTGAAACCCCTTTCTCGCCTAACACCCATCATGTTAACTTTGTGGGGACCCTATCATAAGCTTTTTCTAAGTCAATAAAGAAAATATAGAGGTCCTTCCCCTTCTCTCTATATTTCTCTATTAATTGTCTAATTTGGAAAATAGCATCCATAGTAGACCTCTCAGGCATGAAACCAAATTGATTTTTCGATGCACTTGTCTCATGCCGTGCCTCTTCTTAAATTACTCTTTCCTAAAGTTTCATGGTAAGACTCATAAGTTTGATCCCATGATAATTAGTACAACTTTGTATGTTGCCTTTATTCATAACAATTGGTATGATAGAGCTTTTCGTCTCTTCATTTGGCATTTTCTTTGATTTTACAATCTTGCTAAACAACTTTGTCAACCAAACTAGGCTAATATCTCTCATATACTTACCACTAGGCCCCTGGGCCTTTCTTGATTTTGTCTTTTTCAAGCCTTTACTTCAGGTATACTAATCTTATGGTAGTATCTATATACTTCGACGTTATTTGGGCTTACGATTCTTTTAATCTCTATATTCTCAGTACAAGTGTCATTTAATAATTTTTGAAAATAGCTTTCCACCTTTGATTGATCTCGTCATCTTTGATTAGTATGCTTTTATCATCACTTTTAATGCATTTAACGTGGTCTAAGTTGTTGCTCATCCATTCTCTAATTTTTGGAAGTTTAAACACATGTTTCTTACTTTCTTTTGATCCTAATCTATTATAGAGATCATCATATGCCTTGAGTTTAGCCCCACTTACTACTCTCTTGGCAAGCTTTTTATCATTCTTATATTGTTCAAAGTTTTCATTATTTCTAATCCTCTGCCATGCTTGAAAACATACCTGTTTCTCTTTATTAACTTTTTGCACTTCTTCATTGTACCTCCAAGTTTCCTTTACTAGTTGCCTTTTACCTATAGATACTTCTACATCATCTTTTGCCACTTTCTTAATAGATTCGGCCATATTAGTCCACATAATGTTTACTTCTGTTTCATTGTTTCACTTTTCTTCTACCATTAATGTGTTTGTAAATGATGTTATCTTCTCTCCTTTCAAGTTCCACCACTTAGTTTTTGGGTACCTATTAAGTTCATTTCTTTTCTTCCATCACTTAATATAAATATCCATAACCATTAACCTATTTTGTGAGGTTAAACTCTCATCGAGTATCACCTTACAGTCCATACACATTGATCATTTAGTATCTGTAAGTAGGAAAAAGTCTATTTGGCTTTTATATGATCCACTTTTAAAGGTTAATTAGTGTTCATCCCCCTTCTTAAAGAACGTGTTTGCTAGATGTAAGTTATATGCCTAAGAAAAATTGAGCATAATTTTTACTCCAACACTATATGCTCCATATATCCTATTATATCCTTCATTTTTTTTTTTGTAAATAACCATTTAACTCTGCTCCTATAAATATTCTCTTTGTGTTGGAAATTTCTTGCATTATTCCCTTCATATCTTCCTAAAACTGTCTCTTGATTCTATCTTCTAACCCTACTTCTGGGGTGTATGCACTTATAACATTTATGATTTTCTCTCATAAAACAAGTTTTATTAGTAGAATTCTAGCATTGGTTCTTTTATCATCTACAACTCCTTGAATTCTTTATACACTACTATCCCTACACCATTTCTATTGTTGTTCTTTCCTACGTACTAGAACTTATACTTATTGATTTCTCTAGTTTTTGCTCCTTTTCACTTGGTTTTTTGAACACAAGGTATGTTGACACTCCTACATTTCGTTTTATGTGCTAACTTCAGACTTTTACCTGTCAATGTGTTTATATTCCATGTGGTGAAATGAATCTTGTCCTCCTAAGCCAATCTCTTTACTCGTGCATATCTCAAAAGGCGTGGGAACCAATTCTTACTTTTGACTGCAATTGGGGCTTTTGATGCTGCATGTCGCTTTTGAAGGAATGCTTTAGTAGCCCTTGCCCATCTTCCACTGCACCGGGATTTGATCCAACGCATAGCTTACAGGGGAATGCTCTACCAACATTGCCCATTTCTCACTGCACTCAAGATCCGATGTAGTGTGTCGCTTACGGGAATGCCCTAGCCTGAGGAAATATGAATGTCATATTCATGTTGTTGGGTTTGCTAAAGGGTTTTATGTTGGTTGGCACTTAAGGCAACCCTTCTTCTTTATCCGGAAATAAGGTCATAAAACCACGTAGGCAAAGTTGCTAGTCTTACAACCATTCTATAGAACTTTCCTTTCATTTTGAGTGACAGTTGCTAATCACACTAAACTCCGAAGGAAAATCTTCATTTGTTCGAGCCCACTTGGATTCTTTGCGTAACATCCTGCTAAATCTCTCTACTTTCATTATTTATCAATCCCAAGATTCGAAAGTGGTCGTTTTGGGGGACTTCTTGGTTATCAATCTTTGCTGGTGCTTCGATCCTGCTCCTTTCCTTGCTAAAATTGCATTCCATATACTTTATCTTATTTCTGCTAATTTTAAATCCTTTAGACTCTATAACATCTCTCCATAACTCTAGCTTTTTGTTTACGTCTACCCTTGTCTTATCAATCAAAACCATGTTATCTGCAAATAACGTGTACCATGAAATCTTCTAGTGTGGATGTTTTGTTAGCTCATCCATAACTAATTTGAAAGGGTACGGGTTTAATGTCAATCATTGGTGTAATCTTATAGTGTTAGAAAAATCAGTAGTCTCTTCGTTAGCGATCCTAACATTTGTTACCTCTCTCTCATACATATCCTTAATTATGTCTATGTACCCTTGTGAAACCCCTTTCTCGCCCCATACCACCATATTAACTCTCTAGGCACCATATCATAAGCTTTTTCTAAGTCAATAAAGATCACGTAGAGTTCTTTCCTCCTTCGCCTATATTTCTCTATCAATTGTCTTAGTACGAAAATAGCTTTTATAGTAGACCTCCTGGGCATGAAACCATATTGGTTTTTCGATACACTTGTCACGTATGGTAGCCTCTTCTCAATCACTCTTTCCCAACGTTTCATGGTATGGCTCATAAGTTTGATAGCACGATAATTAATGCAACTCTCTATGTCTCCTTTATTCTTATAAATTGATACGATAGAGCTTTTCCCCATTTCATCTGGCATTTTTTTGGATTTTACAATCTTGTTAAACAACTTTGTTAGCCAAATTACTCTAATATCTCACACATACTTCCAAACCTCTATGGTATACCATTGCGCCCTAAGGCCTTTCCTGATTTCATCTTTTTTAAGGCCTCTTTCACTTTTGGTATTCTGATCTTATGTTCGTATCTATACAATGTTATTTGGGCTGTGGTTCTTATTATTTTTATATTCTTAGGATATTTGTGATTTAACAATTTTTGAAAGTAACTTTTCCACATTTGATTGATCTAGTCATCTTTGACCAGTACCCTTTGTTCATCACTTTTAATGCATTTAACATAGTCTAAGTCCTTACGCTGTTGTTTTCTTATTTTTGCAAGTTTGAACACATCTTTCTCACCTTCTTTTGACCCTAATTTATTATAGAGATGATATACGCCTTGAGTTGAGCCTTATTCAGTACTTTCTTAGCAACCCTTTTAACATTCTTATGTTGCTCAAAGTTTTTAGTATTTTTAGTGCCTTGCCATGCTTTAAAATACACATGTCTCTTTAATAATTTTTTACACTTTTTTACTCCACTACCAAGTTTTCTTTATTGGTTTCTTTTTACCTTTAGATACTCCTAGAACATCTTTTGTCACTTCTTAATAGACTTTGCCATATTAGTCTTCATGGTGTTTACTTTTGTTTCATATCAACTTGTTTCTGAATAATATTATCTCTCTCCTTTTAAGTTCCACCACTTAGTTTTTGGACACCTATTAAATTCATTTCCTTTCTTCCATCTCTTAATGTAGATATCCATGACCATTAACCTATGTTGTGTGGTTAAACTCTCACTAGGTATCACCTATCAATCTTTACTCATTGATCTTTTGGTATTCCTAAGTAGAAAAAAGTGTATTTGACTTTTATATGATTCACTTTTAGAGGTTTGTAAGTGTTCACCCCACTTCTTAAAGTATGTGTTTGCTAGAGTTGGTTATGTGCCAAAGCAAAAACAAGGGATAGCTTTCCCCATCTCGTTTCTTTCTCCAATACCATACCCTCCATGTACCCTATCATATCCTTCCTTTTCTTTTCCTACATGACCATTTAAGTATGCTCCTATAAATATCTTCTCTCCTCTCTATTGAGAATTTCTTACATTACTCCCTCCATATCTTTTCAAAATTGTCTCTTGATTCTATCTTCTAACCCTATGCACTTATGACATTTATGATCTTCTCTCCTAGATCAAGTTTTATTAGTAGAATTCTATCACCGATTCTTCTAATGTCTACAACTTTATCCTTTAATTCATTATCCACCACTACTCCCATGCTGTTTTTATTATTGTTCTTTCCTGCGTACCAGAGCTTATACCCATTGATTTCTCTAGTTTTAGCCCCTTTCCACTTGGTTTCTTGAACACAAGCTATGTTAATTCTCCTATCTTTCATTACCTACATAGAACTTTGAGCTAATAGTACATATCAGGAACTCTTTTCCATGGTAAAAAGTCATCTCCAGATAAGTGAACTATTAATTGGGCTATATGTAAGTTGTATCCACAGAAAATGATCTCTTATCTTGCGAACTTCAGAAGCTGCATAACAATCATCCCAGTGTTGGGGGAAAACCTGGAGAAGAGGTAGAATTTTATTGCAAACATGGATAGCATTTGGCAACTGTGGGATTAGAAGGTAAGCATATGAAGAACTGTTAGGAGAAAGAAAATTCCATAAACCAAGTCATGAAGTTTACACTGTTCAAAGGTCCTTGCAAAACTCTACACGCGGTAAACATGAATTTTATATAATCAAATGCTAGAAAGAACTGCAACATCCACCAAGGAGCACCATTGATTCGGTTGAGGGAGAGCTGATGTCAAAACTGATAATTTCTTATCCACATGGAACTCTTAGTAATAGTGCATAGCCAGAACTCTTTGAGCTTGTAATATAGTTCTAGGCTGATTCTTTTATAAGATTTCTGCCCACGTATTGCCAGAATTTTATGGCCCACAACTGTTTTCTTTGGATGTGAGAGGCCTACACAATTATCAAAGGTATGAAAAGTCGTGCCACCTGGAAATGAATATATAATTTTGATCATGGCAAGGATCTGCTTTTGGTGTCTTCTAATTTTGATTGTCCCATACATTGCTTGACAGATCTGATAAAGGTTTCTTTCTTGTAGTTCCTTGTTCCTTAAAAAAAAAAGATACTTAGATTTGGAATGTTGATGAAGAAGAAGCATATTATAGCCATACACTTTCTCATTGACATTGATATGTTAAATTTTCTTAGTTTAACTTTCAAATCAGCTACTTTAAGTCTGAGGATGTATCTTCTAGCATTTAGGGGAAGCAGGTGTTATCATGATATCATCCAAGAAAATTTTCTCAGGCTAGGGTATTTAGTTGGTTGGCACTGGTACTTTATCAGTTGAAGGCTTCCCTTTTTTACTAGAAAACGAACCTATTTGTTGAAACTAATCTTTGAAACCTGACTGAAGCATTTCTATTTGTTTATTATTGGTTTTCAAAAGGGTTGCTGCCTCAACTGAATGTTGTTAAACCCAAAGCAGAATTGCATGGTCTTCCATTTTCTTTTCTTTATGTGAAATAGATTTAGTATATTGTGGCATTTCAGGCCCTTCAGGGTTTACTCATGAAGATAGTTGTCAACCATTATTCGTTTCTTGTTGTTACAGGTGTAAACTTTAAATCTATATTCACAATAGGGTACTCTATTTTGTCGACAACAACTTCATATTCTTTGTTGCTTTTCATTTTTTTGTAGGCATTGATGCTAAGGCAACTTTAGAGGGTCCAATTGAAGATATAGCCAGGATAGAGGCTAAAGAAGCAGAGATAATGCTTACTGAGTTGGGAATCCCGGTATGGTTCAGTCTGTGATTTAGACTATCCTTTCAAATTTGATTGATATACATAAGGTCCATCTCTGCATTTTTATTCTTTTTGGTAGCTCCTTGTGCAAGTCTGCCTACATGGGAAGCTATCTTATAAAGGCTGTGTTTCTACGTCTCAAGAGGGAATTTTGATTGTCCTTTCTCAGGCTATTTTACCTTCTCGCCTGACTAGTATAAACCGTACATGTTGTGTCCAAAATGTTAAAATGAGAGTTTATTTAAGGCATTTCAACAACCATAAATGGTAAAGGTGAGAAAGGAAATGATGTACAGTTTCATATTTTTTAGAATAAGCTACATGGTAACTTCAATAACTCCTTTGCAGTAATGTAGTGCAATTTGCAGGCTGTGTCCTATTTCTGATGTTAGATTATTCTAATGCTCTGTTTATATGATCTATTCCCTGGTCTTTGGATATGCTGCACTCCTTAAGAGTGAATCCTCTGTTCAGATCCTTGTGTCCATGCTGACAGTTAATTTTGAAAGTGGAATTTATTCATCATGCTTCAATCTTATTATGAAATATCAAACCATGTTTGTACATTAGTACTTTCGCCACTTTTTGAAGATCTAGCTAACCTTTCTAAACTTCTCTGCAGTTTTCTTTATGCTCAAAGTTGGAGCCATCATATCATCTCCATCAGCAATAATGTTTTCAAGTCAGTTTGATGTTAATGTCTTTTTCAGTATTCTTCTATTTCTAGAAAAGTAAGAGCATGTCAAGACAAACTGACATGACACAAATCTCACAAATTTTGGGCATCAACTACCGGTTTTCTATAGTTATACCTGTTTATCATTTCTGCTAATATTTTACTTGATATAATTGAATGCGTTTAATTTGGTGGCTATGCATGCGCAAATTTGCATTTCTTGGTGCCATGCTAAACCTTTTGCGCCTTCTATTTGCCACCTGTGTACTTCTATGTGTTTAAATTCTTTTAGTAATATCAGTAGCCCATATTTTTGCGTGGAAACATTGTTTTTTTCTTTGATCTCCAATGTCATTGTTATCCTATGTCCTCTTTTTTCTTTTACCAGCCCATTGAATTTTAGGCTTAACACTATGATGTCATAGTTTCTTTCATATCTTTTGTAAACATTATTGTCTTGTTCTTACAAATCTAATTCTGATATACAGGCTCCTTTCTCATCTAGGCATTCAGCTCGTAGCATATTCTGTACCAGGACTTTAAATCTTCGGTCAATCAGTGCTATCGGTTATGACATGGATTACACCTTGATTCAGTATAATGTAATGGTAAGCATCAGTCCTCGAGTATATTCGTCTTCTTTTGAGAAAGAATAGTTTATGCCTTAGATAATACATTGTGTCAGCATGATATATGGTTTGAGGCTGTGCACGGGTGTGTGTCTAACTTTCAAAGAAAACAAAAGTTAGTGGGCTGTCCATTATTTGTTATGAAAGTAGGAATGTGTTCTTATATAAAAATATTTCTTCATGGCCTCTGCAGTATTTTTCATAGTGGATATGGTTGCTTTTGCTATTGATTATTTCTACTGTGGTTTGTTTACAATAATTTTCTGCTTCTCGGTATGAATGTTATCTTTCTATTGATTGAGATCTATGTTTTCAAATTTGCATCACATCTAATATCCCCTTTATGAGTTGAAAACTTATGCCTTTATTCTATTTATAAATTTAATCCATGTATTTTCCAGAATGCCTACCATACCGACGCTAAAGTATTACAGCTAAAAGTGCAGCTCTCCCTGCTTTCTTGTAATATGTGGAATTGCTTAGTTAATAGACTTATTTTGATGAATCATTTATGTACTGCATTTCTGTGTGTTCATATTTTATTCTTTTCTTGCATATTTCTGCTGCAAATCTACTCAGAACTAGATCAACGTTGCATCAAATAGAGTTTCATAGGATCAATCTGATATCGCAGGCTTTTAGTCATCCAACACAAGAAGCTGCACTCTCATTTCGAGTGCTAACTCAGTATGTGTCAGAGTAACTCCAGAGCTTATCAAAATCTGGTCAGGATTTCTCTGGTCTAAGGACAAAGTTGAGATGTAAGCAGCACTTCCCAGAAGTAGTGATACATAGAGTTCTGTTCTAGAATTATTGAATACTGCTTTATGCGTTTGACTGTGCATGTTGTATGGATATTAAAACATATAGTTGAGACCTATCATGTGTGATAGACACATGGGTACAACAACCCATATTGATGTGTCTGCCCTGAACACCAATCACTCAAGCCATTTCTAGAGTCACCAGCAATGATGTTGAGGTCTCCCTGTGAGCAGGCCCACAATCATCTCACACCTGACAGTCAGTGCCTTCCCCAGGACAGCATCCTTCGTGTACATAAGACTCATCTTTTACAATCTAGAAGGAAAAATTGTACAAAAACCTTGTATTAATTGCGTATTTTGTCGTTTATACCTGTAACATTTTGAAAAAAATAAAAATAAAAATAAATAAAAATAAAAAAATGATATAAGGGAAGGAGAAGAGAGAGAGTGCTCAAAACGCACTCTCCTCTCTCTCAAGTCTCTCTGTTTCACGTGGACCATCACGCACTGGGGAGGCGGATTTCACCACCATTGAACAGCCGGGAACGAGGTAGGATCACTCCACTCTTCCCTTTTGTGTTAATTTCAACAAATTGTGAGCATGCTCAATGGTTACTTTTCGTTCTGTTTTTCAGTATGGTTTTGAGGAGAAGTGATCCTCGGGGTTTTCTTAAATGGTATTTGCTTAACGCTGCGACAAATTTTAAATTATGAGTTTTAAGTTCTGGAATCCCATCTATTTTCTATAAATAAATTATTATTATTTGAGTATAAATATGGGAAACAGATTGATAAAACCCGGGTGTCACAATACCATGAATTTTAAATTTGATAAATTACACCCTCAATCTCACTTATCAGCTCAATTACACCACCCAATTATCTGTACATGGATTCTACATCTTCTCTCTCTCTTTTTTCTTTTCCCTATTTACCTTAGGCATTCTTGCGATTAGCAAATCTATTTATGCCAATATCAGTTCACTATATTTAGGAGTTGATGACTTACAACATGCAGCTTTGTAGTTTATCATATCCGCAAAATCTTTCTGGACCAATGTTCTCCTCAAGTGAGGACACCGTCATAAATTTTTGGTTTGTTTTAGTCTTTTTGGTTGTCAGCTCTAATATATTGGCAATGTGTCAGTCTAAGTTACCCTTGGGTATTACTTAATTTACTAGCACTTGTGTTCACCTCACTCTACCTTTCCCTTTGCAAAGGTCGCCTGATCCTCTTCATCCAGCCACCATTAATGGCCAAGTGCAATATGGAATGCCACTAACATTAGGGCAGATTTAGCACTGTATGCATAGCTATGATTGACCTAAGAACATGAAAATGTTGAAATTTGGCATTGATTTGATCTTGAAATTTGACTTAAAGAAGATGAAATTGGATGCAATCTGTTTTGGGTGGCATGATTTTTGGGGTGTTTTTATGTGTGTTTTGGTGCCATGAGTTGGGGGCATTAAGGTTCTATGTTTGGGTTTTGATTTCATTTGGATCCTTGTCTTTGTTTCTACTTTTGTGTTGCACTGTTGTCATGGGTGTTAGATTAAACTATATTTGCTGCAACTATTTCATTCTCCAACTGATCTTTTTCATCACCATCCAAAGGAAATGCAAAGTTAATCATTATCTTGTTGGCTAATCTTTCTATCATCTTAATCCATTTCAACTGTAACCCTTTCAGCCATTGAGATTCTTCTTCTTGGGCACTTTATTATACTCTTAAGAATGGTCTCAATAGAATATGTCATCTATAGTTGCCGTAGTTAGCAATTGATAGCTTTATTCTCCAGTATAAAACCTTGTTGCAAGGAGAAAGATATTGCAGAGAATAAGGTTTTCCTTAGCTTTTAAACAAAAGGGTAATGCTGGTACAGAAACCAGTGGTAGTTTTGCAATCAAACAAAAAGGTGTCAGAAGACTTAAAGTCCTTGATAGATTTACAAAACCTGCCACCGAATGTGGGCATTAAAGGTCTAAATGCTTTTTGTGGACACGATAACCTACATCGGTATATGGTGTAAGTGATCAGCCCATAGAGAAGGGACATTGTAGCCTATATCATGAGTATTGTTGGTTAGAGAGACCACAAGATTTTGTTAAACAACTTTTTCTCTCATATAGTGGCAGTCTTGTAAATATGTTATTGGCTTTTGAATCTTTTACTTTGAAGTTTGTGTCATCTACAAATCTGACAATAGAATTACCCTATATTAGTTTTAAATTTACAAGCACCTGCTATTGCATTAACCGTCCAAATGTCTGATTACAACCTTTATTCACCATGGCATCCCAGCACCAGCTATGGTAAGCAACAAGCATGATTTTTTGCACATTTTTTCTCGTATTAGCTTCTTCTAGAGCCCATGATTTCAGCAGGGCAAGAAGAGTTTCAGAGGTTGTGGGATAAACCCATATGGGTTTTGGGTCTCTATAACTCTCACTCTCCTAAATTTTTGTTTTTGTGCTAGAATTGGGGAAGAGAAATAGAATGAAAAATAGCCTTTTGTTAGTTTTAACTAGGAATTTCAAATTGTTTTATCAGGGGTTAGTGATTGAAGAGAGATGGGAATGAAGGAACGTAAGAATCGTTTCTTTCTCCTAAAACTCTCCAACAGAAACGATTGGTTTTGGGTTCTAATTTTACTACGTACCTTCTTTCTCTGGATTATTTGCAGCTTATTTAACAAAGTCACTGCTTTTTGGTATACATGCCTTGAATCAACAACTTTAACCATATTCCTTTGCTTGTGGGTTGCTTAAATAATTTGAATCTGAACTGTGGTGAGAGAAAACTTCATTTGAGAGTCTTAGATGCATCAATTTGAACATCTGTTCAACAATTCAAATCAAGTTTGTAAATAGAAACAGCAGAGGACAAATAAAAAGAAAGATGGGGCTAAATCCCATGGGGTAAGAAGTCCTTTGAACTTCAATCTAAACCAACTTTGAAACTTCACCAGTTTTCTGCTTTTGATACTTAATGAAAGAACACAATCTAATGAAAGAACGTTGCATGGCTATTCCATACTCAAAAAGGACTATCTAACAATAGTTTTGTGAAAGGCAACACAACATCATAGATCAGTTTGATGTTGGAATTTTGGAGGAGTTTATGCTGACTCAAATTTTCAGTTTTTGCTTGTGGCGGTTTGCTTTGTTTCATTTTGTTCTCTTGTCCTTTGGATCACCTCGATCTACTCTTGGACCATTTTCTTTATGTTAGATTTGACCTCCTTCAACAAGAAAAATATGTAGATGTAGACAGCCATGTATGCTAATGCGATGGTGATAAGGCTTGGGTTTTTGGATAAGTGGAGGTAGACACATTGGTGGTAACACAATAACTATTGACCCTTGTGGTATTCCCCTTCCTCGGACCTTGCATACCCGTGAGCTTCGTGCACCGGGAATGCTGCACCCCCCTCCCTCTTTAAAGCAATCAATTCATTAAATGACAAAAAAGCTGTTAGAGATATAGGAATCTTGCACATAAATAGAAATCTGATGAACCTTAGCTTAGAAGAGTGCTAATATTAGCTTCTTGAAGACAGTTGAAGCCTCTAATAAGTGTAAGGGATATGCAACTCTCTCTCCAGAACTCAACCAAGTCATACTCAAATATGTACCTCAATCGATTTGCACAATCAGAATTGGTCCATAATTTAGTCTCCAAGATGAATGCATATAATCAAGTATTCAGTATCCCTTTTTAAATCACTAAAATAACTTAAAAAAGAACTTCAAAACCTAGACAAGTGATGCCAAAATGGGCAAACTCTTGAACTAGAATCTCTATGAGTATAAGAATCTTCGGAGAAATAGAGAACAAGTAGAGCTTCACAAGCTTAAAACCCTATAATAGAATGATGCCAAAATGGGTGAGCTCTAGAACTGGATATCTTTAGAAGTAGTAGGACATTGAGCAGTGATCACAAAACTAGCAAACTCTTATACCAAATCAAATTAGAGTGATGCACAAAACTGTCAAACTCTAAGGGAGAGAACAGGAATAGAGTGATGCACAAAATTGACAAACTTTCAGAGAGAGGGAATAGAGAATACTTCAGTTGGACAGACTTTAGAAAGCCAAAAGCTAAGGATCTTTGTGGAGAGAGAGAAGAGAAGGTGCAAGTGAAAGAGGCCTGTGTCCCCCTTTAAATAGAGGGGGATGCTTGGGTATCAAGCAGCCTGGTTTAGCATCCAAGGCAAGCTAGAACCGCCCGAGGCAGGCCCTAAGGAAATTTCAAACCAACTTCCTTGTTTGTCTCTCTTTCTACTGGGCTTTGATGGGCTAGCATGTGTCTGGTCGTATCTGCAGCGACTGTCAGACGTCCTGGACCTACGTGATGGACCAACCAAGCTTGGACATGCCTCAACACATGGACCATCCCTCTTGGAGGGCCTGGGCTGGATCACTCTTAAAATCAAAAGAGATGTATGCAACTCAAAGCAGTTCATGGCAATTCAAAGTGCAAAGTGTGTACTAATGCACACAAGCACGCTTCCACCCTTGCGCATATGCATGCACAGGGCTTAGTACTTTGCTTCGAGGTGCACCATCTCAGGAGTGGGCTCTTGAAAACAATTTGAGGAAGTGATAGATTGTGTACGAGGAGTGGAATCCTCTTCCAACTTCCAATGTGGGACTTAACATTTGTGTTGTTTCCAAAACCTAGTAGAAAAGACATGGGAGTTCAAATTCAAATGACATTAGATTTTCTCTCCAAAACTAGAGAAATCCAAGTTTGACAAGTACCCTTTAGTTTTAAGTAAATTCCTCACACATTTAAATGTATGTTTTATGAGTTGATTTTATTAAATCAATTTCAACAATGCCCACATGTTTTAAGTAAAACAACTCTTAAAACATTCCCCTACATGGTTGAAGTTCAAACAAGAACAACAGTGGAGTGGAGATGCATATCAGAAAAGAATCAATTAGAAAGAAAAGAAAAGAAATTTCAGCATTCAAATAAGATTCACACATTAAAGAAAGTGAATGAAGTCTTGAACTTCCTCTTAGTATATATAAATCAAAAGTATCACAACAACTAGTGAAATGAATCTTGAATTATTGCCCTGAAGAAAGAAATGTAAAATGAATTTCTATTTTAAGGAAATAGATGTCTTAAAGTGGGTGATGTTACTAAAGACCATGTGCTTATCGCCTAATTTGCTGAATGATTTAGAGACCAACCTCCACCCCATAGGAGGCGGCCAAACCCCCACACCTACAGTAGGTGAGTCCATCAATGATGGGCTTATATACACCACAGTCTAATATTGATGGATCTATAAACTCACTACGACGTTAGTTATCATCAATACTGCAGGTCTCATTGCAGTGTAATCATTTGATCCAAATAGCTTATTTTTTCCTTGGAACCTAGTCGACAACACAAGTCAGGGTTGCCACCATTAGTCATATAAAGGTTTTTAAGCCTATTCCCCTTGATGTCTCCTATCCACCAGCTCTCTTATTAAATGAGGGTTAGATAAATTTTGCTTGGCCTTCACATGAATGGTATGTGTACCAAAGGTAGTCTGGTTAATCTTAGGATTCTAACTCCCAAATAAAACCCTTTCTAAATAGGGCATGTCCAAGGCAATCAATTGAGTCTAATCCTTAATGGACTCTAGCTCTTATATCGAGGTCTCCAAAAGGGAGCTCCTTAGTTCTTTGGTTAAGGAGGCTTTCACACTCCAACAATTAGGTGGTTATCACAATCCACCAATCAAAAGTCTACTTATAATAGATTCTCATATGGATAGTTATTTCTGAAATTGCCATTCAGGGCTTAACAAATTTCTTGGGATCACCTCTTGGGTGATAATTATTTTATCAGTGACTCGGTTCATTTCAAGTCTTAAACCACAATGCAGAGTCATATAAGACACCTGCTAGTTTTCACAAAATTATCTAACTTTCTCTACTTGGATTAATTACTCAGCTTCTATCTGCAAATGCAGAATCATGTCTTGTATCATACCACCATGTACTTATAGTACTTTAGCTAAATTGACATGCTCTCAATTATGCTTTAACAACATTCCATTGAATAGTCATGGTGTCTGTCATAAGTAGACGACATCCTTTGAGAATCTTTTCATAGTAGCTAGGCAATATAAGAATTAACCATTATCTTCTTTGATGATATCAACTTGTTCATATCAGTTTAACAATATTCATAGATCAAACTATTCTGTATAATGAATGTTTAGAATATCCTTTCCAAGGATCAAGATCTATTGCATAAGGTTACTACTCATCATGCCCGTTGTATACTCAACTATCTCCACAATTTGGTTTATTGCGCTGGATATAGTAATATCTCCCAGCTTTTCGTGCTACTTCCTTGGATTGTATTCCAATTCTCATGTTGATATAATTGGCTAATAGGAAATACCCCTGTGTCATAGATGTCTTTACAAACTTTGTCCATGGATGCCGTCCAAATAGCTATAAACCTTTCAATAATGTTGACAAAACAGTAATAATCAATAATTGTTTGTAAACAACCTTTGAGTGTTAGTTTGAATTCTAGTGTCCAGTAATCACGTAATCAATGTGATCATCAGTAGTACCATAATAGTTATGCTTATAGCCAACAATTACACTACAAGGATAAAACCATTTTAGGATCTAAGTCCCTTTGTTTTCAAGCGTACATGGCTCAACAAAATCTGTTTGAAGATTTCTTCACTTGTATATAGTCTTTCAGTATTTCCACAAGCTTATTTGGATGGGGAGTTTCAAAGTTTAGAGTCTGCTAGACTTGCAATCACAATCAATGAAAGCACAAATGGTTGCCCAACATCTCAAAGTTGACTCTTTATCTGCATTTTTACAACTGCAAGTACCCTCACACTTTCAGAATCGCTGGCACAATACACTTCTGAAGTATTTCAAATGTCTTTTGAATCAGACTTTAATGGCTTTATTATTCATCTGTGAAGCACTAACATGTCAACCAGCTCTTGGTTGGATCTCAATGTCTTAGTCAAACTCATGTATTTGGAAATAATTCATACTTAATTGGCATATGTTCCGATCAGATCTCGCTAATTGATATTGTGGAAACACAGTTTGTAGTAGCACATTTAGACTTATGTAACCTGATTACAATGGGCCCATTTTAACTTCCAATTGTATTTTGATGTTGGTTATGATTCATAACACTCCTTGTCGACCAAGTGAATTTATCTTCTTATGTATAATGTCAATTGAACTCAAAGAATGTAGCATATCAAGATGTTCTGCTCACAAATAGTGAAGACTTAATGATTAGAAATGAATCTTCTGGTTCAAAATTGCAAATATCACATATCTGCCATTAGTCTCTCGAAGTCTGTATTTGAGTAAGTATTTAAACTCACACAAGTTATCAATTTGTGCCTTGTATGTCATCAAGGTCACATGACGACAACTTTTACCGTTGCGCCAAGGCTCCCCTTCTATGTCATCATCTGTTAAATCATCACTTTTGCAAATGTGCTGGGTTCTTTCATCATTATACAGTAATATCAGTCCTTGAAGAATTCAACCTTTTACTGGATGAAAGAATTTCTTCTGCTTCATTTTGATTAGATTATAGAGGAGTCTCTTATACTGGATGAAGGAACGCCTTTGCTTTATTTTGACCAATTTTGAAAGAAAATGAACTCTTGACAATTATCAGCTATTTCCATGAAGTCTCAAATTTGAACATCTATAGGGTCTGCTAGTTAGGGAGTAAAGATGCAACATATTCCTAGGTTTCATACCATGGAATTTGTGTGGTCAGGTAAAATGATATGTCCCTTTTTTAAGTCAATGAAAAATTTGTTTCTTTGAATAGCCAACTTTTCTGTTTTTTCAGATCAATCTCCCTTTTACAAGTTATATAATTTACAATTTAGCCTCTGCTATCTGGCTATGCAACTGTGTCCTAGTTTTTTCATTTGAAAATAAAAGCTATTCTTGATGCCTGAATTGTATGCTCATCACTATAAGATCATTGAATTTTTTTTAAAGAGGTGACCCTTAGGTCAAATCAAGTATCGTAGTTGTAATTAAGTTTCTTCAGAATTTCAAGAACAACCTTCACTGTTCTAATACCTGCTGTTCTGTACATCTGGAGCAGTCTTGCTTGTTATCAAGTATTGGATTGTAATGACACCAATTTAGATAAACTATCTCACATTGACATGTTTCAGACATAATTGGTGAGATTTCCATTGTATAAACAATATTGCTGTTGGAAACTAATCATAAGGTTAGGCATAGGCTTTGAATTCCTCTTATCAGACTGTACTCACAAATCAAGTAGACAATTCCTGTGGTATCTTTATTTTCTTCAGTCAAACAGTACAATTAAATCTCCTTTCTTTTAAGAGTGATGTTCTTTTCTCAAACAAATTTTCAAATTTCAAGGATCTTTCAAGAGAATGAGACTTTTGTTTGTATTGAAAAAGTAATCTTGGGACCATTCACATTAGATATTTATTTGCTTTCTGTATATCAAAGACTCTGGTATTGGTTCTTCAAAATCAAAATCCCAAAAACTGTTTCAAGTCTTGAATCCCAACGAAACATTATTTTCATACATATATCGAATCCATATAAATTCCAGTTCAAATGTAAAATTTCAAAAAAATAAAAAAATAATCTTCTTGTTATTCATAAGAAATTTCCTTTTGAGATAATAAATTTTCCTTTCAAGCTTCCAACAAGAACATCCTTTTGAAGCTTTTAACAAAACCTTTCCTTTGAAGCTTCCTTTTTTGAAATGATTTGAGTAGCATATAACTTTTTCCCGCCTTCGTAACTGTAGAGCTTAATCCTAACTTCAACATTTTGTCAATAAAATTCATACTTCCACAATGAATATGGGCACATTGACATGTAAGATCTGGAGTTAGTAGATACGATGAAATGGAGGTGAGTCAACATTGCTTGCATCTAAGAAACCCAGTGGAAAGGTGCTAAAATTAGAGAAATCAATGGATATAAGTGCTAGTATGTAGGAAAGGACAATAGTAGAAACGACGTAGGGATAGTGGTGGATAAAGAATTAAAGGATGAAGTTGTAGATGGTAAAATAACTAGTGGTTATAATAATAAAACTTGTTCTAAGAGAGAATATCATAAATGTTATAAGTGCATATGCATCGCAAATAGGGCTAGAAAATAGAATGAAGAGACAGTTCTTGAAAGCTATGGAAGGAGTCATGTAAGAAATTCCCAACACAAAGGGGTTATTTATAGGAGCAGACTTAAATGGTTATGTAGGAAAAGAAAAGGAAGGATGTGACAGGGTACATGGAGGGTATGGTATTGGAGAAAGAAATGAGTTGGGGGAAGCTGTCCTCAATTTTGCTTTGTCATATAACCTAGCTCTGGCAAACACATTTTTTAAAAAAAAGGATGAACACTTGATAACCTTTAAAAGTGGATCATATAAAAGCCCAATAGACTTTTTTCTACTTAGGAATATTGAAAGATCAATATGTAAGGATTGTAAGGTGATACCCAATGAGAGTTTAACCTTGCAACATAGGTTAATGATTATGGATACGTACATTAGAATATGGAAGAAAGGAAATGAACTTAATAGGTGTCCAAAAACTAAATTGTGGAACTTAAAAGGGGCGAAGATAACATCATTCACAAACAAGTTGATGGTAAAAGGAAAGTGGAACAATGAAACAGAAGTAAACACTATGTGGACTAATATGACCTAGTACATTAAGATAGTCGTGTGTTTTAAAACATGACAGAGGATTAGAAATACCGAAAACTTTGAGCAATATAAGAATGCTAAAAATGTTGCTAAGATAATCGTAAGTGAGGTTAAACTCAAGGCATATGATGATCTCTGTAATAGATTAGGATCAAGAGAAGGTAAGATAGATGTGTTTAAGCTTGTTAAAATAAGAGAACATAAGAGTAAGGACTTAGATAATTTTAATTGCATTAAAAGTGATGACCAAAGGGTGCTAGTCAAAGTTGACTAGATCAAACAAAGGTGGGAAAGTTACTTTAAAAAATTACTAAATAACAATTTCCCTAAGAATATAGAGATTGAAAGTACCGTAAACTCAAATAACATTGGATATTATAGATACGATCGTAGGATTAGAATACCTGAAGTGAAAGAGTCCTTGAAAAAGATGAAATTAGGAATGGCCCTGGGACGTGATGATATACCAATAGAGTCTTGGAAGTATATGAGAGATACTGGAGTAGTTTGGTTGACAAAGTTGTTTAACAAGATTGTAAAATCAAAGAAAATATTGGATGAATGGAGAAAGAGCTCTATTTTATCAATTTATAAGCATAAAGGAGACATATAGAGTTGTACTAATTATCGTGGGATCAAACTTATGAGCCATACCATAAATTTTTTTGAAAGAGTGATGGAGAAGAGGTTATGGCATCAAACAAGTGAATCAGAGAACTAGTTTGGTTTCATGCTTGGGAGGTTTACCATGGAAGCTATTTTTCTATTTAGGAAAATATAGAGAGAGGAGGAATCTACATAGTTTTTATTGACTTAGGAAAAGCTTATGATAGAGTCCTCAGAGAGTTAATTTTGTGGTTTTTGGGCGAGAAAGAGGTTTCACAGGGGTGTATAGACATAATTAAAGATGTGTATGAGGGAGCGGCATTGAGGATCGGCATTGAGCCCACCCCTTTTAATGTTGGTTATGGATGAGTTGGCAAAACATCTACACGAGAAGATTCCATGGTGCATGTTATTTGTTGTTGATGTAGTTTTGATTGATAAGACAACGGAGAGCGTGAACACAAAGGTAGAGTTATGAAGAGATACATTAGAATCTAAAGGATTCAAAATTAGGCAAACTAAGATAGAGTTTATGCAATGTAATTTTAGCAAGAAGAGGAGTGGGAGTGTGATAGAAGATTCAATTGAATTTGATTCCAAGAATTTATAATACATAAGTTCAATTACCCTGGGAAAGGAAAAACCAGAACTCTGTGGTTCTGTTTTGCATACAATGTGCGTATTCTTACAAGTCTCTAGCTTTCGAGGAGCTAGAATCTCCACTTCAACAATTCTACTTTCTTCCCCTTTCCTTCTGTTCTCACTTCCTTCTTATGTCCTCCCATTCTTCCACCCGTAACAGATTTTTTTGAATTTTCCAACAGAACAGAGTAACTGCTTATACAGATGGTAAACCGATATAACTATATGTTGTTTATTTTTGTCCTTTACTTCTTCTTGTATAATATCTGCTAAATTTCTTTTCTTTAGGTTCTGTTGATGTAACAATAAACCCCCCCCCCCCCCCAAACAGTGGCACCTTGTCCTCAAGGTAGAAGTCAGGGAATTGCTTGTGAATGTCTTCTAATGGCTCCCATGTGCTATCATGGTCTGGAAGATTTTCCCATTGAATCAGTACTTCGTATTGTCCATTTGTAGCCTGCCCAATCTCTTTGATGGATGTTGGGTAGGCATTCACTTCTAGCTCTTCCGACAAGGTCTGTGGTATGGGTTGAGGCTTGAGAGTTGGTTCACCAGTTGGCTTGAGCTGAGATACATGAACAATAGGATGTAGTTTAGCCTGTGGGGGTAGTTCCAGTTTATAAGCTACTTGTCCAATCTTTTCTAGAACAGTATAAGGGCCATAATAGCGGAGCCGTAGTTTTTCATTGGACTTTGTTGATAGTGATTTGAAACGATAAGGTTGAAGCTTCAAATAGACATTGTCTTGGGGTTGGAAATGGAGAGGACGTTGATGCATATTTGCCTGTCTTTTCATCTTCAATTGAGCTGCCTCTAAATTGTTCTTGAGTTCACTTAGAATGGAATCACGTTTAGCCAGCTGTTGATTAACTTCTTCCACCAATGACTCTCCCCCTGTATAAGACAGCAACTTGGGTGGTTCTCTTCCATATAGAGCCTGGAATGGTGTCATTCCTGCTAAGTGTTGGCAAGTCGTATTGTACCAATATTCTGCCCAACAGATCCATTTGGGCCATGACTTCGGTTTATTACCAATGAAACATAGTAAATATGTTCCAAGCATCTATTTACCACTTCTGTCTGTCCATCCATTTGAGGATGATATGAAGACTCATCTCGAGGGCAATTCTTGACTGTTTGAACAGTTCAGTCCAGAATTGGCTAATGAAGACCCTATCTCTGTCGGATACAATAGACTTAGGATAACCGTGTAGTCTAACCACTTCTTTGTTAAAGATGTTGGCTACCTCTTTGGCTGTGTAAGGATGACTGAGGAGAATGAAATGGCTGTACTTAGTTAATCGATCAACAACTACTAACATCATGTCATAACCATGAGCTCTAGGTAACCCACAGATGAAATCCATGGACAGCTCACTCCAAACTTCCTTGGGAATGGGAAGAGGCTGAAGAGGACCTGCTGGTTTATTAGCTATATATTTGTTTCTTTGACAGACATCACAAATGGATATGAATTTCTGAATATCCTGTTGCATTCCTTCCCAATGAAGCACTTGGGATATGCGTTTATAAGTACGTGTAATCCCTGAATGCCCTCCTCCTGGTGTGGAATAGAATTCCTGTAAGAAGGCCAGAATGCGAGACGAATATCTTGGAATAACCAGCTTTCCATGAAATAGTAAAAGACCTCTTTTGAGTGTATACCCTGGTTGGCTATCTGGATTTGCCAATATGTCTTGAGTAATATGATGAATGTGAGGATCGTTTTTTCTTCAGCAGCTAAAGAATTCAAATCGTCACATCGAACTATGGATAGGGCAAGATGATGTAATAGAAGGTCGTCCTCTTCTCTAGGCTGTGACCCACTAGTAGTCGCTTCCTCCTCCTTTGTTTTGCTGTTTGAATTGTTGATGGTAGTGTACTCTTGCCTCCTGGACAAAGCATCCACTACTCGATTATTTGATCCTTGCTTATACTGAATGACAGAGTCATACCCAATGAGTTTAGTCAGGCACTTTTGCTGTTCTTCATTTAATAATTGTTGATCCATGAAGAACTTTAGACTTTTCTGGTTGGTATGAATGATGAATCTTCAGCCCATGAGGTAGTGTCTCCATCTTTGTACTGCAAGAACTATAGTCATCAATTCTCTTTCATAAACTGATTTGGATTGTGATCGGAGAGAGAGTGGCTGGCTGAAGAAGGCAATTGGTCTACCCTCGTGCATGAAGACAGCACCAATCCCTTTTCCTGACGCATCCGTTTCCAGCACAAAGATTTTTGAAAAATCAGGTATGGCTAATATAGGAACCGATGTCATGGCTTTTTTTAATGTCTCAAACGCCTCTTGACTTTCTCTAGTCCAACTGAAGCCATCTTTCTTGAGTAATCTAGTTAATGGAGCAGCAATGATTCCATAATTTCAGACAAACCTTCTATAATAGCCCGTGAGACCAAAAAATCCACGCATTGCCTTGGCGTCTTTGGGTTTGGACCATGATAACATACATTCTATCTTGGACTCGTCAGCTTTGACCCCTTTTTCATATATAATATGTCCTAAGCACTCCAAAGAAAGTTGTGCAAAGGAACACTTCTTTCTATTGGCAATAAGCTTATATTCTTCCAACAATTTTAGGACAATAACAATATGCTCCAAGTGAAGAGAAAGAGTTCTGCCATATATCAAAATATCATCAAAGAAAACCAATACAAATTTGCGTAGATGGGGCCGAAATACCTTATTCATTAGCGCCTGAAAAGTTGTTTGTGCATTGGTTAGCCCATAAGGCATAACCAAGAATTCATAGTGCCCTTCATGAGTTCGAAAGACGGTTTTGGCTATGTCTTCCTCCTTGATTCGAATATGATAATAGCTTGATTTCAAATCTAGCTTTGAAAAAATGGTAGCTCCCCCTAATTAATCCAACAGTTCATCTATTGTTGGAATTGGAAATTTGTTAGGCATAGTTACTTTATTTAGAGCCCTATAATCCACACAAATCTCCAACCTCCATCTTTCTTCTTGACCAATAGCATAGGACTCGAAAAAGGGCTTTTGCTGGGTCGAATGATGCCAGAATTCAGCATTTCCTTTATAATCTTTTCAATTTCATCTTTTTGTGCATGTGGATATCTATATGGCCTACTATGAGGAGGTTGAGTTCCTTCGATCAGCCCAATGGCATGATCATGAGAACGTGCCACTGGCAGTCCTAGAGGCTGATCAAATACCTGTGAAAACTGCTGTAAGAGAGAGTCGATGGTTGCTCGGTCCTCCCCTTGAGGTTGGCATTTACTCACTTCCATGCCTTTATATTCGATCATACACCCAAATTCTGCCCTCGGAATGACTCGAAGAATCTATTTGAAAGATGCTAAAGAACAAGATAGAGTCGGATCCCCATTCAAGATGATCTGACCATTGTCTATTTTGAAGTGCATGGTCAGATCACAGAAGTTTGCAGAGATCTCCCAAAGATCCCAGCCATTTGATCCCCAACACTGTCTGCTTCCCCTAGATCAAAAGGGTGGAAATCTTGGACCACCATCACACCTGGTAGTTGTAATTGTGCCTCTCTACAGATGCCTTCTCCTTTGATGCAGTGGCCGTCCCCAACTTGCACTCCAAATCGGCGCGATCTATCCACTACTAGCCTCAGATCCTTGACTAGCTGGGTGGAGACGAAGTTGTGGGAAGCCCCATTGTCGATCAGCACAATCACTTCCCTTCCCTCAATTGTACCCTTTAATTTCATCGTTCCACCAGATGTAAACCCTGAGATCGAGTTCAAAGATGGTTCCAATTCTTGGTTTTCTACTTCCCTGGTTTTATCCATCTCTGCTGGAGGGAGAGATAAGTTTTCCTTATCATCTTCCTTGTCGCCTGCAAGTAGGAGCACTTGCAATAAATGGTTTTTACACCGGTGCCCTAGTTGATATTTTTCGTCACAATAGTAGCATAACCCTTGTGATCTTCGATGCTATAGCTCGGAATCGGTTAGTCTCCTAAGATTTTCCCTTTTTTTGATGGTTTGCTTGACGGACGGCCTTTCTCGATCATTTTCCGGTCGAGAAACCCTAGCTCGATCAGCGCTGGGGAAGGCGAGGGGCAAATTACGTAAATGTCCCTAAGAACCGCCTTCCGTTGAAACATTCTTGGAGTGGGCTTGGAAGGGCCTTGAGGTTCTTGGCCCACTATCATATCTTCTTGGACGGGGCTTGATCTGTTCTAAGGCCTTGTTCTTCACTTCGATTTCGTGGGCTAACTCCATGAGCCCAGATAAAGAATTAGGCCTGAATAACTTCACCTCGGCCTTTATCTCTTCTCGGAGCCCATTCAAGAAGGCTCCCTTTAGCAGATCGTTAGAGAGATCCCCCAAATGGCCGGAGATCAGCTCAAACGATAGTAGATACTTGTCTACGTTGCCGTTTTGCTTCAAAGCCAGCAGGGCTTCATAGTCGTCGTTTGCTTGGGACGATCGGAAACGGCGAAGAAGGGATGCTCGGAAAGATCCCCACGATCGGAAAGGAGATCGGTTTTCTGCCCACAAGAACCAATGGAGGGCATCTCCCTCTATACACATGGAAGCTACTGAAATCTTCTCCCCATCGGTGATTCCGTTCACCTGGAAATATCGCTCTGCTTGGCAGAGCCACCCGTAGGGTTCGCAGCCATTGAACATTGGTAAATCCAGTATTCTGCCTTGCCATTCTTGACGGTGATGGTTTCCCGAAGGATACGGACTCCGTCTGGGGTTTTCAGAGGGTTCCCCCATTTCTTGATTCCAATGAACACTTCTACCTTCATCCGGCGACTCACGATTCTTGATCCACTCTCTAATCTCTACCAGGTACTCCCCAAGAGCACTTACATTAGTTTGTAATCTTCCGAGATGCTCCCTTACATCTCCTATCTCCCCCTTGACTTCTTCTATCTCCTTCTCCATACTCTCAGCTCTTTTCATCCTAGTTCTAACCATTCCCTGGTTCGAACCAGCTCTGATACCACTGATAGAAGATTCAATTGAATTTGATTCCAAGAATTTATATTACAGAAGTTCAATTACACTTGGAAAGGAAAAATCAGAACTTTGTGGTTCTGTTCTGCATACAATGTGCGTATTCTTACAAGTCTCTAGCTTTCGAGGAGCTAGAACCTCCACTTCAACAATTCTACTTTCTTCCCCTTTCCTTTTGTTCTCACCTCCTTCTTATGTCCTCCCCTTCTTCCACCTGTAACAGATTTTTTTGAATTTTCCAACAGAACAGAATAACTGCTTATACAGATGGTAAACCGATATAACTATATGTTGTTTATTTTTGTTCTTTACTTCTTCTTGTATAATATTTGCTAAATTTCTTTGCTTTAGGTTCTGTTGATGTAACAGAGTGTAACACCAATAAATATTGATAACCAAGAAGTCCCCGTAAAAGAGCACTTTTGGTACTTGGGATGGTTAATTCATGAGAGCGGACATATTGGGAGGGAGGTTACCTAGAGAATCCAAGAATTGGAACAAATAGAGATGCCCTCTGAAGTTTTGTGTGATCGGCAGGTGTCACTCAAACTGAAAGGAAAATTCTATAGGGTGGTTGTTAGGCCGGCCATGCTCTATAGACCCGAGTCTTGGGTAGTTAAGGAGCAACATGTATATAGGATGGGCTAGTTGAAATGAGAATGTTGAGATGGGTGAGCGGTAGGATAAGAAAGGATAGAATTAGAAATGAAAACATTAGACGAAACTTAGGATTTATACTAATAGGTAACAAGATGAGGGAGATTAGACTTAGATGGTTTGGACATGTCTGATAGAGACCAAAGACTGCACCGGTTAGAAGGAGTGAGGCAATCCAAGTCTAAGATTCTAAAAGGGCAAAGGGAAGGCCTAGAAGAACGTGGATAGTAGTGAGAGAAGATTTAAAAGCTTCTGGACTAGATGAAGACATGATTCTTAATAGAGGGGAATGGCGGAACAAGATTCATGCGTTGACCTTATTCAGGATAAGATCTTGATGATGATGAACGTTGTCTCGATAATAAATTTTTGTATTTGCAGTACTCAAAACGTGTTCTTTCTTTTACTTAGCAAATCAAGAGTAAGTTGAGATTTTCATTGATTTCCAATTTTGCATCATATATTCATAAACTTTCTGCCCCTGTGCTTCTTATTGAGAAATTTTTTCCGTCAAGTTTCTGAATCTGCTATTAAAGTAGAAGCTCAGTTGAATAGATGCTAATTTTGAAATTTTCATGTTTAAAGATTTAGGCTTTTACCATTTGCTAGGTTCAAAGGATCTTTGGAGAAAACATGTCTTCAAATTATTAGAAATATAAGAATCTTGCACATAAATAGAAACTCGATGAACCTTAGCTTAGATGTGTACTAATAGGAGCTTCTTGAAGATAGTTGAAACTTTCCAATAAGTGCAAGGGTTATGAGAACTCTATCTTTGGCATTCAAATGAGCCAGCTTAATCTATAACTCAATTGACTTATACAATCAGAATCCGTCCTTACTTTAGTCTCCAAGATGAATGTCGTAAAATCAAGTCTTCAAAATATTTCTTTAAATAGCAATAATGATTGAAAGAAGAATTTCACAAGTTCGGAACCCTAAAACGAAGTAATGCTAAAGTGGGCAAACTCTTGAACTAGAAATATTCATTAGTAGAAGAATCTCGAGGGAAGCAAAGAACAAGTAGGGCTTCACAAGTAGAAGAACCTTGAAGACTAATGCCACTATGATAAATTGGATTGGATTTTGCAATTTTTTCTTTTGCAGTACCTCAACGTGACATGAGTGTAAAAGAGGTTTAAAAATCAGCTTTCTTTTTTTAAGGGCTAAAAATGAATAACTTTGGCCTTTTGACCCCATATTGTAGGGTGAATCTCGAAAGATATGAAAGATCTCCCTCCAAGCCATATGTACAGCTTTCATCTTAAAATGAAGCAAATTAAAGTGATGTACAAAATTGTCAAATTCTAATAATAGAGTGATGCACAAAAGGCAAACTTCTAAGAGAGAGAATGTCTCACCTGACAGACTAGAATGCCATGTACTACAGAGCTCTGGGAGAGAGAGAAGAAAGTGTAAATGGAAGAGGCCTGGCTCTCCCCTTTATATGGAGGAGAATGCTTGGGTACCAAGCAACCTGGCTTGGACTCCAAGGCAAGTTAGAATTGCACTAGGCAGGCCTCGAGGAAAGTCCAAACCAACTTTCCTTTTTGTTTCTCTTTCTGGTGGGCTTTGATAGGCTGGATGGACTTGGAGTTGTTTCGCCATCTCTGTAGTGACGATCCATACATCCTAGATGTCACCTGATGAACTGACCAAGCTTGGACACGGCTCAACCCGTGAACCATCCATCCTGGTTGGTTTTCGTTGGGTCACACTTAAAATCAAAAGAGATTTAGGTGGCTCAAAACGGTCGGCGATGCGAAGTGCATAGTGTGCACTCATGCGCACAAGCACACTTTTGCCCTTGGGCATGCGCATAGATCGGTGCATGCAATATTTCAAGAGTGTGCTCTTTAAAACAATGATGGGAAAATGAGAAATTATTTATAAAGAGTGAATTCTTTTTCAACTTTTGGTTTGAGACTAAACATTTGTATTGTTTCCAAAACCAAGTAGAAAAGACAAGGGAGTTGAAATTCAAATGAGATTTAGGTTTTCGTCCAAAACTAGAGAAACTCCAAATTCCACATGTACCCCTTTAGTATCAATTAAGTTCCTCACACATGCAAATACATTTTATGTGAGTTAATTTTATTAAAACAATTTCAACAAAGCTTGTCCTCTAAATTACCTTTTTACCAGCTATTAAGGGCATTTAATGTCCAAAAGCTTCTCATAGTGCTGCTAACCCACACACATGTGCAAGCACACACAAACATAATCATGCATACATGTGAAGGTCAATATGTATGTTCTTATGCTACTATGTAGACAAACATATATGCATAAGGACACACACATGCAGTTTTCTGTATGATGTATGTATGTCAGGCTGAATTGAAATATGAATGATTCTAAATTGATGAAAATAGATGAAATAATACTCGTACTCCCACACTTCAAGGTGTAATAATACTGGTGGCCTTTTGCCAAGCCATAGCCCTCTACATATCCCCATTTGCTCTTGAAATGTCAAAATTTCCCTTTCCAAACATCCTAAAATCATTTCACTCAAAGATTTTTACCCCACAATAATGGACTGCTACCGGAATAGAAAGGAAAAAGATGAAATTCTTCCGAACCTGGCATTACCTTATAAAAAAGAATAGCTTGGATTCCCCGCCCGGGAGGAAAAAGAGTCAAATCTATGCTTACATGGCTTTTCTTCCTATCATTGTATCATGGAATATTTGGCTTGATAAAAAAACACGAAGCAAGCTGGAAGATTCTTTCCTCCACTTCTGAGCATATAAAAACGAAAGCCAGTAGGGAGGATGGCACTACTGGCCTTGAACGTTTGGCTAAAATGCCGTAGGCACGAAGCGTGATAGGCTTGCGCCTGGGGAGCTTAGCATAGGTAGGAAAGGGAGCCTGGAAGGTGGAGGAGCTAGGGGAGGCCGGGTTGTATGACGTATGTATGTCAGGCTTAATAGAAAGATGAATGATTCTGAATTGCTGAAAATAGAGGAAATAACACTCATGCTCCCACACTTCAGGGTTTAATAACACTGGTGGCCTTTTGCCAAGTCATAGCCCTCTTCATGTCCCCCTTTGCTCTTAAAAAGTCAAAATTGCCCTTCTAAACATCCTAAAATCATTTTACTGAAAGATTTTTACCCACAATGATGGACCGCACTTAGGCCTACTCATATCCAAGGGAATTTTCTGTTTTGGATTTTGTAGTGGTCTATTGACCTTTTCCTTCTCTTTGGTTTATAATTTGCAATTTGTTAATAAGAAAAGTCTTTGGCAAATTAGAAGAGTGTTAGTGTCAAAAGACTGGTGCAATTTGTGATGTGAGTGGTCCTACCAAGAAATATACCTTAAGCAACAAAATTTAGTGGCTTAGATAATTGCAAAAGTGGTTCTTCATGATTGAGATTAAAATATGAAACTTGGAGCATACTTAGTATATTCCCATGAGAGAATTGATTTCGGCTTTTGATATTGAGTAGCTGGAATATTGCTTTAGTGAGGGAGAGAAACAAGGAGTAGCAAAAGGGAAGGTGTGAGAATTTTGTGGGAAGAAGGCAATTTGGATTTGAATTTTGGAGAGAAGAATATTTTGTTCCAAGTGTAATTTTGACTTTGTGAGAGCAACCATGGGCATCTAGACGAGTATGACCTGGTCAAAGGGAAACATTGTTATTACCCCTTCCTCCTGAAAATTTGGGCCCAGTACTTCTGTTTCCTTTTAATGAGCTTACCTGTACTTTCAACCACAGGAGGGAACCTGTACATTTTGTTTTTTAGTTGGACGACCATCATATAGAAGTTCTTAATACAAAAGTTTACTATATGTTAAATTGTACATAGGATCTTCTAATCATCTTTTCCTTAGCTTTTAGCTTCTAGTGCTTTCAGCTGGACTCTGAAGCAATGTTCTTCTTTGATCTTGAAGAAGGCAACCTAGGAGAGGAAGGTAGAAGGAAAAGGGTGGGATGACTGGGCCTTATTTAACAAACCAGCCCTTTCACTCTGTCTGTTAATCTGCTTTCTCATGGAACCATTTTAAATCTAACTTTCATTTGTACCATATCCTGTCCAGATAATTACATTTCCTAAAATCTAGCTTGGCATTTATACCAATATTAAGAACATGGACTCATGACTGGAGCACCAATGATCAGTGACATAATTTATAGTTGTCATGAGTCCTTGCATTTCATGAAGTTGGATCTTTCTTAGATAAGAATCTGACCAGGTTTAGGTCTTTCAATTTCTCTACATATGAATATCCAAAACATAGGAAAATTTTGAAAAGAACACTGGAGAAGAATTAAATGTATGGCTTCAAGGGATATAGTTTGCAATTGGTATGCATATGATGCTCTTTTTCAGGCTGCTGTCATTTTAGGGTTCTTGTGGTCAAAGTTGTCATTCTTTTCTTCAGTACCTATAGTTGGTGCTTGAAGAAGGATTAGGAAGTTGTTCATATATGTATGCGTACATACATATCTAGCAATCTCCACTTTCAAAATGCTGATGTAAACATGCAGCCATGGGCAATTGGCAATAGCAATCGAGCCTTCAACTTGGATGGCTTGGTTGATTCACATGAGTCTGCATTCTGCAACACTTCTGGTGGACTTGGGAGGGCAGACTTGGATGCTGACAAAATGGCAGTCATGTACTGAAGGAGACTTGTGGAGATTTGCATCATTGTTCTATCTATCAATACATCGAGACATCCAGATATGCATAAATAGTCTGTACATATTTGTATTTTTAATTTTATATGTGGAGCTTGAATGCAATCTTTTTCTATCATGTGTGAGTTATGGCTTTATGATGCTGAAATTAAGTTGCCTTTATCGTTTCAATGCATTTTACCACCGCATCAATTTCTCCAGTCCATTGTGAAAGTGTTATAGAATTGTACTCATATTCTTGCAGGCTTGGGAAGGGCGGGCATATGAGTACTGCCGGACCAACCTAAGGAGTATGGGTTTTCCAGTTGATGGACTCAAATTTGATCCTGACTTGGTAAATTTTTTCTATGGTATTTTGAAGGGCTTGTAAATCTACTAACTGCAGTTTCTTTAGAGCTTGTGTTATTGCACTGATGTGCCGAAATGTAAGTAAACTGCTGGGAATCCACTAAATGTAGAAGCTTCCAAGGAATTGAACAACACCTAATAGCTTCACAAATACTTGAGAGACAGTTAACATGACAATAATATGCATCAACTACACCTTTGAGGAGATTATGGAACGGTGGAGTGAGATGATATCTACTTTCACCATGCTAGATGGTCAGCTAATGTGATTACCAGTTTGATATCAAGAGGTCAGGTCTTGGGAGGGCTGAACTTTCAGACTCATCTCCATTGAGGGTCTACCTTCTGCCTTTTTCACTTTGATTCCTCTCTTTTTTATTTCTTTCCTTTATAATTTAGACTACCCTCTCTTTAAGCATTAGCTTTTATTCTTAATACAACGGACTCCACCATTGGAAGCAAAGAAATGATCAAAGACGTCAACATAGAGTAAAAGCCAAGATCCAGTGGGGGGACTTGTATCAAATTTTGAGTCTCTTCAAAAAGTACATGAATACTGCAAATGTGTTTATAAATGCCAACAATCAGAAAACTTAAGTGTGAGTTTAAACATTAAAGCGTCATCAATTTGAGCCCCTAGATCAAATGAAGCCTGAAACCTATGTTTAGCTGCCCAAAATAAAGCTGGAGGTCTGTCTTGGAAAGCCAACTTCTTGAACTATAAAACATTTAAAAGTAAAACCTACTTAAATTGCATATAAGATTCCCCCTTTTTTTACAGTCCTCAGAATAATTTCCTAAGTTGGAAGCTCTCTGAATTAGAGAGAGTCGAAGTCCCTAACTGAAAATAGTCTTCACATTTTCCTTTCACTATCCCACCAAAACGTCAGGAAAATTCATTCACAAAATGAAAAAAAGAAAAAAGAAAAAAGAAAAAAGAAAAAAAACTGTACTGATCCTCAGAGACCAATAACAAGCCAGCTTGACAAGCTCTGAAGAATAGTCTTGGCCAACTACTGATGCTTTCTTCTTAGGGTCTAATCTTGAATCCATTGACCACCTTCTAGGCAATCATCTACTAAATTTTGGCTTGTTGGTGAACTTTGAATGCACAAGTCAATGTAATCAGTCTTAGTATCTTGTACTTGGACACCAACCACTTTGAGGCAAAACCTTCTACAAGTTAATGATCAAAACAGCATCTCCTTCGTGTTGATTAGTCAAAGATGCCTTCAATTTAACTTGGTAAGCTAAAATTGAATCTCTTGGGTGAGTCATGATTCCATCATGAAGTTCTCAAATAGCAAATATAAATATTTGATTGTACGAAAGTTTGCTGAAAACTCAATTTTGGAGTTTTGCAAATGTTTTTTCCCCCCTAAACAGGGGAAGAAATTGACTTGTCCTGTTTCTACATTCTCATAGGCTGTTTAGGATTTAGTCTTGAGAGCTTTTTCCTTTCTGTTTCTTTCAATTAAACAAATGTTCTTTACAGTTCAAATTTTCCTTGTTTTCAACAGTAACTTTTTTCCAGCATAGCCTTGCAAATGGGACTTCGTCTGAAGTTATTACATTAGGGCTGTCATTGTGTAGGTTATTAGGGGCCTGGTCATGGACAAAGAGCGAGGCAACTTGGTTAAGGCAGATCGTTTTGGTTATGTGAAGAGGGCTATGCATGGCACTAGAATGCTATCCACTCGAACTGTGAGGTAAGGTCAAAAACATTATTCCAGATTTTTCTGTTGCTTATAGACACATTCTTAGTCTAATATAATAAAGCTGGATGTCACAGAATCTGTAGTAATAGCTGAAACAGTGAAATTTCTGTTTATGTAAGTGAGATCTACGGGAGGGAGCTAGTTGATCTACGGAAGGAGAGTCGATGGGAGTTCCTAAATACATTTTTCTCTGTCTCAGAAGCAGTAATGTTCATGCAGGTTGGATACTGTTTCATATATAAATTACCCCATGTACCAGATTTTTGTATAGATTGTTGAGTTTTTTCTATATCTTTCTTATCTTAATAATCAATTTCTCTTTTCATATCTTAAGCTTACTTGAGGAACTGCCTTCAGTTATGCAATGGTTTTCATTTTTGGATTGCAAAAGGTCCTTTGGATGCTACTCTTTAATTAGCCCTGTTATTACCTCTTGGCTACATCTCGCATGACCTTTTTTGTCTTTTTCTACTAATTTTACATGGGAACTTTAGTACATCATGGCTACTAAAATTACCAACTCTTGGACATGGTATGATTACATTATTCAATCTGTTTATAAATAATAACCAGTAACGTATCATTTTTTTCAAATATCAATAGATTAGGATGAAAAAGGAGGAGGGTCTTGTGTCAAGTGCCAACCGGCAAGGGGGAAGTTGAAGATGATTCTGTTACTTCTTTCTTACAAATGAATATGCATTTGCATATTAGTTTGTGAGGAAGAAATGAAAATCATCTCCAGCTTCTTAAAATACGGCCACCCTTGTGTCAGGTTGCTAGCCGGCAAGGGTTTAGCTGAAAATGATTTTTGTTATTTCTTTTATGCTTGCAAATGAATATGCATTTGTATATTAGTTTGTAAGGAAGAAATGAAAATCATCTTCAGCTTTTTAAAACTACAGCAACCCGAACATGACATGAATTGAAAACAGACATTCCCTCAAGCTAGGGCGTTCCCCATAAGCGATGCGTTGCATCGGATCCCGGGTGCGGTGAAAAATGAGCAAGGGTTGCTAGGGCGTTCTCCTAGAAGCAACGCGCTACATCGGATCCTGGGTGTAGTGAAAAGTGGGCAAGGGCTGCTAGAGCGTCCCTTCAGAAGTGACGCGTTGCATCAGAACCCAGGTGCAGTGAAAAGTGGACATGGGTTCACACCATGGAGGTTGAGAAAGGTGGTAGTAAATAGGGTATCTCCAGAACATAAGATTTGCATCGCTACATGGAATATAGGGACATTGACAGGTAAGAGTTTGGAGTTAGTTGATGCAATGAAACGTAGGAGAGTCAACATCGCTTGTATTCAAGAAACCAAGTGGAAAGGGGCTAAAGCTAGAGAAATAGATGGGTATAAATTATGGTACGTAGGAAAGGAAAATAACAGAAATGACGTAGGAAAAATAGTAGATAAGGAATTAAAGGATAAAGTTGTGGACGTTAAAAGAATCAGTGATAGAATTATAATAATAAAAACTGTTCTAGGAGAGCAGATTATACATGTTATAAGTGCATACACACCACAAGTAGGGTTACAAGATATAATCCAGAGACAGTTTTGGGAAGATATGGAGGGAGTCATATAAGAAATTCCCAACATTGAGGGGATATTTATAGGAGCAGACTTAAATGGCCATGTAAGAAAAGATAAGGAAGGATATGATAGAATACACGGAGGGTATGGTATAGGTGAACGAAATGAGATGGGGGAGAATATCCTCGATTTTGCTTTGTCATATAACCTGTCCATTGCAAATACATTCCTTAAGAAGAGGGATGAACACTTAATAACCTTTAAAAGTGGACTTCATAAAAGCTAAATAGACTTTTTTCTACTTAGGAATAATCAACGAGCTATATGTAAGGATTGTAAGGTGATACTTGGTGAGAGTTTAACCTCACAACATAGGTTAATGGTTATGGATATCCATATTAAAAGATGGAGTAAAAGAACTGAACTTAATACACATCCAAAAACTAAGTGGTGGAACTTAAAAGGAGAGAATAACATCATTCAAAAATAAGTTGATGGTAAAAGAAAATTGGAACTATGAAACATAAGTAAATACCATGTGGACTAATATGGTTGAGTCCATTTAGAAAGTGGCAAAAGATGTCTTCAGAGTATCTAAAGGTAAAAGGCTATTAGCAAAGGAAACATGGTGGTGGAGTGAAACAGTGCAAAAAGTTATTAAAGAAAAACGGATGCGTTTTAAAGCTTGGCAGAAGATTAGAAATAATGAAAACTATGAACAATATAAGAATGCTAAAAATGCGGCTAAGAGAATAGTAAGTGAGGCTAAACTTAAAGCATATGATGAGCTCTATAATAAATTGGGAACACGAGAAGGTGAGAAAGATGTGTTTAAACTTGCAAAAGTAAGAGAACAGAAGGGTAAGGACTTAGATCATGTTAGGTGTATTAGAAGCGATGATCAAAGGGTATTAGTCAAAGAAGAGGAGATCAAACAAAGGTGGGAAATATACTTTCAAAAATTATTAAATGACAATGTTCTGAGAATATAGGGATTGAAAATAATATAAATCTAAATAACATTGGATATTATAGATATGAATGTAGGATTAGAATACCTGAAATAAAAGAGACCTTGAAAAAGATGAAATTAGGAAAGGCCATGGGGCTTGATGGTGTACCAATAGAGGTTTGGAAGCATATGGGAGATATTGGGGTAGTTTGGTTGGCCAAGTTGTTTAACAAGATTATAAAATCAAAGAAAATGCCTGATGAGTGGAGGAAAAGCTCTATTGTACCAATCTATAAAAATAATGGTGACATTCAGAGCTGCACTAATTATCGAGGGATCAAACTTATGAGCCACACCATGAAACTTTTTTAAAGAGATTGAGAAGAGGCTACAACTGAAACGAGTGTATCGGAGAATCAGTTTGGTTTCATGCCTGGGAGGCCTACCATGGAAGCTATTTTCTTACTGAGACAATTAGTAGAGAAATATAGGGAGAGCTACACGTGGTTTTTATCGATTTAGAGAAAGCTTATGATAAAGTCCCTAGAGAGTTAATATGGAGGGTGTTGGGTGGTAAGGGGGTTTCTCAGGGGTATATAGATATAATTAAAGATATGTATGAGGGAGCGGTAACAAATTTTAAGACCACTAGTGGCGTGACTGGTGATTTTCCTATCATTGTAGGATTGCACCAAGGATCGGCATTGAGTCCATACCTCTTCACATTAGTTATGGATGAGTTAACAAAACATTTGCACGAGGAGATTCCCTCGTGCACGCTATTTGCAGATGATATAGTCTTACTTGATAAGACAAGGGAGGGTGTAAACATAAGGCTAGAGTTATGGAGACAAGCATTAGAATCTGAAGGATTTAAAATTAGCCGAACTAAGACAGAATATATGGAATGTAATTATAGTAAGGAGAGTAGGAGTGGAACACCAGTCAAGATTGATAACCAAGAAGTCCCCGTGAAAGACCTCTTTCGGTACTTAGGATCATTGATCCATGAGAGTGGAGAGATTGAGAGGGAGGTTACTTAGAGAATCCAAGCGGGTTGGAACAAGTGGAGATGTGCATCTGGAGTTTTATGTGATCGACGGGTGCCACTCAAACTAAAAGGAAAGTTCTACAGGATGGCTATAAGGCTGACCATGCTCTATGGATAAGAGTGTTGGCCAGTTAAGGAACATGATACTCATAGGATGAGTGTCGCAGAAATGAGGATGTTGAGATGGATGAGTGGTAAAACAAGAAAGGACAGAATTAGAAATGAAAATATTAGAGGAAATTTAGGAGTAGCACCAATAGGTAATAAGATGAGGGAGATTCGACTTAGATGGTTTGGACATGTCCAAAGGAGACCAACAACGGCACCAGTTAGAAGGAGTGAGGCAATACATGTAGAAGGTTCGAAAAGGGCAAGGGGAAGGCCCAAAAGAACGTGGATAGAAGTGGTGAGAAAAGATTTAAAAACTTTGGGACTAAATGAAACCATGGTATTTAATAGAGTGGAATGGAGGAATAAGATTCATGTGGCCGACTCCTAATTGGGATAAGGTCTTGATGATGATGATGATGATCAATAGATTAGTATATGCCCATTATGAATATTAAGAAACCAAATAATTCCTTCGGAAATAAAATTCCATTTGTTTCTGTTTTTGGTAGTTAAGTGCTAGAACTAATTTTGATTGATAGATTCCAAGTCCTAGCATAAAAAAGGGCAGCCTTAGTGCACAAAGCTCCCGCCTATGCGGGGTCTGGGGAAGGAGCGGACCACAAGGGTCTATAGTATGCAACCTCACCTTGCATCTTTGCAAGAGACTGTTTTCACTCCTTGAATATGTGACCTCAAGGTCACATGACGACAACTTTACTGTTGCACCAAGGCTCCCTTCATTCCAAGTCCTAGCATGTATTCTCAAAATTATCTGAAAGCTTTCGGGTTTGTATTGGTAGGCATTTGCACTTTGTGAGTAGGGTTTGAGTTTTCTTGGAGATATGGATATCGACAAGGGATGGTTGGAGGATGGAAAAAGCTCAAGGTTTGAGAAAGACCCTCCCTGTAGTGCTTGGAGGAAGGGCGTTGGAAGTGTTCTTCTTGCAATTTTGGTGGTGTTAGGCATTGTTACATTTGTTACATCCCCTGGTTGGGAAACTTAACTTTAATGTGATTATGCAAATGGCTATTCAAGGAAGGGTCTCGAATAATTCTCCTATTTTATTGGGAACTTATGGTCTCTCCTTTCCTTTGACCATTCAGATTTGCCTAGTGTTGGTTGGCCTTTGCCAATTCTAAGAAAATTGTGAAGAATTGGGATTCAGGATGCTGTAATAGAAATAGAAAGTTTTGTGTAAGGTTAAGAGTTAAAAAGAAGGTTAAAATGTGGAAGGAAACTCTCAGCTCTATAGGGAGAAATGACGGATGAGGCTATTGAGGATTCGGGGTTGTTGGAATCTGGAGAGGAGATTCAGTACCTCTTTAATGATAAATGGAGTCATTAGGCTTTTATTAAGTTTGACTTGAAAAGGTGATGGGATGGGTGGAAGTTGATTGGCTGCAAAAATCGTGAATGGTTTGCTTTAGGGAAGGAGATGGAGGCGAATGTGCAGTTGCAAGAAGAAGGGTGGACTGAGTGATACTAAAAGTACATGGTGTTTTGATTCAGTTCACAATAATATGTGCACAATACCTTCCTTTTCTTGTGTGCATTATAAATATTTTCTTACACTCATAGATGATTTTAGTAGATATACCTGGATCCACTTTTGCATCACAAGTCTCAGGCATCTCCCATTTTAGTGCCTTTCTTGCTCCGAGCCTTGCAGTTTCAAAATTCCATCAAAATAGTACCTTCAGACTAAGGAAGAGTGGTAACTGGTAAGACAAGAAAAGATAGAATTAGGAATGAAAATATTGGAGGAAATTTAGGGATAGCACCAATAGGTAATAAGATGAGGGAGATTAGACTTAGATAGTTTGGACATGTCCAAAGGAGACCGAAAACGGCACCAGTTAGAAGGAGTGAGTTAATGCAAGTAGAAGGTTCTAAAAGGGCAAGGGGAAGGCCCAAAAGAACGTGGATTGAAGTGGTGAGGAAAGATTTAAAAACTTTGGGACTAAATGAAGCCATGATACTTAATAGAGAGGAATGGAGGAATAAGATTCATGTGGTCGACCCCTAATTGGGATAAGGTTTGGATGATGATGATGATGAGACTAAGGAAGAAAGTATTCTTCTTTTCAATTCCAATCTTTGTGGATGATTAAGGTATAGTTCATCAATGAACTTGGCTCACACTCTTCAACAGAATGGAGCTGTTGAATGGAAGAACTGGCACATAGTTGAAGTTGTCCGCTCTCTTCTTCTTGTAACCCATGTTCCTGCACATTTACATTGAAGCCACAGATGTTGTTTGTTCTTTTCTTCTTGTATCACATGTTCCTTGGTGTTGTATATCTGATCAATTGTCAAACCTCAGTTGCATTGAAGAAGCCTTCTTATTTTCATCTATTTAAGGCTCATTCCGGTCATTCTTTTCTATATGTATGTGGATTTGTCTGTTTTGTGTATCTTCCTCCTTAGGAACTTGCTAAATTGTCCTCTCAATCCCGTCGACGTGTGTTTTTGGGATATGTTGATAATCAGAAAGGTTTCAATTTGCTGATCATCTCATCATGTTTTTCTTGAGAGCTTGTACTATTATGGGTGCAACTCTTCTCCTCCTGTTTCCATTGTTTTCTATCTTCTATCCTCCGAGAAGTCATCTAGTGGTTTTGTTGTCAATGTTCCTCTGCAGGGTTATCACTATAAAAGGTAACAATTGCAAATCCTCTTGCTTGATCCTTGTCCATCTACAGGTACTTTAGTTTCTTTTCCTCCTATTGTTCTACCTGTAATGGCCATTTATGGATCAAGTGTTGGGCAGTTAAGAAACAACATGTACATAGGATACTGTTGCCGGGATGCGGATGTTGAGATAAATGAGTGCTAAGACAAGAGAGGATAGAATTAAAAATTAAAACATTAGAAAAAAATTTAGGAGTAGCACCAATAGGTAACAAGATGAGGTAGATTGGACTTAGATGGTTTGGACATGTCCAATGGAGTCCGAAAATGGCGCTGGTGAGGAATGAGGCAATCCACATTGAAGGTTCTAAAAGGGCAAGTGGAAGGCTCAAAAGAACGTGTATAGAAGTGAGAAAAGATTTTAAAATTTTGAGACTAAATGAAGCCATGACACTTAATAAGAGGGGAATGGAGGAACAAGATTCATGTGACTGACCCCTAATCGGGATAAGGTCTTGATTATGTTCTACCTGTAAAATTACAAAGGACCAATCATCTCATTAAGCCTTCTGATCGTGTTGGTTTTCCTTCTAATCCTGCTCCTCTCTTGCTTTCACTTGATTCTATTTGTATTCCAAGTCTTATAGATAGGCAGCTGAGCATGAGCGTCGGACAAGTGCTATGGAGGAAGTAAAGAAACTATTTAGTCCAATGATACGCATTATCTTGTACCCTGAGCTAATGATCCTCTTGCAATATGAGGGCAAATGGGTGTTCTCTGTCAAACTTAAATCTGGTGGGACATAGGAAAAACGTAAGACATGGTTAGTTGCCCAAGGTTGTAAACAGGATTATGGTGTTGATTATGAGGAGATATTTGCACCAGAGGCTAAGACGACAAAAATTTGTACACTTTTAGCCATAGTAGCAGCTAGATACTGGTCATTTCTACCAATGGATGTGAAGAATGCATTTTTTTTCATGGTTCATTCAAGAAACAGTGTACACAAAACCACCTCCTAGGAATCAGCACATAGTATGGTTTGAAGCAGGAGCCTTTCACATGGTTTGACAGGTTCTGACGAAGTCTTAAAGAGTTGGGTTTCATGTTTAGCCATAATGATTATCCTCTCTTTACATGTGCCACACCAAAGGGGATCATTATATTGTTGGTGATGTTGATCATATGATCATCTTAGGTGACTACATTATGAATTTTGGCAAACTGAAGACCCTTTGCTTACTTGCTTCAAAAATTAAGGACTTGGGTGCTTTGATGCATTTTCCGGGCTTGAAATCTTCTCTTTTCACTAGTTTCCATAACAAATCACTCAGAAAATACATTTAGGATGTTCTTATACTGGCTAATGTCACTGATGGCAAGCCTGTTGATACTCTTGAGCTGAATGTTAAGTGTAGTAAAGATGATGGGGAAAATATTTTTGGTCTGACCATGTACAGTGAGTTGGTGAGCAGTCTCATTTATTTGACTATGATCCAGTGTCAGCATTGCTAGTCAATTTGTTTCAGATCGTCATTGCCTTCTCTTTACTGGTATCCATTGTTTTATGTTATCTCAGAGGTACCATGCATCATTCACTATTTATTCTTCTTCCTCATCACTTTTCTTAACAGGTTATGCTGATTGAGCAGGTTGTTTTGACACTTGTCGATTCACTATGGGATGGTCCTTTTTATTGGTGATTCTCTTATCTCATGGAAATGTAAGAAACAATATTTGATTTCCAAATCATCAGCAGAGTATGGAATGAGTCAATTGTCCACTTTGGTATCTTACTGAACAAAAATGGTGATTTTGTTCCTCCATTCATCAAGAATTTCGATCTATGGTTAGGTATTGTGCAGCTGTATATCGTGCTCTGAGCTCTACTTCCTCAGATATAGTTTGGTTGTGTTTGTTGTCGGCTGACTTTGTTATTATCCTTACCACTCCAACACCTCCCTACGCTGAACATAAATGCTATTCAGACTGCTTCAAATGCAGTCTTTATGAGACCCAAGTATCGAGGTTGATTCTCATTATGTTCATGAGCATTTCTCTGACAGTATCCTTAGTCTTCCCCACATCCTTCCTATTTGCCCTGGCTGATCTCTTTGTGAAGGCAATGACAAGGGCCTGTCATCAGTTCTCTGCCAGCAATTGATGCATTCTGTACACATAATGTTTGCTTGGGAGTGTGAAAGAGGATGAGATCATTTTCCTTGTGTTTACATGTCTTTTGCAGCTTATTATATGTTTACAATTCTACCCTTCTTTACTTAAATGTACATGGAGGGGTGGATACTTGTAAACTTGATGAATCTATGTAAGTTTATGAAAAGGGGTGCATTGGATTATTCAAGCTACTATTCTCTCGAAAGCTTCCTCTGTCTCTATTTTATTATCATGAACTTACTTCTACACATCCACATATCAATTTAGGGTCAGAACCAATGTGATTTAGATGGATTACAGTGCAAAGCACCGTATATCATGTGATAGTAATATCAGAATTGGTGTCTCCTGCCCAATTATCAAGAAATCTTTGAGGTTTACGAGGAATTTGTGTTTCTTATGTCTCTTTCCTGGAAGTCTCAATTCTTTAGACTTTGAGTCCATATAGTGTTGCCTAAGAATGTGTGGGCATCTCATGATCCACATATAAGTAGGTATCTTTGTAAGTGATTACATGGCAGATGAAGCAATATACCTTATATTATTTAGCAAAAACTACAGGATTACTAAACAATTGACTGGCTTCTAAGTGCATCAATATCTGACAAATGGTATTCTGATTTTCTCTAACCCTAAGTTCTTTATGATACCCCAATTTTATTCTGTGACTTTCTCGAGCCGATGTGAATAGATGTGTTGTTTATTTCCTTGCTTAGTGATTTATATTTTTTTTCAGCTAAAAACTGTTATCTCAGTTGTTTATTTTCCTGGCTAGTGATTGTATATTCTTGTTTTCATTGCTGTTGTTCATTTTGTTTGTTGCCTTCTCCCAATATGAGTAGTAATTGGACACTTTCCTCTTCAAGTAAGTGCTCTCTGGTATCTTGCAGATGGTGGACAGATTGGATGAAGGAAAAATACCTGCAGAACTTGGACCAATTGATTATAGTGGCCTTTACAAGGTATTATATGCATTTTATTTTTAAAAGAACAGGCTAGTTGCTTCTAGTTCACATATAGTAACATTTGACTCTTCTTTCAGGCTGTTGGGAAAGCCCTCTTCCGAGCACACGTGGAAGGTCAACTTAAGGTCAGTAAATATTTCAGTTCTCCTGCTTGCTCCTCAACATGCATAGACAAACCTTTGACTGGCTTATGTAGAATGAGATAATGGCTGAGCCAGAACGCTTTGTAGTGCCTGATCCCGAACTTCCTTTGACTCTTTTGGATCAAAAGGAGGTAATTTGCTTCTGTTAATTTCTTTGGTTTGCATTTGTTTAAGTTATCAGCTAATTTTTTTTTTTTTTTTTCACTTGTTATGCTATGCTGTCAGGCTGGTAAAAAGCTGCTACTGATTACCAACTCGGATTATCATTATACAAATAAAATGATGCAACATGCCTTCAATAGGTTTCTCCCTAATGATATGGGATGGCAAGATCTTTTTGACATGGTAAGAAAGTTATTCTAAAACTGACCCTGGAACCTCTATCTTCTGCATTCTTGGCTGTCTAGTAACTTCTATTCACATGGCATTCCGAAGAATAAGTATTAGATCATAAAAGTTGAGCATGGTTTATGACTAATTGTGCTTCAAAATGGAAATTCAAATGATTTATATCGTTCTTGTTTTCCTTGTGCAGGTTATAGTTTCTGCAAGGAAGCCTGAATTTTTCCAAATGTCTCATCCAATGTATGAGGTTGTCACAAGTGATGGATTAATGCGTCCCTGTTTCAAGGGTCATTCAGGTGATTTGTGGCTGGTTATATACATTTTACAATTTCTGTATTATGTTGAATACCTTGTCCTTTTTCCAATGAGGCTTTGACGCTTAAATTGGTAAGGTTTTTCTAAATATGCATGATTAGGGATGTTGTCGAACTGCGGATGTTGGGATGGATGTGTGGCAAGACAAGAAAGGATATAATTAGAAATGAAAACATTTGACGAAACTTAGGAGTGGCACCAATAGGTAACAAGATGAGGGAGATTAGACTTGATGGTTTGGACACATCAATGGAAATTGAGATCAGTTAAAAAGAGTGAGGCGATCCAAGTTGAATGGTATAAAAGGGCAAGGGGATGGCCTGAAAGAACATGGATAGAAGTGGTGAGAAAAGATTTAAAACTTTGGGACTAAATGAAGCCATGACACTTAATAGAGGGGAATGGAGGAACAAGATTCATGCGACCGACCCCTAATTGGGATAAGTTCTTGATGATGATAGGGATGCATGATCAGGGTTTGCAGCTGTCCATGATTTGCAAAATAGCTTGAACTTTGTACTGTTTCTTGTTGTTGTTGTGTTTTTTTATGGTGAGGTTACTGATTAGACAAAGCAGACAATGGGCCATGAAAAGTTTATGACATCTAGGAAATTGTGTGAAACTGGAGAAGTATTGATACACTATATAGAGAAGGTTCTTGCATTGCAAGAACGCCCAAAGAAGCTTATGAACTCGTCCAAGAGTGGGAGTGGCCCACAGCGACTTGTGCAAATTCTTTTTAACCTAGCCTAGAGAGCCTACATGGTTGCTGTATGCTATCAGCTATTTTGAGATTCATTCCTCTTTGAATTTGCTCTTGCTTTGGTTTTATTTCACTCAAGTAGGTAAAGTCTAAGTAAAGATCTGAATGGAGCAAACAAAGAGTCAACTTTTCAATATTGGATGGCAAAGTAAAGTTTACAGGGAGGTTCAAGTTAAATAGCATCTGAATTATGCGTGGTTAATACAACGTTGAGATAGTTATAGGCATCATTATCTGCAGTGCGTTGACTTTCTTCTTATTTTCATCCTTCTAAAGGTATACTGCATGGATCGCCCCAATATAGCTTTTTTGGCCAATCCCTCCTACCACATCACTTGAACTGTCTTGCTCAGAAATGATAGTGTGCCAAAACTCACTTGCAAACAAGGACCAGGAACAAAACCAGAGACTAGAAGCACCTGTTAATGGCCATAAACCAAAGCTCCTTTAGTTTCCTGCTTTTTTATTGCTTTTTTCCCTAGGTTTTCTAAAGTCTTAAAGGAGTCTTCATGAGAGCTTGGCTTATTCTATCTATTTTAGGTACACTTCGTTTTGTTTTCCATTTACTTGCATCTTGGTTTCCACAAGAAAATTTGATTAAACATAAAAAAGGGCAGCTGGGTGCATGCAGCTTCTGTGTATGTGCAGTCCGGGGAAGGGGCGAACCACAAAGGCTCTATAGTATGCAGCCTTACTTTTGATTGCAAGAGGCTGTTTCCACACCTTGAATATGTGACCTCCACTTCACATGGTTAAAACTCTACTGTTGTGCCAAGCCTCCCCCTTTTGCTTAAACATAAGAGGAATAAAGGATGATGTCATCGAATGGCCGAAGCTGAATTGTTTGAATCTGGGAAATTTTGATGCCTATTACTCAAAATAAGGGAGTTAAGATGCTTCTCTTTTGCTTACTGTTAGAAAAGAGATCAGTCAGACTCCATTTGCAATTTTTTTGCATGTCTAACCATTTAGAAAAGCCCATGCCATGCACTGTTTTAATCTGACTCACTATTCTGAGACTCTGAAATCTGAATTTAAACTAGTATATGATGAAGTTTTGCGAGTCATCGTTGCTACTTAGTTTTGGCCTCACTTATTCTCTTCAATGTGGTTTCGTGAATTGACATTGGAGTTACAACGCAAAACTGTTTCTTGCAGTTAGATGTGGCTTTTTTCCCTTTCTAGTATGATTTTTGCAATTTCATATTGCCAGCAAAGTGGCAAGAGCATGCATTTGCACATGCTTTAATATGTTTTAGCATTCACAAGTTTTTTTGACCATGTAATTTCTCTTCTTTGAAATTTTGTTTGCAAATTGTAGAGAAAGTGACACCTTTCTTCTCTCAGTCTGAACTTTCTCCAAGTTTCAGTGAAGCTTAAGAGCATGATCTCTGTAAAGTTATGCTAATGCATTTGCTTTCTCAAGTATCTATTTGTGGATGATGAAAGAGCCTGGGATGTCACATTGACCGATTTTCTGCTGTTTTCTAAATTATGCTGCTAGAAGGGGAGCCTTGGCCCAACGGTAAAGTTGTTGTTGTGTGACCTTGAGGTCATGGGTTCAAGGCGTAGAAACAGCCTCTTGCAAAAATGCAAGGTAAGGCTGCGTACTATAGACCCATGTGGTCCGTCCCTTCCCCGAACCCCGCATAGGCGAGAGCTTCTTGCACTGGGACTGCCCCTTTTATGCTGCCAGTATTTGATGACCATTCCACATCCTTGTTCTAATTACTTATTTCTCTTTTCTCTTAGGAGGCTTGTACTCTGGTGGGAGTGCTCAGTTGGTCGAGAGATCTCTGAACATTCATGGAGATGAAATTCTATATGTTGGTGATCATATTTATACAGATGTAAGCCAATCCAAAGTACATTTGCGTTGGAGGACGGCCCTAATTTGTCGTGAACTGGAAGAAGAGGTTTTTCAACAATCACTCAGGAATGCTTACTATAATTCTTCCCTCACATTCTATAAATTTGATTAAAAAGGCTGCTGTAGCAAGGACTCTCTGGTCTGGTGCCTATACATAAATTTGTCCATGTCATCATGCTAAATGTTGACAATATCTTTGCTGCCCTTCTGTAGGGTATTATCAGGGGTCTTCTATATGCAGCAAGTAGAGAGGTGGCATTGATTTAGCTGTTTCTCAAGGATACTGCCAACTTTTATTTTGGTCTTATTATGTGTGGTAGGGTGTCAAGGATATAGTTGATTTGTTTTGTTATTTCCTGTAATGGCAGGGAGATCTTTATCAGCCATACGATAGCCAATGACATAGTTGATTGATTGCTAAGGATTTAACTCACAATATTATTGTTTGGGCACAGATCTTTGTATGCAGGTTTATGAAATATGTTCTACTAATTAGAAAGCCTATAATTTAGAATTATCTTCCCAGTATACCACAACATGAATCATGCGACTTTTCTATTAGGGTTCATATATTGGCTTGGTTTCTTGTGATTTCCAACTTCAAGATTTACAGAGACCTGCAGTCTTACTGATTTGAACACTGGTGGGAGGAAGTAGTTTCTTATGCGTAATTGCATGAGAGTTTTCCCTGAAGGCCATGAGCAGCTCACTAGAACTATCTCTATCAACTACTTAGATATGCTCTCAAGTGATATATGGATCTGTTTTAATTGTTCTAGAATGTATTTTAGGCATTTAACCCATTTCTTTTAAGACAACATGTATCTTTTTTCTTTGTTGTTTCAGTAGCATGTAATGTACCCTATTTTAAGTGTAAAACGAGATGAACTGGTAATTCTTCTGTACTGGGAGCTTATCTATTGAGGGTTTTAAATGTAAGCTGTTTCCCTACCCTTCTATTCTCCAGTTACTCTGTATCTTTTGTGGAGAAAGGCTGGCCTGCTTCCCTATTAAGGTTGCGGAATACCTGAAGTATGAGTGAAGGCCCATACTTTTGTGAGAATAAACTTAGAAGCAGAGTTGATTGAAGCTCCAGGTCAAATGATTAAGACTTCCACACAAATCTCTCTTTTGGAGAACACAGACTGGCAGGTTTAGAGATGGGATCTGAAATCTTCTAGTAGATCATTTCTTACATGCTTGGTCGCATTAGGTGTGATAGGCTAAAATGAGTTGCACATCTCTTAAGTAGTTTGCCTTATCCACTGTGGTAGCTTTCTTAAGGCTGTGGGCAGTTCATCCAACATCATACCATGGCCAAACTGTCGAGATTGGTCAAAGCATCAATAATAAATAATGGCCTATGTTTAGGATTTCCTTTCCTTCCCTATTCTTAAGAATGCTAATAACTCAGCTGGCTCACGCTATAAAAGTGTGGGCTATTTCTACTAGGTTAAGTTATATTTCTTTTCTCATTAATAAGTTGCTAGTATGTCATAAAAGAGTGCAGTGAAAGTGGCGTTAAATCAGAAAAATAACTCAACATAGTCATCTAGAATGTCATGCCTTGCAGGCTTAAACATTCTAAATGTTCATGCCATTTTTTACATGTACATTTTTTTGCAACTGGACATTAGAAAACATTGTGAAATTGACATTAGTTTTCCACCTTGATGAAAATACAAGTGACATTGGTAAACCGAGCAAGATGTCAACTAGAAAAGTAGAGGAAGAAATAAAATAGACACTGGATGCTGATAACAGAGAGGATGAGGTTTCCTTGTGCTGACAATTAAAATATATATGACGCACTGCAATCATCATGTGGTAACAGAGCCTGATGGCCCCCGGAAGGGCATCCAGTCCTATTTTCCACAATGAGATCATTAGTTTTCAAGATAATGTTGAGCAGTTCCAGCGTCTACCAGTGCAAGAACTAGTTCGACAAGTGGGTATTATAGTATGGAGGTTTGAAGAATTAAAAGACAATTGGAAGCAGTGTGTGGAAGAGTTGAAAAGAGAGCTCAAACAAAATTTTGAGGTTCGTTGCAACTGATCCCTTATAGAGCCTCAAGATCTTCAAGATATTGAGAAGGAAAGTTGTGAACAAGTGCACATTTTGAAGGTGTGGAGGAAGTTATCGCCAAGAATCAATTTCAACACCACGATAAACCTTCGAAACATCCAATCAAGTGCATAAGTCAAGCACCACAAACCAACATAGAGGAAGATGACTACATCTTTATGAGCTTACTTTTGAAGTTGCTCACAACATGTAGGAATATCTTCTGAAAGAAAGGCAACCTACAAGAAAATATCACATGCTAAAGAACAAAAGGATTGGTTCTCAATAGATTCTCAGCGCGCTCTCCGAAAATTCATACATAATGAAACAAGAACTATATTTGTGCATCAATGATGTACATGAAAAGAAGTGGCCACCAGATCTGATCATAAATACTAAATGCCATTTCAAGCATCTTTCACTGAATAATAAAAGGGAAGAATGACATTGAGAACTCAAAGACAAGTTCTTTTCAAGAGAGGGTGAATGATGTAGTGCAGTCATCCTTTTTCAGCACTGTTTATGGGTACTATTCATGGGAGCAATAACCACATATTGGTCATGTGGTACTATTTATATGAACAGTGAACTTGAGGATTTTCTTACTATTTAGAGTTTTGGTATATAATGAGTCAGAAATAGTTTCTATTTCTATTGGGTCTTTTAAAAGTTGTTTACTACTTTAGAAGTTTCCTATTTTAGATTGGAGTCTTTGAGAAACTGGTTTAAGTTATCCGTTTCAATTAGAAGTCTTTTAGTAAGTTTCTTGTTGCTCCTGCATCAATATGAGGATGAGTATATGTTGAAAAATCAATATAATCTTCATTTGCTAACTGTAGACAATATAAAACAGGCAAGGTGCTTGAACTTAGCACTTGTTCGATCGGTAGAGCAAATTGTATGGAGTCTGCACGTCAGGCCAAACCTGCTATTACTCCTATTGCTATCTGATTGAACTAAACTACTCCCTGTTTGTCCCCATATTTCTATGAAACTATTAGTCAGATGCCTTGAAACCATTCATGTGTTAATGATCACGTTAATGATCAGATTTTCTTTCACTTATGTTAGTTGTAGAAATTCTCCAGAAGTTTTCTTATTAAGCATATGTTTTGAATTGCAGTTCAATGCATTAATCAGTAGTCGTGCTCATAGAGCAGCATTGATAGAGCTTATCCATCAAAAGGAGGTTTTAGGGGATCTTTTTAACCAACTGCGCCTTGCATTACAAAGAAGAACCAAAGGGCGCCCTGCTCAGGTAACCCTGATTATGTCATATTTTGTCGTTTTCTTGTAATGTTTGCTTTGTTTTAGAGGAAGTAAGATGCTAAATTCTCAATGCATATATTTACATTTTTGTGTTCTTTTCTAATTTATTACTGCATCAATTTAAACCCCTTTTCTGTAGTTGACAGAGGTTTAGGTGTGCTAAACTTGAGTTATTTTCTATATTGTCTTTGGATTTTGTAACATCTGCCACTTTTCACTGCAAGTCTAATTTCCAAATATGATACAAAATGATCATAACCTGATATGATGGACCAAGAGAGGCAACAAAACCCATACAACCATGAAGGTTTTGTGGAAGGTTCTTTATTTTCTTGGATGTTGGTTTGTTTTCGGAAGTGGAACTGTAGATAAGAACTCCATTATTGAGGTGCTTCCTGTGTGCATGGACTGAAGATTGCAAATGTGAAAGTTGCTTGAGAATTGATTTTTCTGGACTCTCTGGTGTTTTCACCACTAGGGCTTACTAGTGGGGCTTAATTTCGTCTCAGTTGTAAGTGTAGCATGCCACTTTTCTTTGGTGCTGGCAGAATGTAGAGAGTAACATCCTGATTTTTAAAGACGTTCAAAAGAAATATCAGACATTTTACCCCTTCTTTGGTAAATGAGATTGTTAGCAGGTCAAGTCAATGCAAATCTGTTGGAAGGTGATGCATTGACATTTCTGAAATCCCTGCAAAAGGACTGGAAATGAACACAGCCTAGGAAAAATAGAAGATTGAAGAAGAGAAAATTAGTGGAAACATGGGCAATAAGGTTGAGAAAGAAATCAAATTACAACCAATATAGAATAGAGATGAACTCACAACTGCTCAATCTCAATCTGTTTCATATAAGATTAAATTTCTAGATTACATACTTGAAAATACCACATAACTGTCCTTATATCCATTCATATGGTCAAACATAGACTAGACATTTTAGATTTTCTAAGAAGACTCTAGGGAACTATGAAAGACTCTTGGGAAAATACAAAAGGCCTTTTAAATTCCCAAGCAAGACTTTAGAGAATACATTTCTCATTAATACAACCAAAACAACTTACTAAAAGGCATAAATGTGCTTTTGCCAACTTTTTAGAAAATATTAGCTACTCTAAATAATACAAGCTAGGACCCACAACAGAACATATAAAGTAATAAAGACACTATAAATACAAGCTAAGACATTTCAAATTCTCAAGCAAGATTTTAGAGAATACATTTCTCATTAATACAACCAAAACAATTTACTAAAAGGCATAAATGTGCTTTTGCCAAATCTTTAGAAAACATTAACCACTCTTAACTAATACAAGCTAGGACCCACAATTGTACACATAAACTACTAAAGACACTAAAAATACTTGCTGGTTACTTTAGCAACACTAGCATATTGTTGTAGCAGTTCTTTTATCTTTTCTGACTGCTCGATCATTCTCCCCAGATTGGAGAAATTGTCCTTGAAATTGAACCCTGATGTGATGTAGGAAGTCTAGCGGCAATGGCTTGTCCTTTTTTTCCCCATCAAAAACATGCTTACCAACAGCATATACTCCAATTGATGAAAACATAAATAAGAAAGATCCTCCCCTACAACTAAATACTCTAGAGATCTTTACCTGTAGTCATACACACTTGCTACTTTAGATGTATGCAAAACTGAAACCCCCTTCTTGTGATGCATATCCCAAACATGATAAAAAGTGCTAGTCTCTTAAAGATATAATACATTTGCAGGAGAATGTCAAATCTTTACAAAAAAATCAGGAATAGGAGTACTTTCTGCTACAACCATATAATCAGCTTGAAGGAGTTGAAGGAGATCATAAGCCTCAAGAGGAAAATAATTGACATCATTGAGATATTTAGAAAGGTGAAGATCTTCATGTACACCTTCTAACATCTCACTACTTGTCATTGATGTAATCCCACTTTTCTCTACAGCCACTTAAAGCAAACATTACTTACCAAATCTTTATCGTGAATGTCTTCATCATCAATTTAGTCATCATAAGTGGGTTCAAAATCAAATTTAAGGTTTGCTCGATCCATGTCCTCATGTACCATTTCTACTAAGTTATCTTCCTTAATACATGCATCATAAATGGGACCATTGTTATCATTTTGGTCTCCCAATGATTCAGACCAGCAATCAAATATGTTGATGATGTTATGATGCTACTCAAGTTCATGATAAATGGAAAAGTCTATTTCTTATCATCCTGAAAGATGGCTCCATACACAAAGTACAATCAAGAATGCGGTTCTCAAATTCCTCAGCAAATCCATTGTTGTCATCACCACAGATTTGAGATTCCATTTGTGCTTAGCACTTGAAAAGGGCTTTTACTTGCCTCCTTAATTCTCTTACTTCCTTCTGGGAATCAGCAGCAGCAACGCCTTGTCTGTCCTCTATGTGGATCCATGAGGTTCAAGATTATAACATAAACCTTGGCCTGCTTTGATACCAATTGATGCAGTGACAGATTTGAAATCACTGCCAAAAGGTTGGAATTGAATGCAGCCCAGGAAATCTAGAAGATTGAGAAAGGAAAAAATTAGTAGAAACACAAACGATTGGGCTGAGAAAGGACCAAAATTGTGCCCAGTATAGAACAGAGATGAACTCACAACTGCTCAATCTCAATATATTTCATGTGTTCGAATTTCAGATTACATTATTCAAAATACGACATAGCAGTCCATATGTAGACTCATATGGTTGAAGTTACACTGGATCTTTTAGATTTTCAGTCCTTGTATAGACTCATATGGTCAAACATAGACTGAACATTTTAGATTTTCTAAGAGGACTCCAGGGAAACCACAACATACTCATTGAAAAATGCAAAAGACCTTTCATATCCCCAAGCAAGACTTTATGGAATATATTTCTCGTTAATATGGCTAGACACAACTTACTAATACAAATGTGCTTTAGCCAACATTTTAGAAAACACTAACTACTCAAACTAATACAAGCTAGGACCCTCAATAGAACACATAAACTACTAAAACACTAAAATAGTTGCTGGGTATTTTAGCATGTTGTTGTAGCAGTTTTTCTTCTATCTTGTCCGTCCCACCATGAGAAGGTGATTAAATTTGTTGTGCTGGTGAAAAGTTTAGAATGTTTTAATTTTCGGGGAGCATCATCTGCAGTCCATTGTGGAAAATTCAGGACCTCTTAGACATAGATCTGTTTCTTTGAAAAGTTTTGTATGGGCAATCCATAAAGAGGAAGACTTGGAGTTACAGTTGCCTATCTGCATAAGTAAGAAGAGATGTAGGATGTTGAAGCACAGACAAATGGGTCTGAATGAGTCAAAATGCAAGAAACAGGGGACACCAACAAAACAATTGGAAAAGCAAGGAGAATAGCCTGAAGGATTAGGGGAAGCTGTTCCTCCCACATTCCAGTCCAATTGATCTCAAAGACAAATGAAGTGAAGGCTAGGGTTTTTGTCAAGCAAGTATTCTACCCTCTTTGTAGTATTTCTCACATCTGTTAGTTACTCTGAACCTCCCAAGGTAAAAAGAGAGAGCTCATTTGTGAGAAGGTCTGTAGGGAATGAACATGAAAGCATTATTGATGTGGACATGAAGCATACCGGAATGCACAAAACCATGGTGGATAGGGCGGAGGCTTGGTGGACTTCAATGATTGAATAGGTTTTACAAAAATTTAGGAATGTCAGGTTTTTACAGTGTTAACCTTTTTTCACTTATATTTGATTTTAAACTGTAGTAAAGATTACCCTTAGGCATTAGAATAAGTTGTTGAATAAAGTTCAACTTAAGTTCTTTTTGAAAGTTAAAGCATCTGTTTCCAAAGAAAATTTTGAATAAAGTCTATATGAAACTTGAAATGAGTTTCTTATGTTTTAGATGCTCATTAAGACTGCACTTGTTTGGCATTGTCAGAAGGGCACTGAAGTAATTGCAAGGAAGAAAAATTACCCCAATAGAAAGTGTCCCGCAATTGAGAAGAATCATGATGGAAGTCTGCTTCCACTGAATTCTGGAAGCAAGTATAAATTAGCTCCCACTGCGAGCTTCCATTTATGTTAAGTTATGAACTACCATAGTAGAGAGTTTCAACTTTGTGTGCATTCTGAAATGTTCTATTGTGAGATGTTTCTCCTTGCTGGACTAAACTGATTTTCAAGATTGTTGGACCTAGAGAGGGCAATTTTCCTCAACCTTTTCATTCTCACTGTGAGAAAATTACTTCGCATCAGTTCCTAAACACTCTTCCCATAGGAATACTATTGAGTCTATAGGCAACAATCCAGTGGTCATAACCTTTACATTTTTATTTGGCCTTTTCTGCTAGGTTGTTTGACATTTCTTGGGCTGAAAATAGGTACATCATCCATGTTTCAGACAGAAACTTAAAAGGTATTTTTGCCTCATGAACTGAATTGAAACTTCAAGAAAAAGGGATTGTTGAGCTGTATTTCAGTAAAGGTGAAGGTTGAGGGATGCGAGGGTGCACAAGAACGTCTACTTTCCAGAAGGAAGAATCATGGACAACGTCAATTTCCTCAAAAATCAAAACTATTAATGAAAGGATTGTACAGACGTCTGTGCTCATTGTCACAAGATCTAGAAGCCAAAAGAAAAGAGAAGAAGAGAATTAGAGAACAACAGAGAGAAATTCATGCTCTTATTTGTTATTGACATTAAGGTGTGGAATGGGGAGGGAGGGTAAGAAAGAAAGAAATTCAAGCTCTGATTATTTAGTTACAAGGTCTGGAATGACCAAAATGCCAACATTGACACAGGAACAAAAATAAAAGTGAACTGTTTTAACATTTCCTCTCATGGTGGAGTATATAAATTAGTCATGTTTAGCTCCTACCAGTTTTAACTTAGCTAATTCTCAGGTAATTCTTTGATGGAGGGTCAAGACGGTAAAAGCTACTGCTATAGTACTTGCTTCAGTGACATGCTACAATGCCAGTTACTGCTTTTTGTGTTTTCAGTTATTGTGCTCCATTGTGGGTCCTGGCTTATATTAAGGTGAGTAGTTACTATTTTCTAAGTTGGCTAAAGCACATTTATGTATTTTAGTAAGCCATGTGTGGTTGTATTAAGGAGAAATGTAATCCCTAGAGTCTTGCTTGGGAATTTGAAAGGCCTTTGTTGTTTCCCTAGGAGTTTATCCTAGAAACTCTATCACACTAGTCTAGGTTTTACTATATGAGTCCATATATGGACTGTTGTGTGAGGTGTTTGAAGAAGATAATCTGAAATTTGAATTAGATCTGGAATAGATTGAGATAGAACAGTTTTATGTTCATATCTGTCCTACCATGGCTGCAATTTGAGCCTCTGTTTGGCCTATTGCTGTGATTTTCTGCTCTTTTTCCCATCCAATCTCTTCTTTTTCCTGGCTGTAGTCATTTACACATTTGTTTGTGTTTACCAATCTAATCACTGTCATCAGTTGGTATCAGAGTAGGCGATGTTGTAAAGAGAATTGAGGAGGTAGATAGAAGCCTTTTCCTAGTGCTTAGCACAAATGGAACCCCAGATCCATGGTGATGGCGACAATGGATTTGACAACAAATTTAAGAACCCAATTCAAGAGTGTGCTGTGTTTTGAGGATCCATCTGTTTGGGATGAGAAGAAATGTGGTTTCCACAATTATAATGAAGTTGAGTGGTACCCTAATACCCTCAATGTTTTTTGATTGCTGGCCTTCATCCTTGGTTAACTAGGATGAAGTTGATGATCTTGTTTATGATGAGTATATTAAGGAGGGATAGCTTTCCATACAAGTGGGGCATACAAGGACATGTGTGGGATAGAGCTTGACTTTGATGTTGAACCCCTCTAAGATGATAACAATGATGATGGAGACATCCAAACCTAGGGCTTAGGACTGGTCTATGCAATGATCGAGGAAAATCATTGAACAGAATTTCAGAGATTCATTGAGGGATTCAACTAGAAATAAACCAAAGAAGTTGGATTAGGTTCTGTCTGAAAGGAATTTTGTCGATAACTGATCCAAAATCAAATTGACAGATCATGTAAGATCTATGTTGACACAGGCACAAGTCGCACCCAGGTATAAGGTTGGACTTGCAACCAGTGGGACTAGATCTGCCTATTCACGCAGCTAGTACTCTAGGCGCAATATTTATTAATTAAAAACTTAAAAAAGGAAAAATCCAAAATCAATCCTAAAATTACAAAAATAAGAAAAACATGGAACATAAACACAGTTGCAAGGAGTTGTAGTTTTTAGCATTAGAATGGATACCTATGGAGATGAACCCAAAAAACAAATAGAAAAATAAAAATAAGTAGCGTATTTCATGTTTTTTAGTAGAAATTATGGAAAAATAAAAACAATAAAAATCATGAAAAGATATTAATAGATATGAAAAGAATGAAAATGAGTTATTGTTTTTAGCACTAGTATGGAAACCAATGGAGATTTGTTACAAAAACAAATAGAAAAATAAAAAATAGTAGTATATTTCACGTTTTTTGGTAGAAATTACCAAAAAAAATAAAGATATTAAAAGAATGAAATGGTGTATTTTAGTGTTAGAATGAGAACCCATGGAAATTTGTTACAAAAACAAATAGTAAAAAAAAAAATTGTAGTGTATTTTAGTAGAAATTATAGAAAAACTATGTAGTCCCTAGGCACAAAAAGGCGCATGGGGTGCAACTCGATTTTGTGTAAGCGTAGGGGGAAAAGTCGCAGTGCGACTAGGCGCGACTAGTTGCACCTAGTGTGCCTCGTGACTTTTGCGCCCTCTAATTTAGGCGCCAGATCGATCTCAAATCATTGATCATTGATTTTGCTTCGTCAAAGATGGGAACAGGTAAGATGAAAGCAAGAGGAGAAAGAGAAATGCAGATTTTGCTGGAAAATATACCATTTCCATGCGTCATTCGTCTTTGTCTTAAAACAACACAAATCATCAAATTTTTTTGGGGCTTTGGTTCTTACTTGTATGCTGAAGAGAATGATCGACTTGACCGTCATCTTCTCCGGTGAACCGCTGCAATTCTGACGAACCCGCAACTCTCTTTCCCTTCTTGTGGCATGCTGCGGCTTTCCCCGGCAAGCTGGCCTCCTCCTCCTTTTCTTCCTCCCTCTCTCTCTCTCTCTCTCTCTGGTTTTTTCGTTTTCTTCATTAGATCCAACTCGGGTCTGTTATGTTTTTAAGTAAGGGAGTGCCATTATGAATTCTGGCCCCTCCCTTTATAAGAAAAATCTAACTTATATTAATGGTTTTTTAATTTGTGCCTTGTTGTCAAGTTGCACAACTAGGCATGCCTAGTCCCTCTAGGCGCAAGTCGCACCCCTTGCGCCTGCGACTACATAGCCTAAAAATAAAAACAGTAAAAAAACATGAAAGATATTAAAAGAATGAAATGGAGTTGTTGTTTTTAGCATTAGAATGGAAACCTATGTAGATTTGTTACAAAAAAAAAAGGGAAAAATAAAAAATTGTAATGCATTTCACATTTTTTTGGTAAAAATTACAGGAAAAATAAAAGCAGTAAATACAACATTAAAGATATGAAAATAAATGAAAAGAATGAAATGGATTTTTTGTTTTTAACATTAGAATGTAGATAGGTTGAGATTTTAAACAGAAAACAAGCATAAAACAAGAAAAACAGAAAAATGGTACTGTTTTTACAGTTTAAAAAAAATAAAAAATAAAAAATTCAAAAAGAAAGATTAATCCTTAGTTTCTTGCCTTCAGTCGCTTAAACTAGGCTTCAATTGGTGATGGAAGATGAGGAATGGTTGCAACAGTACTTGGAATGAGGGGGAAAGAGCTCCAGGAAGAAAAAGAAGAAAAAAAAGAGACAAAAAGGGTTTCATACCACTTAATAGCGACTAGAGTCGGGTTCACAAAAATCGCCAGTGGCTATTCGCAACTAGTTGTGTGACTAGTCGCACAACAACTTCCCACCTAGAGTTTGGCCCAAATCAAGTTGCACAGGCTGCAACTACTTGTGCCTAGCGACTAGTCGCGCCTGTGACAGCATAGGGTAGAATGCAAAACCTGAGAAACTTTAGGAGGGATGAAGTTTAGGCTGAGCATTTTAAGTCAACGTGGACTGTCATCATACAGAAGTCCATAATACAAAGTACTAATCTGCAAATAAGCATTGCAGGAAGCTTGCTTTTGATCTATAAAACTATGTGCAGGCCATTCTAGCCAAGGTTATGAGTGAATACTATAGCTTGGTGGAAGTATAGTTGGGCCCTTTCTGAGTTGTAAAGAGAAGTGATAAATTTTTTAAAATGCAGCTTTCTAGACATGTTTTAGATGTTCTTAATGTAAATACTCAGCTCCTACAGGGTTCCAGAAAAGACTACAGAAACTCTTGGACGAGTTTTCTCTAACTAGGGGAGAATGATTGCATGGTCAGGAAGATAAAAGCTAGTGCTACAGTCAAGAGCTATAATACCAGCCACTTTGTTTTGTGTTTTTAATTACTTTATGTTCAATTGTTGATCCTAGCTAATATTGAGTAGATACTGTTTTGTAAAAGTGGATGAAGCACATTTATGTCTTTTATTTAGTCGTGTGTAGTTTTATTAATGACAAGTGTATTCCCAAAGTCTTGCTTGGGAGTTTTGAAAGGTTTTTGTATTAATAAGGACTCTAATCTAGAAACTCTAAAATTCTAGTTTAGGTTTGGCCATATGAGTCCATATAAAAACTGTTTTGTGAGGTGGTTTGAGGAATGCAATAGATTGAGAGAGAACAAGTTTCTGTTCATCTCTATTCTAGTTTGGGTGCAATTGCGGTCTTTCTCAGCCCAATTGTGATGCTGTTTCTACTGATTTCTCTCTTTGAATCTACTTTTCTTCTTGGATTGCAGTCATGTATAGCTTGCTTATAGTGATTTCAGATCTATCATTGTATCATGTGTTCAGATAAAAATTGTTGCCAAGTTGCTCTTTCTACTTCAAACAGGAGTCCTAACCTCTGCAGCAATAAAGTGGCCTTCTATTTCCATGTCTCTGGTCATCTGTGGAAGACCACATTGCTAGCTTTGTGAATAGCTGCCTGGTTATCGCAATACATTTTCATAGTCTATGGCATGCAAAACTCATCTCTCGTAGGAATGATTTCACCTAAATCTTCTCAAAAGTTGTATCGATTATGAATCATTGTTTTCTACTGTGGTTTTGCATTTGATATTTCCACCACATTTTGCTTCTTCTCTGCTTTACCAAACTTATCTCCAATAAATTTACATGGCCTGAAGTTTTTTATGGATCTCCTATCAGACTCCTGACCAAGCTGCAACTAAGAATATAATCTTATGAAAATGACTTAGTGGTCTATATACAAGATCTTTCTTTGGAACACCCTGCACGTAATGTATTATCGTATAAATAGCTACAAGTGAGGGTGAATGTGTAAAACTGGCTACCAACTGCAAGTACTAGTATCAACTTACAGTAGGACAAATTAGCTTCCTAATAAGTCTTCTATATCAGCATATGTCTCTGCACTCCTCTTTGTCCAACCACAACCTTCAAATCGTGATTCATGGTTTTTTTTTTACAGTTCCATTCTCTGTACAAGTCTCCTTGATGCATGCGAAGAACAAACACAGCTTTAAAGTGCTGTATGCCTCGTTGAAGTTAAAAAACATTAGACGATAGAAAGGTTCAGCAATAAAACGTTGGCCTCATTTTCATTATAACATGAACACATGATGGACCCCACTCAGTTACACAAGCAATCCAAAGGACTGACAATTTGCTTTCTAGTTTTCTTGTTTCTATTTTTTTAGTTTCCTTGGTATCCAAATTTGGATAGATCTGGAAGGTCTAGTTTTTTGTTTTTCAAGCACTAGAGGGCTTTGAGGGGAGAAACAGAACTCCGTATAAGAGACCATATGTACTATTTTCCTAAATTTATGTTTGTGTGTTTGGATTTTAGCTATTGAATTCTTTTAAGAGTTTTTTCTCTTCAATTGATTTGCGATGGTTCTTTTATTCTTCAAAGTGTGACATCCTTGAGTTTCTTCTTAGTGCTACACTTAGAAATCCGTTTGTGAACTCTTGTGTGTGAATTTTTAGCTTATTGAATGCTGGTTCTTTTATTTTTCAAAGATTTGACATCCTTGAGTTTCTTCTAAGTGCTATGCTTAGAAATCTGTTCATGAATTCTCATGTATGACTCCAAGACCATTCGCCCGAATTTAAGTGTAACATTTGCTAATCTATCCAAAAATCACAGAAGAGCCAAAAAAAGATATAGTTAGTTTCTTGTTAAAATTTCTTTCTGTCGTATTAGCTGTTTACTCAAGTTTATTTCACTCAATTCCATCACTTTGCAAGCTTGGTTTTCAGTTACAAGTGAACACAGTTTAGAGATTACCATTTTGCTTTTGTTTGAGAGTAGCCAGAAAGTTTTCTTGTCAGACCAGTAACTGGTTTCATGATTGCTATCATATTTCAATTGGGTTTCAAATGGATTTCCAATCCGAGAAGTTTTAGCAAAATTTCTGTCTGTGTTTTCTTGAATTCCTGTGGATTTAACTGAGTTTTCTCAATCTCAAATTTAATTTTCTAAGTTAAATCCTTTGCTTCTGCTTTATTTGAAGTCATATAGAATCTGTTTCCAAGTCCCAAAACTTTGGTAGAGTTTTTCTAGTTGTCCTGTGCCACTCCAATTGATCGATCTAATATGTTGGTTGATACTGTGCTTTAACACCCCAATCGCACTTTATATGCTGTAGAGTTTAATGACTCTTCTCTCTTCTGATTATCACTTTTTGTTAGCTGTACTTATCTTTTGCAGTGGTTAATATGAGAGGTTAGGCTAGGAGCTATGTTTAAAGCAACAGCAAGTCCTATTGTTCTAAAAGATATGGTACAAGCTAAAACTAAGCCGATACAATAAAGCCCCCTTAAATTAGTACCCAATAAATTAATTATTCCACTAATACAATGCAAAGTGTTCGGTCCTAACTTGAGCCAATGTGGTAAATTAATACATTTGCTAAACTAATAAAATAATATTTTTTCAGAATTTCCTTAATGACCCATTGATTACATAAAAAAAAAAATTCTCAGGTGTGAGGATCACTTTTGTGAAAAGGGAGCTCAGAGAGAGAGGGAGAGGGAGAGAGGCAACGCACTATTGGAGAGAAAATTAAAAATGAGAGATATCTGTTTATCTATTGGAGAGAATGGGAAAGAAGAGATATAAATTTACTATTTGAGAACAACTGGAAAGGTTGGTGGACATTAGAAAGTGATACGAAAGCAAGAAAGGATTTACACAAGAAAGATAGATTCTTTTGCAATTGTTAAAGAGGAAAAAGCATTTAGAAAAAGTAGAAAAGACATGACCCTGCTAAATTAATTGAAATGATAACTATTCCAAAGCCATTTATTGAAGAGGGTTTTACTGTACTATTGTTGTTTTCTTAACTTTCATATTTACCATCTCCGTATTGCTATTGAATGGTGCTTATTAATGTTCTGGCGATTACTGTCATAGATCAATAACTCTTGTGAAATCTTCCATGGATTTTAGTTTGTTGACATATTGCTATCAGCATGCTTCTTCCTGATTCATCTTTCAGACCCTTGCCGCAACTAATATGGAAGATCAAGAAGTTACTGAGAGCATGCATAGGCTACTTATTGTTATGCAAAGATTGGACCAGAAAATTGCTCCTATTCTAGAGGCGGATGGGGAGCACTTCAATACAAGGTATCATCCAAAACTCATTGCTTGTGACATTAGTTGCGTATTAGATATTTCCATTTAACCAGTGACATAATTGCATAATTTTGGGTCTCCAGCATATGCAAGTCTTTTGATCTCTTGTAAGGTGCTTTATATGGTGATCAACCTAGAAATGATAGTGAAAGTTTAGAAGAAAAAGAATGTATTTTTCTATATCTTATTAGAGAAAAATTACACTAATATATATATAGGAAAGCATGGCAACAAACCTTCCATTGAATCCCATGGATTAGGCTAAAGGAAATCCCTTAACATAAGGGTCAAACTAAGAATAAAGGAAAGGATATTTTCAGATTCAAATCTAATCCTAATCTCCATTATTTATGGAAACAAACTAAGATAAGATCAAAACTAATCCCTAGAAACTAGGAACTAATTTTGAGAGAAAGTTTCCTAACATATCCAACAGATAGTATATGATTTCTGCTTTGACCATTCTGCTTTGGCTGTTTTCTTGTAAGTTTGACTCCTAACATTAATGGTAACATGGGAAAACTGAACTTTTTTTAGAAGCATTTGATTATTCATCTTGAATCAGCGATCCATGTTTAAAACCTCAATGTGCCCACATATTGACTACCAAGTTCATCTCATTTGGAGTCTTTTAGAAACTTCAACTTGCCCTAATTGATAGAAAACCACTTTTCCCTTGGGCAGGTTCTTGATTGCAAGATTCTAAACATTGGAAATTGTTAAAGTAGAGCCAAGAGAGAGAGATGGAGCGAAAGCCTTAGAATGGGTGAATGTGTGTTGCTGATTTTGCACCTCATACTTACTACATATATATACTAAACAAGGATAGTTACATGCTCCTAACTGTACAATGTGGGACTAAAAATAAAACAAAACTAAGACTAAGGCTAAGTAAAGCTATACAATACTATGCTATATTCAACACTCCCCCTCAAGCTGGAGCATATAAGTCATATGCACCAAGCTTATTACAAATGAATTTAATTCGAGGTCCTCGGAGAGATTTTGTGAAGATGTCTGCTAGTTGATCATTTGAATTGACGAAGCTAGTAGCAATACATCTCGACGAGATCTTTTCTCTAATAAAATGACAATCCACTTCTATGTGTTTGGTCCTTTCATGGAAAACTGGATTAGATGCAATATGTAAGGCTGCTTGATTATCACATATGAGCTTTATACTTCCATCCTCTCCGAATTTCATCTCCTGGAGTAGTTGTTTTAGCCAAATAAGTTCACATGTTGCCATGGCCATGGCTCGATACTCAGCTTCTGCACTTGATCTAGCAACTACATTTTGTTTCTTGCTTTTCCAAGATACTAAGTTACCTCCAACAAAAACACAATATCCGGAGGTAGAACGCCTGTCTGAAGGAGAACTAGCCCAGTCAGTATTTGTGTACCCAACAATTTGAGTGTGGCCTTTATCTTCATATAACACACCTTGACCTGTTGCTCCTTTAATATATCGAAGAATGCGAACCACATCATCCCAATGACTATCACACGGTGACTGTAGGAATTGACTGACTACACTGATAGAAAAAGAGATATATGGTCGAGTAATGGTGAGATAATTCAGTTTACCCACAAGTCGCCGATATCTTCCAGAGTCCGCTAAAGGCTCCCCCTGTCTTGGTACAAGCTTAACATTCAGGTCCATAGGTGTGTCTACGGGCTTACAATCTAACATACTAGTCTCTTCCAAGATGTCTAAAGTATATTTTCTTTGTGAAATGGTAATACCTGTACTAGACTGAGCTACCTCAATGCCCAGAAAATGCTTCAGTTTTCCCAAGTCTTTAGTTTGAAAGTGATGGAATAGATGTTGTTTAAGTCTCTGAATGCCATCCTGATCACTGCCTGTGATGACAATGTCATCCACATAGACCACTAGATAGATACACTGACCCGAAGAGTTGTGCTGATAGAAAACAAAATGATCTGCTTCACTCTAAAGCATTCCAAATTCCTGAATAACAGAGCTAAATCTTCCAAACCATGCTCGAGGAGATTGTTTTAAACTGTATAGAGAACGGCGCAATTTGCACACTAAACTAGACTCCCCCTAAGCAACAAAGCTAGGCGGTTGCTCCATATAAACTTCCTCTGCTAAATCACCATGAAGGAAACCATTTTTAATATCCAGTTGGTAAAGAGGCCAATGCCGCATGGCAGCCATGGAGAGGAATAATCGAACAGAGGCAACCTTCGCAACTGGGGAAAAGGTGTCACCATAGTCAAGACCATAAATCTGAGTATAGCCCTTAGCAACGAGGTGGGCTTTAAGTCGATCAACTTGTCCATCAGGACCCATCTTAACAGTATATATCCAACGGCAACCCACTATTGTTTTACTAGGTGGCAAAGGAACCAAGTCCCAAGTTTCATTTGCATGCAAAGCATTCATTTCATCAACCATGGCTTGTCTCCACCCAGGATGTGAAAGAGCCTCAATGGTACTTTTGGGAGCAGAAATAGAGGACAAGGAGGAAATAAATGCATAATAGGGTGAAGATAATCGATGGTAACTCAAAAAATTATAGATAGGATGAGGATTATGAGTAGATCGATCACCTTTTCGAAGAGCAATAGGCAAGCTATTAACCGAATGAGGGGCCGAAGTAGGTGAAGCTGGTGGGACAGGGAGATTGTCATCAGGGACTTCAGTGGAACCTGCAACAGCTTCAAGAGGAGGCTGGCGATGATAAACTTGAAGAGGACAAGAGACATCATCCGCAGGTGTGGAAATATAGGGAAGAGGTAAAATTTCAGAAATGGACAGTGGCTCAACAGTGGATGAGAAGAATGGTGATTGCTCAAAGAAAGTTACATCTGCTGAGAGAAGATATCGATTAGTGTCAAGAGAATAACAACAATACCCCTTTTGAAGCCTAGAATATCCCAAAAAGATGCATTTTGTGGCCTTAGCAGAAAGCTTATCTTGCCCATATCATATGTGATAATCAAGCAGCCTTACATATTGCCTCTAATCCAATTTTCCATGAAAGGACCAAACACATAGAAGTAGATTGTCATTTTATTAGAGAAAAGATCTTGTCGGGATGTATTGCTACTAGCTTCGTCAATTCAAATGATCAACTAGCAGACATCTTCACAAAATCTCTTCGAGGACCTCAAATTAAGTTCATTTGTAACAAGCTTGGTGCATATGACTTATATGCTCCAGCTTGAGGGGGAGTGTTGAATATAGCATAGTATTGTATAGCTTTACTTAGCCTTAGTCTTAGTTTTGTTTTATTTTTAGTCCCACATTGTACAGTTAGGAGCATGTAACTATCCTTGTTTAGCATATATATGTGGTAAGTGCGAGGTGCAAAATCACCAACACATTCACCCATTCTAAGGCTTTCTCTCTATCTCTATCTCTCTCTCTTGGCTCTACTTTAACAGCTCTAGAGTCTAGAATCCACGGGCCAATAGAAGAAGACTGAGTAAAGCAAACACTAGGATTACCAGTCTGAGCGACGGAAGCAACGGAAGATGACTTGGCTGCCTGATACTGGAGGTACGCATCATAGTCACTACCAGTCGGGGTAATATTTTGAGATGTAGAGCCCTCAGATGAGTCAGGTAACTGGATGTTAGATGATTGGACGATGTTAGCAGTGCAAGGAGGTCGCCCGTGTAGTTGGTAACACCGATCCCGAGTGTGTCCAATCTTATAACAATATGTGCACTGAGGACGCTGTCCTCGGTTACGACCCACGGCCACCTCTAGTGTTTGCCTGAGAAGCCAAAACTGAGGAATCTGAAGGGCCATCAAAAGTAACTCCCTGAGTAGAGGAGATATGCAACAAGCGGGCAAATACTTCATCCAATGAGGGCACCGAAGGGCTAGCCAGAATTTGATCTCTGACGGATTCAAGGTCAGGGCGGAGCCCAATGAGAGTCAACACCATGAAAAACTTATCAGTCTGTGTTTGTTGGGCTTCTACACCATCAGTAGGAGGCATTAGAGACAAGAACTCCTTAAGGGACGCAATCTTTCCTATGTAAGTCGAAAGATCCATGTCCTGTTGTCTAACATGAACAATGTCAGAAACAACTTTGTAAAAACATTGAATATCTTTCGTGTATAAGCCCTTGGCCTGGGTCCAAAATTTGAAACATGTTTTATAGGCGCGAAGATGATATAAAACTTTGGGATCCACGGATTGCCATAATAGGCTGCATAATTGTGCATCAATCTTTTTCCATTGCACTTTGTCTGTAACAGAAATATCTGCCTCTTTTTTGACCAAATGGTCTTCATAACCTTGACCCATAAACCATAATTCCACAGAGGCAGACCAAGACAGATAATTTGCACTACCAACTAATTTCTCCGACGTGATAACAGGAGATCTAGAAATTACGGAAGTGAAAATACCATTTTTAGAAGCCATGATTACTTATTTGGGTGGTCTGCGGCAAAGATTGGCAGCAACAACCATCTGGTGGCAGTAGCGGCGATCTTGGAACGCTAGAGATGACAGAGGGGTGGCCGGTAAAGAAGCGCGGTCGCCAAAGGAATTGCCGGAATGGATACACGGCCAAACCAAAAAAAAGAGGAAAAGAAAAGGAGAAGGTAGATAATTAGGGTTTCTCTTATGACTCTGATACCATGTTAAAGTAGAGCCAAGAGAGAGAGATAGAGAGAAACCCTTAGAATGGGTGAATGTGTGTTGGTGATTTTGCACCTCACACTTACCACACATATATACTAAACAAGGATAGTTACATGCTCCTAACTGTACAATGTGGGACTAAAAATAAAACAAAACTAAGACTAAAGCTAAGTAAAGCTATACAATACTATGCTATATTCAACAGAATGATGTCTTTACTATTGCTACTTGTATCTTCTTAGCTATTGTTGGCTGCTTAAATGAGCTCCTTTTTGTCAGTCATTTACCTTTGTCTGGGTTTTCTCTGGCCTAGGAGATCTTTGTAAGTATAAGTACCACATATGACACTTATTTATCATCTGAGTTTTGTGGGTATTGTCAGCATAAATTATCCCTTTTAGCATTTAGGTATTTATGATGCATACATAAGGACAATGTTTCTATAGATTAAACTTATAAGGCATCTGGAAGAACGTCTCTACGTAATTTTGAATAGCTTCTGAATCTAGCTTCCTACGCACTGAGGGAGCTTGAGGTAACTGTGAGTTAAACATTAACTATATTGTGATTGTTAGCTTTTCAAAAAGCTCTAAATTACAAACTATTTCAATCTTCAGATCTATAGAATAACTGCACTTCCAAAATTGTAGAAGCTGTTAGGTTTTTAATCTAGCTTCTTTCTTTTCTTACCTCCTCACAGATCTCATCTTTTCTTGATAGTAAACCTAGTAAATCTGCATTTCACCTTTTATAAACCTTCTCAATAGAAAGAAACTCACTAAGTGATACTGAGATCCTTTTTGTCAGGTGGGGTTATCTCTCACGTGCAGGTCTTTGGGACAAAAGCCACTTGACCAGACAAATTGAGAAGTAAGTTCTTATGCTATGACTTATCAGAGAAAAATGACATTCTAATCCGTGAAAAAGAAAACTCAAAAACTGTGCAGAGAGATTTCACTCGACAAGAGTAGGAATTATGTATTTATGCTCTGATCTCACCACAAAAAAAATACCTGTCATGCATCACCAACTAAAAAACAAAAGAAAAATAACACAAAAGCTTTGTCACATCTGAAGTTGTTCCTAGTTTTTTCTTTCTGAAAAATGATACTTGAAGTTGTCCCTTATTAGACTTCAATTATCCTGATTGCAGGTATGCTGACATTTATACATCAAGGGTTTCAAATTTCTTACATTATACACCATTTGTGTATTTCCGTTCTCAGGAACAGGTAAATAGACTGACCGTGATTTCTTCATCAATTTTCTGCCCCTTCTTTAGTTAGCATAGTATTTAAAGAGCTGTTTGCTTATTATCATGCTACTAATTGTATATCTCTATTTGAGATTGTTTTTGTTGATTTAGATTTGTATAGCTTTGTAAACTGTTTTACAGTAGAATTCGTGAGGAAACCGGCATAAATCCTTCTTGAAGGATTTTAGAATCTTATTGATGTTAGACTCCATGAAAATTGATTTCATTTACACAGAGTTGACTGCTAAGCAAGCATAGAGAATAGCTTAGAGAATACCAAGATGGATAGACCCACAAATGGTAAATGATAGGAACTTCTAAGCAGATGAGATGGTCCTTGCAACATGTCAGGTCATATTATCTAATGGATGAAATGGTACTTCTCTGATATTTACGTATATTATGTCCATGATATTGCAGACACTTGCACATGATGCATACTCGTGCACCACTCAGAATGTTAATGGCGTGGAAATCAGCAGTCTTGAGGAGTCGTCTTTCTTGTGAGTTAATAAGAATCTAACAATGGTAACGATGATAAGTATGAAGCGAAAACATGTCTGTTGGTCTGATATGCCGATGTGTAATGGATAGTGAAGGCTCCCATAAGATCAGTTGTTGTTGTATACTGCGTAAACTAGTAAGGTTGGGTCTATCCTCTGGTTTGTATTAGCAGCAGTGTATTGTTATTTTAATGATTCAAGTATTATTATTTATTTTTATTTTAATAAGGCAAGTTATGCAACTTTAATCTCATTTTGAAGGCACTTAGCTGGCTAAACAAATTTATTTTACTTTGCTGCTGATCAAGATGCACTATGTTCTATAATGTTGCTATTGTTGATGTACGATTTTTCTGTGGGTTTTTTGACCCACCAAAATTGGCCATTCCAACCACATGGTTCGTCCTTTGCATCATATTTTAGATGATCATAACCGCTTATATTCTGGAGTGGACAATAGGTAGCTTGTTAGTTAGAAGTCACTAGTCTTAAAATCTTGAGTAATTGGAGGGTTAGCATCGTCCCATGAGAAGGATTCTTGGGTGTAGGCTATCAAGATGTGAGCCAGAAAATTAATAATTTCGATCAACAATCATCTAACTCCACCAATGCCTGTCTCAAGCTCAGATGAAAAAGGAGGGTCTTGCATCAGGTGTCAGCCGGCAAAGGAGAAGTTGAAGATGATTTTGTTACTTCTTTTTTACAAATGAATATGCATTTGTATATTAGTTTATAAGGAAGAAATGAAAATCATTTCCAGCTTCTTAAAATATGGCAACCCTTGTGTTAGGTGCCAGCCGGCAAGGGTAAAACTGAAGATGATTTTGTTATTTCTTTTCTGCTTGCAAATGAAAATGCATTTGTATAGTAGTTTGTAAGGAAGAAATGAAAATTATCTCCAGCTTCTTAAAATTATGACAACCCTAACATGACATGAATCGAAAACTGACATTCCCTCAAGTTAGGCATTTTCCATAAGCGATACGTTGCATTAGATCTTGGGTGCGGTGAAAAATAGGCAAGGGTTGCTAAGGCATTCTCTTAGAAGTGATGCGCTACATCGGATCTCGGGTGTAGTGAAAAATGGGCAAGGGCTACTAGACCATCCCTTCGGAAGCAACGCGCTACATCAGAACTCAGGTGCAGTGAAAAGTTGACATGGGTTCATGCCATGGAGGTTGAGAAAGACAATAGTAAATAGGATATCTCCAGAGCACAAGATTCGTATCGCCACATTGAATATTGCGACATTGACAGGTAAGAGTTTAGAGTTAGTAGATGTAATGAAACGTATAAGAGTTAACATCGCTTGTGTCTAAAAAACTAAGTGGAAAGGGGCTAAAGCTAGAGAAATAGATATGTATAAATTATGGTATGTAGGAAAGGATAATAACAGAAATGACATAAGAATAATAGTAGATAAGGAATTAAAGGATAACGTTGTGGACGTTAAAAGAATTAGTAATAGAATAATAATAATAAAACTTGTTCTAGGAGAGCAAATTATAAATGTTAAAAGTGCATACGCACTACAAATAGGGTTACAAGATATAATCAAGAGATAGTTTTGGGAAGATATGAAGGGAATCATGCAAGAAATTCTCAATACTGAGGAGATATTTATAGGATCAGACTTAAATAACCATGTAGGAAAAGTGTGATAGAATACTCGGAGGGTATGGTATAGGTAAATGAAATAAGATGGGGGAGAATATCTTTGATTTTGCTTTGTCATATAACCTGGCCATTGCAAATACACTTTTTAAGAAGAGGGATGAACACTTAGTAACCTTTAAAAGTGGACTTCATAAAAGCCAAATAGACTTTTTTCTACTTAGGAATAATGAACAATCTATGTGTAAGGATTGTAAGGTGATACCTGGTGAGAGTTTAACCTCACAACACAACATAGGTTAATGGTTATGGATATCCATATCAAAAGATGGAAAAAAGGAAATGAACTTAATAAGCATCCAAAAATTAAGTGGTGGAACTTAAAAGGAGAGAAAATAACCTCATTCACAAATAAGTTGATGGTAGAAGGAAATTGGAACTATGAAATAGAAGTAAATACCATGTGGATTAATATTGCTGAGTCCATTAAGAGAGTGACAAAAGATGTCTTAGGAGTATCTAAAGGTAAAAGCCAATTAGTAAAGGAAACATGGTGGTGGAGTGAAATAGTGCAAAAAGTTATTAAAAAAAAACGGATGTGTTTTAAAGCATTACAGAAGACTAGAAATATGAAAACTATGAACAATATAAGAATGCTAAAAAGATTACTAAGAGAATAGTAAGTGAGGCTAAACTTAAAGCGTATGATGAGCTCTATAATAAATTAGGAACAAGAGAAGGTGAGAAAGATGTGTTTAAACTTGCAAAAGTAAGAGAATAGAAGGGTAAGAACTTAGATTATGTTAGGTGCATTAGAAGCGATGATCAAAGGGTATTAGTTAAAGATGATGAGATCAAACAAAGGTGGGAAGTTAAATGACAATGACTTTGAGAATATAGGGATTGAAAATAATATAAATCTAAATAACATTAGATATTATAGATATGAATGTAGGATTAGAATACCTGAAGTGAAAGAGGCCTTGAAAAAGATGAAATCAGAAAAGGCCATGAGGCCCAATGGTATACCAACAGAGGTTTGGAAGCATATGAGAGATATTGGGGTAGTTTGGTTGACCAAGTTGTTTAACAAGATTATAAAATCAAAGAAAATGCTTGATGAGTGGAGGAAAAGCTCTATTGTACAAATTTATAAGAATAAAGGAGACATACAGAGTTGCACTAATTATCGAGGGATCAAACTTATGAGCCACACTATGAAACTTTTTGAAAGAGTGATTGAGAAGAGGCTACGACATTAAACAAGTGTATCGGAGAATCAGTTTGGTTTCATGCCTGGGAGGTCTACCATTAAAGCTATTTTCTTACTGAGACAATTAGTAAAGAAGTATAGGGAGAGAAGGAAAGACTTCCACATGGTCTTTATTAACTTGGAGAAAGCTTATGATAGAGTCCTTAGAGAGTTAATATGGAGGGTGTTGGGCGATAAAGGGGTTTCGCAGGGGTATATAAACATAATTAAAGATATGCATGAGGGAGTGGTAACAAATGTTAAGACCACTAGTGGTGAGATTGGTGATTTTCTTGTCACTATAGGATTGCACCAAGGATCGGCATTGAGCCCATACCTTTTCACATTGGTTATGGATGAGGTTACAAAACATATACACGAGGAGATTCCCTGGTGCATTCTATTTGTAGATAATATAGTCTTACTTGATGAGACAAGGGAGGGTGTAAATATAAAGCTAGAGTTATGAAGAGAAGTATTAAAATCTAAAGGATTTAAAATTAGCCAAACTAAGACAAAATATATTGAATGCAATTTTAGCAAGGAGAGGAGTAGGAGTGGAATACCAGTCAAGATTCATAACGAAGAAGTCCTCGTAAAAGACCACTTTCGGTACTTAGGATCAATGATTCATGAGAGTGGAGAGATTGAGAGGGAGGTTACCTAGAGAATCTAAGTGGGTTGGAACAAATAGAGATGTGCATATAGAGTTTTGTGTGATTGGCGGGTGCCATTCAAACTAAAAGAAAAATTCTATAGGATGGCCATAAGGCCGGCCATGCTCTATAGATCAGAGTGTTAGGCAGTTAAGGAACATCATGCTCATAGGATGAGCGTTGCAGAAATGAGGATGTTGAGATGGATGAGTGGTAAGACAAGAAATGATAGAATTAAAAATGAAATATTATAGGAAATTTAGGGGTACCACCAATAGGTAACAAGATGAAGGAGATTAGACTTAGATGGTTTGGACATGTTCAAAGGAGACCAACAACGGCATCAGTTAGGAGTGAGGCAATACAAGTAGAAGGTTCTAAAAGGGCAAGGGGAAGGCCCAAAAGAACGTGAATAGAAGCGACGAAGAAAGATTTACAAACTTTGGGACTAAATGAAGCTATGATACTTAATAGAGAGGAATGGAGGAATAAGATTAATGTGGCCGACCCCTAATTGGGATAAGGTCTTGATGATGATGATCAACAATCATTTGGGATCCGAATCTTGTCCTTGTTTAAAGGCAATGACCAATTACAGGTTAATAAATTCCAATGCTTCTTAGGTAGGACAGATCAATGGATTGAGCAGTCATGCAGAATTCTCCTCCTATAAGAGGTTTAGGTTCATCAAGAAGTTCATCAACATGGGCCACGATTAGTTGGGAAACCACAAGAAAGAAATGAAATGAATTGATACTGGTGAAGGTAACACTCCGGAGAAATCAAACTCTAAATCTCCAAACTCTTCAATGGAGAGAATTGGTGAAGAAGTTAACAGCTTTTGAGGAAGGCCTTATTTGGCAAGTATGTTTCAGGGAAAGCAAGGGAGAGGAAGCTTATTTGCTAGCCATAGACCATGGAGAAAGATTAAAGTTTACTTCATCAACTGATCACGGAATGCCCCCCAAGGTGGTGCATCAATCGGATGCCCTTCTTGGGTGCGAGTGGCGAACCAATTATGCAACCAGGGATGATGTTAAGAGTAACTGTATTGGCTTAATGTGGACAGGTGGCCCCATCCATAGCCGCACCCCAGCTTACTCCACTCTGATGCATAAATGTACCGTACATGAGAGGTGAGAAAATTCAAGCCCTTTGATTGCTCAAGATTTTTATTGTTTTTGAACATTTTGAGCTGTCGATTTTACAGCTGAGGGCAGTAAAGGGTGGGACCATGGGATGAAAATGATCTCAGGGATATGATCTGTCTAAGATAGGGCGAAGCAGATGAATGGTTTGGATCCAAAAATGTCTAAGTTACCTGATCAGCTCAATCCAGTTAAGATTAACAACCCAAGATCCATGCCTAAGCTATCTGATCAATTGTTAGAAACTGCCGTTTGCTCTATACCATTGATAGAAGGTGCCCCACCACAAAGGAAGGACCAAGATCATTATCAATATCACGTGCATTGCTATTGCCAACCACTTCTTTTGGTCATGCCACTCGTCACTTCTACATGTAAGATCAAGAATATACCTGCATTAGCACATACGGATCGACACCATCTCTCTACCGGAGGACCAGGAAGAAGCTGAAAACTCAAAGTTGTTGAATTTTCGCCGAGATAATCAATGGCTTCGAGGCTACAATCAGCAAATGCTTCCACAAACCACATGCCTTCTCACTTGTACATCTCCCTGGATCAACTCGATCAGTCTGCTTGCCAAAGGGTAGTAATGCACCAGAGCCTTAACCTGGGCCTTCTTATGACCTTTGCAGGTTGAAGCCCGTGTCTAAATACATGTAATTTATGGACCTTGCATCCGAGACCTGTCAGGCAGTCAACGACTGTTAGATCAAGCGTGCCCGACGGTTTCGACTGGCTGGGAGGAGCAACGGCTCCGGCAGACTTGGTCACGGAGAAGGTCATGGTTTGAAGGAAGAGGTTAGTGAAGTATGGAATGAGTGCGCACATACACTGTCGGAAGGCTAGATAATTTTTTCACGTATTGTTCCACGGGAGATTTGTTTATTGGGTCATTTCATTTAATATTTCTAGCATTAGATTAGAAGTGTAGGCTGAAAATAATTTGCTGTATCGTGTACGATAAGGTATAGAGGGTCAGCCATGCATAAGCTCCCACCTATGTGGTGGTCGGGGAAGGGGCGGACCACACGGGTCAATAGTACGCAGTCTTATCTTGCATTTTGTAAGTGGCTTTTGCCACGCCTTGAATCCACGACCTCAAGGTTACACGACGAAAACTCTACCGCTGCACCAAGGTTCTATCATGTAGGATAAGGTAATGCTAACTTTTCTTACATTTTTCAATCTGTATAAAGACTTAGCTTGTGTTAAAGTTTCATTTTTTGACTTATGTACTAAGAGGGCCTGGATTTTTGTTGATCCAGACCATTCAACTGCTGGATCTCCTCTCAAATCATCTGATTATGCACCCAAATTCTTCACCATTGAGTGATCCCAACCCATTCTGTACCAAAGTGGATGCTGGTTTAGAAACATCAAATAAAGAACGACGTAAGAGAAATCAAAGGTTTAGAATTTGATGCATGAAAATATTTTGGTCTGACTTGCCTAAGTTTTGTGACTGCCGTATAAATAATTTAGATGACCGCAATATTGGGACCCATCATGTGTATTCCATTGATGCATGACATGACTTAGTGAGAAGTCAAAATGCAATATGCATTGATGGTTCTATCTAGAAATTCGCACTCACCAAATTACAGCCGTTCGCTTTATAATGCAATTTTCTTCATTTCCGATGTCTGCCTCGAGGAATTGCATCTCTACAGTTGATCCCACATCAAGCATTGTCGTTTCTTATTGTTCAATATACAAGCAAGCATATTGGTCATCTTCCTCTTGTAGAAGATAAGTTTTCTAGAAGTAAGCTTCGAGTTTGGACAAACAGCAAATGAATACATTGACTACAATGGAAAAGATTAAAAATCCTCCATTTATACATCTTTTGTATGTGATTTGTGACTTCTGTTACGCTAAACCAAACTGCTAAAGGCAACATCCTTTTGGTCGCAGACAACTCAGGCATATTCCGTGAATGTGGTTGGTTGCAAGTAATAGTCCTCTCTTTGCCTTATGGTGGGGCTTAGATTTATGAGAGTTTGTCAGTGATTTGCTTTTTTTAATTCTTCACTTGTATTAAAAGAAAAAGAAAAAGAAAAACCAAAGCACAAAAATTGAATAAATAAAAAATTAATAAATCAAATGATGAATTCAAGGCATCTCTCTCATATGCATACGAAGGTTTTTCAAGAAAATAATTAACACAAATTCAATCTAGAAAAATGAAAACATAATACGGTTATAGGTTGTTGTAGGTACCCCATTCTGTACGGCTTGATATTAGCTCCACTTCCAGGCCTTTCAATGCACTAAGAAGCCTCTATTCATGTTCTTGAGCCAAGGTGCTAGAGGAAACCATCCACAACACCATATGCAAAGGAATCAACTAACAAAGACTAACCGACTTTGCCAATGAATAACGACTGACCTACACTTCTTACAAGAGATCTGGAGCATCCCTCGATGTCCAAGGAGACACCTGAAACCTCTCAAGTGCCACAGCAGCGCTATTTTACCTATATGAAGAGGCACTTATACGACTTCACGGACCTTTCTAGGGGCTCTTTTCCAGACTTAGGCCTCTGATTTCCTTTGTTCTTCTGGCAGTTCCTCCATTTCCTTTTCTTCCCCGAAGCCTCTCTTTTAGTATTCTTATGTTTACGTCTTGAGAAATGTGATCTCCAAAAAGATGGGAGCGCCAAAATAAGAGATAGACAGGTAGTAAGAGGAAGAGGGTTCAAACAGAGAAAATCCCTCGTAAGCTTATAAAGGAAGTGTCTATGTTTGTGTATGAATCTGTATGTTTTAATGTACTTTTATGTCCAGTTTGGGGTGGAAATCGACTCTGCGATTGCTTGTCTGCTGCTGTTGATTATTTTCTTGGTTTAATCTTATTTGTTCATTTTGTTTTTATTTTTGGGTACTTATGCATGTGGGTGTAATTGTGTAAGCTAGAGGACGTTGCGCTTGGTCCCCTAAGGGGATAATTGCCCTTCGTGAGTATATATATATGGGGGTGTGTTAATTTTAGCTGTTTCATGCAGATGCTAGGAGTAGGAGACATTTGATTGGCTGAAAAAAAGTAAACAACAGAAAATATATATATGGGTGTGTTAATTTCAGCTATTTCATGCATATGCTAAGAGTAGGAGACATTTGACTGGCTGAAAAAAGGAAACAACATAAAAAGTTAGAGGAAATGGAAGTTGGAAACTTTTCCCTAGCCAATCGAGCGTTACCTACACATTACACATGCAAATCCTTGCTAAAATTACCGTTCCCCATATATTATATATGTTTGTGTATGTGTGTGCATGTGTGTGTATTGGGTGTGTGTATTGTATTTATTACTATTATGTTCAAGTAAGCATCCTTGATTTTTATTTTATTTTTCTTTACGGGAGTTCCTAGATAAGGACTAGAGCTGATAAGCGAAGGACCACTGAGATCCCCATATTTTAGCCTTCTTTAGGAGCATTCTTGGTTAATGACCAGAGCCAATAGGTGAAGGTCCCCTAGACCTTCAAATTTTCTCTTTCTTTATTTAAATTCATGTGAGCATCCTATAATATATATACACACACATGTATATTAGGCTCGTCATGCCACTAAATCAATAAGAAAGCCTCTAAACAAGGATCTCTAGGACCAGACTAACATGTAAACCACATGGGCTCACGTCATCTACACTAACTCGCACAACACAGGAGAATCTTGTGGGCTCTAACTTGTAATAACTGTAATTTTTAAATTCCATTTCAAGTGATTTCTAAAATTAAATTTAATAAAATGAAAATTTTAAATTAGGTATTTTAGTTCCACATGATTGACATTTAGAAAGATACTTATTAGATCCTTGAAACCTCCATATTGAACTTTACTTGAAAAAAATTTCAACGACACTAATCTTGCTGAAATTGAAGTTTAGATGAAAAAGTTAGGTATTTTAGATGTGAAGGGAAATTCAATAATCTCACATTGTGGCCCCACTTACAAAAATTCTTAATGGACTTGGTTAAGATGACATCATGATCAATAATGATGATTTCTTTGACTTCATTGATTTAGCTAACAAGAATTATGTTTAATTCATTGATTTAATGAATTAAACTGAATAATATAAAGTATATAAAGGAGGGGGGCGACTTTGATAACGGCACCCCCACCCCTCTTAAAGGAAATGAAAACAAACCTTATAGTCTGTTCCCAAACCCTCGACACATATGCAGAGAGGAAACTCAATGGGAGAGAAAGAGGAAGAAAAGAGGAAGAAGAAAGGAAGGAAGAGAGGAGGGAGAGAAAAGAGAGATGGCATGGGAGCCTCTACGCTAGAAAAACCAAATTGCGTAGCAGAGAGGGACATTTTTGGATTTTTTTGGTGCTAGAGTTCATGCATTCGCCAGAGAAATGATAGCTAGGATCAACAATTTGAGCCAATCAAAATCTTTTGCACATGAGCATGAACCAAAGCCCCAAGGTTTGGGATGATCGCTTTGTTTGATTGCGAATTGAAGGGGAGATCAATGCATGACAAAGCTTGGAGGTTTTCACGATAGATCGAAGACAATCCAACTCATTCTAGAGAGAGAAAAGCATGGTGACACATTCAAGAGGTAAGATTAGTGAAACCTAGTTCGTGATTTGGATTTTTTTTCTAGATTTGTACTATTTTTATGCTAAATCTAGGTTTTAGGATCATCCAACCGTTGATTTCTTGATCAATGATTAGAAATAGGTAAACACTTGCCTGATGTAGCTTGGATTTGACTGAGATGGTCGATTGAGACTTAAAATTGATAGAACAATCTCAACCATCTGATCTATTACTATGTAAATGGTAAACGATAACTAGTAATGTCTGATCAATGATCAGATACCACTAGTAAGTTCCCCAACCCTCAAATTGATGGATCAAATGATCTAGGTCGTCTAATTTGTCACTATTCAAATTGTGACCCCTATGATGTTTGATTGATGATCAAACAGTACAGATTAACTCCTGAGCCTTAAATTAACTAAGATATGACATAAAATGTAAAATTTGGATAGAAATTGATTAGACAATTTCAGCTGTGATCAAACAATAAAGAAACATGAACCTGGTGACATTTGATCGGTGATCAGGTGTCACCATTAAGTTCAATGACCTTCAGTTAGCAATTATACTCTAAAAGTTCCATGATCAGAGTACTGATCATCGAAAAGGATAAAAAACCCAACAATTTAGATCGAGAATAAGTAGAAAAACTGAGAATTTGGATAACCTATACCATCCATGGAAACTTTTGTGTGAATTTGAATTTAAAGACACTACAAATTTCTAAAAATTAGATAGGTTTAGGATCAAAGAGTGGGAAAATTTGACAAACTGCATGAGGATCATTGATCTGTAACTATGCATACTAATTGGTTAATGATCAGAACTCCAACAACCTTGCCAGAGTTCTAATAATTGAGTTTCAACCCTGAATAAGAAATTTGATTACTTGGCATCGATGGATCATGAATGAAATTATCAAATCAAAATTTTTGATTGTCTGATTATGATCTTAAGCTTAGACTTGAACACTTTGAGTATAAGATCAGATTCTAAATACCAAGTAAGACCAACCACCTAAAAGGTTGTGATCATGAAGTTATGATATAAAATATAAAAATAAAAATATTGTTAAAAATGAATTTTATATGTTGTCTAAATTTAAGCATGATTTAGATGCTAATATGATCTTGTGTTGATAGGGGAATTCGGATGTTGGATGCACTACAAAACTTTAGGTGCAGTTTGACCAAATTGTAGTTAAGTTTAAAGCTAAACCTAAAAGCAAAGAACTTGTGGGAAATTGCAAAGAAGGTAGTTAGTTTTAACATAGATATACTTTTATGAAACATGAAAACTATTGATGACTATTCTATCATGTTTGAAAATAGTTAGAATTGAGATTTTTGAGATTTCTGGATTATGCAGTGAGTATACTTGTATTTCATGCAACTTATCAATTCGGAATGCCATGTTGATTTATTATTAAATTAAAAACTTGTACATAAAAATGTATTTGAAATTACCTAGAGTTTGTGATTCATGAAATGATGAGGAGTGAGGAATCCTTAGACTCAACCCTTGTGAGGGTTGCTTTTACATGTTTATATTGTATCATGAGATTTGATTTGCATGATTTCACCAGTGCATAGATTTCTATGATTTTATCAGTATTGCATATAATGATTCCTTGTATTTTATGTTATGTAGGGCATATGGCTGCCCAATAGACGTTATGCTAAGAAGGTTGAGGACTGATCATCCCCCTTTTGAAATTTCACATATTTGATACATGGCTGTAAGGCCAAATCAGGTTATGATGACACATGGGTAGGCCATGGCCTGCATGTCGTGTCCCATGCACACAGTGTGATTCATTACCTATTCAGTATTGGAGGGTAGTGTGCACTTAACACAGTCTTGTTTGTGGCATAGAGGGTCCATTTATTTTGAGATTTGGATGTATATATCACGATAAGCATGAGGTGCATGGCACCCTGAGATTTCAGGTCTATATTGAATATTCATGACTAATGACAAATAGTCAGATTTCGAGTGGTTCTATACTTGCGAGACCTCAAGGAGTGTCAGATGGTGTTATATATATATATATATATATATATATATTGAGATACGTTGATAGTATTTAAGCATTTCATAATTTAAATGATTTTCGTCTATTGGTTTTAATAATGATCCATTATTTAGCTTGGATGAGTATACTTTTGAGATGCATGCCATGAGTTGTGGTGACTACTAATATTTTGTAAAACACCTTCAAAAGTTATTATTATTGTCGCTGAAAAAACATGCATGGATATTGAAACTGATAAATTGAATTAGTTTGGCATGACATTGATTTTTAAAGCATGATTGAGATTTTAAACTTTTATTATACTACTCATTGTGCATTGTATTTTACAAAACTGCATACCATGTGATTAGAATTCCATTTTGTATTTAAAATTGTTAAACTTTAATATTTCAATGATGAAACTACCTACGCAAGCTTGCCGAGACATTGTAAATTATTTACAATGTCTTAGGTATAAATAATTAAGACAGAGGAGCCAAAGATTGTGCTATAGATCTTAAGAGAAGGACATAGAAGGTATATCAAAGAGGTTTACAATATAGCTGATAATTTTATGAACTAATGTAATACTTTGATTATTATGACTTTGCTTTATGAACATGTGGACATGTAAATTGAAATAATGACTATGTGGCTATGATTGGATTGATCCTGGTCATGAATTGTTCTTTTTGTTTAGTTAAAAACTAAAAATTTAAAACATGCACATTTAAATTACATATGCATGTGATAGATATCCTTTATTATTTATTTAATTTAAGTTGTATTTATTAGGGACATCACATCACATGCGTAAAATGCGTAAAGTCCAAAAAACAGAATAGACTATTTGATTTTTGATAGAAATGTAGTGCTCATTTATCTAAAAATCCTTATTTTTTTTAAAAACAAAAATGACACACAGAACTTTAAAAAGTCGTCAAATGAAAAATGTTTTTCGCTGTTTATTTTCTAAGTAGTTTCCCAAACTCGAGGCCCCACATTTGGAAAAGATTTTGTGTAAACGTGTTATAAAAACCCAAGATGTCACTTGACTGGACTTATGTTTAGCCAAGATGTGGGTGGCAACTCCTTCACCCCAAAATTCAATGAGTGGCTTGAACTCATAGACTAGGGATTTGTGTGCAACTAATGATTACTCTACTAGGGATTGCTCAACTAGAAAACTCTTATGTTGATAATCTTGATGACCAAAATGTGAAGAGTTTTTAGAGATCTTATTGCTTGATCATTTAGAGTGGGTAACATTATCAAACGTTTGGTATCTCACCTATTTTTTGCATGTGTCCTCTTAATGTCCAAGATTTTTCATGTTCTGCTTAAATTTTTAAATGTTTTCTTGCATGATCCAAACCCCATGTCACAATGGGCAAAGAAACAGAAGAGTATGAGTAGCCCTTCGTTCACCCATCAATACTAGATTAGAAATGAAGAGTCTCTCCATCATGGAGAAATCCCATAATGATACTAGGGTAAATTATGCATCCCAGGAGGAAGCAACATCTTGGATGATCTAGATCGACCCGAGGTATAATATAGTTATGTTTTTGACACATCTAAACTTGAGAAGATGATGCTTCACTCATCCTAGCTAGATCATGATTCTGAGAGGATTCTGATTCCCATCTTGCCTATTGTTTAGAACATCTTAAGTAGGTAGATGGTTGAACCCTTAAGACCATCAGGTGATTGACTTCTCATCAACTTGAGGGTGATGTAGCCAAACCTAGAAGTAGTATTTGGATTTATGACTAATTAGTTTACATTTGACCAAGGATGGACAAGAGGCCTAAACCCTAGTCCTCAAGATAGAACATCCCTTCACCATTAGGTCATTGTTCATCATTAGTATACTAGTCCATGAGAGTGGTTTTGGTAACATTCACAGAAGTAGTTGTTGAGTATTCAATTCTAACTAAAATACTATTAAATTAGCATCATGATAAATCATTTATCAATAAATTTTGAATTTTTAGATTAAATGTTAATTATAGCCTAAGTTGATCATCTAACCATTATTTCATAAAATTTAATAGCTAGATGATTAGATGAATAAATTATGGTTAAGATGAATCTACTTGCATTTTATGTATTGCATATCAACCAAAATGGATTTGGACACCTTAGATTAACTTACTTGGAGCAATATTATCAAAAGAATACATTTCACAATGCAAGATGGACCCAAGAGATGGCCAATGGGAACGAAGTATATGTGGATAAAAGGAGGGCTAAGGAGATAAGTAAGGCTTCAACATGATAAGAATTATCTCTTATCTTTTGAGAGACATATTAAGAGTAAGAAGACAAGTAGGAAACTAATATGGAAAGTCTATATAAAAAGGGGCTGCACAGGGTGATATACATAGAAGGAACCATACAAAGAGAAGAACTAAAAAGGAGAGAATTGAAGGAGATGTGAAGCCTTGGGCCAATGAGGGCAAGCCAAAAGAAGGCTGGTAGGCTTTTAGGATGGGGTGAAGGACAGGGAGTTAGTCCCACATTCCCTAGGGAAGGGAAACTAGGTTGTTTATAAGATGTCGGGAAACTCTAACGGTCACAGTGCATTTTCCCTAAGAAATCGAGGAGGAATAAAACCGTGAGGGATGTATGGGCACCCCAAAGTGGACAATATTGTGATTGTTAGAAACCTGAGGTGTTACAGAAGGGGAGCTAGCAAAGAAGGATTGAAGGAAGAAAGGCAGACTCCGACTGAAAACCCTCCATCCCATTTCTCTCGGCTTTCTTTCTCTTTGTCTCACCACTTACCATAAAATTTTCCCTATTCTTTGTTCCTTCCCCAGCTGTTTGATCCATGCTTCTCTTCCATCCCCAGCCCATCTCATCTGTTAAATCCATCATTCCCAGTTTTTCTTCCTTTCTATTGTTTCATTCTCAGTCCATCATTCCCAACATCTCCTCAATTTATAGTTGTTTTCAGTCTTTGTTCTAACCATGAATTGTCATGTTTCCCCCCCTTGTTTTCCACAAAATTTCCCTTATTTTCTTCCTTTTTACAAGTTTAGTCCCATCAAAACCCTATTTTTATTTCACTTGATTTCTCCCTTTTTTCCTGCTGTTTTAGGCTTCAAGAAGCTATGGGGAGCTATTTGAAATAGCTCCTTGAGTCATCTTTCCTTGTGTCATTTTTCGTCTCTTCAGGTAAAACCAGAAAAGTTAAAAAATTTCAAGAATTGCCCTTATCTCCTTTTATTTAATTCCTTCTTAATACTTGTTTCCACTTTTTCCCAATTTGTCCTTTTCTTTATGTTGACTTTTTCTCACTAGATCCTAAACTATGCATAACCAATCTTTGTTTGGTTTAAACCGAATCGAATAAGGTCCAGCTTTAATCAACATTACTACTTTAATTCCTATTTTAATTCTTTCTCGATTTCAAATAAACTTTTAGGTCTTCATCTAAGTTCAATTCCTAGTTGATTTACTACTCTGATCTTACATCTGAAATCCATACTATCAATATCAACCATCCAAATCACATGTTCATCTAGTGATCTAGATCATCATATTTTTGAAAAATTTGCATAATCCCACTGTTGAATCAACAATCAAGGACATCAATGATTGATTGGTGAGAGATAATTGATTTGGAAGTGATTAGATGTAAATAATTTCATAGCAAATAAATTAGGACTACACTTCAAACCCCAATTGGTATATCTCCATATCGTATTATATACGATAAGGCTTGCCATTTTCTAGTGAAATTGATACATATAGCTCACTAGGAAATCAAGGCTTTTAATTTCAACATGGATAAAGTAGGTTTACATAGAAAACTCTAGTTCAATGAGTTGGAGGAGATCAAGTAAGAAGTATATGAGAATAATAGAATATATAAAGAAAAGATGAAAGTCTTTCATGGTAAGAATAGCCCCTAGAAATCCTTTATTCCATTGTAGAAATTTCTTCTTTATAATTCTAGGCTTCACCTCTTCCTAAGAAAGCTTAGATCTTGATGGACTAGTCCATATATAGTCGAAGAAGTTTTTTCATATGGGACTGTCAAGATTGAGGATGCTAGGAATGGTCACACTTTTAAAGTGAATGGTCAAAGTTCAAAGCCTTTCCTAGAACATGAGAATTCAGAAGTTAAGTCCACAACTCTTGATGATCTTATTTATCAGGACTGAGTGGATCCAATCCCTCTATACCATATTTTCATATTTTAGAATCGTTGTCTTCTGTAGCACCCACGTTCATTTTGGTCATATATTTCAAACATTGGAGACAATGTTTCTTTCAAGTTAGGGGTATAGAATTCTAGAAAATTCTATTTTTTAGTTAATTTTCCTAATTAAAAAAAATTGAAAACTTTTTAATTTTTAGGCCAATTCTTATACTATGATGAGAATTGGAATTTTTAAAGTATAATTTAGCTAACTTTAGATTATTAATAGAATTACGTATGTTTAATTTATTCATCATCATTATCAAGACCTTATCCCAATTAGGGGTCGGCCACATGAATCTTATTCCTCCATTCCACTCCATTAAATACCATGGTTTCATTTAGTCCCAAAGTTTTTAAATCTTTCCTCACCACTTCTATCCACGTTCTTTTGGGCCTTCCCCTTGCCCTTTTAGAACCTTCAACTTGTATTGCCTCACTCCTTCTAACTGGTGCTGTTGTTGGCCTCCTTTGAACATGTCCAAACCATCTAAGTCTAATCTCTCTCATCTTGTTACCTATTGGTGCTATCCCTAAATTTCCTCTAATATTTTCATTTCTAATTCTATCCTTTCTTGTCTTACCACTCATCCATCTTAACATCCTCATTTCTGCGACACTCAGCCTATGAGTATGATGTTCTTTAACTGCCCAACACTCTGATCCATAGAGCATGGCTGGCCTTATAGCGATCCTATTAAATTTTCCCTTTAGTTTGAGTGGCACCCGTCGATCACATAAAACACCCGATGCACATCTCCATTTGTTCCAACCCACTTGGATTCTCTAGGTAACCTCCCTATCAATCTCTCCACTCTCATGGATCAATGATCCTAAGTATCGGAAGTGGTCTCTCATGGGGACCTCTTAGTTATCAATCTTGACTGGTGCTCCACTCCTACTGTCCTTGCTAAAATTACATTCTATATATCTTGTCTTAGTTTGGCTAATTTTAAATCCTTCCGATTCTAATGCTTCTCTCCATAACTCTAGCTTTATGTTTACACCCTCCCTTGTCTCATCAAGTAGGATTATATCGTCTGCAAATAGCATGCACCAGGGAATCTCCTCATGCAGATGTTTTGTTAACTCATCCGTAACTAATGTGAAAAGGTATGGACTCAATGCCGATCCTTGGTGCAATTCGACAGTGACATGAAAATCACCAATCACGCCACTAGTGGTCTTAACATTTGTTACTGCTCCCTCATACATATCTTTAATTATGTCTATATACCCCTAAGAAACCCCTTTAACACCCAACACCCTCCATATTAACTCTCTATGAACTTTATCATAAGCTTTCTCTAAGTCCATAAAGGCCATGTGTAGATCTTTTCTCCTCTCCCTATATTTCTCTACTAATTGTCTTAGTAAGAAAATAGCTTCTATGGTAGACCTCCCAGGCATGAAACCAAACTGATTATTCGATACACTTGTTTCATGTCGTAGCCTCTTCTCAATCACTCTTTCAAAAAGTTTCATGGTGTGGCTCATAAGTTTGATCCCTCGATAATTAGTACAGCTCTGAATGTCTCCTTTATTCTTATAGATTGGTACAACAGAGCTTTTCCTCCTCTCATTAGGCATTTTCTTTGATTTTATAATCTTGTTAAACAACTTGGTCAACCAAACTACCCCAATATCTCCCATATGCGTCCAAACCTCTATTGGTATACCATCAAGCCCCATGGCCTTTCTTGATTTCATCTTTCTCAAGGCCTCTTTTACTTCAAGCATTCTAATCCTACGTTCATATCTATAATATCCAGTGTTATTTAGATTTATAGTATTTTTGTTTAATTTATTATTTTACTTATTTTTTAAAGTATTCCAAGAAAGTTGAGTCTCAAGTCACATCTATTGCATGTACATAGTCTAAATTGATAAGTAGTTATAACTTAGAGATTTAGAAAAAAAATTACTGGGGACTTGTAACTTAAGTGAGTTTTAGAGTCATTCATTTTTTTGAGAAATTATAAAAGTGTTCCAAAAAAATTTCTTCAACGTGTGTAATTTAAATTTGATCCCTCCAACTCCTAAATTTGGCCAATTACTTAAATTATTAGAGTATTACCTTTAAAATTTTAAAAGTTTATTTAATCTAATAAGTTATATGAAACCTAGGAAATTATTTAGGCCATCCTAGCTATAAACCTAGAGACATAAAGCCTACATACAAACAACTTTACCATTAGTTAGCTAGTTTGAGCCTTATATAAGCCTTTTCTTTTCTTATTCAAATTACCATTACCCATATTACCCAAATTAATATATCCACTTCCCACTCTTCTAAAATAAGTTAGAGAGGATTGAAGAAATACTTTTAAAGTTATAGTAGTAGAATGAAAAAATAAGTGAATGTGAAGAAAAGGCTCTTCAAAAGTGCTAAAAACAAAGAAAAAGTTCTAAAAAATGATAAAAAGTAAAGAATGTAGAAAAATGAAGGAATATTTCACTTTGATACAAAGTAAAGAAAAAAAATGTTAACTAGTTAGAAGACCTCGAATTATTTTGAAGACATTGAACCCTTTATATCTCTTTCTTTTGTACCTTGTCCCAAGCCAATGTTTTGTCCTAATAAAAGACCTATTGATTTTAGGATGAATAATGAGGATATGAATGGATAGGATTGGAAGTAATGGCATCCTTTTTGAAGGGATCAAACTAAATTCCTTAGTAACTCTCGTTCCTTCATGTGTATATGTGAGATAAATTTACTTTTATTGACTCTTCTCACATATTTAAAATAGAGATTTGATTTGAACACTCTATCAAGAGTTTTATTTTATGAGTGTATGTTATTGGTGAGAATAGAGGTTAAGACATATTTTAGATGGACTTCAAAAGATACAATCTTCTTAGAGATAAAGATTACTATATTTGTAGACTGTACACACACTCTCTCTATCTCTCTCTTTCTCTCTGAGATCTAAACTTAATTAAAATGCATTTAGCATATGAGTAAGGTCTTGAATTTTTTATTCAATTTTATTAGTATGCTAAAGTTGATAGATTTATTGATGATAATTCTTTGAGATAAAAGTGGGATTTGTCTTGAAAATGACTTTTTGAATTCTGTCGGTAAATTTTTTGAAAACCCTGATGAGGCTTAACGCGTTCACTAGGAGTAACCTAGGGGTTTAAGGGCTTGTTAAATATATGCTAAATGCAATTTTGAGTACTATTAAAATGATAATATGTATCACTTTTAAATAAATTGAATTTTGATATGTTTTACTGTGAACTAGCAAAATGCTGGTTGGGGTGTGTGTTGAGTGCTTAATTTTAACTAAAATGCCCTTAAATTAGCATTAGAATAGATCATCCAATCATTTGATTTTGAAATTTTAGATTAAAAATTAATTATAGCCTCAGTTGAATGTCTAACCATTGTTTGGAAAAATTTAATAGTTAAATGATGATCGAAGCTAATCAGATGAATAAATTATGATTAAGATGAATCTAATTGAATTTTATGTATTGTAGATTAACTAAAATGGAATTGGATGACTCAAATAAACTTAATTAGGACAAGATCATCAAAATAATACATGCATTTCATAATGCAAGATGAACCTAGGAAATGACGAATGGGGATGAAGTATACAAGGATAGAAGGAGAGCTGTGGAGATAAGTAGGTCTTCAATATGATAAAGATTATATATTATCTTTTGGGAGAGAGATTAAGTGTAATAAGACAAGTATGAAACTAATATGAAAAGTCTATATAAGAAAGGGGGCTGCATAAGGAACCATACAAAGAGAAGAAGTAGGGAGGAGAGAACCAAAGCTAGTAAAGAAGGATTGAAGGAAGAAAGGCCAACTTTAACCAAAAACCCTCCATCCCATCTCTACTAGCATTCTTTCTCTCTACCTCACCACTTACCCACACATTTTTACCTATTCATTGTTCCCTCCCTAGGTGTTTGATCCATGCTTCCCTTTCATCCCTAACCCATCTCATCTCTTGAATCCATCATTCCCAGTTTTTCATTCTTTCTAGTCTTTTGTTCTCAGCCCATTTTTCCCAACATCTCCTCTATTCATAGTTGTTCTCAATCTCTATTATGACTATGATTTTTCATGGTTTTTCCTCTGGTTTTCCCCCTTGTTTTCCATAGATTTTCCCTCAATTTCCTTCCCTTCAAAACTCAATTTTTATTTCACCCAATTTCTCCCCTTTTCTCTTTTGTTCCAGGTTTCAAACAGCTATAAGGAGTTGTTTTGTATTTTCCTTGCATCATTTTTCTCCTCTTCAAGTACAACAAGAAAAGCCAAAATTTCCAAAATTGCCCTAAAATTTTTAATTTAATTTCTTCTGCATTTATATTTTATCCTTTTTCCTATTGTCTTTTTTTCTATTTTGTCTTTTCTCACAAGATCACTGAACTATGAAAAATCAATCTCTATTTGACTTAAGCTAAACATAATTAATTGTTTAGCTTTAATCAATGGGACCACTTTAATTCTTTCTTGATTTGAAATCAACTTTCATGTTTTTATTTAAGTTTAATTCCTATTTGTTCTATGGCTTTGATTTTACATTTGAAATTTAGTGATCTAGATCATTATACTTTTAAAAAATTTGCATAATCTAACCGTTGATTTAGCAATCAAGGACATCACTGGTTGATTGGTGAGGGATGATCAATTTGGAGGTGATCAAATGTGAAAAATTTCACTGCAATTGAGCTAGAGAAGTCAAAATTTAAAATTTTAATTTTAATTCATTGTCAATTAGATTCAAAATTTTGTACTTTTAGTTCAATAATAAATATGTTTTATTTAGTATATTTTAAACTTACTTGCATTAATTGTTGTTAGTGTTATTGATTAAATTTTGTTTAAACTCTTACTTTTTAAGCGAAGTTCGATGGGATCACCTGTACTTACACAAACTATATTATAATACCCCATGCACTTGAACAACACTAGTGTCTCGAGACCTTAAGACTTATACTATCAATCCCAGTTTGTACAATCAACCATAACCACACTACTGTAAGCCAATGAGTGAACCCTCCACAACCCATCCACAAGTGGCCTTCCATGCACCCAATAGTTGGAACTCAACCTTAGCCTTTGGTTCTGTCCAAACTATGGACATAAACCGAACCTTAAATGTTTTAGTGACACAAGGCCCATCTTTTACACTTACCATATTCCACCAAATAACCTCCATCCTATCCCGCCTTCCATTGCCAGCTAATTGCCTATCTTGCCACCCAATACCATTATGACTTGTATGGGAGGCTTGTTTGTCTTGAGAAAAATGTCCACACGCCCATTTAGACAAATAACTAACTTTTGATGCATGATCAACCTTATATCGAGGATCATTCAAATTGCCAAAAGATGACAAAAAAAACTCATGAAAATAGAAAAGAAGACAAGATGCCAACTCCTTTTCTAATATTTGCACTTTTGTAGAGCTTTTCCTTTCCTACAAATATAGAACCTTGTAATTTCACCAAGAATGATGGGCTTAGGCCTCCTTTGGAACACTTGAAGGCTTATTGTGTAGATTTGTCTGAAATTGTTACACAGGATGAGTAGTATCTCCTCAAATACTTTAGAATGAACTCATTAGACTAGCCATGTAATGGTTTACTACCTTGAGCCATGAAACCATTACATCATGGTTTGCACTTGTGAAAGTTTCGTTGACTAATATCCTCATAACGATGATGTTATACCCAAAAAGGCAAAGTTGGAAGCATTAACTCAAGAAGTGGATGAGATGTTTGTCATCCATGTTATAAGATGGAGAAACATGGTTGCTTAGGTGAGCAATCATCTATCCAAGGCTATTCAAGTCATAATTGTCATCTAATCATCCTACCCTCACATTAAGGGGCACCTCATGCCCTAATACCATGAAAACTTTGAGAAGTTAATCAATGCAGGCACTTGCACCGACATTGCCATGAAGAGTGGAGAATTGGCTTCTTTTACTCCACACAAGTGGGCTAAAGCAAGCCTCCCATGAGTAAGAAAATATGCAAAAAATGTAAGCTCCATGTATGGTGACTAGTCCAGTGGACAATACTACATGGCCCATCCATAATAGTAGAACCAGCAAGCACATCAAGTGCCACCCTAAGCCCAGGTAGCTATTCCATAGGACCAACCTTAGGTAGACACTAGTACAACCACTAACACCTAAGGTCACCACAAAATCAATGCTATCAAGGGATAAAGTGGAGAGAATTCACACCAATTTGGGAAAACTATATGCTGAAGTGTAAGATTTCCTTGTCAAAAAGAAGTTGCTAAAGATACTAGCCCCACCACAACAACCTTCTCCCAAAAAGAGTAATCCCAATCATTATTGCGAGTATCACAAAGGCACTAGCCATTTAATGGAGAGATGCACACCTTTAAAACATGTTGTACAAGGACTCATCGACTTTGGCCAACCAATTATCCCAAAAGCCAAACAAACTACTTCTAGACCTGAGATATTCTAGTACCCATTTCCCACATAAAGCTCTCAAACAAAGGTGAACTACATTAGTAGGAGGCCTTGTGGCAACTCCCTCCATCAGATTTATGAAAGTGAACTTGACTCTAATGAAGATGATTATGATGAATTGATGACCACCACATAGGATCTAAACTATGCAGTTAGTTGGGAGTGATGAATGTCTTCATTACACCCAACATGATTTGCGATGCTACTCATACCATCTTCTCTTGCAACCTCAGTGGTTTTCCCTCTAGTCATATCCCGTTCACTGGCTACCCACTTATGGACACTTAAAACACATCCAATTGTTTTACCTCCACTTAGATCCCACCTCAAGAAACTAAAATTACCAAAACCTTAGGTCTCATAATGTGCACCTAAGTGCCTCAACTGGCATGAAAGCTTCATCCATTTACCTTGAAGCCCATAGGTTCAAACAATTCCACGTCTTACCTAAGCAACCAAAACCTAAATGCTTTGTCCATAGGTCACCTATGATATATTGACAGCTACCCTTGCCCTTAGATTCCAACTAGGTGTGGACTACCATACTCTCGACCACATAGAAAAGGATTCATAGTGATAGACTAACCACCTTTCTAGGGAACAAGGTTGAGGCAAAGGTAAAGCCTGTAACACTTCCACCTAGGAAGTCTTCAAATGGAGCAACAACAATTTTGATGCAAATTATAAATCTTGTGTTAGATAAGAGGCATGTGTTTAAGCTTTGAGCACTTAAAGGGATAACCTCAAGACCCAGTTATGCTTCCCATGCCCAAGAAGGTGGAACCTTTTGCACCTCAACCAATGCTAGTTGTGTTACCTCCTTGACCCACCGTAATAGTCTCAAAACTATCTCCATTGGTTGTTGATCCATAGTCACATTTCCAAGATACTCCAATGAATGTTAAAATGGTGGTTAGGTAATGCCTTTGTTCGAAATGGTGAGAACTCCCCCATTTGACCTTAAGCTAGCCATGTTGTCCCAATCATAGTGCATGGTAAAGGATAAGCCCTTCGACACCCCATGGTTATATGTATCATTTGATGATTTGGTACAAATGACAGCCTCATCATCATTGATTTAGAAGGTTGTGCCTCTTACATATCCTTTTGAGAACAAATTAAAAAAACCAAAGATCTTAAGCTAGATGAGGTAATAAAAAAGTCATTAAATTTAAGGGCTTGAAATCCTAGTACCCATACTAGATTTGGTATCACAAGACCCATTGCTTGATCTGCCACCTTAGAGAAACAAAAGAGATACACCACAATGGAGAAGGTTAAGGGCATTGCCACCTAATATGATAAGTAGGGAAACATGGCCAAGCTTGGCAAGATAGGTAGACAAACACAAGGGATCAATGATGAACCACCTACTCAAGAAGGTGTCTCTTATGACTTGGAGAAGCAATTATGCAAAAATGGTCAACATCTCCCTTTAGGAACTATTAAAGACCACATATGTTCATCACTAAGTCATGAAGGGCATCCTTTGGAAAGCCCATGTCCCATATGAGATTAGACCTAATGACTTGAAAAGAGTTGTGGCTGTCATCTTTTAGTCCAACTTCATCACATAAAAAAAGAAGAAGTACCTCTTGAAGGTAGAAATCACATAGAAAACCTTGCCTATTGGACAACAAATTTAGGATCTCTAATGTATTGATCATTGGTGGATCTGGTTTGAATGTCTATTCAAAAAGACTAAATTAACTATCCAAGCCTATGATAACACCCAAAGGAATCTATGGGTGAGACCATCATTACTTAAAGATTGGACCCAATGTATTTAATATTTTGTGCTTAGTTTTAGAGATCAATCTTAACTTCAATATTCTCCTACAATGACTGTGGCTCACAAAATTGGTGTTGTCATCTACCTTTCACCAATGTGTCAAGTTCTTCAATGGACAAATTGTTATTGTTATGGGGATGTACATGAACATTGTTAATTGGCAGTGAGTTGGAGCCCCCAATCCAACCAAGAATGTTCTAACCACCATTGACATCCAAGAGGTTGAAGATCCTTAATCCTTGGAAGGAATGATGAAAAGCATGGAAAAAGATTGGAACTTTATCTTGGAGAAATGGTTAGGCAAAATAGGTAAGGTAATACTAAGATCATTAAGGTTTAACCTAGAGATTGGAGTCAAGGCTTAGGATTTAACTTAAATGCCCAAGATTGTTGTGAGGTTCAAACCTTAAAGAGAGGCATGACTACAACCAAGGGGGGATAGTGTTAAGCCCTACCGAGATGATCCTTACAAACTCATAAAAAGATCCCCAACATCCCATATAGATGCCTTTAGATCCTAGCCCCGAAGTTTGAGTAGGTGGACTACCACTAGTGTTATCAAGGAGGATAAGAACTATTCCACATGGGATGTCTCCACTTATGCTCGAGTCAGTGGTGTAGTTCTAATATTACTCGCAAGCACACGATCAAAGTAGTAAGATGTATGCGGGTGAGTTTGATCCCACAAGGAATCTCACAGAATTGTATGCAATTGGAACTTTATGTATATTAATTATACTAGCCAAAAGGATTGAGTTATGATTAATCTAGTAATTAAATAACATGGAATTGGAAATATGCATAAAATTAAACTTAAAGGAAATTTTCTAAACAAATGATTTCTAAAAATAAAATTAAAACTAACATGCATTCAAGGCAATAAACTAAATTATAGCTATAAACATAAATAACTTGGAAACCTAAATCTAGAATGAGTTTCCTAAAATTAAAACCTAGAACTTCCTAAAAAAAAGTAACATCTAAATTAAACATGCAACTAAACACAAGCAATGCATAAAACAAAATATAAACATGTACTAAATATGATCAAATCAAACTAACATTCTACTAACATGTGTATTAAAGATAAAACTAACATTCAACTAGCATGCTTGAAATCTAATCCTACATACTTGTAACATGATCAAATAGTAAGATCTAAAAGTGCATCCATTAACATGATCAACTAAGATTAACAAAGCATGCATGATATAGTGCAAAGACATAGAAAAGTGCACATGGAACTTAGATGAAGGTGCATGGAATAAACTTTGTTATTTGAATGAAACCTAAATCTAGAATGAGTTTTCTAAAATTAAAACCTAGAACTTCCTAAAAAAAACTAAGATATAAAATAAACATGCAACTAAAATAAGCAATGCACAAAAAGAAATTTAAACATGTACTGAACATGACCCAACCAAACTAACGTTCTACGAACATGTGTATTAAAGATAAAACTAACATTCAACTAACATGCTTGAAATCTAATCCTACATACTACTAACATGATCAAATAGTAAGATCTAAAAGTGCATCCATTAACATGATCAACTAAGATTAACAAAGCATGCATGATATAGTGCAAAGACATAGAAAAGTGCACATGGAACTTAGATGAAGGTGCATGGAATAAACTTTACTATTTGAATGGAATTTGTTACAAGAGTTGTGTGCATAGTTCCAATGCATGAGAATAAAACAATTTGACTTCAATCTTCAACTATCCAGTGACCACTCTTCAATGGAATGCATGTGAACTTGAGAGAGAATCAAAGAGAAAATGAAAACAAGTTGGGCATGAATTCTAAAGAGAAGCAAGAAGGTGAAACACTATGGTAACTAGGAAAGCAATTAAAGGAAATCAAATAACCACTAACTTGATCCAAAGGTTACTCTCTCTTGGCTGCCACTACAAGAGATTGATGGCCTTTAATCGAGGAGAATAAGAGCAGTAAATAGAAGCAAAATCACATGGAAAGGAACTCAAGTACTATGAGCACCTACCAAAGGAAGAAAACTTCGTAAAAAGAGAAGCAAAATTGCATTGAAAACCATCTTAGAATATGGCTTGAAACTTAGCTTGAGATGATGTGTAGAGAAGCCTCTTGAAGATGCTTGGAGACTAGGCTGAAACCATACAAAGAGAGTGTGGAAAAGCTTGAAGGATGCAAGAAAATTTTGGCCTTGAAGGAGGCGTGGAGGGCGGCTATGGATATTGCATTGAAAGCTATATTTTTATAGATGGTGTAGAGAGTCCTATTTATATATGAGTTTCAACTATCTAAGAGATAAGATTTGTTAATCTTATATTAAGGAAGATAGAAGGATGAGATAAGATTTGAGAAAGAAGATAAGATAAGATGAGGATGAGGATGAGGATGAGGGAAAGGTAGTTGGATAAGGTAAGGAGACTTAAGAATTGAAAAGTGGGAAAGAGGATTTAGGAAGTGGAAAACTTAGAAAGTGGGAGATCTACGAAGTGAAGATTGGAAAGTGGAAACCTCAAAGGAAAGTATATGGAAGCTTCCTTCCTAAGTGATTCACAATGGAATGAAAAGAGTCTTTTCTCTTGTTGGTCCAACATAGCACGCCTAGCTACCCATGTTGATAGAGTTTCATTTCTTCCTATATCTTTTTTTAAATATTTTTTTTTTTCAAATGGAAATTTGTAGGGAAAGCCTCAAAATGTGTGGACCCTATGTGACTTGGATTAATTTGCTCAACTGGCTTTCTAGATGGCTTCTGACTTGGTGGCTTCATTGTCTCAACTTTTCCTAGCAATTTCTTCATGGCTTATAAAGCTCAGGTGGCTTTTATTGATTAAAATCTCATATGAAGGTAGTGGATTTTGTATGGACCCACTTTTAATCACCTTGAATTCTCATCTGCTTGCTTTGGAATGATCTTAACACTTACTTGAACTTTGAATTGATGGAAAATGGGTTCTGATTTCTCTAGTCTATCTGGATAATTGATTATCATCTAAAGCAATCTGGACTATTTGATCATCCTTTTAACACCTATAAAAGATTAAAAACACTAATACCTAGAAATTTATATTAGATCACATATTTTCTCTAGATTAGTTGCAAAATGTCATTCTTTTGGATCACTAGTTCAGAAATGCATGTGTCATGAAATTTTGGAAAAATATTAGAATAATGCCCTATAATTTATACACATGTACTACTAATTGGGTACTTTTTAACAAAAGTGACTACTTATCACACCCCCAACTAGCATTTTGCTAATCTCAAGCAAAATATGTATATAAAAAAAAACATGAAAAATATAATGATTACTATTTTGGTATGTACTCACAATTGCACTTAGCATATACAACAAGCCCTGAACCCCTAAGTTACCCTTAGTAGACGAGTTAGGCCTCATGAGAGTTTGTAGAGAATATATCCACAAAGTTCAATAAGTCTAAGTTCCTTACTTTATCTTAGAGAACTCTCTTCCATTAGTATTCTATTGGCTTTAACAACTTAATAAAGATGAATGAAAATTTTTACAAGTTACCCAAACCAAAAACATTTTATTACTATTATATCTCTGAGTACAATGTGGGTATAGGTCACATGTGTATAAACTTCTAAATAGAGATACTTATAATCCATTGGAAAAAATATCTTGACTCCAAAATTTCACTAGTGTACACTTAGAAATGAAGCTCTTGGTGAAAAGGGTCAAACAAAATTCTCTCACTATGTGACCAGATACAATGATATCGATGGTTCACATAAGCTTATGCACATGATGATACAAGGACTGTGATCCCTAAGAATGGATGCCATTACCAAGGTTAGAAGGAATAGTTTACCTTAATTCCTTAATATTATATCCTCATTAAGATTATATTCCACCTTAAGATTAATAAGACTTTATATAGGACGAAACTTAAGTTTAGGATCGGTTCTTGAAAGAAATGTAAAAAGGATTCAATTATTTCAAATCTGAGTAGAGGTCTTCAATGAATGTCAAATAACTTTACTTTTGAGTGAACTGAAAGTGAATATTCACAACTTTTCTTTTTAGATATTTATTTTGACTTTCTTTGTATTTCTTTAAAGGAAGGCTTTTTCTATGTAGATACTTTGATGTTTTTCACTTCTTCAAATTGTTCCCTTTTTTTTGAAATTTTTCTACCATCTCTACTCATTTTTGAATTATAGGTAATTGATATTTAACTGGGTTTCAGGGTTAAAGTAGATAGATTTTAAAATAAAAGGCTTATCAAGAGGCTCAAAGAGTCTAACTAGTGGTATAATTTATGTCTTTGGATTAAAATAAGGATGGCCTATATTGTTTCCTAGGTTCCTTAAAGCCTATCAAATTCAATAAATGTTTAGGAAAGTTAATACTCTCATTGGAAATTCTTGGCAACTGAGTAAAACAAAGATACTGGGATCTTTCAAAATTGACATTTGCTGAAGAAAAAAGGAATTATAAATAACCCTAAGAAAGATGATAGTCTCTAATACTCACTGAGTATAGGTGCAAGCTGTGACTGAATGCCCGATGTAAGAGATTTAACTTCATGCGTAGAAGCTTTTGATGCAATAACCGGTGCTGTCTTCGTTTCCGGTGTGAGAGTAAGCCCATCTTTTCTTCTTTCTTTTTATTCCTTATACTGATCAGTCAACCCCATGAAACCAGTCATTCCGCTCTCATAACGAGAAATAGGATCTATAAGGATACATTCCTTATGGTACCGACCTCCTTTTCCTTTTGACCAAGATCTATCTTATCTTTAAGTCGTAACTATCTATCTGTCAGGACTATACACTGTGTGTAAGTGTGTTTTGAGACTTAACTTCATAAATACTTTAGAACACGAATAAAATGTAAAGTTAATCATATGGGTGACAAGTGTATCCCTATTGTTAATCTCAGTTGATCATGTTAATGGTTGCTCTTTCAGATCTTACTATTTGATCATGTTAATTGTATGTAGGACTTACACAAGATATGCTTATTATGATGAGCTTTCATTTGGTCCTTGTATGTCATAGCAATCTTATATCATCCTTTGCTAAGTTCATCTAACTCATTGAGTTGGAGCTTTATGTGGGTTCCAACACTAGGTCAAAATTAAGCTTTTTAATGGCTCAATACGCTTTATGATCAATTTCAACTGGGAGATGATAGGCCTTTTCATAGACTAGACAATAGGGTGACAAGCTTATAGGAATTTTTTAATGTAGTATGGTAAGCCCATACGGACAAGGATTAACTGTTTTTTCTAAGATCCGCTTAATTTTCCTATTGGATATTTCCACTAGTTTACTAATCTAAGGATGGTATGGGACAACAATTCTGTGGGTGACACCATATTTCTTCATTAAGTTTTCAAACACTATATTATATAAATGTTTTTTCCCATCAGTAATAATGGCTTGTGGAGTATCAAAGTGGGAAAAAATATTTTCTTTTAAAAATTGGACCACCACTTATGGTCATTGATCTTACATACTATGGCTTCGACCCATTTAGATACGTAGTTTACTCCCATAAGGATGTAAAGGTTACCAAATAAATTGTTAAAAGGTCCCATAAAGTTGATGCTCCAAACATTAGAAGGATCAATAATTAGAATGAGATTCAGAGGCATTATATATCTTTTTCCTATACTTCCTAACTGTTGACAACTTGTACATGCTATGCAGTTAAGCATGTGAATCTTTAAAAATGGTGGGCCAATAGAAATTGCACTGTAAAATTTTTATAGATCTCTTTCTTAAACTAAAGTGGCACCTACATTCATGGTCATAGAAAAATAAAATGATTTTCTGATGTTCAATATCTTGTATACATCTCCTAATGACCTGATGAGGATAGTACTTAAATAGATACAGATTATCCCATAAAAGTGCTCAGCCTCGACAAGAAATCTACTCCTGTTTGGACTAGTGAATAGGTATTTGACCTATAATAAATAATTGACAATATCAGTATACCAAGATAACTAAAAAATGTGTAAAAGTTACTCATCTAGGAAAGATTTTGTTATAAGCACAAATTCACTAGAAGATTCCATAATCAACTTGGACAAATGATCTGCTATAACATTTTTAGAACCTTTCTTATCTCGAATCTTTAATATCAAAATCATGCGCAACAAAATCCGCTGGATCAATCTCAATTTTTCATATTTCTTAGAAAGGTATTTTAATGTTGCATGGTCTAAATAAATGATGGCTTTAGATTTTAGCAAATAAGATCTAAATTTATCAAAGGCAAATACGACAATCAACAACTTTTTCTCCATAGTAGAATAATCGAGTTGAGCATCATTGAAAGTTTTACTGGCATAATATATCACATGGGGGAGTTTACCAATAAACTGTCCCAATACAGCATCAATCGTGTAGTCTGAAGCATCACACATTATTTCAATTGGTACACTTCAATTCGGTAGTTGAATGATTGGCGTAGAAGTGAGTTCAATTGGTGCACTCCAATTCGGTAGTTGAATGATTGGCGTAGAAGTGAGTTCAGCTTTTAGGTGCTCAAATGCTTTCATACGAGTTTCATCAAAGTCAAAATTGCCTCCCTATTAGGTAAATTACATAAGGGATTAGATATTTTGCTGAAATCCTCCACGAATCATCTATACAATCCAACATGGCCTAAAGATGAGCATGTTTGCTTCACCGTCCTAGGAGGGGGAAGAATAGAAATCTGTTACACTTTGACTTTATCAACCTCTATGCCATTATGTCATAAAACAATGCCACTTTGTACCATATAATGACATTTTCCCCAGTTCATCACAAGATTTTCTTTTTTAAACTTAACAAGGATGAAAAAGGAGGAGGGTCTTGCATCAGGTGCCAGTGGGTAACGGAGAAGTTGAAGATAATTTTGTTATTTCTTTCCTACTTGCAAATGAATATACATTTGTATATTAGTTTGTAAGTAAGAAATGAAAATCATCTCCAGCTTCTTAAAAGTATGGCAATCCTAACATGACATGACATGAATAAAAAACTAACATTCCCTCAAGTTAGGACATTTCCCATAAGAGACACGCTGTATCGAATCCCAAGTGCAGTGAAAAATGGGCAAGAGTTGTTAGGGCATTCCCCTAGAAGTGACATGTTACATCAGATCTCAAGTGTAGTGAAAAATGGGCAAGGGCTGCTAAAGTGTCCCCTTGGAAGCGAGGTGATGCATCATAACCCAGGTACAATGAAAAGTGGACATGGCTTCATGCCATGTAGGTCAAGAAGTGACGGGTAAATAGGATATCTTAAGAGCATAAGATTCATATCACCACATGGAATATAGGGACATTGACATGTAAGAGTTGGGAGTTAGTAGACACGATGAAACCTAGGAGAGTCAACATCGCTTATATCCAAGAAACTAAGTGGAAAGGGGCTAAAGCTAGAGAATCGATGGGTATAAACTCTGGTGATTAGGAAAGGATAATAACATAAATGGCATAGGAGTAGTATTGGATAAAGAATTAAAGGGTAAAGTTGAGGACATTAAAAGAACCAGTGATAGAATTATAATAATAAAACTTGTTTGAGCAGATCATAAATATTATAAGTGCATATGCACCACAAGTAGGGTTAGAAGATATAATTAAGAGATAATTTTGGGAAGATATGGAGGGAGTCATGCAACAAATTCCCAATACTGAGGAGATATTTATAAGAGCAGACTTAAATGGCCATGTAGGAAAAGAAAATGGAGGATATGATAGAATACAAGAAGGATATGGTATAGGAGAATGAAATAAGATGGAGAAACTATCCTCGATTTTACTTTGTCATATAACTTAGCCATTGCAAATACACTCTTTAAGAAGAGGGATGAACACTTAATAACCTTTAAAAGTGGACTTCGTACAAGCCAAATAGACTTTTTTCTACTTAGAAATATTGAAAGATCAATGTGTAAGGATTGTAAGGGATTACCTGGTGAGAGTTTAACCTTACAACATAGGTTAATGGTTATGGATATCTATATTAAAAGATGGAAGAAAGAAAATAAACTTAATAAGTATTCAAAAACTAAGTGATGGAACTTAAAAGGAGAGAAAATAACCTCATTCACAAATAAGTTAATGGTAGAAGGAAACTGGAACTATGAAACAGAAGTAAACACCATGTGGATTAATATGGATAAGTCCTTATGATTATCTAAAGGTACAAAGGCAATTAGTGAAGGAAACATGGTGGTGGAGTGAAATAGCGCAAAAACTTATTAAAGAAAAACATATGTGTTTTAAAGCATAGTAGAAGACTAAAAATAATGAAAACTATGAACAATATAAGAATGCTAAAAAGGTTGCTAAGATAATAGTAAGTGAGGCTAAACTTAAAACATATGATGACCTCTACAATAGACTAGGAACAAGAATAAGAAAATAGAAGGGTAAGAACTTAAATCATGCTAGGTTCATTAGAAGTGATGATCAAAGGGTATTAGTCAAAGATGACAAGATCAAACAAAGTTGGGAAACTTACTTTCAAAAAATTGTTAAATGACAATGGCTCTGAGAATATAGGGATTGAAAATACTATAAATCTAAATAACATTGGACATTATAGATATGAATGTAGGATTGAAATACCTGAAGTGAAAGAGGCCTTCAAAAGATGAAATTAGGAAAGGCCTTGGGGCCTGTTGGTATACCAATAGAGGTTTGGAAGCATATGGGAGATATTGGAGTAGTTTGGTTAACCAAAGTTGTTTAACAAGATTATAAAATCAAAGAAAATACTTAATGAGTAGAGGAAAAGCTCTATTGTACTAATTTATAAGAATAAAAGAGACATACAGAGCTGCACTAATTATCAAGGGATCAAACTTATGAGCCATACTATGAAACTTTTTGAAAGAGTGATTGAGAAGAGGCTAAGGCATGAGAGAAGTATATGGGAGAACTAATTTTGTTTCATGCCTGTGAGGTCTACCATATAAGCTATTTTTTTACTAAGACAATTGGTAGAGAAGTATAGGGAGAGGAGGAAAGACCTCCACATGGTCTTTGTCAACTTAAAAAAGGCTTGTGATAGAGTCCCTAGAGAGTTAATATGAAGGATGTTGGGAGAGAAAGGGTTTCCGAGGGTATATTGATATAATTAAAGATATGTATGAGGGAGCGGTAACAAATGTTAAGACCACTAGTGGTGGGACTGGTGATTTTTCTATCATTGTAGGATTGCACAAGGACTGACATTGAGCCTATACCTTTTCACATTGTCTCATCAAGTAAGACTATATCATCTGCACAAGGAGATTCCATGGTGCATGCTATTTGCAGATGATATAGTCTTACTTGATGAGATAAGGGAGGGGGTAAACACAGAGCTAGAGTTATGGAGAGAAGCATCAGAATCTAAAGGATTTAAAATCAGCCAAATTAAGATAGAATATATGAAATCCAATTTTAGCAAGGAGAGGAGTAGGAGTGGAACACCAAACTATATGGAATCCAAGCGGGTAGATGTGCATTTGGAGTTTTGTGTGATCGGTGGGTGCTACTCAAACTAAAAGGAAAATTCTATAGGATGGCCATAAGGCCAGCCATGCTCTATAGATTCGAGTGTTGGATAGTTAAAGAACATCATATTCATATGATAAGGGTCACGAAAATTCGGATGTTGAGATGGATGAGTGGTAAGACAAGAAAGGATATAATTAGGAATGAAAATATTAGAGAAAACTTAGGGGTAGCACCAATAGATAACAAGATGAGGGATATTAGACATAGATGCTTTGGACATGTCTAAAGGAGACCGAAAACAACACTGACTAGGAGTGAGACAATACAACTAGAAGGTTCTAAAAAAGCAAGGGAAAGGCCCAAAAGAACATGGATAGAAGTGGGGAGAAAATATTTAAAATCTTTGGGACTAAATGAATGTATGGTGCTTAATAGAGAAGAATGAAGGAATAAGATCTCTAAACTTTTGGAGAGGTCTAGTGGTAAATTAAAGAGCTCAGCTACTCAGTGGGGAAGACTTTCTTTTACACATTAAGCTTGTGCTTTTGTGTGGAGAGCTCTTTGAGAAACTTGGCATAAGTAGGGATATCTTTAATAGCATTGAGCTGAGAGAATGGAGCTTTAGGCACATAAGGTGCCTACACTATTGGTTTGAATAAGGATATCTTTGCTTTGTTCAAAAGCTAAGAGAATGGAGCTTTAGGCACATAAGGTGCCTACACTATAGGTTTAGATGGAATTCGAGATTACTGTCTTACCCCTTTCTCCTTTGTTGGAGCTTGATCATTCTCCTCTAGTTTGTCCTCAGCATGCCCTACCTTTTTATATATTTTATAGTCACTCCTATGCATAATTATAAACTTTACTTGCTCAGGTGGTCTTTATGAATTTTAGCTTGACCCTATTTCAAACTATCACTTAGGGTTTGGGATTGATTGACTAGGGAATGATCCCTTTCCTCTATCATTAAGTGTATCAGACAAATGACTCATTTGTATATCTATATTGGCAATAGCTTGGGAATTTACATTGGAGTTCTATAGACTCACATTTTGTAGATGGGTTATGGCTTGTCTAGTTTCATCCCAGTGTTTAAAAGTTTTCTCTATAAATAACTATGTGGTTTCCTCAAATATTGGTTTCTTTGGTTGTTGAGGAAACTGAAAACTAGGAGGATATTGGGGAACTAAAGCTCTAGGGAAACTTTGAGCAGGGGTTTCATGGATAGACCTCCTTGGTGAGTGTTCTTTGACTATGAGAAATTAGGATGCCTAGCCTATTAGAGGTTGTAGGCCTCAAAATAAGGGTTTTTGCTAGGATTGCAATATGCATTCATAGCATTTGCTTGTTCTAAAAGGTATTAGGGTATGTACGATTAGATGGACAAATTGATGTTAAGTATACCAAGCGGGAACAAATAGGGCAAACCTCTTATGGAGCTTTCATGGATGCACTTCCAGCCATGAAGGTATGAAGTCTCCCATCAAATTCTTGGAATATATGTTCCACCTTGTCCATTTGTCTAGCTAAGGAGTCAAGCTTATATACCATATCTGTGGTCACTCCTATTTCATAAAGGCCTAATTTCTTTTGAAGTTGGAAATTTCAATCTGGTTGATTTAAATAATCCCATTGTTGGGAATTTTCAAATTAAGTCTTAAAAAATTCTCATGCCTCTATCTCATTTTTCATCATGAGGAGCCTCCACTAGCGGCATCTACCATCCGTCTATTTTTATGTGTAAGTTCCTCATAAAAGTACTAAACTTGCTGTCACTTCTCAAATCCATGGTGGGGACATTTTTATAGCAATTCATTCCACCTTTCCTCCAGAACTCATAATATTGTTCATCTTCTCCCTATTGAAGATTTATGATCTCCTTACAGAGGACATTGGTTTTATGTATAAAGATGAATTTGTTAAGGAATTTTTTGACAATTGGTCCCATGTAGTGATGGAAAGGACCTCTAAGGAATTTAGCCAATATTTGGCCTTGCCTTTTAATGAGAATGGAAACAACCTAAGTCTAATAAAATCATCTAATTTTTTTAAAAACTTAAGCATGGCTAATATGTCAAGGAATTCCTTGATATGAAGGTATGTATCCTCTCTCTCTGTCTCTAGACCATAATATGATGGGAGTAACTAAATGACTCCAAGCTTTAGCTCAAAATGGTCTGCATGGTAGGTCATTATGTGATGCACGAGGGTGTTTAATTAGAGTGGCACATAGAAATCTCTTACAACATTGTCTTCAACTACAGTGATTGGGTTTGCCATGGGTTATGTATTCTATCGCTTACCCCTTGCCTAAGGGTACGTTCAATCTCAGAATCAAATGATGATGATTTCGTGTTATGAGATCGACGACCATGCATGCACTATGATGCAATCCTAACTAAATTCGACTCCTAACTATAAATGATGGGTAATCAATCCCTAACGGTCTATTAGCAGTTGTTGTATTATTCTTTGTTATTCTATAGAGTGGTAGCTTTTAAACCTAGATTTAAACAACTCTTTTTATCTAGGCTCAACTACTAGTTACCAGTTAAGTTCTATTCTAAAGTGGTTAATACAATTCTCATATAAGGAGATATTTAAACCTCAACAAACATCAATGAAAGGTGTGGAAAAATTACTTGGATTTTGCATACCCACTATATCCATGATGCTTAGAAGTCACTAGAGTGACAGTTAGATCTACTCCTTCAAAAAGGGTCTTACAAGCTTAAAACCCTAAGTCTCTTACTACTTGATTTTAAATTAAGATTTAATGGTTGGGATCGCAAGCTTACAATGATTGATTTAATTACCTAAGTGGACCAAGGATATGATGATGAAATCCAGTCCTTATCTTATAAAGGTTCCTTGGGGCCCTTACTATCAAGCGTGGGTGTGGCCCACACTTACTTAGTATTATTAGGACCCATTTTTAAATAACTAACATTCTACTAACTCAAGTATTAAAGAGAAAACTAACATCCAACTAACAAGCTTGAAATATAATCCTACATACAACTAACATGATCAAAAAGTATGATCTAAAAGAGCATCCATTAACATGATCAACTAACATTAACAAAGCACACACGATAGAGTGCAAAGGCTTAGAAAAGTGTGCATGGAACAAACTTTGTTATTTGAATGGAATTCATTATAAGAATGGTGTGCATAGTTCCAATACATGAAAATAAAACAATTTGACTTCAATCTTCCACTATCTGATGATCACTCTTCAATGGCATGCATGTGAACCCAAGAGAGAATAAAAAAGAGAATGAAAGCAAGTTGGGCATGGATTTTAAAGAGAAGTAAGAAGGTGAAACACTATGGTAACTCGGAAGGAAATCAAAGAACCACTAACTTAATCCAAAGGCTACTCTCTCTTGATGGCCTTTGATCAAGGAGAATAAGAGCAATAAATAGAAGCAAAATCACATAGAAAGGAACTCAAGTGCTATGCCTATCAACCAAAGGAAGAAAACTTTATAAGAGAAGAAGCAAAATTGCATTGAAAACCAACTTAGAAATGGCATGGAACTTAACTTGAGATGGTGTGTAGAGAACGCTCTTGAAGATGCTTGGAGACTAGGCTGCAACTATGAAAAGAGAGGTGTGGAAAAGCTTGAAGGATGCATGGAATTCCAGCCTTGAAGGAGGCGTGGAGGGCTGCTATGGATATTGCATTGGAAGTTATATTTATATATATGGTGGAGAGAGTCCTATTCGTATATGATTTCACCCTTCTAAGAGATAAGATTTGCTCATCTTTATCTTAAGGAAGATGAAAAGATGAGATAAGATTTGGTAAAGAAGATAAGATATGGATGAAGGAAAGGCAGTTGGAAAGGCAGGGAGACTTAGGAAGTGGTAACTAAGAAGGAGGATTTAGGAAGTCAAAAACTAAAAAGTGGGAAAGAAGATAAGATAAGAAGTGGAGATTATGAAGGTGGAAGCCCCAAAGGAAAGTGCATGGAAGCTTCCTTCCTAAGTGATTCACAATGGAGGGAAAAGAGATGGAAAGAGAAAAGGGTTAGATCTCTTCTCTTATTGGTCAACCTTAGCATGCCTATCTACCCATTTTGATAAAGTCCCATTTCTTCTCTTTAAATCACATTTTTTTTCAAGTGGGAATTTGCATGGAAAGCCTCAAAACATGTGGACCCTATGTGACTTGGATTAATTGATTCAAATGGCTTCTTTGTTGGCTTCTAACTTTGTGGCTTCATTGGCTTGACTTCTTCTAACCATTTCTTCATGGCTTATAGCTTAGGTGGCTTTCATGGCTTGAAATCTCATACAAAGGTGGTGGATTTTACATGGGCCCACTTATAGTGACCTTGAATTTTCATCTACTTGCTCTAAAATGATCTTGACCCCTTACTTGAACTTTGAATTGATGGAAAATGGTTCCCCGCCTAAATCATTGATTATCATCTAAAGCAATCTAGACGGCTAGATCATCCTTTTAACACCTACAAAAGATTGAAAATACTAATTAGTACCTAAAATTTTATGTTAGATCACATACTTACTATGGATTAGCTTCTGAACTTGCAACATATCAAACTTTGGGATCATTAGTTCAGAAATGTATGCGCCATGAATTTTTGGAAAAACCCTAGAATAATGCTCTATAATTTATAACACATGTACTACTAGTTAGGTACTTTTTATGCAAAACATATTATTTATCAGTCAGTTAGGTCCATGTATTGTACCTAGATAACCCTTCTCCACTCATCTTGCATGTGTGCATTCATATTTCAAAAAATGATGATCGAGGGTTTCCACTTCCAGTCCCTTCATGCATGATATCATTTTTGAAAAAAGGGACCACAAAAGTAATTGTGTGTACGTGTGTGTTTCTAATAATCAATTGGGCATTTGCCGAAATGAATAGCTAGGGCATAGAGACCAAATGCCTACCACAAAAGCCCAACTATTTTTCAAAGGAGGGATGGAAAAAGCTTCTTTTTTTTTTTAAAGTCTCCTTAGTTTGGAAGAGTCTATGTGCCTTTTTTTTTTTGGGTCAAAACCCAAAGGACACTGATGAATAGACACCCATCACCATCAAGAGGGTTCCAATTGGGAAGCTTCCTCTAAGTATGTGTTTGAATAATGGGAAGGAATCCACTAAGGAGCCCAATCTACTCCAAAGTTTTGTGAAAAAATATGAGTAACAAGCTTCTGCTCTTGGTGAGAAGGAAGGAATTAATATAAGAATGTGGCGTGATCATAAGATTACCTATATCAACAAAAATATGTCCTCCATAGAAAGAAAAGCCCTTATTTCTTTCCTTTGATCTTATCAAGATGTGTTATTGGATTATATGAAGAAATAGCCTATTTGAACCCTAACTTGGTTACCTATCATATCCCTACTCTTACAAGAGTGTCCCTAGCATAGCTAAAGTTGAGAAAAAATAAACTTGAATGGGCACTCAAGATTAAAGAAGAGGGTGTGAAGTAATTCAATGATGGGTTCCTTTTGGTGTCCTTTACCACTATGGCTAGTAAACACTATATTGGTGCCAAAGAAGAGTGGGAGGGCTCCTTCTAGTATCCTTTACCCATCAACATCTTGATAGACAACATGATAAAACATGAAATGCTATCATTGGTGGATGGATTTTTTGGCTATAACAAAATGCTGATGGCTTAAGAACGCTATAAGAATACATCCTTCATCACACCATGGGGCACCTTTTATTACCTTGTCTTTACCTTTTAGATAGAGGAAAGCAGGGCCCACCTATTGAAGGAACATGATCGCACTCTTTCATGACATGATTCAAAAGGAGCTTGAGGTGTACATTGATGATATGGTGGAAAATTCCATCAAATATGATAATCATCTTAAAGATCTGTAAAAATTATTTGAAAGTTTGCGAAAATATCAACTTCTGCTAAATCTCACTAAGTGGATGTTTGGTGCAACATCTAGCAAACTACTTGTTTATAGTGAGCCACCGTGGGATAGATTTTGTTCCATAAAAATTCAAAATGATCTCCCCACCCAAAACAAAGGGGGTTCAAAGTTTTCTTGGTAGCATCTAGTATATTAGCCACTTCATCCAAAACATGATAGAAATATGTATACCGATCTCAAATCTTAAAGAAAAATGCAAAAGAAGCATGAGACACTGAATGTGATGTGGCATTCAACTAGAGAAAAAGATGTCTTCATGGACATTAATCATATTCCAGAGAAGACGATAAATCCTAGTTGAAAAGATTGGTCTTTATAACTTAGTGATGCACTATGGCCTTACCATACAACATTTGAGACTCCCATTGGAATGTCCCACTGCTACTTAGTTTATAAAAAGACCTATCACTTACCAGTTGAGTTAGAGCATAAATCATATTGGTCTATAAAAAAATCAACTTTGATGTTGATAAAGCAGGCACCCATAGGAAACTCCAAATCCAAGAGTTGGAGGAGATTAGAAGAGATGCATATGAGACTGTGAAAAAATATAAGGACTGGATGAAGGTGACTCATGATAGCCATATTTTGAGAAAATCTTTTATACCTAGTCAAAAAGTCATGTATAACTCTCATTTGCATTTATTTTCAGGAAAATTAAGATCTTGATGGATTAGCCCTTTCATAGTTCGTACTATTTATCCTCATGGGGTTGTTGAAATTGAGAAAGATGGGATAGTTTTCTAAGTCAATGGCCACCAATTGAAGCCATTTTTAGATCTATGGAACCCTAAAGTGGAGGAAGTTCTCCTAAAGGATCTTGTTTATTAGGATAGACTCACTGCATTCATGCATTTATCATTGTAAATTATGATGCATCATAGTTTAGCTGCATATGCAATTTTCTCAATTCTTTATTCATATCTCTTTGTGAAAATTCTTATGCCCCATCATCAGCATGCACATCATTCAAGTACACTTCTTCTTACCTTTATCTTCCAACTTTATAATATTAGTTGTCCCTTGTGTCCAATTCTAAACATTGAGGACAACGTTTAAATTAAAGTCTAGGATATAGTATTTCAAAATTTGATATGTTCATTATAAGTTCTTATCAATTAATTTTTGAGTCAAATTTTTTCAAAAATAAAAAATTTATGTTTTGTGGCATGTATTTACAAGGATTGGAATTGAAATTTTGGGATTTTTCAAAAAGTTATTATTATCATTGGACTTTAGCTTATTAATATATTTGCACATAATTAGTTTATTTTATTACTCTTTTTTTAAAGTTTTTCATGAAATTGGATTCGAAACACTTATTACACATTGGCTATATATACATAATTTAGGTTGAGGCATGATTACAAATTAGAGATCCTAAAGAAAATTAGTAGAGACTTATAGGCCATGTGAACATATCATTTAAAGAGTACTATACCAAATATCTCTTAAGTTTATGGAAACATTTAAGTCATATGAAACCTAGGAAATGACATAGCTCATCTTTGATCAATCTAGAGCCTTTAGCCTACCCTAAGTTATTTTTTGCTAGCTTTTTGAGTCTTTACATTATATCCTTTTCTTCTAAGCTAATTAACCATTACCTATATTAATCTTTAATAAACCCAGTAACGATTGTGTTTTGAAAATATATAAAGATGGTTGGAAATATCTTGATGAAGTAGTATGATCAATATAATTGAAGAGGTGAACATAAAAATGATCCAAATTAGAATATCATCAAAAGTGAAAAAAGGTTATTCTCAAAATCAAGTGTTAAAAAGAAAAATATATCTATGGTGATACTTCTTTAGAAGACCTTATTCAAAAAAATTTGTTTACCTGTATACTATTTTCTTTGATAACCTTATCCTAAGCCTTATATTTCATCCTAGTAAAATACCTAACTTGATCTTAGGTGTAGTATTTCTTGAATATGGAAATAAATAAGTAGGGATTATGGTAGAGTGTAACTTTCTTAATAGTTGATGTCCTTTTCATAAGACTAGTTATCGTTTATTTAATTACCATTATTTTTTATGAGATAAATTGCCTTTGATATACATTATTATGCTTACATATGGATGATAGTTTTTAACACCTGCTTCAAAGTGCCTTCTTTTTGAGTGTTTATCATATCTTGTGAGATTTGAAGTCGAAGCATATTTTTGGTTAGTAATTTGGGTTATAGTTTACTTAGAGATTGAAATTATATGTATTGGATAGTCACAGACACAGATTCTGAAGCATGAGTATTTTATGGACTACCTCTAGTATACGAGTATGATTTTGCACTATCATTCATCTCTATTAACATGTTAAAGTTCGAATTTAATATACATTGAATGAAAAAAAATTCTCTAAGAAAAATAAAAGAATTATCATATAAGTTTTGTGCTTTAATATGTTTATGAGTATTATGTCTTCAAACCTTTATGAGACTATAACTTGTCCACTATGGGTAACTTAGATGTTGAAGGCTTTTTGCATACGCTAAATGCAAACAATATCACCTACGAAAGAGGTTTGGAATTTTAATATTTTAATTTTAATATTTATTTTCCCCTTTTGTATTTATGTTTGAAGACTAGCAAAATATAAGTCTAGAGTAGTTGATATAAACATAATTATTATAAAGAATATTCCTAAAAATGCTTGTATATACCTTTTAAGCACTTAATTTATTACTAATTATGGTTTATTTTTCATTTTACAATATTAGGGTTGAAAGGAGCAAATTAAACATTTTTGGCATTTAGAACCTTAAAGACGCTAGTCTATCATCCAAGCGAAACCTAAGTCCCATGATTCAATAATCAAGATTGGAGGAGTTCAGAGTGTAGTGGGGGTGTCTATATCACTTTTAGAATAGTTAGAAACCTCATGCACATGACCACTTTTGTCCATGCAAGATGGGCTATCATTATCAAAACCAAATGTGGTAAAACTCTCATGCATGCATGCACCACCTTATAAAGCTTCAACATGAATCTACACAAGCTTAAAACATCTCATGCAAGCTCACACAAAAGCCACACAATTTTTTATCCATGTCTAAGTTCAAAAATCAAAGTAAAATAGGTCCCACATACATCACTCTCTCCCATAAACTTAAACATTTTTCTCTCTATTTTGTAGCTAGAGAAAGCATGTTTATCAAAGAGCATAGAATGCATCTTTCAAGAGTGGAGAATGCTTATACATGGAGAAAAAATAGAAAAAAGAAACATGTTCCACTTTGGAGCTTGAAAAAATAAAAAATCTACAGCTACGTATAATCAAGCAATGGATGGTTTAATGGCCATGATTTGATGCATATTAGGGATATCTTGAGCTACAAGATTTGAATATTGTACATATTTAAGATAATTGGCTACGAATAAAGATTTTTAGGAAGAAACATTGAGGTAGCTAGGAAAGAGACAAAGTGGAGGATGAATTTGGTCAGTTTTAAGAAATATTGAAGAGAGATTCAAGGGAAATATTCTAAAGTGGACCAATGGGAGCATGATAGAAGAGGAGAAAGCTACTTAAGAACAAGGGGAAGAGGAAGCATAATGGAGAAAAGGCTTTAGATGTTTCTTACAAGAGGCGGCACATAGAGTTCAACATCTTTCGCTCTCTCTCATATACACTTTAATGTGTTTTCCACTTAGGAGAAGACATATTGGAGGGTTTTGGCAGGATGTTTTAATATATATTTTTAGGAGAGTGGTAGATGGTCTGGAGGAGCTCTCTCTCTCTCTCTCTCATGTGTTACTCATAAAAGAGAAGAGCCAATTCAAAATAAGTCACACCCAAAAACATTAGTCAAGTATGAACGAGAGGTTCTTGCATTGGCCATGGCTTGGAGCGGATCTAGGAGGCTTGAAGTGTGACACATCAATGGTCATCTTAGGCACTAATCTAAAGTAGGAAAGTCTATTTTAGTTTTATTTTATTCTCCTTACTATTGTAATATTTTGAAGATCAATGAAGTTTTTTTTTTAATTCTCTTTTTTTACTTCAAGTGTGTAAATGTTTAAATTTATGTATTTTATTATAGATCTTAGATGTAGTTTTCATGTCATGCTTTAGCATTAGTTTGTGTTGGACTCTAATGTTCTTTTTATTTCATATTTTTGCAATAGTCCATGTGTTTTATTCTAGTTTGTTGGTGATGATTTACTTTTATGATTCTAGCATAATTTAATCCATGATACTTTAGCTTAGTTTAGGAATTAATTGATGATTGATTTAGCTAGAATGAGCATTGTTTTCTAGCACTAGGAAGGTTTTTTCAAATATCCTAGGTATGCTACAAAACAGTTAATTTAATCTAAAGAAAGATGCCTTTATCTTCATAAGTTTCATGGTAGTTTTAGGCAAGAATAGTACTTAATTGTTTGCATATGTTTAGATGTGTTTTCTTTTCCATATTCTAGGCTAGATTTGAGTACATTTTTCCTGATAATCATGAGTAGCTAATTCTCTATCTAGGTAAGAATGAAACCTCATAAAAATCAGTAATTTCATTCATATAAAAGTAACCACAAGATTAGAAAAGAATGTATTATTAATTCTTATGATAAGCTATCCAAAATAGTATATATAACTAGTTCTCTTTTCATTAGAATTATTAGGTATTTTCATAGTTTAGGGACTAGTTATGATATATTAAGTAGCTTAGCATGTATGGAATCTTGGATAGTTTGTGACTACAAAAAACATAAGCTATGCTTTGAGAACATATAGGTTAAGTTAGGCAAATCATGAGAGTTGATAAAATATAAGAATTAAGGCCTTTAACATGCATATCTTTCATGCTTTTATTTGTTGATGTTATATTAAGATGTGAAATGTTAAATCTATGGTACTTGTTTATGAGTGTTTGTTATTTAATGTGGTTGATTCTAAAACCCTAGAATTTTTCTCAATTTGTTAAATTTATCCATTTTATCATAATCTATAGTTAATTGTATCTTTTATTTGATTCATATTGCTTGGTTAAGTTAGAATAATTCAAGCTAGATTCTAATTAAAATTTTAGTTTTCAAAATTGAGTTCCTTATAGGATACTTGCACATCTTATTTCAATAGACCCATGCACTTGCATAAATTTTAAGTAAACATTAGCAACTACTCCACATATGATAAAGAGTTCAAAACTGTTGTATGGGTGTTGGAACTTTGGAGTCAATATTTGCAACCATAACACTTTGTGCTATATTTCAATCATGAAGCATCGAGATTCCTACAAAATTATCAAAAGCCCAATTGAAGACATATTATGTAGATTAAGTTCATTTAATCCTTTAGTTTCATGATCAAATATAAGTCAAGTATGCAAAATGTGGTTGCTAATGCCTTAAGCATGAGATACACATTGTTAACTATATTCAATGTTAAAATAATTGGTTTTGAAATAGTTAAGAAGTTCTATGCTAATGATCCCTACTTTGGGTGCATTTTGGAGAACTATAAGCATGGCTCTTTTTAGCATTTTATTAAGCAAGATGTTTTTCTCTTTAATGGTAATCTACTTTGTATTCCACAATGCTCCCTTAGAGAAGCTATTAAATATTAAGCACATGATCGAGACCTTATTGGTTATGTTGACAGAGATAAGATCCTTGTCTTAGTGAAAGAGTATCTTTTGGCTAAGATGGCTAAAGACGTTTCGAAGCACGTGAAGAGATACATGCCATGTCATCTAGTGAAGAGCCTATTGCAGCACACATGGTCATATACACTTCTTACTATTCCTAATTCTCCATGGGAAGAAGTTAGCATAGATTTAGTTGTTGGACTCCCTCTAATACAACACTAACGAGGACTCTATTATGGCCATTGTTGACCAATTTTCTAAGATGGTGCACTTCATTTCTTATACAAAGATGAATGGTGCATCATATGTGGTGGATTTGTACTTTAGAAAAGTTGTAGAACTTGATGGTATCCCCAAAACTATAAACTTTGATCGTGATCCTAAGTTTATGAGTAATTTTTTTGCAAATGTTATGGAGGAAACTTAGGACTCATTTGTAGTTCAGTTCTTTGTGTCACCCTCAGATCAATGGATAGACACAAGCTATTAATAGAAGTCTAGAAAATATGCCAAGAAGTTTCATGGGAAAGAACATCCATCAATGGAAACTATTGCTAATTTAAATAGAATTTGTGTTGGCCTTATGAATTTAGTATCCTTGTCACTACCATAAATTTTAATAGAGATGTTGAAGAATGAGCCAAGCAAATTAAGAAAATGCATAAGCAGATCCGAAAGCATATTACTTAGGAGAATGAAAAGTACAAAGAGTAGGTTGACAAGCATAAAAGGTCAGTAGTATTTTAAGAAGGAGAGCTAGTGTGGTTATACTTAAAGAAGGAGCATTTTTCGCAAGGGTAGCATTCAAAGCTCAAACTAAGAGTTGGAGGTCCTTTCAAAGTTTTGAAGCAAATTGTTGATAATGCATACAAGATCGAGCTACTGATGATTATGAGGTTTGTGACACCTTCAATGTGGTGACTCTTTTACCGTATTTTGGAGAGGATGATGCAAACAACTTGAAGCCTAATTCTTTTCAAACTAGGGAGAATGACACGAGTGTCTAAGAATTCCAAGAATAATGGTAGATCAAAGAAGATCAATGGTGATTTAGCTTAGGATGACCAACATCAACTTCAAAATCACTTGGAATTGTGATCATTGGCATGAGTGGTGATGGATGTGAGGTTGTCATCAACATGGGTGATTTCAGTTGTTTGGATTTTATAAATGAAATGCTTTTAAGCCATTTAAAAAAGAAGCCCAGTTAATGTTCAATTGGACGTCTTGAATCAAATCTAGAGGAATGCATGGATCATAGTGGCTTGGACGTACCATATGAATACCTTAGAGAAAAAGGATTAACTAGTTAAGAGTCCCAAAGCTCAAGTAGTCAAAAAATGTCTACCCCTACAAGCATACTTGGTCAAAGAGTCAAGTGTTGACTAAATCAAAGATTCTAACAACTTGGCTTTGAAAATTTCTTGCTAGGGAAGTCTATGAGCTTGGAAGCTTGCTAATGTGTTTTGTAAAAAATTAGAAGTTGCTTGACTGTAATGTAACTATCATCAAGATTAAAAAGTCTTGAAGGTTAAGAATTACATATTGAGAAATTTTACATAGACTAAGCAACTAGTATAATTAGATAGTTTCTTTTGCGGCTTGTAATTTCCTATGTAAAAGGGTTGTTCTCCTTTGTTCTTTTTTGCTAGGTTGGACATGGACTTGTTCTCTTATTTGGACTGAGACAGGCCAGAATGCATCTTAGTCCAAGACACTTTCTGTATCACTTGGTATATTCCTTATGTGTTAATTCAAGGTCTTTATTATTAACGCGATGAGATTTGTATTTTTCTAGTGGTGAGTTAGCTTGCATCTTTAAAGTTGTATATCGTTTGATGGTGTGACTGTAAACTTGTTTCGTTTCTTAATTTCTTATAAGAACATAACTATCAAAAAGTCTAACATTTAAACCCCTCAAGAAAAGCGTTTATCAGCGAACTCCTGGGCCTTCGTGTGATTTGCCACCTGATTCACACGCCCATACAACGGTACAGAGAGTCATACTACCGTTTCGTTGTGGTCTGCATCCAATCCTGTGTGAACTCTTCAATGTTGCTCCAGAAACAGAAGAAAACCTTCTTCTCAACCACCTCAATTCCCTTCCTCAAACCTAAACAACAGAGTAAAGATGCCCCCGATCTCGAAACCCAGAAACTGATTGCTGACAAGGTCTTCGAAACCCTAATTTCCTCCGGCTGCAGATCCCCCCAATTCACCTCTCTCCTTCCCAACCTCAAACCATACACCATCCACCTGATTCTCTCTAACCCAAATCTAAAGACCCAAACTTGCTTAGATTTCTTCAATCTCTTACAACAAAAAAAAGTGCCCACTTCTGCGGAACACATCCTCCAGACCCACATAATCGTCATTTGCAGGTTAGTTAAAGCAAGAGAGTTTTCACTAGCCAAGCGTTTGCTAAAATTTGTTGTTTCTAATGCAAATCTCAAATACCCATTTCCAGTTATAGCGTCAGTGATTGAGAGTTCCTCAAATGAATCCAAAATTTCAGCTAAGGTGTTTGACCTGCTCTTTAGGAGTTATTCTGATGCAAATATGTTTGAAATGGCATCTGAGACATTTGATCACATGAAAGTAAGTTGTTGGAATATTGATGAGAGGTCTTGCATTATTTATCTCCTTGCTCTTAAGAAGTCTGGTCAGGTAGAGTCTCTTCTCGGTTTCTTTCATCGAATGCTCGAACCTGGTTTTGTTAATGTGTCATGCTATTCCTTGGCAATTGTGGTTGATGTACTCTGTAAGAAGGAACAAGTGACGAAAGCTAAGAAATTAATTGAGGAAGCGGGGAGTAGAGGGATTAAACCTAATGTAGTTTGTTACAACTCATTGATAGAGGCCTATGCCAGAAAGGGGAATTTCGATGAGGTTGATAAGATATTGAACATGATCGATAAGGAAGGTGTTGATAGGAATGTTGCAACTTATACCCTCCTTGTCCACGGGCTTTCGAGCTTTGGTCGAGTTGATGAGGCCGAGAGGGTGTTTAGGGAGATGAATGAGAAAGGTGTAGATGGAGACGTATATTTGTATACTTCAATTATCAATGGGAATTGTAGGGTAGGGAACATGAAGAGAGCATTCGAACTTTTCGACAAATGTGTTGAAAGGGGGCTCAAACCGAATGCACATACCTATGGTGCATTGATAAATGGCTTATGTAAGGCGGGTCAGATGGAGGCGACGAATTTCTTGCTGAATGAAATGCAAAGTAAAGGCGTGAATGTAAATGAAGTGATCATCAATACGTTGATGGATGGTTATTGTAAGAAAGGATTGTTAGATGAAGCTCTCAAAATGCAAGTTCTTTTGGAGAAGAAAGGGCTAGGACTGGATGTGTATACTTATAGCACAATTGCTAGCGGCTTGTGTAAGGCAAACCGGATCAAAGAAGCAAGGCGGTTTCTGTATTCAATGGAGGATCGGGGCGTTTCTCCAAATACTGTTACTTACACCACATTGATTGATATACATTGCAAGGAAGGTGATTTGGTCGAAGCGAAGAGGTTGCTGCGCGAAATGGAGAAGAAGGGTGTAGATCCTTCTACTGTTACTTACAATGCATTGATTGACGGGTATAGCAAGAAGGGCAGTATGAAGGACGCTCAGAAGCTTAGGAAAGCAATGGAAGAGAAAGGGTTGATGATTGATGTATATACATATTCATCACTTATACATGGGCATTGTGTATTTGGGAAGGTAGACAATGCACTTGAATTGTTCAATGAAATGCCCAACAAAGGGGTGGCTCCAAATATCATTACGTACACAGCACTGATTTCAGGCTTGTCTAGAGATGGAAGGTCCGATGAGGCATTTAGATTGTATGATGAGATGATGGAGGCAGGTTTAACGCCAGATGACTCTGTTTATTCATCCCTAATAGGTAGCCTTCATTCATCAAGGACTTCTGAACAGGGATTAAATCTTGATTCTCCACGCCATACCAATACGTAACATTGGAGAATCCCATGTTTGAACCCAACAATTTGCGTTGGGTATCTCTATCAAAATCCATGCCAACCCCTAATCAGGATAAGGTCTTGATGACGATGATCTCTATCAAAAGCCATGCTTGAGTTATGGAAGTCTCATTCCATTTTTACTGTGGAATGATAGTGTTAGAAGGGTGATGTTTATGTTGAGCGACCACATGCATTTGCTTTGCAAATTGCAACACACAAATTTGTTAGTCAAAAAGGCGATAGTCCTAATTATCATTATTGGCTCCGCATGAATGAAAAATGTTCGAGTAGGATTGATGACAGACAGGCAGAAAGTACTTGAAAGTAACGCAAAAAGCCAAAATGTACTTGAAGATACAGAAGGATGTCATTTTGGAGATGTTGTTCTGATTGTTACTTCCATGGAAATGATTAATTACCTCGGTAGTTTATGTTAGGTTTTGATCTTGATTCCATATTGTGCAGTTTCCAAAACCAATCTGCAGTTGTGCACCACAAATATGAAGAACGCAAGTTGGATGGTCAATCAGTATCGGGCCATCTCAATCAGAACCAGTGGTACCTAAAGCATGCATGAATTGGTGATTTTCTTTCCAACTTATACGTTGGATGACATTGAATTGACCTATTTTCTAGGTGACAGTATTCGTGAACAACATCCATTGCTCTGCAAATTGTAGTATGCGTAGGAATGGTGATTGTCAAAAAGGATGTGATCCTTAATTATGATTACTGGCTTTGAATGCATTGAAATGTTTGACTACGATCAATGTGGGCTGGATGATGCCCAAGACTCAAAACTACAGAAGGATCCTATATTTTTAAATGTTGTTGCTTTCGGAGAATGGTTGATTTCTCTCCAAGTTTTGTACAGGATATGAGTTCCCACAACAGAACAACCTTGTAAATTATACTTGGAGGTTGTAGTTTAGATTAACTGTTGGCTTTGAGTTTGGACATTTTCCTCGCCCATCTTGATCCGGTGTTATCTGGGAGATGGTTATGTTGTAAATACATTTGCAGCCAAGAGTACTTACAGGTCTACACATACAAAATCCAACCTATCTGTAGAAAAATCCTAGCCATGCTGCAGACCTTTCCTCGTGGGGCTATTTGCCACAGGTTTGAAAAGTTGCAGATAAACTTTAACCCACAGATTGGGACCTTTTCCCTTGCCACTGGCAGCTCTATGACATGGATAAAACTATATCAAGATAGATGGAATAGCCCTACAACATAAGCAGTTTCCTAGATGATTTCATCTATGATGTAAGGTTGCAAGTAGCAGAAAGAAAGTCACCGTGTGCAGCATTACGCTTTCATTCCAAATCATCCATTTGAAGAAAATAATAGGACGATGTAGGATCATTTGATGGGAGAAAAGTTTTCCATCCATGCAGGACCACTTTGGATCCAGTAGTATTTTCACTTGCTGCAGCAAGAAATATATGAACGTTCCCAAAGGCAGCAACTCTGTCAGGTCATCCGTCAATTGGTAGTAAGAACTTAATCTACTTTATCGTTCCATCTGTTTGGGGAGAAGTTATCTTTCATGGGCCTGAGATTAAGATCACTAAATAAGGCTTGTAAGTCTTAGTAAAAGAACAAATAATTAACTCTGATAATGTTCTTTGCAATTTTCTAAATCACCTATTACCTTTTCCAAGATAAAAGAGCTTCATATATTAATACTCTCGTTTAACTGGGAGTATAAATATCAGTAACACTCAACTTGTGAGTGAGAAAATGAAACAAATCCTTTCCCAGCAATTTTGGGAAGACGTTGACCGGTTGTAATGATGTATGTATGTAAGCCACTTTTAGAGGGTTTTGCTGATCTTCTCGAACAAAATGACAATTGATCTTAATATGTTTATTATGCTCGTAAAAGACAGAATTTGCTGCAATATGTAATGTTGCTTGGTTGTCCCAATATACTATTGTTCACTCTTGCTACGAGATATCAAAGTTAGTGACAACTGTATTTCACATGCACCTTGACTCATGACTTAATAGTTAGCATTTGCTGAGGAAGGGGAGCTTTGGCATAATGGTAAAGTTATCGTCATGTGACCTTGAGGTCACGGGTTCAAGACGTGAAAACAGCCTCTTACAAAGATGCAAGGTAAGACTCCATACTTTAAACCCTTGTGGTCTGCCCCTTCCTCGGACCCCATGTAGGTGGGTGCACTGGATCTGCCCTTTTTATTTGCTGAAGAATGAGAAACAGTACTTAGTGCTGAAGAATGAGAAACAGTACTTGGTTCGTCCCGAGATGGCATTATTACTTAGAGTAGGCAAAATTCACTTGTGAATCTTCAAGTTATCGTGTAACTAGCCCAATCAGAGTCACAGAAGGTCTGCAACTGCAAGTTGCTTGAAGATGATAAAAGAATTCCTTAGCCAATAGATCCCTTTAAGGTACTAGAGTAGAGCCGTAGCATCGAGAGGGGGACTGTGGGGCTTGCATAAATTGTCTGTGTACAACGTAACTGATATTACCGCCGGGTGATAGTGAGATAAATCAAACGCCTAATGAGTCTCTGGTATTGAGAAGGATCTTTAAACGATTCTCCATTTGAAGAGTTGAGCATTAGGTGTTACTCTATAGGAAGTGGAACAGTGCAACACCTTAGCATACTCATGTCAGTCAAAATATTAAGAACATGTTTGCATTGTACAAAAAACATGCCTTTAGACGAAAGAACAACCCCAATGTCGAGGAAATACTTGAGCACACCCTGGTTCTTAATTTGGAACTTAGATTCAAGAAAGCTATTCAAATGACCAACCGAGGTTTTCTTGGAAAGCAAAGTGGTAGTCTGCCTTATATGACTATAACTTGTTTTAGGCTAGGCATGTGAAATTTAGCAAACAAAGGGGAGCCTTGGCGCAATGGTAAAAGTTGTTGTCATGTGACCTTGAGGTTATGGGTTCAAGGCGTGCAAACAGTCTCTTGTAAAAATACAAGATAAGGCTGCGTATTATAGACCCTTGTGGTCCGCCCCTTCCCAGGACCCCACATAGGCAGGAGCTTAGTGCACCGGGGCTGCCTCTTTATTTGAAATTTAGCGAACCACTGACAACTTGCTTGTTTAAGCCCATACAAGAACTTACTTAATTTGCAAACCATGTTGTCCTCTTGTTTTGGGTAATCTAGACGAATGGACATGCATACTTTATCATCCAAATCACCATGAAGAAAGCCATTATATATGTTCTACTGGTGAGTCACCCATTCGTTGATGTCAATAGGAATGCTAAGGAGACATTGAATTATAACCAAGTTAACAATAAGAGCAAAAGTCTTATGGTAATTAAGTCCTTCTATCTGAGCGAACCCTTTGGCTACCAATTGAGCAGTGTGATCTATAGAATCATCAGCTTTGCACTAAATTTTATAAGCACATATCACACTTGTTTGGAGGCAATTTTGTGAGAGTCCATGTGCCATTTTGTTCCAATGATGCACATTTAGCAATAATGGCATCTTTCCATTATTTAAGTTTGATAGCTTTGAAAAAGGACTTAGATCTATAGAAGAATTAATGGTTGTGAGAAAAAATTATAAGATGGTTACTAAAAAGAAAATGATGAAAAGAATAAGGAGAGCACTTGATCCATGAGGTAGAGAATTAGATGTGGCTTTGTTGCTTGGTGCCACAGATCAATTACAATCTTTCAAGTACTTCGACAGATGACGAGTGTGAAGCAACAAGACAACTGAAGTGATAAGCCCATGCGTTGTAGCTTGTTTTGGAAATGAAGAAGAACAGAGAATGAAGAGAAAATATGAAGCTAGAGAGATAAGTGAAGGCGGAGATATGGAGGTGCTAGATGAAGTTTTAGGGTTAGATGATGAGTCATCATCGTGGTCCAGATCGTCATTTGTAGGGATAGGTAAAGCATGTTTATCTTAGGTGTTTGAACCAACATCTTTGAATGAAAATACATTCATAAAAATCACATCAAATGAGATCATCAAAGCCTTATCCAGATTAAGGATCGGCCAAATGAATCTTGTTCCTCCATTTACCTATATCAAGTGTAATTGTTTTATTAAGTCCAAGGGTTTCTAAATCTTTTCTCACAACTTCTAATCACATCCTTTTGGGCCTTCCTCTTGCCTTTTTAGATCATTCGAGTTGGATCGACTTGCTCCTTCTAACCATTGATGTTTTCAGTCTCTATTGGACATTTCCAAACCATCTAAGTCTACCCAATCGCATCTTGTTACATGTTGGTGCTACACCTGAGTTTCCTGTAATGCTTCATTTCCAATTCTATCCTTTCTTCTCTTGCTACTCATATATCTTAACGTCCTCATTTCAGCTATGCTCATCTTATTTATATGTTGTTCCTTAACTGCTCAACACTCTTATTCATAGAGCATGGCCGACCTTACAGCCGTCCTATAGAATTTTCCTTTCAATTTGAGTAGCACCCATTGATCACACATAACTACAAAGGCACATCCCCATCGTTCCAACTATCTTGAATTCTTTATGTATCATCCCTCTCACTCTCTTTGCTCTCATGAATTATCAATCCCAAATATCGAAAGTGGTTTTTTTGGAGTACTTCTTGGTTGTCAATCTTTATTGGTGCTTTCCTCCCACTCCTCTCCCTATTAAAATTCATTTCGGACACTCTATCTTAGTACAGCTAATTTTAAATCCTTTAGATTCTATAGCATTTTTCAACAACTCAAACTTTATTTTTATGCCTCCCTTGTCTTATCAATCAAACTATGTCATCTACAAATAGCATGCACCATGGAGTTTTCTTGTGCAGCATTTTGTTAACTCATCCATAACCACCATGGAGTTTTCTTGTGCAACATTTTGTTAACTCATACATAACCAACATGAAGAAGTATAGGCTCAATGCCGATCCTTGGTGCAATTATATGGTAATGAAAAAATCATTGGTTTCTTCACTAGTGGTCCTAACATTTGTTATCTCTCCCTCATACATATCCTTGTAGTATTGCCCTTCCCTGGACCTCACATACATGGGAGCTTCGTGCACCGTGCTACCCTTTTTTATCCTCGTGAAACCACTTTCACACCTAACACCCACCATATTAACTCTCTTTAAGTCAATGAAGACCATGTCGAGGTCCTTTCTCCTCTCCCTAAGTTTCTCCATTAATTGTGTAAGGAGGAAAATAACTTTCATAGTAGACCTCCCAGGCATGAAACCAAACTGGTTTTTTGATACACTATCTCATATCGTAGCTTCTTCTCAATCCTCTTTTGCAATGTTTCATAGTATAACTCATAAGTTTGATCTTACAATAATTAGTACAACTCTGTCTCATTTATTCTTATAGATTGGTATAGTAGAGCTTCTCCTCCATTCATCTTACAATTTCTTCAATTTTAAAATCTTTTTAAACAACTTTGTTAATCAAACTACTTCAGTATCTCTCATATATTTCTAAACCTCTATTGGTTATGCCATTGCATCTTGGTGCCTTTCCTGATTTCATCTTTTTTCAAGGCTTCCTTCACTCCAGGTATTCTAATCTTATGGTCATATCTATAAAGTCCAATGTTATATGGGTCTATGGTTCTCTCAATCTCTATATTCTCAGGTCCATTATCATTTAGTAATTTTTGAAAGTAATTTTCCAACCTTTGATTGATCTCGTCCTCTTTGACCAGTACCCTATGGTCATCACTTTTAGTGCATTTAATGTATTTTAAGTCCTTACTCTTCTTTTCTTTTATTTTTATAAGTTTGAACATATCTTTCTCACCTTCTCTTGACCCAAATCTATTGTAGAGATCAATGTATGCCTCAAGTTTAGCTTCACTCACTACTATCATAGCAACCTTTTTACATTCTTATATTGCTCCAAGCTTTTGTTATTACTAATCCTTTTTCATGCTTTAAAGCATATTTGTTTCTCTTTAATAATTTTTTGCTCTTTTTCACTCCACCATCAAGTTTCCTTCATTGATTGTCACCAATTGTGTGTGGTTAGACTCTTATTAGGTATCACCTTACAATCCTTATACATTGATCTTTCAATATTTCTAATTAGAAAAAAAGAAAGAAAGTGTATTTGAATTTTATGTAGCCCACTTTTAAAAGCAATTAAGTATTCAACCCTCTTCTTAAAGTATGTGTTTGTTAGAGTTATGTTATATGCCAAAGAAAAATCTAGGATAGCTTACCCCATAGTATTTCTTTCTCCAACCCATATCCTCCATGAATCTTATCATATTCTTCCTTTTCTTTTCCTACATCATTTAAGTCTAGTCCTATAAATATCCCCTCTATGTTGGGAATTTCTTGCATTGCTCCTATTTCTTCCTACAAGTGTCTCTTAATTCTATCTTTTAACCCTACTAATGGGGTGTATGCTTCTTATAACATTCATGATCTTCTCTCCTAAAACAAGCTTTATTAGTAGAATCTTGTCACTAGGTCCTCTTACATCAGTAACTTTATTTTTTAATTCTTTATCCACTACTATCCTTACACCATTTATATTATTATCCTTTCCTACGCACTAAAGCTTATACCTATATATTTTCCTAATTTTAACCTCTTTCGACTTGGTATCTTGGATACAAGCTATGTCGATTATCCTACATCTCATTGCATCTATTAACTATACATTCCTAGTTGTAATTTGCATGTATTCCATGTGGTGATACGAATCTTATTCTCTTAAGCTAGTCTCTTCATATACGCACATCTAGAATGGCATGGAACTCCTGTGTACTTTTCACTACACCTTAGTTTTGATGGAGTGCCTTACTTTTGAGAGCATGCTTTAGCAACCCTTGCCTATTTCTCACTACATCCAAGATTTGATGCACCCCGTCACATATAAAGAACACTCTAGCCTTAGGAAAAGTCAAAATAAGATTCAATCCATAAGGTTTTCCAAAAGAAATTTCTACTATTTAGCACCTAAAGCAGCCCTCCTAGTTTATCCAATCTTGGGACAAATAGTGAGATCACAAAATCACATAGGAGTTAAGTAAGGTATAAATAATTTTTATAACAATTTCATATATTTTGTAATACTTTTGACCATGAGGATAACCATGAAAAATGACATGTTCTACATTAACTTCAAATTTATGCTAATTTGGGGGGTTATTATGGGAAAAATAAAAACATAAAAAAACATGAAGATGTGAATTGGTTGGTGTTTGCTTAAGTAATACCTCATGAAGAGGACATGAGTTGGGTATGGTATGCAATAGTTAAAGCACAATCTCTCAAAAAGAAAAAAAGGGAAAATTAACTGAAAACTACAAGGAACATGCTACTTCTTACAAGTATCAACTCTCTTTCTATAGTCCTATTTTGTTCAACTATGGGATGAGCTAAACTATTATTTGAAGAAAGATGGTCATATTCTTCGAGAGAAACTTAGTGCCATTATTAGTTGGGATTTATTGAACATAACAATGGTAGAATTGAGTCTTGACAAGACCAAAAAGCTTTGGAGATATACATTATCATCCCATTTGTATTTCATTAGATGTAACTAAGTGTGTCAATTAAAATTATTCTCAATAATTAAGAAATAGTGAGCCCTAGATAAGGTAGACATAGAGAAAACCACCTCAAATATCACAATATATTAATAAAAAAAGGTTTAATTGATTGAATGAAACTAATATGAAAAAGAAAGCAACATTGTTTCACAACAGTGCAGACATTACAAATTTTATATTTGAACTTGAAACGAAAAGTATAGATTTAGCTAAAATCTACAATTTAGAAGACAAGGGATATCCCAAATGACAATACCAAATGTCAAAAGAAGGCTTTAATGTAGAAAATAAAGCTTCCGGAGCCTAAAACTAATAAAGCCCATTGTGGGTTAGCCATTTCAATTCTCTTCCTTGATAATAGGTCTTGAAAGACAAAATCATTGAGCAACTTTGTAAATTGCAAAAATACAATAAATTAAATTCAAAGGATGGAACATGAAAAACATTATCAAGTTGAAGTTCAAGAGAAAGACATGCAATTTGTAAATTTGAAAGAGGATTGAGACAAACTAGAGGAAAGATCACATATGATTAGTGACACTTATATCAATTATTCAAAAATTTGAAGATGTGGAGGTGAGAGCAATACGTGGGAAATTGGCTATAGCATCAAAATTACCTTAAGTGAGAAGACCTATATGTTAATATTGTTCTTGGGTGTAGAGTTTGTTGAAGATGCCACATCAAAGTGTGCATCGTTTGAGGATATGTCTATGCAGTTGGTGGCATTGAACCTTCATGCATGTGTTACGTTGTTCAGAACCTTGCATTCATAATTTTCTTTCATATGCTACCTCAAATATTTTATTAATTTTTCTTCTTGTGACCATCAAAATTGCAATGATCATAGTGCAAATAGCAAATAATGTTGTAGCAATTTTCAGCAACATGGCCGTTAGCATTACAATAAGCACAACATAGGTGTGGCTTTGGCTTTTGTTGCGTGATAAAACATGCCTATTTACTATAGCCAAAGTTCATACTCCAAGAAAAGCAAGAATATGCGAAGAAAGTTCCCATCATTTCTCTTTCTATATGACAAGCCAAATTTGATGCTATAGGTAAAGCAAGATTGTGAATTGAAAGTTGTCATTGTTTCTCTTCCTCTATGACAAGTACAAAAACCTTTGCAGTGGATGGTAAAACTTTCCTAATTTGAATATAGACAGGGCCATAAGTTTCATTCAATCATTGTAAAAATTGTATCACATGCCCTTGTTGGAAGAGATCTGAGACAGTTTTAGAAACTGCACAGGTGAAAGTAGGAGTAGAAGTGTAAGAAGCCAATTCATCTAATAATGACTTTAATTTTGTATAATATGCTAGATAGATTCACTTGTTTAGGAGAAAATATGGATTACCGTGGTTACTAAGTCAGTAACACAAAAAATTATACAATTTGGAAACCTTTTGAAAGAAATCAGGAAAAGCAAATTACAAGGATATGAATATAATCTTGTAATTTGTATTTTTGATTGGATCTACAAAAAATATTTCAGAATTTGACCATTTATTCTTTTAATTTGGTTTTAATTTTATGAATCCATGTTTAATTTGGTGAATCTACAAAAAATTTAAATAATGTGCAAACTTGTAAATTATTTGGAAAAAAAATTCAAGAGATAAAAAAGTTGGGACTTTTTCAAAAGAAATTTAATTATTCAGATGTTTTTGCAACTATGTGGCCTGCTTAGTTTGAAAAATCTTGGGATCATTGGATTGAGAAAAATGCTCTTCAAATCTTCTCAAATGGATTTAGCAGTTTCAGAATAAATTAGGAGCAAGATTAGAAGAAAGTGAATGAAGAGTCTATGAAGCAACTATGTCGTTGACCCTTTCTTACATGGAAAGTTGGGTAGAATTTATGTTAGGTCTGCTGATAGATCCGTCGATGAAGCCAAATTTGTTCTTACCAGGAATGGCCATTCTCAAAGCACAAAACCAGGATGAATAATTATCACATATTAATAAAGGTTAAACAAGAATAGTCTATGGCTGTCAGAGTGGTGGAGATAAAAAGGATCACAATGGAGGCTGGAACTGAAATCTAGAAAATCAAACTCTCTCTTATTCTCCACCTTGTTCTGCTCTGATACCATCTTTAAACAAAAAAAATAAAGAGAATTAAAGAAGCTAAAGATGTTGGAATGTCTGATGGAAAGGTTAAGAATCTATTCTTTCTTAGCACATGCATTTACATACAACTCCCATGTATGTATAAAAGTGACTGTGAGACAAAGTATAATAGCCCCTCATATTCATCATGGGACAAAAGATACATTCGGCGCCCACAGAAACAATAAAGTGATGCCCCAAAGTTCAATAGAGCAGAAAATGAGAGGTGGTGTTAATCCTGACCCCAATCCTGGTTGTTGCAGTTCTCTTCATGTAAAATGATAGTAGTCAATTAAACGTTTCAAACCATGAGTACGTATAGATCACGGGATTTGGAAGTTTCCCTTGCCGTATTGGGGGTGGGAGGCAATTCGCTCAACTTGATTGGGTGGGTTCTGGTTAAGTGGCGGAGACGTAGAGTGACTTCTTTCCTTGATTGATGGGATTACAGAGAGCTAATTCTGAAAGAGGCCAGAAGAACCGTCGATGCAGACAGTTTTGAGTTCATATTCTAATCAATCTTCTCTAGTTTTCTTATCATGTTTCTTTGTCTCTAATTCAAAGGACAGTCTTTGAATGCATAAGAGAACGTCAAGATCTTAATCTGGGTTCTGATCATTGGTAATTTGTTTAGAAAATATTCTTCAGTCTCTCTAAAGACATATCACAAAGTGATAAGAAAAGTTCAGCGTCAGAGATAATCACTGATCAAGCAAAGGTTTCACCTCCAACTGCAGTATTTAAAGCAGCTCAACATGATACAGTTCATCAACAATTCCGGTTGAACATTTGAGCAGAATTTGGTACTATATGAAAAACTAATACACTAATTAGCGTTAATAATCCAAGTACAGAGGTTGATTTACTGCCAAATCTACAGAAAATGGGAGGATCATATATGCCTTCAAATCCTGATTAGACCCTAGCGATCTTGGTCTTTCTCATTGTTCAATGTTTATCAATGCTAAAATGACTCATGCTGCTTAATAAACTTTGCAGTTAAAGTGGAACACCATAGTGGAAAAGAGTTCGCCATTACTTATATTTATGGTCTCTTTCCTGAATGCAGACAAACCTAGAAAGTGTATAGCCTATGTTAATTACCATTACAAGACTAACAACTATGTAATGATCTATTCTATGAACTGTTTCGCCCATTTGAGCACTTGAGTCTGGTCCAACGCCAGTGTCATGGAACCTTTGCTTGAACTCCTTCAGCTAATGTTTAGAGATCACGATAACAAAGGCTTGTATCACACAGCTGTATGATGTGACACAAGCAAGGCTGATCTTGCCGATGAGATCCTGCCGATGATCAGTGGCAAATCAATACTAGAAGCTGCCTTCTCCTGCCTCTGAGCTTTTCTAATACAGCAACGTCCCTCCTACTGCAACAAAATGGCCAAAGATGGCGATCTACAACTGGAATTGAAAAGAAGAGATTGACTCGTCGGATAACCAAAATTTCTAGTCATGCACATGTAGCTTGTGAATGGGGATTAGCGTCAATCATTCAGCAGAGTCCACATCACAGACGGGAAAGAGAACAAGAAAAGGGTCTAATCCGAGGCCCCACAAACAAAGTACTTGGTTTGCAAGCAGAAACAAGAAAGGGACCAAAAGGTTTGAGTGTTTTTCAAGGTTTTAAAATATTGAAGCCATTATTTCTACCAAACTTTCTCACTGTCCATGCAATAATTTCCATATCCTGATTGGGAATAAATGAGATTTTTGACCAACCATGCTCAAATATCAAAGTAGTAAAAGCAAGAAAAATAAATAGATTTATTTAGCTAAAATTTAATATTAAAATTAAAAATTGTATGGGCAGACAGTGATCTTCTCTGTGAGTTGCAGCTAATTTTTGGGAAATGTAATAGCATTGAAATAAATAGAGGAGTGGCATTATCAAAACTTCAGAGCCTAGGCCGAAAGCTAAGACAATGAATCCTCCAATGTCCACCATTGCTGTGTCGTGTCTAAAATGACCAATATATTTGTAGAACCTTTAAGGTGGAATTCAGACACATTTCCATATTTTGCCCGGTATAGAGGCCCTTATCAATGTGTATTTAGACATTTAACCATAATAAATGACTAAGAAAATAGTAATATGAAAGTTTTAAAAATCTAAAGCAAAGAAAGCTACATACGTCAAGGAACCTACCATTTTGTAAGGTTGTCTTTAACTGAATTGATGTTATTATTATGGTTTCTGGATGGTACTGAGAACCAGAAAGGCCGATACTTGTATGTCAGCTTATTAACTGATGTGCAGAGAAATAAATAGGTAATTTTCTTTTATTAAATCTAATCTCTCTGGATGCATTGTGGACCCAAGAGATATCTATTTCTCTTAAAATTGTTAAATAAATTGTTTTAGCATTTTTGAACAACTCTCCTAAGATAATTCAGCGTGGTTTGATTGATTCTGTTTTATCAACTATTCAGAATATTAGTTCATGAAAGTCAGAATAGCCCCTTCTTTCTTTTTCACCTACTACATTGGTAACCACCTGCCTGGAAAAGATCCAAAGAGCCAACTAAGGTTGTATCTTTAACTAGAAGTCAACTCATTAATTTACAGAAATTGAGATCCATTCTCTGTCTCTAAACAAAACTTATAAAGAGTTTTGTGCTGGCCAATATTAAAACAGTGTTCAAAGTCAGAGAAAAAGAAAAGTTTAATGAAGAAACAAGAAAGAAAAGACCACAGATTTCAGCCCATAAAAAGAAGGTATTAAGATCTCCTGTCCCAGCACATATTTATAAAACAAGTTTCTCAATAAAATATTAGAGACCAATCGCTGCAGGCTGCAGGCCACCATCTGAGTCCATTACAAAAGGCCAAACTTTCATACATTCTCTCATTCACTACCAAAGAACATCCTTCTTCTGCATCTCCCAAAGCAACTTCATGGAAACACTCATAAAGCATCAGTTTTTCATATTGATTTTCATTCTAGAAATGCTTCTCTTTGCTTTCTTTTCTGCTTCAGCACTTCAGTATATATCAGCTGTTGGTGATCCAGGCATGACAAGAGATGGACTGAGAGTAGCATTTGAAGCCTGGAATTTCTGCAATGAAGTTGGAAAAGAAGCTCCTGGAATGGGAAGTCCTAGGGCAGCTGATTGCTTTGATCTCTCAAGTAAGCCCAACTAGGCAAAAACTAAATAATCCTGGATGGGTTTTCTCAGATTTCAATGCTGCATGTTTGTCTTTTTGTGAGATTTCTCAACACTACATGTGGCATTCTTCCAATACTGCAAAAGCAAGAGATAAACAAATCCCCGTGGAGTTTTTCTCAGATTTCAGTCCTGCATGTTGGTTTTCTTTCAATACTGCAAAGGCTAACGAAACCTTGATGGATGTTTACTCAGATTTCAGTACCGCATTTTACTCAGATTTCAGTACCGCATGTTGGTCTTCTTTCAGTACTGCAAAAGCTAAATAAATCTCCACAGGTTTCCTTTCTGTACTAGATCTTCTCTTCTCATTGTCTTTGCTCTGTTCAACAGAAAACTCTATGGAGCACAAAGTACCAGACGCTGCTAACAAGCTAGGAGTCGGAGAAGCATTCCCAGGGTTGGACCCAAAAGCATGGAACAGCACAGACCTTTATGCAGCGGAGAAAGAAGTGTATTTGGGTTCACTATGTGAAGTTTCAGACCACCCAAATCCATGGCAGTTCTGGATGGTGATGCTGAAAAATGGTAACTTTGATACAAAATCAGGTTTGTGCCCTCAAAATGGCCAAAACGTGGGACCATTTCCTTCATCAGGGAGATTTCCTTGTCCTGGAAACGACTGCATGAACCAGCCCATATTTTATCATCAGAAAACAGAGTTTGCAGGGACTGGCAGAATGAGAGGGGGATTTAGTGGAACTTATGAGCTGGATGATAATCTTAAAGGAGGGAATGATAATATTTCTTTCTACGAGGTGATTTGGGAGAAGAAAGTTGGAGATGGGGGTTGGGCTTTTCGGCATAAATTGAGGACATCCAAAAGATATCCATGGCTGATGCTGTATCTCAGAGCTGACGCAACAAAGGGTTTTTCTGGTGGCTACCATTACCAAACAAGAGGGATGCTGAAAACTGTAAGTGAAAGAATTTCTTTTGTTTGTTGTTTTCGTAGAAATATACTATTACCTTCAGTAATATGTCGTCCAAAGGGGAATAATATCTGTAACTTGAGAAGGGCATTGCCGAGTAATGGAGTGTCATTATCAAAACAGACAAGGAAAAATGAGATGTAAATATGAGATATTCTCGCTTTGCTTAGTCGTGAACTGTAAAGGCCTTACCTTTTGTGCTGGAAAACATGAGTTATTCTTACCACTTGTGTGTACTAAAGCAAGCCAACATTACCCTCCTGGCTAAGTAGTCAAACCAACTAATAAATTCAGCTTTGCCGACTTCTCCCTAGGGAATTTCCCCACATAGGGATAAGTAGTTTTGATTGCTGCTCAATAATGTCTATGAAAACCGAAGAAAACAAAGGCATCCAACTAGTAAATTCAGCTTTGCCGACTTCCCCCTTGGGAATTTCCCCACATAGGGATAAGTAGTTTTGACTGCTGCTCAATAATGTCTATGAAAACCGAAGAAAACAAACGTCTCTGATTTTCCAGATACGTTACTCCCTCATGTTACGTTCAACATTTATTTTTATTTAAAAAAAAAAAATCCAAAATGCACATACAGCCTAGTCAACTCAGCTAGAACTGACCAAACCTTGTTGACTGGGCCGAGTCGGGCATCATTCATAGTAGTTCATACAGGTTTTAAACTACCTCCTTTTTAGTAAAGATCAAAACAGGAAAAAGATAAAAATTGCATTCTAGTCCATGGAGTTGGGCACAGCGTAAAAGAAAAGGAAACATATGGTCACACTGACTTTTGCTAAATATTTGGTTCATTCTGATCTACCTACTTTCCCCTTTCCCTGTTCTTGAAGTGACGGTTATAATAGATCATAATACTGGCGGTTGCTGTTTCATTATCATAAAACCCATTTGTAGAAGAATAAGAAAGATCTCAATGATATCTGATTACTTCAGAAACAAATCTGGTCGCTAAATAAATTATTATGATCACCTGACAGCAGGTAATGCAGCATCTTCTGAGTATTTTTCGTCTCATCTGAAGCATCTGATGGGAAACAACGAAAGAGTAACTAACTTCCCCATCTCTTTCAGCTGCCAGAATCACCCAATTTCAAGGTCAAACTGACGCTAGATGTGAAAAGCGGGGGAGGCCCAAAAAGCCAGTTCTACTTGCTGGACATGGGAAGCTGCTGGAAGAACAATGGTTCACCCTGCAATGGAGATGTGCTCACTGACGTAACAAGATACAGTGAGATGATTATCAACCCTGATACTCCAGCCTGGTGCAGTCCCACAAACTTGAATGCTTGCCCACCTTTCCATATCACTCCCAGTGACAAAAAGATTTACAGAAATGACACCAAGAACTTCCCGTATTCTGCTTACCACTACTATTGTGCTCCTGGCAATGCCAAGCACTTAGAACAGCCTGCCGACACCTGTGATCCTTACAGTAATCCTCAAGCACAAGAACTGGTTCAGATATTGCCACACCCAATCTGGGGCGAGTATGGCTATCCAACCAAACCAGGGCAAGGGTGGATCGGTGACCCCAGAACGTGGGAGCTCGATGTTGGAGGTCTTTCTAGTAGACTCTACTTCTACCAGGTGATTTTTTGAATCCATCCTGCATAATCATTTTATTTTGCCATAACTTGAAAAAATTAAGCAAAAGTATAGTTCATAATGCAACATAGTATGCAATATGAAATTCCTGATCACCAATCTGCTTGACCCTTCCCGCACCAAATGCCACTACTAAAAATTCCCGTCCGCTTTCACTGAGATATTTTAAAGTACTAGATTGTGTTGAAATTAGTATTTTCGACATTTCTGAATAACAATCAACCAGAGCTTAAATGCTTCTCTTTTCTTCTTTGCAGGATCCAGGCACTCCTCCAGCAAGAAGAATATGGACATCTATTGATGTGGGAACAGAAATATTTATTAGTGACAAAGATGATACAGCCGAATGGACTCTCAGTGACTTTGATGTGCTTCTTCCCTCCCTGCAACATTGATTCAAGATTGAGAAAGTTTTCGCTATATACCACCATGCCTAGCTATCCTCTGTGAGAGCAAGAGAAGCACTACCTTTCACTGCTGCTGTTAAGCAGAAATCTGATAGATATAGAATACCCATATCCACCAAGAAGCAAAACATGTCCAAAGGGCAATGTTTTCATCATAAAGCTTTTATTCGTATGCAAAATTCACCGTTATAAAACATGTGCGTCCTCTTGACTTATCTTACCATCAAATTAAATATTTTTTGAATGAAATATCAAGTAACTTGCAAGCAGAGATTCAAACTCAATAAAACTAGAGATTGGAAATTGATTGACACAACTCACAGCGAGAGAGCAAGAGAGCAAGAGAGAGAGAGAGAGTTTCCTCAATAATATGGAAGCTTACATTTACTTATGCTACGATGCCTGCCAAAACTAGTTGCAGGGCCATCTGCTGGAAGCTGTAACATTTCTTCATTGTACTGAACAGACATTAAACAGAGTCCATGAGGTGGAGCTGACAAGGCAAATTTTGCAAGCTCCCTGCGATCCCTGCTACCTAAAATCTTGGGGATGATATCAGGAGGAAGTGCTTCCCTTCCAATTTGAATTAGCAGAGCCACCTGCAAAAATGAATAGGAGAGATATTTGTAGTGTTAACAATCAAGAATAATGATAAATCCAAGTGGCACTTAAAAATCATACATTCATTTATATATATAGGGCTTAAAATACTATTCCCTGCATATTTTCATTGACAGAGTCCACTTAGTTCTCATGGACAAGCTTAACACTGCATTCCAGCTGCCACAATGCTTATATAAGGATTTATGCTTTCTCTTCGTCGTCGGTCTACCTATTGTTTCTTACCTTTCTTAGCATCTAAACTGCCGCCACTATTAATACACATCAGATCTGCAGAGGAGAAGGGGAGCCTTGGCGTAACGGTAAAAGTTGTAGTCATGTGACCTTGAGGTCACAGGTTCAAGACGTAGTAACAGCCTCTTGTAAAAAAATACAAGGTAAAGCTGCGTACTATAGGCTATTGTGGTCTGCCGATTCCCCGGACCCCGCACAAACTGGAGCTTCGTGCACTGGGGCTGCCCTGTTTTAGATCTGCGGAGGAGAACAGTTACTTTGCTTATCCTGGTAGGGTACTCCCTTTTCCTCTTGCCTCATTGATTCACTAGCATCAATCATAAAATGGACAACCCTTCTATTGACACAATCACTTCAACTCTAATCTTCCAAGTTTCCACTATTAGTGTTTATTTCCTTCAACATGCTCAGTAACCACACAAGCGTTTCCATGCTCCAGAAAATTGTTCTGTAGTAGTGTATTTATCAAACAATTCCTTATATTCCAATAAGATGTTGCACTTACTTGTCCGAATGTCACTAACTAAGCATATGCTTCTTACCATTGGTCATGCCTAATTAGGGCCTGCAATCGCAGCAAAATCTCTCAGTTATGGTAAGATGTTATATTTTATATCCTTGTTTTATCATACATTAGCAGTAGTAGAACTTTTTCCTAATATGCATATGTTCTCCTTTGAGTGAGCTGTCATTTCATGGCTGCTTTCTATATGATTCGGTCCTGGAGCTGCTAAATTTGAAAACTACTACAGAATCACTCACATAATTGAAACATTTGGTCATATAGTTGCAATGAACAAAACCCTCGTCAATTACTCAGTGAAATTTCCACTGTCTTTAACAGTTTTGGAGAGTGAATAAGTCATTCTTTGTAGTTCATGTCATATAGGGTTTCCTCTTAATCTAGTAAGTGTTTCTTCAGATTTTTTCCCCAGGGCACTTAACATACGCACTAGAGGTTCTCATCAACTACACATATTAAACTCCTCAAGCTGTTCTAAGGAGAAAACTTGACATTTGAAGCTTGTGCATTGACACAAAAAGAAAGAAGCGTCATAAAAATATAACAAATAACACCAGCAGGTTTGTAGCAATGTTTCTGACTGGACAACAAAATACCCGTTCATAATTACTCCAATTATCTTCACATAGGAATGTAACTTTTAACACATAAATCTAAAAAATATAAGCAACTATTATTGAATAACACTATCGTAGCTGTTAACTAAGATGAAGACAATTCAGAAAGCAAGCATGCAACAAATGAAACCCTAAGAAGCCTTTAGAGATGCTAATGGTCCATCTTAGACAAAGCAAGTTAAATTGCTTTATTGAGCTACAGTTCAATATTAGGATGGAAGAACAACTTACCATGTTTCGCACTTGTCTGTACAGAAAACCAGAACCTTCAACCTCAAGCTGTAAGATAGCTCCCTAGGCAACAAAGTGACATGTATCAGTTTGAAGTATGACACATTCCATAACTAGGCAACAAGGTGAAAATTGATCAGTTCAACGTATGACACATTCCTTGCATACATATTTAGCAAATCAAACTTTGAGAGTGACAATCACCAATGAATTAGAGATATTTAGCAGATTCAACACATGAAATAGGAAAAAATGGAATACAAGATAAGTGTTTAATAGAGTCAAGAAGTACCATTTCAACTACATCAAAATGAAAAATCTCCTTAACAGGATCTGGTTTTCGATCATTATGGGATGCATTTACAAATGAAGAGAAGTCATGCTTTCCAACAAGATACTTTGCACCTTCCCTCATTGCAGCAGCATTGAGATTGTGAGAACTATGGTATGCATATCGACACTGAAATGGATCCATTATAGGGTCATTATATATTTTATAGTGATAAATCTTGCTCTTTGTGGAAAAACGGGCATGAAATTCCGGCCTTGCTGGACTAATCTCTCTCACTCGAATTTCAGATGGAAGAAGACCATTGACCGCTGCATGAAGACTTTCCAAGCTGTCATAAGAAAAGGGTGTAACAAAGTGTGCCACCTGAAACAAATACGTTTTCAAGTTCATCAAGGAGAATGTGATGGCATTATATTACAAATACAGAACAATGTAAAATTTTAGGTTGACATTAAGATATCATTTTATAATGGTTAAAATACTAATTTAACAGCTTCATGGATCTTGCATCTAATGAGACATAATGCTCCATCATTAAATTATATTTAGCATTTGAATGGTAACATATGCTCATGCAAATCAAGTATTCACAAGAAGAAGAATGCTAAACTGACCGCACCATGTGGTGCATTCTAGCAACCACATTTTCTGGAGTCCACCTTTGAATGATCCTACTCATTCATCTCATTGCTCCAGATTTAGATGTCTTATAGATTAAAAATCACGTGATTTGGATGAATCTAGCGTCTTAAAGCATCTCTAAAATTTTCTTAGAAATGGACAGTTTAGAAACTTTATAAACAACACACAGTTCCTTAGAAGGTAAAATTATCCATAACATATGATTTTTTACCTATAAGAAATTTGAAGTTGAAGGAATGAGATGTACACTTCTGATCATGCAAAGGTGGGCTCCAAAAAAAGTGGTCACCAGACCACACCTCATAGTGCAGTCAGTTTAGCATTCCTCTCACAAGATATAGAGGAAGTCAGACCTGACCCCAGGCATGAACTCCTGTGTCCGTTCTACTTGCACCAACTAAACAAAGTTCTTTTCTTTCTAGCTTTGTAGTGCATGTCAAGGCTTTCTCTACAATGCACTGTATGGTAGGCGGCGATTGCTGATACTGCCACCCTGAGCATCATCTCCAAAACTTAGCAACCAGTAATGGTAAACAAATGGCAGAGAACAAAATCAAGGAGATATATCATAACTATCATGAATATTGCTCTGTATAAGAGCACAGCAAACTTTATAAGAAAAACCACAGGATGTAACCAATGATTCAACCATAAAAGAGTCATATTTTGAGATAGGCTTCAGGGTAGAGCATGTTCGAACATTCTTCCATTGATATAAAGAATGGATTCATGTGGTTCACCATTTTCTCACTGCATGTACTAGCTTTAGTGAAAAGGGTTTGATGGTTATACCTTGTTCAAAGGGTGTCTGGCCCAGAATCTTGTTTTCTTATCAGAGAACTCAATCATTGTTACTCAAGGAAAGAATCCCCTTAAGTAACTGCATATTAGGTTTCACCAATCCACGTCAGCTAATGATTCTGGGAGATTATACTTTATAGTCAAGCAAGCTCTATGTGATCTCATCTTACTAAAGCTAAAAACCCAAATAATGCCTTTTACAGGCTTTCTAATAGATAAAAGCTTTGTGTTTGCCTCCTGGAGCCTATCTCAAAGAGAGGCTGTGCTTTGGTACTAAATTTCAGTGTCAGACATAGATACCAGGACATGGAACAAGAATAAACAACAAAAAATAACAAAATGAAAACTAACCCACATCTACTGTGTCCCCATATCCATATATGGGAACCTTTTTACTAGAAGTTCATGAAAGTAGAATCTAATACACAGTGTCTACATCTGATTGCCAATAACGTGCTCCATTGCAGAATAGAAGCCCTTTCCACTTACAGCATTTATTCCTTTCTTGGCTTCCAACATACACCAGTTGATATTAACAATGTATAGTAGTTTTCTTTTCGTTTCTTTCAATGGATTATTCTCAGTTCTTTTTCGATATCTGTGTATAGGTTTTTTCTTGAATGGAATCAAAGAAGTGACCTTTTTTGTTGTACTAATAATTATATATTTAAATTCCTTGAATGTTTTACTGTCAAAGTTTTGCATCCTACTCTTGCCATTTTATTGATCGAATTACATTTTTCTTTTCCTATTACAACACATGCTGTACCTTGACTCTCATCAAGCATGAATCCGATGTTTTCGTCATTTTTTGTAATCTCACAATCTGCTTGTCGGGTTTGTGATACTTGTATTGAAGAAATAAGAAGAATATCTAGATAACACAAAGTTCATTTCCTCAAATTTTGACCTCATTGTTTGGGATGTGGAATAAAGATTGCACAAATCTATGGTACTAAAAAATCATTAACATATTGCACAGGGACCACGTGCTCTGTCTATTTCATAGAAATTCTTACCCTCTCCATAGCATCTTTGCAGTAAGGACTTCCGCAATGTGGTTGATGTCATTAATTAATTACTCCAGGCTCTAAATATCTATCTATTCAATAAAGATTTTGTTTCTTTTCCTTTTACAGTGGGGAACAGGACTCTTTGTATTGGAATCTTATTCTTAAGTGGGAAATAACTTCTAGGAATATAATTTTGTGAGATTCATGTAACATGCAATATACTTCTGGTTTGGGTGTTCCAAAGTGAAATGGGTAAGAGTTCAAATTAAACATTTAAGTGAATGAATGCATGAATCATCCAGTGGGTATTTAATACTCAACCCTCGGGACTGTTTTAGTTATGAGATGAGTTAAGATCCACCTCAGAAATCCAGCATGAAGTAACTTTGATGATGAATTTATGTTTTGGCCAAATTCCAGTTGCCACTCATATGCTATTACAGATACAGTAATCAGATATAGTCATGACCATAAAGGTTATACTATTTGCTTTCTTTCTTACAGATTTTATGTCATGCCATATCATTTTTCAGGAAAAACCTTTATATGCTCTGTTCAATATATTTGAGATTATAAGGGAGACTCATTCGTATGGTCATCTACCATTTGCTATGATTCTCCTTTGAGGTGGGTGTAGAGTTTCAAAACTTACACGAAGATATTGGTTTTTCAATGGAATTCGGATTGGTATTTGAAATGGAATTCAGACATCAGTCTATCAGATCTCAAAATATTTGAAGCTCTTGGAATTTAGTACGAATTCCAGTTGCAGCTGATGTGTATAGTAATATTATATATTAATAACAGTAAATAAATAAAATTTGTTATTTTGTGTTGAAAACACATAATTGTGTGATTCACTTGTGTGTGTGTGTGTGTGTGTGTGTGTGCACGCCCTAAACAAAAGGCAACCTACACATGTGGGCCCACTATACCCAAATAGCATATGAACCTATACTAACTCTAGCAAACCACTAGAAAAAAGAAATATACAATTGAACGCTTGTGTAAGATCCACTTAACCTGTACAAACTTTGTGAGATCCATACAAAGGCATATGAAAGTAATGAGGTGACGTCCACTTAACTTGTACAATGCATAACCACTCCAAAACCGTTACACATAAAACTTAGTACACAACAAAAATGCAAAAATGTTTCTACACAATGAGTACCCTAGTGCCCACTATAATGTCTCCATGGATCATTAAACATCACAACTATCATTTGATCATGCTGATGATTAGCCTTTCATTGTAGCTCCAACTAGGTCATGTGCACTTTTAACTTTATCTTCATGAGGTAGCTCATCATCTCCACCTTTCTCATCACTGTCTATACCAGTATTGCCATGGTTGTTGCCCCGATGCTCTTGGTTGTCACAACCACTTGAATCATGAAAATAGCAATATCATCAACTAGATCTTACATCCTTAAAAAATACTGCAATCGATGACATGCATGGCCTATCTTTATTAAGTTTCAATCATAAGGTAGGTTGAATGTTGAGTATGAGGGAAATTGAGCCTTTAAAATCCTAAAAGTCCACTCATTTACATTCCTCAACCAAAGCGATGATGAATCTAAACTTCTCTTAGACTCTGTTGCTGTAGTTCGTTGTCACTGTATTCATTAAGGTGATAGTGTGTTTGACAACATGGATCAAGAAACTGAGGCCTATTGGACAATCTAGCTTCGAAGTAATAAAATCTACATGTTCAGTTGAACACATTCAAAAGTCAGTGAATGAATACATGGATCTTGAATAGTTCAAACAATAGACAATTACCTTCAAAAACACACACACCATTTGGGACTTTCCAGTTCATATTTAAGCAGGGCATTACCATTTGCACCAGCTTCCCAATTGGGAAGAATATATGTAAATAACATGTCAAAAGTGCATGCAGCCAATACAAATCCCTTTCAACATTAGTAAGCAACTTAGAGATTCATGGACAGTGTGGTAGGAATGAAACAACAATCAATTGTGCCACAATGTTTCTATACAAATAAACACGCAATACCATCAAATAAGCAATAGGCATAAAGCTCAAAACAACCATTATGGAAACACTGATTGTTGGACAGACATCATCTTCAATATACAACCAACAAAAAGAAGCTTCCACAATATTGTCAAAAATATAAAAGGAGAAACATACCAACATGCTAAGAAACAAAAATATAAAAGTTCATACACAGTCAAAATACTAATGTAGGTATGTAGTTGTCTTCACAACCATGCACACAACATAAATTTAAAAAAATAAATGACACTCCTACTATCAATCATAGTTACACAAGAGTCTTCACAACCATTCAAATAACGTAATAGAAGTTTGGGAGACATGCCAAAGAAGACACACAAAACTCATGTGATCAAAGGGTCTTCCTCCCTTCAAGGCAACAGAGCACATAAGCTTCCTTATCTTTTAGCAATCAAGAGAAAAATATTCTCTTGCATGCAATCTTATCAGCTTGCAATATTGTCATTGCCTCCATTTCAGTATTAATGTCAGTCTGGAATTTCTTAAAGTTTGTTCGCACATTCTTGCTCATATTGATCAAGAATAAGTTGTAATATATTGAATATGTGTTTAACGAGCTCTCTCATCGTCAGCTCATAATCACCATCACCTGCATTGCCTTCTGTAGAGGATATTTTGAATGTTTGAAGTTGGCCCCCCTCCCTATGCCTCCACATGACAGACAAGATGGCTGCATCATACACATTCTCAGCATCACCTTTGATTGTAGCCCGACTCATATCAAAATTGGTATCATCATCAAGAACATCTTCTAAACTCTCCAAGTTCTCCATCATGGCCAGCTCTGAGAACAACCTTATGAAAGCATTACTTATGTTAGTGTCCAAGCCTCTTGAACCATGCAAGGCGTCATGATGCCCTCCACCAAAACAATCGTCTTCTTCAGACAGGTACCCAGTTGCTCATAGTATGAAAAAATCTCCCCCTTAGGTCATCTACATTTGAATTATTCTGTAGATGTTTTCCCCTTAAACCTCTCCCCTTGACCATAATAGATGTCATTATTTACTAAACTAATGAAACCTTGAACAACACCACATCTTCATTATTAGTCCATTTCCTTGGCGCTGTCTGCCCTCTTCGATGCCTTTCTTCTCTAGCAAGAGGGTTTGATTTTATCACTTTACAAATTAAGTGAGGCTACATTCAATGTTGTTGCTAATCATGTGCAAGATGCAGCCACCTCATGTGCCTATTGAAGGCAGAGGGAGCAGAAGAGCTCCCTACAAAACTCAATGCAGGTGATGGTGATTAAGAGTTGACAATGTGAGAGCTTGTTACATGCATATTCAATAAACCATGACATATATCAGACCAATATGAGCAAGAATGAGTGCACAAGCTATATGAAATTCCAGACCTAGACATGTGCAACTAAATAGATGCAACAACGATATTACAGGTCGCTAAAGGTTGCACGCAAGATAGTATTTTGCTCTTGGTCGCTGGAAGATAGAAAAGCTTATATACTCTATCAGCTGGAAAGGAAAGGAGAACCTTCGATCATAGAAGTTTGATTTCTTTTCTTTCACATATGCTCCATACATCTATCTTGCTATTTTGAACAGGTGTGAAGGCTATAATGTGCCTATGTTTGATGGCTGGTCGTAGAAGTTGCTTTTTTATTTTATTTTATGGTGTTGTTTGCATGGTTGTCAAGACTAAATACTTTATGTCCATATTTTAAGTGTATGTAAACTTTTGTTTGTGGTTTCCTAACATGCTGATATGTTTCTCCCTTTCATATTATCGACAATATTATGAAAGTTTCTCGTTTGTTGTTATATAATGACGATGATGTCTATTCAATAATAGATGGCTATTTTTAGCTTTATTACTATTGCTCATCTGATTGTTTGGCTTGTATTCATGATTATATAATGGTATAGAAGACATATTGTGTTGGTTGGCAAAATCGAAGGATTACCTATTTTGAAGAAAAATACTCCATAAAATATGGACGGATCGCCTGTCTTTTCTCCATAGGTTCTGCAGGATGCATGTGCCACAGTTTAACAAACTTTGTATCATTTTAAGTCTCAAGGCTCACCTGTCTTGTCTCCATAGATTCTGCAGGATGCATGTGCCACACTTTAACAAACATTGTATCATTTTAAGTCTCAAGCCAAAGTGCTTTATACAAGGCAGTACACTATTGAGGAAATGGTTGCAAAGTTCTTGACAATAGTTGGTCAAAGCATGCACTACATTGTTCCACCAAGGAAATATAAGCGGTAGCCCAGGACAGCTACTAGGAATTTTAACTTGTTATATTAAATTAATTTGACAGCTTGGTCACTACATTTTTAGTATCTCATGCTACTACCACTAGCTATGTTGTTGTTGGACGTTCATTATGTACTATGTTTTGACCTAGATACTAAATTTGAATGTACTATTTATGTATGCATAATTTATAAATTCATCACTGACAAGATTCCATGTTTATATGTATAGAAATGTATTAACATATTGACTGTTGTCTCATTCATGACACGGTGTCTACGAATCTCCATGTTACTCACCAATGTCGAAAGAGATCTGTTTAACACAAAATATATTGGCCACATACACTTTTGACATGTTACTTATGTTTTGTTAGTTGGTAAAGCAATGCAAATGACAATGTTACCATTAAATGTGAATTTGAAAGTTTCAATGGTGTATGAGTTTCTGAAGGTAATTATCTATTGTTGAACTATGTAAGAGCTATGCATTTATTCAATTACTTGTTAAATTTGTTCAATGAAACATACAGGTTTTATTTGGTCAATGCTAGTTCCTCCAACAGGCCTTCGTTTTTAGTGCCATACCATAAAACATGCTATCACCTTAATGAGTATGGTGACAACAAACTACTATCACAGAATCCAAGAGATGTTTGAAATTACCATCACTCCTACCTACAAATGCAATTGAGCGATCTTTTAGGGTTTTTAAGACTAGTTCCACATACTCAATATTCAGCTTCCCCTCTCATTGGAAACTCAAATAAAGATAGTTCGTGCATATTATTGGATTGCACAACTTCTTAAAGATGGAAGATCTAGTTGATGACTTCCCGATTGATGATTCAAGTGGTGAAAATAACAAGGAGCACCACGACAACAACGAGAATACTGGTTTAAATAGTGACAATAAAGGCAAAGATGATGACCTAACTCATGAAGATCAAAGTAAGATGGTGCACATGTCCTAGTTAGAGCTATAATAACAAGCTGGTTGTAAACAGGATAAAATGGCAGTTGAAATGTAATGACCCATTGAAGCGTCATTAGAGTATTGTTCTATGGAAATACTCCTGTTTTTTTTTTTGCATACTATAGGCCCTTCTGGTCCGCCCCTTCCCTGGACCCCACATAGGTGGGAGCTTTGTGTGCCGGGGCTTCCCTTTATATGAAGTTCTATCTATACTATTTTTGGAGTGATTATCTATTGTACATGTTAAGTGGATCTCATAATAAGGGCTGAGAACTTATTATTTAGACATAACTTTCTGTGAAAGTATAAAATATGCACAGGCTAAAGTGTTGTTTTGAAAGGTGGTAAGCTCATCTATGGCATTGGTTCATTAATTGTAAATTTTTGGCTTTCCAAGGTGTTGCATGACTACATATAAATTCATATGCGATTTGAGTTATAGTGGGCCCACATGTTTGGGTTACCTTATATGTATAGGACAAAGGGGCAGCCCCGGTGCACGAAGCTGCCGCCTATGCGGGGTCCGGGGAAGGGGCAGACCACAAGGGCCTATAGTAGGCAGCCTTACCTTATATGTATAGGACGTGTATATATATATATATGGGGAAAGCTCTCATATAGGTCCCATAATTATGTATGCATTTAGAACTATTAATCATATGAACAAAAGTACGAATGAACTATAGAAAATCATATGGGAATAGGGGCCAATAAAAAGGTATGACTCAAACTAATGGGACATTGCTCCAGACGATGGAAAAACACAAAATCAAGTGGTCAACATTTACATAACGAAATATTGATCAAAAGGAGTGTCAAGCAAAGTACCAATCAAGTGAAGATTTCCTAATTAAAAACTCAAGAAAGCATACAAAGAAACTTTAGAAAAGCTGTTGGACTCTGCTCCTTCCAAACCCCTCTAAGATTTGCATTAGATTAGCTGGCTGATTTTGTGACTGCAACTTATCGGTTTTGCTATCCTTGAGGTGGCAATTTCCTTTCATATGTTTGGGAGATTGCAAGACAGTATATTGGGCTGGCAATAGGAATTCGACTACTGGCCAGCTGCAGTCATGTCCTTTCCTTTACTATATGTCCATCAAACCTCCAAGGAATCTCGTACAACCGTCCTACTAGTCGATTGGTCTCTATTAAGGGAACCAATGTAGCTACGTTCCACCTTCACAACCAACCAGATTGGTTCATTAAGTTCTAAACCTCCCGCATAACCACTTTCTCTTGCAAAGCTGATTTTACTCCTATAACCCAGCAGCTTTATAGGAATTAGTCTCTATCAAATTATTGTGTCTGGAAACCTAAAAAGATTCTATCACATAATCCTAAATATTTTGCACATCTTAACAGCAATTTTGATACTGCACAAACACCATTTCTCAAAATCCTCTGGGAGGAATTGTGCCTGCAAAAGCTGCTTCACACACAGCTAAGATTTAATGGGTGCTTTTCTCACCTTGTGGGCATCACCTGCATTTGTTCCCATCATGCAGATGCGCCTCCTTTCAGTTTCTAAGCCACCAACTTAGCCTTCTTACATTCTAGGCATGAGTGGAACCAAAAAACCTCTTGGAAGGACTAGTAGGCCAAGTACTTGGAAAATCAGGGTGGTTTAGTTGATTAGCATTTCCTTGTTAGCCAATCCAAAAAAGTGTTCAGTATGGATCCTCTACTTCGTCACATGAAAAGATTTGCGCAGGAGGTCACCCTGATTCACACCTGGGTATGGCTATAGGTAGTTCAACCGAATGGTTCACAGCTTGTGCAAGCAGTCCCTTGTTTTCTTAATCTTCTCTCTCTGGAAGTATGCCAACATGAGCCTTATTGTCTGTAGGAGAACGTTCATTGTGTCGGATATGTTGGTTTGCCATTGGTTTAGTCATCTTTCACACAGATGCCTGCATATCATGGAGAGTTTCCAAGACAGCTCACATCATGACGTTGTTTTCTTGTAAACCAATACTTCACACCCATTGGTAGCCAATTGCAGGGTTTTTCCTGCTCCTATACCACATAATGATATCAATCAAGCAGAGACTTCCTAACTAAAATCTCAAAAGTGTAACCAAAGAAATCCTCGAAAAGCTCTTGGGCTACTACTTCATTCATTAAAAGTCAATAATCAGGTTTTATAACAGCAATTCTGATATTTAAACGTGAAATGATAAGCAAAAGATCAAAATACAACTGCTTAAGATGACTTATGGAGAGTAAAAATGTTAAAAAATCCCTTATTTCAACCATAAAAGTAAAATAAAAGACACTTAGCTACAGTTGTCTTCCCTTGTAACCATAGTCACACAAATTTGAAGTTGGGAAAAAAGTCAGCAAGGAATAAAGTCAAATTTTTGGAAAAGATCAAGTAGAAATCAAGAAAAAAGACATAAAAATAGAAACTAACAAAACATAAAAAGAAGAAGTCATAAAAATCAGTATTTTCTTTTAAAAAATTTAAAAAAGGAATAAAAAAGTTACATTTTAGATAAAAAGATGTGTCTATTTAAAGTTTGATGCAGCTCCCAAAACAAGTGTAACTTCTTTACCAAAAAAAAAAAAAGAGTAAAAAAAAGGAGTTTCCATTACTATGCTTGTGGGCCCTTACTCATAGCTTTGAACAATCTAAATGGCCTAAATATGCTTGGGCATGTTCCTCTCTATCAAACACTATAACAGCCTGGGGCCCAGTAAAATATTGTCCGCTTTGGCACACAAAGTGCACCTCACGGTTTTAAAACGCGTCCTACCAATTCAAGAACCCTAGACTCTTATCAACAGCCCAGTCCCCTCTCCCCAGGTGATGTGGGACTAACTCTCAGTCCGTCCCCGCCTTCATCCCCTTAGACCATCTTGGTTTGTTACCTCAGACTATCTTGGGGCCTCCCCCTCAAGCCATCTTGGCTCACCCTCAAGCCATCTTGGAAGACGGCAACGGGTTCACCCCTCCCCTGTAGGGGACACGCATCGGCGCGTGCGGTTAGCCATCCACGATCATGAGGGGAACTGGCTCTAATACCACTGTAACAGCCTAGGGCCCAGTAGAATATTGTCCACTTTGGCACACATAGTGCACCTCACGGTTTTAAAACGCGTCGTACCAGTTCAAGAACCCCAGACACTTATCAACAGCCCAGTCCCCTCTCCCCAGGCGATGTGGGACTAACTCTTAGTCCATCCCCTAAACCATCTTAGTCTGTTGCCTCAGACTATCTTGGGGCCTCCCCCTCAAGCCATCTTGGCTCACCCTCAGGCCATCTTGGCAGACGGCAACTGGTTCACCTCTACCCCTTAGGGGACACGCGTTCGCAGGTGCGGTTAACCATCCACCATCACGAGGGGAACTGGCTCTAATACCCACTGTAACAACTTGGGGCCTAGTAGAATATTGTCCGCTTTGGCACACATAGTGCACCTCACGGTTTTAACTGTAACAGCCTGGGGCCCAGTAAAATATTATCCGCTTTTGTACACAGAGTGCACCTCACGGTTTTAAAAGGCATCATGCTTGTATCAGAGTACACAACGGAAGATATTGTCCTCTTTGGGTCCCCTCAACCTATCTTGGGTCCCTCAGACTATCTTGGGGCCTCCCCCTCAAGCCACCTTGGTCAACCCTCAAGGCATCTTGGTCGCCCGCAAGGTTTTGTTTTCTTGGGTCAATCACTCGTCACCAGGGAGCACCCTTGAAACGCGTCCTTTGTGTGTATCAGAGTCCACAGCGGAAGATATTGTCCTCTTTGGGTCCCCTCAACCTATCTTGGGTCCCTCAGACTATCTTGGGGCCTCCCCCTCAAGCCATCTTGGTCAACCCTCAAGGCATCTTGGTTGCCCGCAAGGTTTTGTTTTCTTGGGTCAATCACCCGTCACTGGGGAGCACCCTTGAAACGCGTCCTTCGTGTATCAGAGTACACAGCGGAAGATATTGTCCTCTCTGATACACGAAGGATGCGTTTCAAGGGTGCTCCCTGGTGACGGGTGATTGACCCAAGAAAACAAAACCTTGCGGGCAACCAAGATGCCTTGAGGGTTGACCAAGATGCCTTGAGGGGGAGGCCCCAAGATAGTTTGAGGTAACAGACCAAGATGGTCTAAGGGGACGAAGGCAGGGATGGACTAAGAGTTAGTCCCACATCGCCTGGGGAGAGGGGACTGGGCTGTTGATAAGAGTCTGGGGTTCTTGAACTAGTAGGACACGTTTTAAAACCGTGAGGTGCACTCTGTGTGCCAAAGCGGACAATATTCTACTGGGCCCCAAGCTGTTACAGTGGTATCAGAACCAGTTCCCCTCGTGATGGTGGATGGCTAACCGCACGCGCAGACGCGTGTCCCCTAAGGGGGAGAGGCGAACCCGTTGCCTCTTCCAAGATGGCCTGAGGGTGAGCCAAGATGGCTTGAGGGGGAGGCCCCAAGATAGTCCTAGGCAATAGACCAAGATGGTCTGAGGGGATGAAGGCGGGGACGGACTGAGAGTTAGTCCCACATCGCCTGGGGAGAGGGGACTAGGCTGTTGATAAGAGTCTGGGGTTCTTGAACTGGAAGGACGCGTTTCAAGGGTGCTCCCCGGTGACGGGTGATTGACCCAAGAAAACAAAACCTTGCGGGCAACTAAGATGCCTTGAGGGTTGATCAAGATGACTTGAGGGGGAGACCCCAAGATAGTCTGAGGGACCCAAGATAGGTTGAGGGAACCCAGAGAGGACAATATCTTCCACTATGTACTCTGATACAAGGAGGACGCGTTTTAAAACCATGAGGTGCACTCTGTGTGCCAAAGTGGACAATATTCTACTAGGCCCCAGGCTGTTACAAACACAAATACAATCCCTCTATTTTTGCAGTTGGCAAGCTTAAATGAAATACAAAATGGATGTTAAGAATTACAAGTCTGTGTGCAAGTTCAACGAGGGGGTCTAGAGAGCAATCACATCATTTCGAACAGCTAGTTGTGGTAATTGCATGTTAGTAGAAGTAGGCTATCTATAGATTGAAGCAACAGTCAAGAACTTAATGTGAAAACTTTAGCAACCATAAGGTTTTGAACAGATAGTTGTGGCAATCATGTGCCAGTAGCAGAATGGTATCCATAGGTAGAAGCAATGATCAAGAACTTGATGTCACCAGTTTAGCCACATAATAAAAGTGTGGAGAATTTCATAAGCCTATTTACAGAAGAGCAGAACTAAAGACTAAACTGAAGCATTAGTTCAATGTGAAGAATCTTGGAAATGTTAAATACATCCTCATAAATTGGTAAAACATCAATCGAGGCGTTTTTTATGCTGTTGAAAGAGTGAATAGAAGGCTTTCGTGCTGGAAAGGAGATAGTAATCAATGGGATAGGAGGTGACTTTGATCAAATCAGCATTGGTGAGTACTTGCCTACTTTCTATCCTTATGTAGATGTCTAGTATCAATGGGACCAAAGATAGAGCAATTGTGTAGCAGTTCTTGCAGAATGATAACATGGATCAGCACAAGTATCGCTTGACCAACTGGAATCTCATCTCAAAATTAAGAAAGAAATGAAGTACACAGATCAACCAATCCTACAATTTAATTCAGCTCTGTTTCTGAAGTAGCATTGGTGGTATGGAGAGGACAGAGAGATTCTGGAGACAGGCAAAGGATGCCATCTATGGATTGTAATGGGGGGGTGTGGAAACCACTATAAAGACAAATAAGAGGAAGAGAAGACACAGGTATGATACACAGAAATTGGAGAATGTACTTGAATATGGATGAGTTTTCAAGTCAGAAACTTGACAAAGAACCCATGTCTTGATGGATCGTTGGACTGGGAGCTTCAGTGAGCAAATATTATAACGGACTGGGAGCTTCAGTGAGCAAATATTATACCAAGGTTACGTTGGATTCTAATTAATTATTTAATAAAATATTTTGTTAAATTCATGCGCCGGGAGGCCCTTTTTTATTTTCTTAAAACAAAACGTTTTGGAAAACAATTTCAAGATTTCTAGTATAGGAGTCCACTCCTCCCAGAATGAATGTTTCTTCTAAGAGTTTACTCCCTTACAGACTTTATACATATGAAACGAATTGGGAGTGGGGGAGTCAAATCCTCCCAAAGGAATGAAATATTATGGGAGCCGATTTCTTTGAAGGAGTCGACTCCTAACACCATTTCCACTTTTTTACATAATAAGAGTTGAATCGACTCCCTTAGCAATCAAGACTGCTGTTAATGGCATCTTTTCGTGGGAGATGTCTTTTTGTATTGCAGAAAACTCTAGTTCCGTTAGTGAGACCATTTTACAACTAGTAAAGTGCCTTTTTATGTTTGATTTCAAGAATTCTCTAAAATCTATAAACAGGTCACAAAACTGGATGTTTCAAATATTAAAAAAAAAGAGAGGTATGCTGCTTTCTTCTCCAACTAAACATTCATGCTTGAAAACTCTTTATCACCTTACATCAGATCACTGCCTACCTATCATAGAGTTCAGGGTAAGACAGCCCACATAAAGTTTGCAGTAGTTTGCCAGAGATCCCATAAGCAATCTTTTGTTGTGGAGAGTGGGGGAATACAACACTTTAAAGGAAGTGCAACTGCTACACATTCAAGTAATATTTTAGTCCAATTGTTGTCTCCATTTTCCACTCTCTGCCCAAAAATTTTCAACATATTATTCTTATTAGTTCACAAGTCTCCAAATTGCAGATTATTTCATTTGTGATTCACTAAGTGGATATTCTCATATGAACAGCAAGCTCAGTGCTCCCTTGTAGCATCTATTATATTGGTCCCCATAGAATGAACAATGGAAGATAGAAGGAGACTGGTATGGGCTCAAAATGGAAAATTCTCAGCAGTATCATGATTCATAAAGCCGCCAAATTATACATTGGAAGTAATGCTGTCTGTTAAGGGTTGGTCAGATGTCTAGTAGGGATTGGTCATGGATTGTGCTGCACTGGATTAGATGCTTCCCAAGGTTAGCTACTTGAGATAAAGTACTGACTGAAGAAAAACTCAGTACTTGAGAAGATGGAGCTTAGCTACCCAGTGCTCCTTGTGTTCACGAAAATATAGAATTCTTAGAAGATGTTTTTATCCTATGTCCTCCAGCAGCTCAAGTATGGTCCGAAGTGCTATCGAGGTTTTCTGTATCGCCGGTCACGCATACCTAATAGATTTATGGATTTAATGTTACCATGGTGGCTTCAGTCTAATTCTATCAGAAGCAGGAAGTTGTCACAATGGTGCTAACCAGCAGTGTAATGGACTTTCTAGGAGGAGCATCATAAACATGTATTTGATGGCTTCGCTTCCAATCCTAAGTCAATTGCTACGGACATCAAACTGGCAGTGGCGTCCTGTCCACCACTTGACCAGTCTTTTCTTCAGTTCCTAGGCAGAAGAGATTAGTAGAAGGTGGAATGTCCTGTTCAAATGCTCATATTCAGATTTGAATAATAAAAAAGAGTGCACAAAGCCAGAATCAGAGTGCAAACTTATCTTTGACAGATCAAGCATGGAGGATCCGACATGGATGGACATAGGAGCTATTATAGGCATGAGCATGGCAAAGCCTTTTTTACTTTCAAGGGTAAAGAATATCAAGAAAACAGAAATAGTGTCAGCAATACATGGTATCCTTCTCTTTGAGCAATTTGCAAGTATACCATTAATTAATAAAGGCAAGTGTATCGGAGAATCACTTTGGTTTCATGTCTGGGAGGTCTACCATGGAGCTATTTTCTTGCTAAGACAATTAATAGAGAAATATAGGGAGAGGAGGAAAGACCTACATATGGTCTTTATCGATTTAGAGAAAGCTTATGATAGAGTTTCTAAAGAGTTAATATGGAGGGTGTTGGGTGGTAAGGGGGTTTCTTAGGGGTATATAGACATAATTAAAGATATGTATGAGGGAGCGGTAACAAATGTTAAGACCACTAGTGGCGTGGTAGTGATTTTCACATCCGTAGGATTGCACCAAGGATCGGCATTGAGTCCATACCTCTTCACATTAGTTATGGACAAGTTAACAAAACATTTGCATGAGGAGATCCCCTGGTGCATGCTATTTGCAGATGATATAGTCTTACTTGATGAGACAAGAGAGGGTGTAAACATAAGGCTAGAGTTATGGAGAGAAGCATTAGAATCTGAAGGATTTAAAATTAGCCGAACTAAGACAGAATATATGGAATGTAATTTTAGCAAGGAGAGAAGGAGTGGAACACCAGTCAAGATTGATAACCAAGAAGTCTCCGTGAAAGACCTCTTTCGGTACTTAGGATCATTGATCCATGAGAGTGGAGAGATTGAGAGGGAGGTTACCTAGAGGCTCCAAGCGGGTTGGAACAAATGGAGATATGCATCTGGAGTTTTATGTGATCGGCGGGTGCCACTCAAACTAAAAGGAAAATTCTATAGGATGGCTATAAAGCCGGCCATGCTCTATGGATCAGAGTGTTGGCCAGTTAAGGAACATGATACTCATAGGATGAGCGTCGTAGAAATGAGGATGTTGAGATGGATGAGTGGTAAGACAAGAAAGGATAGAATTAGAAATGAAAATATAAGAGGAAATTTAGAGGTAGCACCAATAGGTAATAAGATGAGGGAGATTACACTTAGATGGTTTGGACATGTCCAAAAGAGACCAACAACGGCACCAGTTCAAAGGAGTGAGGCAATACAAGTAGAAGGCTCTAAAAGGGCAAGGGGAAGGCCCAAAAGAACGTGGATAGAAGTAGTAAGGAAAGATTTAAAAACTATGGGACTAAATGAAACCATGGTATTTAATAGAGTGGAATGGAGGAATAAGATTCATGTGGCCGGCCCCTAATTGGGATAAGGTCTTGATGATGATGGTGATGATGATGACCATTAATTAATAAAGGCAGCTCGTAAGCGGTGAATGATTGGAATTCAAAACTAAACTCTGTCATATGGCAATCTTCAAACATAATTGATGAGACCAAAGCTTCTCTAAAATGCAGAAAATTAAGCTTTCACATGTCCTTTTGGATCAGATAATGATTAGGCTGATAAAAGAGCAAAGGAAGGAGTGGCGGCTCAAGCTTTGAGAATCATACGATACAATTAGGGAAGAGATTCAAAGAGGTGTTAGTTATCCAATGTGTGGATTTCTTTGCATCATCTATAACAGGAAGTTGCAGCCATGTTCTCAGTCTCCTTAAGTATCCTCCTCTATCTCCATTATATCATTTAGATGCTGACTTCCTTGGTTGATATCTTCATATAAATGTACTACACTAGTAGCCTTTCAGGAGAAAATATTAAGTATATCCTAGGATTTGAAGTTCAAAGGAAAAACAATTTATTAACCACAGAAGAATAATGTTTTCAGATACTATAAAATGTTTGAAATGACTTATTATAAACAAATCAGTGGACAAGCTATTCTCTAAAAACAAAAAACGAGTGATAAAGAGGTTTTGGAAACTGCACTTCCACTCATCTTCGTGCTACATGTGCTGCAAAACAAGCCAGCTTTTCCATCATATATGAAAAGAACATAAAGTGGTGGGCAGGTAACTATGAGCTGTTTGGAAAGCATTTACAACATACTGTGTAAGTTAAAAAGAAAGTTTAAATTCAGAGAACAGAAAAAGACCCATGAATCTACCCCAAAGAAACTAACTACATCTCAAACAGCACAAGAAACACAGAGCTCGAGCAAGGATAAGATGATACAGTTCCAAAAACAAAGAGGACTGGAAATTAAGCAAGAACAAAATAGCTTGCCATACTGGATGGCTATGACCATAAACTCAGCAAAAAAAGTAGAAGTAAAGTAAAAAAACCAACTTAGTTCACTAATTTAATGAAAGCATTAATTCAGGCAAAAAGAAACCAACTCAGTTCACTACTGAAACAAAACGCCTAATTCAGGCATAAAGAGACCAATGTAGTTCATAAATGAAACAAAAGCAATCGGTCACACCTTAATAAACCAATTTAGTTTACTACTGAAACAAAAGCAACACTTCAAGCAAAAGGAAGCCAAATATATCGAAAACCAAATTGAATTTCGGGGTTAAGAAAACAGACCCACACCAATTTGCCATAAATTTTAGAACAGGAATACTAAAATTTCCTAAATGTAGTATAACAGTCAAATTCGAAGGTTAGGAGCCAATTGTGAGCAAAATTAAAACAGAAGAAAATATTTTAAAAAAAATACAAACGATTAAAATCAAAGGTAAGGAAAGAAAAATGAAAAACCCACCTGAAAATTTGGTGCCATCATATGCTATAACCATACGCCACTTGAAGCTGGGAAGAGTCAGCTTAGAAACTTGATTGGCTTCCACGGTACCATCCAGATTCTGGTAAAATTAAGCAGTAAGTTTACAATAACATATGAGAGAGACAGAGAAAGCTCGAGAGAGAGAGAGAGAGGAATTTTTACCGAAAGATTTGTAGGAGGAAGCGCAGTTGAAGAAGGGTACCCAACAACAGCATACCCCATCTCCCTCTATGTTTCGTTGCTTTGCTTCCCAACGAAAGGGTAGATGAAGCGGAAGCATCTTTAAATGATCAGAGTGAGACGGATTAGAGATCGACGGCCTCCATTTAAATGCACGGCAACATGGTCCCACATACAACATCTTGCAAAATCAAGACTCGAGATTCTTCGGGGAGAAATTATTGATAGTAACCAACCACAATCATCTGATTTGTGCGGGTCATCGTTGCTCGGGCGCCATGCTAATCTTCTCCGCATCATATCCAATTTCGTGGGATGTCTTCCAAGAGACGGGCTATAATCATCCAATGGATTTGAATTTTTGGGCACAAATGATGAGCGATATGGATCGGTGAAGATGGAAGATGGTATACCATTCAAATGATTGAAACAGAATCAACAATAGAGACAACCAGTAGCTGATTGGAATCAGGTTGTAAACAAGCCAGTTTGTATGGTGCTTGAATGCACCATCCAGATCCACCCACAAACATATGGATGATTAATAGACCAGTATCCCCAAACATCAAATAGAAATGAACCAACAAATCATTGAAAAAATGCAAATCCAGTTTTAGTCGTTCATACGGTCTCAATATTTTTTGGAGGTCTAATTTGGAAGAGCATCCACAGTCAAAAACTACTTTGGAAGAGAATTAATGCCGTAGATTATTCCATGTGATAAACCCAAAATAATCTTCTATCGATGAAACTCCCATGGCCAACCAACGATCCAATATTTTACAAATGCATAAAGGGCATTTTGGCTAAAGCAAATATTAAAGAAGCAAAAGTAAAATTTACCAGCTTTTTATTAATTTCAAAAGGGATGCTTTTCTTTTATACTTTTCATTGATTCAAGATGTTCATCTTTGGAACAACTACTAACACACGATAACCAATTTATTATAACACTTCATAAAGGGCATTTTGGATAAAGCAAATATTAAAAAAGTAAAAGAGAAAAAATATGCATCATCACTATCATCGTCAAAGCTCTCACACCCGGGTCTTAAGATTAGGGTAAAAAGGTAATTGACTCATTGATTTTCAAAAAAAATAATTGTAAAACAGTGCAAGTAAGGTTGGATTGAGTAGTGGGCCCCACATGAGTCAAGGTCTCCATCAAGCTCGAATTCAGGTAAATAAAAAATCCTAACCTTATTGAATTATGTATCCTATTAGGAATTTAATGATTTGAAACCCTACTTCAGATTCATGGCAAATTTTGAGCAATTTTTCTTTAAAATAATTTTTTTTTATCATAAATCAAGTAATTATATAAAAAAAAATATTAAAATTTAATGATGAAAAGTTGATTATTAGATTGTGCTCCACGAAAGCTTTCCAAAGACACTAAGAAGCATGAAACAGAACAAGGCCCAAAAATCCAAAAAATTTACGAATGCAAAGAAGGGGTCAAAATTAATAATGGCACCCCCTTCAAATAACTATTACTAACACAATGAGTTACAGGGAAGCGAGTCAACATGCAGGAGCAGGACTCACCACATGGACTCAACTCCCTCCACATGTCCTTAATCACGTGTCCTTAATGGGAAAAGCGGGAGAAAGCCATCACCCTACAACTTTCCCCCTGTACTTCTCTTTTTCCTCCTCCGGTCATCACACTCCTTGCTAGACTGTTCTTGCATCTTTCCTCATCTCTTCTTCTCCCCCATCTGCACTGACTGACAAGAAGAAAACCCAGCTGACCCATTTTCTTCAGTAAGACCTGATGATAGCATCTCCTAACCCGAACCGACCAACTGGACAACAGGTAAGTCCTCTTCCTCTCATTTTTTTTGCTTTGTTTCCCTCTATTCATTTCTGTTTTCTCGACAACCTAAGATAGTGAAAAATCTATCAAACTCAATGACCACAATAGAGGGAGCAGTGTTGGATCGATAATCCAAACCATTCATCTTATTTGTTAGGTGATTCGAAGCGAAACCCCTTTGGTTTCATGATGATCGACTAAGAAAAGATGTCGAAATCTAAGAAAAATATATGCACCGACAACTTTAAAAAGTTAGATAAAATCCGGCCAAAAACACAAGATTTCAGTAGAATTTGTAGAGAAAAACTAGAAAAGACTCAAATTCATGAAATTTTGGCCAATTCTGTAAAATTTGGTGCAGTTTACATGTTATGTACCTCACCAATGGCACCAGAATTCGATCACCTTCTCCGGAGACAATGACTTTTTTCGGCAAACTATTAAAAATGTGAAAAATAAAAAAATTTGTGATTTGGATAAAACACACCTAATCTTTTCATTTACAAAGATGGATTGTCGATCAGGAATCAATTAATCTTTGAATTTTTTATCAAAAACTTGATAATGCGTAGGGAAAAACTGAAATCTCAGCATCCAGCCGTTAAAAATATGATCGAAAGGTAGATTTGTGTAAAATATGACTTCAATTACCCATCAGTAATGAATTGTGACAAAAATGATAGACCAATTATGGATTATTTGATGGAAGATCTAATTTGATCGTCCAAAACTCAAATAGTGATAATCAAAAGTTAAGAAAGGTGATCAAACCATGGATTATGGATAAAATCATTGAATTGCTGAATAACTTATCTTCAACAATAAAAATTGAAACTTCTAAAGGTGAGCACTCAATCTGCATCTTCAATTTAAGACCAATGGCGATGTTCTAAGGAAATAACAACCAGTTGGTGTCCTAATCGTCAATCTAGATATTTGAGGTTGGATCAATGACATTACGAATAGAGATCTTGAAGTAATTATAGTAAATTGCATTAAATTATAAAATTTACTTAGAACTTGTATTCTTAACACAGGTTTTGAATTCTGTTTGGACGATATTGATAATTGATTTGTGGGTTATGCTTAGAACTCAAGTAAGGACCTTAAACCCTTCTTTATCCTTAAATTCTTATTAATTTGGTCACTTAAAATTAACACTATGAATGTGTAGAATAAATTGATAATCATATTGGTTGAATGGATGATATGAATTGCAAGTACTTATTAAAATTGTCATATGATATTCTGATTAACTATGCTTAACTGTTATGATGATGTGAATTGTGATAAAATGGTCAATCCCAATGTAGTAAGCCCTAAGGGTCGCCCGGTAAACTATAATGACGCCTTTCAAGATGGTAAACCCTGAGGAAAAGGGCTACCTGGTTGATTGCAATTAAGGTGAAACTGCCTAAACCCTGAGGGAAAGGGCTGCATGGTTCTTTGGAATCAAAGTAGAGTCGCCCAAGATAGTAAACCTTAAGGGATGAGCTATCAAGTATTGAGCCTCCCAAGATGGTAAGCCCTAAGGGATAAACTGTCAGGTATTGAGCTCCTAAGATGATATACCCTGAGAGAAAGGGTTTCTTGGTCTTTTGGGATCACAGTAGAGCTGCCCAAGATGATAAACCCTAAGGGATGAGTTGGGACTTGAGTCTCCCAAGATGGTAAACCCTAAGGGATGAGTTGGGACTAGAGTCTCCCAAGATTTTACATATTTTCCAAACCTTGTAATGCATTGTCCTCATGTTTCTTTAATTACTTTTGATGTCACCTTTGCAAAAACATTAAACTGTTAAGAATTTTATTTGTAGTATATACTACCACTTGTGATACCACATTCCAGGCTGATCTTCCACTTGATTTATGTTTTTTTTTTCTTTTTATTTGTTTGTTGGTCATCCACTTGCTTGTAGAAGAGCATAAAAGTCTTGCTGGGTGTCTTTTATTATATCTTATTCACATTAGGTAGACCTTATCTCCAGCAATCAAATTCTTCTAGTTTTTCAAAATGAATATTTGCTTTTAAAGGTGGCAGAGGGATGCTCATTAAATCTTGCTGGTTGTGATTCACTTTACAAATGATGTTATTCTGTGCGGGATCAAATTGGATGTTAAATATTCTTGTAGTCTGCATATCTCATTTATCTTTTATTTGCTTGAGCGTGTTAGCATGCCATGTGTTGATGTTTTTTGCGAGTGCACAGGCTATTGTAGTATAGCTATGCAAATACGGGTTGAACCCACAGGGACTCGCTTTAATTGGAGTTTTTAATAAAATTTAATTATTTGAAATTTGATGAGAGGAACAAAACTAGCACAATCATTCAGATTTATTCAATTGATGCACTTTAAATAACTTTCAATTCTAGAGAACAACATAAAAGTAATCAAAACATCTCTGAATCACACTGTCCGTGGATGGCATTGTCCCTGGATAACACTGTCAAAAGATGGATAAAATAAAGCTTAAATAGAACAGGGACACAGATGTAAATAAAATGGGGATACATATGTCATTAAACAGGGGACGTAGATGTCATTAATGGAATTGAATTGAATAGAATTGTCATTTCATTTAAAGATGAAGGGCAAAACCGTCATTCTGTTCAAACTCTGGTTTTTAACAAAAAACCTGGAAAACCCAACGAAGGGGATGACCTGTGGAGAAGATGGATTCGGAGGAGAAAGGGGAAAAAGGGCAACAATGCGGGAGGAAACCCAGTTTGGGTTTCCTTCTCTGAGACGTCCGGAGTAGATGGGATGATCGGCCGGAGTAGATGTCTGGCCCGTCAGGAGCAGAGCCGGACTTGATCTGGACTGGGGCTTGTTCCTGGCCGGTGAAATCTGGTAGCAGATGCACCTGGCCGTCGTCTGCTTGGAGATGGGCGTGTCTGGCTGTCGTCTGGTGCGCTGGGTGCTTGTCCTTGAAGTGGCAAATAGGAGATGGCTGAAGGGCAGATGGGAGAGCTCCGGGCTGGTGGAGAGATGAGTGCGAGAGAGAGAGATGGAGACTGGAGCGGTGTTGGACAAGGGATACGAAATGGGAAAGACCAGTGGAAAGAAGGGAAAAAAGAAGAAGAAGGGAGACGACGTCCAGGCTTCTGGGCGTCGTCTGGTTCTAACTTGGAGAAAAGAAGGGAAGGTGCAGTGAACTGGAGGAGATTTGGGCAGAAGAAGAGATGCGGTGAAGAATGGAAGCAGAGGTGCGATGGATCTAGGGTTGAAGAGGAAGATACTAGCGAGAGAGTGGTGCGGCAGTGGAGGCTGGGTGTGATGGAGCGTGGGGTGATTTGTGAAGCAAAAGAGAAGATGGGAAATTATAGTGGTGCGTTGATCAAAAACAAAAGAAGAGAAATAGTGTGTTGTGCATGAGATGTGAGGGAAAGAGAATGGTGAGGTTTTGAGAAAAGTAACGTGAGAGAGCTGTGGAAGATGTGGTAAAAAAACTAGAAACAATGAAGGTGGGATTGAATGGAAACAAAGTGAAAGAAACAAAGCTAAGAGAAAAAAATAATAATCACCCCCCCTCTCTCCACATGGCTCCTATTTATAAACTGCTCTTCTCCTTTTCTTCCTCAAACTCTATCCTTAAAGAGTTAGAGTCATGTTTGGAAACTTTCTTCTCCTCCAATTAGAACTCCATCCCTTTTAGGAATCCTCATCCTTTTACAACTCCTCTTCCAACTAGAACTCTTCCAATTAGGACTCTTTGTTGATTAGGACTCTTGCCTTTTTTATCTACACCGTTGATCATAGAGCTGAGCCATCCAACCTTCCTTCAGTTGATCTGTAAAATAAAAGACTAAATTAGAATAGTCAAACCGTACATTAATCCTTTAATAAGCTCGAATGATCATCTAACCATTGATTAAGGTCTAGATGGTTAATCAAGCTAAAATTTGAGATTTGGACGATAGATGATCTAATTGAATGCTAAACTAGGGGTCTTTTAGCCAAAATTAAGCAATTAACACCATGGATTTCCTAATCATCTTATCCCTCTTCTGACGCAGCACTCTTTTCCTGGTCTTTTCTGGTTGAGCTTGCCCATGATCATCATTGAGGGAAGCTCATTTAGCAGCAGGTCTATAAATTTGTAAAACAGGAATAGAAGGAAGGTTGATCTTTATGTAGACCATCTTATGAAGCACCATCCTCTCTCTCTCTCTCTCTCTCTCTCTCTCTCTCTCTCTCTCTCTCTCTCTCTTCCTCTAGCCATGTAGGAGGATGTATACCATACAAGCTTTATGTGGATAGCCTCAATTCTTCATGCTGTTATCTGTTTAGCAGTAACATTATTCTCTTTCCAACAACTCTCTACACCTTCCCTCCTAATCAAACAGACCCTGGTAGATGAATACTACCACCTCGGTCTCCTCTTGAAGTATTTGCTGGTGGAAGGAAATGATTCCAAGTTGCTACTTGCATCAAGATAAAATGATACTGTTGTACTAAATGTTTTCATTCCAATACATCTTTCTGACTAGTTAATAGCAGTTTCTGTTAGGTCTTCAACAACCAATGATCTACTGTTATCTGAAGAATCTGATGATGGGTGGGACCGATAGGCTCGATGGATGCAAAAGCCTGCAACATAATCAGGCAGTAGCCAGAACACCATATGACATTAGACTAGATTTTAATGAAGGGTTTTTTGGAAAAATGCTATTACATTTTTGCAAATTTGCAAAAATGTCCAACATTTTTTGAGTTTTGCAAATTTGTGGTTAAATTTTCATGAAATTTGCAAAATTACCATTCCGTAAGGTTTTCAACCTCCTTCCTTGTTAAAATTTTAAAATTTCGTCTTTTATCTTCTTAGGAGAAATTGGAAGAAAACAACCGATGCCTACTATAACATAGACGTTGGAAACAATGATGGACGATGGCAACTTGCCTGGTGAAATGGGAGGTGTGGATCTTGCCAGAAACTCAGGGGCCGAGGTGGGTGGTGGTAGACGTTGGAGGCGATGGCAAATCTCTGCGCCCATAAATGGAGAAGAAGTTGATGATAGTTTCAAGGATAATATCAAACTTTCATAAAAACTAACAGGGAAGGAAGATGAAAACCTAACAAAATGGCATATTTGCAAAGCTCATAAAAATTTATTGGCAAATTTATAAAACTAAAAAAACATTGGACGCTTTTGCAAAATTGCCAAAATGTAATTCCATTTTTTCAAAAAACCCTTTAATGAACACCGTTAGCATTAGTCAAAGAATGATTTGCCTAATTTGCAAGTGCCATTAATTAATGGGTGCCCTATTGGTTGCATGTTGTGAGGATAGAGGTATCATTTTGCTTAGAAAGCTAACTCATTGGACAATCAAATTCCATTCTTATCTGTTAGGCAACCTCTGATGGTGACTTGTTGCTAAAAGGTCCAATTAATACGAGATTTGGGGAAGAATAATGATATGATCATAATAAAGTCTTTAAACGATAAGGATATCTTATACAATTAAAAAATATATAAGAAAAACTTTGAACTAGATGGGCACTTGTCCGCTGAAGGTGCAAGGCATCTTGTGGGCCCCCATATCTGCCTTGTCAACATGATTGAATTTGTTAATCTGACAGTTGATGACCAAGCTGTCCCACCAACACTAATTTTTTCTTGATTAGATGCCTCTAGACCTTTCATCAATAGATGAGGATTGTTTAGGGTTTTTCAAAAGAATGTAGACTGTTGATTTTTTGTGTTGAAGCTATATCTTTTAGCAGGGATTTTCTTTTGGCGTGGGATCAAAACCTCATGGGTCTCTTATTGGTGATGATCTTTAACTATTTCGCATTTATAATGTTCCACCAAGTCTAATCAAAATTTAGATGGATGATTCCACCAGGTCTAATCTAGATGCCAGCAAGTCAAAGCGTCTGAAATCAATAGAATCTCTCTCTGTTTGCCTGGCCACGACAAATGTACTTCGGACTCTCTCTCTCTCTCTCTCTCTCTCTCTCTCTCTCTCTCTCTCTCTCTCTCTCACACACACACACACACACACACACACACAATGCAAAGCCAGATCAGATTATCTCAACTTCTGCGATTTCGGAGGCTATGCATTCTTCTGAGCAACATTAATCGCCGAAATAAGAGGGTATTTTGTGCTGTGTTCTGATTTCGTTCCGGTAATGATCTTCTGTTTAATTTGATTCACTGTATTTCTTCCCTGTTGTGCTATAATATGGTTTGCAGTGTTTACTATTTGGGCAAGTTTGCATGAGCTGGCTATTCATGTATAAGCTTTTCCATGGATACCTATCCTATACTTTCTTAATGGATGCCTGTAATTAAAGGTAAATTATCTACTAGATAAGCCTAAAAACTCATGCATAGATCTTTCCCTGTAACAAACAGTCCATTTAGGTGTTGTTTTGAGGGATGATATGCTCTGTTCTAAGAAAAAAACAAGACTGATATCAGCTTGATCCTTTTTTTTCTTCAGGAAATGATATTCCCACGCTCCTCTAGAATTTACCATATCTTTATTTGGTATAAGTGCAACTGAGGCCAACCATTTAAATGATATGAAATGACCATCTTATCCATTTTGTCAATGACAAGTCCCATCCTAAAGTCACATACTTTGGATGATCCTGTCGTTGAGCTCAAAGAAAACAACGTTGGTTCATCCAGAGTATGTGATTTTGGGTAGCGTTCATCTATATGAAAAGATCATTAATATGAACGGGTCAAATTATAAAAAGGTGGACCCACTGGGTGAAAACACCAGAAAGCCCAAATGTTAGTAATGATCTTTGTACAATTTTTTTTATAACTCGCTAAATAGATCCAAGAGATACCGTTCATCTATATGAAAAGATCATTAATATGAACGGGTCAGATTATAAAAAGGTGGACCCACTGGGTGAAAACACCAGAAAGCCCAAATGTTAGTAATGATCTTTGTACAATGTTTTTTATAACTCGCTAAATAGATCCAAGAGATACTGTTAGAAACCCAGTGATCGGTTTGTCCTGATGTATAGTCTTGCTTTTGGGCATTGATCTGGTGATTCCACCAAGAATTCGATGGCATTTCTATGGTGGGAATGTTGGACGAAGGGTCTAGATCATATTAGAATAAAATGTGCTATCGCATAGAGTTTGACAACCGACAAATAAGATGGTTACATTTTGCTTATTTTTCTTATTTACTTTTCATTTTTGTCTACTTGTTTTTCTTAATTATTTTTCATCAGTCTATTTGACTGATCTTACGAACATAGCTCAGAACTACGAAAACTCAACTCAGATTCAAAACTGAGGCAAGTCCAGTCAACTCGTGGGGCAACTTAGAAATTCTCAAGATGAAATTTTAAATAAAAATTATTCAAAATTTTATTTATATTTGGAAATCTAACATATTTTCATAAGATTGATGTTTGGAGAGGTGGTTAAGAGCGTTCTATGCCTAGTCTTTTCGAGTGGGTCACTTGGCAATTTGACTCTGTTTCCCGTCGAGTCAAATCACCAGTTTTAAACTATTTTTCCAATATTTGATACGATAATGCTTTGATATTGAAGTGCAGTGTGCTTTTGTAGCAGCCATGGCGGATTTCTGGGAAGCAGTCAAGATTGGATGGGAAGCAGTCAAGACTGGATGGGAACAGTTGAAGTGTATCAGACACCTAGAACACAATGTTGGAACACTGCAAAGCAAAACAGGAGTCTTGGAGGCTCAATAGAAAGATATAAAAGAGGAATTGAGGAAAGAAGAGAAAGAGAGAGGTCGAAGAATGGTTAAAAAATGTGAAAAAGATTAAGAAGGAAGTCAATACCATATTAGAGAGATGCAGAGATGAAAGAGGATTGTGGTCGCGTTATAAACTGGGGAAGTTAGTTGCAGAGCAGATAACCCAGGTCGAAGAGCTTCATGAGAAGGGCAAATTTCCTGATTCCATGGTAACCGGCCATTGGTTGGCGGTGGAAGTATTATGCCCGTTCCTCCATTAGCTGGTCGGAGAAATCATGAGTTGGAAAGACAAATTTGGGATTGTTTACATGATACGAAGATTGCAAAAATTGGCATCTACGGTATGGCAGGAGTCGGAAAGACTACCATCACAAAGCACATTAACAATCGTCTCAAAGGTGCAAGGAGTTTTGATTCCATCATCTGGGTAACCGTCTAAAAAAATGTGAGCTTGAAGAGCTTGCAAAGTGATATAGCAAAAGCAATTCAATTGCATTTTTCCAAACATGAAAACAAATCTAGTAGATCGGCGAGACTTTTTGAAGCTCTTATGTGGAGGAAGAAATTTGTACTGATCTTGGATGATGTCTGGGAGGCATTTCCATTTGAAGAAGTAGGCATTCCGGAGCCCAATCAAGATAACGGTTGCAAGATCATAATTACCACAAGGATGTTGCAAGTTTCTCGGGCATTAGAAACACAGACAGAAATCAAGATAGATGTTCTTCCTCGCAGAGAAGCTTGGGCATTGTTCAAAAGGAAACTTGATATAGATGGGCTTTCTTTGGAGATAGAAGATTATGCACAGCGTGTGGCTATAGAATGTGGAGGTTTACCCCTCGCCATTGTCGTGGTTGGACGAGCTTTACGGAAAGAAATGGATGTTAGAGAGTGGAGAAAGGCACTGCGGGAATTGAAGTCTTCTAAATAAAAAATCAAAGGAATGGAAGATGATGTCTTTGGGAGCCTCAAATTCAGTTACAATCAGTTACCTAATGATCAGGTTCGTGCTTGTTTTTTGTACTGCTCATTGTACCTAGAAGATTACGTGATCAATACCACGGACTTAATAAATAATTGGATTTCAGAGAGGCTAATAGATAATTCAAGCACTAGAGAAGACGATATGGATGAGGGAACTCACACATTGAATCAACTGATAGGTGCTTGCATGTTAATGTGTGGATACATAGAAAAAAATGTCCAAATGCACAATTTAATTAGAGATATGGCCATTGATGCAACGAGAGAAAACCCTCATTTCATTGTGAATGCCGGGTTTCAAATTAGAAGTACTACCCAAGCAGGAGGAATGGGTTGATGTTGAGAGGGCATCGCTAATGAGAAATGATTTTGAATTGCTTCTGGATACACCCAATTGCCCAAGATTGTCTACCTTATTTTTGGGAGAAAATCCTCAGTTGCACTACATTGTGTAGTCTTTCTTTGAGCGCATGAAGGACCTCCGTGTTCTTGATCTATCATCTACTGCAATCCAGTTGCTGCCAATATCGATTTCTTACTTGGAGAACCTGCATGTACTACTACTACGGGATTGTAAGCAACTAAAGACAGTTTCATTGGTAGCAAAGTTAAGGAAACTACGGGTGTTGGACCTCTCCCAATCTAGCATTGTAGAAATGCTTCATCAGATGGAAGGCTTAGCCAATCTAGAAGTTTTTAACCTATCTGGAACCAAGATCAAGTTGTTGCCGGAGGGAGTTTCTAAAATGAAGAACTTACTCGAACTCATCTTATCATTTTGTAAGGGATTACAGTTAGTGCCTTCATTAGCAAAGCTCAAAGAGTTGAGGATATTGAATCTTAAATCAACCTCAATCAAGGAACTGCCATTAGGAATGGAAGCGTTAGTTAATCTAGAAGATTTTGTTCTATCCTTCACCAAGATCAAGTTGTTGCCGGAGGGGTTTACTGAAATGAAGAGCTTACGTATACTCATCTTATCATGTTGTGAGGGATTACAATTAGTACCTTCATTAGCAAAGCTCAAAGAGTTGAGGGTATTATATCTCAACTCAAGCTCAATCAAGAAATTGCCATCAGGAATGGGAAGGGTTAGTTAATCTAGAAGTTTTTGAGCTATCCAGGACCGAGATCAAATTGTTGCCGAAGGGGGTTTCCGAAATGAAGAATTTACATAGACTCATCTTAAATTCATGTGAGAGATTAGAATTAGTGCCTTCATTAGCAAAGCTCAAAGAATTGAGGGTATTGAATCTCCGGTCAACCTCAATCAAGGAACTGCCATCAGGAATGGAAGCGTTAGTTAATCTAGAAGTTTTTGACCTATCCAGCACCGAGATCAAGTTGTTGCTGCAGGGGGTTTCTGAAAGGAAGAATTTACATAGACTCATCTTATATTCTTGTAAGAGACTAGAGCTAGTGCCTTCATTAGCAAAGCTCAAAGAATTGAGGGTATTGAATCTCCAGTCAACCTCAATCAAGGAATTGCCATCAGGAATGGAAGGGTTAGTTAATCTAGAAGTTCTTAACCTATCTTGTACCGAGATCAAGTTGTTGTCGGAGGGGGTTTCCGAAATGAAGAACTTACGTGAACTCAGATTAGAATCTTGTAAGGGATTACAATTAGTGCCTTCATTAGCAAAGCTCAAAGAGTTGAGGGTATTGAATCTCAACTCAACCTCAATTAAGGAACTGCCATCAGGAATGGAAGGGTTAGTTAATCTCACGAAGCTTAATCTTGGAGGAGTAGAAGGATTAAGAAGTTCTTTCCCTAGAGAGAAAATAGCCCATCTTGACCATTTGAAGGAATTGGATGTTGTATATCCACCGTTTATTGATGACAGAATATTGGGCCCTTGGGTGGAAGAGAATGTACTCGGTGAAATTGCAAGATTGACAAAAATGACTAATTTGTCCCTCTCGTTCACCGACTTACCTACTTTCTTTAAATATGTGAGACATGGAAACTGGCAGGTCCTTGAATACTACTTTTTCAAGGTGGGAGATGTGGCATTTGCATTTGGTTCTGACACTGGACTGTTTTATGAAGCAAAAACAGTAGCATTTGTGGGTTGTGATGTTACTAGTGGAGAAGGTCCTCTATTGCTTCCCAGCACTACTATGTCGTTGATCTTCATAGAATGCCATGACATCACCCACTTTTCCTTGTCCCAGTTTAAATGCTTAGTAGATGTGACATGTTTATTTGCAATTCGTATGAGAAACTGCTGTGGCATTGAACATATTTCTAGGGAAGGACAAAACCTATCTCTCACCACCTTAAAACGTATTGTACTCTGTAAGTTACCCAATTTAAGAACCATCTTTGATGGTGTCCTATTGCCTAGCACACTTGCTGCCCTTGAACAACTGCGTATCAAAAAATGTCATAAATTGAAGAGACTTTTCTCTGTGAGGACATTCCAATGCCTCCAAAACTTGATCGGCCATTGTAGTATGATAGAGGAGATAGTTTCGGGAGAAAAAGAAGAAATTGGTGAAGCAACTGATAATGATTTCATTGCCATCAAGTTGCCAAATTTAGTTTCGTTGGGACTTATTTATTTACCAAAGTTGAAAAGCATTTGCATGACGAGAGAATTGGTATATGAACCCAGCACAAGAGGACAAATTTGTATAGAAAGATGTCCTCAGCTGAAGAAGTTGCTCTCAATCTCTATGGGGAACTCCTTGCAGCCCATTAGTGGGCAGATCGAAGGAAATAGAAAGTGGTGGGATGAGTTAGAGTGGGACCATCCAAACAACAAGGCCCTCCTCCAACTCCTTTTCACACATGCAAGCATGACAAATGAAGAACCAGAATGCCGAGGAGGTATGCTGCCTTTTTCTACACATGTACAATAGTTGTTTTCTCCATTTAAGCATTACACCTTTCATTTTCATGGATGTTCCAACAGATTTTTGGTACATACTTATTTCATTTTAATGGGAATAAACTTCATGAATTTAAAAGGTCACCCACTGGGCACTACTCTAATCTTCAAATCATTTCAAGTGGGTTTCATGCATTCAAATTACTAGAATTATATTTGTATGTTTATGTTTAATCTAGTTTTCTCTTGTTGTCTTCTTCCTTCTGTTAATTTGTTGGTCATCCTTTGGCTTAGGCAATAAATCAGAAGCCTCGCAAGGTTGTCTCTTAACCTATTCTATACACATGTAGAACTTACTTCCATCACTCCTATAGTCTCTGTTTTCCTCAAAATTAATTTCAGGTCTTGAATGTAGTAAAGAGATAACATCACAATGGCTTTGCCAAATTGTGGTTCTCTACACAAAGTGTAGGTTACGAGACATTCCGATTGCACCAGCGGTTTAAGGTTTATTAGTTGTCGTATACTTTGTTTAGAGATTGAGTATGCTTGTTGTATACTTTGTTTAGAGATTGAGTATGCCCTTTATCTTTTCTTACTTGAGCATGTTAGCATGGTATAAAATTGCCTAGTAATTTTATCCTTTCTCCACCCAGCATTCATTTATTCCTCCACTTTGAATTGCATATTGTTCTTCTGGAATAAATGAATCCAAATCCTGGTCTTTTCTGATTCTTTAGTCTATTGACTTGGAAAAAGGAAAAATGAGAACTTTTGACTCCTATGTGGGCAATCTTGCAAGGCACCGACCTGTATCTTATGCTTTAACTGCAGGGAACTATACAAATACAAAACATACTTCTCCGTTAGAATTATTGTCTTGTATTTTGATGAGTTAATTGGATTGAGGATTTTAAGGATCGTAGGGTCCCTTTCATTAGAAGGAATAGTCTGGTTCTTAAGTTCTTAACAGATGGATATAGCTTGAAGCAACCAAGACTAGTGCTGTGCTTTTATATAAGATCAAAATCTGTAGTCCAAATCTTACATGGTTAAACTATGTAAAGTTTTCCTTGCCTGAATAATTTGTCATAGAGGTGTAAAACTTGTTTATTTCAATTAAACTCTAAAATATGAAACAAATCACTTATCTTAGGTCATGGTTGCATATTTGGTGTTGACTATAAAACTCCAATCTTGAACAGAAAAACCTTATAGCCTTTCAGCAAATCCTTTTAGATGTAGTGTGGAACCCTAAACACTAGTTTCCTTCCAAGATGGGGTTTCCCCAAAGGCTTTTTATTATCTTTCTATATGTGCTTCCATCAAGCATATGCATATGATGTAGAGCGAGACTTTGAGAAACTTTAGGATAAATTCTCTCATTGCCGCTTTATATTTTAAAATAATATAAACTTCAAAAATACAAATATGAAAAACATGATGTCGCAATGTGAGCAGTCTATGAGGTTGATTTAAAAAATGTAACAAGAGAGTCTCCATTATGTAGTCACTGCAGTCGTAATCTATGGTGAATGGAGAAATACTACAATAACTACAAATCTGCTGAAAGAAATGTACAGTATGCTTGGCGTTTGTGTCAGATTCTTAGAGCAATTGCAAATGTGGAAGCCCTGACTTTATGTGGACAAGAATCAGTACTAAAACAATGTACTTGCTAGCAAAGAGAGATTAGAAATGCTGCTTATATTAAAAGTTACTTAGCAGAAGAGATCAAAGTCTTAAACCATGAGATACAAATGCAGAACCAGAAGATTAAATGTTGTATCACACTAGCACTCCTACTATCCTTCCATACTCATGGTATCAGAGTCTTTAAGTTAAGAGCATTAAGGGAGCATGGGGAGTATCATTCCTTGAATGATTCCAACTTGACCTGTAGCTTTGTGTCATTTTAGTTGATGCATACCATGAGTCGTATTCAATTATTTTCATGGATACTACTTAGTGCAGCTAACGTTGGTTGCAAAGTTACAAATTCTGGAAGTGGTTCCACTGGTCATTGAAATACCATGAACCTTTTGCTTGCTATTTTAAAGATTGAGACTCCCTGAATAATCTGAACTTCTCACTTTTTCTGAGTTCGATGCAAGTTTTGTGATTACTGCACCGATTTCTCAGCTACTATTCATAAATCTTGGGAGAAAGTCAGACTATTTTAAGAAGACACTGCAATTGGGAGTTCATTTCGCATCCCAATTAGATGCAAACATGTACTTAAATACACCCACTTGAGTTTCTGTTATGCCTTTACTTGAAATAAACATGTTAGATTAAAAATATTTGCCATAAAGAGAAAATCACCTGCATCTTAGCTGTTCCTCTAGTCATTTATAGAAAGTAAAGGTATCAGTCTCTGGAATACACACAAGTTTTGATGTCTGTGCATTTGTTCCTCCCAGAATTTTCTTCCTATACTTGTTCTCTAACAGTATTAAACTTTTTACTTAGTGGAGGAAGAGTTAGACAAGAGAAGCACACAGTTGATGTAAATTTTCAGTAGTCAGGATATTTTATATTGTTGAAACTATCATCTAGGAGCTCCATGGGTCAATGCTCAATACCCTCAAGTTGACTCGCGCGCTGAGTTTCTATCCAATCATCTTGCATTGTTTAGGACTCTGTGAATCGGCTAAATCTTCTGTATACTTAGAAGCCATGTTGAGCTGACTCTTATCACTCGTCCCTTTTATAATCTGCTTTTTTGAGACCTGCTAAAAATTCTCTCTGTTTTTTTCCATTTGAATGATGCTTCGTCTATTTCCTTCTTGCTGTGCTTTGGAACGTTGAGCTGATGTGTCTAGCTTCAAATATAGTTGACATCTTTCTAGAAAACAAGAAACTTTCTTGGGAAGCTTTTGCCATTGAGAATGAGTTAGCCAACCATTAAAACTCATTTCTAGGAAAAGTTTTGCTAGAAATTCGTCCCAGGTTCATACTGCCCCTACATGTTCCTCAAAATCTCCATCCTTTCACAAATTTTCATTCCTCCAAGCTCAATCTTTTTCTCCTTCTCTGTGCAATCTCAGTCCCATAAGATTTTTCTTCAGTCCTCATGCTGATGGTTGGTTTGCTTAATGTTTGGTCTAAAATGTTATTAACTATGTCAGACAAGTTGTTTCTACTGGCAGATTGTAACTTTGACTCAGAGATGGCAAGGTTCTAGTGTTGACATCCTTATTGATTTCTTCAATATTTTCTCATTTTTCATTCTCTTAATTTGTTTCCACGCATCCTCATCTTTTTCTAAGATCCATCGAGAAGACTGCAGCTCATTATTTTTTGTTTTCACCACATAAATATGCCTTGTCCTTTAGATAGAAAGGTTTATCATTTGAAGCGTAGAAGAAACCAGTATTCATTAAAAAAAGCTCTTCAATGACATCTTACTTGTCATGCAACCACTAGATGAATGATTTAAAGAAGGGCAGCCAGGTGCACGACGCTCTCTCAAGGGTCTATAGTACGCAGCCTTACCTTGCATTTTTGCGAGAGGCTATTTCTACTACTCAAACCCGTGATCTCAAGGTCACACGACAACAACTCTACCATTGCGCCAATGATTCACTTCTTCTGGATGAATGATTTATGACTTCTATAATGCCTTAAAACCGGTAGCAACTGCTATTGAACATCTACTAATATGTTAGACATGGAAAATTAGTTGTGTGCTTACAGTAGGAATTTTCTTGAGATAACATTATTTCATTTTGTATCACAGATCAGAGTTCCATTTTCTTGTTATTTACTGTATCACATGCCATGTACCTTTGGCATAACTGCCTACACATTCATATATTTATCATAGATATCTCTTTCCTTTCAAAAGTTATCTGTCGCAAGCATATGAACATGTTCTGTGGATTTCTAGAACTGCATATTTGCAGTCTTCATCTTCATCTTTATCTTTTGGTTTTATTTTACAGCGGACTCAGTCGCAGAATGAGGAGCTGGAGCTACTATTTGCTGGCCTTTCTTTGTGAAGAACAAATTCGCCTTATAATCACTGGTATGTTCTTTCTTCTCCACTTGAAGTAGTTTGTTAATTGTGGTAAGATTTTTCAGTATGGTCTCTATAAACAGTCAGCTTTGCTCCTAATCTTCGCCCCTCTTGCCCTCAATTGAGTACTAACAAACTTGAAAGCTTAACAGATACTAGAGAATGAATTTCACCAAAATTCTAGCCAAATGTTATGGTCCAACTAATCACGAACTTGTAAGTTCTATTTCCAGTCTTTTACTTAGAATTTTCGCATTTTGACGGTTCTACCTTGACATATGTCTGATGTTTCTGTGATATACTGTCATCTAATTTTGCTGCTGAATTTCTTCGAAGGATGACAATGCAGTTCTCCCATCACACTGAAGATCCATGAAGCCAAAACCTTGTCTTTGCCGTAATTGTCTACCTTTTGTACATAGATTAAGATTAACATTTTCTACTGTAATAGGACTGATATTACTATGATTTGTTGCACTTTGATACTGTAATAGGGACTGATATTATGATAATTATTTGCTAAAAATGGAAGTTGATCTGCATCTTACAGCAATCTCTGAATGCTAAGCAGACAAACAGTATGAGGTGCTCATCTTGGATGGAGGGGCCCTACCTTCGGATGATTCAACTTGTTCATCTGATTGTTTAGGCTTTGGGTATCTTGTAAACAAAAAATTCACGATCATTGAACAATTCTAGCATTCTTAAGGTTGGTTTTCTTCGTTTAGACTGTCGATTGTACAAAAGTACAGGTTTTCATATGCTCAATTCATCCGATCTGCATCCTTTTTGAACTACTAGACATCTAGAAGTTGGAACAATCAATTGAATGGGTCGGATCCTCCAAAAGTGGGTCCATGACATAATAGTATTGATGAGACCGAAATGCCCTTGTATAAACTTTGCACATTTTTATGTTGACCGAAATGCCCTCATCCATTTCTCTCCCAAGCATAAGAATGCTGAAATCCAATTCCAACCATCACTTTTTGTCCCTGTTTTGGAGAGATGGGTGTAGGTGGTATCTTAACCTTCATTGCCAGAATAGGCTACCGTCTCCAACGTGTCGCCGTCACTAAAATATATTATGCCATCGAAGTTTACGGCGTGGATGAGCTAAAGAAGTTCTTACCAGATCATCAACTAAGGAAAATGATCGGACGGTATGCAATCAAATTTGTAAAACTTGTCGTGGATGCTATTCTCCAGCAGCTGCTCCAGGGCGTCGTAGGTTAGTTTTTAATGAGCATTTGCATGGTTGATGTGCATCTTTTTACTTGGAAACATGTTATTGCAATGATCCAAACGGTTCATCTTGCCGGATTGTAGATTATTGATATGTGAAAATTTGTCGACGCTTGTTAATTACAAGCCTTTGGTTGAATTTAGATTTTTTTATTTTTAAAATTTCTAGTAAATCTGTGGAAATGGTTCAGGATTTTCTATATAACTTGAGCGATACAATAAAAAATTTTCTATTATTTTATTAACTGATTTGTGTATCGGATTCCAACTGCCCAATGGTCGAAAATTTGTGATTAATTTGGTCTACAAAGATTTTGGATTTTCCCATAACGAAGTCTATAAATCAAAGGTCTAAAGTTATCAGATGGAATGAAATTTGGTGGTCGGATCATCCATAGGATAGTCTATGACATAGACGGTCAAGATCACTAGAAAGAGTGCGCCTACTTGTACTCTAGCCTGATCAGATTGTGCACGTGAAAATTGGCACATCCACCCTATACATGTAATAGTGTAGAGTGCTGACTAGGGAAAACATGATACATTGCTTAGGCAGGCAGGCGAAGATACTTGTGGGGCCGAATGGTCAGTGATCTAGACCGTTCATCTTCTAAGCAGCATTTTTTATAGGACACAACCACAAAAATTTTCATTCGGATTATCATTTTTCTTTGGCAGTTATATATGTGTCCCTTGTTTTTTCTCATGAGCTCCTCACTAAATGTTACGGACAGTCAATAACTTCCGATGAACCTAGTCTTTGGCAAAAATTTGGGCCGTTTACAATATTGCCTTTGAATTAGATAAACCACGATCCAAAAATCTCATCCATCCGATGATTCCAGCTACCATTTTGGTGGGTTCTAAAACAGACGGTAAAAGGATCCAATGTCTACCTTATAGCCCAAAGTAGCAGTTGCTGGGAACACCTAAATCTATAAGAATTTGGATCATTGTCCATCCAAGTGAAGGGCAACATTATGAATGGTTAGGATCTTAAAAAATATAGCCCTACCTCGAGCTATGCTATTAGGAGCATTTAGTGAATTTAGCAAGGGGTTCAGGAGAAAAAACAAGGGGCGGATATATCATTACCTTTTTCACAGCTCTTTCAGCCTTCTATTTTTCTACACAGAACTTTCATAGTTAAAATTGTAATAACAGGAGAAAGATGTGAAATTAACATTTCCAAATATAATGAAGGCAAAAGATGTAGATCGTCGATCCATATTTAATCTGTAATCTGTAATCTATAGTCGGTTAGGATCATTTGATGGAATTTAATGACCGGCTAATCTCGACCACAGTTACAAGAGAACTTCAAATATTGAAATATTTTTGAAGAAGTTCTTAATTTTTAATATCCCAATCTGTTCTCTAATAATTTAGAACCTCTTACATATTTCTAATTTGAGACAGATTTACCAAATTAAATATAAAAATTTGAAATTAAATTCTCAGATATTGTGTCCATGATCAAGTAAAAAAATGCAAATTCATCATCATAATCATCCAAACTTTATCCTAATTAGGGGCAAATTAAATTCATATATTTTTTAATTCTTTTTTTCTGACTTTTTCTCAATTTGTTTTCAAATGTTTTTTTTTTTCCTTTCCTTGCCCACTTATTCCCGAATCTGACATTTACAACTTGATTCTATCTGATATTAGTTGTTATTTTCAATTTATATCCACAGGTGGATTTATATACAATATATTAGCGAGATATCTAAAGGAAGAGGCAAATCCTCATTCGTCCACTACCCCTGTGCCATCACCACAGCAGCCGTCTCCTGAAAGAAGCGACAATTTAGAAAACCTCACAAAACAGTTGAAAGAAATGCAAGAGAAGATGGACAAAATGCAGGAAGAAGTGAACAAAATCAATCATCATTACAAGGTGTTACTTAAGCGCATGGAGGAAGTAGAGTCTTGTAAGGTGGTGGTATAAAAGCCAAAGGAAGTCATCAATCTAGTTGTCGTGGAGAAACTCAGGGGACACAGTTTCTTGGATGCTTTGCTAGTTCCTAAGTTTGGATTTGGGAGAAAAGCTTAAATTAAGGGTTCTAATGTGGGGGTATTCCTCAAAAAATATAAGTGGGGTATATGGGTCCCATACCTCCAATTGTGAGATCCCTTTTGTCCATCCGATTCCTCCTCTTCTTGGATGGGATATACCAAAAATCTCAATCAACCATACCTCTAGGGTGAGCCCCACCTTGAAGTGTGAATGCTACTCAACAAAGATTTCTATTTTGTTAGCGGCATCCATACAAAAATCTCAATCAACCATACCTCTAGGGTGAGCCCCACCTTGAAGTGTGAATGCTACTCAACAAAGATTTCTATTTTGTTAGCGGCATCCATACTATAAGGGGAGAGGTACACTTAGGATTATCCGTTGGGTGAGATTTTTGGTATCCCTTGTCTCAAGAGAGGGTGAAAGTGATGAATAGAATGGACCACTCAAAAATTTGAGGGATGGGACATACAACTTCTATTTTTTGAAGAATATTGGGCGCCTCCATTGTATAGGAACCCTGTAAATAGTATGATTTGTTAATGGTCCTAAATTTTTTAAATCAATTATTGATAGCAAAATTATAAATTTTGGTTCGAGAATAGATTAGTAAGTTAAGTATTTGGAGCCGACAATGTTTGGCAGCATTGGTCTTCAATTACTCGACATCTCCCTGGAATATGCTTGGTTGTAGGTTTGAGTTACCACTTTCTCCTTTATTCGAGTTTTAGATTTAAGAGAGTTTGAGTGAGTGAGGGAGTGAATGATTTGCTTTGTAATTCTTCACTTTTACCAAAAAGGAAATAGAGTTAAATATTTAAAAAAATATTTGCCAAGCGCTTGAAGAAAATCATAGAAAAAAAGTCATGAGTAGAATGAGAAAATTTCTTAGTTTGGATTTCACTAAATCTTTTTTGCCTAAGAAAAAAGTAAAAAAGCTTGAATTTCTAACTAAATTTGCAGATTAGATTTGAGAACTTAACATACTATTGACAATAAATTGTCTTTAATTTGTTAAGACAATTGTTTTGCTAGAACCATTTTAACTATGAGTAAAGAGGTATAAATCAATGAGTGCCACATGACATTTTTTTATTTAAAACTTCATGTTTTCCTTGACAAGTTGAAAGAAAAATGTCAGTGAATAATCACCATGCCTAGCCTTTTGCATCACCACCTACATATTGATGATTTGGTTCATTTATATGGTTCCCTAGCTTTTCATTTCTCATAGCGATTGGACAACTCTAGCATCCTGCAACCTACATTTTTATGGAATTGAATTTAGATCCTTTTTTATAAAATGTTTCTAAAAGGGGTGTAGAGTCTTCAATTTAAGATTTAGAATTTAAAAGATTTAAAATTAGCTAAATTGAGGTAGAGTATATGGAATGCAATTTTGGTAAGGAGAGTGGTGAGAGTGAAGCACTATTAAAGATTGACAACCAAGAAGTACTTGAAAAAGGCCACTTTTGATACTTGTGATCAATAATTCATGAGAGCAGAGAGATTGAGAGGGATGTTACCCAGATAATCTAGGCATGTTGGAAAAAATAAAGATATGTCTCTAGAGTTTTGTATGACACATGAGTATTACCCAAACTGAAAGAAAAATTCTTTATGATAATGAAGGCCGGGCATACTCTATAAATCAAAGTGTTAGGCTATTAAGGGAATAACATGAATATAGGACGAGCGTACAATTAGAAATAAAAACATTAAAAAGTACATAAGAATAACACCATTGACATATATATATATATTTAGAGAGAGAGAGAGAGAGAGAGAGAGAGAGAGAGAGAGAGAGAGAGAGAGAGAGAGAGAGAGAGAGATGCAATGCAACTTTGCAAGCTTAGTGCTGCCTGCAGAAATTTGTGAATTCGTAAGTAGCTTGGTCCATCTTTATTCCATTTCATATATGTCCGAGGATCCGCATAGCCCTCGATTTATGTGTTATTTATCCATTCCTACTTTTTTTATGCCAATGTTGGTGACTGGAGATAACTCTCTTCAATTATTCCTGGGATGGGAGGGAGTCGGTCTTGCTTCATATTTGTTAATTCATTTCTGGTTCACACGACTTCAGGCAGATAAATTCCAAAGTCTACTAGATATTTTGGAATTCCATGTTTTTCAAATTCCAAACTCTATTTCCATATTTTGCCAAATTCAGAATTTATTAGATACCAACTGGCAAATTGCCAACTCAACACCCTAAACTTTTGGTTCATGTGATCATACATAATATTTGCCCGATGCCATAGTCATTCAATCTGCATGGTCTTTGAACATGTAGAACATCCAAACCCATCGCAGTAAGATGAACGCAATGGATCATCCAAAGATAGTACGATTCTACATACTAGTAGCATGTCCTTCTTTGGGGCATGGCCCGTTTAAGATGCATGAACAGTTAGGATCACAATGGTCCCACACGTACATTTTAATGTAAACTTAGATTTAGCTTTGGCTAAGCAACTTTGACTTAAACCAAACCTTGGTTACTTTAGAAAAAGGGATTACAAACTCCTAGTCGTACCCATGGGTAGAGACCATGTTGGGCACAGGGTAACTACTTTTGTAAACCCCCTAAAATTTTAGAACTCAAATGCTTCCTTGCGAGGCATAGAAGCGTCAAGTATATGCTACCCCTAGGGCATTTTTTCAAACATATGAGCTATTCATTATATATATTATATAGAAATTAAATAATTTATGAGAAATCATTGCATTTGAAAAATCTTAGCCAATTACTTTGGATTTTTGAAAAATGACATACAAATGAATGGTCTTAAATTTTAATCCAAAGGAGCATAGACTAAAAGAGTTTAATGGTTATGAAATTTGATTTCTAGCCTATCTATCCCATTATAGAATATAATTACCATCATTAAGAAAAGACAGTCTCTACTCAGTAGCACACTTGAGAGTGTCTACACCTGAAGAGACTTCATCCAAATAACTTCTATAAGCTTCGTTTGCAAGAGTCCCAAGATACACATGCTCTTGAGTGTGAGAAGAAGTCCAAGCCCTCTTTTTTTCGTACATGATTTTTTTTTGGGGTAAATGTAAGCCTTCATCTTGTTCTCCATACCAATGCATTTGAAGGATGGTAATTACTTGTTTTGGGCCTTTGAAAAACATTATAGAAATGGATGGTCACTATTTTTTGGTAATCAAACATAGGGTAAAAACATTTAGTGAATATGAAATTTGATCTCTAACCTGTCTAAGCAAATATAAACATGACAAAATATTTATCTACAAAGAAAAGTTTCACCATACAAAATATTTATCTACAAGGAAAAGCTACACTCAAAGCAAGAGAGTTCTCAATGAAAAGGAGCTTTCTGGGAAGGTAGGGAAGGGGATACTAACAGTTGGAAAGACTGGTGGATTTGACTCTCAGCCTCTTATCAATGAAGAAGTATCTGAAATCTGAATTGATTGATATCACAAAGGAGATTTCATGTTATTCCAAGCATACGGGGAAGTAATTTGAAAAATTAAGGTTGGTCAAATTGATGTGCCACAGACTGACAAGGAAGATGAACTTGTTCGAAATGTAAAAATTTTGCATCATTTTTTTTTATGGTTTACTTCAGCATGATTAGAGAGAGAGAGGCCCCACGTTTATTTATGTGGGGTCCAGATACGTCATTTGCGATCAACATCGTGAGATATAGTGCGCGATAAGCATTTCATGACAATTCTTGCTGCCGCCTCGTCGGTGAAAGCCGGGGCAGAAGCCACGAGATGATGAAATGAAGAGAGAGAGAGGCAGAAGAAGGGGAAGAATTTGTTTTATAGTGGGCCCGTTTGTCACAGGCCAGAAATTCATTAATTGATCCAGAGCATTGGTTTATGCAATGCATGGGCCCACCACGTAAATGAAAGTCTCCTTCTCATCCATTAAATAAGGACCCCAAATGTTCGACCCTAGCGTATAAAACTTGGGGCCCAGTGCGTTAAATGCTTCCGTTGTTTGCAATCTTGTTCGTGATCAGCCAATCAAGATGGTCTTTGGCTCATTGCAATCATAGGTGACCCCTGAGAGATCAGCGGTTAAGATTATTTCATTTTGATCACTTGTTGGTTAGTACATCAAAAGTCTTTTAATTCAACCCCATATAAAAAAATGATTTTCGGCATGGTTGAGCCGTGTTGCGAGAACCACCAAATGGATGGTCTAGATCAGCATACCACTGGACCCTCCACCACATTTCGGATTGATGTCTCCAAGACGATCCATGCGGACTCTCGCTTCCAAGCAAATGCTCTCCCACGCTTCCCTTTTCCCTAGAAGAACAAGATCAACTGAATCTCCTACAGGTAATTTTCCTTTCCCCTCTCTTCCTTCCTCTCCTAAGAATTCAATTCCCTTACTTTGAATCTGAATCAGTTGAAAATTTTCGCAATTCCCCCCCCCCAAATTTTCTGCTCTTCAGAATTCAATTCCCTTTCAAAGATTACATTTTGAAGATTAATCAGCCGAAATTCTAGATTTCATTTCAGTTTCAGAATTCAATTCCCTTCCAGAGATTCCATTTGAAAGTCATTTAGTTCACAATGGAAAATTCTGGGAACAAATGACTGAGCATACAAAATGAGGTCACTTTGCAAACCCTACCTATATTATTTGATATCTAATATTTTTCATGTTTGTAATGTAATTTCTTGAATTTGCACTATATTTTACTGTCTGCAGGTGCTCAATTGGTTGGAAGATTTCTCCAAAGTTCTAGAAAACAGGGCAAATGCAACTACTTTGCAAATTAATGAACTGCTAGACCAAACTAGATTTGTTGAGCAAGATCTGAAGAACACTTTCAATTCATTTCGCACTCTTTCTTATTTCCGATTTACTGAAAATGCAAGTATCATTCTATTTTTTGGTCTATTATGCGCTTTGTGTGTAGGTTGAGGAGTAATCTATGAAATGCAGACGATATCTGAAGACAATGAACTGATCGATCGTACGAAAGAAGAAAGTAGAAATTCTGCAGTGGGCGTTCCAGCCCAGAGTTATGAAGCCGACATATTACCAAGATATAGAGACGCTTTATCTCTTGGATTGAGTTCTTACAGAAACCATTTGCAGAAAATAAATGGATCCTCTTTGATGGGCTCCGGTTTCAAAGTAATGGTTCATATTTGTTGGTGATTATGAAATTGTGCTTTACTTTAATTATTTTTGTCTGCTTGAATATCTGAGGTTGCTTTTAGTTGGAAATATCAGTTTTTCACTGCACTGTCAAGTTAGTGTTTTTCCAATATATGAAGAACAGGGTGAATGTGCTAGGGTGGATATTACTGGTTTTAGCCTTTTATTGCTTGGTGCTGACCAGCTGTTTGATTTAGCCACAATAAATATTATCTTTTCACATATTAATGATGTGTTATCAGCTAGTCAATTCGTAGGTTCATGATTTTAGATGCGCCTCTCTCCCAAATAATGTCCTAGTTGATTGGTTTGGTAGGATATGCAAGAGAAAATTGCAGCAAAACCAAGCTAGGGAGTTAATATCTCATGTTATTTTAGGATTGGCAGGTGAAGTTGATGTCTAGGTTTCCCAATAAAAGTTATGCTCAAAGCAGCTTGGTGCTTCTAACAATTCATGCTATAGTTACAGTTGAGTAAGTGGACATTGTTGATATTAAGTTTGTCAGGGGATTTCTTCATCCAAACAGTCCAGCTAAAGAAACATGTCTAGATTTATTAAACCAATAGTCTATATGATGGTTAGTATGTTGCTTTGTTTGTGCCAGTGTTGAGAATTCAAAAGTAGAGAAAACTTAAAGCTATTACATGCTGAAAACAACTTCCTGTCTATCCTATTTGACAAACTGGTTGAAATATGCCTCTTGCTGGTACACCTCTATGTAAGAGCGGTCTCTTTTATCTCCACTTATCGCTAGACCTCTATTTACATTCTTTATGTAATTGTGAGTAAAAAGGGGAAGACTAAGCTTACTTATGAACTGTAGGGATATATATTCCCACTTGTATGGTAAATAACTCTCTTTAGGTTTTACTGTTACATATTCAGCTTAACATTGTGTTTAGATGAGACTACTTGGTTTCCATCCATTGAGATGTCAAGAAAAATAACATTGACATGGATTGAGTGGGAAAAAGGAGAAATTATAAAGAAAAATGCGCATGCACCTGTAGGAGGTTTTAGCTGCCCCTCCATGGAGGTGTGGCACTAGTGTGGTCAACTTTGATGGGAATTGGGAGAGGAAATGGGTTAAATTTGTGCAAACGATGTCTTGCTTAAGTTCGTCCTATTAACATCCTTAACAGAAGTGGGTAAGAGCATTAATTAAAGAAAGGATATAGTTTTAAGTATTCATGAAAGATAATTTGATTCAATTCTCAGAGTTAGATGTGGATATATATAGTCTGGATGTTTCAAACAAAATTTATTTGTTATAATAGACCTCCCTCTGGCTTCCAGTTCCCTGCCTTGTATCATTTCAGAAAGGAAGCATTAGGTAAATTTATAATGTCTTGATCTGAATCATTTTGTTGAATAGGCCCTAAATATAGCCCACTTTGGGTTTTGGAGAGCTTTTTCTGGACAAAATCCTTCACGTCCAAGACATTCATACAGCTAGAGGTGACTAGTATGGATACTTACCATGCATAAGAGTAGCATGAAAGCATCAGTCATCCACCAACGTAGATAATCTGTGTTGTAATTCTTGTTTGAACAGATATGTTCTGTGGAATCTTTGTGTTTTCCAGCTTTCCTCTTTCTTTTCTAACAAGCTGCCGGACCATGATCCATAACTAGTCAAGGCGAAAACGCTGCCAACACTCCATTTTTCATTTTCTTTTTTGGTGAGACATAAGCTGACTAGTACTCAATCTCATGGTTGTGACATGAACCAACGTCCAATTGAGGTAAACCTTTTATTGTAAGACAAGTCGTAAATATCTTTTACAATGTCACAGAAAGTCTACTCTTCTGCCATTTTCCAGATTTTAATTTGGAAGAAGAAATAAAATCTTCACATGACATCTACTGAGAAGTAGGAGTGATGCTACTAAGCAGGTTCCATTTGCCCTGATGCAACCTCCCAAATGGTGTGTGTACTTTCACATGCATTGCTGTTTCAAAGTTATAGTTGAGTAACTTCTAATTATTATTTTTAGACAAAGTGGAGGGGAAAATGTCAATGTAAAAGAAGTTTATAGGTTCTCACCCATTTAGAAACAATCTCCTTGGCCCTGCTAAATGTCCCTTAGATTAAAGTGCAAATTCCTTGGAAGGGGTTGGCCTAGAGTTGTGACTCTCCTTTTGGGCATGGGGTTCAACAATTTATCCACTATTGGGTAGTTAAGTTAGATTTTTAATCCTTTACAATCTGTAAGAGTTACCATAGCCCATAACAGTTCAAACATTTTACAACAAAATGATAAGAACAGTCTTATTCAAAGAATTGAGTTTCTCACAAATGTTTGATATTTTTTTCTTCTTTCAACGCTTTAAGAGTATTCATGTGAAAATTGTTGGAACCTTATTGTACAAGTTTTATGTATGCTAAAGAAATCTCTCCAGTTGTTCTCTGGAAGTTCCAACTCCACCTATCTTCTGGCTTTTGAAACTTTTTTCATATTGGGCTTGAGCTATTTTTGTGAAATGTTTTTTTAAACCATTTTGAATGCTTATGTTGTCATATTCTAAATGCATTTTTAAAGATGGATAGATGGAGAGCTTGAATAGTGTTGATATTTAAATTCTCCAACTTATAATTTTCCCTTATCCATATTAAAAGGTTGGGTTGGCACGTGGTCCACTCCCACATATTATTGGCTCAGACGAGTATAATCATGATAACAGTTGTGGACTAATGAATGGTAAAGTCTTGGTGATGTTGTTATAAAACATTAATGCATGTTTTTGTTTGTTTTGTTGTAAAGTTATTCCTAATTAATGTAGTTAAGTCTATTGATTCATTTTAATGCAGAGGATTTCATATTGGAAACTGCCCCTTTTGATTTCAAGTTTGAAACTGGTCCAAATTGGAAACACATGAATGCAGGTGACAGTGGCTCTCATCCTATGCTAAACGCAGAGTTATTTGGGTCTGCACATGGTCCATCTTAGAAGGCAAGTTGATGAATCTATTGTTTTTCTATTTGGTGCACATTCCACCCCATTTATGTTGGAAGATGCTGGTTGTTGATATACATGAACTATTCACTTAAGAAAAAAAATGTAAAATTCTTAGATTATTCACTTGTTTGGGTTGATAGCTTGTTTATGCAATGCTTTATTGGAGAAACCTTTGATGAGTGGTTCAATTAGAAGCATATTCTTCTCTAGATAATTTTCGAACTCTAAAGTAATTTGATAGTTACATTTGTTAACTAACTATTTTTGGTAGCTATATGGGCGTTCTTATTTAATCATGCATTATTGACAAATCTTTTGCCATAATTATTAATATTCCTTGACACTGTTGGGCACTGTACCGTTTTTCTTTAAATAGATATCTACTGTTGCACTTCTCTTTTTCCCCTTGAAAGATGGAGAATGAGTCCATGTGAACATGCAATCTTTGCTTGGGACTGCTGCTCAGTTTTTTATCACGGCAAGTGTTTCCATGTGTTTGATGGTTAGATGGGAGTCATGAAAATTCTTAACTACATCTCTCTAGCTGGCAAGGAAGAACAAGAATGCCGCAACTTTTTTCCCATAAGTTCTACAGAATACCTTCTTGATTTAAAGTTTGCTCTTAAATTTCAACATCTGCTCATTGTTGTTGCCAAAGAGCCATAGCTTATGATAAAACTAATGTTCTATATGTCTAGAGCTATGTAATTAAAGATAATAAGTGGTTTAAGAACATTGGTACAACTTTTCATAAATGTTGCGAGACACCTTTATGGTGGTTATCCTCTAAATTGAAAATTCTTTCCATCATAATCACAGAGAAGCCTTAGATGCTATTGACGATCCACATGATTGAAGCAGTTTCACAGAAATGATTTGCAGTGTTGATCTTGGTGCAAGGCCCATGGTAGGGTAGAAACTAATGCATGGGTTGAAAAACCATTTCCTTTTGATTTGTTTATGGACACTAGGTATGTGTTGTTGATAGATGCTTCAATCGAATTCAATTTCAACAAGATTTTGATACAGAGTTTCAATTACAATCAAAACAGAATGCAGAACTATCTTGGTTCTGTTCTGGATACGTTTTGTAACTATTACAATCTCTAGCTTTCGAGGAGCTAGAACCTCCACTTCCTGACTTCAAACAATCCTTCCTTTCTTTCTTCTCTCCTTCCCTTTATATTCCCTTCTCTCAATGTGTAACTGCCTTTTCTTTCTCTCTAACTGATGTAACTGCCCTTAACAGAAGTAAACTAATGTAAAACTGAATGTTGTTTACACTTTGTCCTTTCCTCTTCTTGTATAATACTGGCAGAATCTACCTTCCTTAGGTTCAGTTGATGTAACAATACACCCCCCCTAACAGTGCCACCTTGTCCTCAAGGTGGAAATCAGGGAATTGCTTGTGAATGTCTTCCAATGGTTCCCAAGTGTTGTCAGGCAGGCTCCAGATCCTCTTTGCTAAAGTCTTTTTTGATTTGTGAATGTAATCCTCTTATCTATAACCAACCTCCAGTACCATGTCTACTCCACTAGGGTCAAACAGGTGGAAATCTTGAACCACTGTGATCCTTGGCAGATTCAAGTTTATCTGCCAATAGATGTCTTGCCCTTTGCTGTAGTGACGGTCCCCCACTTGTACTCCGAATCGACTTGATCGATCCACTGTCAAATGGAGTTTTTCGACTAGTGGGTTGGTGATGAAGTTGTGGGAAGCTCCACTATCAATCAAGACTACCACCTCCCTCTTTCTGATCAGTCCCTTTAGTTTCATCGTGCCTCTTGTAGTGAAACTCGAAATGGAGTTTAGGAATAACTCCAGAGGTTGGTTATCCCTTGTCCTGTTGTCGTCCCTGTCTGTCGGAGTGATTTCCATCTCATCATCTTCGTCGTCGGCTAGGAGCAGCACTTGCAACTGTCGATTTTTTACATCAGTGGTCCCGTGGATATTTCTCACCACATCTATAACATAATCTTTGGGATCTCCTTTGTTGTAACTCAACATTTGTGAGTTTCCTTAAGGGTTCTTTTTTCAGCAGGTTGTACGCTGGCATTCTTTTCCCAATTGGTTTCCGTATGGAAACCCTTGTTTCTCTCATGGCTGGGTAAGAAGATGGGTGATTTACCAAAATGCCCCTATGAAGATACTCCCGTCAACCCTCCCTTCGACTGGACATGGATGGGTCCAATCATTCTTGGGCCAGCATCCTGTCTAATTGGATGGGCCTTTATTCGGTCCAACGCCATGTTCTTCTCTTCTATTTTGTGGGCCAAATCCATAAGCCTATATAAAGATGCAGGCCTGAATAATTTTATTTCGGCCTTGATATCTTCCCGGAGCCCATTCAAGAAGGCTTCTTTCAATAGATCGTTAGAAAGATCACTTAGGTGACTAAAGAGAAGCTCAAACGACCGGAGATACTCGGAGAGACTTCCGGTTTGCCTCAAAGCCAGAAAAGATTCATAATCGTCATCCCATTGAGAAGATCGGAAACAATGCAGCAAAGATGACCTGAAAGAACCCCATGATCGGAAGGGATTTCTTGATTCCGTCTGCAAAAACCAGTGGAGAGCATCTCCCTCCATGCAAATGGCTGCTGCTGGTATCTTCTCCTTGTCGGATATGTGGTTGACCTGAAAATATCGTTCAGCTCGACATAACCAACCATAGGGATCTTGGCCATTGAACACTGGAAATTCCAGTCTCCTCTCTTGAAACTCATGACGGTGATGATCCCTCAACAAGAAGGAACTCTGTCTATGACTATCTGAGGGTTCTTCCCTTTCCGTATTCCTATGCCGATCTTGACATTTCTTTGGCGTTTCTTGATTCTGGATTCTGGATTCTTGATTCTTGATCCATTCTCTTATTTCTACAAGATATTCCCCGAATGCATTTACATTTGTTTGTAATCTCCCCATGTTTTCCCTCAAGTCTCCTATCTCCCCTCTCACACCCTTCAATTCTTTCTCCATCCTTTTTGTCCTCTCCATTCTGGTCCTAACCATTCCCAGGCTTCGAACCAGTGACAGATGCTTCAATCGAATTCAATTTCAACAAGATTTTGATACGGAGTTTCAATTACAATCAAAACAGAATGCAGAACTATCTTAGTTCTATTCTGGATATGTTTTCTAACTATTACAATCTCTAGCTTTCGAGGAGCTAGAACCTCCACTTCCTGACTTCAAACAATACTCCCTTTATTTCTTCTCTCCTTCCCTTTATATTCCCGTCTCTCCATACGTAACTGCCTTTTCTTTCTCTCTAACTGATGTAACTGCCCTTAACAGAAGTAAACTAATGTAAAACTGAATGCTGTTTACACTTTGTGCTTTCCTCTTCTTGTATAATACTGGCAGAATCTGCCTTCCTTAGGTTCAGTTGATGTAACAGTTGTGTTCAATACTTCTGCTAAGAAACACTTTAAGCTCAAGTGTTGCTCATATAGACCAACTCTAAGAAGCTAGCTTTTCCTTTTTGGTTCATAATCTCTACATTTTTATTTTAAGGTAGACCCCCCCTCCTATGCACAGCCAATCCAATTTTTGGAAATATCTAAATTAATATCTGATACAATAACCAATCGAATCTGTAGATTAGATCATTATTCCAATTTTAATCATTTGAGTCTCATAATCTTCTGCAAAAATTACACTCTCTAGGCCTTACGAATCCACATTAAACATGTTATTTAAAATATAAGGTCTAGTAGTCTCTTGAAACAAGATATCAAATAAAACGTTCCATTTCTGGAACACACTTAAGGATTAAAATAATACCTCAATTTTATGATCTGCATTCTGATCTCTTCTGGTTTTGACAGGATGGTGAACCCTTGGTATCTGCTGCTCTAGATTTCAAAGCAATGCTTGAGGCAGCACTTCTCAGCCCTTATAAATTCTGTATGCAAATTTCTTGATCTTCATTTATATGTGTTAGTTTAATGATTTTGCAAGTGTCTCGCTGTTTGTAATTTTCTCTTGATAGTTAGAGACACATCCACCCATGCCAGTGTTTCCCTATTTGTTTTAAGCAATCATCTCTCTCCCCTCTGCGCTCTTGCTGTCTCTGCCCACAAGTTTGGTAAAAGGATTCAGTGTGGTATATATGCTTTGCCGCTATCTAGTGATGATTTTGTTTGACTAGTAGATATTATATATTTCTAGGTTTTAAATAAACTGCTGGCTTTGCAGATGACGAGGAGAGTGCATCATTGCCTGATGCTGTCAGTGGCAGCATTGAACATGTGCATGAAGAGCTGGTTGGTTTTGCTCTCTCTAAAGAAGAAAGCATTATAGCTGCATACTATAGACCCTTTGTGGTCTGCCACTTCCCTGGACCCTGCATGCGCGGGAGCTTCGTGCACCAGACTGCCGTTTTTATTCTTTTGAATGGGATTCATGGAATCATATTGAATTTAGTTTTCATTGTTCCTTTTTCTCTCTTTTTTTTATTCTAGAAAAGAATGTGATTGTGGCTGGTACTATAACTAAATATATTCTGAAAATGATAATGACTATTATGTCTCCACTTTGCAGTAGTTTTCTACCAGAAGGCTGTATTATCTTTCTCATCCAAATAAAAATTCAAAAATTGTATCCATATATTTTCAGCGAGGAATCTATTCAGTATAGGTGACTCCTGAAAAGGTTTTGCATGAGTAATTTTTCTACTACTACTACTACTACTACTACCACTACCAGAATGCGTTGGTCTTCCCAGAGTTTTGCATGTTTTAAAAGAGTTCAGCCTTATTTTTGCAAATTTCTTGTCTGGCCTCAAAATATTACTTGATCCAGTAAGTAATTCATGGTATTCTTTATTAATGATTTGTACAACTGGGATGCCTGAAGGTCAAAACATGTTGATTGAACCAATGGCTTTTATAACTTGTATAAGTAGAAATATAAATATCTTCCTTTGTATGGAGAAGTGTGATCTTATCATATTTTGATGGGCTTGTAATTAGAGAAGCTCTCCCTGCAGGATCATGTCCGATCTATGACATCGACTAGTGCCACTGTTGCAAGCTCTGAACATCTTGCCCGTAGTAATGAGAACAATTTGCCACTTACTAAAGGAAATCTCACTTTCCCTCGGGATTCAGACATTGATGCACATAAACTGTGTTCAGCTTTACTCTCCGGGAGCCTTTTTGACCCAGAAGAAGAGACTTCTTTTTTTAATCAAAAGGAACTGGCACATGGCCCTGATCCAGGTGCAGAACCCTGCTCTTTTGAATGTGCTGACAGTGAATCCAGGTTCTCGACTGTAGTTTCTGTTTCGAGAGAATGGGACAGCTCACTTTCTCAACCAACTTCGAGTAGTTCACATGACTTGGATTTGAGCTCTGGTAGAGAGACTAGCAATAACACTTCCCCGCTAAAGATGTTGTAGCCGAGAAAAGTCATGATATTGGAGGATTACTAAACAGACAACCCCCAGCAGCAGTGGAGTCCAGTTGTATCTTAGAAGAAGGAGAGACATCCATTATGCACCTTGCAGCTACTACTGTAGCAGGTAGTATTCAAGATTGAGTCATAGAGTATACATCAGAATCATCAGATGGAGGAAACAGCCGAGATGCTGCAGAATGTGACGAAGTTGAAAGGTCACGTTCAAGAGTTCTTTAACCTTCACCTTCATTTTTGTGGCTTGTCCGCACTCTTTGTTTCTAAGAGGCAATTTGTATTCACAATAGGCATGTATGCACTCTTGGGGACGGACTTGCAATACATTCTTATGTAAGTTCCAGGCTGGACTTCTACTTGATTTATGGATTTTTTCTTTTTATTTGCTTGTTGGTCATCCACTGGCTTGTAGAAGAGTATAAAAGTCTTGCAGGGTGTCTTTTATCAATCTTATTCACATTAGGTAGATTTTGTCTCCAGTAATCAAGTTCTTCTAGTTTTTCAAAATGAATATTTGCTTTTAAAGGTGGTAGAGCGGGACCTACAGGCTCAATGGATGCAAAAGCCTGCAACATAATCACAGAACACCATATGACATTAGACTAGGTTTTAATGAAGGGTTTTTTGGAAAGATGCTATTACATTTTCGCAATTTTGCAAAAATGTCCAACATTTTTTGAGTTTTGCAAATTTGTCGTTAAATTTTCATGAGCTTTGCAAAATTACCATTCTTTAAGGTTTTTATCCTCCTTCCCTGTTAAAAATTTTAAAATGTCAAGTTTTATCTTCTCAAGAGACGTTGGAAGAAAATGACCTATGCCTACTACAACATAGACGTTGGAAACAATGATGGACGATGGCAGCCCACCTTGTGGAGTGGGAGGTGTGGATCTTGCTGTAAACTCAAGGGCCAAGGTGGGGGGTGGTGGATGCTGGAGGTGATGGCAGATCTCGGGCCCTAGAAATGGAGAAGAAGTTGATGATAGTTTCAAGGGTAATATCGAAATTCATAAAAACTAACAGGGAAGGAAGATGAAAACCTAAGAAAATGGCAAATTTGCAAAGCTCAAAAAAATTTATTGCAAATTTATGAAACTAAAAAAGCATTGGACTTTTTTTGTAAAATTGCCAAAATGTAATTCCATTTTTTTTTTCAAAAAACCCCTAAAAAAACACCATTAGTATTCGTCAAAGAATCGTTTGCCTAATTTGCAATTGCTAGTAATTAATGGGTGACCTCTTGGCTGCATGCGGCGAGGATGGAGGTATCAAACTCATTGAACAATCAAATTACGTTCTTATCTGTTAGGCAACCTTTGATGCTGGCTTGTTGACAAAAGGTCCAATTAATATGAGATTTGGTGAAAAAAATGATATGATTATATTAAAGTCTTTAAATAATAAGGATCTTATACAATAAAATAAATATAAGAAAAACTCTGAACTAGATGGGCACTTCTCCCCTGAGGGTGCAAGGCACCTTGTGGGGCCCCCATATCTGCCTTGTCAATATGATTGAACCTGTTACTCAGACAGTTGATGAACAAGTTGTCCCACCACTGCTAATTTTTTCTTCATTAGATGCCTCTAGACCTTTCATCAATGGATGAGGGTTGTTTGGGGTTTTTAGAAGAATTTAGACCATTGATTTTTTGTGTTGAAGCTACTATATCTTGTAGATGGGATATTAGTTTGCCATGGGATCAAAACCTAGTGGCTCTCTTATTGATGATGATCTTTAACTTTTTCACATTTAGATGGATGATTCCACCAAATCAAGTCGTCTAAAATCAACAGAATATCTCTCTTTCTGCCCACCCATGACAAATTTACTTCAAACTCTCTCTCTCTCTCTCTCTCTCTCTCTCTCTCTCTCTCTCTCTCTCTCTCTCTCTCTCTCTCTCCCAATACAAAGCCAGATTAAGCTGGATGGATTAAGCATTATGAACAACCATGGTCTCAGGATTATCAACCATATTAAGTAGAACAAACATGGTCTTACCCTAATCAACCCTACCACAATTATCAAGAAAATCAGTGACAACCATTAGATTTCCAACCTGGTCATTCCTTTTTCACTACTCTAATACCACAGCAGTATGTGCCTTTCGAGTTGATGTCTCTAGTACTGAGGGACCAAGCATTAGACAAGACCCTTGAGTTATTTATGGAATTGACTAAACAATGTTGTGAAGAGATGGGTAGACTTTACACATTTATGGAAAGGCTTGGAGAATTTGAATCTAATGGGAATAATGAGGAGCCATTTATTATTGATGACAGAATGGAAATTTTATGTTGTCATTCTGAGCTATAAAGTCCTCAATCATCCATTCAAACCTCTAGTATAGATATACCCCAGGCAGATCTAAGTTAGTATTATGATTCTGATGAAGAGACTTCCATTGATGAAGAAAATAAAACTCTAGAAACATCCAACCCAGATCCACTCAATTCGTGTCCTGTTTATTTTTATGAAATTGATGAAGCCACATCCATTGAGGAGGTAATGAAAATGTTAGAGATTGCGTCATTAATGAACACTTCTCAATGGCAAGCCAGAGTAAAATGCCTTGTAGAACCTAATATTCTAATTGAACCTTGTAATATAGAATATGTACATGATTGGGACTTATGAACCCTATTTGAACAACTATTAGATAATAATTTACGCTCACCTGAAATCTTACCTATATCTATAGAACAAGAAGGGAAAGAGTACATTGATGTACTGCCCCTACATCAACCAACTCTAAGGCACACATTAGAAGATAATCAGGGCTTAAGCCAAACCATATCTCTACCTCTAGAAAAACAAGAGCAACCTTTTAAGAAATTGCAGACTTAGCTTATACCCCAATTTCAGGAAAATGTAAAGGAAAAGCTGGAAAAAGATACACAAAATACAATGGTCAATATTATTCTTAAATTTGGTCAAGAAAAGGATGATCCATCTCCATATGGTCCAATAGAATTTAAATTCATGGTAGTTCACATTGTTATAGTGATACCACCGGTTAAATTTTCAAGGTGGAGAAATTATGTTGATTACTATAAAATTTTGAAGATGGAGGATCATCAAAGTGGTCTCACTCAATTTACAATTGTGATGGTCTGCTGTATTATAATGCTATCATCATAAAAAATTTCATGGTGGATGAAATATATTGACTATCTCGAGATTTAAAAGTGGCATGAGAAATCTTGCGAAAACTTAGCACCAACTAGGTTTAGATTAGGGTACATTAGGATATATCTGGTTGAAGACATTAAACTTAGCGCTCACTAAGAGGCAACCCACAATTTTTTTAGAAAGTCTCAGCATTCTATATCACCCATATTCATTTTAGGTCATACTTTTTAAACATTGAGGACAATGTTTCTTACAGGTTGAGGGGTGTAGAATTGTAGCAAATTTTAGTTTTTATTAGTTTTTTTCTCTTAATTTAAAAATAAAATGAAAAATTTGCTTCTTTTTTTTTTTTTTTTTTTTAGTTTTTAGGTCAATTCCTACACTATGGTGAGAATTGGATTTTCTAAAGTATAATTTAGACAATTTTAACTTATTAATAGAATTGAACATGATTAATTTATCATTTTACTCATTTTCTAAAACATTCCATAAAAGCAAAGTCTTAGATCACATCTGTACGCACAGTTGCATATATATATATATATATATATATATATAGTCTAAATTAATAAGTAGTTATAATATAGAGATCCTGAAGATATTCAATGGAGACCTATAACTTAAGAGAGTTTTAGACCAATTTATTCTTTTTGAGAGGTTATAAATGTTCCTAATTTTCTTCAGCATGCTTAAAGAAAATTTGATCCCATCGAATCATAAATTCGACTAATTACTTGAATTATTAGAGTATTATCTTTAAAATTCTAGAAGTTTATTGAATCTGATAGATTATATGAAACTTAGAAAATAATTTAGGCCATCTTTGTTGTTAACCTAAAGACATAAAGCCTTCTACAAAAGTATTTTTAGCTCTAGTTAACCAATTTGAGCCTTTTATATAAGCCTTTTCTTTTGTTCCCCAGATTGCCTTTACCCATATCAACTTAGTATAATATATCTATTACCTATTTTCTTTGAAAGATAAGTTAGACATAAATGAAGATATACTTTTTAGTTGCAATGAAAGTAGAGAAGTGAATATCAAGAAAAGAAATGTTCTTCAAAGAGATTCAAAAGTGTGAAATGAAAGAAAAGGTACTGAAAAAAGAAAACGTTTGAAGAATGCAAAGAAAAGTAAAAAACAAGAAGAAGTAATATTCTCTTTAGTACAAGTAAAGAATGAATTGTCAACTTTAGTAGAAGACCTCTACTTATTTTTGAAGAAATTTTGCATACCCTTTCTTTGGTATTCTGTCCTAAGGTTACTTTTCGTCCCAATTGAAGACCTATTGATTTTAGGATGAATATAATCTTGATGAGGAAATAAAAAGATATGATTTTACAAAATAGTATTTCTAAATATTCAAAGGTAATGCCATCTTATCCTTTCTAAAGGGATCAAAATTAAATTCCTTAGTAACTCCTATTCCTTTATGAGTATATGTGAAATAATAAATTTCTTTTATTGACTCTGCTCACACATTTAAAAGAGAGATATGATTTGAACCTTTTTTTTAGAGTGCTATTTCTGAGTGTATGTCTATCAGTGAGGGTTGAGGTCAAAATATATTTCAGATAAAGTTCAAAAGTTAGAAGTCTACTTGAAAATAAAGATTATTCTATATGTAGACTGTGCAGACACACTTACTTTGAGATCTGAGCTTAATTAAAATATATTTAGCATATGGATAGGGTTTTGAATTCTTCATTCCTTTTTGCTAAAGTTGAAGATTTATTGAAGATAATTCTCTGATGAAAGAGTGTAGTTGACTAGAAAATAATTTTTGAAATTTTGAAAATTAGTTTTTCTCATATTTTGCTAGGGACTAGCAAAATGTTGGTTAGGGGCAACTCAAGTGTTCAATTTTGCTAAAAATACGCATAACTTAGCATTTAATTAGATAATCTAACCTATTAATTTTGTAATTTTAAATAAAATATGAATTTTAGCTCCAATTGAGCATCCAACCACTGCCCTACTAAATTTAACCATCAAATGATCATCAAAGCTAATCAGAGGTGTAATGTATGATTTATATGACTCAATGTAGTTTTTGTTTTGCAGATCAACCAGATTGTAGCTTGGATAGCTTATATCAAAATTCAATGGTACATATCATCCTAAAGGGCATTGAATGATCAAATCAATGAATCAGATCACTCACAAGGCAAGATGGAATTGAAAACCTAGGAAAAGAAAATACATAAAAGTAGAAGGCTTAGGCTAGGCATTGCCTAACAGAAAAAAGAGAGGAAGTGGGGATTGGGGGTGATAAAATTAGAATGATGAGTTAGGCAAGGGACCAAAAGAGGAAGCCTGGGATCTTATAAAATCAAAGAGGAGGCCTCTAAACTGAGGATCTTCACGGATGGAAGAGGAGGGCAACCACTGTAGGCCACACCCCCCCCCCCTTCATTGCACCACCACTCTTCTTCTCCTACCTCCTCTGTTTCTTTCTGTCAGTTTCCACCTCTTTTTCTCCCCCTTTCTCTCACTTCCCCCCTCTCTCATTCCTTTTCTCCCCCTTTTCACCACTCTCTCTCTTTCTTCTCTTTCCCTCTCTCACTGTTCCATCAACACACCGCAACCCCCATTGTCAACCGCTCTTGTTTCTCTCTCGCTTCTCTTGTCTCCCTCACAAACGCAACACACCCCTCTTTATCTCAGTCTCTCTCACCCACCTCTTCTCCTCTCTTCCACCACCCCCATCTCATGCAACCCCTCTCACTTTCTCCTCTTCTCTAGTAGACACCACAACCCAAAACAACCTCTCTTCCATCAACCCTCTTCTATGGCTCTTTTTCTTTTTCTCTCTCGGTTTCTAGCTAGAAACCAAAATTCATAGACCCATATATCTCTCTTCTTCTATACCATTCCCAGCCACCCATCTATTTCCATCTGTATGTCTCTCTCTGTCCACTTCTTTCTCTCCCTCATTCCCCCTCTTTCTCCCCTTTGATTTTGCAACCAGTTGAAGAAAATCCAAACCCATCTCTCTTTCCCTTTGTATCTCTGGTGTCACCTTGCTAGCACCACCCCCATCACTGATTTCCTTTCCTCTCCCTCTTCACAGAAGGAGAAGAGAATCGTTCCTGCATCACTTTCGTTTCATCTTTCTCGGATTGTCTACACTTAAATGAGAGACCCATTACTTATCTTTTCCTGCACTGAATTCTCACCCCTTTCCCTTTTTCACCATATCTCTTCATCTATCTCCCTCTCTACTTCTTCTCTGTTAGAAAGACCCACTCACGATTCCATCTCTCTAATTCTCTCTTAGTCCTTTCCTTCATCCCTTCTCTACTATAAGAGCAAAACCCAAATCGAGTTTTTCTCCAAAATTTCCTCCTTCCTTTTTACTCCATTCCTACTGTTCATCATCTTCCTCGAGTTCCCTCTGTTTTTTTGTTTAAAACCATATTTTAATCAAATTATGTTTTTGCACTTTGGTCTTTAATTCAAATTCAAATTTAATCCTTTTTAACTTATTCCAGTTTTTCTTTATCCTTGTCTTGCCTATCCAAGAAATGTGCAATCTAAGCCTATTTATTTAAGCTTAACCAAATCAACAGTCTATCTTTAAAAAATATGATTATTTATTTCATGATTTGTTTCACATCAGAATTCAAAGTAGTTTCTATATCTTGTTCTTAGAATATCTCTCAGCTTATTCAACAGTTTTGATCTTCAATTTGAAATCCAAAATTAATCTAAACTATCCAAATTCCAAAATCATTTCCTATTCTAGATAGTCAAAATTTTGGAGAATTTGAACAATCCAACCATTAGATCTTTAATCAAGGACACGTGGAGTGATTGATGAAGGCTGGTCGATGTTGATGATATCATATTTGAAGAAATTGGTTGTCATTAAGCTAGGGAAGTAGATTTTATGTCTTTTTTTGTTAATTTTTTTTCTTTTTGAATTTGGAATTCTGTAATTTTATTAGTTAAATAGATCTAAATTTTTATGTCACTATTAGTTAATTTTTATTATTTTATTTTATTTTTAAACAATTAAATTTTATTTAAACTTCATCTTTTTAAGTTGATTCCTCTTAGGATGAACCTGTACTTGCATCAACTACACTACAATAGCCCGTGCACTTGCAATAAAATAATCAATAGTGACAAATCAATCAAAGTGAGCTTGGATGACTCAGATTAAGTTAATTAGGATCATATTATCAAAAGGATACATGGATCTTATAGTGAAAGATGAACGCAGGAGATAACCAATGGGAATAAAGTGTACATGAAGAAGGTTTCTAATGTGATCCAGAGAGAAAGATCCATGGGATGGAAAGAGACATATTATTTTGAAAATTGTTTCCTAATTAGAAACAAAAACTTAAGTAAGAGATGTGCTTCTTTTAGGAATACGGCTAATTGTGGAACCTTTAAAAGGAGAATGGAGCTAGCAGAAATTCAACAATAGAAGAGAAAGACACATGAAAGAAAAAGTTAAAGGAGAAAGAGAAAGACCGATCCCAACCTCTCTTCCCTTCCTTCTCTCCTTCAATTACTTGATCTCTCCCAACCTCACCTCCCTTCCATCATATCAACCTCACCACATACCACATCGTTCTCAGTCTCTTTCCTTCCACTTTTGTGTTTTTCCCTATTTTGTCTCATGTTCTTCACCCTAGTTTTAGTCATCAAGTTTCATTCTCTTTGTTTCATTGCAATTTTCTTTCTTTGTTTCTAATTAGTTTTCTTCCCTTCTCTTCCACCGTTTTCCTCCTTGTCTTTCACTATCATAATCATAGTTTTTCCTTGTTTTCTTCCTATTTTTTCCTACTTCTTTATCCATTCCAGTCACACTTAGTTTTCTCTCTAGTTTCATCCTATTTCCCCCATTGTTAACATTCGTTTTCTTCTCCTATTTTTCACAATCGTTTCCCCTATATTCACCATGTTTTAATCTCTGATTTCCCTCCAATTCTTCCCTATTTTTTTCATCTTTGCAATCGTCCTTCATTTCAAACCCAACCCGAGTTTCACCAAAAATCCATCTTTCTTCCAACGGTTTTCAAGTTTCAAATAGCTAGAGGGAGCTATTTGAAACAACTCCCTCCATTGTCAACTTCTTCCCTTAGTTACAGTTAAAAGAAGGATGTTTAAAAAAAATCCAATTTTGCCCTCAGTCCCTTTTATTTAATTCATTATGTGTCCCTATTTTGTTATATTGTTATTTTTTTCTATTTTTTCCTTTTCTCAACAAGTTCCTAAACTTTGTAGAGTTAGTTCTTGTGGTTTAAGATTAATTGAATCAACAGTTCAGCTTTAGGAAATGACCATCTTAGTTTCTACTTCATCCCTTTCTTGATTTTAAATCCACCTTTAGATCTTCACTTAAATTCAATTCCCAGTTGATCTGTAAGCTCTGATCTTACATCTTGAATTCACACAATCAATCAAAGCTATCAAAGTTATAGTTTCATCCATTGACCCAAATCATCTTATTTTTGAAAAGTTTGAATAATCTAATAGTTGAATTAGTGATTAAGGGCCTCAGTGATTGATTTGCTTAGGTTGATTACAAAAGTGAATTTTAGTTTTTATTTTGTTTAATTCATGGTCATTTAAATTTAGAATTGTATAATTTTTAATTAAGTAATACATTTAAGTTTTTTAGTGCATTGTTATTTTTTTAATTAATTTTAGTAATTTAAATTTTATTTAAACTCTTATTTTTCAAGTCAAGTCCCCATGGAATTGACCCATACTTATATATACAATACCATAATAGCCTATGTACTTACAAAAACATAACACACAAGAAATGATCACCATAGCCAAAACTCGACCCAAATCTACCTAGGCTAAGAACTAATTCACTAACAAAGAGTTAGGTGAACTTTTTACTAGATCTTGTAAAATCTTATTGGAATAACTTAAGTTAGGAAGATAATCGACTAAAATTGTGCTAGAGCCGGGGTTAGCCAGAGTTTCAAGAAAATCAAGCAATTTCTTTTTGTACTAATCCTGAGTTGACTCGGTGTTCATGAAACTCTTGCTAACTTAATGTTAGTCTAGCACAATTTTTGTTCATTATCTTTCTAACTCAATTTTGTCGAACAAGAGTTTGCAAGGCTTTCTCGAATGTTCACCTATCTCTTTGTTAATCAACTAGTTTTTGGCCTAGCTAGAGTTTGGTTGACTTTAGCTACAAGAACTATTTCTAATGTAAAATAAACTTTAAACTTAATTGAACAAAAAAACAAGGTAGTGTTGTTTCTTTGGTGGAGTTTCCTTTTAGTTGGAAACATAGGTGAACTTATTATCGTCCATTTGCAGTTAAAAATAAAAAAAGTGATTACATTAATTTAATGGATGAGAATTAGGTCCATGAACCATATAACTCATGACTAACATTGAATAGTCTTGATTGTCCAAAGCATGGGCTCATTAGGAGAAAAAGCTACTTGTATCATATGGTCATGTCATGGTCTTAAGAGTTTGAGACAATAGGCCTCTCTCAATAGGCCTCTCTCTTGAAATTATTTCATACAATTGTTTGTATAGAGGTTGTATTAAACATGTAATTAAAAATCAAGTTGGCCCTACTTGTTGGATTTTTTCAATGATCCAAACTATTCATCTGGTTCACAATGCATTAGATGGACTCTCATTTGATGTTAGGCACAAAACATTCCTCTTTAGGATTTTTAAGGTCATAAGATAGATAGTATAACACAAAATAATCCAAAAACATAGTAGCACAAAAAGCAATTCGGGGATGCACATTTGTATGAGAGTTTTCAGTCTTAGTCTATCTAGCCATTACAATCAGACGAATGGCTTAATAATTGAAAAAGTTCAACAAGTGGGCCCAACTTATATTTTTCATTAATTCTTTGATATAACCACCCTATAATTGCGTGTATCAAATAATTTCTACCCATGTTTGAAATTATTTCATACAAGCAATTGTATAGTGGTTGTATCAAATAATTAATTAATTGCTAGAATTTTTCAATGATCTAAACCACTAATCTAATTGACAATGCATCATCTGGTTTGACACACCAAACTCCCATTGGCTTGACACACCAAACTCTCATTTAAACATGAGGTATAAAACCTTCTTCTCTGAGATTTTTAAGGTCATAAAAATATATGATGCAACACAAAACAATCCAAAAACATGGAAACCATCTATTTTACAATGAAAAAAGCCAAAAAATGGTATGTCATTTATATGAGAGTTTTGACTCTTTGCCATCTAATGATTATAATAGATCAATGGTTTGAATTATTGAATTTTTTTTTACAATTGTGGATAACTTACATTTTTCACTTATTATTTCATGTAACCACCATACAACTAGTTGTATCACATAATGTCTCCTCTCTTTCCAAGCATTCTTTATGAAGTTATTGTTTGTGCATTTGGACGTTACGAGTTTTGAATATTGTAATACTATAGCTATATTATGATTATGTAAGTTAACTATTTTAAATAGATTGTCAATAACAATAGAAGAGGATAAACTCCAATATAACTATTTGTTAGCAAATTATAAAGAATAATGACACATAACATATGCAAAGAAAGGAAAACAATGCACCATAGAGGAAAAATCTCACCCAAAAGAGTGACTACATCTATGATTCATGTAATGAAGATAGATTAAAGTTTTATAATTAGTGGACCATGGTTTCTTCATTTTCAAATGTATGGCCAAACATAAGTTTATTCTTATTACCTATGTCTTTTCGAGAATTTTTTCATGTCAATGTGAGCCAAGTAAGAGAATATATGTTATACTTTTTTAAGTCAAAGCAATAAGGTGATCCACATTGTTACATCATTCTTTTATATTTGTACTTTAAAACTTTATTTTATTTTTAAAAAAAAAACTATAATAGTAATAAGAGAATCGAGTGGTTGAAGTAACCTATTTCTATTGCTCCCAATTATAGTAGTGATATCATGTGGAGACTTTTCCCTAAAGTTTATCAAAATTTTCCACCTCACTTATGATTGATGAGAGCATATATAAAGACAAAAACCTTTAAGGGAAGCCTTAGTCTTGCAAAAAACTGAAGTTTAAGGTTCTATGATCCTTTCAATGAGAACTCGCTAAAAGACTAGAAGCTTTCGTCATTCAAATATGAAAATTAGATATTCAAGTTCAGCACCGGCATAAGTACTATGATTAGAAGTAAGTAATTTATTTCTTATTTTTAAAGTAAAACAAACAAGTTTTCCAAAAAATATATTTCTCCCTGTGCTAGAAATCTAATTATTTTTTGGCATGGAGACGCCCATATAGAAACACAAAACTAGCATTAGAGCAAATACCAACTCAACATGCTCAATGATGAACAAATGCAATCACTAATAAATTTAAAGGTGAAGGAACATCAATGGTGTGATCTTCATTCTTGACCCTCCATTTTTTCAGTATTTAGCCGTAAAATCAATAGCTTAGAGATGAATGATGATTAGGTAAAACAAGGTCCGACATTCATTGGGCATAATGATTTTTGCATCATCTCGTTGATAAGTTAAGAGGTCTTGGGACGAAGGATCCATATTGTCACATGATACTAGAGGGCCAGGTCAAGCTTCTCATATTATCATTCTCAAAGTAAGAAGACTTTCTTTTCACAGAAATATTGGGTCCTTTACACCTTTATTGATTGCAAAAGGATATCAACAACTTTTGTCTCTTTTTTTCAATTTTCCTCTTCTTTTTTTTTCGGAACTGGATGTCAAGAAATATATCTAGCAGAAGAAGATACACACCAATGTCATCGGAACGAGATAGCCAATATACAAAAACCTATCAACCTCCTCTTTAGCCAGAGAATCCGCTAAAGAGTTGGTAGACGTATATACATGGACAAAAGAAGATCGAGCTCAAAGAGTCAACACTATCCAAGGTCTCAAAGAGCATACTGGCAAATCTCGAAGGACCCTGGAAGAACCAGAGACCCTGGTTCGCCCTCAACCAAGCAATTTAAGAGAGCGTGGGAGCGAAGAAGAAGACTTTTGAAGACCGTGAGGAGAGCCTGAACCTCAGCAATAAGCTGGTAGGAGCCAAGAATGGATTTATATACCACCTACTCAAGATGATGCCTGAACACTGAACCAGTCTTAGAGGCTCCGGGTTGGCAAATGGTGCAACCAACTGAATCACGTCTAGCAGCAAATCGAAGGAACACTGCTTTGAACCGGCAACTTTTCTTTATAAGAACACTTTATTCTCTTTGATACATTACCTCATGAACAAACGGTTAGGATTTTCGATTAAATTCGGCCAGGTCAAGAGTCGCCATTGGTTCTAGTGGCCCCTATGAAACTCGGTTGTTGAACTGATTATTCAATTGTAGGTCAAAGGCTGCAACATGCAGAAGGATTTTTAAACTGTTTGTGTAGAATCCAAACACAGTTCTTTCTTATCCTTCTTTATCGATGGTTTAGGATCGATCTCAAGATGAGATATTGGCATTGACAGGTCAGTTTCGTTGTGGTTGATTTGATATGTAGAAACTTTGTTTTTTCTATCGATTTGCTCCAAATCTCGCAATTTACTCAAAAAAGCACAAAAGAGAAAATAATCACGGCAGTCTGGCTACTAATCTAGGGCCACAAACTAAATCTTTAAACAAAGTAGTGGGCCTAGGTCAGGAAGACTTGACATGGTGGGCGTATGAATAAAGTATATTAGGTTGTGTTTGGTAATGGTTTCTTGTGTCTCAAGTATATTAAAGAAACCCTTCTGATTTTCTGAATTTCATTGCTTTTTTTTTTTGTCAATAAAATCCACCGTTTGGGCTTGGAAGAAGAAAAACAGCCATGAAATCTTTCATGTTCTTTGTAATCATGTTAATCTTTGACATTTTATGAGTCTAGCTTGCCTAATGGTCTAGACTATGTGCATATATAATAATTAATATACATGAAACGACCCTAATTGAGATAAGATTTAGATGATGACGATGACGATGACAACAACCAAAACCATTAAATTGGTAGAATATCAATTCATTTGCAAGATTGACCCTCTCTTTTTCTAAGAATAACATGACGCATGCAACCAGTCTCATTAAGATTGCATCATAGGCATCTTGTAAATTGGACATAAGCTCCACTTGTTTTGGTTTCTTACTGATTCAAGCCATTCATTGCATTCGGCCTATGTAAGGTGGCCAAAAGTACCAAATATCTAATCTATAGAGAACTTAGAGACCTTGCCTTTTTGTCTATTTTCTAGTTGGTAAATGGAAAGCGTAAATATAAAATGATTTTTTGGGTAGTAATGTCAATATCTGATTGAGTGAGGTATGTTCATTCTTTTATAATTGCATGGTGGTATTTCATGGAAAAAATCCCTCCATGCATGGTAAATGACGAGTATAGAAAAAATACTTCTAATTTTTATGACCCGTGGAGAAAACATATAGATAATTAGTAGCTAGATGTGTAAATTTACTCATGGTATTTTTATTTTTATTTTTATAACAAGCAAAGAATTATAAAGCAAATCACTCGAACACTCTCACACACTCATACACACTCCTAAATCTGATCTCCGGATAAAGAGAAATATGACAACTTGAATGAAAATCAAAGATGATTCAGAAGAGATGTTGAGTTGTTTGCGACTAAATATGCTAGACGTTTGTTGGCCTATCCATGATAAGGTTGACATTTGCAACTATGGCAACTTCCGTTGTCACAATGAATGTAATTCTTCAATCTTCTCGAGTTAATTGATAGCCCATGCATAGTTAGTTTGACATGTATTACATTTCACAGCTTCCCTTGATCGTGGCAGAGAACAAATCTCAACCTCTTGATATATTGCATGGAGTCTTCTGGAGCTGGTTAATTACCATTATTAACTGTAATAGAGAAAAGTCCAAAAACACACTATGCTGTCCATTGTCCAACTTGAAGATGGACAAAAAGCAAAGTGTTTGATTTCCTTAAGGGATGGGATATTTGGTACTTGAGGCATCTGGAATAGGCCGAATGCAATAAATGACTTGGATCAATGAGAAACCAAAACAATGGGGCTCTTGTTCAACTTACAAGAAGCCTACGATGCAACTTTAATGAGACCGGATGCAGTGTATAATTGCTCCTCCTCTGAATCACTCATGTGCATGCATACATGCACCCTATTAGTGAAGAGTTGCTCTCTCTCTCTCTCTCTGGAGTAATTTGATGATATAACTGATTGTAACGGGTGCACTAAAAACTCAATAGCAAACTCCAAACTATTCATCTAATTCCTCTCATTTGAAACTGAAACTCACGTGCATTCAATATCTCTAGATCATTCATTTTAGATCTTTTCAAGCCAAAAAAAAAAAAGATGGTTCAATGGTACTAAAAATCCTCAAAATACAATATAGTGTCTATTCTTTTGTTTAAAAGGGTTACAAGGAACGGACCTAGATATATTCAATATATGTGAACTTTGGTCTTCGCACCATCTAAGATGAGAAGAATTAGATGAATGGTTTGGATCATGAAGAAAATCCCAAATAATGGGCTCACCGTTTTTTTTTTTTTGGTATGCCCACAACACAATAGTGATACAACCTGCTACTCATCTCTCTCTCTCCCTCTTAGGATGTTATTCAGAGGCTACCAGTGCATTTTTGACAAGTATGTCCTCCCTCTTACAAGCCGTTGATATGATTCACCATCCCTCAAGATGTTGTGCCAAAAATTTCATCCAATGTATACACCTAAGGTGGGACTCTCCCTAAATATGGACCCCATTCTATGAGAGAGTGAGAGAGAGGTGTTTTTGTGTGTTTGGATAATGTCGTTTAAAATCTCAGAAAAACTGGACTCGCTGGGGAGGATTCAAGTTGAGTTAAATCGAGATGACTTAATAAAACTCAAACAAAATTTCTAGTGAAACTCCTTTTATTTATATATTATTGTTTAAATTTTCTCCTTCGCAAAAGATTGCGTTCTGCATGATATAGTGACGTGGGAGGTCTCATGTGAAAATCCAGCCTAACAAGCAATGCTATGTTTTGTCTTTGATTCGACTACAAATCTGCTACCAAGTCCAAGTCACAGTAACTCCTCTCTCTCTCTCTCTCTCTCTCTCTCTCTCTCTCTCTCTCTCTCATCCTTGTTTTGACGGTGGCATATATTATCTAACGTCAATACTTTATATATTTAGCTGTTAAAACTATCTCCTCGAATCCTTCAAATAAGTAGTGAAAAAAGATTTAAAAGCTTTGAAATTAAATAAAACTACGGCACTTAATAAAGTAAAATAAAAGAAAAAGATCTACGAAATCAACCCCTCGGATGCTATCATCAGTCAGTAACTCTTATTTTTTTAGGTACAGAGAGGGTACCAAACCGCAAACCCGAGACCAATTGTTAGCTTTACCCAACCTTCAACCATCAGCCTGCTCAGAGGTCGTTAAAAGGGCAGCCCCAGTGCACAAAGCTCCCGCCAATGCGGGGTCTAGGGAAGGGGCGGACCACAAGGGCTTAAAGTACACAGCCATACCTTGCATTTTGCAAGAGGCTGTTTCCACGCCTTGAACCCGTGACCTCAAGGTCACATAACGACAACTTTTACCGTTGCTCAGAGGTCGGTGACGATCTATAATATCCGATTAATCATTCTGATTTCCTTCTAGTGTAATATTATTCAAGTTCCTTTCCCGCGTAGTCATACATAAGAAAAGGCACCACACAGGCAAATTACTGTATTGGGTGCCACCTTTGGTTTGATGCAGGCCGTTCAACTTATTCTCCAACATTCGATATATAGTAATCCAAAGATCATCCCAGATGACCGTCCAGTGATCTTTGGATTAGTGCTTATCCAATCTTGGAGAAATAAGTTGAAGAAGCAAAGTTGGCACCACTCAATTGGTAAGACTTTAGACTGTTAGATACTGTCTCATCCATCAATTGACATGGTTGGCAGTACATAGCAAGTTGTATGGTTGGTGATAGGCAAGTCATTCTGAAATTAATGCATTTATACTTGTCTTTCTCTACCACACCCAAAGTATTTCAAAGGGTGTTTTCTTTTTTGTTGTTTTCTCACAGTAGCTAAAATTACATTACCGGAATGGGAGCCTTGGTGCAACGGTAGAATTGACGTGCTATTGACCCTTATAGACCACGCCTTCCCTGGATACTGCATACGCTAGAGCTTCGTGCACCGAGACTGTCCCTTTAGCTAAAATTACATTACAGATCCATGCTGTAGTCCCTTGCATTCCGTTCCTTCATGATTAGACAATTATAAGCCGTCAACTGCTATTTGATCAAATAATCATGGTAAAGATTGGGTCAAGAACAATGAGGTGGGGTAGTGGCAGGCTACATGATTTGATCAGCCATCCTTACTTTCATAGTATGAACAAGTGTTGATTTTGAGCTAGGGATAAAAAAAAACAAAGGAAAAAATAGAGATGAAGAACTGCTGCCTCTTTGAAATCCACTTAACGTTGAGGCCAAAGCTTTTTTGGGTCATGAACGTGGAACGCGGAAGCATTCTAGATCTTTGGATCATTCTGCATGTGCATTTTTTCTCTTTGGAAAACATGAGGTGGTTGAAGTAGAGGTGGGGCTTCAAGTTAAGGGTTTATACTGTAGTAGCGCTAGATGGACCTCCCCTCTGCCTCTTTTTTTTTTTTTATATATTTTTAGTGCAAATAGTGAATGAATCAAAGGAGACGAATACAAGAAGCTGATCAAAATGATCAGAAAAATGGAAAACAACAATAGTCCAACTGCTGACAATGACAAACCAGAAATAGGTACAAGAGGCCACAGGTCCTCCCCTCTGCTAAGATCACAGGTTTGAGGTGAAAATGGGTTTAGGGTTAGCTATGAAAAGCTAGCTTGTCAACTAAAAGCAAAAAAAATGAAAGGTGCCAACAAATGTTTATTCAGTTTGTTGTACACAACTCGACATCTTTTCTAGAATATAGTTAGTCGCAGATTTGAGGTTTTTTCCTTTGACAATAGATTAGAATTAGGAGTCTCAGTGAGGGAGTGATTTATCTTGTAATTTTTTTATAAAGAAGGAGGAGATGCGGATACCATTTTCAATGATCACTCAGGTTCTATTTAACATATTTAAGCCTCTAATATTAAAAAGGTCTGCCAGTGCGTGGAGCTCTTATATTTTTGGAGTTCAGCGAAGAGATATATTACTTGAGTCTATGATAAGCAGTCTTATCTTTTTTTTTGTAAGAAATTATTTTTACGCCTCCCTGACTTCAAAATTACATGACGACAGCTCTACCCTTGAGCCAAACTATGGCCTTCAAATGAAGAGTTAGAAAGCTAAAAAATGGAGAAAAATAGGCAGGTCCCTGGTCTAAATTTTCAGTTCTCAATAATAGATGCGGGTAAAATGACCAAAGAATTCTTCAAGTTGGGCCTACATCCTTCTCATTGGAGGGGTAGTTTTGTCTAAAAAAAATCTAAAATTGGCCAGTTCCAAATTGGAAACGCAGTGAGGCAATCAAAATCGTAAATAAATACACGTACACAAGAGCAAATAGAAAGGCGCCAAGTGGAACAGCATTTGCCCTGCGAAAGAGAAACTCTCTATGCATTGGATTACGTTCGCCGGCGAACCAAATAAAAGGCACCGGATAATTCCTTCTTCGTCCCCCTCACTCCTCGCCTCTCATTCTCAGTGACAGAGAAGAAGAGTGAAATTTCTTACCGGAATTTCGCTAGAAAACTGCCAGTTCTTGCCGGATCTTCAATTTCCGGCAGTGGTTTAGGCGACCGTTCCTCTTGCGGCTGGGCTTTTTCTATCCGATCAAGATTTGTCGATCATTTGCCGGAAAGTTCAAGTATTTTTCTATCCGATCAAGAATCTTAGATCATTAGCCTGAAAATTCAAGGTAAGTTGATTTTATTACCTCGGATTTACCGCTTATTTCTGCTATAATTTTCAGTCGTTACCGATTAGCTATAAACGGTGAGTAAGAAACAAGATTAGACCTATTCTGATTCTTTCTTTTTTCATTCTATTTGTTATTTGTGGCTAATTTCTTGAAAAGATCTTCTGAAAACGGTTGCAAGATCTTGATTGCGATTAGTTTTTTTGTTTTTCGTTTTATTTCTCCATGGACCATGCTTATCGAATCTACTAATTGTGTGATAATTACATAATTATACAACTAATATTTAGGGTTAGGCTTATAAGCAACACGAATTTTTATTACCACAACGGCCCCACTTTTGGCCCATAATCTGGACCGCTCGTGGCTTAAATCTTCGCCCGACCGTCAATGGCGGAAAGTCACGCCACTCTCCAATTCTGGACACCAGTATTTATTCTAGTGGGTCCTTCTTATCCTTGATATGGAGCTCCATCCTGCACCGCCAAACAAACCGGGACAGTGACTGCCGGCCTGTGTTTCTTGTTCAGACTTCCGACCACCCGATTATTTTTCCAAGTGGGTATCAACCGGTGTGACTGGCCCCCGCTTTACAACATACCAAAAATATTTGTACATGGAGAAATGGCTAAAGATTTGCAGTTTGTTGTATACTTTAGAACTGTAGATGGGAAAATCCACTTGACATTGAAGTAAAGCAAAGTGGATGCCTCTTATGGTGAATAATTTTGCTTAGCCATTCATGTCTCCTTGTGTACCCCGGATCTTAATCATTGGCTTGATCTAGAGGGTAGCGTCGTTAGTGCTCAAATTATTTTGGATCATTCGGTGGGGCCACTTCAAATCCAATATGGGCCTATCATAATTACAGTTTAGATTATCCAAAAGTGGGCCCACTTTGTGATGGTGGGCTTCTAGCCATCCCACTATTATCATAACCGTTCTTTGTAAGTGGTTGGACTGGAGGGCTAGGATTCTTCTACCAACAAATTATTTGAATCATCAGAAATGGGACATGACCATCCTATGATGGTCCAATAAAGTTGTGCAGTCTCTTGTCTTGTCTGTGGCCACGAAGTGCTGCTGAGAAAAAGTTAACATTGGTTGTTGGGTTCGAGCCAGACACTGGAAATCACTTTTTCTATTGGATATGTTTCTTGTGACAATGGCTCTCGCCTTTTGATCTTACTTTCCAAAGATAAAACAAGGGCAGACGGTTAGAAAGGGAAATGGCACTGCGACCCAACGCGTCTGTGTTCTAACATGGGACCATCTTTTCTGACCGTGTCATCTACGGTATCAAATGTAGTAGTTTCCACAAGCCATTGATTCAATGGATTAGCATTGTCTAATCACACTAGTTGCCTTCTGACCCAATAATTGATAGTTGTAAGATATTTTCCTTACCAATTAATATAATCTTTAAAGGAAGTTGTCAAATATAGGCAAATAAATACATCCTTGCAGATGTGGGCTCCACACTCGTTCCATTTAGTTGAGTGATTGTCCTCGCCTTTTCTTGACAACAGAGACTGATGCGTTTCCTACCGGGGTCCATTGCTTTCACCAATGAAGTGCAGTCAACAATTAAGGACCATTTATCTGATCAATGTTTAACTTGGAGTTTGGTGCAACGGTAAAATTGTAGTCGTATGATCTTAAGGTCATATGTTTAAGGTGTGAAATAATCTCTTACAAAAATGCAAGCTAAAATCACGTACTATAAATCATTATTGTCTGCTTCTTTTTTGAACCTTATATACACTAGAGTTTTGTGCACCTGGGGAGAAAGAGGTGAGCCTCAAAAACCTAACAACCGGTCTAGAATGCAGTGGAAAAAAAGTACGATTCAAAACGAGTTTGTATAGACACTCTAGAGTCATGTTCGTAAATGATCCTTTTTAGTACAAAAGGATTAAGATTCTATTATTGAAATTTTATTTTAGTTTTTTTGTTCTTTGTATAGTTTTGAGGGTGTATAGCATGCAGGCTTATCTTGTATTTTTGTAAAAAACTATTTTTGAGCCTTAAACCTGTCACCTCAAGTCACGCGACGACAACTCTAAAGGAAGGCCCTCGTCCACAAATGTGCAGTAGGTGCGTCGTTGACAATAGGAGATGAGAAAGTGCTGCCCCTCACACGAAATTTCTCTTATCCATGCATTTTAACTCGGCGAGGCACGCCAAGAAAATGACATAACACCAAGGATCTCGCCACTGCATGACAGAAAGAGACCTCCATTGCAACCAATACCAAATAATGAGTACTAACCATCATTCGCCTTACGATCCAAAAGTGGCTTTCAGTTCAAGTCATCCCTTGTTCTTGGTCCTCGATTTCCAACTGTTTCCCAAATAATGCTGGTGGATGGCCATCACTCCCGCCATGTTTGCCCCATTCGCCACAAACACTGCATGTGCCTGTGTTTCATATCTTCTGACTGACTTTGATCTCTGTCTTTTTCAATGATCGTCGAAAGATGACTCCAATCCATACGTTCGTAGGTCTCGAAATTATTTCCCACTTTCTGCCCTGCGCAGAAGCAAGGGGTGTTCTTATCAAAATGGAGGTGGCTTTTCCTAAGATACCCGGTTTTCACTGCCTGTATTGATGAGCGATGACTCACGGACCTTTTAACTAAGGGAAAAGAACCAAAAAACCATTTCTTTAAGCCGCTGTTCCTGGAAGAAACACGTGGTTCATGTTTGTTTCTCCTTTGTGTCTTTGCGACGCCTGCTTTAGTTTCCTGATCTCCAAACCAGTTTGGTCAACAACTTCATGGCCCACATCGCCGATCAACCGACCAGATGATCTTTAAGACATGGATCAGTACTTTAAAAGATCGATGAGGAGAAAGTTGGTGTATTTTTTCATGAGAAGTAAAAAAATATGGGCCCACACTGAAAAGATATGTCGTAATCCGTACCGTCAAACTTGTCTACGATCAGCAGACTCGTATCGTTTTGATCCATGCCCGGACGGATATCCCTACAATAAGAGTTGGATCGGCAAAAACCAGTGGGTCATTACTAGCAGAACCCTAAAACAGAGCTTCTTGGATGGAGGGTCGGATCATCTCATCATAGGTAATCTGATGGGCCATTGTGCTCACGTGATACAAAAAGTGTCCGTTGACTATGCCTTTGTTTCGTTTTGTTTCCTTATTCTTTTATACTCTAGTATGGCCAGCATACATGTAGGACTTCGTGATGATCGACGCCGTCGATCTAGTGGTGAAATGATCTTCAAGACTTTGATCCACACCGTAATGTATATAACGGGTTCCAAACTGAACTCTAAACAATCGAGAAAGTTATGTTATTAGGCGTACACACTTTTGAGAGATAGCTTAGCCCCTTAGTTTCTAATCCTGAACTCTGTAGATCTAAATCATTTATCATATTTAGAATGTCTTTTAGAGGCTAGAGATCAAATTTCTTCAAAGACAACAAATAACTAAGATGATTCAAATGCACTGATTCTTATTATTTTACTTATTTTTAGAACGAAGAAAATGATGATCGAATTAGATTTACAAAAAAATTAATCATATGTAAAAAAGTTAAAGAGTGTGGACTTCTTCTCCTTCGCTTTTGCTTATTAGGACTCTTGTCTGTAAGGCGAGATTACAGGTTATTTTGCTGGTAGAGTTCTTTCGGACCCTGAAAAAGATGCAACCAAAAAGCATTTTCCTTGTTGGCATAATGTGAAGAAGATATTTCTTCTTTATTATCACGAAGTACTGTTATGAGATGTTACAAAAAGTTATTGCTTTAGCTTCATGTAATTGGGTTGGTAAAGGATTTGACCAATTACGGGACCCAACATAATTGCACCATAAGAAATTTGTTGGGAGAGTCTAGCCTGTAATGGACATATAAATATCGTTAGCTCATTTTCTATCACCTCAAACTTGTATATCGAATGGTAAACTAACGTGGTATAAGAGCTTTATTGATAAAAAAATCGTAAGTTCAAATCTTGATATCTCTCATTTATCAAATTCACGTGAAAGAGCCTAAAAATGACCTTCCATGTGAAAGAGTGTGTTAGAGATACAAAATATTAAGCTTTTATGCCGAATAGTAATCTAATATCTAGGGTCAAAACTTGTGACCCTATTTCATGTTGTGGTATGTGTGTGTGTGTATATATATATATATATATATATATATTAAATAATATGCCCTTATATATATTTCACTAAAAACTCTAACTGCAAGGACATTTTTGATAGTTAAGCGACTAATTCAATGTTTTGTTTAACAATTTTACTTGATAATTGCATCAGTCAATTTTCTAAGCGCAAGGATTAAGGCTAGCAACCTTTTTACCATAACAATGTTAGAGTCGGAAAATTATAACCTGAAATCAGTTTTAAGGTCAGGGCTAAGGCAGCATAAAAGCAATAGAGCCAAGCTTAGGTTTGGCCATAATTTTGCTTGACCCGACCCAAACACCCTAGACCCATAGTTTTCCGTGGTGTCACCCTAAAGGAAAAAGGATGTAAAGACGGTCCTCGTAAACATCTGCTCTAACCGCCATACACATATAGCCACGTATCCTTTTCTTATTTTTAGTTCCGATATCTGCTCTTATCCTTACCCCCTTAGTTTGTTGTTTTGGACACTCTAAAATTTGATTAATCATCCAACCTTTAATAGACGTGTCCTACCGTCCGCCCAATCTGAGTTGCTTAATTTGGTCCGGTCAGATTTTTCATGCATCTAGGATAGGATCTGAAGAATTCTCCGATCCGGAATCCAACCGATTGGGTTTGTAGCGGTCATGATTTTGAAATGGGTGGATCTGATCCCCTGATCGACTGACAGCACTAGAGATAACCAAAGCGCTTTACTCAACCATCGTGTACAAGCCATTGACTAGAAGCATCCTTTTTTCTACGAGGACTTGTCAAAAGAAGCGTTCAAATCACGTGAGTATAGTCCAGTCAGGCTGTCCGTGTGCTTCTCCTAGTTTGATTCCCCTTAAAAGTATATTGCGTAAAGTGTATGTAGAAGTGAATTCTATGGGTTTGTTGCGCCAGGTAAGAGAATGTTACCCTTATCCTCTTTAATTAGTCTTCTCCGTATCATTAACCTTTCTTTGTTTCAGAATAGTTACATAAATGCAAGGGCTCCAAAGTCAAGGTAAAAGTCAAGGCAGGAGGCTGTAACAAAAATGACCCTAAATTTGGGTTAAAGATAAAAGAATCATCGTCATCATTATCAAGACCTTATCCCAATTAGGGGTCGGCTACATGAATCTTATTCATCCATTCATTTCTATTAAGTACCATGGCTTCATTTAGTCCCAAAATTTTTAAATCTTTCCTCACCACTTATATTCAAGTTCTTTTAGGCTGACCTTTTAGAACCTTCTACTTGTATTGCCTTTATTCTTTCTAATTGGTGTCGTTGTTGGTCTCCTTTGAACATGTCCAAACTATCTAAGTCTAATCTCCCTTATCTTGTTATTTATTGGTGTTACCCCTAAATTTTTTTATTTCTAATTCTATCATTTCTTATCTTACCACTCATCCATCTCAATATCATCATTTCTGCGACGCTCATTCTATGAGCATGATGTTCTCTAATTGTCCAACACTCTGATCCATAAAGCATGCCCGGCCTTATGGTTATCCTATAAAATTTTTCTTTTAGTTTGGGTGACACCTGCCAATTATACAAAACTCCAAATGCACATATCTATTTGTTCCAATCCATTTAGATTCTCTAGGTAACCTCCTTCTCAATCTCTCAACTCTTATAAATCATTGATCTTAAGTACTGAAAGTAGTCTTTTACGGAAACTTCTTGGTTATCAATCTTGACCAGTATTCCACCTCTATTCCTCTCCTTGCTAAAATTACATTTTATATATTTTACCTTAATTTGACTAATTTTAAATTTTTTTAAATTTAATATTTTCTTCAATAAATCTAACTTTATGTTTACATCCGCTGATGTCTCGTCTAGTAAAATTATATCATCTCCTCGTGGTAATCAGTACAAATGGCACGCACAGGCTCATTGATGAGGTATGGACAGGCTCATGGATGAGGTTTGTCGAGGGATGTCACTTTTGTGGGGCCCCGCCAGAAAGCATCAGCAAGATATGACCCTTCATCGAAAGTGCCGTTGAAAATCATCTCACCAGGTCGCCCCAGCCATCCAAGTTGATGATTTAACCATGGGCTGTTGCCCATTTCCTCATGGCTATCTATGTCCGTATCGGAGTGGCTAGGAATGCTCGCCCGAAGTGATTTTCAAGCGTCACCTCCACTACAGGATCAATGGATTAAGATTTATACATTTTGAGCTGGCCAAAGCTTGTAAACCTTTGATCACCATCAAATCTTCGATCAGGAAAATGAAGAATGGTTCATGCATACGTTTAAGTTCCAAGATCTACTTAGAATGGTAATGGGATCCAACCCTCACAAATATTTGTCACCAATTTTAGTACTATTGTGAAGGGTGAGTCTTCACACAAAGGTAAAATTGTCATGGTGTGATCTCGAGGTCATGAATTTGAGGCGTGGAAAACGCTTCTTACAAAAAATAAAAAATACAAAATAAAACTATATACTGTTATAGACCATAATAATTTGCCTCTTCTCTGGGTCCTAAGTAGGCACTACAGTTGTTCCGTTGACACAAAATTCACATTACTCCTGCGCTTATAACATCACAAAAATGTGGTTTCGTCGTTGAGTAAGAAGAGTGCAAGACTATAAATAAATGGCTCATTTATTGGACATCCGAAAGAACTTTTATAAGAAGAAAGTAGAGGAATTTATAATAATATGAACGGTTTGGATCATTAATGGATGGAGCCCACTATGTAGATGCGTACCACATGCATCCTCCTCTAAAGAGAAATCCAATTTCAAGTTTGCAACAGAGAGAAAAATGCTAGCCGTGTGTAAGTATGGACTTTTTCTTGCTTTAGGAATGAAACACCCTTTTTCAGCAAAAAGTAGGGGTAGTTTGGTAAACGGAGGCGTTGAAACTGGAAAACTTAATGAAGAAATAAATGGCCAGTTCGTGTAAAATAATACGCTAATTAGTAATTATAAAACGTGTGCGTTGTCGTATCGAAATAAAGAAGGGTTGAAGGATTATTGTCCATGGCGTCGTCGTGTTCCGTGTAGGCAACCTTTTTCATCATCGTAAATCAGCTACCAGGAAATCTCCTGGCCGAATGATCTGACTCAATTCTACAGTTTTTGGACCGTCAAACCGTTTATTCATTGCCTGGTTGTTCACAGATCATCCTCATCTCTAAACACAGAAGAAGAAGTAGAAGAAGAAGAAGAAGAGGGTTCTCATTGTACTTAGTTTTCGTTCATGGTGAGAGAGGTAGAAAATCGGGGAATGCGACTGGGGAAGTACGAGTTAGGAAGGACTCTTGGAGAAGGGAACTTCGGGAAGGTGAAGTACGCCAAGAATCTGGAAACAGGGCAGGGATATGCTGTGAAAATTTTGGAGAAGAAGAGGATTTTCGACCTCAATATTGCTGATCAGGTGAGAGAAGAACTTCCCTTAGTTTTAGTTTGCTCTTTTCTTTTGGAGGGAGTTAATTGGGAGCTCAGTCAAACCTTCTTCTGGGTGCTTCATTTCTGGTTCTGTTTAGAATTTCATGTTTTTAATGGGGTCTGGAGAGCTTTTAGATGTGCAACTGGATTGAGTTGTTCCCAGTTTGAATATTTGGATTCTCTTTTGAGGTTGATGGTTTTTTTGGCTTTCCTTTTCTTTTCTAGTCCACAAAGTTGTCGTTTCAGATTTCCGGTAATAATATCTGGGTGTTTAATGTATTTGGTACGCTAGAATGAGTTGCCAAGTTCTAATTTCTGGGTCCTCTTCTAAATTTCATGTTTTTATTGGGTTTTTCTTTCTGGCCAGCAAGGTGCTGTTCAGTTTTCAGTTATTGTTTCCGGGGTACTGGCAAAGTTTTAATTTCTGGTTCTCTTCTCAATTTCTGTGCAGTGGGTCGTTCCAAATCTTTATTTCTGGTTCCCTTCAAAATTTGAAACTTTTTTATAGTGTTTTCCTTTGTAATCCACAAGAATGTTATTTCAATCTGGTCAAAATTTTCCCTGTGGGAGCTACTAATTTCTGGGCATTCATTTTACTTAACCAACTGGTTCAAGTTCCTTTATCTGGTTCTCTTTCAATAGGCTTGTACTGTTTTTCTTCTTAGTCCAAAAGGATGTTCTTCCTCTTCAAGTCTGTCTGCGAGATCTGTTACTTTCTTGGTTTCCAGAGTATTTAGGGAACTGCAGTGGCTGTTTCGTCTTCATCTTGTGCTTTCTCAGCGACTTCTTTTGGGTCTCTTATAAGGCGTAAGCTCCTGGCCTTGTCGGCTTCAATGAGAAGTTACAGTCTCCCAGTTCTTTTGCAGTCTGCAGAGAACTTCTGGCCAAAAGTGTTTATCTGCCTTTTCTTTGTGGTTCCTGTAAATTGGGCTTTCTTTCTTTTCTTTTCTTTTACTTATTTTGTATGGTGCTGATTTGTTGCTGAGATTCTTCATCTCTCTTCTCGCAGATAAAGAGAGAGATCGGGACGTTGAAGCTTCTGAAACATCCAAATGTGGTCAGACTACATGAGGTAAGATTTGGATCACTGTATTTCTTTTCTTTTTGCTGATTCACTTTTTCTTGGTTGTTATCATTGGAGTCAGAACAATCTTCTTTTGATATGTTTTTCTTAATTCTCTTTTGCATTAACAAGTTTTTTTTTAAGCTTGAAGCTGTTATTGTGATGTAGGACTTCATTCAGGCCCACCCTCTGCACTTCTGCCCTATTCCTCATGCCAAATCCCATATACCCAGCTTCTTCTCTGATCCATCACTGAACAAACTCCAAGGAATATTCATTTCTGAAATTTCTTAATTTTGTTCTATATATTAATTAATGAAGTCCTGGATTCAAACTCCATATAATATTGATGCCTTGGTTGTTAATATTTGGCATTATGTATTCGGTGGTGGGGTTGCCATTATCCTCAACTTACCTTGCTCAGACCATGGAAAAAAAAATTATGTCATTTTCTTCATATTTAAGCCTGACCATGTGCTTTTGGATGTATTTCATAAGTGGTCCCATGTGCTGCATGCTGTAACTTATATGTTATCCTTGTCTGATGCTCCTTTCGGCGTGCCATGATGTGAACTAAGATTCGCTATATAATTCTTCCCTTGGTCCAAAAAACCAAAATTTTAAATGTGAAGATATTTACTTTGGGTGCAATTCCAATTGCATTTTCGGGGGTTTACCTGAATACAACCCTGCACAGAAAGGACATCTGATGCTGTTAAATATTCCAACCACTGGGAAATCACGTATAATGGGTTCTGCTTAAATCAACGTTGTTGTCTTCTGCTGGCGCTCGAATTATCAACAAGAGGTATGCCAAGTATGCACAAACGCAGATGTTGAAGGCCGAGTTCATTACAATTTTGATAGCAATTGAGGATTGTGAAGTAAAGACATAGGTTTAGGTTCCCACCAGATGAGTTCCAATTGAATGATTTTATCCGAGTAAGGCAACTAAGGCCAGCTGAGATGCAACTCTGGTGGGAAGTTGGATTTGAGAGATCACTGTTAAATGTCATATCAAGTGGACTCAGTCTTCTAACCTTCCAATCCCAATTTGGTGGTTATAACATTTTCCACCAATTCGATTGGCTGGTGACAAAAACTTTTGTATTCCTGAAGCATTCAGGGACTATTTGTGGCTTATGGGACAATGAGATGAGCGGGGCTTGGAGTTGGTAAGGTCACGAGGAGAAGAATTCAGGTTGGGTAATCGAATAGTGGATGATTCTATGAGATGTATGGCAAGTCTCATTCCAAAGTCGCTGTGAAGGTTCTGGTACCAATGGTGTTTGATTTGTGTTCTTTAAGTTTCAAAATAGCTGAGATTGATTTGGCAGGTGGAGGAAGACAAATTATGAAAAGAAATGAATTGGAGATGGAGGAGGAAGATAAGAGAGTGTAGTAAGAAGCTGTTGATCTTCATTGTCTTAGTCTAATTCAAACCATGTTCTTGCTTGTACACTTTTTTCTTTTATGCTTTTAGCTCTGGAGATAGGTCAATATTGGTTAGCAGTGGTCAAATCCGCATTTTAGACTAGTGGATTACAGGAAAGCTTCATCTGTGAAAGTGGGATGTGGTTAGAAGCCAGCTTCATTTGTTGTAGACAATGCCCTAAGTTTCAAAATAGGGGCTTTTCGGCTATTGTTAACCTTCAAGTGCTTTAAAGAAGAAGATGACTTTGAAATTCCATAATTACCTGTTAGCTAAGGAAACACCTCCTTGTAGTCAACCCACTTAGGTTAGGAAGTAACGGCATCTAATGAGATGACAGACTATGGCATGATTGAAACGAGTATTTAAATTGGGGTGCAATTGAGCGTGATCAAAATCTGGGGTACTAATGCAAAAAGCCTCAAAATCCAAGGTTTTTTATGTAATTAAGCTGATACAGTATCTGTAATTCTAGTTCATCGTCATCATCATCAAGACCTTATCCCTATTAGAGGTTGCCCACTTGAACTCCATATTAAGTATCATTCTTCATTTAGTCCCAAAGTTTTATAATTTTTTCTTACTTCTTCTATCTACGTTCTTTTGAGCCTTCCCCTTGCCCTTTTAGAACCTTCGACTTGAATTGCCTTGTTCCTTTTAACCGGTGACCTTTTTAGTCTTGTTTGCAATTCTAGTTGCAAATCCAAAATAAAAATTGAATTCACATGCCTACCATTCTTTTCTTCTGCTTCCTCAAGGTTCAGCCAAATGTTTCTTGGAATTTCTCATGCATTCACCTTGCCAACTTATTCCCAGATTCGAACTTTGTATGCTTAACAATCATATCAAGTAGAGTGATCTTTCCCCGTTATACTCATATTCCTTCACTTGGACCACCTGGGCTGTCAATTTGGAACTTGACTTTATTTTCTTCTTGTCAAATTGGTGGATGTTCAGGAATGAACCCATGGTCACAAGATAATTGCTTGTGGTTGATCATGTTTCAAGAACCTTTGTTCTAATATTAGTAACAAACATTTATTTGCTCATAGTTCTCTATGACAAGAGTTGCAGTTACGGTTCCTTTTGTAACCTATCATCACATGAATTATGTACATTGAGCCAGCAAAATTGGGTTGTTATGATCCTTAGTGAACTGACAGTGCATATTGCTTATGCTATACGTTTTGGATTGCCTTAGTTATCTCTTGCTAAATCTTGATGGTTTGCTCTGGAATGCTAAATTGCAGGTTATAGCAAGCAAAACCAAGATATACATGATCCTTGAATATGTGACTGGTGGTGAATTGTTTGACAAAATTGTAAGGAGCCTTTCCGCCCATATCTAATGACTTCCTTTCACGTTTGAATGATCAGCCTTTATTTTCTTTAATTTTCTCATGGATTATTAAATAAATCTTTTTCTTCGTTTGGTACTGCACCCAGGCAAGTAAGGGGAGGATGGCCGAAAGTGAGGGCCGGAAGCTCTTCCAGCAGCTGATTGATGCTGTGAGTTACTGTCATGACAGAGGTGTCTATCATAGAGACCTAAAGGTACTTCCAGTTCGTTAAGCCCCCAAGACCATGAGGCAAAAATAATGGAAGAATTATGAGATGTCAGACAGATAATAAGAACATCAGGATAATGTAAAATATTCCAGATAAAAAAACAGAATAACATCACTGAGCTGAGAGGACCTGGTTGAATATGAGTTACTATGTTCTTTCGGCTCAACTCAAACTGGTTGCAGTCTCTCCAACCTGTCTTGCCTTGTTCTTCCTCACCTCAACACCATGAACATAGACATGCTGTTTCTCCTGAACTAGTGCTAAGACTGGTTCTTAACTCAACTCAGTACTATCTAAAGTTTTCTGATTAGTTTATCTATTTTCTTCATTGTTATGCATGTCTTTTTGGCAGCCGGAGAATGTTCTTGTTGATGCAAAGGGAAACATAAAGATATCTGATTTTGGCCTCAGTGCTTTACCACAACATTTAAGGGTATTGTGGAAAATTAGAAGCTATTCTCCGTTGCTTAACATGCTTATGATCTTGACTACTCCTCTTACCTGCACCTTTTTTTGTTATCTTCAAATTTCAGGATGATGGGTTACTACATACAACCTGTGGAAGTCCCAACTATGTTGCCCCTGAGGTGAGCATGAAATTCAGATTGGATGATGCTTCTGTCTGCTGCTATATGCTGCTGATCCACATTCCTTCGACAATGGCCACAGGTTCTTGCCAACAGGGGTTATGATGGTTCCACATCAGATATCTGGTCGTGTGGAGTTATCTTGTATGTTGTTCTCACAGGTTATCTCCCATTTGATGATAGAAATCTTGCTGTCCTCTATCAGAAGGTATAGAGAGCCACTTCTTGTCTCTTCTTGATTAGTGGTTCATATGAGATGATTTAATAAATACATAAGGAAACCACAGTGCTTTTTATAGAATGCTTTCTGATCTCCTGAACTTTTCACAAAGTTAAGAGACTAGTTCAGATGCTGAAAGGAATCCTATGCATCTCATTTTATTAAATCATTCCTTTTTTGGTGGTAGGGGGGTGGAATAGAGATAAAATCGAGGCCCACCATACTTCTTAATTAGAAACAACAAAAAAAAGACACAAATATCCCTTTGTTAGTTTTTGAATTTTGATGTCTATTTCACATCTTACTTCTTGGAATTCCTAAACTATGAACTGGATTTCAATGGTTTATCTTCATTTGAGCTTGAACCAATTTGCAGTGTACAGGTGTTTTTCTTATAGTGATTCTGTTTAATGGTCCAGATCTTCAAGGGGGAAGTCCAGATCCCAAAATGGCTCTCTCCTGGTGCTCGTAACATGATCCGGAGGATTCTTGATCCCAATCCTAAGATGCGGATAAGTGTGTCCGGAATCAAAGCAGATGAGTGGTTCAAGAAAGACTATACTCCTACGCATCCTGATGATGATGAAGAGACGCATATTGATGATGAAGCTTTCTCAATCCATGAGGTACAGAGTCCTTCGTTTAACCTGCTTCTGATGTTGGTGTCTTAGTAGTGTTACTTTTATCCATAACTGAAGGCAACCCATTCCACTGGTGCAGCCAACTGAAGCAGATAAGAATGGAGATGCCCCTATTTTGCTCAATGCCTTTGAGCTAATTGGGATGTCTTCCTGCCTCGATCTCTCGGGATTCTTTGAGAAAGAGGTTAGTTCAGACCTCTCTGTATATTTCTGTTTTATCGCTGCCTGCAGTACTTTGGGTCTAGAAAACTTATGCCTTGAGGAATAATGTATGCCATTTACGTGATAAATTATTTGTTCTACATTTATCAATAGTCATTTCTTATTATTAATCCCAAATGAAGCTAACTTGGAAAGTTTAGCTAAGCCTTCTCCTCTAATTCTGAATTACTGCAGGATGCTTCAGAGAGAAAGATCAGATTTACATCAAATTATTCTCCAAAGGATTTGCTTGAGAGGATTGAAGACATTGTTACTGAAATGGGACTCCGTGTTCAGAAAAGGAATGGCAAGGTCTGTAACATTGTTAGCAGTTATTCTCCAATACTTCTTGGTCACTAATTCATGCATAGAAGGAACTAATATTCACACTGTTCTATGTTTTAAGCTTCGAGTTTTTTTGCAATTAATTGCCAATAGGCTGTCAATAGCTAATCATAGTCTCTTAAAATCCAGAGGGTCTAAGCATTATTACAATCACATAAACTTTTACTCTGACATGCCATTTGGCATGTAAAGGCTGACTATTAAAGCTTTAAAAATATTTAAAATTTACATTAGCATGACTTTGGCTCTGTAATGGGTGCATTTGTTAGCATGACTTTGGCTCTGTAATGGGTGCATTTGTTAGCATGACTTTGGCTTTGTAATGGGTACATTTGTTAGCATGACTTTGGCTTTGTAATGGCATCCGTTTGTTAGTATGAATTTGGCTTTGTAATGGCATGCTTTCAAGACATAAAGAGAGCAGTGCACCTTTTAAAAATCTAGATTCTTGATACTTAAACAGTATTTCTGTTTCTTGTTGCAGCTAAAGGTAATGCAGGAACGTAAGGATTTGAAAAGCACTGCTAGCCTTTCAGTGTCTGCAGAGGTAGATTTTTTTTCTTTTCTTGTTAAAAATGCCAGAGGTCAATATTTATCTCTTGGATATTTACTTAACTATAATTTATATTGAGGATATTGATGTACTTTCATCTGTATTAACATGATGATTAATTAATAATTGTTCTATGATGACTTACATTTTCCCAAATTCTTTCAGGTCTTTGAGCTAAACCCATCTCTTTATGTAGTTGAATTGAGAAAATCGTATGGTGATTCTTCTTTGTATAGACAGGTACTTCCTCGTATCAGATTATTGCTCTGCCTTCATTTCTTTTTGCTCCCTACTAAGAAGTGTTGTTGAATGCTTAATGAAGATGTGATCCTCTGTGGAAAGGACCACCGAGGACCATTTTAGTACTTAAAAAGCTATTATTATATGATCACATTAATCTAATACATATGAAAATACTGGAGCTGTACAGCTGTGCTCAAAGCTATCGCATGATCTGGGCGTCTGCAGGAGCCAGCAACTTTTGACAACAGAGGCATGAAACTCCGAGCAGATTGGATTAGGGATTACAGGCAAAAAAATGGTTACCTGCTGTTAAATTTATGTATTTTTTCGTTATAACTTAGTTGTCAGGAGAAGTATATGACAGATATGTTCCTTTGTTGTTTGTTTCACAATTTCATTGAAGCTGTAAATAGATGTCTATATGTGTTACTGAGCTCAAGTGTTGAGCCAAAGAATATTATATTCACACAATCAAATATATCCAACGTTAATGAGGGGCTATCTAACTGAATCCATTGCCATCGTGTTAAAGTGATTTAAGTCCTTCATCAGAGGCCTGGCATAATAGTGACATAACATATAGCAAGAAATCACATTTTTTGATTCACAATGATACAAATCCTAAATGATTTTACTTAGGCTATAAGGGGTTCGTGCAGTGGAGACGGATCACGAATCAGAAATGGTACTCAAGGACTCTGGGTTGTGCATCAGATGAGTTTCTGTTGGATAGCTGAATAAGAAGTATCCAACTGTTCATATTCAAAGGTCAAAAGTTTTCCAAAAGATGAGTAGCAGAGGTTCCATCCCTAGAGCCCCACCAAACTTCTCCATGTCTAATTGACTAGGGTGCATGCCGTGAGGAAGACACCAAGCAAAGTAGTGGAGCAAAGAAGCCAGAATCAAGAGCACTTGTCTACAACCGATGGGAAGGGCACATTCTACTTCGTGCACCGAAGGGAGTGACCTTAAAAATCATTCCCTTTGTCACCTAGACCCGATTATGCGAACCGCCCTTGCATGACTTATAAACTGGCTTTCCATGTTGGGCCCTTTCCGGAGGTCCACATATTCACACTTTGGGAGTCTTTAGGAGTTGCATAGTTCATCAATTTGCATGTTTCCGCGGCACGGTGAGAAAGGAGAAGTGACCTGGTGGGTGTGATCTAATGGTCAACTTTACAATTGCTCAAGTCAATGTGATAAAACTATTAGGGATAAAGTTTTTGATAGTTTGGCCTAACGTGGGGGATAAACCATTTTTCTGGTTAGAAATTATTTACAGTTTCTAGGTTCTATCCCTGTTATGGGACATCAAATAGCTGGGGAAGCATATATAGCCATGGAGGAAAAGCTTTACCCAATGTTACCTTGGGTGACTCCACTTTTACATAATATGTCCCACCTTTAGTTTATTACATCTGATTCCTCTATAGGACCCCAAAAATATCCTAATTGAATGACTCTATGAGAGGTCAAATAAGATGAACGGGTCAAATCGTCTAAAGGTGGGGTCTAGGCAGGGGATTCTTGAAATCAGTTCAGCAAAATCAGCCTGGATAGCATTTCTCTAGTAACAAATGTAGGTTGACATGGTCCATTATGTTAAAGGATAGCAATAGTAGCAAAATGAAAAACTTTTAATCAACAGATAATAAGCATCAAGAAACCAAATAATAGCTTTTAGGTAGCTACCATTAGAAAAAAAAAAAAAAAAAAAATCTTTTAGGAAGCTTATTTACATAAATGTTCTTGAGATTGACTTGTGCATCACTGTGAATCAACACCTTTACTGAAGGTAATGGGAATGTTGTGGGTTTAGATCTACTCACCCACCAACTTCAAAAAGAATAAAAGTCAGGTGTGAAGATTGTTAACAAGAATCTTCAAAAGAAAGCATCCGTGACATTAAGAAGAGACATAGAGGCTGTTTGGGATGAGAATAAGAACCATAAATTAAGTTATTCTAAAATAGTAAAATGTTACTATTTTTAACCCTTAAAATATAAATTAAATTATTCAAGCATAGGTACAAAGGAAAGGGCTAAAAATAAAGAAATAAATGGGTATATGCTCTTGTACGTAGGAAAGACAATAACAGAAATGACGTTAAGATAGAGTGGATAAATAATTAAAGGATGATAGAATTCTACAAATAAAACTTGTTCTAGGAGAAAAGGTTATAAATATTATAAGTGCATACACCCCACAGGTATAGTTGGAAGATAAAAATTAAGAGATAGTTTTAAGAAGAAATAGATGTATTAATGCAAGAAATTTCCAATAGAAAGGAGATATTTATAGCAAACACATACTTTAAGAAAATGAATCAACATTTACAACCTTTAAATGTAGATCATATAAAAGCCACATAAACTTGTTTTTATTTGGAAATACCACAACATCAATTTGTAAATATTGAAAGGTGACCTCTAATGAGAGCTTAACCGTAGTTATGGATATTTACATTAAGAGATGGAAGAAAGGAAGTAAACTTAATAAATGTTCAAAAACTAAATAGTGGAACTTCAAAGCAAAGAAAATAACATGATTCAGAAACAAGTTGATGGTAGAAGAATATGGAACAGTGAAACAGAAGCATATACCATGTAGACTAATATGGTCAAGTCCATTAAGATAGTGGCAAAAGATATTGTAGGGGTATCTAAAGGTTAAAGGCAACTGGTAAATGAAACTGGGTGGTAGAGTTAAAAAGTGCAAAAGGTTGTTAAAGAAAAAGTATTTTAAAGCATGATAGTGTACTAAAAATAGCAAAAGCTTTAAGCAATCTAAGAAAACTAAAAAGGTTACTAAGAGAGTAGTAAATGACACTAAGCTCAAGGCGTATGATGATCCGTATAATATATTAGGGTTAAGAGAATATGATAAAGATGTGTTCAATCTTGCAAAAAATAAGAAAACAGAATATTAAGGGCTTAGATTATGTTAAATGTATTAAAAGTAATGACCAAAGGGTACTAATCAAAGTTGAGAAAGTTACTTTTAAAAGTTGCTAAATGACAATTGTCCCAAGAATATAAAAATTGAAAAAAATCATAAATTCAAATAACACTGGACTATATAGATATGATCGTAGGATCATGATACGTAAAGTGAAAGAAGCCTTGAAAAAAAAAATAATCAAGAAAGGCCATCGGGTACGATGGTATACCAATAGAGGTTTGGAAGTATATGGGAGATACTTAAATATTTTGGTTGACAAAGTTATTTAACAACATTGTAAAATCAAAGAAAATGACTGATAAATGAAGGAAAAGTTCTATCATACCAATTTATCATGGGATTAAATTTATGAGCCATACCATTAAACTTTAGGAAAGAGGGATTGAGAAGTGGTTATAACATGAGATAAGTATATCGAAAAACTAGTTTAGTTTCATGCATGGGAGGTCTGCCAAGAAAGCTATGTACATACTTAGACAATTGATAAAGAAATATGGGTAGAGGAGAAGGACCTTGACATGATCTTTACTAACTCAGAAAAAGCTTATGATAGGGTCCATAGAAAGTTAATATGGTGGATGTTAGGTGAGAAAAGGGTTTCATGGGGATATATAGATATAATTAAGGATATGCATGAGAGAGTGGTAGCAAATGTTAAGACCAATAGCAGAGAGATTAATTACTTCCCTATCACTGCAGGATTGTACTAAATATTGGCATTGAGCCAATACCTTTTTGTATTGGTTGCGAACGAGTTAACAAAACAGTTGCACAAGGAGATTCATGGTGCATATTATTTGTAAATGAAATGGTTTTTATTGATAAGGTAAGGAAGGACATAAACACAATGCTGGAGTTGTGGAGAGATGCTATGTATTTTAAAGGATTTAAAATTAGCCGAATTAAGATAAAGTACATGAAATGTAATTTTAGCAAGGAGAGTGAGGATTAAGCACTGGTAAAGATTGATAACCAAGAATCCCCCAAAATATCACTTTCAATACTTAGGATCAATAATTCATGAGAGCGAAGAGATTGAGAGCAATGTTACCTAGAAAATTCAAGTGGATTGGAACAAATGGTGATATGCCTCTGGAGTTTTCTGTGATTGGCGAGTGCCACTCAAATTGAAAGAAAAATTCTATAGGATGGTTGCAAGGCTTGCCATGCTTTATGAATCAAAGTGTAGGGTAGTTGAGCTACAGCATGTACATAGGATGAGCATAGCTAAAATGAGGATGTTGAGAAGGATGAGTGGTAATACAAGAAATGATAGAATTAAAAATATAAAAAAAATTAGATGAAACTTAGAAGTAGCATTAATAGATAACAAGATGATGAGGGTAGACTTAGATGGTTCGGACGTGTCCAATGGAGACCAAAGACATCATCGATTAGAAGGAGTGAGTCAATCCAAGTCAATGGCTTTAAGAAGGCAAGAGAAAAGCCCAAAAGAATGTAGATAGAGGTAGTGAGAAAATATTTAACTACATTGCAACTAAATAAAGCCATAACACTTGATAAAGGAGAATGGAGGGACAAGATTTGTGTAGCCGACCCCTAATCAGGATAAGGCTTTGATGATGATGATGACGTTGATAAAGAAAACTTGAAAATCAATGAAAATGAAAGTTGCTTGACTAGATAAAGAAGTCATGCATGAAAATATTAGGTTTGAAACCCTTGAAGTCAAAAGCTTTTGTAAAGAACAAGTTTGAAGAATCTCCCTAAAGGCCCAAAATAACACCAGAAAGGTGAAAAGAAAGAGTTTACCAGAAATAGATGATGACAAATGAAGCATTTACCAAAAGTCCTAGCAAAAGCAATACTCTCAATGAGAGAAAGAGAGAGAGAGAGAGAGAGAGAGAGAGAGAGAGAGAGAGAGAGAGAGAGAGAGAGAGAGAGAGAGAGAAAGAGAGAGAGTAACTAGAATAATGAAAATGAAGTGTCT